>CM055116.1:933566842-934831923 GCA_029206835.1 Rana muscosa
GGATCACCGCGATCGTCTCACGGAGGTATAGAGCAGGGAGATGCTTGTGTAAACAAGCATCTCCCTGCTCTGCCTAGTGACAATGACACGGATCTCGGCTCCGTGTACTCAGAGCGGAGATCGGTGTCATGTGACACAGAGTCCATCCCCCCTACAGTTAGAAACACAATGCAGGGAACACTTCACCCCTACAGCGCCACCTAGTGGTTAACCCCTTCACTGCCAGTGACATTTTTACAGTAATCAGTGCATTTTTATAGCACTGATCGCTGTAAAAATGACAATGGTCCCAAAAATGTGTCAAAAGTGTCCGTTGTGTCCGCCATAATGTTGCAGTCACAAAAAAAATCACTGATCGCCGCCATTACTAGTAAAAAATAAATAATTAATAAAAATACCATAAAACTATCCCCTATTTTGTAAACGCTATAACTTTTGCGCAAACCAATCAATAAAGGGCGATTGCGATTTTTTTTACCAAAAATATGTAGAAGAATACGTATCAGCCTAAACTGAGGGGAAATTTTTTTTATATATATATTTTGGGGATATTTATTAAAGCAAAAAGTAAAAAATATTGCATTTTTTCAAAATTGTCGCTCTATTTTTGTTTAGAGCGCAAAAAATAAAAACCGCAGAAGTGATCAAATACCACCAAAAGAAAGCTCTATTTGTGGGAAAAAAAGGATTTTGTTTAAGAGCCACGTCCCACGACTGCGCAATTGTCAGTTAAAGCGACGCAGTGCCGAATCGCAAAACGGGGCCTGGTCTTTAACCTGCCAAAATGGTCCGGGGCTTAAGTGGTTAAATCTCCATTGTCAGAAGTAAGACTTTCACAATTTACTATTTAATTTTGAAAGTTTTAATTAACTTATGTTTTGGAGAGAATCTTAAAAATAAAACTTTGACCACACACCTTTGTCGTTCTCCTTGCTATGATGCCTTAGGCATTATTTAAATGAGCTGTTTGCAAAGGGCTGTCTTGGGGGCTTAAGATATAGTGACTGTAATATAAGATGAACACTCAAAAAAAAACAGTTTACTACTAGTAGTCAAATTTAGACTGAGCTGTACATGTAACACCTGTGTATGTTACATGTATATTACTTGTGTTTTGAGAAAGCAGATTACCTATTCGTTGATTGTTCTTTTGTATCTCTAATGTAAAAGCACTAAGAATAAAGCGATGTTATTTTTATGCTTGTCGGAGGATGGGTAAGCTTCAGAGGGGAAGGGGTGTGGAGGGGAGGGCTCTAGAGAAAGGGGGGGGGGTGCAGAGGTCAGAACTAAGACAGGGGGTACAGAAATAAGAGATAGACAGGGGATGCAGAGGTGAGCTGTGGAAGAGGGCATAGATACGCTGCAGAAAAGGGGTACAGAGATGAGCTGTGACCAGGTGTTAGCTATGGCTAGGGGTGCAGAGATGGACTGTGGACAGGGGATACAGAGATGCATGCAGAGGTGAGCTGTAGAAGAAGGGGTGCAGAGATGTTTACAGGGGAAATGGGGGTTCAGAGTTGAGCATTGAAAGGGGGTGGTACATAGGTGATATGCGGACAATGCAGAGGTTGCAGAGGTTTTAGATATTTGATTTACAGTAATCAGTAAGAATAAAATCACGAGCTTCTGGGTCATCATGATTGAAGGATGAGTTAACTTTTTGCAAAAAATAATAAATGCACATTTTTTACCGTACGGGTAAGCAGATACAATCTGACAGGAAGCATGAATGAACTACCACAGTGCTCCACAGTGCCGTGGTAGTCTATTGAAAACTACAATCCGACAGCCGCAAAGGCTGCCGGAACCTTGTAATTTTCCATGCACAGAGTCCTCTCAATTAGTGATGCAGCATGGTGGGCGGAGCCCTACTCGGCCACGTTTTTTTAAAATTGTGACAGCTTGTGGGGAGGGAGAAGAACCCTGCTAGCTGTTCCAGAAGGAATTGGGGAGGGACCAGTCTGTTAGTAACATGTTACACCTTGAATATGTAACATGTTACAAAAGGTGAACTTATCCTTTAAGGGCCATCTGACATGGAAATCCTATTCGCTGTTTGCATCTTGTCAGCAACAGGATTGGCAAAGAGCAAACATTTCCTGTACTATGGTGTCACTGCTTTCCTGGCATAAGTGATGAAAAATCTCATATGCTGATACATGATCAGGAAGGAATTTTTCCCCTGCTGTATCAAATTGGAGCATGCTTTGCTGGGGGTTTTTGCCTTCCTCTGGATCAACTGTGGGTGAAGGCTTGTGTATATGGGATTGTATGGTATATTTATTTTTTTATTGGTTAAACTGCATGGACTTGTGTCTTTTTTTAACCTGACTAACTATGTAATGTGCAACTATGAAGAGTGACACCCTGCTGGTTCAGTAATTAGACAGTGATGCTGTACCTACATTCCTCTTTTAGAGATCCTGTTGCTGGTAAGTTGCTAATGTGACTTGGTCCTAAAAGAGGCCCATAGAATATGTAAATAAGTAAATATGGAAGGGGATGATTTTATGATGCATATTTGAAACAATCCTATAATACAGATAATTAGACAACATTTTAAAGTTCAAAATATCAATGAAGCCTAAAAAATATTATTTTCAGTCCTCATGGTTCCTAATAATGGTGAGTCAATGTAGTTCTTTCGATACAGACATATAGTATTGCAGCTTTGTTTTCATGGAAGTCAATAGTTCCAGCTCTTTATGATTATGTTTGAAATACGCATATCATTTGTAGAATGATATAAATAAATGTGGAAATCCTCAATTAACCACAAAATGTGTTTGGTCAAAAACTGTGTAGATTTCAGTGGTGGCTGGTGAAGTTTTAAGATGGTGGGGCACCAGGGATATACCGAGAGACTACTGAGAGACTTCCTATTACAGGATTTACTGACTGAGAAAGAGACCCCCCCCGCCATATACATATACCCATACATGGGTCGAATTTCAAAATCATTTTCTTTTGAAAATCGTATCTAAGAATTTTAATTAGAATTTCACACTGTTAGTGGGCAGCAGCAACAGCCGATTTTTGTGCGGCCATCAAATTTGAGTAATCGGGCATGTTGGATATTTTTTGAAAAACTAACAATTTTGTAATCAATGGTGTGAGAAATGTAATCAAAAAAGAAATGCGCATGTGCATGAAAAGAAAATTCCCAGAAAGAAAAGAAGATTTCCAGCCACAAAAATTATTTTCTATAGCAACAGGAGGTGAAATTGAAGGCTTGGTTGGTCGAATTTCGAAATCAATGGTGGCCCCATCAGATCACAAAACGCACAAAATTTCAGATTTTCAAAAGAAAATTCTTTCAAATTTCAACCATGTATGGCCAGCCTTAGAGACACCCTAAGTGGAAAGAAAAAGAAAGAAAGAAACAACATTTAGTCTGTGCAGTCTAGTCAAATGTAAAAACCCTCTCAGTAAAAAAAAAAAATACACCCTGCAAGACAAAGGCATAATGAGCTAGTATGCATAGCATAGTAGCACATTATGAATTACTTACCTGAGATCGAAGCCCCCGCAGCAGCCCTTGTTCACCTCCTCCAACGCCGCCATCTCTCCCGGAGTGACTTCCGCGTATCGCGGCTCCAGCGCTGTGACTGGCCGGAGCCGCGACGACGTCACTCCCACGCATGCATGCTGGTGCCGCCACTAACGGCACGCTCAGTGCGCCTGCGCCCGATGTCTACGGCGCATGCACAGTAGACATCGGTGCCGCTATTTCTGCAAAAATCTCCTAAACCTTTTAGATCAGTGACAATCAGTGACGATCAGTGACGTCACACGCCAAGTCACGCCCCCCTACAGTAAGAATCACTCATTAGGTCACACTTAACCCCTACAGCACCACTTAGATGTTAACCCTTTCACTGACAGTGTCATTTTCACAGTAATCAGTGCATATTTATAGCACTGATCTCTGTAAAAATGACAATGGTCCCAAAAATGTGTCAAAAGTGTCCGATGTGTCCGTCATAATGTCGCAGTCACGATAAAAATTGCTGATCGTCGTCATTTCTAGGAAAAAAATATATATTAATAAAAATGTCATAAAACTACCCCCTATTTTGTATTTGTATTTTGACGCTATAACTTTTGTGCAAACCAATCATTAAACGCTTATTGCAAAAAAATGTTATCAAAAATATGTAGCAGAATACGTATCAGCCTAAACTGAGGAAAAAAATAGTTTTTTTATATATTTTTGGGGGATATTTATTATAGCAAAAAGTAAAAAATATGTAATTTTTTTCAAAATTGTCGCTATATTTTTGTTTATAGAGCAAAAAATAAAAACCGCAGAGGTGATCAAATACCACCAAAGGAAAGCTCTATTTTTGGGAAAAAAATTACATCAATTTTGTTTGGGAGCCACGTCGCACGACCGCGCAATTGTCAGTTAAAGCGACGCAGTGCCGAATCGCAAAAAGGGGCCTGGTCCTTTAGCAACAAAATGGTCCAGGGCTTAAGTGGTTAAGGGGAACCCGTGTAATTTAACCACTTCCATACTGGGCACTTAAACACCTTCCTGCCCAGACCAATTTTCAGCTTTCTGCGCTATTGCACTTTGAATGACAATTGCACGGTCATGCTACACTGTACCCAAACGAAATTTTTATCATTTTTTTCCCACAAATAGAGCTTTCTTTTGGTGGTATTTGATCACCTCTGGGATTTTTATTTTCTGCTAAAAAAAATAAAAAAAGACCAAAAATTTTGAAAAAAAAAGATTTTTTTTTGTTTCAGTTACAAAACTTTTTAAATAAGTAAGTTTTCTCCTTCACTGATGGGGCTGCACTGATGGGCACTGATGAGGTGGCACCAATGAGGTGGCACTGATGAGGTGGCATTGATGGGCACTGATGATGGGCACTAATATGCGGCACTAATAGGTGGAACGAATAATCGGCACGGATGGGCACGGATAGGCGGCACAGATGGGCACGGATAGGCGGCACAGATGGGCATGGATAGGCGGCACGTATGGGCGCTGATAGGCGGCACGTATGGGCACTGATAGGCGGCACGAATGGGCACTGATAGGCGGCACGGATGGGTACTGATAGGCGACACGGATGGGCACTGATAGGCGGCACGGATGGGCATGGATGGGCACTGATAGGTGGCATGGATGGGCATGGATGGGCACTGATAGGTGGCACGGGTGGGCACTGATAGGCGGCACTGATGTACTGTAATGGATGCCAATCAGTGCCAAACAAAAATGCCTGCCAATCAGTGATGCCCATTGTGGGCACTGATTGGCATCCATTGTGGGCACTGATTGGCATCCATTAGGGGGCACTAACTGGCATCCCTGGTGGTCTAGGGTGGCATACCTGGTGCTGGCATCCCTGGTGGTCCAGTGGCATCCCTGGTGGTCCAGTGGGGGCATCCTCGGGGGGCTGTGCTGATAATGGATCAGCACAAACCCCCCCTGTCAGAGGAGCAGCCGATCGGCTCTCCTCTACTCGCGTCTGACAGACGCGAGTGAGGAAAAGCCGATGACCGGCTTTTCCTGTTTACACTGTGATCAGCCGTGATTGGACACGGCTGATCACGTGGTAAAGAGTCTCCGTCGGAGACTCTCTACCTAGATCGGAGTTGCGGGGTGTCAGACTGACACCCCGCAGCAACGATCGCCGCGATGCGCGCCCCCGGGGGCACACAGCAGCTCAAAATCATATGACGTCCTGTCAGGATTTTGCAACCACTTTGCCGACGTCAATCCGCTATAGGGCGGGCGGCAAGTGGTTAAAAATAAATAAATGGTGTAGGGTTCCCCCAAAAAATCTATACCACACCCTTCAGGTCTGGTATGCATTTTAAGGGGAACTCCGCACCAAAAAAAAAATGCCTGGGGTTCCCCCAAAAATCCATACCAGACCCTTATCCAAGCACGCAACCTGGCAGGCCGTAGGAAAAGAGGGGGGTGAGAGAGCGCCCCCTCCTTCTAGAACCATATGCACACACTTACAGCCTGCACCTTCTGATGACAGCATCACTTGTCATCACAGAGACAAATCTATGGCCACGATCCTACTGCTGCATTTGCATGAAGCTTTAGGTGTCTTACCTGCAGCAATCCGGAGCTGGTATGTTGGGCTGTGCTGGCAGAGAAATGTGCTGAATGGTGGTTCGTATCTCCTCCCTCCTGGACCCTCCCTCTCTCTCTCCGCTCCTTCACTGGCTGCTGTACAGTGAGCTGCTCCTCCCACCCTCACACTTTCCTCACTTCCACTTGGAAGATCTCCACCCCCTGGTGCAAGGAAAAAATCAGGGAGCTCAATAGGCGGGCCAGGTTGGTATTTTGGCCCGTCTTGATGAGCTCCTATTAGCACAATAGAAGACTGGCCGCAAGCCAGTAAGCATGGAGAAGTTAATTACTCAGTGTTCTGAATACAGTTTTAAATTATTTTTCGGATGGACTGCCTGTTGCTAGGCACATTAGAAAAAAATCTAATCTAATCTACCCAACAACAGCAGCAGAGAGAAAGATATAACAAACAGGGGAGGGAACTCAACAGAAAAAATAATTATATTGTTTATTTTTATTTATTTATTGTTTTCCTGCAACAAAGACTGGTGGGGCTCTGCCCCAAGAGCCCCTATGGACGAGCCTCCACTGGTAGATTTGGCATAACAATTTTGTATTTTTGAAACAAGTGCACTAAAGGGAAGCTTTTAAGAAGGAAAACATTGTATTATTGCTCACAGAAGGAAGCTTAAAAACTTTTATTGCCTGCCAAAGCTAGGGGAATTCCGTTTATCTCTTTTTCTATGAGTTTGTTTTAAAGTGTATTTACACTTTCACAACCAAATTGGGATAACATCTACTTTATATTTGTTTTGTGTTCTTATTTACATAGCATAGCCCACAAAAAAAAAAAAAAAATACTGAATTTGCTGAAAAAGGGGTGTTTGGCTCACTAATACTATGTCATTTAAAGAGGGGGGCTGAGGAGTAGTGTTTGTCATAATTAACCCTGTCTGTGCTGTGCTGGTAGATCTCAATAGCAGTTGTACACTAGATGCTTTTTACCTTTGTTTGAGATGTGAGTACCACAGCTGTTTTTAGAAATAAAGTATTTTGGTTTTACATACTACACTATCTGGAATCCCCCTTTTTTTTTTCTTTTTTTTTTCTTTCATATTGCACATGAATCAACCTGGAGAGGGACGCCATTGCCGTTACTGACTCCAAGGGAGTAGATATATATCATCATACTAAGAATGGTCTATCGGGATAATAAGGATCCCTAGATGTTTATCCATAAGAAGCCACTAGTGTGATCTATTTCACCACCCAGGATCTCCATTGCTATATACACACCCTGTTACCTTAGAGCTGTAAGGTAAGAGGCCACCTTGCACTGAGGTGTTTTTTGCACAGAAGAGAATAAGTCACCTTACACATTGCTTCTATTTGCACAAAGTTTTATAAGACTTTCATCTAATCAATGTGGACTTTATCACGTTTATACTGCTACCTTTAGCACCTAGCACTTTATTCATATTTTTACATTCAGCATATTTATATTGTTAACCTAGCACGCAGCAATTTATTTACATTTATAGTAATTAGTTTTATTATTTGGTTATTTACCTTAGGTAACAGTGCAGCACCATCTATTGTATATTTATCTTATCCTGTGGTTATGGACTGACCATTTCGGTGCTTGCAGCAGTTAATAGCACCTATTTGTTTGGTAGCACGCAAGTACATTTTATCTCACTAAGTATTGTTCGCTCAGTTTGCATTTTCCTAAATTGATAAAAATAAACAATTAAAATATATATTTTGAAAGCATTCATACTTTACAGCCTTTTTTCACATCTGCCTAAAACTTTTGCACAGTACTGTATATATGTATAATTTTTGGCATGCTTTTTGAATGAGCACACATAACAAATATGTTGTACAGGGGGATTCTCAAGTTTGACTGCAAAAGAGGAACTACTGTATGCTTTAATATTTTCACTACTGCACTATCTTTAGGCAATTAAAGCAGAGCTTCAGATATGCAGCCAAATGCACTATTGACATACACAAGGATGAACTCCTTTTCCCTGCCAAAGGATTAAAATGGGTTTTAGTGAGTCTTGTTATTAGGCACTTCTTGCAGAAATGATTAGTAGTTTGGTGACCTGATTTTTTTGTACTGCAGTTAAGCATTACAACTTGGTGGTCACCAATCTGCCAGCAGCCGGTGATTTAATAACGAAGGAGAAGCAACACAACGATGAAGTCACCACTGTCTTTGATTTACTCGGAGTGATGCCCCCCTTGATTTGTGCTGGTTCTGCATAAAATACATTTACCTGTTTTTTTAATTATTCGTTTTTTTATGCCTGGAGTTCAGCTTTAAGAAAAAACAATAAAAGATCTGTTTTAGTCCTCTTATCCTATTTACCAATGTGTGTGCCTTTTAGCAAATCGGTTCACCGCACTTACAAGACCTTTCTTATTTTTCTTTTTGGCATACAGTAAAAGAAAATGCTTATATTGCATTCTAGAAAGCATAACGTATGCTGGAGCTAAAATGTGCTGTTAACACGACTGCACCTGTTTCTGGAAGATAAATTGAACAATAAATTGAATATATGTAAATTACTATTAACATTGCTTTACTAAAATACATAATGTTTTGTAATAATGACCATTCTCATTTATATTATTTTTGGTTTTATCCTCAGCACAATACCTTAAATAATATATTTGTATAGCAGTAAAGTAACCGATGCAGGGCGGTTTGATTAAATAAAATGTGCATATTAATACTACAGTAAAATAGCAACATTGCACAAGTCAATAATCAATTGTGACATGCTGTAAAGCACAAAATAATTACTGAGGTGTTTTAAAACACATAATTTTATATTTACTACAGCTGCTCTGATTCATAAAAACAAGGCCAGCAGCCGCATAATGACTTAAGTGCTATGGCGGCAGGCCTTCAAATTTTTATTTAGTCAGATAGGACAATGGGACCATTGATAACACTATCGCTTCATCCCAAAACAATGTGCATTATGTTTTAGGAGTGTACAGTAGAGGATTAAAACCCAACTATGGGATTAAAAAAATATATATATTAATAAAAAAAAAAAAAAAAAACAATTCCCCACGCATCTAACAATAAAAATGCAACTTTTGCTGGAATATTTACATACTCTGGATCACTGTAGCCCATAGATACTTTGGCGTTGATTTACTAAAGGCAAATAGATTGTGCACTTTCCAAAGTGTAGTTGCACTCTGCAAGAGCAGTTGCTTGAGAGATTAGTAAATGAGGTAAAGGTTCACTTTGCACAGACTATTTGCCTTTAGTAAATCAACCCCATTGCTCCAGCCTCCTCTAAGGTCATTCAACCTACTTCCTATGAACTCAGAGCATCATGGATACCACCACCAACGTCATTATGCATTATGTTGGCCTGCACTCAAAGTACACAGAACACAGAACACTCACATTTCACTCTGTCCCCACTTGCCCACTTTCCCAAGAAAGAAGAGAAGGAGGAGGACCCTGACCACGTGACAAAACAGAAGTCAATCCTGCTACGTGGGATGCCTGAAAATTGCCATGTATTTCACTACTGTGACTACACCTACTATGACCCCGTGACCACAAGTACTTTCCTGATGTTTTTATTTTGAGTGGACAGTGATGGGTGAAACTGTGGTGGCAGCACTTTTAGCAAAGTTCTATAACTCTCTCTCTCTCACTTTCTCTATCTATCTATATCTATCTATCTATATATATATATATATATATATATATATATATATATATATATATATCTGTCTATCTATATATATATATACAGAATATGTGTGCTAGCTTGTGTACAAACAGTGATCCTTACATAAAGTGTAAAATTGTGAAAAATAGTTTTTTTTTTACGAAAGGCAAATCCACTTTGCACTACAAGTGCAAACTACAAGTGCAAAGTGTACTTGAGATTGCTCTAAAAGTGCACTTTGAAGTGCAGTCGCTGTAAATTTGAGAGGAAGAGCTTAAATGAGGGGAAGCTCTGCTGATTTTATCATCCAATCATGTGCAAGCTAAAATGCTGTTTTTTATTTTCCTTGCAAATCCCCATCGGATCTACAGCGACTGCACTTCCAAGTGCACTTTCAGTGCACTTTCAAGTGCAAGTTGCGCCTGTAGTTTGCAAAGTGGATTTGCCTTTCGTAAATGACCCCCATTGTTTTTTTTTCAGTATTTTTTCTACAGCTAGCCTAAGTACCATAATTTGACTTGTTGTGTACCTATTGTCATCTCCTTTACAGCAGCACTTAGATTTGGAGCAGAAGGGGCAGTACTAGGAGGTATGCTGCATGCATATGTACTGACCACAAAAAATACTTACAGGAGGAAAGAGCAGTGTAAGCATAGAGGTAAACTGCAGCTGCTCCTTCATTGTCCAATTAATGGTTGAAAAAATAAGTTGACCTAGCTTTAATGTTAAATCCTAAATCCACATTTCATTTAACATTTTATATTTTGGTTGGACCGAGCTGGTCCAAACAAACTATTTCCTTCACCCACTGTCAGTGCTTTATAAACTGTATGTAACATCAGCTACATACTGGATACAGTGCTTTGTTCCATCTGCAGTAGGGGAACTTTCCGTTCTGTTCCTGGACCAAATTTGAGTTGGGCTGAGTGCTACCCAGCCATTCATAGAAAACTTTGTATTTTATAAATGACTGCAGAAACACATCACTGTATACTGTACAGTATGTAGCTGATGCTACATGCAGCTTAAAGCGGAGTTCCTTTCAAAAGTGGAACTTCTGCTTAAAGCACTCCTTGCCCCCTTACATGCCACATTTAACAATTTTTTTTTGGGGGGGGGGAGTGGGTATCTAGTTTCGACAGGTACCCAGCTCCCACTTTCTGTTCTCGTCACCTCGCCGCCTAGGCAACTCCTCCTCCCCCTAGATGACTCCTCCTCTTCCGCTCCCTCTCTGCAATCTTCTAGGACACGTCACAGATCCCAGAAGGTTGCCTGGCCACTAAGAGAGCACAGCGCGACTCGTGCATGCTCAGTGCGCACCCGGCTGTGAAGCCGCAAGCTGTCACAGCCGGGTGCCCATACTTGCAATGCCGGTGCCACGGAGAGGCAGGGGTGAGTGTCTGTTTATTAAAAGTCATCAGCTACACTTTTTGTAGCTGCTGACTTTTAATAGGCTTGCAAATGAGTGGAACTCCGCTTTAAGCAGTGCTGACAGCAGGTACATGTAATAGTAAAGCAAATAGTTCATTTGGACCAGCTTAGTCCAAACAAACTATTTAAAGCCTCTGGGCTTAATCAACATGTTAGGGCATGGCCTGTATGGGTCTGGGCGAACCTTTCCCCAGCTTGCACATTTACTGGTTAGTGACTTTAATTGAAGCAGAGGAATATCGAGTCACCAATCTGTCTGTAAACTCTTGGAGGGTTATGTAAATCCTAGGATGGACATAAATACAAAACCTTTCGGCAGCTAAAATAGCTGCAATATACTCCATGTATTTCTCCAGTGTATTTAGCTTTTTTACTCACCGACAGTGCTCCTGTTGTAATTGCATTTCAAACTTTAGCAAATGTGACATGTTGGGGAACTTGTAGCTCATTGGTAGTGCCAAACAGTGAGTTTTTTCCATGCCAGAAGTATGTTTCAGGGCTTTTTCTGCCCACTTTTATTTAAAGTGGGCCTCAGCTACATACAGTATGCTCTGCTATGTTCTGGCAGCGGGGCAGGAAGTTCCTGTCCCACTCCTGTAACAAAATCAAGTCAGTTTGAGCGCTGCTCAGTCATTCACAGAAAGCTTTGTATTCTATGAAAGAATGCAAATCTTCCACTGACTGAGGTGGAGTTTGTGACATCATCTTCCGACTTCTCCCCCTCAGCCAATCAGAGGAAACGTATTTATTCTAAGAATACAGTAGAAAAATAGAAAAAAAATAGATATACTTCATATACATAACCCTATACCCAAAGCAAATCCAGAGGATGCTCCATGGGGGGTTTAGAAGGGCAAGAAGTGTTTCTGTGGGACCTCAGGATTTGGGTAGAACCAGCAAAGGTTAGGACGAACCTGAAAGTTGACTGCTGAATAGTTGCAGTAAGCAAGATAAAATCGGATTTGGTTTGTAAGAAGGAAATTGATACCTGAAAGTGGATACATTTAACCAGTTCAGCTCTTTGTACATCCAAAGAGTGAACCTTTAATTACAATCTGATGCCAGTAGCAGCCATCAGCTTTTGTGGATTTTGTTTAGCTGTCGACCGGCTTTAAAGTAAAAGTGAGGCGGCAGCTCCATAGCTGCCAGTCACTTTCACAGAGTTGGCAGCGCAGCGCCTCCCCCTCCCATGGTTCCTGGGCTCTCTTGCTCTTACCGAACCTGGGAGAGAGATCGCTGCGAAACCAAGGCAAATCCATGCCTCAATCTCACATGGAAACAATGAAACCATTTCCTGGCCAGTACAGCTAGCGGATACATCTAACCAAGTGGATCTGTGCTTTATTAGATAGTGTGAAGGGCAAGGGAGACATTGGGGACTATTAGACCCCTAACATCTCCATAAAGAGTACCTGTTACCTACCCAATGCTATTACATAGGGGTTTATTAACCCCTTGCGATAGCAATCAAGTAAAAATATAAAAACATAAAAGAAAAAGTAAAAAAATAAATATATATATATATATATATATATATATATATATATATATATATATATTACAATACAAAAAATTCCGACACCCCCTTTGCTCCGCTCATCTGCACAAATGAAAATGCAAGCCCAGGGTGTGCACGTGTTTGTAAATTGTGGTCGCACCACAAGTGTGAAATATCGCCGCGAACATCAGAGTGAGAACAATAATAATAAATAACAAGTTAACTCTAAACTGATGAGTTGTAAAGGCTTTTAAAGCGTCACCTATGGTGATTTTTGGGCACCATCGTTTTTGACGATGTCGTGGGGGCATGCAATTTTAAGACATGCGCAATGTTTGGTATAAATTGACTCAATGAAACCTTATCATTTATTTTTTAACAAAAAATGGGTATTATATGGTGTGTTTTTGCACTAAAATTAATTGTATTTTACTTTTTCCGGAAAATTTGCATTTAATAAACAGTTGCACAAATATCATGTGACCTAAAAACATGCAACTATTACCTTTTAATTCTACAGGGCCTTTGCTTTCAGAAAATATATGATGTTCTGGGGGTTTAAGTAATTTTTTGCCAAAAAATAAGATTTTTACATCTATGCAACAAATAAAAAAAATTGCTCTGCAGACAAACTGGTTATACGCTCTTTGCACCCTTTGCACCTCAGAAGATGCAACTTCTATGCTCTAGGAAATCAGGTACTGCAGTTTGTCTTCTTCAAATGGGTATACTCTCTCCATTTTACAGTCATGTGTGCACTTTCAGTATATTTCCTGACTTGTCTATCTAGACAAATAATATTTGTATACATGCAATAAAGGGTCAGCCAACTCAATTTAGTTTTTTTCGTATATGCTGAATGGTTAAATCCCTTGACAGTTTGTTAATATTCTAAGGGATCCCGTGGTTGAGATCTTTACATTTCAGTTCCCAGGTCTGCACACCTGCTCGCTCCATTATAAAGGATTTCCACTCTCTTTGCCTTATTTTGTATAATTTCATGTTATTGGGAATGCAGCTGGGAGACCTAGAACAACCAAACCTCCCTAATGGAAAGGAAAAGAGCTTGTAATTATGTCAATGAGATCTTATTGTAAAATCTAAGCTATATTAAAAAGCCAGGGATTGACTTTGCCCGCAGCATTCCACTTATAACTAAAATATCACTTTTGACTAGTCTTATACAAAGTCACCTGCATAAATACTGGTACAGATTTGTACTGCTTATAACAAAAGGAAATGTTTAACCACTTCCCTACCGTGCACGAAAACCCCCTTCCTGCCCAAGCCATTTTTCAGCTTTCAGCGCTGTCACACTTTGAATGACAATTGCGCGGTCGTGCGACGTGGCTCCCAAACAAAATTTGTGTCCTTTTTTTTCCCACAAATAGAGCTTTCTTTTGGTGGTATTTGATCACCTCTGCGGTTTTTATTTTTTGCGCTATAAACAAAAGAAGAGCGTCCAGTTTGAAAAAAAACACAATATTTTTTACTTTTGCTATAATAAATACCCTTTTTCTTTTTTTAATTAAAATTTTCCTCAGTTTAGGCCGATACGTATTCTTCTACATATTTTTGGTAAAAAAAAATCGCAATAAGCGCGTATTGATTGGTTTGCGCAAAAGTTATAGCGTCTACAAAATAGGGGATAGATTTATAGCATTTTTTTTTTTTTATTAGTAATGGCGGCGATCTGCGATTTTTATTGTGACTGTGATTTTGCGGCGGACACATCGGACACTTTTGACACATTTTTTGGGCCATTCACATTTATACAGCAATCCCTGCTATAAAAATGCATTGATTACTGTATAAATGTGACTGGCAGGGAAGGGGTTAACCACTAGGGGGCGGGAAGGGGTTAAATATGTTCCCTCAATGTGTTCTAACTGTGGGGGGAGGGGACTGACTGGGGGAGGTGACCGATGGTTGTCCCTATGTACAAGGGACACACCATCGGTCCCCTCTCCCTCACAGGACGTGGATCTCTGTGTTTATACACACAGATCCACTTTCCTGCTCGGTTCCCGGGCAATCGCAGGTGCCCGGCGGCAATCCCGGCCGCCGGGTACGCGCATCGGGTCCTTGGCAATGCAGCAGGCACGCGCGCGCCCCCTAGCTCGTTTTAAAGGCAGGACGTCATATGACGTTCTGTCAGAACGAGAGTGTCTTCCGCCCGTCGTCAATTCACGGTGGGCGGGGGACAAGTGGTTAAAGGTGCCCCTGACTTTGCAAAAAGGTAAAATTAAATTGCTGAAGTGTGGGCACTTCATATTGCCTATGAAGCTTAGGTAATATGATAGTATGTGCAGTAGTCCATAGCCAATCAAGGGTCATCTTTTTCTGTATGCTAAGGTGATTGGTTACAGTGAATTACTGCTAACTTAACAGTGTAAAGAATATCACCTGTGCTGCAGGAATGGTAGTGAGGTGTCAGGCTTTAAACTTGGTGAAAAATATCACTCATGGAAACATGTAAGGAACATACAAAGGAGCTAGTGTGTTTCCCTAATCAAATATCAGCAACATGGCAAACACCAACCCTGACAATGAGCCTAGTAGGCTATTATACATGGGCATTAAACTGGCAAGCAGTTGTGAGACAATATATGGTCAACAATCTTGCAGTTTAAGATGTAGTAGATGTGAGCCGCTGGACTTTGATCATATAACCATCACGTCAAGGTGTTGACAAGTTTGGTGACTAAACCTTGGTGGCTCTACCACAAAACAGGGACCCCCTTAAATAGGTGATGGACTCCCAAATTGAGGAAACAAAATGTAGTCAACAAAGAGAGTGTCAGAGGGTCACCAGGAGCGGCCAATATCATTTATTGATAATCATATCAAAACAGGAAGATAAAAGGCAGCCAATGCTTTTCAGGACTAAAAACAAATCATAACCATATTCCTAATACATATAAGGAATAAATATCACAATCATAAGCAATGTTTGAAATAAGACAAATGTTAAAAAAAAAAAAACAATACAAAGGAATATACAGTATGCTATATGTATTATATAAGCCATATGTAACAAATGATAGTGCTTTTAAGGAAATCTGCACAAACACATAATTAAACTTAATTAAAACTAAACATAACTTATAATTATGTTTAATTATGTGTGTATATACTCATTTCTTTTTAAGCTCCATCATTTGTTACATATGGCTTTTAACATACTGTATATTAATTTTTATCATTTTTTGACATTTGTCCTATTTCAAAGAGTGATTATGATTATGAGATTTATTCCTTATATTTATTAAGATGGTGATTACAGTATGTCTTGTTTTAGCCCTGGCCCTAGCAGCTTCCTAAAATGGGTATGGGTTTAACTACGATGACTGAAAGATAAATCTGTCATGAATGAAATTACAGATTTGCATCCTGGTTGATCTGAAGGTCATTTGTTTTTCTAACAAAATTAGTTTCACTACAGTCCAACAGAAAAAGCACACTGAATTGAAGGTGTCCCAAGAATGCAAGTGGTGCTGTTGTGCTACCTCAGCAGCAGAAAGGAAACGCTTTTTTAACAAACTAGCATACTATGAGGAGGGAGAGAAAACCGGTCGCCTGCTAGCCAAAATTGCCCATGCACAACAGAGGTCACCCTCCATTGGTGCACTTAGAACTCAGGCTGGTGTAGTGACCAATGCCCCAGATCTTATTATGTCTGAATTGGTCTCGTATTACTCTACCCTATATCAGTCTAAACAGACATACTGTACTCTGAGAGTTCCCTACAGACATACCTATAATCCGTAAACCTGCCCAAATTATCTGAGGCTGCTAGGCAGCAACTGGATGTCCCTCTTTGGAGGAGCTCCAGACGGCGATCGAGATGTTCCCTAACTCTAAAGCTCCGGGGGAGGACGGTATCCCGATTGAAGTGTCCAAACAATATGCTGGGGGTATGCTACCCAAACTACTCAATGTGTTCAAAGCCACTAAGGCAAACAAGAGCCTTCCAATGTCTATGACCAAAGCCATTATCGTGCTGCTATTGAAACCGGGCAAGGATCCGTTGGATCCGGGCTCCTATAGACCAAAATCCCTCCTGCAAAATGATGTGAAGGTTTTAGCAAAAGTCCTGGTGGTGCGCTTGAATGGGGTGATATCCACTATTATACACTCTGATCAGGCAGGGTTCATGTCCCAAAAATCTATGGCAAAATTTTTTACGTAGGCTTTTTCTTAATATGCCGTCAGAGGCGGATAACGGGGGGGACAGGGCGCTACTGTCTTTGGACGCTGACAAGGCGTTCGACAGTATTGAATGGACGTTCTTGTGGGCCACTTTGAGAAAATTTGGGTTTGGGGAGGAATTTATCTCTTGGGTTCAGCTGTTATACCACACCCCAAAGACTGCCATCAGGGAGGATGGCAGAGTGTCCCAAGACTTTCGTTTGTATAGGGGCACTAGACTGTCTCCACTTCTATTTGCCCTGGCCATTGAGTCCCCCGCGGCTCTCATCCGCTCTAACAATGATATCCGAGGCTTTCAAGATGGGGACCTACAGGAAAAGTTAATGCTGTATGCGGATGATACTATGCTACTTCTAGGGGATACCAAAAGGTCACTGAATGAAGCTATGAGGGCGGTACACACCTTTGGTTTTTATTCAGGGTTGGTAGTGAATTGGACTAAATCCTCACTCATGTTTCTTGACGTGAACCCGGACCAGCAACTGCCAACTCTTCTTGATATTCCAGTGTCCAAGCAGATTAAATACCTAGGTATACAAGTCACCCCTGACCCTTTGGATTATCTTAGGCTAAATCTCACTCCTTTGTTAAATCACAGTCGTGATAGAATCAAGGTCTGGTCTAGATTGAAAATGTCGCTAGTGGGTAGGATCAACCTAATAAAAACGATTCTTATGCCCCAAATTATTTATGTGTTACACAACTTGCCACTTGTATACCCAATAAAACAGTTCCGCATCATTAACTCTATGTTCCGCTCCCTTATCTGGCATTCTTCTCCGGCTAGGGTGAGATTGGAACAGCTTCAACGGCCTAAGGTGGCAGGAGGACTAGCACTGCCAAATCCTTTCCTCCCAGTTACAACACATAGCTCGATCACTCAACCCAGCCCCCGACCCGGAGTTGAATCTGGTAGACTCTCCCACTTCACTCATCAAATTCATGATTGGACAGGGGGTAGCTGAGGGGTTGGAAGCTTTGCAGATGGGTAAATCAAATAAACTATACCCCACGTATAACCTAATGCAAAAAATTTGGAATAAAGTCAGAACACTACAGCAGGTCGCGGGTTTTACTAAATTCAGCCCTATATGACACAATGAACGATACATGGAGATGGGGAAACTACAATACAGTAAAAGGTGGCAGCAGTATAGTATTAGCTACCTGTATCAAATATTCTGAAATGGAGAGCTGCATACTTTTACCGCTCTCCAGGAGGAATTTCAGCTTCCCAGTTCCATGCAATTCTACTACATCCAACTCCAGCACGCGGTAAGGGCCGAAAATGATGTAGATGCCTGGGTTCAGACTCCAATTTTTAACTGTATGGCGAAGGTGTCATCATATAAAGGCTTCATATCTTGTAGTTATGCTATGCTCCTTAATTTTTTTCTGCCTGATCTGACCTGTAAGGTGATAGCCCAATTGGAGGGAGACGTTGGGCCTTTTGAGGAGGAAAAATGGGAGGAGGCACTTTTGGCAGTCTCTCAGTGTTCGCTGAATGTTGCCCAGCGCTTGTCGCAGCTGTATATACTTCTCCGAGTTCACTATACGCCCGCCAGACTGGCTAGAATGGGGGTGCGTGATGATCCCTCATGCACACGTTGCATGCAGGATCACAGCGACTTGATACACTTGCTGTGGCGTTGCCCCAAACTTCATGGTTACTGGACCGAGGTGATAGAGGTCATTAACTGAACCTTCCAGGTTCAAATTGCAAAAGAGCCCAAACCTTGCTTGTTAGGTATTATTGAGGGTGACACACCTAAGGAGGTGCCCAGACAGGCAACAGCCAGGGCCCTCTTTCAGGCCCGGATGCTGATTTTACGGCACTGGAAGTCAACAGAACCCTCTACTGTAAAGGAGTGGATAAAACAAATGGGTAACACTTTGAAACTGGAAAAACGTATCTACCAACATAGAGGCAGCACGGCAAAATTTTCCAAACTCTGGGATCCCAGGTTAAGTATGCCTGGGTTGGCTCTGGTGGAGCTGGTATTGGATAGATTGTTGTGAATCTCCTTGTGTCACTGCATTTGTAGCAGGGACTCAGATTAGCTAGCTACACTACTGTCTCAGGTTATCGTTCATTG
The DNA here is from genome assembly GCA_029206835.1 of Rana muscosa. Lineage (NCBI taxonomy): Eukaryota > Metazoa > Chordata > Amphibia > Anura > Ranidae > Rana > Rana muscosa. The sequence goes on from CM055116.1 coordinate 933,585,836, forward strand.
TTTTGAGTGTGAAGATGCATACAATGTACATGTTTGTGCGTTCTGTGCAGTATTTTCTGAAACTAGGCATGGTACAGGTTTAATGTATTGTGGTGTTCTGATGCCAATAATGGATGTAATGTACCTTTTTTTTTTTTCAATAAAACATTTGTTTTGAGATAAAAAAAAAAAGAATGCAAGTGGCAAAGTGATTGCCACATGTATGGCACCCAGACCATTTTTGAGTATAGTCAGAACTGCAACTGGCATTGGTTATGGGAATTTCGGGATGACATCCTTATGCTGCAGACATACGTTTTTTTTCCTGTGCACCTCAGTCTCTATCGGTGGGTGGAATAGGGATATATGGAGGGGGGGGGGAGGTTGCAGTGGCTGGGAGAATGAGAATAATTGTGGATTTTAACAACCCTGAAATTAACTGGAATAATGGCACTGCAGGAACAGTTCAAGGACAAAAATGTATAAACCTACTACATGATAATTTTTTGGTCCAGTTCATAGAGCCCCCGACTAGGAATGATGCTCTGTTGGGCCTGGGAATCTGAAACCATGAAGAGCTTATTATTAATGTTCATAGAAGAACATCTGAGTAGCAGTGTCCATAACATGATTTCATTTAATAATAGCTCTAAGCAACAAACACATACTGGAAATATAAAAACACTTACTTTAAGAGAGCACATTTTCAGAGGATGAGGGCTGTGGCTCATGGCCAAAGTTATAAAAGCTATAAATAACAAGAAAATACCTTTAAAAAAAAAGAAAAAAGAAGGAACATTATCATTGTTTAAATGTTGCAAAGAATATAACAGAGTATGTAAAATGGAGATCAAGGCCGCAAAAATTGAAAACGAACAACAGATGGCAATAGAGAGTAGGACAAACACCAAAAAATTATCGGCACTTAACACTCACAGGCGTATAACACGTACCTTCATTTTAAGAGGGAAGTTTCAGGAAAAAAACGTACATTTTGAATAAAGAATTTTGAAGAAAAATAAGGGTCAGTGCCCATCTGCAGCCTCACCAGTGCCTATCAATGCAGCCTCAAAATTGCCCATCAATGTAGACTGATCAGTGCCCATCTGCAGCCTCACCATTGCAGCCTGATCAGCGCCCATCTGCAGCCTCACCATTGCAGCCTGATCAGTGCCCATTTGCAGCCTCACCATTGCAGCCTGATCAGTGCCCATCTGCAGCCTCACAATTGCAGCCTGGTCAGTGCCCATCTGCACACTGGTCCAATGCCCATCCAGGACTTCCTAGAGGCTGCCAATAAAACAGGAGATCCTTGCTCTATGTAAGCGGATGCTCGTTCCACCCCCAACCCCTCAGTCCTCGTCCCCTTCGAGGCAGCCCAATGTAAGTATCGGCGTATAACACACACACGTTATTTTTCACTCGAATTTCAGGGAATAAAAGTGTGTTATACGCTGATAAATACAGTAAACATTAACAGTAAAAAGGTCAGGTCTGAGCATGTAGGCCATTTACAAAATAATCTAGAGTGGGTAATTGGGTACAAAGAGAAGGCAGATTTATTAAATACCTCCAGCTCTGTGTATGCAAAGGAGCATGGGGGAGCTCATGGCCAAAATGGGCATGGTATTGACATAGCCCCAAATAATCCACAATGGCTCAAAATTGATATGGTCCAGAAATATTTAGACAGCATAAAGTGAATAAAGCACTGGATCCAGATGGCATACTGTACATCCACAAATCCTTAAAGAATCAAGCTCAATTCCCCACACACGGCTCATGTGTAAGGTTAAGTCTACAGGCCTGGAAAAAAACAGTTTGTAAATGGATAGAAAATTGGCTAAAAGACCAAATTCAGAGAGTAGTGGTTAATGACTCTTACTCTGAATGGTCTAAGGTTATCAGTGGTGTACCCCAAGGTTCAGTACTGGGACCCTTACTTTTTAATATGTTTATAAATTATATTGGGTCTGGGATTAAAAGTACCATTTCAGTCTTTGCAAAGGATGCCAAGCTATGCAGTGGAATACCGTCCTTACAGGATGTCGCCAACTTACAAGCCGACCTCGATGCTCTGTCTAATTGGGCGACTATGTGGCAAATGAGGTTTAATGTTGATAAATGTAAAGTTATGCACTTGGGGCAAAGAATACGCATGCATCATACATACTAGGGGGAGTACAGCTGGGGGAGTCATTGGTGGAGAAGGATCTGGGTTTTCTGGTAGATCATAAGCTTATCAATAGCATGCATTGCCAAGCTGCAGTTTCTAAAGCAAGAAAAATCCTTTGTACTAAGAGAGGTATGGACTCTAGAGAGCGAGATATAATTTTGCCCCTGTAAAAATCATTAGTAAGACCTCATCTGGAATATGCAGTTCAGTTTTGGGCCCCAGTTCTCAAAAAGGATATTGGGGAACTGGAGAAAGTGCAGAGAAGGGCAAACACACTGATAAGAGGCATGGCAGAGCTCAGCTATAAGGAAAGATTAGAGGAACTGAATTTATTCTCTCTTGAGAAGGGGAGATTAAGGGGGGATATAATCAACATGTACAAATTAATAAGGGGTCCATATAGTGAACTTGGTGTTGAGTTATTTACTTTAAGGTCATCACAGGGGACAAAGAGGAGCTCTTTACCTCTTGGGGAAAGGGGATTTAATCACCAAATACAGAAAGGTTTCTTCACAGTAGGAGCTATGAAAATGTGGAATAGACTCTCTCAAGATCTGGTTCTGGCCAGCTCAGTAGATTGCTTTAAAAAAGGACTGAATTCTTTCCTAAATGTACATAATATAACTGGATACTAACATTTATAGGTAATGTTGATCCAGTGAAAATCCGATTGCCTCTTGGGGGATCAGGGAGGATTTTTTTTTGGATCATGCTCTGCTGGGGTTTTTTTTTTGTCTTCTTCTGGATCAACTGTGGGTATAGAATTGTGTATATAGGATTGTAAATGTTTTTTTGTCTGTTTACTCTTTTTTATTGGTTGAACTAGATGGACTTGTGTCTTTTTTTCAACCAGACTAACTATGTAACTATGTCACCTCTTCTGTATACTTCTCATAAGTATAGGGACAGTTTCTGGAAGTATAGTATGTGCAGTGAGGGTGAATCTACTCCCTTCTACATCTGCAGTACATCATTAACCACTAGCCGACCAGCCGCCGCAATTGTACTGTGGCAGGTTGGCATGGCTGGGCAAATCACCGTAGCTGTACATTGCTCCTTTAAGACGTCACAGCAGGTGCGTGTCCCTGGAACTGATGCGCCTGCCCGGCGGGCGCGATGACCGCTGGGCACCCGCGATCGCTCGTGACAGAGGGAGGTGAGAGGAGACAGATCGTGTGTTCATACTAAGTATGAACACCGATTTCTTTCCTCCCCTAGTCAGTCCCATCCCCCCTACAGTTAGAACACACCTAGGGAACACAGTTAACCCCTTGATCGCCCCCTAGTGTTAACCCCTTCCCTGCCAGTGTCATTTATACAGTAATCAATGGCTATCTATTTTTTAGCTCTGATCGCTATATAAATATCAATGGTCCCAAAATAGTGTCAAAAGTGTCCAATCTGTCCACCGCAATGTCGCAGTCCTGAGAAAAATCGCAGATCGCCGCCATTACTAGTAAAAAAATAATAATAATAAAAATGACATAAATCTATCCCCTATTTTGTAGACGCTATAACTTTTGCGCAAACCAATCAATATAGGCTTAGTGCGATTTTTTTTTTTTTACCACAAATGTAGAAGAATACATATCAGCCTAAACTGGGGGAATTTTTTTTTTTTTTTTTAAATTGGGATATTTATTATAGCAAAAACGACAAAATATTGTGTTTTTTTCAAAATCGCCACTCTTTTTTGGTTAATAGCTCAAAAATAAAAACCACAGAGGTAATCAAATACCACCAAAAGAAAAAAAGACATACATTTTGTTTGGGTACCACGTCGCACGACCGCGCAATTGTCAGTTAAAGCGATGCAGTGCCGTATCGCAAAAAATGGCCTGGTCAGGAAGGGGGCAAATCCTTCCGGGGCTGAAGTGGTTAAGGCTTTGTACAAAGCCTTAGACCCCATCTGGAATGTGCAGTTCCGTTTTGAGCACCAGTTCATATTAAATACTGTATATAAGAGAACTGGAGAAAGTGAAGAGAAGGGCAACCAAACTGAAAAGAGGCATGGAGGAGCTCAACTATGATGAAAGATTAGCAAAACTCAATGTATTCTATCTTTAAATGAAGCAATTAAGGGGAGATGTGATCACTATTTATAAACACATAGGTGACCCATATTGTGAACTTGGTGCAGAGTTGTTCACTTTCAGGGCATTACAGGGGAAAAAGGGACACTTTTTAGTTCTGGAGGAAAAAGGTTTAACTTTAACACATGGAAATGCATGTTCACAGTCACAGCGAAATGTGAAATACACTCAAGAACTAGCTCTGTCCAGTTCAGTAGACTGTTTAAAAAAGAGCTGGATGCATTCCTAAATACAAAAAATAAATCATTTATATAACATTTATAGGTAATGACACCATGGTTAATCCAGGGAACATCTTGATTGCCTCTTGGGGATCAGGAATTCATTTTTTGTTCCACCACGGGAGCAAATTGAACCATGTTTTACAGGGGTTTTTTTTTTGGTAGAGGATTCTGTATATAGAGGTTTTCTCATTTATCTAATTATTATTATAATTTATTTTTATTGGTTAAAATAGTGTATTTTTTAAGCCTAACTTAAAGGGTTAGTTCACCTTTACCAAAAAAAAAAAAAAGGCTATTCAGGCATGCACCTGTAGAGAAAAACAAACTGTGCAGCTTTGACTAAGTCCCGGATAACACTGCCGCGATTTCATCATGAGTTTAACCACTTCCCTACTGGGCACTTAAACCCCCTTCCTGCCCAAGCCATTTTTCAGCTTTCAGCGCTGTCACACTTTGAATGACAATTGCGCGGTCGTGCAACGCTGTACCCAAACGAAATTTGCGTCCTTTTTTCCCCACAAATAGAGCTTTCTTTTGGTGGTACTTGATCACCTCTGCGGTTTTTATTTTTTGCGCTATAAACAAAAGAAGAGCGCCAAGTTTAAAAAAAACACAATATTTTTTACTTTTTGCTATAATAAATATCCAATTTTTTTTCCTCAGTTTAGGCCGATATGTATTCTTCTACATATTTTTGGTAAAAAAAATCGCAATAAGCGTATATTGATTGGTTTGCGCAAAAGTTATAGCGTCTACAAAATAGGGGATAGATTTATAGCATTTTTATTTTATTTTTTTACTAGTAATGGCGGCGATCAGCGATTTTTATTGTGACTGCGATATTGCAGCGGACACATCGGACACTTTTGACACATTTTTGGGACCATTCACATTTATACAGCGATCTGTGCTATAAAAATGCATTGATTACTGTATAAACATGACTGGCAGGGAAGGGGTTAACACTAGGGGGCGAGGAAGGGGTTAAATGTCTTCCCTATTAGTGATTCTTACTGTGGAGGGAGGGGACTGACTGGGGGAGGAGACCGATCTGTGTCCCTATGTACAAGGGATACACCATCGGTCTCCTCTCCCTGACAGGACGTGGATCTGTGTGTTTTCACACACAGATCCACAGTCCTGCTCGGTTACTGGGCAATCGCGGGTGCCCGCCGGCCACCGCGGCTGCCGGGCACGCGCATCGGGTCCCCAGTGACGCGGCGGCGCACACGCGCCCCTAGTGGATTTTAAAGGCACAACGTCATATGACGTCCGCCCAGAATAACAGTGTCTTCCTGCCGCCGTCATTTGACAGCGGCCGGTTGACAACTGGTTAAAGCCGACATCCTAGCGTGACTTTGGCATGACTTGCATAAAACTTCTTTAACAGAAATTAATGCAAGCCCTGCTGAAGATCAAAAGTAGTGCAGGAACCTCAAGTTGCTCCTATTAGAATGGTTCCATTGCACTTAATGGGGTGTGACTTGTGATGCGACACGTGCTCTCAAAGTCGAAGTGCATGTCGCACCAGCATGAACCGGGTCCAAAAGTTGGATAATGCCCATACTCTAGGTGTAGGCCTTTTACATACCTTCCAAAGCCTAGCCAAAAAAAACTCCCAGAAATGGCATCCTCCCATCCTGCCTTGTTGGTGGGATGTTACTATGACACTCCCAGCCATCACTGCTCCCTTCCACCATCACAGCAGCAAGCTCCCAAATATGTGTGGTCCACTATCTCCTGTGTTGCAGCATCGCTAACCTACTGTGACAAGGGAGAGAAAGCTTATGTGAGGGGGTTTGAATTGGCTGGGAGTATCTTAGCAATGTCCTAGCAACAAGGTAGGATGGGATGATGACACCTCTGGGAGTTTTTGGTCTGAACTGCAGACCACTGTGGTCCATTGCAGCCCATTAATAACTAGGTGACCTTAATGGAATGCTCATTAATGCGCTAGCATTAACACACTACAACAGACCTGAAGTATATCAATGGCCACCTATTGAAAGCACAGACTGAAGATCAGCTTAAAGTTAACCTCTCATTAACCACTTCCCGCCCGGTCAATAGCATATTGACGTCCGGGAAGTGGTTCTGTTATCCTGACTGGGCGTCATATGACGTCCAGCAGGATAACAGCCGCTGCGCGCCCGTGGGGGGGCGCATCGTGGCGATTGGTGGTGCGGTGTGTCAGTCTGACACACCGCTACACTGATCTTGGTAAAGAGCTTCCGACGGAGGCTCTTTACCACGTGATCAGCCGTGTCCAATCACGGCTGATCACGATGTAAACAGGAAGAGCCGTTGTTCGGCTCTTCCTCACTCGCGTCTGATAGATGCGCGTAGAGGAGAGCCGATCGGTGGCTCTCCTTACAGGGGGGGTTTGCGCTGATTGTTCATCAGCGCAGCCCCCCCTTGGATGCCCACACTGGACCACCAGGGAAGCTGCCAGGACCACCAGGGAAGCCTTCAACATGTGGATGGCCAGGTACATCCCCCATGGCCATCCACATGTTCCAAAACATGCCAAATATGTGCCAATCAGTGCCCAGAAATGGGCACTGACTGGCACCATAATAGTACAGTAATAAAAACAGTGATGCCCAGCAATGCCACCCACCAGTAATCAGTACCACTCATCAGTGTACCTCAGTGCCACTTATCAGTGCCCATCCGTGCCCACCTATCAGTGCCCATATGTGCCACCTATCAGTGCCACCCATATGTACCCATCAGTGCCACCCATAAGTACCCATTAGTGCCGCCTATGAGTGCCCATCAGTGCTGCCTATGAGTGCCCACCAATGCCGCCTATGAGTGCCCACCAATGCCGCCTATGAGTGCCCATCAGTGCCGCATACCAGTGACACCTATCAGTGCCCATCATCTGTGCTTATCAGTGCCACCTCATCAGTGCCACCTCATTGGTGCCACCTCATCAGTGCCCATCGGTGCTGCCTTATCAGTGCCAGTCAGTGCAGCCATATCATTGCCCATCATTGAAGAAGAAAACATATTTATTTACAAAAAAAATAACAGAAACAAATAAAAACGTTTTTTTTTTTTTCAAAAGTTTCGGTCTTTTTTTATTCGTTGCGCAAAAAAAAAAAAATTGCAGAGGTGATCAAATACCACCAAAAGAAAGCTCTATTTGTGGGAACAAAATTATAAAAAATTTGTTGGGGTACAGTGTTGCATGACCGCGCCATTGTTATTCAAATTGCGACAGCGCTGAAAGCTGAAAATTGGCTTGGGCAGGAAGGTGCGTAAGTGCCCGGTATTGACGTGGTTAAAGAAATTTGAGGGCTTCTGTTTCTGTTTTTTTTTTCTCCTGAAAAATACTTGTTGCCGGACCCACTAGCTTCAATACATTTAATTCACTATCCTAGAACAAAAAAAAAAAAAAAAACTGAAATCCTTATCTGCGTACTTGTTTCGGGTCAGTCGCTCAAATTAGTAAAGCAAGACCAGTCAGCCAGGAAAGTAGCCTTTTTAGAAAATGAGGTCAGCAGTGCTAGCCTCTCCTCATCTTTAAAGTAAACCTGCCCTGATATAGGTGGAACCTCCTTTTATATATGCTAGCTGCCTGTCTGTCTCTGGTATACACAGTTTCTGTGTATTTGACCATAATTAAGCATGCATATTAGGAGTCCTGACTTTACATTGGCACCAAGTGTTGGTGACTCAGAAAGCATTGAATCCAGGGGGATACCAACAAAATGCTGTCAGACGTTGGTCTGGAATAACACTGTGCATGTGTCTCTTAGAATAGGTCAGGCAGTATGAGTATGCAGGTTATAATGAAAATAAACGTACATGGCAAAAAAATACATAACTCATTCAGTTAAATGTCACTGAAACTTTAATTCCACAGAACTGGAAACAACCACAACTGTGCTTCCAAAAAAAAGAAATAAAAATAGACTCCATTAGATTGAGACCAGCTCACCCATAACATATCCAACAAACAATATCTGGCTGGCTGGTTGGTTGGTTGGACTTCAATGACTGCTACATTGTTCTGGTTTTCCACTAAGTGATTGTTGCCCATAGTAACCAATTAAATGTTTCTTTATGAAGCCATGGGCTGTAAAAGTGACCATTGTGAGCTTTTTGGTTGATGTAAGCAAAATAAATATTTTGTTGGCACATTCATACTTAAAGGGGTTGTAAAGGTTCGTTTTTTATTTTCTAAATAGGTTCCTTTAAGCTAGTGCATTGTTGGTTCACTTACCTTTTCCTTTGATTTACCTTCTAAATGTTTTTTTTCTTTGTCTGAATTTCTCACTTCCTATTTCTCCTCACTAAACTTCACACCATCATCCGAGTGGTGTGGAGTCAGCCAGAACAGCTTACTGAACAGCTTACTGAGGAGGAACAGGAAGTGAGAAATTCAGACAAAGAAAACAAAGAAAACAAATATTTAGAAGGGAAATCAAAGGAAAAGGTAAGTGAACCAACAATGCACTAGCTTAAAGGAACCTATTTAGAAAATAAAAAACAAACCTTTACAACCCCTTTAAGCTCCCTCCCATTCTAACAGACAATTATATTTACAAGAATGTGCAGCATTCTGTATGATATACATTTTTAGGTCTATTTTACTGTTAAATATTCCATTCCAAGGTCTGCAGCCATCTTTTTTGATTTGCAACTGTTCAAAAAAATCAATATTAAGAGAATGAAAAAAACAAAAACCTGACACCGAGTCTTATGGTAATGACAGACAAATTAGCATGTAAACCTCCCTCCTAATCAAAGAAGTGAAAATTATTTCTAGGCATACGGTTGACCTGTGCTCTGTCATTCAGAGCTGTGCATAGCCAGGGAATTAAAAGGCTTGTCATTCTCTGTGTACGTATTCATATCCAAGGAGGTGGACATGCAGCAAAGTTTAGTAATGCATAGCTGAAAACATCATAATGAAATGATACATTATTTATGTTCATGTTAGACAGGTTGATTATAGGAATAAGACATGCCTAATGCACACTCTTTTGCACCTATTGTCTGCAGCCATTTTCCAGTATTATGTGATGCCAAATGCAATGAAACAGAGTTCATTCTTGCTAATCCTCACAATCTGGGCTTTAGGAATCTGGACAAAAACACAGTAGGTAGTTTGCATAATATATAATATACTTTCAATTTAATTTTTTCTGATCCCATGTTATCAAACACAAGCTATTTTGGTAGCTTTGTCGCTAATAGAGCAGTGTGTGGTGTACACTCAAGAACATAAATTTGATCTGAAAGGATGGATATGTTTAGTTCAGCCTTTCTTAAACTTTTTTTTATTGTGGAGGAACTTTCAGGTCTCAAGGAACCCTAACTAAAACCAAATTATTTGACGTTAGTTGGAAAAATAACTCTTTACATTGGTGGTCAGTGGGAAGAATTTCCCTTTTATGCCTTCTACACACGATAGTATTTTCTGTCCAAAAAATTTGGATGTGAGCTTTTGGTTGGATATTCCGACCGTGTGTATGCACAATCCAACATTTTCTGTCAGAATTTCCGCCAGTAAAAGATTGAGAGCAGGTTCCCTATTTTTCCGACGGAAAAAGGTCTTGATGAAAATTCCGCTCGTCTGTATGCAAATCCGACACGCAAAAAAAACCATGCATGCTCAGAATCAAGCAGAAGAGCCGACCTGCTTTTTGAACTTCATTGATCTCGGCTCGTCGTACATCTTGTACGTCACCGCGTTCTTGACGGTTGGAATTTCAGACAAGATTTGTGTGACCGTGTGTTGAGCCAACATTCCGTCAGAAAAAATCTAAGTTTTTCTTGTCGGAATTTCAGATCGTGTGTACGGGGCATAAGAGTGGTCAGAATACAGATATCTAAAAAGGTCATGTTGTTGACTCTGCCCAGTGACATTGGACCCTATCAAATGGGAAGTCATTCATGGTTCAATAAAACCCTGTGCGCTCTGCCTCTGGACTTTTATCAGTTAGTATTGTTCCCTGCTATCTATGTGGACTAAAAAACACCTCATCCTGTTATGGAAAAAAAATGGAAGTATTATGTAGTCTCAACACTGTTATGTAGCCCTAACACACTCCCTGTTCTAAGGTGACAATGCTGCTCATTGCAGTTGTTACACTGGCAGGTTTAACAGGGTAAAATAAAGAAAAAAGGTGTGAAAACTAAAAACAAATGCTGTTAGTAAGCTGCATTACTATAACTTTTTATTCTTGGGTGTACATGAGCTTTAAGGAGTGTTTACAATCTTTTTGTTAAACATATATAAGAGATCTGCTTAAAGTACAGTAACTAAGTAATCAGTATGTGTTAATGTTTTAAAAGCCTTTCTTTCCGTCTTTCCATGATTGTGCTTATATGAAGGAAGGGTTTACTCATCTGTATGGTACATGTTATATATGATATGCTGTCTTTCCACCCACACTTTTGTTTTCAATTTAGCTGGTTCAAAAAAGGATTTATTTTTATCTATGGAAAGTTTAAGTAAAATAATAGTCTTATTTATTAGGCAAAGTGCAGTTTGTACAAGGCAATAATCTGTCTAAATAATCAAAAGTAACCTTTTTTTTTAATGTAACTACAGTAAACTGAATTTGGTGATGTGGTTTATTGTATGTTGCACATTTTTTTCTATTCCTTGCATAACAATAATGAATATACAAGGCAGTGCCCACTGCCCACTCAGTCTTGGCAAACCTAGAACAGACCATTTGTTAAAACAGCTCAGTGATGGAGATTCCATATCTCCACATTGTTCTTTTTAGCATTTATGAATTTAAATCCAAATAATATTTTTTTTATAATATACAGTACATATTATTTATAATAGTAAGTGTGCATGTTGTACCTTCTTAGTCTCTACCTCAGTGATTCTCAACCTTTCTAGTGCCGTAACCCCTTGATAAAATTCCCAAGTTGTGGAGAACTCTAAAGCCCTGTACACACGATCGGATTTCCTATGCATTCTAATCCGATGGATTTTTCCATCGGAAATCCGATGAAGCTGACTTCCATCAGTCTTGCCTACACACCATCAGTCAAAAATCTGACCGTGCCAAACGCCGTGACGTAAAACACTCCGACAAGCCGAGAAAAATTAAGTTCAATGCTTCTGAGCATGTGTCGACTATTATAGATGCAATTCCTGCAAGTAGTGCTGGATGTCACAACTAATACTGCAATGATAGGTGGATTTGGTTTTTAACTGATCCTTTCATGCAGATCAAAATAACTGCAAACAACATAGTCTCACATCCAGAGACATATTTCCCATTAGTTCTTCCCAAGAAACCATGAATAAACCCACCCCTAGAGCAATGCGCTCCATATGCTCATGACATTCTCCCTAAAGCCTTCATTCTTCATTGTTATTCGTAGAGCTGGTTCACAGCATTCAGCACATATAAAAACAACTGCCTGATTCTGTTTTAACCATATGGCTACTCTTTTTATTAATGAGGTCTTCATTTCAGCACCCATCTCATACATTACCCCGGACTATTTTTAGTGAAAGTCCAGCAAATTGAGGTACCGTTTTCTTGTATGTAACCAAAAAAAGCCACTATTGATAACCCATGCCTTTTGAAAAAGATATATAATCTTCAATGCGCTAATTTTTTCTATTTTCAAACTAAAAAAACTGTCAAATATTCATACAAACCCAAAGTTGATATCTCAGTAATGGATGTTCATTAATAATAGATTCCCAGGTCCCCCTTGTTTTTTTTTTATCATTTACGCACATAGTTATTCTTATTAAAGTCTACCCATAACATTGTAATATTACATTAACTCATTGTAATATTTTTTTTTTATTTGTACTAACCTTACTAGCATCCTTAATTCTTCATCTCAGTCACTGTGGCATTATGACAGGGGTAAAAAAAAAAAAATTCTATCCACTGGAACCAGGCGATAGGAGGAAGTAAAAAATCTTCTATCCACCGGAGCTGGGAGAAGGACTCCAACAAGACAACCTATGTCATAATGGTGTATGGCACCACTTAGAGATCCAGTTCCTATGGGCCTGCAGGCATAGTATGTTGGCATGCTAAGGAGACTGTAGGTTTTACTGTGGACATGTTGTGCCGCCAACAGGTTTTGGGGAGAAAAGTTAGCAGTGGTGATAAAGCTAAAAATCCTACTCTGTAACTTACATTTATCATGTAATAGTCCTATCAGCTACACATGGTGACAACACTGCAAAGTTTTTTATTGATGAAGCAATAGTGTTGTCATCCTGCTTGAGAAATTTGATCAGCAGGTACTTTCTTTATCATTAAAGCGGACCTGTAGCACCGTATTTATCGGCGTATAACACGCGCCGGCGTATAACACGCACCCCAAGTTAAGAGGGAATTTTAAGGAAAAAAACTTTTAGGAGGGAAATTCAAGGAAAAAACTTACATTTAAATGCAGCCTTGTCCATCATTGCAGACTTGCCCAGTGTACATCTGCAGCCTTGCAGCCTTGCCCAGTGTCCATCTGCAGCCTTGCCCAGTGTCCATCTGCAGCCTTGCCCAGTGTCCATCATTGCAGCCTTGCCCAGTGTCCATCTGCAGCCTTGCCCAGTGCCTTTGCAGCCTTGCCCAGTGCCTTTGCAGCCTTGCCAGTCTCGGCGATTTTTAAAATTGGCGCCGATTTCTGTGTGGAGAGGAGCGAGCGGGGCCGAGTGTACTTCTGTAGACTCGGCTCCTCTCGCAGTCCCGCCCATCTCCACTGACTGCGCCGGCTGACATACAGAAAGCCGAGTGTACTTCGGCTAGACTCGGCTCTGCTCACAGTCAGGGGCGGGACTGCGAGAGGAGTCGAGACTAGCAGAAGTACACTCGGCTTTCTGTATGTCAGCGGCGCAGTCAGAGATGGGCAGGACTGCGAGAGGAGCCGAGTAAAGCCGAGTGTACCTCGACTTCGTGTATCTCGGCTCCTCTCGCTCGTTTCAGCAAGGGGATCGGCGGAGGATCGGCGTATAACACGCACCCACGATTTTCCCCTAATTTTAAGGGGAAAAAAGTGCGTGTTATACGCCGATAAATACGGTCATTTTTCCAACTTTCCAACTATTAAATCTTCTGCCCTTGTTGTTTTAACTTTGGATAGTAAAACATTTTTTTTCTGCCAGTAAATACCTTATACAGCCCACTTCCTGTTTCTTGTCTGGTCATTAGCCTAGGCTTCCTGACATGCCATCATCATGCACAGCTCTCTCTCTCACTCTCGTGAGAGTTTGCCAGGAAGGGAGGGGGATGAGTCATAAGAGGACTAATAAGAGGTGATGGGCTGCAGAGCTGGAGGTGTGCCTTTGTGTGTCTGTATAAATCCAGGAAGTGAACAGGCAGCAGCTTCAGCTGCCCACAGTTATAATGGTTGATCCAGACTTAGTGGAGGAAGATTTCTGCAGCATATTTGGCAAGTACAGAATCACAGTATATATAAAATAATATGCAAAGTGGTTGGAGGGAAGCTTCAGAATGGCAAAGATGTTTTTATTACAAATTATGTAAGCAGACTGCAGTTCCTCTTTAAGGCTAGGTTTACGCTATGTCGGTTTCCCTGAGGTCACTTGTGCACAGCCACAGCAGCCTATTCATTTGAATGGGTTGCTGTACCTATGGAAAAAGCAGGGAAAAGGTCCCTGCACCTTTTCAAAATTGCAGCCGCACTAAAAACTGCATGGTGCTTTTGCACCCGGTGGTTTCTTGCACCTGAAAATTGGCTGCATTTTGAGAAAAGTTAACGACCCCCGTGCATCTATAACAACGAGTGAGGGAACACTTGCAAATTAGTCTAGGTTCACACTTATGTGGGTGCGGGAATGCGTGTAAATCGCAGGTGCTCCTGCACCTGCAGGCACCCGCAGGCAAGACGCGCTGCTCTTTAGCAGACGTGTGTGGGTGCCATTCATTTTTAACGCCACCCCCACGCATCTCAAAATGCTGCATGTTTTTGGGTGCATTAAACAATATGGTGCAAAAGCAACATTCGGTTTCAGTGAAGTTGTGATTTTGAGGTGCAGGGACCTTTTTCCTGCATTTGCCGCGAGTACAGAATCCCATTCAGATTAAACATGGCACACAGGAAGTGGCTAGATGTGAGCCTAGTCTTATATACAGTCCTGCACCCAATCAAATGTGAACCTAGCCCAAAGGTGAAATTAATCATTTTAACAGTGACATTTACATATTTGAGACAGGCTGTATTAAATATGATTACATCTACAGCCATCACCAATCTAGGCAAGAAAGTTTATCTCCCCTTGCTGTAAATAATATGCCACAATGAATGTCAGCATCAGGTGGCATTCTTGTAAATATAGTTTAGCCATTCCGAGTAACGGCCGCCCTTTTTTAAAGGTATATTTGTAATTCCTTGCTTCCTGTGTTAAATGTAAATAGAACAGTTGATACCTGGAAACAAATAGGAAACAGAATAATATATCTATAACAATAATAACCTAGATCTATTTCTGGTTTATTTCTTTCTAAAGGCTTTCCATACTTGCCTCCCCTAATATCTGTAGTCGTTAAAAAGAAATTAAATATATAGCTAACCTGCTTTGTTGTGCCCTGGAGTTATTAATATTTTTAATATGAAGTCTTATGCTTGTAGCAGTTTCATGCAATGGCATTATATAATACATGATAAAACAGAGAAACAGTCTACAGAGTAAACTTTTGTGATATAAAATTATTTTTTTCTTAAATCAAACAAAAGTGATCTGATGTGACTGAAGCAATACAGAGACTGTAAAAAGTTAAATCAATCTGAATGTGCAAGTTAAATTGTTAGATGCTTTAAGGGAAAGGACAGAATATTTTAAATGTTGCTAGTTTATTTTGTTAGCAATGTTAATTTTTTTCTTTGGCTACTCAAAAGTTGAAAACGTACTTATTCTTTTTTTTTTGTTATCTTTACCATACGGGTTAAGATTGCACATAATTACAACCAAAGGCATACTTACAAAGGCAGCAGAATTTTAAAGTTCAAGCCTTTTTCACCTGAATTCACGCAGCCTCATAACAACCCTACGCAGCCAAGACTGTGGCTTGAAAACCTAGTCATAATGGGTTTTAAATTGCCATAGCCTAAGAAATGTCCCAATTATAGGGATAACTGTTCATAGAAAACTTGAACAAAGTCTGTTCTTTTGAGGGAATATGCAGGTGTGGAATGTGGTCATGCTGTTTTGCACTTTTTGGACCCTTTTGTAAGAAGTCCGTTTTGAGTGTTATTTTACTGCTTTTATTTTAAACTACAGGTTCTACATAATCAAAAATATATGCATCTGGTATTTGTTTTTGTCTTATTTTATTTTTAATACTTTATGTTGTTCATTGTTTTGTTACTTCAAACTACAGTCAGGTCCATAAATATTGGGACATCGACACAATTCTAATCTTTTTGGCTCTATACACCACCGCAATGGATTTGAAATGAAACGAACAAGATGTGCTTTAACTGCAGACTTTCAGCTTTAATTTGAGGGTTTTTACATCCAAATCAGGTGAACGTGTAGGAATTACAACAGTTTGTATATGTGCCTCCCACTTTTTAAGGGACCAAAAGTAATGGGACAATTGGCTGCTCAGCTGTTCCATGGCCAGGTGTGTGTTATTCCCTCATTATCCCATTTACAAGGAGTAGATAAAAGGTCCAGAGTTCATTTCAAGTGTGCTATTTGCATTTGGAATCTGTTGCTGTCAACTCTCAATATGAGATCCAAAGAGCTGTCACTATCAGTGAAGCAAGCCATCATTAGGCTGAAAAAACAAAGCAAACCCATCAGAGAGATAGCAAAAACATTAGGCGTGGCCAAATCAATTGTTTGGAAAATCCTTAAAAAGACAGAACACACCGGTGAGCTCAGCAACACCAAAAGACCCGGAAGACCACGGAAAACAACTGTGGTGGATGACCGAAGAATTCTTTCCCTGGTGAAGAAAACACCCTTCACAGCAGTTGGCCAGATCAAGAACACTCTCCAGGAGGTAGGTGTATGTGTGTCAAAGTCAACAATCAAGAGAAGACTTCACCAGAATGAATACAGAGGGTTCACCACAAGATTTAAACCATTGGTGAGCCTCAAAAACAGGAAGGCCAGATTAGAGTTTGCCAAACAACATCTAAAAAAGCCTTCACAGTTCTGGAACAACATTCTATGGACAGATGAGACCAAGATCACCTTGTACCAGAGTGATAGGAAGAGAAGAGTATGGAGAAGGAAAGGAACTGCTCATGATCCAAAGCATAACACCTCATCAGTGAAGCATGGTGGTGTTAGTGTCATGGCGTAGACATGTATGGCTGCCAATAGAACTGGTTCTCTTGTATTTATTGATGATGTGACTGCTGACAAAAGCAGCAGGATGAATTCTGAAGTGTTTCGGGCAATATTATCTGCTCATATTCAGTCAAATGCTTCAGAACTCATTGGACGGTGCTTCACAGTGCAGATGGACAATGACCCAAAGCATACTGCGAAAGCAACCAAAGAGTTTTTTAAGGGAAGGAAGTGGAATGTTATGCAATGGCCAAGTCAATCATCACCTGACCTGAATCCGATTGAGCATGCATTTCACTTGCTGAAGACAAAATTGAAGGGAAAATGCCCCAAGAACAAACAGGAACTGAAGACTGTTGCAGTAGAAGCCTGGCAGAGCATCACCAGGGATGAAACCCAGCGTCTGGTGATGTCTATGCATTCCAGACTTCAGGCTGTAATTGACTGCAAAGGATTTGCAACCAAGTATTAAAAAGTGAAAGTCTAATTTATGATTGTTAAACTGTCCCATTACTTTTGGTCCCTTAAAAAGTGGGAGGCACATATACAAACTGTTGTAATTCCTACACCGTTCACCTGATTTGGATGTAAATACCCTCAAATTAAAGCTGTTTTTTTTCATTTCAAATCCATTATGGTGATGTATAGAGCCAAAAAGATTAGAATTGTGTTGATGTCCCAATATTTATGGACCTGACTGTAAATTCTTAATTCGTGTTGAAGGGAAATAAAAATGCCAAGCAAAAGAAAGCTTTTTTTTATACTGACCCTTTCCTGCCACATGTTCCTGGAATCTTAGAATACTAGCCGGTACCAGCAGAATCTTCATATCTGACACACTTCCAGGTGTGTATCATGCCTGCAGCCCCCCCCCTCCCTCGCCACACACCGTGTTTCTGTCCACAGGTCCTACATCACTACAGGACATTGTAGTGATCTGACCTGCATACTTGTTCTGACTCAGAAAGTACTGAAGCCACTGAATGACTATGAAAGCCAGGTACCTAGCATTTTCCAAAGAAAAAAAGTCTACAGTGGTTGCCTATGTAGCACTACCTCACTGCAGGAGCCACTGGTTATTTGGGCCTACTTCCTCTACTCACAGCATGCACAGCCAGGCACATGGCTTTTTCAGCATTCTTCCTTTGGCCCAAGTATCAGTCTAGGGGTTTCTTTTCATTTTTTTTCATTGGGAACAGGAATTTGGATAGGAATGGGAAGCACGGGATACCCTGAAAGTGAAGAACTATAGAACTTGAGGACTGCTAGGCCTCTGGTTACTCTGTACAAAAATGTGACACTTTAGCAGTATTGCATGCTCCTAGCTGTTTTGCACAATTCCTGGCTGCACTTGCTTGTAAGATAAACCACTCCACATGTAGTGGCCCCATTGGCTTTGAGTAAATAACGAGAGGAGAGCTTCTGACGGGTGCAGTACTTTTATTTCTTTTGCCTCAAAGGTATGCATTAAGGTTGAACACCACAGAGGTTAATCTTTTAACTCCTTAAACACCATAAGCACCATTTGCACCGTAAGTACCGATTGCACCATAAGTACCGATTGCACCGTGAAAACTGTAAAATGACATACAATACATTAGTTTACAGAGATCACCAAAAAGGGGGTTACAACAGAATTACAAATGTGGAGTTACAAAGTGGTGTTCCATTATCTGCACACATATATATAAATTAACATTAAACATCTAAGGAAACATGACTATATGTTCAAACATGTGGATTGTCTACAGCATAGCTTTTAACTAACAGCATGGACACAATTTATGCCTAAAACATATATACTGACAATGACAATGCACCTTTACTGCATTACCTTGCTCCGCTTGCCAAGGGGTGCAAACTTTAAACTTTAGAAAACTTCCATGAACAATCTGCTAGCTAGCCTTGCCTCTGAGTGAATGCTGGAACAAATGTGGGCCTCTTTTCTCTTAAACTAGAGGAAGGAGGAAGTGTCTGGTGATTAAAACATTCCCCAGAGGAACAAAAGTAAGGCAATAAAGGTTCCACCTGTCAGTCAGTGCTGAACAAAGATTTAAAGCGACAGGCGGACAGTTACACCACAGTCACTCTTAAGCTGTCTGGCTTCTTGGGGTGATAAACCCCATGATGTGGGATGTACCACACTGTTTCTTCCTCTGATAATGAAAGGGCTGGTTCTGCATCACCTTTTCTGATAGTTTCTTCTATGAATGCAGTGTAGTGTTCGTAGTACTGTTTATTAGCCTTTAACCTTTTCTTTAGACATTGAAGTCGAATAATGGCCAGCCTCTTATTGTTTGGTAGTGTTGGTTGACTGTTGTCTTTGAAGGGTAACGGCATCTCATAGTGTCCATCTTTCCTTTTCATTATGGTTTCAGAGAGAAACTGCACAAAATGAACGTTATCTTGAGACACATACTTATCTTCATAATTTCTTTCAGAGAAGTACATTTCTAGAGCCTTTAAGACATCAGTGACCGGGGGCATTGGCATTTCTTTTACTGCAACTCTGTGTACAAAGCTCTGGCTACCCTGTCTATCGAGATGTGGATTTGCTCATCCTATGATGCTCCAGCCGAGCATAGTTTTTTTGAGCAAAGGGTTCATCATCGGAGCCCGTAATGACTTCCAAGGGAGCCAGTGCTGATGGGCAATCGTAACCAATCAGCAGTCTGACTTCGCAGTCTTGAAGTGGCTGTAACTTGTTTGCCAAATGCTTAAGGTGTGGCCACTGAAGTGCAGTCTCCTTGGTGGGGATGTGAGACTTATCTACTGAAATGAAGTCTTTCGTATAGGCTTGATGGAGTTGGACTACAGCTTTAGGCCCCATTCACACCTGAACATAGCGCTTTCAGGCAGAAAGTCACGCAATTTTACAGCGATTTTGCGGCTTTTTTTGCGGCGTTTTTTACCGCGTTTTTGCCGCAATTTTGTACAGGTCCAAGGGTCACCAATGTAAAAAGCAGAAAAACGCCCAAATCTGCCCGATTTGCTTGACAAAAAAGGGTCCTGAACTTGTTTGAGCTTCAGGCGTTCGGCTTCAGGCGTTTTGAAAAAGGAGATGTGAACCATCTCCATAGAGAATAATGGATTTTTTCCCCTCTAGCGTTTTGTAGCTTCAGGCTTCAGGCAACAAAACACTCAGGTGTGAATGCAGCCTTAGAGTTGAACCCACGCACCTGCAGACCGTGAGCAATTTGGCTTGATATAACTGTATCAATGGCTGTCATGGTGCTGAGCTTTAGATGTAATGGCTTGGTGCTCACACTTAGCTTAGATACCAGGTCTGCCAAAATAAAGGTTGAATCACTCTGCGTGTCAAGCAAGGCATAAGTGAGGATTTCTATCTGAGGCTCCGCCGCAGCTGACAACAGAACTGGAACAATGCAGGAGGTGGCAAGAGAATTCCTTGTCAATGTATGGGACATAACTTTGGGAACGTTGTCATTTACCTCATCTCCCGTAGCTACTGAATCATCGTTTGGTGTTTTGACAGGCTCAGTGTTTCTCTGTATGTGCAAACAGGTTGGATGATGTTGACTACATATGCTACATGTGTGTCTTCCTTTGCAGTCTTTTGAAGTATGGCCCTTTCTTAAGCGGTGGTTTTCATAAATGAAGGCCTTCTTTTCATCGATGGTCCTTGCCGCAAAAGTCAGACATTTAGCGACACTGTGCGTTTTGTCTTTGCAGACTAGGCAGGGTAGTTTTGGTCTTGAAGCTGAGATCTCTGGAAAACTGGAGGTGGAGGGCTTCATTTGAGTGCTTGTGTTGAGCGCCTTGGCTCTTTTGGGAATTCTCTCATCTGTGGTCTTGGTACTGCGGAGAAAGGGGGAGGCAATGGGGTTGCATGATATCTTGGCTTCCTTCTGCAGGAACTCTTTGAAACGAGCAAAGGTTCTTGAGACTTGTCTAATTCGTCCACAACGATGCGACTCCATTCAGGCAGTTTCTTGAGAAGCTTGTGGTTTTCTTCACAATCATTTAGAATAGCTAGGCCTTTAACATGGGGAATGGTCTCCACACAACATGGGGAATGGCCTCCACACAACCTTGAAGGAAATCCGCAAACTCTCTTAATGCTACAGGGTCGTTTGCTAATATCTTTGGCCATTTAGTCAGCCTTTCTCTGAAAGCTCTTTGCACTATGAATGGACCTCCATACCTGTCCTGTAGGATTCCCCAGGCACCTAGATAAGCGGGTTGAAGGGCTAAAAGCAGTGTTGGGCAAACAGTTCGGCCTGAGCATGAGTTTGGGCCGAACATTGGCTGTTCGCCTGTTCGGGGAACACCCGAATTTGCAGGGTGTGTGCAATGCACAGTGCATTCTGCACCCTGATTGGGCAAAGCTTTGCCCAATCAGGGCACAGTAAAAGCTAGTTGTTAAGGAGCGGGGTCTGGACAACCAATGAGTCATCAGCTGTCAATGGGCTACCCCAGCCATGTTGATGGGAACAAGAGTCTCTTCCCCACAACCCTGGGCTGTGGTTGTTGGGGTCTGCGGGCGGGGGGCATATCAGAATCTGGAAGCCCCGTTTAACAATCCCACCGCTCCCTATGTGAATGAGTATGGGGTACCCTACCCATTCACCAAAAAAGTGTCAAAAAGTGTCGAAAAGTAATACAAACAGAGAGACAGTTTTAAAAAAAAATCCTTTATTAGTGTCCCCTGACATCAATCATGATGCCGCAGCACTGCCAGAACCCTAAAAAGAAAAAAAAATGCTTTGCACTCAATGAGTGCATATAGATTTTTTGTTTTGTTTTTCGGGTACGGCGGCCAGCGTGATTGACGATGGATTTACATCGGGGGGCACTTTTTTATTTTATATTTTTTAATAAAGGAATTGTCAAAAACTGTGTTATTTTTTGACACTTTTTTGATGAATGGGTAGGGGTACTATGTACCCCATACTCATTCACATGGGGGACCCCCTTGTTAAAGGGGGCATCCAGATTCTGATAAGCCCCCTGCCCGCAGACCCTCACAACCACAGCCCAGGGAACCTTGTCACCATCAACATGGGAATAAGGTGATTTGGGGTGGGGGAGAAGAGTCCCCCCGCCCCAAAGCACCCCCCCATGTTGAGGGCATGTGACCTGGTATGGTTCAGGAGGGGGCGCTCGCTCTCCCCCCCTTTTGCCAGGCTTCGTGCTCTGGTATGGATTTTTAGGGGGGAACCCACACCTTTAAATTTTAGTGTGGGTTCCCCTTAAAGTCCATACCAGACCCAAAGGTTTTGGTATTGACTGGGGGAGACCCGACACCATTTTTTTGGATTGACGGTGGCAAAGTGGTTTCAAAATCCTGACTGGACGTCATATGACGTCCTCAGGATTTTGAGCCGCTGCGTGCCCCCGGGGGCGCGCATCGCGGCGATCGTTGTTGCAGGGTGTCAGTCTGACACCCCGCAACACCGATCTAGGTAAAGAGTCTCCTACAGAGACTCTTTACCACATGATAAGCCGTGTCCAATCACGGCTGATCACGATGTAAACAGGAAAAGCCGGTCATCGGCTTTTCCTCACTCGCGTCTGTCAGACGCGAGTAGAGGAGAGACGATCGGCTGCTCCTCTGACAGGGGGGGTTTGTGCTGATCGATTATCAGCGCAGCCCCCCCCGAGGATGCCCACACTGGACCACCAGGGATGCCACTGGACCACCAGGGATACCACCAGGGATACCACCAGGGATGCCCACCACCAGGTATGCCTCCCTAGACCACCAGGGATGCCATTCTGTGCCCCTAATGGATGCCAATCAGTGCCCACAATGGATGCCAATCAGTGCCCACAATGGGCATCACTGATTGGCAGGCATTATTGTTTGGCCCTGATTGGCATCCATTAGTAACACATTACAGTACAGTGCCACCTATCAGTGCCCATCCATGCCACCTATCAGTGCCCATCCATGCCCATCCGTGCCACCTATCAGTGCCCATCCATGCCACCTATCAGTGCCCATCCATGCCACCTATCAGTGCCCATCCGTGCCGCCTATCTGTGCCCATCCATGCCGCCTATCTGTGCCCATCCGAGCCGCCCATCTGTGCCCATCTGTGCCGCCTATCGGTGCCCATCCGTGTCGCCTATCGGTGCCCATATGTGTCGCCTCATCAGTGCCCATCAGTGCCGCCTTATCAGTGCCGCCTTATCAGTGCCCGTCAGTGCAGCCCCATCAGTGCCCATCAGTGAAGGAGAAAACTTAATTATTTACAAAGTTTTGTAACTGAAACAAAAAAAATAAGTTTTTTTTTTCAAAATTTTCGGTCTTTTTTTATTTTTTTTAGCAGAAAAAAAAATCGCAGAGGTGATCAAATACCACCAAAAGAAAGCTCTATTTGTGGGAGCAAAATGATATAAATTTAGTTTGGGTACAGTGTAGCATGACCGCGCAATTGTCATTCAAAGTGCAACAGCGCAGAAAGCTGAAAATTGGTCTGGGCAGGAAGCTGTATAAGTGCCCAGTATGGAAGTGGTTAATGGAATTTTTACTTTTTATTGTTGCACTTTAAGCATCATTAAAATCACCTCTCCTTTAAAAACAATTGTTTTAAAAATAAAAAATTGCATTGATACATGTCCCCCAGGGCAGTATCCAGACCCCATACCCCTTTTATGGGAAATAACTTGCATATAAGCCTTCAAAATGGGTACTTTTAATTTTTCTTGTTCGTCTCCCTTATGCCGCGTACACACGAACGGAAATTCCGACAAGAAAAGTCAGATGTGAGCCTTTGATCCGAAATTCCGGCCGTGTGTATGCTCCATCGGACTTTTGCTGTCGGAATTTCCACCAACAAAAGATTGAGAGCTGGTTCTCAAATTTTCAGATGGAAAAAACTCCTATCGGAAATTCCGTTCGTCTGTATGCAATTCCGAGGCGCATGCTCAGAATCAAGCAGAAGGGCAGAACTGCCTATTGAACTTCATTGATCTCGGCTCATCGTACGTCTTGTACATCACCGCGTTCTTGACGGTCGGAATTTCAGACAAGATTTGTGTGACTGTGTGTATGAAACACAAGATTGAGCCAACATTCCGTCAGAAAAAAAACACGGTTTTCTTGTCGGAATTTCCGTTTGTGTGTACGCGGCATTAGACTTCAAAAGGGTTATTTTGCCCATCTCTAGCTAAAGGAGGCAACCAGTCATTTTTGCATCAGTACTTCTAGAAAAGTGGGGTACACAGTCTACTGAATCTGCTTTCAGTTCACATGCAGGTATACAGACTGTGGGGTTGAATTAATAATCTGGTGCAGCTATGAATGGTAGCCAATCAGCTTCCAACCTTCTTAGGATGTTTAATTTTACTTTGACAAAAAAACCTGGAAGCCAATTGGTTCTATACAGAGCTGCACCAGATTTTGCACTCTCTAGTTTTAGTAAATCAACCTCTTTGTGATCTATTACTGCACAGTTCACTAATCCACCCAAAAAAACTAAACAAAACATGGAAAACAGGGCAAAGACAGCAACAGTGAAGAGGAATCTAGATCGCTCTGGCAGCAGTCTAAAATCTTATATGCGTGAATCAGTTACTGACAGTCATCTATGTCATGGTTCGGTAGCTATGTGCTGCCACTGAGAGCAATGTTGACTGTGTACAAATCCAAGCCTGTACCGCTGATGTCCCTTGGTGTATCTGAAGTGCTACATTTAAGTTGCAACATATTACACTGGAATTTTTCATTATCTCTATAAAAAAAACAAGCAAATCACAGCATGTTCTACTGAGGCCATCTGTGTTCCTGTTGAACTACAAGCTCCAGCATGTCCCACTGGTGTCTCTTGTCTCTGTAATACATATCTCACTAATGTACCTGCTGTCTCTAGAGAGCAACAAACCCCCTTATGCTTAGTGCTGCCCCTTCTTCCTTTGTGTAACTAATGTCCCAGCATGCCAACTGCCCACGCTGACAGATTCATCCTCTTGCCACCCTCCTATACTAACTTTTCATATTTCTACATCTACAAACTGACTTTTTTTACATGAACATTTTTTTCATGTGCATTCAACGTTGAACAGAAAGAATGGAAGAAAGTTAGTCTTTAATATGACAAAAAAAGGATATCTTTAACTCCTTATATGTTGGTGCTTTCTTAGAAAAATGCACGGGGATTTGTCACTGTACCGATCCATTTTTGCCATTTTATAGTTTTGCTATTTATTACTTTATGTGAATTATTTATTTGGTAAATGGATATTATTTAAGGAATGTTTTTAAAATGATTCAAACCATAATAACTTGAATTTATTAACACTTTTAAACTTCATACTGAGGCAAATCACACACCTACTTTAAAAATGGCATATTTGTAGCTATGCAAATAAAGCATGCAATGCATCAAAGGTATTCTAATCTGATCTCTCCTACCGGGGAGAAAGATGAAATTAGCCATACTGAGAATGATAAATCAAGCCCCAGCTAGGTAGATTTCCTAAAAAGAAGATGACCTTTCAGTACTAAAGATACAAGTGCGGTCTTCTATCAAGCTACTGATGACTACTATTTATGGACTAAGTATTAATCTGTAAGCCTCCTTGACAAATGGGATTCATTTCTTACAGTTCTAACATTTAAAAAAATTGCAAATAGTGCTATTTCATAAAATTATTTTCTAACCTTTTTTGAGGCATATTACTATTCTAAGCAGCAGAATGCAGTTCTGGATACTCCTGTTCCCTGCGTATTCCCTGCACCGCGTTCAAAATGCACTGCAGTTGCAATCTGCAGCAGGTGTCAATCTTAATGTAATGACACCCCAAAAGCAGGTCGCAAATGCAGTGTGTTTGCCTGCACCGGATCACCTGGTACAGTAGTACCATGCAATACAGTTCTTGTGCATTTTATAAAGTAGTGCATGCACTACTTGTGGTGCAGTCTGGCACAATTTCAGTCCATTCAAATGAATAGGCTGACAATGCGCTGCACCCAGACCGCATGTGTATTGCACAGGAATGCATAGCGCATTCCTGTGCGAGTCATGGTGTGAACCGCCCTTAAAGGGGTAGTAAACCCTCAAGGTTTTTCACCTTAATGCATTCTATGCATTAAGGTAAAAAACCTTCTGTAGTGCAGCAGCCTCCCAGAGCCTCCCTTTTACTTGCCTGAACGCAGTCTTTCCATGAATGGGAATGAGCAGAGGAGCTCCAGCTGCTGTCTCGGGTCGTCATTGGATAGATTGATAGCAGCAGGAGCAATTGGCTCCCACTGCTGTCAATCAAATCCAATGATGCGGGAGCCGGGGGGCAGGACCGAATCCTGCTGTCTGTGTCAATGGACGCAGCAGCAGGACTCGGGAATGCGCCCGCACGAGTGCCCCCAGGGATAACGCTTCTCTGTGGGGGCACTCGAGAAGAGGAAGAGCTAGGAGCGCCGCGGAGGAACCCTAGAAGAGGAGGATCTGGGCCACTCTGTACAGAGGAGGTAAGTATGACATGTTTGTTATTTAAAATAAAAAATATTTAAAAAAACGTTACAACCCCTTTAATGCCCCATATCTAATGCCCATTCACTCCATATGTGTTGGGCTACACTGGAGAGCATTGCCCAACACAGTCCCAATGCAAAGACCAAATAATTTGCCTTGAGCCTTATGAGTTCACTTCACATGACTACACTGTAGTAGTGTGCGCTGGAAAAAGTAGTACATGCCTTTCCAGAGCAGCATGTTGCAATGCCCTACAGCGCATCACAATCTGCTACAGTGAATAAAGTTGAAGGAAATGTAATTTTATGGCATTTCAATAAGGTTGAAACACAGAAAAAAGTAAATGTGTCAATACAACACATCAACACCAGTCCCTTCATAGTGCACACTAGTGGCCAGGGTATAACTCAGCTGCTGGTGTGAATGAGTCCTTAAAGACTTATACCACAAAAAATTAGAAAACAGATTTAACTACAGTACTAAGGCTTAATTAAAGCAGAACTTTACCCATAAAAAGCACATCCTCTTTTATGTCTCCTCCTGTCTACGTTATACACAGTTAGAAAAAATATATTCCACCTCCTGAATTCTTACCATAATGATTATTCTTACCAAAACGATTTTATACATCAAGCCACCCACCGTAAACATCCCAGAAGTCAATGTTTCATTGTTTCAGCCTGAGATCCTTCAATGCCTATGCATGTCTCTGTTAAGTTCCATAGAGTTGGTAGAAAACAGTGGCATATCTGCACATGCCCAGGATTTTAATTCAAGATGGCCGAGCAGAAGCAGTGCAGAGAAGACAACCCTGGCCTTCTTGGACTGCTGGTTATGTTACTCTATTTTCATACAGCGACAATTAGGAATTTTACATTTCTGTTTAGCTAGGTAACCCATAATATGTACAGTAGGTTCCATTTTTACTTGGTGTTTACTGAAGAATCTTGCTTCTCTGCCCAAGCATTGAAGGTTTTTTCATGAGAAGGCATATTTTCCTGCACAAATGTGCCAAATAAACAGCAAGTCCATCATTTACACATGTTTTTCACTGAAAAAAAAAAGATTAAAGGGTAATTTCATGCAAAACTGTTAATTGGATGGCAGACACTTTTTGGAACAGTTATGGATGTTTTAAAATAATTTCTCCCTTTACCTGAGATTCTTGGTATATATGTATGTTGTTCCTTTGGCATATCATACCAGTATAAAGGAGGTAATGTGGAATAAAACCTGAGAAACCAACAGGTAATCCAAACAGTATAAGGTAGTTTTGGAAACCTTAACCAGCAACTAACGTAATAAGGGCCCCAGGAGCTCTTACCATAATGTTTAAGTATGAAGAGAATATTTGCAAATTATGCCAAATTTTCCTTACACAGTGCCTTTCTCCAGCAACATTTGCACAGCTTTTAGCTGCTACCATCCTCCTTTGAGTATTCAGCAGTCTTGATTTGTCTGCCAATAATGATGTAACTGCTGCGCACAGAAGTGACTATATCGTGACACTCATGGCATGCTGATTTCATACACTATGCTGCACACATGCGTGTGTATAATAAGAAAAAAAAGTGCATTGCTGCATTATGGATCTTCCCATAGTCATGGGATAGACATCTATGGATGTCCCATAGACAGCAATGCACCTGTGTCCAGATCAATTATGAAAAAGGCAGTTTGTTTGCCCTTGTGCAAGAGGCCCACAGGAGATGAGAAGCACTTGATATGCATTTGAAAGGGCTTAAAGGACAATTTCACTTTTGTGTGCCGCGGCTTCATTCATCACAATGGGCTGGTTATATTCTTGGTGGCCCTTGTGGTCCTACAGAGTACAGCTGTCTCATAGGAGTGAATGGGAACACAAGGTTGTCCTTTCATGTAATTTACAGTTAACATCAGAAAGAGAGGGGTGTGAGATAATGGACTATACATATGATTTAATTTAGGTCTCATGCACATGGGTGAAAAACAGAGGCGTAACTAGAAACTTCAGAGCCCCGGTGCAAGAAATCATTAAGGGTCCTCCCCCTGAAAAGCATGTTTTTGATATATTTTTTTTTACTGTACAACAAAGTAAAACATACTTGAGGGGGGTGGCAGCGGTGGTACTTGAGGGGGGGCGGCAGCGGTGGTACTTAAGGTGGGTTGGCAGCGGTTGTACTTGAGGGGGGGTGGCAGTGGTGGTACTTGAGGGGGGGTTGGCTGTGGTGGTACTTGAGGGGGGTGGCTGTGGTGGTACTTGAGGGGGGTGGCTGTGGTGGTACTTCAGGGGGGTGGCTGCGGTGGTATTTGAGGGGGTGGCTGTGGTGGTACTTGAGGGGGGGTGGCTGTGGTGGTACTTCAGGGGGGTGGCTGCGGTGGTATTTGAGGGGGCCTGCGGTGGTACTTGAGGGGGGTGGCTGCATTGGTATTTGAGGGGGGGGCTGCAGTGGTACTTGAGGGGGGGTGGCTGCGGTGGTACTTCAGGGGGGTGGCTGTGGTGGTATTTGAGGGGGGCTGCGGTGGTACTTGGGGGGGTGGCTGCGGTGGTACTTGAGGGGGGGTGGCTGCGGTGGTACTTCAGGGGGGTGGCTGCGGTGGTATTTGAGGGGGGGCTGCGGTGGTACTTGAGGGGGGGTGGCTGCGGTGGTACTTGAGGGGGGGTGGCTGCGGTGGTATTTGAGGGGGGGCTGCGGTGGTACTTGAGGGGGGTGGCTGCGGTGGTACTTCATGGGGGTGGCTGCGGTGGTACTTCATGGGGGTGGCTGCGGTGGTATTTGAGGGGGTGGCTGCGGTGGTATTTGAGGGGGGGCTGCGGTGGTACTTGAGGGGGGGTGGCTGCGGTGGTATTTGAGGGGGGGTGACTGCGGTGGTATTTGAGGGGGGGTGGCTGCGGTGGTATTTGAGGGGGGGGGCTGCGGTGGTACTTGAGGGGGTGGCTGCGGTGGTACTTCAGGGGAGTGGCTGCGGTGGTACTTCAGGGGGGTGGCTGTGGTGGTACTTCAGGGGGGTGGCTGCGGTGGTATTTGAGGGTGGTTGCGGTGGTATTTGAGGGGGGCTGCGGTGGTACTTGAGGGGGGTGGCTGCGGTGGTACTTGAGGGAGGTGGCTGCAGTGGTATTTGAGGGGGGGTGGCTGCGGTGGAGTTTGAGGGGGGTGGCTGAGGTGGTACTTCAGGGGGGTGGCTGCGGTGGTATTTGAGGGGGGGCTGCGGTGGTACTTGAGGGGGGTGGTAGCAGTGGCAGAGGTGGTGCCATCCTCTCCCACCACCACCTGTGCCTCTTACTGATCCTATCCCCCCACCACTGATCTCATCCCTATCCCCCCATTACCTCTGTTGTAGAAGTAATGGGGGGATAGGGATGAGATCAGTGGTGGGGGGATAGGATCAGTAAGAGGCACAGGTGGTGGAGGTTGGGATCGATTGCTCTGCAAAATGTCACGTGATTGACTTACCGTCAATCAATCGATTTCCCGGGAATTTTTCTCCAGCAACCGACGGTACAGGTACTCCATGCAGCCGCAGAGGGGAGAGCTCCTCCCCCGCCTTCTCTCAATTGGTGTCAGCAGGTCTGCTGACTTAATTTTTCAGTGTCTGCCCGCCTCCCTACATTCTCTATTGGTCTGAATAGGCGCGGGTGGACGATACACATACACAGTCTCAGCGCTGCCTCTGCTCTGCCTTCTCTGTCTCCCCACAGCGGGCGAAAGCCCCCCTCCCCGCGGGCGCTGTGGAACGAACAGCAGCCAGAGTGGACACACAGTGACAAGACAGTCAGGTGTGCCCTTCACACAGGCGAACGGGCGGGTGGCGGGCCCCCCTGAATTGGCAGAACTACAGGGCCCAGTCGCAACTGCGACTGTCGCGACCCTGATAATTCCGCCACTGGTGAAAAAAACAAAAACAAAAGCTGCTAAAGGCTGGGTTCACATCGCAGCATGGATCGGCTCACAGCAGGGGTCCAGTGCGTCCATGTTCACCATTTCAGGTCTGAGTTCATCCCAAATTCTTGGCTGAATTCAGACCTGAAACGGACCAGAAGACGCACAGGACTCCTGTGCAATTCGCACCAAGCTGCTCCAGTGATGTGTGAACCAGCTCAATAGAGAGATGGGAAAATATGTGAGCCTGGTCTAAAGATCTTTTGAGACCCATAGTTCTTAAACAGGCTGTGTGTTTATGTGGCTTAAGCACACTATCTGAATTGAGGACCGCTCACCCACATGCAAACTGGGATGAGTAGCTGTGTCCGTGCAGCTGCTGCATCCCCATAGACTTGAATGGACTGCCTACACACAGCACCTGCCATCTCATGCTGCATAAACACATGGTACGTTCAAGGACTACGGGTCTCAGCACCTATTTGAATAAGGCCTAATACAACAATGTATTCAGAGCCTTAAAAAACAAACAAAAAAAAATCATTTTTTTATTTGAGTGCACTAATATTCCATGCACACATGTATATGAAAGTACATATGAATGTATCTGTGTAAATTGAGACACTGG
Organism: Rana muscosa; assembly: GCA_029206835.1. Taxonomy (NCBI): domain Eukaryota; kingdom Metazoa; phylum Chordata; class Amphibia; order Anura; family Ranidae; genus Rana; species Rana muscosa. Next base: position 933,616,501 of record CM055116.1, read on the forward strand.
CAATTAGAAGAGGATAAAAAATTATTTTTATGCCTGTAAACATGTAAACATGTATGCACATTTACGTGCCTGTATATGTGTATACATGAGATCTTATGTTCGTGTGCAAGAGGCTTTATCCTTATAATGAATCATGAAGACAGTTCATGAAGCTATGTATGGAAGGATGGTTTAAAATATAGGAAAAAAATGGGACAAATGTTGGGACTTTGAATGAGGTGCGAACAGGAGGTCCACGCCTCAATGAAACGTGAGGAAAAGTTCACACCTCCATCCCTGTACTGAATGCAACATAAGGGGGGGGGGGAAGGTTTGGGACTTTGAATGAGGTGTGTTTGTACAGACCGAAAAAGATCATATAGATAGAACATCCATAACATAACATGCATGATACAATTTAGCAAGCTTGCATGAGAATGATGATAAAAAACGCATGGCACTTCATGATAAAAATATGCATATTGGATATGAAACAAAATATGATCAAAGAGAAAACATATGTTGATAGAACCAGTTTAAAATATAGGAATTTTTTCTTGCAATTGGTGTCGACCATTTAAGGCCAAGTAGGCAGTCAATTAAGGTCTCCCTTTCACTCTTCTCATGCTGCACTGGAAGGAAAAATGGAAGACTCTAAGGGGGTGATTTACTAAAGACCTGCGCCTGTGGTGCAGTGGAGAAATTGGAGCAATTGCACAAAAAACGGGACTCAAAACATTTATCAAAAATGATGGTGCACTTATATGCACCAAACCATATTTACATAGGAAACGCTGTTGCGCACTTGCGCAATCTTTCGCGCCTACCATTAGCAAGCGCAGCCAATGTAATCTTCAACATTTTTGTCTGAATACTGTAGATAACTTTACTAGTTTACCATCTTCTGTTACCAGGCTAAAAATTCTGTCCAGAACATGTAGATCTGCCTTACAACTAATCAAGCCTTTTTACAGCCTTCTTTCAGCTACTCAACTGCACATGTGCATTGACAAAGCACACCATTTTATGCTCGCCTGACAGGGCGCACACGCTTTAGCTTGTTAAATATGTGTGTTGCACACGGGCGCATCTGCGTTCTCCAAAGTGCACAACTGCTTATACATTGAGCTTGTGCTCATTGTAATGCATGTTAATGAGCTTTTCCTTATCACATGGAGAATATTGCTTCCACTTTTATTCCTTTCATTCACTTCTTTTTTGAAACAACTCAATATTCATTCTAGAGATCTTCCTCCTATCAACAACTGTGCAGATGTTTACTGGACTTGTAATTGTGCATTTTATGGTGATAGTCTATAATCATTGGTGGAGCCAAAACTTCCATGAAAACAATTCTTTCCCCATACACTGTGCAATCTGATTGCACAGTGTATGGGGAAATTAATTGCTCAGAGAAATGAGTGGATGTAAATGTCATCCAATCAGATTGCACAGTGTATGGGGAAAGAATTGTCCAGAATGCACAATACACAGACATGTGTTGAGAAGATGTTTTCATGGAAGTTTTGGCTCCACCAATGATTATAGACTATCACCATAAAATGCACAATTACAAGTCCAGTAAACATCTGCACAGTTGTTGATAGGAGGAAGATCTCTAGAATGAATATTGAGTTGTTTCAAAAAGAAATGAATGAAAGGAATAAAAGTGGAAGCAATATTCTCCATGTGATAAGGAAAAGTTCATTAACATAATCAGCATTACAATGAGCAAGTGCCCGATGTCTGTTTCATATTTAAGAATGCGTACACGCAACGATTCCGCGAATCCGGCGCAAGTCGCCAGCATGCGCTATGTCGCAATAATTATTCCTGCCCGCGCAAATGCGCCAACATTTTCTTAAATCAGCCCCTAAATGTTTAATATGGGTAAAATGGACTATATTCAGGACCATTTGATGAAAAAGGTTAATGTACATTCTAGATAAAATAACATTGAAAAACAGGAAAAACACAACATTACTTGCAGACTTTCATCAAAGTACAGAAATATTCACTAGTCAATGCAAAGAATTTTTATACCGTATATACTCGAGTACAAGCCGAGATTTTCAGCCCTTTTTTTTGGGCTGAAAGTCCCCCCCTCGGCTTATACTCGAGTCAGCGAAATTTTACATTGTAAATAGTACCTGAAAAAAAGTAAAGTTGAGAGGCTGCGGCGTCCATTGTTCAAATCCCGCGGTCTCTTCCTGGTCCCTTCCGTGATAGGCGATTTCTCAGCAGACACTCTCCGCCTATCACGAACGTTCTCTCATCCTCAGTTTCCCAGCAGACGTCTGTGATTGGCAGAACACCCAACACAGCGTCTGCTGGGAAAACTGAGGATGAGAGAATGATCATGATAGGCGGAGAGTGTCTGCTGAGACTCGCCTATCACGGAAGGAACAGGAAGAGACCGCGGGATTTAAACAATGGACGCCGCAGCCTCTCAACTTTTTTTCAGGTACTATTTACAATGTTAAATTTAAACAGTGAGGATAGGAACAGTGAGCTAGGGAACAGTGAGCATAGGAACAGTGAGGATAGGAACAGTGAGGATAGGAACAGTGAGGATAGGAACAGTGAGGATAGGAACAGTGAGGATGGGAACAGTGAGGATAGGAACAGTGAGGATAGGAACAGTGAGGATGGGAACAGTGAGGATAGGAACAGTAAGGATGGGAACAGTAAGGATGGGAACAGTGAGGATGGGAACAGTGAGGATGGGAACAGTAAGGATGGGAACAGTGAGGATGGGAACAGTAAGTATGGGAACAGTGAGGATGGGAACAGTAAGGATGGGAACAGTGAGGATGGGAACAGTGAGGCATTGTTGACCCTCGGCTTATACTCGAGTCAGTAAGTTTTTCCAGTTTTTTGTGGTAACATTAGGTACCTCGGCTTATACTCGGGTCGGCTTATACTCGAGTATATACGGCAATAACATTAGGTTACTAGAATTGTAATTTGTAGGAAGCTTACTAATAGAAGAACACAAAGATAAAATAATATTGAAACTAGAAGCATGTTTTCAAGGTGAAACACTGTGTATACAATATAGTATACTCTACTTTATAATGCATCTATTTACAGCAAATTATTTTTAAAAAATCTGTAGGATAAGAGTTTGTAAACATTATCTTCAGTCAGAGAAAAGCTTCAAAATCGTAGATTTGTAAGCTAAAAGCAGGAATGTAAGGGGTGAAAATAAGAATAACTTAGAACTGATGTACAGCTAAGTGGGTCTGTTTGAGCAAAACATTACAAAGTGGTACTTAATAAGTTTCCACACATACCTCTTTTAAACTGAAAAAGTTTTCAGATTTATTTTTTTATAAAAGTATGCTTTGGCAATATATGCTATTTCCTTTTTCCTTACGTTATTTTGTATTGGATATTTTAAAGAGCATCATAAGGGAATATGGCAATAAACAAGGAAACAATTGGGGAGTATTACCTGAAGCAGAATACCCTTATTTCGCTGGGTGGGAGAGCCTGTATAGTAAACTGATCCAGTTCAGGATATGGTCAAGTCTACAGAGCCAAACCTCTGCTGGTTCATAGCTTCAGTGATCCTGCAAGTGGCAGTTCAAGTATAAGAATGTTAAAGAGATTTAAGAATAACAATACATTTTTAATCAAAGCCATTTGATTTTGATCCTATCAAACCATACAGATTTTACAGAATTTTTTTAATCCGGATTTTTGCATTGGTTTGTTGCACTGTGAGAAAAATAAAACAAAGAAAGTTTTTGTTGTGTTTTCTTCAGTTAAAGCGGAGTTCCACCCAAAAGTGGACCTTCCGCTCATTTGTCTCCTGACAGTTATCCTGTCCCCACTTCCGGCATTACTACCGGGTTCCTTTGCTAGCTTTGGCTGTGGCAGCACCCGACAGCTGATGGAAACATCAGCTGCGGTGCTGACATCGCTGGACTCCAGGACAGGTAAGTCAGCATCTGCAGTATGTGTAGCTGCTGGCTTTTAATTTTAAATTTTTGCAGGGGTGGGTGGACCTCCTCTTTAAGTTATCTTATAGAAAAACAATCAATTAATCTTTGGAAATAACAGTAGCCACTTTGCAGCCACTTACTGACAACGTGGGTGCACAAAAGCAAAGGGTCTTTTTCTAAGGTGGATTTCTCCTTTGGGAGAGTATAGGATAGGGTGATAGCCCAAGAGAACAATTGTGAGGCAGGGAAAGAGTGTTGTCATCCCATAACCTGAAGTATTGCAGCGAAGACATTTAAGACAGAATACTTAGCTATCAGATTAAAAACTTTATAGATTATATAACTTCAAAACAATATGTGTAAAAAAGCAGCTGCTGTTACAAACCTGTGAGTTATAATGTGATAGAAAATACACTGGAGAAAATCTCCGTGATTAACAGCGCTTGCTACTGTGTATCAACAAATTACCAATTAATATTAAAGTGCCAACGTGCAAACAAACAATCAAAAAGGAATCAAAATACATTAATTAATGTAACAAAAATGAATAAATAAATAAGATATAGTCCGTATGATCAGGGCTCAAAATTTCAAGTCCTGAACTACTAGCCAGGCCTCAAGGGTTACTCGCCACCAGTTGTCCCACCCAACCCCTACCCTGCCCCACCCCTAATTCCACCCCTAAACACGCCCTCATAAATTATCTCATGAAATTACACATTAAATGTTTTATGCAGAATTAAGCAACTTTATCCGTGCTCATTAACGCAGCCTAACCCGTATCCATCAATGCAGCCTGCCCGTGTCCACCAAAGCAGCCTCACCCGTGTCCACCAATGCAGCCTTACCCGTGTCCACCAATGCAGCCTCACCCGTGTCCACCAAAGCAGCCTCACCCATGTCCACCAAAGCAGCCTCACACGTGTCCACCAAAGCAGCCTTACCCTTGTCCACCAATGCAGCCTCACCTGTGTCCACCAAAGCAGCCTCACCCGTGTCCACCAATGCAGCCTCACCCATGTCCACCAAAGCAGCCTCACCCGTGTCCATCATGCAGCCTACCTGTGTCCATAATGCAGGGGAACAGAAGAGAGGAAAAGCATTAGCCGACCGGATGATAAGAGCGCAGAGGGACAGCTTTGATTTAAATCCCTGCGTGTTCCCGTCGCTCGGCAACACATACAGCCCCACCCCCTGGCCGGGGATCTTTGATTCACGTCACTCATCCCGGGATTGGACAGGTGATCTGTCTATCAAATTCCCTGGGACCAGGGGGTGGGGCTGTGTGTGACAGCACTCTGAATCATACAGCCGGCTCTCTCCTCTCTCTTCCCCTCTGCAAGCGCTGGGAGAAGGACTCCCGTACACCCCGCTGGCTGGCAGTACTCGCCCCCCCTCTCTCCCAGGCAACCATTCCTCGCCAGACCTCAAAATCCACTCGCAAAATGCAAGCAGGCGAGTGTATTTTTTGAGGGCTGCATATGATAATTAATAAAGAATCCGTAATCCTATGTGGACAATTCTCCCAGGTATGCAGATAGCCTTATCTGCATATAGCTCGAAATATTCAATGATGTACCGAATGTTCCTTCCCAAAAGGTACAAAAATGGCAAAACAATATTAAATGCAGGTCCCTACTTACCAGATGTTGTTGACACTCTTTGCCTTACGACAAGAGAAGTCAAATCCGGCCTTTTATGGTCTCCGTGACCGTATATAAACCACTGACCAAATCTCCCGTCCTCTCCGTCTGGCAGTTCGGGATACCACAGATAAGGTCTCTCAATTGGCAGGGTGGACCAGAAAGAAGAAGAAGAAAGAACTCCTCATAGCGTAAAAAAGTTTCAAAATGTATTTAAAAGCCTTCAAGCAAAGTGACATCCATGGAAAACATAAAAATATCCCTTTTCCAATAGCCACATGTAGCGATAGGCAGTAAAAATTGGTCTAGGGGTCGGCGTGCATTCCACCTAGAACTCGCACTGTGTGTCTCAGCTTGACGTGTTTCGTCATCGATGTGATGTCATCAGAAGCTAAAGGTCACGGTGCGTAGCTCCATGTTATATATCTTCCACTGCAATAGTCAAAACGGCCCACTCCCCATCCACTTACACTTGATAAACAAATGCACATATCAAATGGTCATCTCGGATTGCTCTAGACACCATCGTATGTATATATACCATATAAATATATAAAAAGCTAGAAACTAAAATTATAATAAAATCATTCTATCAACTTTATTTGATATCCCTTTTCCAAAGACATTGCACAAAGATATATCAACTCCATCTTACCCCCTCTAATGGTCATGTACAGTGAATTGGTTTAGTCTCTGATGTTTTCTTTTGTAACAGGATCACATCAATGACCCCACTCCTGATTCATGGAGGTAGCGGTGTCCAATAAGGCATATGCTAAACAGTGTAAGCTCTTTTTTATTGGATTTTAATAAAGTTTAAAATGATTTATACTATGCAAGCTTCTTCTCCCTTATTTTTCCTGAGCTGCTTTTGAAATGACAGCCTGCACAATGGAAGAGGAAAAAGGGGTAAAGGGAGAATGAATACAGCTAAAATTCTTATTTTGACCAGCTTAAAAATAAGTGATCAATACCATCTGGTGAGTGCCTATCCCTTAGGATGTGCGCTGTGGTGTGCAACTTAAGAAATTATTGGAAGACATAAAAGAGTAATTGGAAACTGTTTAAAACACATTTTGCACTGAGCACAATATTCCCAAGGACATGGAAGCCGAGGAATTGTTTTACAGTGAATTATTTTATAATATGCACACTTTTATTTGCACTTACGGTATATTTAATTATTGAAAATTATGATTGTTATTATTTCAATTGTAGTTTGATGGTTTATACACTTTATAAACATAGTTTGTTTTTATTAAAGTAGATGTAAACCCAATTCATGAAATTTGAACTGGGCACATATATCTGCAGTATTTTGTTATCTCTCTTCAAAGAGCTAAGTTCCATAGCTCTCTCCTGAACGGTTCCTCTGTTATCAACCTGATTACTTCTGACAAATTCTCTGACACATCAGATAAAAGCAGCTTGACATTTCTGTCAGGGGAGGTTGCTAAAATAGATTAGCAGTGAGCTGGCCCTGTTACAAAACACCTCTGAGAGTCTCTACCTATGTGGAGAGGGGGTGTGTGCCTTTCCTCCAATCAGCAATTTTAGCTATCTTGGCTATATGCCCAGACATCACACTCTGTGTTAAACAGGAAGAGAAAATCTCCTAACATGATCTGAACTTTCTAAACAGTATATAAATGTGAAGACAGCAGATATAAATGTAAAACTTATGTAGGGAGATTTGGTTCATCTCTGTGTATCATCTGAGGCTGTTCACTTCACTGGGTGTATGGAGGGTTTACATCCACTTTAAGTTTGAGAACACTAGGAGCACTGGGCTATACACTTACACCAGTTATCATTTGAATCGCCTTATGCATCACATTTCATATCCTGGCTTTAGCAATGCAGGTTCTTTTTTAGTGATTAATATTCTGAATCTATTATTGGGATATATAAGCCCAATTCACTCCTGAACTTAGCTCCAAACTCCAACCTAGCTCAGAGCTCCAAATTGTTCAACATCCAAAATCCTATGGGTTTCAATTTTGCATGTTCACACCTGAGCCTACTGACATTTGAAGTTCGAGGTTTGCAGCTTGAACAAGTACATGTGCTTTTTTTGCCTCAATAGACTTTAGTGGGAGCTCTTGATAAAAACATAAAAATGCATACTTAGTTTTTCATTGGATAAAAAGAACTCTGCAAGCCCCCTTTGTTCCCCTGCTTCCCCTCCACTACCATCCTCCTTTTCTTTTGGACAGTGAATACCCAGTTGTTCTTGGACAAGTATCAATGCCATAAATGTGATCTGGGACTATAGTTCCAGCACTCAGATAATTAACCTTTGCTACTGCTTACTGCTGCACTTGAAGTGGCCATGCTACTGTTTATGCTGAGCTGGACGCCAAATGTCATCCTTTGCCTAGTTCCTACTTTTATTCACTTTACATGCTAAATTGTGTTATTACCATTATTAATCCATTTTATGCTTGACTGGTTGCCAACCATATTGGGTGACAATACATTTGTCTTTACTATCTGGTTTGGTGCCTGCTTTATTTGATATAGCGCTATTATTGGATACCAAGTATTAAGCTTGCCATACAGTATACAATTTTGTTCTTCAGTTTTCTTTAGATTTACCTTCAGCTATGCCTGATTGCATATAAATTGAAAGTGTTTAGATTTTACCTCATATTAAATGGTTTTGGTAAATCTAAAGGAAAATTGTACAAGAAAAGTATATAATGTATGGCCAGCTTTACTTTCAATTAATTCCTGTGATATTGTATAGGCTGAGGTTCTTGAGAAGGTCAAGGCAAAGAACGAAGGGCCCATCCTATTCAGTGGCTCCTATGGGGTGGCGCTATAGCCTAATGCATTCTCTGCATTAAGAAAAAAACCTCTGTGCCACAGGACACCACAGCCGCCCCCACCCTTATACTTACTTGAGCCTGATCTCAATTCAGCGCTGTGCCCAAGAGCAGCTGCTCTCTCCCTCTTCACAGGGCAAATTGATAGCAGCAGGGACCCATTGGCTCCTCCTGCTGTCTATTAAATTGTTTGATGAGAAAGTGGAGGGCAGGGCTGAGCCATGCTGTCTGGAGAAACCCTGCCTGAGTGCCCCCAAACAGGAGAAGCCATGATTGCCAGCAGGGGACAACAGAAGAAGAGGATCGGGGCTGCTCCTTGCAAAACCATTGCACCGAGCAGGTAAGTGTAACATGTTTAATATTTTAAGGTTTGCAAACACTTTCAATTATATATTATTGAATACAAGGTTGCGTGAGTTTGTGTCTTTTATATTGGCTTGGAGTTCAGATTTAAACGCTTGACTTTCTATAATGGAAATAAACAATGGTACCGGCCAATAACACAATGGTAAATTGTAGTTTAATTTTTCCATCTTTAATTTAATACAGTCGTGTGCCTTGAAAGCTCTTCATTGAGGAGATATATGTCTTGCTTTTATTAGTAATGAAACCAAAACAACCAGACCTTTCTTCTGGCCCAACATAACATCAGCATAATAAAATATGATTGTACCTTTTCCTAAGCGGCCTTTCACAAGTGTCGTTTTTTTATAGGACGGATTTACAATTTGAATCAATTTTATCCTCTCTAACAGGCATATCTATATTGTTCTTTCTGAAATTGCCAGGCAAAATAGCTAATAAGTAGACATGCCTAGCAAGGTCATTCATTTAAAACAGAAATAGGTGGGTCATTAAAATACACAACAGATCAGCAGGACAATAGCAGCTAACAGTGCATGCATATAATGTTTTTTTTTATCCATACCTCAAAAAATTAAAATTCTATATCATGGTTTGCAATTTCAATATCATTTCATAATTATTATTTTTTTTTTATGGAATATACTTTAACTACATACCGATCATTCTAGACACAGTATCAACCATTGAGAAGATCTGTATATAGAAGGCACACGAAGAGTAGACACCCCCATCCCACAAAATATAGCTGTAACCCAACATTGCTGGAGAAAGTTGGTGTTTGCATACAAATGCAGTCATTCGGCAGATCTTATCCCACAACTTATGGTACCTTTTTGTTAGGAGGATTTTAGTTAACAAAATATTGTCCAGTAGAAGCGTACTTTATACTATCAGCAAGCTTAAGTTTATGTTTGACATTTGTAGACTTCAGGTAAACTAACAGTTACACTTTTAGGTCTCAACACGTTTTAAAGACAGAAAAAAAGTCAGTACTGGGGTCAAGTGACACTGACGTGACATATCGTTACTAAGTACAGTGCTGGAAGGAGATCTTTACCAGCCTGTTTGTCTAAATATCTCCTGCTGTGAGCTTAAAGTATGAATAACAGGCCTGCAGCAGAAGCGAAACAAGCAGAAAGGCTGATATAGACTTGTCTTGTACTCCATGGTGACCTCTGAGCCTATATACCCAAGTACCAGCTTCCCTAAGTCCAGATTTGAACAATTTCTCAACAGTCTGTTGAGACTTACCTGTAAGGCTGTGCAGTGTTTTCATGATAAGCAACTAATTGCAGAACTTCAACACTTGTTACAAGCCTAAAAAAATCCTCTTGGGTTAGATGTTTCTATTTGCACTTTATATGTAATAAAGAAAAAAAAATGTTAGAGGAAAAGGGTGCAGAGAGAAATACATGTATCGTCATTTACCTTACATCCTTAATATGTAAGTTGCTTTCCAATTATGTTCATAAGATGGGTTTAGTACTGGGAAGAAGTATGAAATCAGGAGTTCACTCTGATCATCGGCCTTCTTGTTCCAGGACACTCAAAAATGTTACCATGATTTCCAAGCCACCTGCAATTTTAGAGAAGGCCAATAATAACAACCACTTTATTTGTCTAAGCACGGATGAAGACCTATAACAGCTTTTGGTTGTGTACAGATATATTAAAAATGTAAAAGCTCCTACTGACCAAAAGTGCTTAGTCTCAGCTTATTTAAATGAGTACTCCTTGTGTTTACTCATCACTCAAATGTGTTGTGTCATCAAATCACCCACTGACATATTATAACTGTTCAGTACGGTCCCTTTCACACTGGGGCAGTGGGTGCGTCGGCGGTAAAGCGCTGCTATTTTTAGCGGCGCTTTACCATCAATTTTGTGGCGTTATTCGGCCGCTAGCGGGGCACTTTTACCCCCCGCTAGCGGCCGAGAAAGGGTTAAACCCACCGCAAAGCGCCTCTGCGGAGGCGCTTTGCCGGCGGTATAGCCACGGTGCCCGAATTCATTTCAATGGCCAGGAGCGGTGGAGGAGCGGTATACACACCACTCCTTCACCGTTTCAAAGATGCTGCTAGCAGGACTTTTTTTACCGTCCTGCTAGCGCACCACTCCAGTGTGAAAGACCTCGGGTCTTTTCATACTGGAGAGACAGCAGCGGCTGTTTCAGGGCACTTTGCAGGCGCTATTTTTAGCGTTATAGCTCCTGCAAAGTGCCTCAGTGTGAAAGGGGTCTACACGTGCAGTAAGGTCTTTGAAGTCTAGTTTTCCAATCCACCCTTCTGCCAGAATGCAACAGAGTAAAGACTGAATTGAGCAAAGAAGGGTTAGAACATCTGCCATATTTTTATTGCAACTTCATTGAGGGATTTGCCATCTCTATTTCCCCGGTGACCATTGCCATGGGATAGAAAATAATATGCAATCCAAAATTTTACAGTTGTCACCAGAACATGTAGTATTTGCCCTGGTGACTATTGTCACTCTCATTGCTTTATAGATCCCTAACTAAAGCTTCTTGTTAAAATAAAAAAATATGGAAAACATAATCCAAAGCCATGGTTTGTCTTACAGCTGTTATGCAGAGGGTACCTAACTATGCTTCTCTTTGAACCCCAGTATTTAAGGACCATCACTATCTATAAATTGAATCCCAGCTTAGTTTAAAGAATATAGGTAAATAGCAGTAAGCTAAAACTGAACCCAGAGAAAAAATACGTTATTTAGGTCCATGGCCATTACCTAACTGAAATAATAGCAATAGTCACTTTTTTGTCTGGGGAGCGGGGGCATAGATTTTAATAATTCAACTCCTTCTAGAACATGGATATAGTAAAATATTTGGAGCAAACTTGATTGGTATTAATCTATAATATCCTCACCTGAGGAACATTGCAGGAATGAAATACCACCCCTACTCCCAGAAGACCTGAGGCCCCCATTGATGCTTTCATAATCTCACAACTGAAGTACTGTGATGCTGTCTACAAAGGCTCCTCAGGAAAATCTCTACACCACCCACAAAGAGTCAAGAAAGCAGCTGTCAGAATATTATTTGACCAACTTTCACATTCCCCATGGAACCAATTCTTCATGGACTCTGATTTCTTTAACAATTGGTGTACTGACTTTCTAAGGTTTCAAGAATTAAAAAGAATGGTTGACTGTTCCTAAATTCTATCATAAAACCTTCGGCCATAAAATGAGACTTTGAACATACTGTTGCCAATTTTTTCGAAATCACTATTTAGTCAATTCAGGGAAGCACCATCTCTGAATGTATTTAAAGTGGAGCTAAATGTAAAAAAGAAAAATGTGAACAGGCAGGCTTTTTATTGCAGAAGAAACATGCAATGTTTCTTCTGCAATAAAGTACACTTACCTGCCCATTTGCAATTCTTTGCAGTGTTAACATTGAGCTACACATGCACGGCTCAGTTTACATTTTGGCACACTGCCAGTGTGCCGAGATGACTGATGTCACATAACACTGGCCAATCAAAACTGCTGAAGACAGGCACCTGTAAGAACCCAGGGGAAGATGCTGGTTAGGGACCTCACTAATTTTGGACCATGGGAACTAAGGTAAGTTGCAGTGCCTTTAGTTTCAATTTAAATCACGGCTAAATGTAAACATACTCCACGTATGAAGGCAAATAATTACCCTTTACACTTTTTTCAAAGAGTTTTGAGACACACAACAGTTATAAGTACACTGTATGTATACATGCACTATGCATTATCATCTTTGGAAGCAAAATGGATTAACAATATTTGTTGTTGAGATACCACAACACACATGCAGAAGAAAACATCTGTGTAACTTACTGTGGCTTGTCATGCTGTGGCACCCAGCCATGCTACTTTTTCGGTAATCAGAGGTTAACATACATATGGATTCTCTTACGTGGTCGAAGATTATGATTCCGCTTTCATACCAAGCAAATCATTTCTAGGCTTCAGAGAAAATGCTTCACCACATTTTCCTCAGAAAGCCTTCAAATTACATGGTAGGAAAATGTATTTTGCCTCTGCCTGTGTAAAGCAGATTATGAAAGTCCTGTTTGAAGTGAGTCCAGATCATTCAGACCTTAACTGCTGAGCGATATTCAGCATTAGTGCACACAATGCATACATCATAAGGAAGCATATAATTTCCATTTTCTACTAATTTATGGATTAAACAGCTAGCAAACATATGAATACGAAATAAGAAAATGATCAAAACAACAGTAGATTGTCATGCTTGAATGTGTTTTTCTTCTGGCTCATTAAGGGGTTTTGTGAAAAAGCAACATAACTAATTTACAATTAAAAACAACTGCTCAAATGGATGTTTGCATATAACCTGGCCCCCTAATATAACATTAATGCAATTTCATAAATCCTATTACTTTTTAATGTAAAAGCACACAAAAGGGTAACTTAATAAAGTTTTCATACACGCTTTACACATTTTTCCAAATGGATTTAATTGGTGAAATGTGCAAAAACATTTATTAAAAGCCCACTTGGTGTTTTAGGATCCACATTTCAGGTTTAAGCAGGCCATACACAGTCGAATTTCGAACAAATTTTCTTTTCAAAATCAGAAAGTTTTTTTTTTTTTGATCCGATGATGCCACCATTGATTTTCGAAATTCGGCCAACCAAACCTTCATGTTGCCGGGAATATTCTTTTCTCTCCGGGAATATTCTTTTCTCTCCTGGAATATTCTTTTCTTGCACATGCGCATTTTTTTTCTATTACATTTCTCACACGATTCTCCCATCATTGTTCAGAAAATCGTTTGTTTTTCAAAAAATTTCCAACATGTCGGATTCCTCAACATTGATTGCCGCACGAAAATCGGCTGTTGCTGCAGAATGGTGCGAAATTCGTACGAAAATTCTTTGATACGATTTTCGAAATAAAATTCTTTTGAAATTCGAACCGTGTATGGCCGCCTTTAGATCCCCCCATTTAATGTACTCTAATCTTGCAGACTGGATGGCTACAGAATGGTGAGGTTTATTCCCCTCCTTGATACGATGTCCCAGAGTGGTTTTAGTGGCATTTGTGAGCTGGGTTTCCAACAGTCTAACTAAAAATTTGAGAATAATAATGTGATATATTTTAGTTCATCAGTACTGAGATGTGTTAGCTACATTTAGTATTTTCCTTTTATTTTCACTCACTTCTTATTTGGACTATAATCACCCTCTCTCCTCATCTTCATAACATGGAGTTTTGTGTTTTGTAGATCACAGAAGGGAACTAGGCAGATCTGATAGATCAGTTCACCAGAGGCAGAGTGCACAGGACATTGGAAATTCACTTGATTTTGGCAGATATGTTATGCACTTATGAAACTGATATCACAAAAATCTTTCAATTATATATTTACCAGACTAAAGAAGAGCAAATAGGAGAAGATTTACAAACTTGACCACTTGAGGTTCCATAAATATATCCCCATTATTAAGCAATGTGATTTTAAAATTTCAATAATGGGCCTATTTATTCTGTAACGTTTTATTATTTGTGATACCAAAGCAATGCATATGTTAATTAGAACAAACAGGCTTTCTGTTATAGAATACATGTGCAAAACAATGCAAATACAGCTTCTGTTTATGACATTCAACTCAATGCAGTTGTTGTAGGGTTTAAAGCATTTTGTTGGAATTTTTCAAAGAATAAGCATAGCTATTAAAATGGTAATAAATATATAGATAGAAAAGAATCCAACTATGTTGCTAGAAAGTGAAAAAAAAAACAGGGATATTACCAAGGGATCAAAATTTCCAGCCATACTCTATCACCAGAAATTAGAGCCACTGTGAACTGTATAGCATTAAAAAATGAAATGTTACAGTTAAGAAATGGAAGTTCCCTTTATAAAATGTTACACACTTGTGGTACATTTACATATATTCTGCCAGGTAAATGTCTTGGCCAATTGTCAGATATATATTTTTATATTAAGTCATGTTTTCTAATGGTGGATTCCAATAAACAGATTTTGGAACAATATAAAAACGACTTTTTGTAGCCAGAAAGGAAGTTGCTAAAACTGGATGAATAGTGGTGTGGTGTCAAAGAGTGCCATCATCCCAATGTACAGTGGGGCAAAAGAGTATTTAGTCAGCCACCAATTGTGCAAGTTCTCCCACTTAAAAAGATGAGAGAGGCCTGTAATTGTCATCATAGGTATACCTCAACTATGAAAGACAAAATGTGGAAACAACTCCAGACAATCACATTGTCTGATTTGCAAAGAATTTATTTGCAAATTATGGTGGAAAATAAGTATTTGGTCAATATCAAAAGTTCATCTCAATACTTTGTTATATATCCTTTGTTGGCAATGACAAGAGGTCAAACGTTTTCTGTAAGTCTTCACAAGGTTGCCACACACTGTTGCTGGTATGTTGGCCCATTCCTCCATGCAGACCTCCTCTAGAGCAGTGATGTTTTGGAGCTGTTGCTGGGCAATACGGACTTTCAACTCCCTCCAAAGGTTTTCTATGGGGTTGAGATCTGGAGACTGGCTAGGCCACTCCAGGACCTTGAAATGCTTCTTACGAAGCCACTCCTTCGTTGCCCGGGCGGTGTGTTTGGGATCATTGTCATGCTGAAAGACCAAGCCACGTTTCGTCTTCAATACCCTTGCTGATGGGAGGAGGTTTGCACTCAAAATCTCACGATACATGGGCCCATTCATTCTTTCATGTACATGGATAAATCTTCCTGTTCCCTTTGCAGAGAAAAAGCCCCACTGTATATAGTTATACCTTGAAACCTTAAAAAACAGGCACAGGCTGGATAAATTTGAGTAAAAACAGTATAGAAATGTTATTATACAAAAATGATTTTACAAATATTACACATACATTAAAGGCAGCTTCACATACATGATGTTTTATTATTGTATGTGAAGATGCCTTTCATGTATAAGTATTCTTTTTTTTTTTTTTTATCGTTTTTGCTAAATAAAGTTTTACTCAAATGTATCCAGTAGACTTGTGCACAACGGAAAAATTTGTTTAGTTTCGGTTCGTTTCTTGTGCACAACGGAAAAATTTGTTTAGTTTCAGTTTGTTTCTTTTCGGTCCTGTTGATTCGTAATCATTCGTAATTTTGCTAGACGGGATTTTTCGTGTTCGGACTAATTCGTATTTTCGCAAGCGACATTTTTCGTAGAATTTTTAGTTGATTTATAATTCGTACTTTCGGTAGGGTACATTGTTTTTCGTTGATTCTGGACACAACTCCTACTTTTTTTGGGTTCGTTGATTCGTAATTTTCTGTGTCTCTCTCACGACGATGCTGTCTATTATGCCTAATGTGCTTCGAATGGATTTGTACTTTTCTAAATACATAGCGGTTATTTGTAACGATTCGAAATCTCGTATTTTACTTTCGTTTTTTACATGCGGCTATAGCCTCCGCCCCTGTACACCATTTTGAGAGGGTTCAACACGGTGAGGGAGAAGCAGAGAGCAGAGCAGAGTGTTATTGTGCTTCGAATGGATTAGAAATCTCGTATTTTACTTTCGTTTTTTACATGCGGCTATAGCCTCCGCCCCTGTACACCATTTTGAGAGGGAGTTCAGCACGGTGAGGGAGAAGCAGAGAGCAGAGCAGAGTGAGTGTTATTGTGCTTCGTATGGATTCGTACATTCGAAACTTTTTTCATAACGAATTATGCCGAAGACATTCGGGCATTCGCTATTTGCGGTATAATTTATTTCGGATTCGGTTTTATTCGTAATTGCTTTGTTCGGAAATTCGAATGCTCCCGAATGTCCGAAAGTTGCTAAATTCGGACGAATTTCGATTCGTTACGAAACGAATTGCACATCCTAGTATCCAGCCTGTGTCTGTATAGTCTCACATAAAGAGGGTTTCAAGGTATTGCTAAAAAATAGATTTTCCTTGCCCTTCCTACTAAACAGGCCTACGTTGGTGTAGTTAATTCTTTGATTTCTAGGGGGAATTACATATATAAATATAGAGGTCAACTAAAACCGTAATTTTCCATATGGGATTGTGGCAGGAGGCCAGTAAAAACTGCTGGTTGTGTCTAGGTTGGGAGTAGGGTTGCCACCTCATCCCTTTAAAATTGAACACATATTAATTACACAGGTTTTGTGGCTGATTAAGGTGGTAATTAAACTCACTTGGTGCCTTATCTGTAATAAATTAGCCTCAGGACCTGTGTAGTTCATACAGTGCCTTGAAAAAGTATTTATACCCCTTGCAATTTACCACATTTTGTCATGTTATAACCAAAAATGTAAATGTATTTTATTGGGATTTTATGCGATAGACCAACATAGAGTGGCACATAATTGTGAAGTGGAAGGAAAATTTAAAATGGTTTTCAATTTTTTTTACAAATAAATATCTGAAAAATCTGGCGTGCATTTGTATTTAGCCCCCTATACTCTGATACCCCTAACTAAAATCTAGTGGAACCAATTGCCTTCAGAAGTCACCTAATTAGTAAATAGAGTCCACCTGTGTGTAATTTAATCTCAGTATAAATCCAGCTGTTCTTTGAAGCCCTCAGCGGTTTGTTAGAGAACCTTAGTGAACAAACAGCATCATGAAGGCCAAGGAACACACCAGACAGGTCAGGGATAAAGTGGTAGAGAAGTTTAAAGCAGGGTTAGGTTATAAAAAAAATATCCCAAGCTTTGAACATCTCACGGAGCACAACTGCAAACCTACCAAGACATGGCCGACCACCTAAACTGACAGGCCAGGCAAGGAAAGCATTAATCAGAGAAGCATGGTAACTCTGGAGGAGCTGCAGACATCCACAGCCCAGGTGGGAGAATCTGTCCACAGGACAACCATTAGTTGTGCACTCTACAAATCTGGCCTTTATGGAAGAGCGGCAAGTAGAAAACCATTGTTGAAAGAAAAAGACATAAGACGTCCTGTTTGCAGTTTGCGAGAAGCCATGTGGGGGACACAGCAAACATGTGGAAGAAGGTGCTCTGGTCAGATGAGACCAAACTTTAACTTTTTGGCCGAAAATGCTATGTGTTGGTGAAAAATGAACACTGCACATCACCCTGAACACACCATCCCCACTGCAAAACATGGTGGTGGCAGCCAAAATACAGGGCAATCCTAGAAGAAAACCTGTTAGAGTCTGCAAAAGACTTGAGACTGGGGTGGAGGTTCACCTTCCAGCAGGACAATGACCCTAAACATTAGACATGTGCACACTGAAATATTTCGTTTCGGAATTTCGTTAGAAAAATAAATTTATTTAGTTACTCCCGAAATTAGTTTTTATTTATTTAGTTTTTCGTTAGAAATTGCATTCGTCCAAAAATCGGAATTAATTAAGGTCGAATCTTTCATTGAAGGCTTATGGTGTCTGTTGAATGTTCAAAGAAGATTCGACGGAGCAGCGAAACTGTACGACGCTGCAATCATACATTTCCGGTCGAATGTTCCGCCTACAAGCTAGCTATAGTAGAATTATAATGTTGTATGACTAGTAATAATTATATTTATTAATTATTATTACTAGTCAACCAACATTAGAATTCTTCTATAGCCTATGGGCCGAGCATTTGACCGGAAATGTACGATTGCAGCGTCGTACAGTTTATCTGCTCCGTCGAATCTTCTTAGAACTTTCAACAGACACCATAAGCCTTCAATGACAGATTCGACGTTTGTATGTTTTTCGATGCTTTGTCGAATCTTCGTCGTTCACGTTGAATTGTCAAGTTAGTTCTAGCTATTTTACTGCTTCTCCTCTTTGGTTACAATCAGCCAATAACATTCATCATCATAATTTTTTTATTTTACTTCCCCCACCCAATTCCAGCAGCGATCTTTTCTCTCTATGTCGAATCTTTTCTCTCTATAATGTTGAATCTTTTCTCTCTACGTCGAATCTTTTCTCTCTATAATGTCAAATCTTTTCTCTCTATAATGTCAAATCTTTTCTCTCTATGTAGAATAATCTTGGACTAATAGAGTTAAGGCTAGGCACATTCGACCACAGGTTGGATGGACACAGATTGTTATTGTCAGCCTCATGTCGAATCTCCTATCTATATCGAACTGTTGTTGCAATGAAAATGAAAATAAAGCATTTGTTTATGTCGGATCTTTTGGTTTTCGGATTCTGCATTTTCGTTTTTGTTTGTTAAAACGATAACGAAAATACCTGAAATTCGGACGAAAATGCATTCGGACGAAAACGAATGCACATGTCTACTAAACATACAGCCAGAGCTACAATGGAATGGTTTAGATCAAAGCATATTCATGTGTTAGAATGGCCCGGACAAAGTTTAGACCTAAGTCAAATTGAGAATCTGTGACAATACTTGAAAATTGCTGTTTACAGACGCTCTCCACCCAATCTGACATTTTGCAAAGAAGAATAGGCAGAAATGTCACTCTCTAGAAGTGCAAAGCTGGTAGAGACATCCCCAAAAAGAGTTGCAGCTGTAATTGCAGTGAAAGGTGGTTCTACAAAGTATTGACTCAGGGGGATGAATACAAATGCACGCCACACTTTTCACATATTTTCATATTTATCTGTAAAAAATGTTTAAACCATTTATCATTTTCCTTCCACTTGACAAATATGTGCCATTTTGTGTTGGTCTATCACATAAAATCCCAATAAAATACATGTATGTTTCTGGTTGTAACATGACAAAATGTGGAAGGGTATGAATACTTTTTCAAGGCACTGTATGTGTTCGGGTTTAAAGGGATGAGGTGGTAACCCTAGTTGGGGGATACATTTTTCCCAGGTTCAGGCAGTATGCAAGCTTTTTTTTTTTCTAATGTGTAGAGAGCTTGCTGGACTGACTGAGGGGTTAACAAGCCCAGCTGAAGCAAGCCTGATTACTCTGGGATCTAAGTCTGCTTAGTTCTCTGTGCATGTCAGACTGGGGAACAGAAAACTACAAGTGTAGTGACAACCAGAACCTGTGCGGTGTGAGTAAGCCTGTGCGGCTAGGTCTGTATTTTCTTGCTGACAGCTGTGTGTCTGTGCAGCAGTATGTAGCTCCAGGACAGTTAGTCGGGGCTTAGTATGTTAGTAAGTCACCCAAAGTGGCAGGGATTTCTTTTCTTTTTTTTTGTTTTGATGCATGTACATCTGGGAAATAGACTCTGCAAATATACACATGTGTTTTCACCAAAACCTGCTATCTGCAGGGCCTGCTGCTGAGCTCATTTCATACAGGGATGTATGGTTAAATAATTATTACCCCCTAGTGACAGCTGCTTCTTTTTGAGGATGATATTTTGTATTCTGTATACAAAGTTGCAATGTGGCAGTCTGCTCACTTGGGAAGAGGGGACAGAGGAAGTGCTTCTTCCTGTCTGCAGCAGATTGATGACATCACCTGAGCCCAGGCAAAAATGTTGGACTAGAGCTAGCAGACTGCTTTTAACTATAAACGGTACAGAATATCTGAAAAATGATACTGCTGCTTTTTATTGTGACCTGGAAACTTGTAAAGTTAAAAACAGATCTATATATATATATATACATATATATATATATATATATATATATATATATATATACTACAAATATATATATATATATATATATATATATATATATAAAGGGATTTTTATAACAGCTTACCTGTAAAATCCTTTTCTTGGAGTACATCACGGGACACAGAGCGACTTAGTCATTACTAATGGGTTATATAGATTACCTTCAGGTGCTGGCACTGGCCAATTCCAAACCGGAAGTACCCTCCCCTATATAAGCCCCTCCCATCCGGGAGCACCTCAGTTTTGTAGCCAAGCAATAAGTGTCCCAAAAAGAGGGGTGGGAGCTCTGTGTCCCGTGATGTACTCCAAGAAAAGGATTTTACAGGTAAGCTGTTATAAAAATCCCTTTTTCTTTTTCGTACATCACGGGACACAGAGCGACTTAGTCATTACTAATGGGACGTCCCAAAGCAATGCCAAATGAGGGGAGGGATACATAAGCTGGGCGCCATCAGGCATGAGGATCTTTTGCGGCCTGCAACACACTGCGCCCAAAGGCGACATCCTCCTGACTTCTAACGTCTACCTGGTAGAATCTAGTAAACGTGTGTACCGAAGACCATGTTGCGGCCTTACATACTTGAGCCAGGGAGGCCTGGTGATGCACTGCCCATGAAGTTCCAACTGCTCTTGTGGAGTGCGCCCTAACTTTGAACGGAGGCGGTCTCTTTCTCAAGCCATAGGCTTGTATTATGACCTGTCGAATCCACTTGGCTAAAGTGGATTTTGATGCTGCCTGACCCTTTTTAGGGCCTTCCGGCAGAATAAACAAAGTATCCGTTCTGCGAATCTGAGCAGTGGCTTTTAGATAAGCTTTAACTGCTCTTACTACATCCAAAGAATGTAATAACTTTTCCTCTACCGAGCTAGGTTTGGGGAAAAAAGAAGGAAGAACCACATCTTGGTTCAAATGAAACCTCGATACCACCTTGGGAAGAAAGGCTGGATGAGGACGTAATACTACTCTGTCCTTATGGACAACCAGATATGGCTCCTTACAGGACAAGGCGGCTAATTCCGATACTCTTTTAGCCGAACAAACGGCTACTAAGAAAATCAATTTCCTGGTGAGAACCAAGGAAATGTGTTGCAATGGTTCAAACGGTTGTTTCTGTAGAACTGACAGAACCAGGTTTAAGTCCCAAGGACATATGGGAATACTAACCGGAGGGCTAATACGCATCACTCCTTGTATGAAAGCTTTGACTAGTGAATGCGAAGCCAAGGGCCTTTGAAAAAATATTGACAAGGCCGAAATCTGACCCTTGATAGTACTCAAGGCTAGCTTCCTATCTACAGCCCACTGTAGGAAGTCCAAAATCCTCCCTATCACATACTTACGTGGATGCCATTTCTTGGCCTCACACCACGTAATGTACGCTTTCCAGATCCTATAATAGATCTGCCTGGATACCGGCTTTCTGGCATTGATCATGGTAGATACCACAGAATTAGAGAGCCCTCTCTTTTTCAGAATGTGGGCTTCAATAGCCAGGCCGTCAAACCTAGGGCTGGTAAGGAAGGGTGGTATATCGGTCCCTGTGACAGCAGGTCCGGACGATGTGGGAGGGTCCAAGGACTCCTCACTGACATTTTTACAATCTCCGCGTACCATGCCCTTCGGGGCCACGCTGGAGCCACCAGAATCACTGGTTTCTTTTCTACCCTGATTCTGCGGAGTAATCGCGGTAACAATTGTGGCGGTGGGAATGCATATATCAGCTTGAACTGATCCCAAGGGAACACTAGGGCATCCGAGCCGCAAGCTAGAGGATCCCTTGTGCGAGACACAAATCTGTCCACCTTTGCGTTGAATCTGGATGCTAGCAGATCTACATCCGGTGTTCCCCACCGCTGGCATATTGCCTGGAAAACCTCGGGGTGAAGAGACCATTCCCCCGGGCATAATTGTTGGCGACTTAAAAAGTCCGCTCTCCAATTTTCCACTCCTGGGATGAAAACCGCGGATATGGCTGGGACATATTTTTCTGCCCACTCCAGGATGCAATTTGCTTCCCTCTGGGCTGCACGACTCCTGGTGCCACCCTGGTGATTGATATATGCCACTGCTGTGGCATTGTCTGATTGAATTCTGACAGGGGACCCTTGGAGTTTGGATGCCCATGCTACTAGGGCATACCGGGCTGCTCGTATCTCTAAGAGATTGATGGGCAGGGCCTTTTCTGCTTCTGACCACTTGCCCTGGAGAGACCATTGCTCCAGTACTGCCCCCCAGCCTATGAGGCTGGCATCTGTAGTGACTACCTTCCAAGAAACCGGACTGAAGGGTTTCCCTTTTTCCAGATTCTGGGGCACCAACCACCAATGGAGGCTCTTGCGAACGAAAGGGGACAGGGACATTGGTAAGTCTAAAGCCTGAACTTTTTTGTTCCAGGCTGACAGTATGGCCCTTTGCAAATTCCTTGAATGGAATTGACCGTAGGGTACCGCTTCGAATGAAGCCACCATTTTTCCCAGCAGCCTCATGCAGAGGCGTATGGATGGTTTTCTTTTTGTACCCACTAAGTGGGTCAAATCTTTTAAAGACGACACCTTCTCTGGAGGTAAGAAAATCGTTCTCTGATTTGAATCCAGCCTTAGCCCTAAGTATTCCAGACTTTTGACTGGTCTTAGAGCTGACTTGTCCCGGTTGATAATCCAACCGTGATATTCCAGATACTTCATTGTCTTGTGAATAGCTACTTCCAGCTTTTCCACTGAGTGGTCTATTAGTAGCAGGTCGTCTAGATATGCCATTATCGTTACACCCTGTGTTCTTAGATTGGCCAATAATGGGGCCAGAAATTTTGTGAACACTCGTGGTGCTGTGGCCAGACCGAAAAGGTAAGGCTCTGAACTGAAAATGGCGCCCTTCTACTGCAAAGCGTAGAAATTTCTGGTGGGCCGGAAAGATGGGAATATGCAGATAAGCATCCCTTATGTCGATCGAGGCTAACCATTCCTGCCCTTGTAGGGCGGTGGCCACCGATCGGATCGACTCCATCCGAAAAGTCCTGATATTTAGGAACTTGTTTAGCCCTTTTAGATTTAATATGGGCCT
This sequence comes from Rana muscosa, assembly GCA_029206835.1. Lineage (NCBI taxonomy): Eukaryota > Metazoa > Chordata > Amphibia > Anura > Ranidae > Rana > Rana muscosa. The sequence continues at coordinate 933,639,875 of CM055116.1, forward strand.
CACGTCCCCATTTGGTTTGGGGACTGTGAAAAGGTTCGAGTAAAACCCGAATCCGCTTTCTTCCAGGGGAACCTTCATGATTACACCTTGGATCAATAGTTGTTCTAGTGCCAGAAGGAGGGATCCTCTCTTCTGGGGATCTCTTGGCACGTTTGACCTCATAAATTGGGCAGGAGGAGTGCCTTTTAACTCCAGCTTGTATCCCAGACTTACTGCGGAGAGCACCCATCTGTCTCTGATGGTGTCCCGCCAGGTCTCTGTGAACAACTGAAGTCTTCCCCCCACCCGATTGAGTGGGGGCAACGCTTCATGCCTTGGGGGGAGGTTTTGTACCTCTCTTGATCCAGGGCTTCTTGTTACCCTGTGATTGTCCCTGATTTCTGCCCCCTGAATTTGACCGCGGAGGCCGTCGGAACTGCTTCACAGCCGATGTGCCCGGGACTGGAGAAGTAGGCCTCTTAAAAGAAGGACTTCTACCCTTGTTCTTAACCGGTAAGAGTGAACTTTTACCGGCAGAAATTTTCTGGATATATTTGTCCAGATCTTCTCCAAATAAGCGTTCTCCATGAAATGGGAAGCTAACCAGCAGTTTTTTACAGGGAGCTTCAGCAGACCAGTTTTTGAGCCACAGAAGCCTACGCATATGTACTACAGACAGCGTAAAGCGGGAGGCCTGTTGGATTGTATCCTTTATGGCGTCCACCGCAAAACACAAGGCTCTAGGCAGGTCAGCTAGGGCAAGAGCCTGCTGATCTGGTAAGTCCCTTAAGACTTGTTTCAACTGATCTTTCACTGCTTGGCAGACTCCAATCGCTGCTACCGCAGGTTGTGTCACCATGCTTGCTGTAGAGAAAGCAGATTTTAGTAAAGACTCCAATTTTTTATCTATTGGGTCTTTGAACATTGGAACATTATCTACTGGACATGTCAGTGATTTGTTCACAGAAGAGATGGCTGCGTCCACTGTAGGGACCCTCCATTTTTTTATGAACTTATCCTCCATGGGATAGATCACCGGAAATCTCTTGGGGGGAGCAAATATTTTATCAGGATGCTCCCAATCCTGGTAAATAAGCCCTTCTAATAAAGTGTGGATTGGGAAGGAACAGACAGCCTGGGGAGCTTTTAGCGACCCCAGCGAGGAAACCGTAGTGGATGGTGGTTCCGCCAGAGGCATTTTAAATGCTGATCGGACCATGTTAGTCAGAGACTGAACCCATAATCTTTCAGCCTGAGATGCTGAGAAAGGTTCTTCCACTGTTGATTCCTCCATAACTGAATCAACCTCATCCTGATCCCCTTCAGGTAGATCGATCTCTGTGTGGGACTGTTCCTCCACTAACAGGCACTCTGAAGGAGGAGACGGAGATCGGACGCGCTTTCCCTGTGACAGGGAAGCAGCGATCAATGCTGTTAATCTCTCTTCCAATCCTCCCAGAGTTGAGGATAAAACCTTCTCTGTTATATATACAGGAGCAGGTGGACTGGGGACAGCCGCAGCACCAGGCACTCCTGCGGGGTTTCTACGGCTACTGACCTCTGAATTCTCAGGGGAGATTGGTGCAGTACAAGCATGCCCAATATCCTCAGAGCCCGATGGAGACCCCTTTGGCTTCCTGGAAGACCTATTTCCGGAGCGTCTGGACGACATATCCTTTAAGCACAAAGCTGAGGTATTCCCGTCGTCATACACCAATTTTTGCTGGTAATAGTCTAACACAGTTGCTGCTATATACCAGCTGATGTCCACTAAAGTGCCTTTCTATGGGGATGCCTGCATCAACCGCCTCTGTGAGCCACTGTTTGTTGCTAGCTCTGTTTGCATCCAGCTGACACTTGTACTGTGTCTTTATACAAGCTGGGACGCCTGCACATGCGCAGAAGCGCCGTGGCGCGCATCGAGCGTCATCCACCCGCCCCGCCCCTTTTTTTTCATAGGAGGCGCGTGCACGCGCCCGCGCGCGCGCCCGTGCGCCATTGGCGCCCTTTTCGAAATCAAACAGGGACTAGGAGCCAGGGCCCTTTTTGCCGGAGGGCCTGTGCGGTGGATGAGCGCAGCAACAGGGCAGAGGAAGTGGATTCCCACAGAGAAACTTACCAACTGCCTGGATCTTTTGACTTGAGAAAACCAAAGATCCACATGACAAGAAAAATGGACTACAGCGGCCTCTAGTGGTTTAACACAGGTACCGCGGTCCTTTTCTTTTTTTTTTTCCTTGACTACTATTAAAATTTTACATTTTCAGTAGTTACAGGCATACACAGATATTAGCGGGAATACCGTTAGGTAACAGACAGAAAGACAAATTAGGCTTGGGGGTCCCCCAATAGAACCAAGTTCCTGGGGGCCCCCACTTACCTGATCCCCGCCGCAGGACTTTGTTTGGTCCACAGAAGCCCAAACTTCACCTATCACGGCAGGCATTGTAATTAAACCTTCAGGGACCGGGTTCCCAAGGATTCCACTCCCCTGGACCTGTATAGCACCCTGCACAGACAACATCTTAGTCGTGGGTATGACCAGAGCTCTGGATCCCAGGGTCCAGCCCTCCTAAGAGAGGCATTACAGGCAAAACCTTGCTCTTCTGCTGCAAGGCCCGGGTACCGACCGTTTAGCTATGAAGCTTTTTTGGTGGGATCCGGAACAGCTTACTAAGGCCCAAAAGAACCTGTACGCAAGCCCAGTGAAAACACATGTTACTCTTTGGCCAACACCTTAGACACTGGCAAAAAACTGAGGTGCTCCCGGATGGGAGGGGCTTATATAGGGGAGGGTACTTCCGGTTTGGAATTGGCCAGTGCCAGCACCTGAAGGTAATCTATATAACCCATTAGTAATGACTAAGTCGCTCTGTGTCCCGTGATGTACGAAAAAGAAATATATATACAGTATCTCACAAAAGTGAGTACACCCCTCACATTTTTGTACATATTTTATTACATCTTTTCATGTGACAACACTGAAGAAATTACACTTTGCTACAATGTAAAGTAGTGAGTGTACAGCTTGTATAACAGGGTACATTTGCTGTCCTCCCTAAATAACTCACAGCCATTAACGTCTAAGCTGCTGGCAACAAAAGTGAGTACACCCCTAAGTGAAAATGTCCAAATTGGGCCCAATTAGCCATTATCCCTCCCCGGTGTCATGTGACTTGTTAGTGTTACAAGGTCTCAGATGTGAATGGGGAACAGGTGTGTTAAATTTGGTGTTATCGCTTTCACTCTCTCATACTGGTTACTAGAAGGTCAACATGGCACCTCATGGCAAAGAACTCTCTGAGCGTCTGAAAAAAAGAATTGTTGCTCTACATAAAGATGGCCTAGGCTATAAGAAGATTGCCAAGACTCTGAAACTGAGCTGCAGCATGGTGGCCAAGACCATACAGCGGTTTAACAGGACAGGTTCCACTCAGAACAGGCCTTGCCATACCAAAGAAGTTGAGTGCACGTGCTCAGCGTCATATCCAGAGGTTGTCTTTGGGAAATAGACGTATGAGTGCTGCCAGCATTGCTGCAGAGGTTGAAGGGGTGGGGGGTCAGCCTGTCAGTGCTCAGACCAAACGCCACACACTGCATCAAACTGGTCTGCATGGTTGTCATCCCAGAAGGAAGCCTCTTCTAAAGATGATGCACAAAAAGCCTGCAAACAGTTTGCTGAAGACAAGCAGACTATGGACATGGATTACTGGAACCATGTCCTGTGGTCTGATGAGACCAAGATAAACTTATTTTGTTCAGATGGTGATAAGCATGTGGGGCAACAACCAGATGAGGAGTACAAAGACAAGTGTGTCTTGCCTACAGTCAAGCATGGTGGTGGGAGTGTCATTGTCTGGGGCTGCCTGAGTGCTGCCGACACTGGGGAGCTACAGTTCATTGAGGGAACCATGAATGTCAACATGTACTGTGACATACTGAAGCAGAGCATGATCCCCTCCCTTCGGAGACTGGGCCGCAGGGCAGTATTCCAACATGATAACAACTCCAATCACACCTCCAAGACAACCACTGCCTTGCTAAAGAAGCTGAGGGTAAAGGTGATGGACAGGCCAAGCATGTCTCCAGACCTAAACCCTATTGAGCATCTTTGGGGCATCCTCAAATGGAAGGTGGAGGAGCGCAAGGTCTCTAACATCCACCAGCTCCATGATGTTGTCATGGAGGAGTGGAAAAGGACTCCAGTGGCAAATTGTGAAGCTTTGATTAACTCCATGCCCAAGAGGGTTAAGGCAGTGCTGAAAAATAATGGTGGCCACACAAAATATTGACACTTAGGCCCCAATTTGGACATTTTCACTTAGGGGTGTACTCACTTTTGTTGCCAGCGGTTTAGACAATAATGGCTGTGTGTTGAGTTATTTTGAGGGAACAGCAAATTTACACTGTTATACAAGCTGTACACTCACTACTTTACATTGTAGCAAAGTGTAATTTCTTCAATGTGAGGGGTGTTCTTGTGAGATACTGTGTGTGTGTGTGTGTGTATATATATATATATATATATATATATATATATATATATATATATATATTTTAATTAGCCTATTTATGAGGGTTCTTTAAGCATAACTGATGGTAACCCAACGTGTTATGGCATTCAGTACTGTATATAGCGTATAGTAACCCAGGGTTCAGATGACATTTTTAACCATCTTGATTCATGTTTGATAAAACTGGCTCAATAAAACTGGCCTGTCAAACATTTGTCAAGTCTGCACAAAGCATTGTTGTATAAGCGATCTATGTAGCTGAGACCAAAATATCCTAGAGCTAAATCTGTTCTGTAAAAGGCCAATATACCAGCAAAATGATGTCTGACTGGAAGGCTAAATCTTTGAAATATGAAAGTTACAATAGTTTTAGTTTAAAGATCCTAAAGTTTAAGATCTAAAAGTATCGTTAGCCAAAACTTTATTATTAGCACTTGTTTGAATAGAGGAGCACATATTTTTGATAAACTTTTTTTTTAATAAGGATTATACTATGTGACATTTCTTCTTGTATAAAAAAGTATAGTTGCTTTTAGTAGTTAATGTCTACATTTTCAAGTGCAGTACACTACATAAAAAAAGCACATGAAACTGCAGAAAAGTGATAGAGAAGCTACTGTATTTGCACTGAGATACAAGGACCAATGTTAACTGGATACCTGCATACATGGAACATGTAGTATCTCTATTTGTCTAGTGTTCTTTGGGTTCAGTGGATTCCACCCAAACTCTAAAATCACACGAACTGTTAAAGCCCAAAAGTAACAGAAATAGATATTTAGTGAGACTTTATAAGAGCCTTTATTTTCATAGCTTCAAATAGAAAAGGTCTGGTGTCACCAGTGACACACCTCCATTTCTAACAATAGCATATATATACAAAAAGTCACCCTGGGACTTTTAATGAGGTAAGCACAGTTGGCCACTAGTAACAAGAGTAACAAGAGTAAATACAGTAAACATGTTTATTCAAAGATAGTATACATACATAGGTGATGTAAACAATTGCTGAGCCAACAAAATTGCACTTAGTAAAATTAACATTAATGCATGAATTTCATACAGTATGCACAGGCATCAAAAAGACCCGACGCATTTCTGCGAGACTGTAGCTCGCTTCTTCAGGGGTAGATGCATGTTTGATGTATCTAAAAGAACAAAAAAAATATATACTGTATATACTCGAGTTTAAGCCAACTTTTTCAGCACAATTTTTTGCTGAAAAATCCCCCCCCCTCAGCTTATGCTCGAGTCTCCCCCTGTGTAATGCCGTCTTAACCGCAGTCGGCGGCCGTCCACTTTAACAAAGCCCCGCCTCCTCCTTGTCCGTGATTTTTTTTGCAGCTGACCCCGCCGGAACACCTTCAGCACCACGGCCTCACCTGGCATGTGTCCTTCTCCTTCTTCCTGTCACATCTCACAGACATGTCACTATCTCTGCCCAGGCAGCGCGGCTGCACACTGAGTGTCCTCGTCTCCTCTCCAGCTGCTGCCTGGGACAGGTGTATACATACAGTACAGTTTACCTTTCCTGGCCCTGAGCTGGTGCTGTAACAGGTAGGCGGGAGGGGAGGGTGACAGCTTGAGAGGGGGTGTCCGCCGCTGGCCTGAGCCTGAGATGATGTGTGATAGGTTGGGTGGTTGCCAAGTTACCAGCACGCCACCTGAGAGCTGGTGTGGGAGGACTTAGTGCATAGGCTGCAGGTGGGCACAGTGAGGCTGCAGATGGGCACAGTGAGGCTGCAGATGGGCACTGATGAGACAGGTGGGCACAGTGAGGCTGCAGATGGGCACAGTGAGGCTGTAAAAAGGGCACAGTGAGGCTGCAGATGGGCATTGTTGACCCTCTTTTCAACTTACAGTAGCTGCTGCATTTCCCACCCTAGGCTCATACTCGAGTCATTACGTTTTCCCATTTTTTTGGGTAAAATTAGGTACCTCTGCTTATATTCGTGTCGGCTTATACTCGAGTATATACGGTATATATGTGACATAGTGATGAATGTTTAAAGCGACTGATAAGAGGGGCCAGGGGTAAAAATCCCGATATTCACCAATCGATACAGCCAGAGTACCAATTTCTGGATTCCCCCAGGGGCGGCAGCGACAGATGCATGGCATGGAAACTGAGGGGGAGAGGCCAACCACAACAACAGCCAGGGGACAATTGGGCGGCAGACATGGCATGGATGAAAGTAAATGGCCCTAGATGTCTTAGTATATGAATAGGTGAATATAAGCTGTAACACAAATACAAATATCAGTGAATGCCCAGGAGTAGCAGAGTAGATATAGAGATATAGTATAGTTGTACATGTGAAAGCATATACACTGTATCACAATTATATATGTTAGCTAAGTTGACTGGGATTGTATGTTTGTATGTATAGAAAGCATATAAAGACTGACCTGATCCAATGATGGAACGGACATAGAGACCAAAGGTAAGTGTGCAAAATACCAAACAATATCTAGGAATACCAATCCCTAGAAAAAGAAAAGGAGTGTTGGTGAAAAACATGTGAAATAAAATATAGTTAACTGATATCCAGCACAAGATCAGTGCAGGAGTGAAGGTGATATGTGTACCTTTACAGGATGAATGGCTTGGCAGCAGCAGAGTAGCATGTGGAGTGTAGGCTAGTGAGAGGGGAAATAGCAGCCATGTCTGCCTCCCAATTTGTTTCTCCGAAGCGGTACGGCAGGCTCCGCCCCCAACACCATGTGAGGATGGCGAGACACGCTGACGCAGCAGGCATCAGCCGTCAAAGGGGGTGTGCATGTGCAGTCACCTCCCGGCGGGCCATGATGACTGCACCCAAATGGATGACGCCACGGCCGCGGACATCACCCGATGGGTGCAGAAACATGGCACTGATATGCAGTTGGCCCCACCCATCCGAAGGACAGGGAGGGGGCAGCAGGAGATGTGAGACCTCCCTTTATACATATCGCAGCTCCCATGCCAGAGTACCGCCACCACCAGGGAGACTAGCACTGGAAACTGATGCAAAAAACATTATCACTGGTCTAGACAATCTAGTAAGCTTAAACATGTATGTTAGTTAAATATTAGTTAGTTAAATATTAAATAAAGTGTCTGGGGGTGGCAACAGACCAGGTTTGAGCTAAATGGGTGTCTTCCACCCGGGTTCAATACAACAAAAAGAAAAGGTCTGGTGTTACCAGCGACACACCTCCATCCCTAACAATAGCAAATATATACAAGAAGTCGCCCTGGGACTTTGAATGAGGTGAGAACAGTTGGCCACTAAGTAACAAGAGTAAATACAGTAAAAATGTTTATTTAAAGATAGTATACATACATGGGTGATGTAAACAAACATGCCAACAAAATTGCACATAGTAAAATTAACATTAATGCATGAATGTCATACAGTATGCACAGGCATCAAAAAGACCCAACGTGTTTCTGTGAGACTGTAGCTCGCTTCCTCAGGGGTAGATGCACGTTTGATGTATCTAAAAGAACAAAAAAATCTATATATGTGACATAGTGATGAATGTTTAAGGCAACCGGTAAGAGGGGCCAGGGGTAAAAAAAACATACTCACCAATCGATACAGCCAGAGTACCAATTGCTGTATTCCCCCAGGGGCGGCAGCGACACATGCATGGCATAGGAGCTGAGGGGGAGAGGCCGACCACAACCAGGGAACAATCGGGCGGCAGACATGACATGGATGAAAGTAAATGGCCCTAGATGTCTCAGTATATGAATTGATAAATTTAAGCTATAACACAAAGTTTTACCTCTCGTTTCTGGATACAGTTGTTGCACAGTGTGTCCAACAGGTACTAGAGTTTGTCCTATTATTACTCGTAATCCAACAGAACTGGTCAAACCAAGATATGCTCTTTCTCACTTGTACAGGTCTGTGGGAAGACACCTGTGCTGACGTAAATGACTCTAGCCCAGCTCTGCTGGCATGGAGCATTGGAGGGGTAGGTAATTAAGCAGCAATTTCACTGAGATATAAATGTATTTTAACCACTTAAGCCCCGGACCATTTGGTAGCTAGAGGACCAGAGGTGAATTCAGAATTTTGCACTGCGCTGCTTTAACTGTAAATTGTGCGGACATGCAATGTTGTACCCAAACAAAATTTGCGTCCTTTTCTTCCCACAAATAGAGCTTTCTTTTAATGGTATTTGATTGCCTCTGCGATTTTAATTTTTTGCGATATAAACGGAAAAAGACCGAAAATTTTGAAAAAAATGATATTTTCTACTTTTTGTTATAAGAAAAATCGAATAAACTCAATTGTAGTCATACATTTAGGCCAAAATGTATTCAGCCACATGTTTTTAGTAAAAAAAATGTCAATAAGCGTATATTTATTGGTTTGCGCAAAAGTTATAGAGTTTACAAACTAGGGTACATTTTCTGAATTTTACACAGCTTTAAATTTATGACTGCCTATCTCATTTCTTGAGGTGCTAAAATGACAGGGCAGTACAAACCCCCCCCAAATGACCCCATTTTGGAAAGTAGACACCCCAAGTAAATTGCTGAGAGGCATGTTGAGCCCATTGAATTTTTTATTTTTTTGTCCCAAGTGATTGAATAATGACAAAAAAAAAAAAAATTACAAAAAGTTGTCACTAAATGATATATTGCTCACACATGCCATGGTTATATGTGGAATTTCACCCCAAAATACATTTTGCTGCTTCTCCTGAGTACGGGGATACCACATGTGTGGGACTTTTTGGGAGCCTAGCCTCGTACGGGACCCCGGAAACCAAGCACCGCCTTCAGGATTTCTAAGGGCGCAAATTTTTGATTTCACTCCTCACTACCTATCACAGTTTCGAAGGCCATAAAATGCCAAAATATCACAAAACCCCCCCAAATGACCCCATTTTAGAAAGTAGACACCCCAAGGAAATTGCTGAGAGGCCTGTTGAGCCCATTGAATATAATTTTTTTTGTCCCAAGTGATTGAATAATGACAAAAAAATAAAAAATTACAAAAAGTTGTCACTAAATGATATATTGCTCACACATGCCATGGTTATATGTGGAATTACACCCCAAAATACATTTTTCTGCTTCTCCTGAGTACGGGGATACCACATGTGTGGGACTTTTTAGGAGCTTAGCCGCGTACGGGACCCCGAAAACCAAGCACCGCCTTCAGGATTTCTAGGCACAAATTTTTGATTTCACTCCTCACTACCTATCACAGTTTCGAAGGCCATAAAATGCCAAAATCGCACAAAACTCCCCCAAATGACCCCATTTTAGAATATAGACACCCCAAGCTATTTGCTGAGAGGAATGGCGAGTATTTTACAGCTCTCATTTGTTTTTGAAAATGAAGAAAGAAAATATATATATATATATATATATTTTTTTTTTCAATTTTCAAAACTTTGTGACAAAAAGCGAGATCTGCAAAATACTCACAATACCTCTCAGCAAATAGCTTGGGGTGTCTACTTTCCAAAATGGGGTCATTTGGGGGGGTTTTGTGCTATCTGGGCATTCCATGGCCTCCGAAACTGTGATAGGCAGTGAGAAGTGAAATCAAAAATTTACACCCTTAGAAAGCCTGAAGGCGTTGCTTGGTTTTTGGGGTCCCGTACATGGCTAGGCTCCCAAAAGGTCTCACACATGTGGTATCCCCGTACTCAGGAGAAGCAACAGAATGTATTTTGGGGTGTAATTCCACATATGCCCATGGCATGTTTGAGCAATATATCATTTAGTGACAACTTTGTGCAAAAAAATAAAATAAAAAAAAAATTGTCGTTTTTCCGCAACTTGTGTCAACATATAAAATATTCCATGGACTCGACATGCCTCTCAGTATATAGCTTGGGGTGTCTACTTTCCAAAATGGGGTCATTTGGGGGGGTTTTGAACTGTTCTGGCATTTTATACACAACATTAGGAAGCTTACATCCACTCTTCTAACCACTTGAAGACAAAGTCCTTTTTGACACTTTTTGTTTACATGAAAACATTTTTTTTTTGCAAGAAAATTATGTTGAACCCCCAAACATTATATATATTTTTAAAGCAAAGGCCCTACAGATTAAAATGGTGGGTGTTGCATTTTTTTTTCTACATAGTATTTGCGCAGCGATTTTTCAAACGCATTTTTTGGGTTAAAAAATACACTTTTTTTAATTTTAATGCACTAAAACACACTACATTGCCCAAATGTTTGATGAAATAAAAAAGATGATCTTAGGCCGAGTACATAGATACCAAACACGACATGCTTTAAAATTTCGCACGAACGCGCATTGGCGACAAACTGCATACATTTTTAAAAGCCTTTAAAAGCCTTTATAGGTTACCCTAGTAGATTTACAGAGGAGGTCTACTGCTAAAATGATTGCCCTCGATCTGACCTTCGCGGTGATACCTCACATGCATGGTGCAATTGCTGTTTACATATGACGCCAGACCGACGCTTGCGTTCGCCATTGGGCAAGAGCAGGGCAGGACAGGGGTGCTTTTTTTTTTTTTTTTTTTTTTTTTTTATTATTAATTTTGCTTTTTTATTTTATTTTTAAATTGTTCCTTCCAAGTATTTTTTTTTTAATCATTTTTATTGTTATCTCAGGGAATGTAAATATCCCCTATGATAGCAATAGGTAGTGACAGGTACTCTTTTTTTGAAAAAACTGGGGTCTTCTAGACCCTAGATTTTTCCTCTGCCCTCAAAGCATCTGACCACACCAAGATCGGTGTGATAAAATGCTTTCCCAATTTCCCAATGGCGCTTTTTATATCCGGGGGGGGCATTCCCTCCCACTGCTTGTAAAAGCAGTCCAGAGGCTAATTAGCCGCTAGGATTGCTTTTACATGAAAGCCGGCCGCAGGCTGAAAAGAATGATGCCAAGATGATACCTAAACCCGCAGGCATCATTCTGGTATAAACATTCAAAGTCCAGCAACATACCAGTACGTTGCTGGTCCTTGTTGGACATGTATTGTAATCTTTTTATTTCATGCAGCCAGTTGGCTGAACGAAAAAAGAGATTGATCGGTGGGTATGCCCACCATTAGAATACCGCCGTTCATCCACCCACTTCCAATGATGGGCATACACGCACCATTTATATATGCCGAAGCATGGGGGCATCCTCCCGCAAAAAAGTTATGCCACACACACATGGTCGGACTTTTCCACGGGCAAGCCTCCGTCGGAATTTCGACCGTATGTACGCGGCATTAGGAGCAAAATCGCTCCTCCGCCCCTGCTGCCCCAATGCTTCGGCATATTTGCTTTTTTTTCTTAACTGTGGTGGTGAAATCACCTCCTACAGCACTGGAGTCGCAGGGATCAGGCCTGTCTCTGCGAACACTGCAGTTATGTGTGTTTTTGTTTCGTAAGTGACAGTGATCGATCGATACTGCACTTGGGTGGCCTGGGCTGGACGGAGGGGCAAAACGCAGGTGCCAGCAGGTATCTGGGCTGATCCCGCTAACACTGCGTTTTTGGGAACCCTAAACTGCTGGGGACGCTAGTATAGATCTGATCAGATCAGATATTGATCTGTTCAGATACTATACCACTAAGGGGGGTGTATGCTTCACGCGTGGGTGTTAGCGTTACTGGCACTAACCTGACGCTGCCTGGGGTGTGACTCAGACCCTCTCTGACGCTAAAACCTAATATCACCCGCCGGGCGATCAGGGGGTTAAACCTTTATTGGGTTATATACACGGCGGGTGCCCTGACACTATAAAAAGCAAACTAACTAACCAGCGTCACCCGTAACACTTATATGGTGATCACTGGTGAAAGGGTTAACTAGGGGCAATCAGGGGGTTAAAACCTTTATTAGATAATATATGGGGGTTCCTGACGCTATAAAAACCTGCGGCGAACCTAAAAAAAATTACCAGCTACCGATCTGCATCACCGACACTAAGACAGCGTTTAGAAAAACGATTGCTTAGCGACAGTGGTGATGGGGGTGAAAGGGTTACCTGGGGGGGCGATCAAGGGGGTTAAACCTTTATTAGATAATATATTGGGGTACCTGACGCTATAAAAACATGCGGCGAACCTAAAAAAAAATACTGGCTACGATCTGCATCACCGACACTAAGACAGCGTTTAGAAAAACAATTGCTTAGCGACAGTGGTGATAGGGGGTGAAAGGGTTACCTGGGGGGCGATCAAGGGGGTTAAACCTTTATTAGATAATATATTGGGGTACCTGACGCTATAAAAACCTGCGGCGAACCTAAAAAAAATTACCGGCTACCGATCTGCATCACAGACACTAAGACAGCGTTTAGAAAAACGATCGCTTAGTGACAGTGGTGATAGGGGTTGAAAGGGTTACCTGGGGGGCGATCAAAGGGGTTAAACCTTTATAAGATAATATATTGGGGTACCTGACGCTATAAAAACATGCGGCGAACCTAAAAAAAAATACTGGCTACGATCTGCATCACCGACACTAAGACAGCGTTTAGAAAAACAATTGCTTAGCGACAGTGGTGATAGGGGGTGAAAGGGTTACCTGGGGGGCGATCAAGGGGGTTAAACCTTTATTAGATAATATATTGGGGTACCTGACGCTATAAAAACCTGCGGCGAACCTAAAAAAAATTACCGGCTACCGATCTGCATCACAGACACTAAGACAGCGTTTAGAAAAACGATCGCTTAGTGATAGTGGTGATAGGGGTGAAAGGGTTACCTGGGGGGCGATCAAGGGGGTTAAACCTTTATTAGATAATATATTGGGGTACCTGACGCTATAAAAACCTGCGGCGAACCTAAAAAAAATTACTGGCTGCCGATCGGCATCACTGACGCTAAGACAGCGATCAGAAAAATGATCGCTAAGCGACAGTGGTGATAGGGGGTGAAAGGGTTATCTGGGGGTGATCAGGGGGTTAAACCTTTATTAGGGGGGGTTAGGGGGCTACACTGGACCTAAGACTAAACTTTGGTGACACTTTTACAGTCACAAATGTCACTGATTGCAGTGATCACTAAATAAATGGTCACTGCAATCAGTGACACTGTGACTGGGGGCTTGGGGGTGATCTGGGGGGTGATCTGGGGTGTCTGGGGGGGCCTGGGGGGCGATTTATGTCCCTATGTGTCCTGGTGTCAGTGTAGTGTTGTGTGCACTGACCTGATATCTTCTCTTGTACGGCGCTCGGTATATGTGAGCGCCGCACCAGAGATGACATCACTTCCTCCTGCTCCCTCTGTCTGACACAGACAGAGGGGGCATTTCCATTCGCCGGGAGCGATCGCGAGGGGGTGGCCAGAAACGAATGGCTGCCCCCTCATCCCGGAACGCTCCCGGACACTTAGCCACCGCTCACTGTATAGGAGGGGGGTCCGATTGGACCCCCCAACTGTACAAATGCAATCACGTACACTCTACGTGATTGTGCCTGTCGGTGCCATTCTGCCGACGTATATATACAGTGAGCGGTCGTTAAGTGGTTAAGTAATTTCCAAGCAAAAAAAAATCCGTTTAAAATCATAACATGCAGGACTACAAATCGAAACAAGTGATTCTTTAGTTGGGTTTTCAAAAGGGCAAAAACCAAGGTGCAAAATAATGTATTTCAGAATAAACCAGTTAAGCCCTGTACAAACGATCGGTTTTACCGATGAAAACAGTCTGATGGACTTTTTTCATCGGACAAACCAATCGTGTATGGGCCCCAACGTTTTTTTTTCCATCGGTGTAAAAAAATAGAACATGTTTTAAATGTATCCGATGGAAAAAAAAACGATAGCAAATTACTATCGTCTGTGGGGAACTCCATTGGTTAAAAAACCCACGCATGCTCAGAATCAAGTCGACACATGCTCAGAAGCATTGAACTTAATTTTTCTCGGCTTGTCGGAGTGTTTTACGTCACAGCGTTTGGAACAGTCGGTTTTTTGACTGATGGTGTGTAGGCAAGACTGATGGAAGTCATCTTCATCGGATTTCCGATGGAAAAATCCATCGGTTAAAAATCCATAGGAAATCCGATCGTGTGTACAGGGCTTTAGAGATCACATGCAACAGCTTACTTCTAATGTGCTAATTGTGCTCAGATTCACATAATAAAACATAACATTTCTTTAAGTATTTTGTATGATAATGTCTGAAAGATAAACCAGTTTGGCTACCCGTAGCAGTTAGGGATGTATCAGGACCTGGTTCACCTGCTGGTGGCAATGTGGTTCTCTGGGCTGAAAGCTGTAGTTCCATTGACCATCAGTGGGTGTCTCCTGGCAGCCAGCAGGTTCCTGCAATCAGCTCCACCTGGCCCCAGCTGCCGGAGGGAGCTTAAGTTCCACCTCTACTATTGCATTAGTGTTTTGATTGTCTTGCTTGCTGCCAGATCCATCCTGCTCTTGAGCTATTCTTGCATCCTGTTCCCTTACTGCTGCTCGCCTTGTTCCTGTACCCAGTCCTGATTCCCCTTTTTCTTGCACCTGTTAACCTTGCTTCCCATATTGTATATACCGTATATACTCGAGTATAAGCCGAGATTTTCAGCCCTTTTTTTTGGTCCGAAAGTCCCCCCCCTCGGCTTATACTCGAGTCAGCGAAATTTTACATTGTAAATAGTACCTGAAAAAAAGTTGAGGCTGCGGCGTCCATCGTTCAAATCCCGCGGTCTCTTCCTGGTCCCTTCCGTGATAGGCGATTCTCAGCAGACACTCTCCGCCTATCACGAACGTTCTCTCATCCTCAGTTTCCCAGCAGACGTCTGTGATTGGCGGAACACCCAACACAGTGTCTGCTGGGAAACTGAGGATGAGAGAACGTTCGTGATAGGCGGAGAGTGTCTGCTGAGAATCGCCTATCACGGAAGGGACCAGGAAGAGACCGCGGGATTTGAACGATGGACGCCGCAGCCGCAACTTTTTTTCAGGTACTATTTACAATGTAAAATTTAAACAGTGAGGATTGGAACAGTGAGGATGGGAACAGTGAGGATGGGAACAGTGAGGATGGGAACAGTGAGGATGGGAACAGTAAGGATGGGAACAGTAAGGATGGGAACAGTAAGGATGGGAACAGTGAGGCATTGTTGACCCTCGGCTTATACTCGAGTCAGTAAGTTTTCCCAGTTTTTTGTGGCAACATTAGGTACCTCGGCTTATACTCGGGTCGGCTTATACTCGAGTATATACAGTATTTGTATATACTGTATATACAGTGCCTTGGAAAAGTATTCATAACCCTTGAAATGTTCCACATTTTGTCATGTTACAACCACAATCATAAATGTATTTTATTGGGATTGTATGTGATAGACCAACACAAAGTGGCACATAATTGTGAAGTGGAAGGAAAATGATAAATGGTTTTCAATTTTTTTTTTACAAATAAATATGTGAAAAGTGTGGCGTGCATTTCTATTCAGCCCCTCTGAGTCAATACTTTGTAGAACCACCTTTCACTGCAATTGCAGCTGCAAGTCTTTTTGGGGATGTCTCTACCAGCTTTGCACATCTAGAAAGTGACATTTTTGCCCATTCTTCTTTGTAAAATAGCTCAAGCTCCGTCAGATTGGATGGAGAGAGTCTGTGAACAGCAATCTTCAAGTCTTAAAATGTCTACACACCCTAAGGAGATAGAGGCATTAGCAGCGCTGACCAGAGCACCTTCTTCCACATGTTTCCTGTGTCCCCCACATGGCTTCTCGCACACTGAAAACTGGACTTCTGATGGCTTTCTCTCAATAATGGCTTTCTTCTTGCCACTCTTACATAAAGGCCAGATTTGCATAATTAATAGTTGTTCTGTGGACAGATTCTCCCACCGGAGCTGTGGATCTCTGCAGCTGATCCAGAGTTACCATGTTACCTCTTGTCTGCTTCTCTGATTAATGCTCTCTTTACCCAGCTTGTGCATTTAGGTGGATGGCCATGTCTTGGTAGGCTTGCAGTTGTGCCATACTCTTTCCATTTTCAGATAATGGATTGAACAGTGCTCCGTGAGATGTTCAAAGTTTGAGATTTTTTTAATAACATAACCCTGCTCTAAACTTCTCCACAACTTTATACCTGATCTGTCTGGTGTGTTCCTTGGCCTTCATTATGCTGTTTGTTCACTAAGGTTCCCTAACAAACATCTGAGGGCTTCACAGAACAGCTGTATTTATACTGAGATTTAAATTACACACAGCTATTTACGAATTAGGTGACTTCTAAAGGCAATTGGTTCCACCAGATTTTAGTTAAGGGGTATCAGAGTAAAGGGGGCTGAATATAAATGCATACCACACTTTTCACATATTTATTAGTAAAACATTTTGAAAACCATTTATCATTTTCCTTCCACTTCACAATTATGTGTCACTTTGTGTTGGTCTATCACATAAAACCCCAGTAACGTTTTTGTTTGTAACATGACAAAATGTGGAAAGTTTCAAGGGGTATGACTACTTTTTCAAGGCACTGTAGCTAGTTTGCTAGGTTTCTGTTACTTAGGCATTTTTCGTTGTGGGTCACTTTTTGTTTATGTTTGCTATTTGATGGTGTGTGCATGTCTTTTTGTTTGCTGATAATACATTTACTTCATTAAACAGTTTCCTTGTGTAGCTACATATATCTGGCCATCCCAGCTACTGACTCCTGACAGGATGAGATTTCACCAGAACATTGCTCTATTCACAAGAAATCTTCACATTACCAGTAGGGAAGCCAAAACTTCCAGAAGTGTCCATCTCCTGTGTTCATGCAGTGCTCAGTGGTTCCTTTTGCTGATCTCCCTATTACTGCTGTGCTGTGTGGAGGTCAATGCGAAAAGTGGAATGCCTTGCTCTGAGATTATGAGAAAAAATATATATATACTTATATATTAGAATGTATATTGGCATTTTTTACTAGCAATTAATGCCAGCTGCCCAGGCAAGCTGCTTTGAGTTTGTGAAGTGAAAAGAAGTTAAGTGTAAGCATATTTTTTCCTTTAGCCTGGCAGATTGTGAGCAAAGGAAGATATAAGATCAGCCCTCTTGTATCCATGAATTTGTTTTTCTATAACCCAATGTCCTCCGTGGAGAAAACATTAGATGCCTCTCCGTGATAAGAAAATGAAACAATGAGGGAAAGGACTGTCAGGTTTACGCTAGGTAAATGGAAGACAGATGGTAGGTGTGATTGGCAGTGACAACCAGTGAGGAGTCTTGTTTGCAGGTGTAGCTCATACCATCCATCACGCTTTCATCTAATAGTTGGAGATGTCACAGATTTATACCTAAATCCCCAGACCTAGTGATAAAAGTGAATTCAGCTGGGCTGGGAGATCAAGTGAGGGCACTTAGAAAACGATATCTTCAGCAAAGGGGAAGAAAAAAAAATCTCCACCAAATGACAGTACTGCTGTAAATTACAATGAAAAACTTTATGGCTGTGATTAGTGAAAGGTCTGAAAAGTACAATAAATCTATTTCCTTTCAAAAGTATTCTAAAATATAAAATTTCGATATGTTCTTGAATAAGAAATATATTCTACCTAGTTTCACACAAATATTCCTCCTATTGACACAGATGAAAGTTAATAAAGGGAAGGTAAGGTGGATGAAAGGAGAAATAAGGTAAAGAAAAGTCTGGTGGATAGATAACGTAAATGATTAAAATAAAGGGATCAGTAAATTAAAATATGAAAAATAAATTTGCAGATGACAGATTATTATAAGCCTTAGCTTTTGGAAAAATTAACCTTTAAGTTGAAAGCCAGACAAAACATTTTTTTGAGTGGACAGCTGTTAGAACCTCTGTCATGCTTTTATTGCTGCCTGTGACACAACAGGAAATTAGAAGAAATCTCCCCAAAATTAAGGTAAATTCAATTTTTGACAGTCATAGATAAAACAGGAGTTCTCACCTTGCATTCCTGTAAAAACTGTGAAGTTTGGATTTTTCTTCATCTCCTTCTCTTTGACAGTTGTCAGAGGGACAAGCAGCCACTGTGCCCATCAAACGCAGCCACTGTACTATCAAACGCAGCCACTGTACTATCAAACACAGCCACTGTGCCCATCAAACGCAGCTACTGTGCCATTAAACGCAGTCACTGTGCCATCAAACGAAGCCACTGTGCCATCAAACGCAGCCACTGTACCATCAAACGCAGCCAATGTGCCCATCAAACGCAGCCACTGTGCCCATCAAATGCATCCACTGTACCATCAAACGCAGCCATTGTGCCCATCAAACGCAGCCATTGTGCCCATCAAACGCTGCCACTGTGCCCATCAAACGCTGCCACTGTGCCCCATCAAACTCTCCCACTGTGCCCCATCGAATGCTTCCACTGTGCCTCATCAAACGCTCCCACTGTGCCCCATAAAATGCTCCCACTGTACCCATCGAATGCTGCCGCTGTGCCCCTTTCCCGCCCGCCATCTGCCCGGCACTTACCCTGTCTCAGTGGGGCAGCGGGTGAAGGTGAGCGTTGTCCTTCATGCTCCTCCATGAGAGAGGGGGCAGCCTGTGCGCCCTTATGGACGCACCGCCACTGGTTCCAGTAGACAATTATAAATTAGTTCCAGGTAAATGCATGAACTTCTGCAAGCAATGGCATGTGGACATGTTGGAGGGGTCTTTGCTGCACCCAATTAATGTGTGCACCTACAATTTCCTTTGACAATCTACTATTGGTGAGAAGCAATCAGAATGAATATATATATATACAGTATCTCACAAAAGTGAATACACCCCTAACATTTTTGTAAATATTGTATTATATCTTTTCATGTGACAGCACTGAAGAAATTACACTTTGCTACAATGTAAAGTAGTGAGTGTATAGCTTGTATAACAGTGTAAATGTGCTGTCCCCTCAAAATAACTCAACATGCAGCCATTAATGTCTAAACCGCTGGCAACAAAAGTGAGTACACCCCTAAGTGAAAATGTCCAAATTGGGCCCAAAGTGTCAATATTTTGTGTGGCCATCATTATTTTCCAGCACGGTCTTAACTCTCTTGGGCATGGAGTTCTCCGGAGCTTCAGAGGTTGCCACTGGAGTCCTCTTCCACTCGGCCATGATGACATCAAGGAGCTGGTGGATGTTAGAGACCTTGCGCTCCTCCACCTTCCATTTGAGGATGCCCCACAGATGCTCAATAGGGTTTAGGTCTGGAGACATGCTTGACCAGTCCATCACCTTTACCCTCAGCTTCTTTAGCAAGGCAGTGGTCATCTTGGAGGAGTGTTTGGGGTCTAATCATGTTGGAATACTGCCCTGTCCCCCAGTCTCTGAAGGGAGGGGATCATGCTCTGCTTCAGTATGTCACAGTACATGTTGGCATTCATTGTTCCCTCAATGAACTGTAGCTCCCCAGTGCCAGCAGCACTCATGCAGCCCCAGACCATGACACTCCCACCACCATGCTTGACTGTAGGCACACACACACACACTTATCTTTGTACTCCTCACCTGGTTGCCACTACACACGCTTGACATCATCTGAACCAAATAATCTTGGTCTCATCAGACCACGGAACATGGTTCCAGTAATCCATGTTCTTAGTCTGCTTGTCTTCAGCAAACTGTTGGCGGGCTTTCTTGTGCATCATCTTTAGAAGAGGCTTCCTTTTGGGACGACAACCATGCAGACCAATTTGATGCAGTGTGCGGCGTATTGTCTGAGCACTGACAGACTGACCCCCCACCCCTTCAACCTCTGCAGCAATATTGGCAGCACTTATACGTCTATTTCCCAAAGACAACCTCTGGATATGATGCTGAGCACGTGCACTCAACTTCTTTGGTCGACCATGGTGAGGCCTGTCCTGAGTGTAACCTGTCCTGTTAAACTGCTGCATGATCTTGGCCACTGGGCTGCAGCTCGGTTTCAGGGTCTTGGCAATCTTCTTATAGCCTAGGCCATCTTTATGTAGAGCAACAATTATTTTTTTCAGATCCTCAGAGAGTTCTTTGCCATGAGGTGCCATGTTAAACTTCCAGTGACCAGTATGAGAGAGTGAGAGCGATAAAACCAAATTTAACACATCTGCTCCCCATTCACAATTCACACCTGAGACCTTGTAACACTAGCGAGTCACATGACACGGGGGGGGGGGGTTGATGATAATTGGACCCAATTTGGAAATTTTCACTTAGGGGTGTACTCACTTTTGTTGCCAGCAGCTTAGACATTAATGACTGTATGTTGAGTTATTTTGAGGGGACAGCAAATTTACACTGTTATACAAGCTGTACACTCACTACTTTACATTGTAGCAAAGTGTAATTTCTTCAATGTTGTCACATGAAAAGATATGATAAAATATTTACAAAAATGTGAGGGGTGTACTCACTTTTGTGAGAAACTGTATATTTAGCAATCCTTTGGAATAATCGCATTCAAACACAAAACGAGTCTCATCAAATGACTTGTCTGGAGTGCTTTTTCAAAATGAAATGCCACCCACAATGAATAATTGACAAAACTGCAAAATGATGAATTATTACTTCCACAGCCTCTTCTACATTGAATCTCCCCTGCCAGTCTCCTTTACTCCGCTCACTCTGAATTTATTTTTCTGACTTACTGAAGCCATAGGGGCCATTTTACAGAAAATGTAAAAATGATCGAACAGCTAAGAGGCTTTCTAGAAATACAGCCTTAAAAAGATTTGGACAAAAGGAAGAATTTTTGGAAATCATGGTAAACACATCTGCTGAATAAGAGAGGCTGTATTACATGTATTAATGCAAGTCATAGTGCTGTGCTCACCATGCAATTGGTTTCAATGCCCATTTGTATTTTTTCATACATGTAGGTTATTACAATAAGGGCCAGATCACACCACATGCAGTCCATTGAGTTTTTAAAAAAAATAGAACATGCTGCATTTTGTCTGCACTGAACTGTACTGCAACACGGTAAAACTCATAATAAATGCACTGGAACAGACCTAAATGCACTCAAAACGCACTGGAACACACACGTCCTTATTTAAGGTGAAGGAAAAAGAGGGAGAAAAACACTAAAATGTGTCAAAAACTCATTGAAAACACGCATGCAGAAAAGCATCTGGAACAGATCCAGACTTTGTTTCTATAGTGTGAACTGGCCCTCAAGTAAATATAGGGCAAAATAAGCTATAAGTACGGTCCCCCCCAAAAAGTGGCATACAAAACTAATTTACATAGCAGTGTAAGGTTAAGCCTCGTACTCACGGCCAGGTTTCCCGAGGGGAAAACTGCGAGGAGAGCTTTTGGGCGGGAGTCCAGGCCGTGTGTATGCTCCCTTGCAGTTTTTCCGACGGGAAAACTGCCGGCAAAAAAAAGAGAACCAGCTCTCTTTTTTCCCGCCGGGTTTCCCGACTGACTTTTTCCCGTCAGAAAACCTGGCCTTGTGTCGCAGAAAACGGCCATATTTGGCTGTTTTCCTGTGGGGAAAAACTCAGATGGAGCAATTACACGGTCGGGATTCCCGAGGAAAAGCTCTCATCTGAGTTTTCCCGATGGGAAAACCGAGCATCTGTACGGGGGAAAATTAGAGAGCAGGCTCTCGGTTTCCCCCCCCCCCCCGGGATTTCCGATGGATCTTTTCCTGTCGGGAATCCCGGTGGTGTGTACTAGGCATGAGTCTCCAATATGTAAAGCTGAACGTGACAGTCCAGTGTTTTCAATCTGAATAACTATGTACGGAGCTTCCCTAAACCAGATCCATGATCAGATGGTAGAACACCAGGCATAAAGAAGACATAGTAAACAAGGTCAGCACTTGGTTAGATCTTCCAATTGACTGCCAGCTTAGTCAGCATGCCATTAGAATAATCAACATTTCACACTACATATTCTCATTTATAGTAATGATTCCACATCACTCAATCAGATTTCTAAAGTCAGTGAATACAATACAATGTACAATGTACAAAGGTTTAGTGATTCACAATGCTGCCTTGCATCTGCATGGAGTTTGCATGTTGTCCCTATGCTTGCAAAAATTTCCTAGGTGTCCTTTCATACTCCAGAGACGTGCTGGTAGGTTAATTTGCTCATGTCTAAATTGGGCCCAATATGTGTGTATACGTGTTAGATAGGGACCTTAAATTGTAAGCTCCTTGAAGGCAGAGACTGATGTGAATGTACAGCATGTAAAGTGCTGTGTAAATGGTCAGAACTATAAAAAGAAAGTACCTTTAAGACCCCTTTCACACTGGGGCATTTTTGGGCTAAAAAGCGTCTAAAAACACCTCCCCTGCAGCTCCAGTGTGAGAGCTTGAGTGCAAGCAGCATCTTTTGGGTGGTGCGGGAGAGGTGCTCCTCCACCGCCCCTGCCATTGAAATCAATGGGCACCGCTGCCAAAGCGCCTGCAAAGCACTTCGGCAGTGGCACTTTTAACTCTTTATTCGGCCACTAGCGGGGGGTTAAAAGCGCCCCGCTAGCAGCCGAAAATAGCTGCTATAACAGCGGTAAAGCGCCGCTAAAATTAGCGACGCTTTACCGCTAATGCAGCCCCAGTGTGAAAGTAGCCTAATAGATAAATGTAAGGATTGCCTGGCTGGTGTTTTTTGGAATGTAGGGCCTGGCCCTGTCAATTTCATGCTGCTACAGTAATCGTATCTCAGCATTACAAAAAATGTAATGTCCTCGTCTTCTCTTGTATGATGTCTGCTATCTTCCATCTCTCCAGCACTGGCTGTCTGGATCTCTTTCTGTCTGACGTTTATGAAGATTTCAAATGCAGCAAGGAGTGAGATGAACTGTATAGATAATTTCTCTATATGCAGTCTAAAGCAACGTCCAGAATACACTGCATCGCAGAGAATGCATACCATGTATAGAGCAGTCAGAAGCACTAACTACCCTGGTGTGTATTATTTGCAGGCGTATGTGATCACAGGACAAACTTTTATTTGAATCTGAGCTCAAGCCCAACAAAAATGAAATGAACATGAATAGCCCAATAAAAGATAAAATAAAATAATAAAACAAAAAATGTTTTTGCTGCAAAATTCAACTTCAGTCCATAGATTTCTGCCACAGTACTTTTTCCTGCCACTAGATGTCCTTAGACTGATGCCTCGTGCACACGGCCGGGTTTTCCGACGGTAAAAAGTTTGTCAGGAATCCCGACGGGAATAAAGAGAGCCAGTTCTCTTTTTTTTGCCGCCCGTTTTTGGCAGTTTTCCCGTCCGAAAAACTTAGATGGAGCATACACACGGTCAAAGCTCTCATCGCAGTTTTTCCAACTGGAAAACCGGCCGTGTGTACGAGGCATTAGTGTGTTTTATATCTGCCTGGGGTTCAGCTTTAAATGATTGCTTTAGGCAATTTTTGCTTCTGTTTAATGTAACTGTGTAATTTGAGGATTTATGTGCCCTTTTCTAGACATGGAACCAGTTATATAAGATTGATACTTTTGTTTGTTTCATTATATGTATTATATATAATTATATATATGTATTATCTTTAGATATTTTTTTTTATCACACATGTGGGAATGTGCATCACACATGTGGGAATGGTAATGTGATGAAAACACTTCTCTTCATCTTTTCCCTTTAATGTTCTACCTGCTTGTGTCTGCCAGATCAAATTACTGATTAGCTCTCACCTGCCAGACATTAGGCCCTGGGATTTTGGAATATGTAGTTTCTTCACAGGAAGTGTCAGTTCTCACACTCCAGACAGAGGTCATGCATTAACCTATGCAGTGCCATGTATCATGTCTCATGTTTAAACACAAACAAAAACTGCTGACACAGAAATGTGAAAAATGTATTCTACTATACACCAGAGCAGGGATGAGCCGAACACCCCCCTGTTCGGTTCGCACCAGAACCTGCGAACAGACAAAATGTTCGTGTGAACTTTAGAACCCTATTAAATACAATGGACTCGAACGTTCGAAATCTAAAGTGCTAATTATAAAGGCTAATATGCAAGTTATTGTCCTAAAAAGTGTTTGGGGACCCGGGTCCTGCCCCAGGGGACATGTATCAATGCATAAAAAAGTTTTAAAAACTGCAGTTTTTTCGGGAGCAGTGATTTTAATAATGCTTAAAATGAAAAAATAAAAGTGAAATATTCCTTTAAATTTCGTACCTGGGGGGTGTGTATGATATGCATGTAAAGTGGCGCATGTTTCCCGTGCTTAGAACTGTCCCTGCAAAAAATGTCATTTTTGAAAGAAAATAAGTCATTTAAAACTCACACGCGGCTATTAATGAATTGTCGGCTCCCGGCAATACATACAAAAGTCATTGATAAAAAAAAAAAAGCGTGGGGGTCCCCCAGAATTCAATTACCAGGCCCTTCAGGTCTGGAATAGAATTTAAAAAAAAATGACGTGGGGTTCCCCCAAATATCCATTCCAAGCCCTTCAGATCTGGCATGGATTTTAAGGGGAACTCCACCCCAAATTTAAAAAAAAATGGCGTGGAGTCCCCCTAAAAATCCATACCAGACCCTTATCCGAGCACGCAACCTGGCCGGCCGCAGGGGAAGAGGGGGGGGACGAGAGAGCGGCCCCCCTCCCTCCTGAACCGTACCAGGCCACATGCCCTCAACATGGGGAGGATGTCCCCATGTTGATGGGGACAAGGGCCTCATCCCCACAACCCTTGCCCGGTGGTTGTGGGGGTCTGCGGGCGGGGGGCTTATCGGAATCTGGAAGACCCCTTTAACAAAGGGGACCCCCAGATCCCGCCCCCCCTATGTGAATTGGTAAGGGGTACATTGTACCCCTACCATTTCACGAAGAAAGCGTAATTTTTTTTAAAAAAAACACACAAACACCTTGAAAAAGTCCTTTATTAAAAAAACAAAAACATTCCAGTGGTGAAATCCAGTGTCCCGCGGCGATCCCGATGTCCAGCGCTGTCCGTCATTGGTTGTGCCTGTGCGGACCTGATGGGGAACTTCCTCCTCAGTGTTTTAAATGTATAGACCCGCCCCTTCTAAAGTTCCCCATCAGGTCCGCTCAGCGGACCAGATGCGGAACATGAGAAGGGGCGGGTCTATACATGTATTACCAAAGTGAGAGAAGTTCCCCATCAGGTCCGCCCCCTCGGTATGTCGGACCCGCCTACGTCATTGGCCTGAGCGGGGAACTTCCTTCACGTGTAATTTAAATTTACACAGTGAAGGAAGTTTCCCCGCTCAGGCCAATGACATAGGCTGGGTCTGACATACCGAGGGGGCGGACCTGATGGGGAACTCCCTTCACTGCGTAATACATGTATAGAGTCTATACATGTATTACACAGTGAAGGGAGTTCCCCATCAGGTCCGCCCCCTCGGTATGTCAGACCCCGCCTACGTCATTGGCCTGAGCGGGGAAACTTCCTTCACTGTGTAAATTTAAATTACACAGTGAAGGAAGTTCCCCGCTCAGGCCAATGACGTAGGCGGGTCCGACATACCGAGGGGGCGGACCTGATGGGGAACTTCTCTCACTTTGGTAATACATGTATAGACCCGCCCCTTCTCATGTTCCGCATCTGGTCCGCTGAGCGGACCTGATGGGGAACTTTAGAAGGGGCGGGTCTATACATTTAAAAAAAAAAAAGGAGGAAGTTCCCCATCAGGTCTGCACAGGCACAACCAATGACGGACAGCGCTGGACATCGGGATCGCCGCGGGACACTGGATTTCACCGCTGGAATGTTTTGTTTTTTTTGTTTTTTTTAATAAAGGACTTTTTCAAGGTGTTTGTGTGTTTTTTTTTTTTTTTAAATTACGCTTTCTTCGTGAAATGGTAGGGGTACAATGTACCCCTTACCAATTCACATAAGGGGGGGCCGGGATCTGGGGGTCCCCTTTGTTAAAGGGGTCTTCCAGATTCCGATAAGCCCCCCGCCCGCAGACCCCCACAACCACCGGGCAAGGGTTGTGGGGATGAGGCCCTTGTCCCCATCAACATGGGGACATCCTCCCCATGTTGAGGGCATGTGGCCTGGTACGGTTCAGGAGGGAGGGGGGGCCGCTCTCTCGTCCCCCCCCTCTTCCCCTGCGGTCGGCCAGGTTGCGTGCTCGGATAAGGGTCTGGTATGGATTTTTAGGGGGACTCCACGCCATTTTCTTTTTAAATTTCGGGTGGAGTTCCCCTTAAAATCCATGCCAGATCTGAAGGGCCTGGAATGGATATTTGGGGGAACCCCACGTCATTTTTTTTTTAAATTTGCGGCGGGGTTCCCCTTAATATCCATTCCAGACCTGAAGGGCCTGGTAATTGAATTCTGGGGAACCCCCACGCTTTTTTTTATTTTTTATCAATGACTTTTGTATGTATTGCCGGGAGCCGACAATTCATTATAGCCGCGAGTGAGTTTTAAATTATTTTTTCCTTCAAAAATGACACTTTGTGCAGGGACAGTTCTAAGCACGGGAAACATGCGCCACTTCATATGCATATCATACACACCCCCCAGGTACGAAATTTAAAGGAATATTTCACTTTTATTTTTTCATTTTAAGCATTATTAAAATCACTGCTCCCGAAAAAACTGCAGTTTTTAAAACTTCTTTTTGCATTGATACATGTCCCCTGGGGCAGGACCCGAGTCCCCAAACACTTTTTAGGACAATAATTAGCATATAAGCCTTTATAATTAGCACTTTAGATTTCTCCCATAGATTTTTCGAATTTGCCGCGAACACCCCAATTTGTTCGCTGTTCGGCGAACGGGTGAACAGGCAATGTTCGAGTCGAACATGAGTTTGACTCGATCTCGAAGCTCATCCCTACACCAGAGATGTGCGGTGAGGTCAGTGGCTGGTGAGGCACTAGCTAGTAGTGATGAGCCGAACACCCCCGGGTTCGGTTCGCACCAGAACCCGCGAACGGACCGAAAGTTCGAACGAACATTAGAACCCTATTAAATACAATGGATGCGAACGTTCGAATTCTAAAGTGCTAATTATAACAACTATTATGCATGTTATTGTCCTAAAAAGGGTTTGGGAACCCGGGTTCTGCACCAGGGGACATGTATCAATGCAAAAAGAAGTTTTAAAAACGGTCGTTTTTCGGGAGCAGTCATTTTAATGATGCATAAAGTGAAAAAAAAAAAGTCAAATATTCCTTTAAATATCGTACCTGGGGGGTGTCTAAAGTATGCCTGTGAAGTGCCACGTGTTTCCCGTGTTTAGAACTGTCCCTGCACAAAATGACACTTCTAAAGGAAAAAAAAGCCATTTAAAACTGCTTGCGGCTTTAATGTAATGTCTGGTCCCGGTAATATGGATGAAATTCTTTAAGAAAAATGGCATAGCTACCCCATGACCCCCCCCCTACCCCAGCCCATTACCAGCCCCTTTGGGTCTTGTATGGATATTAAGGGGAACCCCGCACATAAAATAAAAAAGGCCCTATATACTCTGAACAGCCCTATACAGGCGGTGCATACAAGACAGGGACTGTAGGTTTGTTCTTATGTAGAGTCTGTTTGTAATTTTGAACAGGTACATTGTTGAAGTGTAGCTCCAGACCAAAAATCTATTTTTAAACTTTTTGGAAAACATAGGTAAGGGTTATCACCCCTGTAACATTTGTTTTGCTGTCTGTGCCCCTGTTCAGAACATTTCACCTCACTTTCCGTCCCAATGACAACTGTTTTTGAAATGTGGTGTTTTTCTTGAAACAAGGATTGCTGATAAAGCATCAGTACAGAGGAGACACCTTTCTCCCATATTTATTCTTACAGGAGAGAATTTTCCTTCCTAGTGGTAGATTTCCTCTCACTTCCTGTTGTCTTCTTGCGTTTGCAAGTAGGAGTCGTTTGTAAGTTGGATGTTTGAAAGTAGGGACCTGCCGTATATACTCTGCAGAAATAGGCCCCTTAGTTGTTGGTGTTGGCACAACACTGTAAGCACTCACAGTTACTCTTGGTTGGTGCTGGAACGCCCTGCTGTCAACTATTATATCAGGAATTTTAATTACATATAATTGTTGAACAGTGGTAGTAAAAATTGGGCCTTTGATGGTGGTGCTGGTGCCACAACACTGTAAGCCCTGACAGTTACTCTTGGTGGGTGCAGCAATGGGCCCTGCTGTGAATTATTAGATCAAGAATTGTAATTACATGCCCCTGTTGAACAGGGGCTGAAAAATTGGGCCTTAGGCACTGGTGGCACAACACTGCAACCCCTCACAGCAACTGTACTTGGAGCACAGCAATGAGCCCTGTTGCAAAGTATTGCTTCAAAAATTGTAATGACACGCCCCTGTTAAACAGGGGCTGAAAAATTGGGCCTTAGGCACTGGTGGCACAACACTGCAACTCCTCACAGATACTGTACTTGGAGCACACCAATGAGCCCTGTTGCAAAGTATTGCTTCAAAAATTGTAATGACACGCCCCTGTTAAACAGGGGCTGAAAAATTGGGCCTTAGGCACTGGTGGCACAACACTGCAACTCCTCACAGATACTGTACTTGGAGCACAGCAATGAGCCCTGTTGCAAAGTATTGCTTCAAAAATTGTAATTACACGCCCCTGTTAAACAGGGGCTGAAAAATTGGGCGTTAGGCACTGGTGGCACAACACTGCAACTCCTCACAGATACTGTACTTGGAGCACAGCAATGAGCCCTGTTGCAAAGTATTGCTTCAAAAATTGTAATTACACGCCCCTGTTAAACAGGGGCTGAAAAATTGGGCGTTAGGCACTGGTGGCGGCACCCATAAACAAAAATGATCTTACAAGCTATCATCATCAATCGTATCATTGAGGACTCGGAGGAGGAGGATAGCCAGTCAACATAACAGCACAGGCACTCAGCATCAGCATCAGTCTTGAAGGGATGTGACATGTTAAAATCAATTAGTCTGTTATATCAGCATCAGGTGTGTGGTAGCTGGTGGTGATCCAAGACTGGTTCATCTTGATGAAAGTCAGTCGATCAACCGAGTCGGTGGACAGGCGCACCCTGTGATCCGTGACAAATCCTCCAGCAGCACTGAATGTGCGTTCCGAAAGAACGCTGGATGCAGGACAGGCCAGTAGCTCAATTGCATACTGTGCAAGCTCTGGCCAGTGATCCATCCTCAAGACCCAGTAAGCCAGAGGATTTTCGGTGGGGAAGGTGTCCAAGTCTGACCTTGCCCCTAGATATTCCTGCACCATGTTTATCAGACGCTGGCGATGGTTGCTGGAACCGATCATACTTTGGGGCTGCGGACTAAAGAATTGTCTGAACGCATCGGTCAGACGGCCACCTTCCCCACCGCTCCTTCTTTGACTGGCCGAAGCCTCAGCAACTCGTTGTCCAGGACCAGGAGTTTGCAACCTCCCAGTCTCTGGGAACGCGTTGCACAGACCTTTCTGCAAGGCCTCCCGGAGTTGTCTCATCCTCTGCTCCCTCTGCGACGGTAACATAAGGTCCGCAACCTTACCCTTGTACCGTGGATCAAGGAGAGTGGCCAGCCAGTAATGGTCCCTCTCCTTGATCCGAAGAATACGAGGATCCTTCCGCAGACTTTGCAGGATCAGGGAGGCCATGCAGCGTAGGTTTGCTGAGGCATTCGCTCCGGAGTCCTCTGGGTCACTAAGGACGACATGATCCGCAGCCACCTCCTCCCAGCCACGTACAAGTCCACTGGTTTCTTGGGACTGTAAATCATCCCTAAAAGACTGCTGCTGATGATGCTGAGTGCCAGCCTCCACCTCCATGCTGACACAATCCTCCTCCTCCTCCTCCTCCTCCTCCTCCTCCTCTTCCTGTGCGATGGGTGGGACAGAAGGAACACTGTCTGGGTAAAGGGGGCCTTGAGAGGCAAGGAAGTCCTCCTCTTCCTGCCTCTGTTCTGCCTCAAGTGCCCTGTCCATTATTCCACGCAGCGTGTGCTCCAACAGGTGGACAAGAGGTACAGTGTCACTGATGCATGCACTGTCACTGCTCACCATCCTCGTGGCCTCCTCAAATGGTGCCAGGACAGTGCATGCATCCCTGATCATGCCCCACTGGCGTGGAGAAAAAAAACCAAGCTCCCCTGACCCTGTCCTGGTGCCGTAGTCGCACAGGTACTCATTGATGGCCCTCTGCTGCGTGTGCAGCCGCTGCAGCATGGCCAACGTTGAGTTCCACCTGGTGGGCATGTCACATATAAGGCGGTTCTTGGGCAGGTTCAACTCCTTTTGCAGCTCAGCCAGGCGAGCACTGGCATTATAAGATCTGCGGAAATGCACACAGACTTTCCTGGCCTGCCTCAGGACATCCTGTAAGCCCGGGTACCTGCCCAAGAAGCGCTGCACCACCAGGTTAAGGACGTGAGCCACACAGGGCACATGGGTCAGTTGTCCCTGTCGGAGGGCGGAGAGGAGGTTGGTGCCATTGTCGCAAACCACCATTCCTGGCTTAAGCTGGCGTGGCGTCAACCACCTCTCGGCCTGGCCCTGCAGAGCAGACAGGACCTCTGCCCCAGTGTGGCTTCTGTCCCCCAAACACACCAGCGCAAGCACGGCATGGCATCTTTTTGCCTGCGTACTTGCGTAGCCCCGTGAACGGCTACGGAGCACCGCTGGTTCATAGGACAAACCACAGGAAGAGGCCATGGAGGAAGAAGAAGAGGAGGGGGTGGAGGAGAGAGGTGTGTCACAACCAGTAGTAGCATTTTGGAGGCGTGGCGGTGGGACAACCTCCAACACTACTGCACCTTGTCCTGAATCCTTCCCAGCTGCCAAAAGAGTGACCCAATGGGCCGTGAAAGAAAGGTAACGTCCCTGTCCATGCCTGCTGGACCATGAGTCAGCGGTAATATGCACCTTACCGCTGACCGCCCTGTCCAGCGAGGCCAAGACATTGCCTTCCACATGCCGGTAGAGAGCCGGAATAGCCTTCCGTGAGAAAAAGTGGCGTTTGGGAACCTGCCACTGAGGAACTGCACATTGCACAAACTCACGGAAGGGGGCCGAGTCTACCAACTGAAAAGGCAGCAGTTGAAGCGCTAGCAATTTAGCCAAGCTAGCATTCAACCGCTGGGCATGTGGATGGCTGGGAGTGAACTTCTTTCGACGGTCCAGCAGCTGGGGCAGGGAAATTTGCCTGCTAGAATCGGACGTCGGTGTACTGCTAGCAGAGTGGGCGCAAGTACTTGGCTGTGACACACCTAATTCTACACCTTCATTCCTCTCAGTGCATGTTTCAGAGAGGACTGAAGTTATAGTGGGGTTGGAGATCCCAGCTGATGCGGTGCAAGGAGAGGTCCGCTTTGTTCTTTGGTGTGGGTCTTTGAGGTAGGCTTGCCAACGAGCTGCATGGCAGGTCAACATATGTCTGGTCAGGCATGTGGTACCCAAGCGGCTGATGTTTTGGCCACGCGATATACGCTTGAGACATATGTTGCAAACAGCAGCTGTGCGATCTGATGCACTAGCCTCAAAAAAGGCCCACACCAAAGAACTTTTTGAATGACGGGCAGAGGCAGCGCCCTGCACAGGCGGAGCTCTGCGGTGTGATTCCGTCGGTGTACTGCCCTTACGCTGGCCACCAAAGGGCATCCTGCCTCGTTGGAGATGTGCCTCCTCCTCATCCTCCTCCTCCTCCTCTCTCCTATTAGGCACCCACGTGGAGTCAGTGACCTCATCATCCCCTCCCTCCTCATCACTGGAGCCAATCTGGCAGTATGCTGCAGCTGCTGGAACATGACTGCCAGATTGGTGTCCTTCTTGAGCATCCCCTCTGTCTGCTCTCACGCTACTGCCTTCCTCTAGCTGGGTTTCATCATCAGACCCTTCGAAACGCTGGGCATCCTCCTGGAGCATGTACCCAACACTGTGCTGAAACAGTTCGGGGGACTCCTCAGGAGGAGGACATGGTGGGTCTAGGGAAGGAGTGACTGATGATTTGTCTGACATTGATACCAGGGAAGACGACGCTTTGGCAGCTGCTTTTCCAGTACCCTGAGCCTGGGTGAGAGAGGATGAGGAGGAGGAGGAGGGCTTGGTCATCCACTCTACCAAGTCTTCGGCATGATGTGGCTCAACATGTCCAGCTGCCGAAAAGAAGGACAAGCGTGTCCCATGGCCATGTGCTGATGACAATGCACCGCGTCCACGACCAGCACTGTTGCCCCCAGACACAGAGCCTGCTTGCCCTCTTTTATTGCCTCCTGACTGTCTGCCTCTCCTTGTTTGCCTTCCAGACATTCTAATAGATGGCCTGCAGGGAGATGGGAAAAAAGCAATAAGGGCTACCTTCAGGTGTCCTTCTCTGTCCCTTGAAACAAGGACTTGCAGAGTGAAATAAACTGACACTCTCCCTACCTACAGTTTTCTGTCCCTAGAATAAATGTTTTTTTTAATCACAATATAGCACAAGGACAATTCAGTCACTGTCCTTCCAGGTCCCTGGAAACAAGGACTTGCAGAGTGAAATAAACTGACACTCTCCCTACCTACAGTTTTCTGTCCCTAGAATAAATGTTTTTTTTAAGCACAATATAGCACAAGGACAATTCACTCACTGTCCTTACAGGTCCCTGGAAACAAGGACTTGCAGAGTGAAAGAAAAAAAACACTCTCCCTACCTACAGTTTTCTGTCCCTAGAAAAAATGTTTTTTTTAATCACAATATAACACAAGGACAATTCACTCACTGTCCTTCCAGGTCCCTGGAAACAAGGACTTGCAGAGTGAAATAAACTGACACTCTCCCTACCTACAGTTTTCTGTCCCTAGAATAAATGTTTTTTTTAAGCACAATATAGCACAAGGACAATTCACTCACTGTCCTTACAGGTCCCTGGAAACAAGGACTTGCAGAGTGAAAGAAAAAAAACACTCTCCCTACCTACAGTTTTCTGTCCCTAGAAAAAATGTTTTTTTTAATCACAATATAACACAAGGACAATTCACTCACTGTCCTTCCAGGTCCCTGGAAACAAGGACTTGCAGAGTGAAATAAACTGACACTCTCCCTACCTACAGTTTTCTGTCCCTAGAATAAATGTTTTTTTTAATCACAATATAGCACAAGGACAATTCAGTCACTGTCCTTCCAGGTCCCTGGAAACAAGGACTTGCAGAGTGAAATAAACTGACACTCTCCCTACCTACAGTTTTCTGTCCCTAGAATAAATGTTTTTTTTAATCACAATATAGCACAAGGACAATTCAGTCACTGTCCTTCCAGGTCCCTGGAAACAAGGACTTGCAGAGTGAAATAAACTGACACTCTCCCTACCTACAGTTTTCTGTCCCTAGAATAAATGTTTTTTTTAATCACAATATAGCACAAGGACAATTCAGTCACTGTCCTTCCAGGTCCCTGGAAACAAGGACTTGCAGAGTGAAATAAACTGACACTCTCCCTACCTACAGTTTTCTGTCCCTAGAATAAATGTTTTTTTTAATCACAATATAGCACAAGGACAATTCAGTCACTGTCCTTCCAGGTCCCTGGAAACAAGGACTTGCAGAGTGAAATAAACTGACACTCTCCCTACCTACAGTTTTCTGTCCCTAGAATAAATGTTTTTTTTAATCACAATATAGCACAAGGACAATTCAGTCACTGTCCTTCCAGGTCCCTGGAAACAAGGACTTGCAGAGTGAAATAAACTGACACTCTCCCTACCTACAGTTTTCTGTCCCTAGAATAAATGTTTTTTTTAATCACAATATAGCACAAGGACAATTCAGTCACTGTCCTTCCAGGTCCCTGGAAACAAGGACTTGCAGAGTGAAATAAACTGACACTCTCCCTACCTACAGTTTTCTGTCCCTAGAATAAATGTTTTTTTTAATCACAATATAGCACAAGGACAATTCAGTCACTGTCCTTCCAGGTCCCTGGAAACAAGGACTTGCAGAGTGAAATAAACTGACACTCTCCCTACCTACAGTTTTCTGTCCCTAGAATAAATGTTTTTTTTAATCACAATATAGCACAAGGACAATTCAGTCACTGTCCTTCCAGGTCCCTGGAAACAAGGACTTGCAGAGTGAAATAAACTGACACTCTCCCTACCTACAGTTTTCTGTCCCTAGAATAAATGTTTTTTTTAAGCACAATATAGCACAAGGACAATTCACTCACTGTCCTTACAGGTCCCTGGAAACAAGGACTTGCAGAGTGAAAGAAAAAAAACACTCTCCCTACCTACAGTTTTCTGTCCCTAGAAAAAATGTTTTTTTTAATCACAATATAACACAAGGACAATTCACTCACTGTCCTTCCAGGTCCCTGGAAACAAGGACTTGCAGAGTGAAATAAACTGACACTCTCCCTACCTACAGTTTTCTGTCCCTAGAATAAATGTTTTTTTTAAGCACAATATAGCACAAGGACAATTCACTCACTGTCCTTACAGGTCCCTGGAAACAAGGACTTGCAGAGTGAAAGAAAAAAAACACTCTCCCTACCTACAGTTTTCTGTCCCTAGAAAAAATGTTTTTTTTAATCACAATATAACACAAGGACAATTCACTCACTGTCCTTCCAGGTCCCTGGAAACAAGGACTTGCAGAGTGAAATAAACTGACACTCTCCCTACCTACAGTTTTCTGTCCCTAGAATAAATGTTTTTTTTAATCACAATATAGCACAAGGACAATTCAGTCACTGTCCTTCCAGGTCCCTGGAAACAAGGACTTGCAGAGTGAAATAAACTGACACTCTCCCTACCTACAGTTTTCTGTCCCTAGAATAAATGTTTTTTTTAATCACAATATAGCACAAGGACAATTCAGTCACTGTCCTTCCAGGTCCCTGGAAACAAGGACTTGCAGAGTGAAATAAACTGACACTCTCCCTACCTACAGTTTTCTGTCCCTAGAATAAATGTTTTTTTTAATCACAATATAGCACAAGGACAATTCACTCACTGTCCTTACAGGTCCCTGGAAACAAGGACTTGCAGAGTGAAATAAACTGACACTCTCCCTACCTACAGTTTTCTGTCCCTAGAATAAATGTTTTTTTTAAGCACAATATAGCACAAGGAGAATTCACTCACTGTCCTTCCAGGTCCCTGGAAACAAGGACTTGCAGAGTGAAAGAAAAAAAACACTCTCCCTACCTACAGTTTTCTGTCCCTAGAAAAAATGTTTTTTTTAATCACAATATAACACAAGGACAATTCACTCACTGTCCTTCCAGGTCCCTGGAAACAAGGACTTGCAGAGTGAAATAAACTGACACTCTCCCTACCTACAGTTTTCTGTCCCTAGAATAAATGTTTTTTTTAATCACAATATAGCACAAGGACAATTCAGTCACTGTCCTTCCAGGTCCCTGGAAACAAGGACTTGCAGAGTGAAATAAACTGACACTCTCCCTACCTACAGTTTTCTGTCCCTAGAATAAATGTTTTTTTTAATCACAATATAGCACAAGGACAATTCAGTCACTGTCCTTCCAGGTCCCTGGAAACAAGGACTTGCAGAGTGAAATAAACTGACACTCTCCCTACCTACAGTTTTCTGTCCCTAGAATAAATGTTTTTTTTAATCACAATATAGCACAAGGACAATTCACTCACTGTCCTTACAGGTCCCTGGAAACAAGGACTTGCAGAGTGAAATAAACTGACACTCTCCCTACCTACAGTTTTCTGTCCCTAGAATAAATGTTTTTTTTAAGCACAATATAGCACAAGGAGAATTCACTCACTGTCCTTCCAGGTCCCTGGAAACAAGGACTTGCAGAGTGAAAGAAAAAAAACACTCTCCCTACCTACAGTTTTCTGTCCCTAGAAAAAATGTTTTTTTTAATCACAATATAACACAAGGACAATTCACTCACTGTCCTTCCAGGTCCCTGGAAACAAGGACTTGCAGAGTGAAATAAACTGACACTCTCCCTACCTACAGTTTTCTGTCCCTAGAATAAATGTTTTTTTTAATCACAATATAGCACAAGGACAATTCAGTCACTGTCCTTCCAGGTCCCTGGAAACAAGGACTTGCAGAGTGAAATAAACTGACACTCTCCCTACCTACAGTTTTCTGTCCCTAGAATAAATGTTTTTTTTAATCACAATATAGCACAAGGACAATTCAGTCACTGTCCTTCCAGGTCCCTGGAAACAAGGACTTGCAGAGTGAAATAAACTGACACTCTCCCTACCTACAGTTTTCTGTCCCTAGAATAAATGTTTTTTTTAATCACAATATAGCACAAGGACAATTCACTCACTGTCCTTACAGGTCCCTGGAAACAAGGACTTGCAGAGTGAAATAAACTGACACTCTCCCTACCTACAGTTTTCTGTCCCTAGAATAAATGTTTTTTTTAAGCACAATATAGCACAAGGAGAATTCACTCACTGTCCTTCCAGGTCCCTGGAAACAAGGACTTGCAGAGTGAAAGAAAAAAAACACTCTCCCTACCTACAGTTTTCTGTCCCTAGAAAAAATGTTTTTTTTAATCACAATATAACACAAGGACAATTCACTCACTGTCCTTCCAGGTCCCTGGAAACAAGGACTTGCAGAGTGAAATAAACTGACACTCTCCCTACCTACAGTTTTCTGTCCCTAGAATAAATGTTTTTTTTAATCACAATATAGCACAAGGACAATTCAGTCACTGTCCTTCCAGGTCCCTGGAAACAAGGACTTGCAGAGTGAAATAAACTGACACTCTCCCTACCTACAGTTTTCTGTCCCTAGAATAAATGTTTTTTTTTAAGCACAATATAGCACAAGGACAATTCACTCACTGTCCTTACAGGTCCCTGGAAACAAGGACTTGCAGAGTGAAAGAAACTGACACTCTCCCTACCTACAGTTTTCTGTCCCTAGAATAAATGTTTTTTTAAGCACAATATAGCACAAGGACAATTCACTCACTGTACTTCCAGGTCCCTGGAAACAAGGACTTGCAGAGTGAAAGAAACTGACACTGTCCCTACCTACAGTTTTCTGTCCCTAGAATAAATGTTTTTTTTAAGCACACTATAGCACAAGCACAAAACACACTGACACTCTCCCTACCTATCCTTCTCTTTCCCTAAACTAAAGGAATCCAGGTTAAGCAAGAAAGAAATAACAGTCACTGTCCCTGCCTATGCTGCTCTATCCCTGCTCCGGAACACACTACACTAGGCCGCCGTGCTGGCGGCCTTTTATAGTGTGGGGCGTGTACTAAACACCCTCAGCAATAATTGGCCACAGGCATCCTGCCTGTGGCCAATCATTGCTCTCCTCGCTGCCGGCGCTGTGATTGGCCAAGCATGCGGGGTCACAGTGCATGCTTGGCCAATCACAGCGCCTGGATGACACTGCGATGGCGTAGTGCATTGTGGGCCGTTCGCGTCACTCGAATTTGGCGCGAACGGCCCAAATCGTTCGATCTTCGTCGAACGATCGAACAGCCGATGTTCGAGTCGAACGTATGTTCGTCTCGAACACGAAGCTCATCCCTACTAGCTAGTATCAGAGCCAGATACACAGCCACATCACCATTTAGTGCATAAACCCCCACAGCTTAGCCGAGTGCTTTACCAGAGGTGCGAGGGACTGGCCATTCATCTCCGCCCTTTTGTTTGATGTTCCCAATGTGGAGAATACCTACTCGCTGTGGAGCAACCCATCATGTCACCCCGGGCCTATCGAGTAGATTGGGCTGCGGGGACCCCTACACTGGAAACTGCTGCCCGTGCTTTTGGGTCTGACAAGCACTCACCCCAGCTGCTAGGGTGAGTGCCCTAACAGAGGACGTTCCTGCTATTGCTGCTACAGAGCCATCCGTGGATATTGTCCTCACTACTACCTCCGCTACACCTGTCCCCGTTGCACCTGTTCTCAAGAAGGTGGGATATGTGAAGGCTTCCCGCGGCTGAGGCCTACCCCAAGGACTACCCGAACCAGAGCCAGAGGAGAGCCTGAACCCTGGAGAATCCATGACAGGAACGGGTGAGAGATCAAGGGGGAACATATCTGGGACTGTTAGCAAATATTTGCCTGCAGAGGAGTTAGGGGACTCTGAAATAGACTCAGACGATGATCTTTTTAAGACAATGTCACAGGAACTGCTGTGGGCTCAAGGTGAAGATGTTGCTTCCACCTATGCTTTCTCAGATTGGACAGCCATGGACTCTGGGAGAACATCGCCTAGCGTGGAGGCACACAGCACGACTAACGAGACTATGTCTAAAGTTGCCAGTAGTCTTGCACCTGAAAAGCTGTCTGCCAAGTCCATGGTGCACAAGTCTCCTAACTCGTGTGTACCTCCGGGACTGGGAAGCACCCGAGATTTGTCGAGGCTTGCCCGTTTGCAAAGGGTTCTTATTAAGAGAGTTGCCACGGAGTAGACTGGAATTTCCCTATGTTCCTAAGGAAGTAATGCAGGAAATTGAGTCCAACCGAGAGCGGTGGTACGGTGAAGTTATTTGGGACTACTTGTCAGTACCAAAGCCCTTCAGGAGAGCTGGCTATTCTTCCAAGATGGATGAGCATTTCAGTGGGTGCCTGTTGCACTGGAGTTACGGCCGGCACATTTATGCTGACAAAGTGGTAATTTGCAGGCCCGGAAAGGACAACATGCGGTATGCGACAACTCCTCTTCTGCCTCGGGGTCTGCTGGCCCAAGGTTTCGTTTCTGGAGGTAGGCCCAGAAGCTATCTGGGGCCTACTGGTTCGAGGGTGGTCCTGTGCTGTCTGTCCTGCGGGAAGAAGCCGAGCAGTTGAAGGAACCAGGGGAGAACTCATCTTGGAGAATATGCAGCGGAAAGCTGGTATCTCGAGAGGAGCCTGGAGCCTCAATTGGAGGATGCTTCTCAACCAATCTGCCTCACAGTATCGCCGGGTCGGCTTAAAGGACTTTCTTATACTGTGCAGTTGTGCTTGAACTTTGAACTTCTGATTACCAAGTCTGTGGCAGAGACTTTTCATTTGTCCGTGCATCATCCCGGCTGCTAGGCCGGTGAGAGGGGCTTATCCGGGTGAGCTATATACAAGGACAGCGAGTGTACCTGTCTCCAGGATCTCAAGTTTTTCTCAGTGATCTGCATCAGGTACCTGAACTCCCCCTAATCTTCCATCCCTCATTCTGCTAATGTTGTGATTAATAAAAGAAGCATTGGAAAAGACTCAGTGACTGGCAACCGTGTTTTATGCAACTTTAACCCTAGACTTTGAGCCAACACGGAGAACAGTGGGGTAACTGCAGACCAAAACTAACCAGCAGCTCCTACGGGGGTAGTGCTACATATATATATATATATATATATATATATATATATATATATAATGTAAAGTTTTTATGTAATGAAATTGCAATATATTAGATATATATGTTATATTTGGATTTCACATATATGGATTCTAAAATGAGAATACTTTGTATGTCAGAAGTGGTATAAATCCCTGAAGAAGATTTTGTTTATGCTTATATATTTTGAAACGCGTTGGATCTCCCTTCTACTGATCACCATCTGCACCTTACACCGATGGTAGTCCAGCAAGTAGTAGGGAAATACCACAGGATTATCAAGTCAAATTATATCATGCAATGATTTTAACTATTGTAAATAATATCATGCACATATGTTGAATTTTTCTAAAAATTTTCAATTAATTGACAATGTTTAATAAACTTTTTTATATAAATATAATTTTCTTTAAAAAAATGTTTT
The DNA here is from genome assembly GCA_029206835.1 of Rana muscosa. Classification (NCBI taxonomy): domain Eukaryota; kingdom Metazoa; phylum Chordata; class Amphibia; order Anura; family Ranidae; genus Rana; species Rana muscosa. The sequence goes on from CM055116.1 coordinate 933,679,884, forward strand.
TGTTTGAATTGCCTTAACCACTTGTCCACCAAGGACGTCGCTGACTTTGAGGGGGGATATCTGAATGATGCCTGCAGCTACAGGCATCATTCAGATATCATTGTTTGCAGCCGGCGATTCTGCGCACCATAAGAACGATCATAGCGGCAGTTCCGCCGCTTGATCGTTCTTATAGGCGGCGGGAGGGGAAATCCCCCCTCCCGCCGCCATCCGGTGCTTCTCCGGGCTCTCCCGTGCCTTCGGGGGCCCGGAGAACGAATCGGCCGGCGCCATCTCACGACGATAGAGATTTCTCTATGACCGTCGGAGTCCCGGGCACGCCCGGTACCCGGAAGTAAACAAAGCCGCAATTGCGGCTGTCAGCATGAGATCAGTGAATTTTTTTTCACTGATCTCATGCTTTCCATCCTGGAGGAGAGATGTGGGGTCTTATTGACCCCGCATCTCTCCATAAAGAGGACCTGTCACAATGATTCCTATTACAAGGGATGTTTACATTCCTTGTAATAGGAATAAAAGTGATCAAATTTTTTTTTTTTTAAAGTGTAAAAAAAAAAAAATTCAGTAAAAAAAAAAAAAAAAAAAAAAGAAAAATAAAGTAAAATGCCCCTGTCCCCGGTAGCTCGCGCTCAGAGCTGAACACAAATGTAAGTCCCACCCACATATGTAAACGCCGTTCAAACCCCACATGTGAGGTATTGCCACGTGCGGTAGAGTGCGAGCAGCAATGCTAGCACTAGACCTCCTCTGTAACTCGAAAATAGTAACCTGTAAAAAAAATTAAAGCATCGCCTATGGAGATTTTTAAGTACCGAAGTTTGGCGCCATTCCATGAGTGTGCGCAACTTTAAAGCGTGACATGTTAGGTATCTATTTACTCTGCGTAACAGCATCTTTCACATTATGCAAAAAAATTGGGCTAACTTTACTGTTTTGTTATTTTTTATTTTGTGAAGCCGTTTATTTCAAGATAAAAAGTTGCAATGACCGCCATTTTATTCCCTAGGGTGTCTGCTAAAAAAATATATAATGTTTGGGGGTTCTGATTAATTTTCTAGCAAAAAAATTATGATTTTTACATGAAGGAGAGAAGTGCCAGAATAGGCCCGGTGGAGAAGTGGTTAAAAACCCCAAACTAGAGGTTTAAACATTGTTCTATTACTAAAGGGATGATGGCAATTACACACCTAGCCACATGAGTGTATAATTAAATTTATGACTGACCACTATCATTGGAGCAGAAAGACAGAAAAAATTCACCCAGCAGGACTATAGATAGCATTGAAAACTTGATAAGGGTTATAATTATTCCCCATACTAGCCATATTTTTTTTGGAGTTCTAGTTTATTAATGCATGGATGCCCAATGTTTAATATTAACAAAAAGCTTCTTGGCACATGCATTTTGTTTTTCGTCATCACACTAATCATTTAAAAAAAAATAGGACTGTTAGTGTGCTAGAGTAATTTTTCATCTGTAGCTTGAAATACTTTGTTCCCACGGTAATGCTGTAAAGTATTGAGAATTCCTATAATAATAGACACAAATGGTGTAGATGTCAATGAAATATATTGACATTGTATTAGTGAGAGCCTGGTAAGGAGGTTCCTTAATTCTGCCCTTTTTGTGATTTTTTTTTTTCCATGCGTGGAACAATAGTACAATAAGTTAAACACTAGTTATGCCGTAGCAGACAAAGACACAAAGGCGTTTGACAGCTTATTTTCCATCTTTAATTATTCTCCCAGCTGCTATTCAAGTATTTTTTCCATTTGGAGTACAAAGAAAGCACCAGTTGTTAATACTCCTCCATGATTCATGTTGGAGAGTTTTAACACTAGATAACCAGCTCCCCATAAACACATGTCTTTCTTTTCCTCAGAGTCTGAAAATTATGTGTCATGCTGACAAACCACTCAAGCTTGTCTGATGTCTGGGAAACAAAATGAAGTTTCTGTGCCAGAAATGTCTCTCCTGATTTAGATGTTTGTACCATAACTTCTTCATGTCTAATAAAATAATACATTGTACTCTGACATATTTACCTAGCAATAAATAACTTATTAAAGAGAAACTAAAGACTCCATACTTACCTGTCCAAGGATCCTGAGCCAGCACTGGCGTCTTCTTTTGCGTGCTGTTCTTCGGGACACTTTATTGGCTGACGGGGCATGATGTCTCTCCTGTGCATGTCCTATAGGCCATGATCCCGGCACTGTAAGATGAGCTTTGCATGTTCAACTCAGTTTAAAGTGCCAGAGGCAACGGCGGCGAGCAGACAGGTAGGGACATTTTCTTGCAGAAGAGACAGTGTGTGTCTGCTTGCAGTTTTTTTACAGTGGGACTTTCGTTCTGCTTTAAAGGGTGAGTACTTTCAATTAAAGATGAGGTTCATTCAACTAGCTGAGAATATCCCATTGAGTTTCAATAGCAGTCTGTCATGATTAGGGGGCAGGCTCGAAGACCAGTGGCTATAGCAGTATCAGGACTACCACCAACCAACAGGATAGGTACACAGGCAGTCACCCTGGCAAGCGGCACGGGCTCACTTGAAGTACTAACCGGTGTTCATCTGAGCTCCTGATAGTGGAGATGGATTTTGCTGCATCTTAGTACCAGATCGCAGTCCTCGGGATCGCCCCACCAGGAGGTGAGCAAGCCGGGGTCCAGTAGCGGATAAGCAGGCAAAGATGAAACAGAAGCATAGTCAGTAAACAAGTCAAAGGTCAGTAACGAATAGTTGCAGGTTGGGATTAGGCAGTGGTAGCAAAATATGAATGGCAGCAGGGAAGAAAAGAGCGAGATACTGGCTTAAGAGCACTATAATCTGGCAAACAGGAAGTGCAAAGACATGGCTTAAATCATGAAGTTCATGGGAGGAGCAAAGAGTTCAAGGTTCAGCAGAAATCAAGACACAAGGCAGGGTTGTCCAATGGATCATACAGGGTGCTGTCCAGCATCACAGGTAGCTCAACAAGAAGAGTCTAACACGTCAAGTCCAGGCCCTGACACAGTCCTCCTTGTCATATTTCCAACTGCTGCTCTCACTCCCCTAATAGTTTTAGGTTTTCCTGTTCATCTTTAGATGTTCCCATTGCACTCATTAAATTCCCTGTAATATTAAAAACTACCAATATTAGAAACTACCAAGTGGGTTAAGGCTGACTAAGACTGAAAAATTTGAAAAAGCGAAACAAATCAATAAATCACGTTTGGATTACATTAATAAATAGCTCTCCACTCCAAACCACTTCTTCCCACCAAAACTTGAACTCTGGGTGCATTAGGCAAGCTGAGCCATCCATGCTCACAAACTCTATTTCAGTGCAATGCTTGTGGATGCCTAATACAATAAACATGAATATCAGTGATCTTTCACTACATTAAACATTAAATCAGTTTGCATTGAAGGTAGTGAACACTGGGAAAATGGTGGGACAATAAGTTATACTGTAAAAGGAAAGGCATTAGGCATCTTTAGCTAGGACTAGCTGGAGTACCAGTGCATCCTCCATTGTTTTTCATCTATTCTTTTCTTTATTTTGTTTTCTTGTTTTTTTTTGTTTTTTTATCATATCTATCTTAAAGAAAATCCTTAAAGAAAACCCTTTATAATCATGTCCAATTACATGGCAATCAAAATGTTTGGCATCCGGTTTTAGTACCTGTTTTTTTACCAGCAAGTCTTCATCTGGTGTTTTGGTTAAGTCAAAGCAAGAATTTGCTATTAAAATAAAAAATAATTGCAACTACCCTTGTCATATTTTACTTTGTAAGTGTATCTATTTTTATTCGTGTTATTATGTGAGTTCAGCCCAGTCTGGCACAGTTTGCAGTTGTTATTTCCCAGCAGTTTGCTATGAAGAGCAATTCCAAGTGCCACAGCATGTTGTCTGAGTAAACTTTCCTTTTGATCATTGTGGATTTGTCCAAGCTATCAATTTTTTTTCGTGTTTTCATTTGTTTATCAGTATTCTGGGACTGCTGTTTACTGGTGTCATGGTTAGTTTGGCTGGTAGCCAAAGGGTCCTTTCATAGCTGTGTGCACGCAGAATGTTTATAAAGCATCTTACTGCATACTTTTCTGCATATCTATCATATCGATCTAGTTCAGTGCACGTTAATACAAGTTTCCTGTGTAACCTCTATGTGGAGATAGAGGGCCTTTCATTTCCCACAATCACATGATCAATCTCACCATTGGAGTTAGAAAAGCTGCAGTTCTTGCAAAACATTTATTCCAGCAGGATCATTGAAAGCATTCTTTCATTTGTGGAGGACATCAAAAGTTTCACCCCATGTTCCTTGTTTGCTTCTGTCTAAAGTAATGATCTTGTCCTTTGAGCAGGGAGATATGAATTTTGGGAAGTCTCATACAAACCAAAGGGCTGTTGCCAAGGATAAAGGGAAGCAAACCTTTTATACATTTAAATGACCCACTTTAAACATTTCGGGTAAAACATATCATTAAAATGTATGAAATTAACACTTATTGATGCTGTTCCCCCTTAAAGAAAATGGTGGTTGTTTTTAACCTTCAACACTTCCAGGAGTGTTGAAGGCTTTCTCAGACAAACAGCAGGAAGCAGTTTCCTCCCCTCTCCCTGTCATTACACCAATCATGGCAGCAGTCAGCAGCCCTGCTGCTTTGATCAAGGCATAATAAGTGCTCCCGAAACACCACATTTTCACCTACGACAAGAATAAATGTACTTTTGTGGAGTTAACCTTGTGTGCCAGTGACACCTGTATATTCCAGTGATGATAGTGACGCAGCACTGAATGCACCTGGAGATATTCCATATATATTATGTTTATAAACATAACTATGGTTAAAATATAAAATCATATATTTATTTCCACATTGTATTTCAATAATTTCTAGCCTACCCCTTTTAATCAAATCCCCACACATGTACTTCTATTCTGGGACACATATGAACTATGCCCTGTGAGTAGTCACTGCTGTGTAGTAGATTGTAAAGAGCCTGCCTTCTGAACTACAGAGGTGCTGAAAGGAGGACTTTTGCAGTGTCAGTACAGGAATCACCACTTGCAGGCATCAAGGTACCATGGGATATGTAGTCCTTAGAAATTAAAAGTAAAGAGGAGATGATTCCATCCCATGTTTACACTTTTGTATTCAATGTGTTATCTATCTTTTATGTAAACCTCAATAAAAAAATATTGAACGAGAGAAGCTGCAAAGCATGAAGGGGATCTTGAAAGGAGATATTTAAATTAGCCTAATAATGGCTTATCAAAAATAAGTATTGTTTGTATTGATATTACAATACTGTGCTGATGTTATAAAATGAAAGTGTATGCTGTGAATATAAAACTCCTTTAACCGATTGGAGCCCGGGCCATTGTCAAATGACGGCCACAAGGCGGCTCCTCAGGGCCGGAGGGCCGTCTATTGATGGCCTCGGCTCCTCCGGCCACTGGGACGTCACTGAGGTGCCGATGCGCGTGCATGGTGGCCGTGATGTCCACCAGGTACCCGCGATCGGCCGTTACACAGACAAGGACGTGGATCTCTGTGTGTAAACACAGAGATCCACGTCCTATCATGGAGAGGAGACTGATGCTGTGTCCCTTGTACATAGGGACACAGATCGGTCACCTCCCCCAGTCACTCACCTCCTCCCACAGTAAGAATCACTAATAGGGAACACATTTAACCCCTTCCTCGCCCCCTAGTGTTAACCCCCTTCCCTGCCAGTCACATTTATACAGTAATCAGTGCATATTTATAGCACCGTTCGCTGTATAAATGTGAATGGTCCCAAAAATGTGTCAAAAGTGTCCGATGTGTCCGCCATAATGTCGCAGTCCTGACAAGTAGTAGTAACTACTAGTAACTAGTAAAAACAAAATAATAAAAAAAAAAATCATAATTATATCCCCTATTTTGTAGGCACTATAACTTTTGCGCAAACCAATCAATATACGCTTATTGCGATTTTTTTTTTTACCAAAAATATGTAGAAGAATATGTATCGGCCTAAACTGAGAAAGAAAATGTTTTTTTTTTTTTAAATTGGGATATTTATTATAGCAAAAAGTAAAAAATATTGTGTTTTTTTCAAAATTGACGCTCTTTTTTTGTTTATAGCGCAAAAAATAAAAACCGCAGAGATGATCAAATACCACCAAAAGAAAGCTCTATTTGTGGGAAAAAAAGGACGTCAATTTTGTTTGGGAGCCACGTCGCACGTCCGCGCAGTTGTCATTCAAAGCGTGACAGTCCTGAAAGCTGAAATTTCGCTTGGGTAGGAAGGGGGTATATGTGCCCAGTAAGCAAGTGGTTAGTAGAACAAATGTAAGAATTCAGAAGTGGGAGTTTCATTTCTATCTTATTGCGGAAAGACACATACAGTGGAACCTTGGTTAACGAGTAACATGCTTAACAAGCGGTTTGAAAGACGAGCAACTTTTTTTTTTTTATTCTGACTCGGTTTGCGAGATTTTTTCTCGCGAAACAAGCAGAATTCAAGCTAATGGTTTGCGCAGTATCGCATTTAGCCAGAGGTGCGGGGGCGCGGTTGAAACTCGGAACGGTTCGGAGCCGTTCAGAAATACTCTTAACACTTGGAAATACTGAGTTCCCAAGTGTTTCCGAGCCTTTCCGAGGGTTCCTGAATTCAGCCGAGCTGTCCACAAGTATTTCTGAGGCTCTCCGGCCCCCCCACCTCTGGCCACATGTGGTATTGCATGCAATAGAAGTCAATGTGGAACGAATTATCTTCGTTTCCATTGACTTCTATGGGGAAACTCGCTTTGATATGCAAGTGCTTTGGACTACAAGCATTCTCCTGGAATGGATTATGCTCATAATTCAAGGTTCCACTGTACATTAAAATGCAACAGGCCTTGGATTAATATCTGAACTGTGTTTTGCAACATGATACAAAAAGTTTCTGGTCCTGTCACTCCACTTTTTCACCTTTTGCACACCTTTTTGTTTTTCCTCACCCTCCCCCTTTGGGAAACTACATGATCTTCATCCGATTTTTCACCTTTCCATTCCCTTTCCTATTTTGTGGTATGTTTTCTGTCACTTTGTATCCACTGTACTCTTTACTTTTCCAGGCAACAATGGGTGCTGGTTTCCTATCCATGATTATGTATGGGAGGAGCCCAGGGAGTGTCGGGTGTTACTTATACCCGCACTGGGAGTCTTGTTCTTACTCTGGGTTTTCTCCTCACACATGTACATCATGTTTTAGAGCATGTCTCTGTGTGATGTCATCAGGTAACTATGCCTGAGATTCCCTCTCTATCACCTAGACTGCACACCTCTTTGTTTTCCTTCACCCTTTCCCCTTTGGGGTATTGCATGATTTTCATGCAATTTTTCACTTTTTTCTCTTTATGTGATATATTATTCTCATCACTATGCTTTTCACTTTTTCAGGCAATAATGGGTGTTGGATTCCTGGTATTTGTCTACTTCATAAACTTTCATGCACCATTTTCCCTTTCTCCCTACTGGGGATCTCACGCACTGTTATTTAATACACATATCACTCACCTTTTTAAATTGCTCACCCATATATCACAGCCTGATGCATGACCGTCTTTTGGAGGGTTGCCTCATGACCCTCAGTACCGTATCAATTGCACATGGATACCGAGTAAGTATTATATAGGGTGGTTTACGCCTATTTCTTTTTATAACTTTTATATATATATATATATATATACAGTATATATGTATATTTATTGTTCACACTTTTGACTATATTAGACCAACTAGAAATTCATAATATATCATTACAGAGATATCTTACACATTTACATGCTTTCTCCTGATGAGTGACATCAAGTCACGAAATGCGTTAAGCCAACAGATGTGTTTAAATTGTATACTGTATCCTACCACGTCATTGTGGATTCTGTGGACATTAATTAGGTATTTCACTATATTCCAATCATGTGCTATCAAATTTTGGGCTTTTCTATATGTATCATGTGCTATCCATTTTTTTTGGATTATTTATGAATTATGTATTTATGTATGAAATAAAGTTTTTCATTCAATATTTTACTCTATGAAGGTATTTAATTATGTGTGGAAAAGGTATACTGCGCTTTCCTAGAAATATCTGAAGTGGGTAAATAAATACCTGTGCTGCAACTAAAAAATGTGAGACACCCACAAAACGAATAATATAAAGAACTATAAGCTGCGCAACAATGTGTCTAAAATATATAAATTATTAAAGAACTATATCGATGATCAAAGTATCTAGTCTCAGTGTATTATCGCATACAGCATAAAAACATGAAATGTTATAAGACCATAAACTTCCAATCTCAGTGCATTAGTGTATACAACATGAAAACATGAAATGTAGTGAAAATTGACAAAAATCATATGCTCTCAACACTGACTTTAAATAATATCACCCATTGTCCTGATCAGTGTATAAAAAACTCAAATGACAGTTTTCAAAGAAACACCAAAAACAATCCTCAGAAAAAAAGTGAAGTGAAGAGGTTAAATTTCTCCAAATGATCGTGACTTTAGGCATAAACCATCATAGAAGGGTGCCAGTGTACTAGAAAGGGAATCCACCACCGCAGTATTCACAAGCCACTTACCAGAAAAACTGATCCCTGAGAGAGATCAGACAAAGCTGTTAGCTGTTATCCCTGCTAGGGTCTCTGATTAGCTTCCTATGTCGTCCTGGTTTCCTCCACATCCGAATCAGTGTTTCCCCAAAGTCTCAGCAAACCATATTAGGGTGAGAAAGAAAGCCCCATAGCGTAATCCAATTTAAAACGTTTATTTGAAAGTAAAAAATTGCACTTACAGCATATGAAGAAAAAATTGGCAGTGGTTATATGTAAAGCCGGCCGGCTCTCGCTACCCGTTGCTTCCGGGATATGTATGTGGTGACGTCAGCACGCCGCTCCTCCCTACGTCGTTTCGACACAAGCTGTCGTCTTCCAGGGGCACAGGCGGTGTGCTGACTCACCACCAATTTATATTGAATGTACACAAACGAGGTCCGCCCAGATCTGAGCTCTCAGCATCCACGCTGCGTGTGTCGCCATCTTGGATATGGGCAAACTGCCATCTTTCCAAGAACGAACATTTCTCTGGTCAGAGAACGAATGTTATTTCGATGTGTAGACACAGAGTAATAGATTAAAAAATCATTCAGCTGTGAGTAGAACTGACTTCATAAGAGACAGTCCCAACCTGCATGTATGCCGCTAACCTATACAAGCATGCATACTGCCAGTTCGTTAAGCTCTTTTATTGTATAAACGAGAAAAAAATTAACATGATAAAATACTAAAAAAAATAATTAAACGCTTCCACACATATACTGCATGTAAGGCACACAATACAATGTCTAAATTATTTTATGACTATACAATTTAAAAAATGACCATCACTTTATCTTGTGATTGAAAAGCAGTGGCCACCTGTGGACAACTTCAGTATTGCAATCACAGACCCTATGTGAGCATCACAGGATGTGGAAAATTGCAACAGCTGACATATAATAAAATATATTTTTGTAAGAGAAGGAACTATGAGAAATCATTGTGGAGAAAATTACCTCCAGAGAATCACAATGCCCATCTGGGCAGATTATTAAACAAATATGTGTATACCATACTGTTATGCGGAAAAAAATAAAATAAAAAATATATAAAAAATATATAAAAAAGACGCTTAATAGAAAAAAACAAAAAGGCGAAAATTGTATTTTACCGTTTTTTTGTGTATATATTTTTATCTGTAGCTGTTTCAAAAGACAACAGCTATAAGAAGCCCTAAAGTTCAAAAACTCATTTTTGTGTGTTATTAAAGAAAACATCATGATTAAACACCTATGAAAATAGCATCTAAACTTACTCCAAATTGATTTGGAATAAATGAAAAAAAGAAAAAAAGGGCTAAAGATGTCCCGAGAACTCAGATCTAGTTTACATTAAGATCATACCATGCAGAAATATGCCTCCCTAGCTGTTATCAATAAATGCGTTGACATCGATGTCAACGTTAAGGCCATATGGGGTGTAACAACGGACCCGATGGATCCAGCCCATTTCCATACGCGATATTTCCCTAACAAGAGAACCCCCCCTCCAGTGTGGGCTATATCTATCTATTCCAATAAAGGAGGTACCAGCTGGGTTACGCTGGTGGTATAGATCATAGTGCTTGGAAACCAAATGATGTTGAAAACCACTTTTGATATTGGCTATATGCTCTCCAAGTCTTATTTGCATGGTACGCTTGGTTCTCCCTATATACTGCATCCCACAGGGACATTGTAGGAGGTAAACAACGCCCGTGGAGCTGCATGTAATGAAAGTATCAATCTTGTGATTTATTAGAGTGCTACTAGATATGAAAGACTCCGTTTTTTTCAACCTGATTTTATTTAAGGAGCATACCTGACATCGTCGGCATTGATGATATCCAGATAATTTTTGAAAGAAGGAAACTTTCTTAGGTGGTGGGTCAACCACATTAGGTGCTACTCTATCTCTAAGAGAAGGTGCACCCCTAAAAACAATTTGTGGAACCTTTGAAAGGAACTTACTGATAATACGGTCACTCTCCAACAGGTGCCAGTGTTTCCGTATGATTTTCCTTATCATGTAATGCTGAGTAGAGTATGTTGTGATGAATGGTATACATGGTTGTTCCTGTTTCTTTTTAAGACCATTCTTCAACAGAGATGATCTTTCCATATTTCCCACTTCCTTCAGTGTATCCTCCAAGGAATTGTCATCATAGCCCTTTTCAATCAGCCTATCCTTTAAAATATTGGCTTGAAGCCAGTAATCAGATAAATCAGAACAATTTCTCCGCATTCTGATGAATTGGCTCTTTGGCACAGAATTAAGCCAAGAATCTTTATGACAACTATCATTGGGAATGTAGGCATTGCGATCTGTTTGTTTGAAATAAGATATAGTTTTGAAACCGGTTTCTCCCTTAGTGATTGTGAGGTCCAAAAAATTAATTTGAGTCTGGCTTGCCTCATGGACAAAACGTATACCTCTTTCTTTGTTGTTGATGTCCAGAAAGAAATCGTCCAACTGAGATGCTGCGCCATCCCATAGGAGGAGGACGTCATCAATGTACCTAGCCCAAAATTTGAGGTGTGGGTGTCGGTCCTTATAGATGACGTCCTCCTCCCATTTGGCCATAAAAAGATTAGCCAAACTGGGGGCGTATTTCGCCCCCATGGCTACGCCGCGTTCCTGCTTGTAAAAATTATGACTAAACCAAAAATAATTGTGTTTTGCCGCATAATCTAAAAGTTCCATGATGAAATTTTGATGTTCCTCGGAGGTTGTTGAAAGGAGATTTAAATAGTACCTGACAGCTGATAATCCCAAGGAATGTGGGATTATAGTATAAAGAGATGTCACGTCAGCTGTAACCATCCACATATGCTCACTTGTTTCTTGATCAGCTAGCAGATTAATAATGTGTCTGGTGTCTTTCAAATAGGATGGCATTTTCATTACAAGCGGTTGTAGAAAAAAATCTATATACTTGCCCACCCGGGACGTGATGGAATCAATTCCACTGATGATAGGACGTCCCGGGGGGCAAGTTAGACTTTTATGGATCTTGGGCAAACAGTACAAAATGGGAACCCTTGGTGCCTTTGGAACCAAAAAGAGCTGTTCCTTCTCACTCAAGATTCCCAGTTCAGCACCCCTCGACACAAGATCTTCCAAGGTCTTTTTGTATTTTATGATTGGGTTTCCCATTAAGAGGGTGTAGGTTTCCTGATCTCCCACAATCATAGATAATTCACGGAGATAGTCATCTCGATCTAGGACAACTATCCCTCCACCCTTGTCAGCAGGGCGTATAACTAGTTGTTTGTTGTTGCACAAAGTATCCAAGCCCTGTTCCAGATCCTTTTCCATCTTCCTATTGATGGTTTTAACAGATTCCAAATCTCGCAGAACAACATCGCGAAAAACCCTCAATGGTGGTGCCAAACTTCCCGGTGGATTAAAAGTGGAGGCATTGGATAATCCCGTATATTGATGTTTGGATAACACTAAGCCACCTTGACGTATTGGAATGCTCGCGAAATGTCTCTTGATGTTAATTTTTCTTACGTACTTATGTACGTCCATATACGTTTCAAACTTATTGAGTTTTCGGGGGGGGGGGCAAATTTTAAACCCTTATTTAGAAGCGATGTTTCAGATTTCGTCAGGGTTTGGGAACTTAGGTTGAAAATCCCGTCCCCTGTCACGCTCTTGATTTTTTTTGATTGTGCTCTCCTCCCCCCTCTTGTTCCTCTTTGTTTTCTATGGGCCTCTTTATGCCCTGATTGGCTTTGGGAAAACCCCAATGATGTTGATCCTGTGTTTTTCCACTCGGTCTTCTTGATCGATCCCTCGTGGACCATGTGAATTCTTGTTCCTCAGGGTCATAATCCATCTGGTTCTGATATGCTGGACCATCCCTATCCCTCAGGGGAAAAAAACGGTTCTGGGATTCTCCTCTATTGTTGAACTCCCACTCTTCCCTACTTCTGTCACGATAGGTCCACTTTTCCTGTCGAGGACCTTGATAGGGTGGCCTATCATAACCATAGTTGTCGTATGGGCCTTTATCCATCACTCTCCTGGGCCCCGGAGCATCTCTATAAGTTTGTTATTGGATATTATTGTACTGTTGTGGGCCATAGTCACGATCATCCTTCCTCCCGGATCCATACTGATGGTTCCAACCCATATTTTTTGAAGGTTGTCCCCCTTTTGGAGGAACCTGTGTTCGTTTGGGAGATTGGTATGACACTCGTCTGCCTTTTTTGCCCAATTTATTGGTATTTGTTTTTTTAGGAGTTTTATGTGCAACCTCCCTAGTGGGTAAATGTTGTATTTCCACTATGGGTATACTGGAAGCATTATCTCCTTGAGTGATGGCCTCCATTCTGGTTTCTTGTTTACTCAGCTCTTCATTGGCCAATTTTTTTTGCCATTCAAAGACATAATTGGCTTGGTAGTCCCCATAATCTCTATTGTATTTCTTTCTTTTTTTGATTTTTTGTTCCTTCTCTTCCTTATCCAATAGTTTTAAAAGGTTAATTGTTCGCTCTTTATATTCTTCCCCTTCTTTATAGGGAAGGAGACTATCTTTAAGGGTTTTTATCTCCCCATCCAATCTCATTAATTTGCTGTTTTTTCTACCTATTAAAAAGCGTAAAAAGTTGACCCCAGCATCATTAAAATATCGAAACCAACTTTCCAGCTCTATTTCACCTTTTTGGGGACACACCTCCCATCTTAGGCTCCTTGGGACCATACTTAATTTAATGTACGTCTCCAAGAAGGCTATATCGCATTGAGTGTGTACTTCGGAGATAGTCAGATTCTTTAACCTGACAAAAAGGCCCCCCAAGTCACCATCTTTGGTGCTAAAAGTCTCAAAAACACCGTCGGTGTTGACCACCTTCGATGCCCTATACTCAAAAATATCCATGATTGACCGAAATGTGATAATACTATTAATGTTATGAACAATGAAAATATGAAATTTAAAGTTTAAAACAAAAATAGAGAACACCCTCTATACGGATAAAGTGACCCAAAATTCCATATGTGATTGGGTATTTGACCCAAAAGTGTGTCTGTATCACCCCAATGGGTGTTTGAATTACAAAAAGTGTCTGTGATGACACAAAAGTGTCAAACTGCTGCAATATATGTGTATCTAAATAACAAATAATAGTGGAAAAGGTATACTGCGCTGTCCTAGAAATATCTGAAGTGGGTAAATAAATACCTGTGCTGCAACTAAAAAATGTGAGACACCCACAAAACGAATAATATAAAGAACTATAAGCTGCGCAACAATGTGTCTAAAATATATAAATTATTAAAGAACTATATCGATGATCAAAGTATCTAGTCTCAGTGTATTATCGCATACAGCATAAAAACATGAAATGTTATAAGACCATAAACTTCCAATCTCAGTGCATTAGTGTATACAACATGAAAACATGAAATGTAGTGAAAATTGACAAAAATCATATGCTCTCAACACTGACTTTAAATAATATCACCCATTGTCCTGATCAGTGTATAAAAAACTCAAATGACAGTTTTCAAAGAAACACCAAAAACAATCCTCAGAAAAAAAGTGAAGTGAAGAGGTTAAATTTCTCCAAATGATCGTGACTTTAGGCATAAACCATCATAGAAGGGTGCCAGTGTACTAGAAAGGGAATCCACCACCGCAGTATTCACAAGCCGCTTACCAGAAAAACTGATCCCTGAGAGAGATCAGACAAAGCTGTTAGCTGTTATCCCTGCTAGGGTCTCTGATTAGCTTCCTATGTCGTCCTGGTTTCCTCCACATCCGAATCAGTGTTTCCCCAAAGTCTCAGCAAACCATATTAGGGTGAGAAAGAAAGTCCCATAGCGTAATCCAATTTAAAACGTTTATTTGAAAGTAAAAAATTGCACTTACAGCATATGAAGAAAAAATTGGCAGTGGTTATATGTAAAGCCGGCCGGCTCTCGCTACCCGTTGCTTCTGGGATACGTATGTGGTGACGTCAGCACGCCGCTCCTCCCTACGTCGTTTCGACACAAGCTGTCGTCTTCCAGGGGCACAGGCGGCGTGCTGACTCACCACCAATTTATATTGAATGTACACAAACGAGGTCCGCCCAGATCTGAGCTCTCAGCATCCACGCTGCGTGTGTCGCCATCTTGGATATGGGCAAACTGCCCTCTTTCCAAGAACGAACATTTCTCTGGTCAGAGAACGAATGTTATTTCGATGTGTAGACACAGAGTAATAGATTAAAAAATCATTCAGCTGTGAGTAGAACTGACTTCATAAGAGACAGTCCCAACCTGCATGTATGCCGCTAACCTATACAAGCATGCATACTGCCAGTTCCTTAAGCTCTTTTATTGTATAAACTAGAAAAAAATTAACATGATAAAATACTAAAAAAATTAATTAAACACTTCCACACATATACTGCATGTAAGGCACACAATACAATGTCTAAATTATTTTATGACTATACAATTTAAAAAATGACCATCACTTTATCTTGTGATTGAAAAGCAGTGGCAACCTGTGGACAACTTCAGTATTGCAATCACAGACCCTATGTGAGCATCACAGGATGTGGAAAATTGCAACAGCTGACATATAATAAAATATATTTTTGTAAGAGAAGGAACTATGAGAAATCATTGTGGAGAAAATTACCTCCAGAAAATCACAATGCCCATCTGGGCAGATTATTAAACAAATATGTGTATACCATACTGTTATGCGGAAAAAATAAAAATAAAAAATATATAAAAAATATATGAAAAAGACGCTTAATAGAAAAAACCAAAAAGGCGAGAATTGTATTTTACCGTTTTTTTGTGTATATATTTTTATCTGTAGCTGTTTCAAAAGACAACAGCTATAAGAAGCCCTAAAGTTCAAAAACTCATTTTTATGTGTGTTATTAAAGAAAACATCATGATTAAACACCTATGAAAATAGCATCTAAACCAGGGGTCTCAAACCTGCGGCACTCCAGCTGTTGCGGAACTACAAGTCCCATCATGCCTCTGCCTATGGGAGTCATGCTTGTAACTGTTTAGCCTTGCAATGCCTCATGGGAATTGTAGTTCTGCAACAGCTGGAGGGCCACCAGTTTGATACCCCTGATCTAAACTTACTCCAAATTGATTTGGAATAAATGAAAAAAAGAAAAAAAGGGCTAAAGATGTCCCGAGAACTCAGATCTAGTTTACATTAAGATCATACCATGCAGAAATATGCCTCCCTAGCTGTTATCAATAAATGCGTTGACATCGATGTCAACGTTAAGGCCATATGGGGTGTAACAACGGACCCGATGGATCCAGCCCATTTCCATACGCGATATTTCCCTAACAAGAGAACCCCCCCTCCAGTGTGGGCTATATCTATCTATTCCAATAAAGGAGGTACCAGCTGGGTTACGCTGGTGGTATAGATCATAGTGCTTGGAAACCGAATGATATTGAAAACCACTTTTGATATTGGCTATATGCTCTCCAAGTCTTATTTGCATGGTACGCATGGTTCTCCCTATATACTGCATCCCACAGGGACATTGTAGGAGGTAAACAACGCCCGTGGAGCTGCATGTAACGAAAGTATCAATCTTGTGATTTATTAGAGTGCTACTAGATATGAAAGACTCAGTTTTTTTCGACCTGATTTTATTTAAGGAGCATACCTGACATCGTCGGCATTGATGATATCCAGATAATTTTTGAAAGAAGGAAACTTTCTTAGGTGGTGGGTCAACCACATTAGGTGCTACTCTATCTCTAAGAGAAGGTGCACCCCTAAAAACAATTTGTGGAACCTTTGGAAGGAACTTACTGATAATATGGTCACTCTCCAACAGGTGCCAGTGTTTCCGTATGATTTTCCTTATCATGTAATGCTGAGTAGAGTATGTTGTGATGAATGGTATACATGGTTGTTCCTATTTCTTTTTAAGACCATTCTTCAACAGAGATGATCTTTCCATATTTCCCACTTCCTTCAGTGTATCCTCCAAGGAATTGTCCAGCATATCAGAACCAGATGGATTATGACCCTGAGGAACAAGAATTCACATGGTCCATGAGGGATCGATAAAGAAGACCGAGTGGAAAAACACAGGATCAACATCATTGGGGTTTTCCCAAAGCCAATCAGGGCATAAAGAGGCCCAAAGAAAACAAAGAGGAACAAGAGGGGGGAGGAGAGCACAATCAAAAAAAATCAAGAGCGTGACAGGGGACGGGATTTTCAACCTAAGTTCCCAAACCCTGACGAAATCTGAAACATGGCTTCTAAATAAGGGTTTAAAATTTGCCCCCCCCCCGAAAACTCAATACGTTTGAAACGTATATGGACGTACATAAGTACGTAAGAAAAATTAACATCAAGAGACATTTCGCGAGCATTCCAATACGTCAAGGTGGCTTAGTGTTATCCAAACATCAATATACGGGTATATCCAATGCCTCCACTTTTAATCCTTCGGGAAGTTTGGCACCACCATTGAGGGTTTTTCGCGATGTTGTTCTGCGAGATTTGGAATCTGTGAAAACCATCAATAGGAAGATGGAAAAGGATCTGGAACAGGGCTTGGATACTTTGTGCAACAACAAACAACTAGTTATACGCCCTGCTGACAAGGGTGGAGGGATAGTTGTCCTAGATAGAGATGACTATCTCTGTGAATTATCTAGGATTGTGGGAGATCAGGAAACCTACACCCTCTTAATGGGAAACCCAATCATAAAATACAAAAAGACCTTGGAAGATCTTGTGTCGAGGGGTGCTGAACTGGGAATCTTGAGTGAGAAGGAACAGCTCTTTTTGGTTCCAAAGGCACCAAGGGTTCCCATTTTGTACTGTTTGCCCAAGATCCATAAAAGTCTAACTTGCCCCCCGGGACGTCCTATCATCAGTGGAATTGATTCCATCACGTCCCGGGTGGGCAAGTATATAGATTTTTTTCTACAACCGCTTGTAATGAAAATGCCATCCTATTTGAAAGACACCAGACACATTATTAATCTGCTAGCTGATCAAGAAACAAGTGAGCATATGTGGATGGTTACAGCTGACGTGACATCTCTTTATACTATAATCCCACATTCCTTGGGATTATCAGCTGTCAGGTACTATTTAAATCTCCTTTCAACAACCTCCGAGGAACATCAAAATTTCATCATGGAACTTTTAGATTATGCGGCAAAACACAATTATTTTTGGTTTAGTCATAATTTTTACAAGCAGGAACGCGGCGTAGCCATGGGGGCGAAATACGCCCCCAGTTTGGCTAATCTTTTTATGGCCAAATGGGAGGAGGACGTCATCTATAAGGGCCGACACCCACACCTCAAATTTTGGGCTAGGTACATTGATGACGTCCTCCTCCTATGGGATGGCACAGCATCTCAGTTGGACGATTTCTTTCTGGACATCAACAACAACGAAAGAGGTATACGTTTTGTCCATGAGGCAAGCCAGACTCAAATAAATTTTTTGGACCTCACAATCACTAAGGCAGAAACCGGTTTCAAAACTATATCTTATCTCAAACAAACAGATCGCAATGCCTACATTCCCAATGATAGTTGTCATAAAGATTCTTGGCTTAATTCTGTGCCAAAGAGCCAATTCATCAAAATGCGGAGGAATTGTTCTGATTTATCTGATTACTGGCTTCAAGCCAATATTTTAAAGGATAGGCTGATTGAAAAGGGCTATGATGACAATTCCTTGGAGGATACACTGAAGGAAGTGGGAAATATGGAAAGATCATCTCTGTTGAAGAATGGTCTTAAAAAGAAACAGGAACAACCATGTATACCATTCATCACAACATACTCTACTCAGCATTACATGATAAGGAAAATCATACGGAAACACTGGCACCTGTTGGAGAGTGACCGTATTATCAGTAAGTTCCTTCCAAAGGTTCCACAAATTGTTTTTAGGGGTGCACCTTCTCTTAGAGATAGAGTAGCACCTAATGTGGTTGACCCACCACCTAAGAAAGTTTCCTTCTTTCAAAAATTATCTGGATATCATCAATGCCGACGATGTCAGGTATGCTCCTTAAATAAAATAAGGTCGGAAAAAACTGAGTCTTTCATATCTAGTAGCACTCTATTAATTCACAAGATTGATACTTTCGTTACATGCAGCTCCACGGGCGTTGTTTACCTCCTACAATGTCCCTGTGGGATGCAGTATATAGGGAGAACCAAGCGTACCATGCAAATAAGACTTGGAGAGCATATAGCCAATATCAAAAGTGGTTTTCAACATCATTTGGTTTCCAAGCACTATGATCTATACCACCAGCGTAACCCAGCTGGTACCTCCTTTATTGGAATAGATAGATATAGCCCACACTGGAGGGGGGGTTCTCTTGTTAGGGAAATATCGCGTATGGAAATGGGCTGGATCCATCGGGTCCGTTGTTACACCCCATATGGCCTTAACGTTGACATCGATGTCAACGCATTTATTGATAACAGCTAGGGAGGCATATTTCTGCATGGTATGATCTTAATGTAAACTAGATCTGAGTTCTCGGGACATCTTTAGCCCTTTTTTTCTTTTTTTCATTTATTCCAAATCAATTTGGAGTAAGTTTAGATGCTATTTTCATAGGTGTTTAATCATGATGTTTTCTTTAAAAACACACATAAAAATGAGTTTTTGAACTTTAGGGCTTCTTATAGCTGTTGTCTTTTGAAACAGCTACAGATAAAAATATATACACAAAAAAACGGTAAAATACAATTTTCGCCTTTTTGTTTTTTTCTATTAAGCGTCTTTTTTATATATTTTTTATATTTTTTTTATTTTTATTTTTTCCGCATAACAGTATGGTATACACATATTTGTTTAATAATCTGCCCAAATGGGCATTGTGATTCTCTGGAGGTAATTTTCTCCACAATGATTTCTCATAGTTCCTTCTCTTACAAAATATATTTTATTATATGTCAGCTGTTGCAATTTTCCACATCCTGTGATGCTCACATAGGGTCTGTGATTGCAATACTGAAGTTGTCCACAGGTGGCCACTGCTTTTCAATCACAAGATAAAGTGATGGTCATTTTTTAAATTGTATAGTCATAAAATAATTTAGACATTGTATTGTGTGCCTTACATGCAGTATATGTGTGGAAGCGTTTAATTAATTTTTTTAGTATTTTATCATGTTAATTTTTTTCTCGTTTATACAATAAAAGAGCTTAACGAACTGGCAGTATGCATGCTTGTATAGGTTAGCGGCATACATGCAGGTTGGGACTGTCTCTTATGAAGTCAGTTCTACTCACAGCTGAATGATTTTTTAATCTATTACTCTGTGTCTACACATCGAAATAACATTCGTTCTCTGACCAGAGAAATGTTCGTTCTTGGAAAGAGGGCAGTTTGCCCATATCCAAGATGGCGTCACACGCAGCGTGGATGCTGAGAGCTCAGATCTGGGCGGACCTTGTTTGTGTACATTCAATATAAATTGATGGTGAGTCAGCACGCCGCCTGTGCCCCTGGAAGATGACAGCTTGTGTCGAAACGACGTAGGGAGGAGCGGCGTGCTGACATCACCACATACGTATCCCTGAAGCAACGGGTAGCGAGAGCTGGCCGGCTTTACATATAACCACTGCCAATTTTTTCTTCATATGCTGTAAGTGCAATTTTTTACTTTCAAATAAACGTTTTAAATTGGATTACGCTATGGGGCTTTCTTTCTCACCCTAATATGGTTTGCTGAGACTTTGGGGAAACACTGATTCGGATGTGGAGGAAACCAGGACGACATAGGAAGCTAATCAGAGACCCTAGCAGGGATAACAGCTAACAGCTTTGTCTGATCTCTCTCAGGGATCAGTTTTTCTGGTAAGCGGCTTGTGAATACTGCGGTGGTGGATTCCCTTTCTAGTACACTGGCACCCTTCTATGATGGTTTATGCCTAAAGTCACGATCATTTGGAGAAATTTAACCTCTTCACTTCACTTTTTTTCTGAGGATTGTTTTTGGTGTTTCTTTGAAAACTGTCATTTGAGTTTTTTATACACTGATCAGGACAATAGGTGGTATTATTTAAAGTCAGTGTTGAGAGCATATGATTTTTGTCAATTTTCACTACATTTCATGTTTTCATGTTGTATACACTAATGCACTGAGATTGGAAGTTTATGGTCTTATAACATTTCATGTTTTTATGCTGTATGCGATAATACACTGAGACTAGATACTTTGATCATCGATATAGTTCTTTAATAATTTATATATTTTAGACACATTGTTGCGCAGCTTATAGTTCTTTATTTTTATTTAATTATGTGTGTAGTATATAAATTTTCTATCGAATATGAATTATTATGAGACAAATGTCCTACTTTTTTACACATATTATAGATATGTTAATTATAACTACACACAACATTTGACCCTCTACGTACTTCATTCAAAGTCCCGCTTCCTTGTTCTCCCTTGTATATGATACAAAAAGCTTTAAAACTCAATTGAACCCTCAGTTTATATAAGCTAAATACATTCCAGGTGCATCAAAACAAAAGACGTTCAATGTCTTACAGTTCATGTTCTTTCTAAAACAGCCACAACCTAAGTAGAAAAGCTTGTGTCCTGCCAGCAGCTGGAGAGTGGGGTGCTTGCTCTCTGTGAGGAAACAGTCATTTCATTGCAGAGGTCCAGCACACCCACTACTGAGTCCAAATCCTCAATCCACAAAGCCCATGCTTCATAATGAGTGGAAAGCTTTATATCCGACTCGACAGGTGAGAGCAAGAGCGAGCTCCCCATTGTGCAGCCTTGTGGCAGGGCACAGGCTTTTCTTTGACATTAAACACTTTTGCTTTGCTATACCCGGAATGCATATAGCTGATTTAAACTAAAAGTTCAATTGAGCTTTAAGGTACTGCCCATCTGTAATTAATAGTTTTTACGCAAATAAATAAATAGTTATCTATTAGATATTCAAAGAACAAATAGCAAATGGTACAGTGTATGTGAGAGTAAGTTAAATGGTGCTTTATTCTTTATTAGTAATCTGACTATTGCAGGTGAAATTTAAGCTTGCCCCCTTACTCTGGCCTTTTTTATATCACTAGTTTCCTAAGTAACTGAAATAGGAGCTTTGTGGTTTTCTGTCTCATTTATGTATCCATAATGAGACTATAATAATGAACATAGCAGTGTGAGCTGTTACAATGTGTAGGCTACTAAAATCGTGTGCTGTGATAATGTAAGACGTTCACACATAGAGAGTACAAAATTGCCTGTGTCCTTCCTAAATTATCACAGTGGGCTGGATGTCCGATGGGGCTTCCAAAGTGAATAGACTTTTTTTTTTCATGTTCTTTGCTTTCTTTCTCATTAACACACATGGATGGATGTTCTTCTAGGCGTTGATCAGCGGACTTAGAGTGAAAATGACTCATTATCTTTCTATTCTTCATTACAATAAATTCAAGTATCAATAGTAAAATGCATTACATAGTTTCAAGTGGCATCCTGCTTTTCTCAGTATAATGCACTGAGCATATAATTCACATTTTTCCAGGGACACTGCTGCTCAAATGTATAAAGCACAGAGACTGAGAATAGATATCAAGTGGACCCATCACCTATACAAGAGGATATTAAACACGCAACTTGATATTTATTGAATAAACCTGTGCTATGTGCCCTCTATATGTTACATTGTTTCTTCTATATGTCGTTTTTTATTAGTTTAGTAATCACAATTTGCTTCAAAAAGAATCATATAGGTTTGAACATTCTCTTACTGACATACAGCATGCTTTCTACATTTCTAAAGTATGGTATGGATGAAATTATGCAAATATATTCAACATTACCCTAATGTCCTACAGTTTTCTGATCTACTCTAAATGGTCTCTCTTGCGTGCAGCTGAATGCCTGATGGGTATTGCATACAAAAAAGTAAAATAGTAGAGGGTTTATAGTTGACGCTGTTCCTTAAATTAAAGGGTATTGCTATCATTAGGGAATGATAAGAACCCCGCTCTACTTTTTTTTTTTTTTTATGCTCTTTGTGTCCCATTGGGTAAATTCACATGAATTTATGTTCTAGTAACAACCATAAATTTTTATTTTTTTTTGCCCTAGTGACAATGGTCACCAGGGCAAATAGAAAGATGATTCTCTCTAGTAGGGACATAGAAATATAACCCTCAGGGGATCTATCCCTTACTCAAAACTAAAAAAAAAAAAAATTGATACATTTCAGTGGGTGACAACATTTATGTCAATACTTTCAGTTTTTACTCAACCTGTAGTAATAATGAAAAAATAAATAAAAAATTTAATTTTACATTGGGGTTGGTTTAGTGAAGTGGGCTTGTTTTTTTTCCAGTTTTCTTCCCTGGCAGATCTAATTCTCCCTATAAACTAGTGAAATGGAAGTGTAAAGTACCAATTACAAGTACTCGCTTTGGCCTTCAAGGCAGGAAGCCCGTTGATTTCTTGTCACCCAGTGGGATTAGGTAAAGATCCTTGGTTTAATATGGTGAGAGGTTAATGGGGGAGAATTTTTATTATGTGCCCAAATAAGTATAAGGAGAAATACGTCCTTATTAAGTTCTACCATTATAAGGATGTACAGTATAATTCATTCTTGTTAGGGCTGCTGTCAAGTTGAATCATATGATGACTTCCTAAAAGTCGCAGAGACTCTTGTGGCTCATATAGATACATGATGTTGTCAAACTCTTACATAAATGTCTCTTTATAGTGTAACATAATGACTTATAGCTCGAAGACTAGCTATACGAGCACAATGCCATCTAGGAGAGGTCAAAGAAGGAGACTGGCAGGAAAACCTGGAGAACGGAGTTTCCAAGCAATATCAAAAAGGGCTGGAAAGCCACTTGTTCTCACCCCAGAAATACAAATTTTTTGGTGCAGTTGGCTTTTAGAATGTGTCTATAAACGGAATTGTATCCTCAGCTCCACAAACTTATCAATCACTGATACAGTCTAGGTACCTTAGGCAGTGCTTCTATTAGTTAAAGTAAATGACGGGATTGCTTGAAGTAAAATATGCAGAATTATGGGGAACTGGAAATGTAAAGATATATGGATCCACAGCAGTGGTTGCTTAGTAACACCTGCTTTTGTAAAGGGATGCATGGCTACTTAAAGTGATTATAAACCCTTACATATACCCAGTGAAGGGATTGGCCTCAGGTAATACACAGAGATTAAACAAATCCTCCTCTACAAGTTGTACCTGCTTATCTGCAGTCCCCTCTTCTCTTTATCAGTTAAAAATCCATAATTTATAAAGCGTGTCTGAGCTGTCGAAAAACAGGGGGACATAACGCATTTTCGCGTGCACTTGCGCAAATGTGTGCAAACTTATTTTCACATTTTCTTTCTGCACAATATGTAAATGAGAATTTGCACGCATTTGTGCACATTCCTGCGTATCTGCACGTATGAGGTGTAAACTACTGACCAAAAAAGCTGATTTTTCAATTTTTTCTTTACTGAATAATGTTTACACGCCTGTGTGCATAGGGACATTACAATGATTGGGCTGTATTTTAGCTCAGTAAAAAAAAAAAAAAAAGCTGTACTGATCTTTTTCAAGCTGCAGTGTGAAAGAAGCCAAAGTGTTTCTAAACCCAGGACCCTGCATTCACTATCTGGTCTCCCACAGTACACAGAACATGGAAAATAAATTATTTTAGTAAATTTAAACTACTAAATACCTTTTCACATCAGCAGTATATAGGAGCCTTCTATCAGTGTCTGGTTAACCACTTAAGCCCCGGACCATTTGGTAGCTAAAGGACCAGAGGTGAATTCAGAATTTTGCACTGCGCTGCTTTAACTGTAAATTGTGCGGACATGCAATGTTGTACCCAAACGAAATTTGCGTCCTTTTCTTCCCACAAATAGAGCTTTCTTTTAATGGTATTTGATTGCCTCTGCGATTTTTATTTTTTGCGATATAAACGGAAAAAGACCGAAAATTTTGAAAAAAAATGATATTTTCTACTTTTTGTTATAAGAAAAATCGAATAAACTCAATTTTAGTCATACATTTAGGCCAAAATGTATTCAGCCACATGTCTTTAGTAAAAAAAAATGTCAATAAGCGTATATTTATCGGTTTGCGCAAAAGTTATAGCGTTTACAAACTAGGGTACATTTTCTGGAATTTACACAGCTTTTAATTTATGACTGCCTATCTCATTTCTTGAGGTGCTAAAATGACAGGGCAGTACAAACCCCCCCAAATGACCCCATTTTAGAAAGTAGACACCCCAAGGAAATTGCTGAGAGGCATGTTGAGCCCATTCAATATTTTTTTTTTGTCCCAAGTGATTGAATAATGACAAAAAAAAAAAAAATTACAAAAAGTTGTCACTAAATGATATATTGCTCACACATGCCATGGTTATATGTGGAATTGCACCCCAAAATACATTCTGCTGCTTCTCCTGAGTACGGGGATACCACATGTGTGGGACTTTTTAGGAGCCTAGCCACGTACGGGACCCCGAAAACCAAGCACCGCCTTCAGGATTTCTAAGGGCGCAAATTTTTGATTTCACTCCTCACTACCTATCACAGTTTTGAAGGTAATTAGCCACTAGGATTGCTTTTACATGAAAGCCGGCCGCTGGCTGAAAAGAATGATACCAAGATGATACCTAAACCCGCAGGCATCATTCTGGTATAAACATTCAAAGTCCAGCAACATACCAGTACGTTGCTGGTCCTTGTTGGACATGTATTGTAATCTTTTTTTTCATGCAGCCTGTTGGCTGAACGGAAAAAAAAGATTGATCGGTGGGTATGCCCACCATTAGAATACCGCCCTTCATCCACCCACTTCTAATGATGGGCATACATGCACCATTTATATATGCCGAAGCCGAAGGGGCATCTTCTCGCAAAAGTTATGCCGCGTACACATGGTCAGACTTTTCCACGGGCAAGCCTCCGTCGGAATTTCGACCGTATATACGCGGCATTAGGAGCAAAATCGCTCCTCCGCTCCTGCTGCCCCAATGCATATATGCTTTTTTTTTTTAACTGTGGTGGTGAAATCACCTCCTACAGCACTGGAGTCGCAGGGATCAGGCCTGTCTCTGCGAACGCTGCAGTTATGTGTGTTGTGTTTTGCAAGTGACAGTGATCAATCGATACTACACTTCGGTGGCCTGGGCTGGACGGAGGGGCAAAACGCAGGTGCTAGCAGGTATCTGGGCTGATCCCACTAACAGTGCGTTTTGGGAACCCTAAACTGCTGGGGACGCTAGTATAGATCTGATCAGATCAGATATTGATCTGTTCAGATACTATACCACTAAGGGGGGTGTATGCTTCACGTGTGGGTGTTAGCGCTACTGGCGCTAACCTGACGCTGCCTGGGGTGTGACGCAGACCCTCTCTGACGCTAAAACCTAACTGATATCACCCGCCGGGCGATCAGGGGGTTAAACCTTTATTGGGTTATATACGGCGGGTGCCCTGACACTATAAAAAGCAAACTAACTAACCAGCGTCACCCGTAACACTTATATGATGATCACTGGTGAAAGGGTTAACTAGGGGCAATTAGGGGGTTAAAACCTTTATTAGGTAATATATGGGGGTACCTGACGCTATATAAAAACCTGACGGCGAACCTAAAAAAAAATTACTGGCTACCTATCGGTATCACCGACACTAAGACAACGATCATAAAAACGATTGCTTAGCGACAGTGGTGATAGGGGGTGAAAGGGTTACCTGGGGGGCGATCAGGGGGTTAAACCTTTATTAGATAATATATGGGGGTACCTGACGCTATAAAAACCTGCGGCGAACCTAAAAAAAATTACTGGCTACCGATCAGCATCACCGACGCTAAGACATCGATCAGAAAAATGATCGCATAGTGACGGCGGTGCTAGGGGGTGAAAGGGTTACCTGGGGGTGATCAAGGGGGTTACACCTTCATTAGGTAATATATGGGGGTACCCGACGCTATAAAAACCTGCGGCGAACCTAAAAAACAATTACTGGCTACCGATCAGCATCGCCGACGCTAAGACATCGATCAGAAAAATTATCGCTTAGTGACAGTGGTGATAGGGGGTGAAAGGGTTACCTGGGGGGGCGATCAAGGGGGTTAAACCTTTATTAGGTAATATATGGGGGTACCCGACGCTATAAAAACCTGCGGCGAACCTAAAAAAAATTACTGGCTACCGATCAGCATCACCGACGCTAAGACATCGATCAGAAAAATGATCGCATAGCGACGGTGGTGCTAGGGGGTGAAAGGGTTACCTGGGGGGTGATCAAGGGGGTTAAACCTTTATTAGGTAATATATGGGGGTACCCGACGCTATAAAAACCTGCGGCGAACCTAAAAAAAATTACTGGCTACCGATCAGCATCGCCGACGCTAAGACATCGATCAGAAAAATTATAACTTAGTGACGGCGGTGCTAGGGGGTGAAAGGGTTACCTGGGGGGTGATCAAGGGGTTAAACCTTTATTAGGGGGGGTTAGGGGGCTACACTGGACCTAAAACTAAATGTAGTGACACTTTTACAGTCACAAATGTCACTGATTGCAGTGATCACTAAATAAATGGTCACTGCAATCAGTGACACTGTGACTGGGGGCTGGGGGGGGGGGGGGGCTGGGGGGTGATCGGGGGGTGATTTGGGGGTGTCTGGGGGGGCCTGGGGGGGCGATTTATGTGCCTATGTGTCCTGGTGTCAGTGTAGTGTTGTGTGTACTAACCTGGCATCTTCTCCTGTACGGCGCTCGGTATATGTGAGCGCCCCAGGAGAGATGACATCACTTCCTCCTTCCTGGCAGGCAGGGGAAGCTCTCTCATTCGCCGGGAGCGATCGAGAGGGGGTGACCGGAATCGAACGGCCGTCCCCTCATGCCGGATCGCTCCCGAAGGTAAAACGACCACCCACTGTAAAGAAGGGGGGTCCGATTGGACCCCCCAACTATACAAAGGCAATCACGTACATATACGTGATTCTGCCTGTCGGTGCCATTCTGCTGACGTATATTTACAGTGGGCGGTCGTTAAGTGGTTAAAGCTTGTGGGAAAAGTTTTCATTCTCCTATAATTATCCTATGTGGATGCAAAACCCTGACCCTCTGTCTGGACAGTGCTGATTGGCAATGTGGTGATTAGGGATGAGCTTCGTGTTCGAGTCGAACATACGTTCGACTCGAACATCGGCTGTTCGATCGTTCGACGAAGATCGAACGATTTGGGCCGTTCGCGCCAAATTCGAGTGACGCGAACGGCCCACAATGCACTACGCCATCGCAGTGTCATCCAGGCGCTGTGATTGGCCAAGCATGCACTGTGACCCCGCATGCTTGGCCAATCACAGCGCCGGCAGCGAGGAGAGCAATGATTGGCCACAGGCAGGATGCCTGTGGCCAATTATTGCTGAGGGTGTTTAGTACACGCCCCACACTATAAAAGGCCGCCAGCACGGCGGCCTAGTGTAGTGTGTTCCGGAGCAGGGATAGAGCAGCATAGGCAGGGACAGTGACTTTTATTTCTTTCTTGCTTAACCTGGATTCCTTTAGTTTAGGGAAAGAGAAGGATAGGTAGGGAGAGTGTCAGTGTGTTTTGTGCTTGTGCTATATTGTGCTTAAAAAAAAACATTTTTTCTAGGGACAGAAAACTGTAGGTAGGGAGAGTGTGTCAGTTTCTTTCACTGTCAAAGTCCTTGTTTCCAGGGACCTGGAAGGACAGTGAGTGAATTCTCCTTGTGCTAAATTGTGCTTAAAAAAAACATTTTTTCTAGGGACAGAAAACTGTAGGTAGGGAGAGTGTGTCAGTTTCTTTCACTGTCAAAGTCCTTGTTTCCAGGGACCTGGAAGGACAGTGAGTGAATTGTCCTTGTGCTAAATTGTGCTTAAAAAAAACATTTTTTCTAGGGACAGAAAACTGTAGGTAGGGAGAGTGTGTCAGTTTCTTTCACTGTCAAAGTCCTTGTTTCCAGGGACCTGGAAGGACAGTGAGTGAATTCTCCTTGTGCTAAATTGTGCTTAAAAAAAACATTTTTTCTAGGGACAGAAAACTGTAGGTAGGGAGAGTGTGTCAGTTTCTTTCACTGTCAAAGTCCTTGTTTCCAGGGACCTGGAAGGACAGTGAGTGAATTGTCCTTGTGCTAAATTGTGCTTAAAAAAAACATTTTTTCTAGGGACAGAAAACTGTAGGTAGGGAGAGTGTGTCAGTTTCTTTCACTGTCAAAGTCCTTGTTTCCAGGGACCTGGAAGGACAGTGAGTGAATTCTCCTTGTGCTAAATTGTGCTTAAAAAAAACATTTTTTCTAGGGACAGAAAACTGTAGGTAGGGAGAGTGTGTCAGTTTCTTTCACTGTCAAAGTCCTTGTTTCCAGGGACCTGGAAGGACAGTGAGTGAATTGTCCTTGTGCTAAATTGTGCTTAAAAAAAACATTTTTTCTAGGGACAGAAAACTGTAGGTAGGGAGAGTGTGTCAGTTTCTTTCACTGTCAAAGTCCTTGTTTCCAGGGACCTGGAAGGACAGTGAGTGAATTCTCCTTGTGCTAAATTGTGCTTAAAAAAAACATTTTTTCTAGGGACAGAAAACTGTAGGTAGGGAGAGTGTGTCAGTTTCTTTCACTGTCAAAGTCCTTGTTTCCAGGGACCTGGAAGGACAGTGAGTGAATTGTCCTTGTGCTAAATTGTGCTTAAAAAAAACATTTTTTCTAGGGACAGAAAACTGTAGGTAGGGAGAGTGTGTCAGTTTCTTTCACTGTCAAAGTCCTTGTTTCCAGGGACCTGGAAGGACAGTGAGTGAATTCTCCTTGTGCTAAATTGTGCTTAAAAAAATCATTTTTTCTAGGGACAGAAAACTGTAGGTAGGGAGAGTGTGTCAGTTTCTTTCACTGTCAAAGTCCTTGTTTCCAGGGACCTGGAAGGACAGTGAGTGAATTGTCCTTGTGCTAAATTGTGCTTAAAAAAAACATTTTTTCTAGGGACAGAAAACTGTAGGTAGGGAGAGTGTGTCAGTTTCTTTCACTGTCAAAGTCCTTGTTTCCAGGGACCTGGAAGGACAGTGAGTGAATTGTCCTTGTGCTAAATTGTGCTTAAAAAAAACATTTTTTCTAGGGACAGAAAACTGTAGGTAGGGAGAGTGTGTCAGTTTCTTTCACTGTCAAAGTCCTTGTTTCCAGGGACCTGGAAGGACAGTGAGTGAATTCTCCTTGTGCTAAATTGTGCTTAAAAAAAACATTTTTTCTAGGGACAGAAAACTGTAGGTAGGGAGAGTGTGTCAGTTTCTTTCACTGTCAAAGTCCTTGTTTCCAGGGACCTGGAAGGACAGTGAGTGAATTCTCCTTGTGCTAAATTGTGCTTAAAAAAAACATTTTTTCTAGGGACAGAAAACTGTAGGTAGGGAGAGTGTGTCAGTTTCTTTCACTGTCAAAGTCCTTGTTTCCAGGGACCTGGAAGGACAGTGAGTGAATTCTCCTTGTGCTAAATTGTGCTTAAAAAAAACATTTTTTCTAGGGACAGAAAACTGTAGGTAGGGAGAGTGTGTCAGTTTCTTTCACTGTCAAAGTCCTTGTTTCCAGGGACCTGGAAGGACAGTGAGTGAATTGTCCTTGTGCTAAATTGTGCTTAAAAAAAACATTTTTTCTAGGGACAGAAAACTGTAGGTAGGGAGAGTGTGTCAGTTTCTTTCACTGTCAAAGTCCTTGTTTCCAGGGACCTGGAAGGACAGTGAGTGAATTGTCCTTGTGCTAAATTGTGCTTAAAAAAAACATTTTTTCTAGGGACAGAAAACTGTAGGTAGGGAGAGTGTGTCAGTTTCTTTCACTGTCAAAGTCCTTGTTTCCAGGGACCTGGAAGGACAGTGAGTGAATTCTCCTTGTGCTAAATTGTGCTTAAAAAAAACATTTTTTCTAGGGACAGAAAACTGTAGGTAGGGAGAGTGTGTCAGTTTCTTTCACTGTCAAAGTCCTTGTTTCCAGGGACCTGGAAGGACAGTGAGTGAATTGTCCTTGTGCTAAATTGTGCTTAAAAAAAACATTTTTTCTAGGGACAGAAAACTGTAGGTAGGGAGAGTGTGTCAGTTTCTTTCACTGTCAAAGTCCTTGTTTCCAGGGACCTGGAAGGACAGTGAGTGAATTCTCCTTGTGCTAAATTGTGCTTAAAAAAAACATTTTTTCTAGGGACAGAAAACTGTAGGTAGGGAGAGTGTGTCAGTTTCTTTCACTGTCAAAGTCCTTGTTTCCAGGGACCTGGAAGGACAGTGAGTGAATTGTCCTTGTGCTAAATTGTGCTTAAAAAAAACATTTTTTCTAGGGACAGAAAACTGTAGGTAGGGAGAGTGTGTCAGTTTCTTTCACTGTCAAAGTCCTTGTTTCCAGGGACCTGGAAGGACAGTGAGTGAATTCTCCTTGTGCTAAATTGTGCTTAAAAAAAACATTTTTTCTAGGGACAGAAAACTGTAGGTAGGGAGAGTGTGTCAGTTTCTTTCACTGTCAAAGTCCTTGTTTCCAGGGACCTGGAAGGACAGTGAGTGAATTGTCCTTGTGCTAAATTGTGCTTAAAAAAAACATTTTTTCTAGGGACAGAAAACTGTAGGTAGGGAGAGTGTGTCAGTTTCTTTCACTGTCAAAGTCCTTGTTTCCAGGGACCTGGAAGGACAGTGAGTGAATTCTCCTTGTGCTAAATTGTGCTTAAAAAAAACATTTTTTCTAGGGACAGAAAACTGTAGGTAGGGAGAGTGTGTCAGTTTCTTTCACTGTCAAAGTCCTTGTTTCCAGGGACCTGGAAGGACAGTGAGTGAATTGTCCTTGTGCTAAATTGTGCTTAAAAAAAACATTTTTTCTAGGGACAGAAAACTGTAGGTAGGGAGAGTGTGTCAGTTTCTTTCACTGTCAAAGTCCTTGTTTCCAGGGACCTGGAAGGACAGTGAGTGAATTGTCCTTGTGCTAAATTGTGCTTAAAAAAAACATTTTTTCTAGGGACAGAAAACTGTAGGTAGGGAGAGTGTGTCAGTTTCTTTCACTGTCAAAGTCCTTGTTTCCAGGGACCTGGAAGGACAGTGAGTGAATTCTCCTTGTGCTAAATTGTGCTTAAAAAAAACATTTTTTCTAGGGACAGAAAACTGTAGGTAGGGAGAGTGTGTCAGTTTCTTTCACTGTCAAAGTCCTTGTTTCCAGGGACCTGGAAGGACAGTGAGTGAATTCTCCTTGTGCTAAATTGTGCTTAAAAAAAACATTTTTTCTAGGGACAGAAAACTGTAGGTAGGGAGAGTGTGTCAGTTTCTTTCACTGTCAAAGTCCTTGTTTCCAGGGACCTGGAAGGACAGTGAGTGAATTGTCCTTGTGCTAAATTGTGCTTAAAAAAAACATTTTTTCTAGGGACAGAAAACTGTAGGTAGGGAGAGTGTGTCAGTTTCTTTCACTGTCAAAGTCCTTGTTTCCAGGGACCTGGAAGGACAGTGAGTGAATTGTCCTTGTGCTAAATTGTGCTTAAAAAAAACATTTTTTCTAGGGACAGAAAACTGTAGGTAGGGAGAGTGTGTCAGTTTCTTTCACTGTCAAAGTCCTTGTTTCCAGGGACCTGGAAGGACAGTGAGTGAATTGTCCTTGTGCTAAATTGTGCTTAAAAAAAACATTTTTTCTAGGGACAGAAAACTGTAGGTAGGGAGAGTGTGTCAGTTTCTTTCACTGTCAAAGTCCTTGTTTCCAGGGACCTGGAAGGACAGTGAGTGAATTCTCCTTGTGCTAAATTGTGCTTAAAAAAAACATTTTTTCTAGGGACAGAAAACTGTAGGTAGGGAGAGTGTGTCAGTTTCTTTCACTGTCAAAGTCCTTGTTTCCAGGGACCTGGAAGGACAGTGAGTGAATTCTCCTTGTGCTAAATTGTGCTTAAAAAAAACATTTTTTCTAGGGACAGAAAACTGTAGGTAGGGAGAGTGTGTCAGTTTCTTTCACTGTCAAAGTCCTTGTTTCCAGGGACCTGGAAGGACAGTGAGTGAATTCTCCTTGTGCTAAATTGTGCTTAAAAAAAACATTTTTTCTAGGGACAGAAAACTGTAGGTAGGGAGAGTGTGTCAGTT
This sequence comes from Rana muscosa, assembly GCA_029206835.1. Taxonomy (NCBI): domain Eukaryota; kingdom Metazoa; phylum Chordata; class Amphibia; order Anura; family Ranidae; genus Rana; species Rana muscosa. The sequence continues at coordinate 933,712,568 of CM055116.1, forward strand.
TCTTTCACTGTCAAAGTCCTTGTTTCCAGGGACCTGGAAGGACAGTGAGTGAATTGTCCTTGTGCTAAATTGTGCTTAAAAAAAACATTTTTTCTAGGGACAGAAAACTGTAGGTAGGGAGAGTGTGTCAGTTTCTTTCACTGTCAAAGTCCTTGTTTCCAGGGACCTGGAAGGACAGTGAGTGAATTGTCCTTGTGCTAAATTGTGCTTAAAAAAAACATTTTTTCTAGGGACAGAAAACTGTAGGTAGGGAGAGTGTGTCAGTTTCTTTCACTGTCAAAGTCCTTGTTTCCAGGGACCTGGAAGGACAGTGAGTGAATTCTCCTTGTGCTAAATTGTGCTTAAAAAAAACATTTTTTCTAGGGACAGAAAACTGTAGGTAGGGAGAGTGTGTCAGTTTCTTTCACTGTCAAAGTCCTTGTTTCCAGGGACCTGGAAGGACAGTGAGTGAATTCTCCTTGTGCTAAATTGTGCTTAAAAAAAACATTTTTTCTAGGGACAGAAAACTGTAGGTAGGGAGAGTGTGTCAGTTTCTTTCACTGTCAAAGTCCTTGTTTCCAGGGACCTGGAAGGACAGTGAGTGAATTGTCCTTGTGCTAAATTGTGCTTAAAAAAAACATTTTTTCTAGGGACAGAAAACTGTAGGTAGGGAGAGTGTGTCAGTTTCTTTCACTGTCAAAGTCCTTGTTTCCAGGGACCTGGAAGGACAGTGAGTGAATTCTCCTTGTGCTAAATTGTGCTTAAAAAAAACATTTTTTCTAGGGACAGAAAACTGTAGGTAGGGAGAGTGTGTCAGTTTCTTTCACTGTCAAAGTCCTTGTTTCCAGGGACCTGGAAGGACAGTGAGTGAATTCTCCTTGTGCTAAATTGTGCTTAAAAAAAACATTTTTTCTAGGGACAGAAAACTGTAGGTAGGGAGAGTGTGTCAGTTTCTTTCACTGTCAAAGTCCTTGTTTCCAGGGACCTGGAAGGACAGTGAGTGAATTCTCCTTGTGCTAAATTGTGCTTAAAAAAAACATTTTTTCTAGGGACAGAAAACTGTAGGTAGGGAGAGTGTGTCAGTTTCTTTCACTGTCAAAGTCCTTGTTTCCAGGGACCTGGAAGGACAGTGAGTGAATTGTCCTTGTGCTAAATTGTGCTTAAAAAAAACATTTTTTCTAGGGACAGAAAACTGTAGGTAGGGAGAGTGTGTCAGTTTCTTTCACTGTCAAAGTCCTTGTTTCCAGGGACCTGGAAGGACAGTGAGTGAATTCTCCTTGTGCTAAATTGTGCTTAAAAAAAACATTTTTTCTAGGGACAGAAAACTGTAGGTAGGGAGAGTGTGTCAGTTTCTTTCACTGTCAAAGTCCTTGTTTCCAGGGACAGAGAAGGACACCTGAAGGTAGCCCTTATTGCTTTTTTCCCATCTCCCTGCAGGCCATCTATTAGAATGTCTGGAAGGCAAACAAGGAGAGGCAGACAGTCAGGAGGCAATAAAAGAGGGCAAGCAGGCTCTGTGTCTGGGGGCAACAGTGCTGGTCGTGGACGCGGTGCATTGTCATCAGCACATGGCCATGGGACACGCTTGTCCTTCTTTTCGGCAGCTGGACATGTTGAGCCACATCATGCCGAAGACTTGGTAGAGTGGATGACCAAGCCCTCCTCCTCCTCCTCATCCTCTCTCACCCAGGCTCAGGGTACTGGAAAAGCAGCTGCCAAAGCGTCCTCTTCCCTGGTATCAATGTCAGACTCATCATCAGTCACTCCTTCCCTAGACCCACCATGTCCTCCTCCTGAGGAGTCCCCCGAACTGTTTCAGCACAGTGTTGGGTACATGCTCCAGGAGGATGCCCAGCGTTTCGAAGGGTCTGATGATGAAACCCAGCTAGAGGAAGGCAGTAGCGTGAGAGCAGACAGAGGGGATGCTCAAGAAGGACACCAATCTGGCAGTCATGTTCCAGCAGCTGCAGCATACTGCCAGATTGGCTCCAGTGATGAGGAGGGAGGTGATGATGAGGTCACTGACTCCACGTGGGTGCCTAATAGGAGAGAGGAGGAGGAGGAGGATGAGGAGGAGGCACATCTCCAACGAGGCAGGATGCCCTTTGGTGGCCAGCGTAAGGGCAGTACACCGACGGAATCACACCGCAGAGCTCCGCCTGTGCAGGGCGCTGCCTCTGCCCGTCATTCAAAAAGTTCTTTGGTGTGGGCCTTTTTTGAGGCTAGTGCATCAGATCGCACAGCTGCTGTTTGCAACATATGTCTCAAGCGTATATCGCGTGGCCAAAACATCAGCCGCTTGGGTACCACATGCCTGACCAGACATATGTTGACCTGCCATGCAGCTCGTTGGCAAGCCTACCTGAAAGACCCACACCAAAGAACAAAGCGGACCTCTCCTTGCACCGCATCAGCTGGGATCTCCAACCCCACTATAACTTCAGTCCTCTCTGAAACATGCACTGAGAGGAATGAAGGTGTAGAATTAGGTGTGTCACAGCCAAGTACTTGCGGCCACTCTGCTAGCAGTACACCGACGTCCGATTCTAGCAGGCAAATTTCCCTGCCCCAGCTGCTGGACCGTCGAAAGAAGTTCACTCCCAGCCATCCACATGCCCAGCGGTTGAATGCTAGCTTGGCTAAATTGCTAGCGCTTCAACTGCTGCCTTTTCAGTTGGTAGACTCGGCCCCCTTCCGTGAGTTTGTGCAATGTGCGGTTCCTCAGTGGCAGGTTCCCAAACGCCACTTTTTCTCACGGAAGGCTATTCCGGCTCTCTACCGGCATGTGGAAGGCAATGTCTTGGCCTCGCTGGACAGGGCGGTCAGCGGTAAGGTGCATATTACCGCTGACTCATGGTCCAGCAGGCATGGACAGGGACGTTACCTTTCTTTCACGGCCCATTGGGTCACTCTTTTGGCAGCTGGGAAGGATGCAGGACAAGGTGCAGTAGTGTTGGAGGTTGTCCCACCGCCACGCCTCCAAAATGCTACTACTGGTTGTGACACACCTCTCTCCTCCACCCCCTCCTCTTCTTCTTTCTCCATGGCCTCTTCCTGTGGTTTGTCCTATGAACCAGCGGTGCTCCGTAGCCGTTCACGGGGCTACGCAAGTACGCAGGCAAAAAGATGCCATGCCGTGCTTGCGCTGGTGTGTTTGGGGGACAGAAGCCACACTGGGGCAGAGGTCCTGTCTGCTCTGCAGGGCCAGGCCGAGAGGTGGTTGACGCCACGCCAGCTTAAGCCAGGAATGGTGGTTTGCGACAATGGCACCAACCTCCTCTCCGCCCTCCGACAGGGACAACTGACCCATGTGCCCTGTGTGGCTCACGTCCTTAACCTGGTGGTGCAGCGGTTCTTGGGCAGGTACCCGGGCTTACAGGATGTCCTGAGGCAGGCCAGGAAAGTCTGTGTGCATTTCCGCAGATCTTATAATGCCAGTGCTCGCCTGGCTGAGCTGCAAAAGGAGTTGAACCTGCCCAAGAACCGCCTTATATGTGACATGCCCACCAGGTGGAACTCAACGTTGGCCATGCTGCAGCGGCTGCACACGCAGCAGAGGGCCATCAATGAGTACCTGTGCGACTACGGCACTAGGACAGGGTCAGGGGAGCTTGGTTTTTTTTCTCCACGCCAGTGGGGCATGATCAGGGATGCATGCACTGTCCTGGCACCATTTGAGGAGGCCACGAGGATGGTGAGCAGTGACAGTGCATGCATCAGTGACACTGTACCTCTTGTCCACCTGTTGGAGCACACGCTGCGTGGAATAATGGACAGGGCACTTGAGGCAGAACAGAGGCAGGAAGAGGAGGACTTCCTTGCCTCTCAAGGCCCCCTTTACCCAGACAGTGTTCCTTCTGTCCCACCCATCGCACAGGAAGAGGAGGAGGAGGAGGAGGAGGAGGAGGATTGTGTCAGCATGGAGGTGGAGGCTGGCACTCAGCATCATCAGCAGCAGTCTTTTAGGGATGATTTACAGTCCCAAGAAACCAGTGGACTTGTACGTGGCTGGGAGGAGGTGGCTGCGGATCATGTCGTCCTTAGTGACCCAGAGGACTCCGGACCAAATGCCTCAGCAAACCTACGCTGCATGGCCTCCCTGATCCTGCAAAGTCTGCGGAAGGATCCTCGTATTCTTCGGATCAAGGAGAGGGACCATTACTGGCTGGCCACTCTCCTTGATCCACGGTACAAGGGTAAGGTTGCGGACCTTATGTTACCGTCGCAGAGGGAGCAGAGGATGAGACAACTCCGGGAGGCCTTGCAGAAAGGTCTGTGCAACGCGTTCCCAGAGACTGGGAGGTTACAAACTCCTGGTCCTGGACAACGAGTTGCTGAGGCTTCGGCCAGTCAAAGAAGGAGCGGTGGGGAAGGTGGCCGTCTGACCGATGCGTTCAGACAATTCTTTAGTCCGCAGCCCCAAAGTATGATCGGTTCCAGCAACCATCGCCAGCGTCTGATAAACATGGTGCAGGAATATCTAGGGGCAAGGTCAGACTTGGACACCTTCCCCACCGAAAATCCTCTGGCTTACTGGGTCTTGAGGATGGATCACTGGCCAGAGCTTGCACAGTATGCAATTGAGCTACTGGCCTGTCCTGCATCCAGCGTTCTTTCGGAACGCACATTCAGTGCTGCTGGAGGATTTGTCACGGATCACAGGGTGCGCCTGTCCACCGACTCGGTTGATCGACTGACTTTCATCAAGATGAACCAGTCTTGGATCACCACCAGCTACCACACACCTGATGCTGATATAACAGACTAATTGATTTTAACATGTCACATCCCTTCAAGACTGATGCTGATGCTGAGTGCCTGTGCTGTTATGTTGACTGGCTATCCTCCTCCTCCGAGTCCTCAATGATACGATTGATGATGATAGCTTGGAAGATCATTTTTGTTTATGGGTGCCGCCACCAGTGGCTAAGGCCCAATTTTTCAGCCCCTGTTTTACAGGGGCATGTAATTACAATTTTTTTTAGCAATAATTTGCCATAGGGCTCATTGCTGTGCTCCAAGTACAGTATCTGTGAGGGGTTGGAGTGTTGTGGCACCAGTGCCTAAGGCCCAATTTTTCAGCCCCTGTTTAACAGGGGCGTGCCATTACAATTTTTGAAGCAATACTTTGCAACAGGGCTCATTGCTGTGCTCCAAGTACAGTATCTGTGAGGGGTTGTAGTGTTGTGCCACCAGTGCCTAAGGCCCAATTTTTCAGCCCCTGTTCAACAGGGGCATGCAATTGCAATTCTTGATCTAATAATTCACAGCAGGGTCCATTGCTGCACCCACCAAGAGTAACTCTGAGGGCTTACAGTCTTGTGGCAACGCCACCACCACCACCACCACAAAAGGCCCAATTTTTCAGCCCCTGTTCAAAAGGGGCATGTAATTACAATTCTTGATCTAATAATTCACAGCAGGGCCCATCGCTGCACCCACCAAGAGTAACTGTCAGGGCTTACAGTGTTGTGGCACCAGCACCACCATCAAAGCCCCAATTTTTACTACCACTGTTCAACAATTATATGTAATTAAAATTCCTGATATAATAGTTGACAGCAGGGCGTTCCAGCACCAACCAAGAGTAACTGAGTGCTTACAGTGTTGTGCCAACACCAACAACTAAGGGGCCTATTTCTGCAGAGTATATACGGCAGGTCCCTACTTTCAAACATCCAACTTACAAACGACTCCTACTTGCAAACGAAAGAAGACAACAGGAAGTGAGAGGAAATCTACCCCTAGAAAGGAAAATTCTCTCCTGTAAGAATAAATATGGGAGAAAGGGGTCTCATCTGTACTGATGCTTTATCAGCAATCCTTGTTTCAAGAAAAACACCACATTTCAAAAACAGTTGTCATTGGGACGGAAAGTGAGGTGAAATGTTCTGAACAGGGGCACAGACAGCAAAACAAATGTTACAGGGGTGATAACCCTTACCTATGTTTCCCAAAAAGTTTAAAAATAGATTTTTGGGCTGGAGCTACACTTCAACAATGTACCTGTTCAAAATTACAAACAGATTCTACATAAGAACAAACCTACAGTCCCTGTCTTGTATGCACCGCCTGTATACGGCTGTTCAGAGTATATAGGGCCTTTTTTATTTTATGTGCGGGGTTCCCCTTAATATCCATACAAGACCCAAAGGGGCTGGTAATGGGCTGGGGTAGGGGGGGGGGGGTCATGGGGTAGCTATGCCATTTTTCTTAAAGAATTTCATCCATATTACCGGGACCAGACATTACATTAAAGCCGCAAGCAGTTTTAAATGGCTTTTTTTTTCTTTAGAAGTGTCATTTTGTGCAGGGACAGTTCTAAACACGGGAAACACGTGGCACTTCACAGGCATACTTTAGACACCCCCCAGGTACGATATTTAAAGGAATATTTGACTTTTTTTTTTTCACTTTATGCATCATTAAAATGACTGCTCCCGAAAAACGACCGTTTTTAAAACTTCTTTTTGCATTGATACATGTCCCCTGGTGCAGAACCCGGGTTCCCAAACCCTATTTATGACAATAACATGCATAATAGTTGTTATAATTAGCACTTTAGAATTTGAACGTTCGCATCCATTGTATTTAATAGGGTTCTAATGTTCGTTCGAACTTTCGGTCCGTTCGCGGGTTCTGGTGCGAACCGAACCCGGGGGTGTTCGGCTCATCACTAGTGGTGATCACATGCACTCTCCCAAAAAAAGGAAAAAAAAAACTTTTTACACAATGCAGAGGATTAACCCCTTAGGTTCCACAGTGAGTATAACAAGCATGCTTTTCTGCATACAGTATACAGATGGATTTTACTGTTGAGGGTTTAGTAACACTTTAATATTTGATCCCAGAAGATTGATAATTCCAGACATTCCCAGAATCAATGTAGTAATGTTGGATGGAATGAACCACGCCAAGAGCAAATGAAAATAGATGGATCCATTTTGTTTATCAGGAACAGAATAAATGCCTTGTGGATAAGTTTAAATTGTGTCTCTCTCCAGTTTTTGTTAATAATTAGATGACCATTTTTGACGTATCCCTCCAGATTTTTTTCCAAATGCTCTTCATCCATGTCAGTGCTTTTAAAGCAATAGTGATTTTTAAAGTACAACTGTCAAAAAAAAAAGAAATGCATGAATTGCAATTGCTAATGTCTCCTTTTGAAAATGCATGTTGCTTTGATTGTCATGCTAGTGCTTTGGCTTTAATACCAGTTCAAAACAAGTATACTTCCCTCTTTCTATTTACCATCTCCTCTCCTTATGGAATACACTTGGGGTGGGGGGGTCAGAGGAGAAGGAGGAATGGGACTTTAATCACTGTAGCACTAATACTTATGTGGGGTGATTTTTAAGATGGCACACTATAAGACGATTAGAGGAAGTGGAGGAGTGGTCATTTAGAAAAGGGGGGGGTCAAATAATAAAGAGAGAGTAGCTAAAGTGTGGACAAACTAATGAGAAAAGGATATTAAAGCGGAACTTCAGTCATGTTTTCATCTTTCCATCTATTAAATCTTCTGCCCTTGTTGTTTTAACTTTGGATAGTAAAACATTTTTTGTTCTGCCAGTAAATACCTTATACGGCCCCCTTCCTCTTTCTTGTCTGGTCATTAGCCTAGGCTTATGACATCAGGCACAGCTCTCTGTCACTCTGGTGAGAGTTTCTCAGGAAGGGTGGGGGGGACGAGTCATAAGAGGGCCAATGAGAGCTGCAGAGCTGGAGGTGTGTGTCTGTGTAAATCCAGGAAGTGAACAGGCAGCAGCTTCAGCTGCCCACAGTTAAAATGTTTGCAGCCAGACTCAGTGGAGGGAGATTTCTGCAGCATATTTGGCAAGTACAGAATCACAGTACTCTATATATAAAATAATATGCAAAGTGGTTGGAGGGAAGCTTCCGAATGGCAAAGATGTTTTTATTACAGTTTATATGAGCATAAGGGGGGGATAAGGAATAAGGGGGGGGATAGGGGGAAGCCAGGATGGAATAGGTGGTAGTTAAAGCAAAGCACAAGGTTAATAAGAAAGAAGAATTGGTTCTAAAAGGAAAGGAAAGAGCTATTTTGATATCGACCCTGTTAGTCGGTTTTCCCTTATGTATCATGTCTGCGTGTGAATGTATCTAGGGGAGATACAAAAATAGGGTTATAGATATTCTCACTGAGTTTCATTTGCTGACTGCTTGTTTGAGCCATGGTCTGGAAGTATTGGGTCCAGACCACAGCCAAGTAACTAGCATTTCAGCATTTCAGTTGGATATCAAGTACGTCAATTCCTTCTTGATAGGCGTTCTTTAACCTGGACCTATGGCCACTTGGCCAGGGTTAACCTATGTAGCTGCAGGCACAGGAGAAGCTCATCTACAAATCTCAGGGCTCTTTCACACTTGGAATTGCACAGATTCTCTCTGTGTGTTCCTGTGCAATTTGTGCGCAGTGCGATTTGAGCACATTCATTTTGAATGGGGTGAATTTCACTGGCCTGCAGTAAAGGTAGTGAATGCACTGCTTTAAAAAATGTGCTGTCTTTGCGACTTGCATGTGGGTTATCATTAAGTTAACATTAACCCCCACTGCAGATCGAATATGTGTGGGAAACGTGCACAGAATAGGGGTTTCCCGCACTGGGTTCTGGTACGAATCTGCCCTCACAGCAGAAACACTCAAGGTCTTTTTCTCTCAGCATCCCAGTTCCCCTCCCAGCAGTGACTCAGATGCCTTCCATTCAGTGAGCTTGTGCTTCTGTTGTAAACATTCAGAATGAATTGCTCCACAGTGCCTGCAGCTACAGAAGTATTTAAGGGTTATTCAAAACGAAATTAAAAAAAACTTCTGACATCAGTTAAACTTTAAAGACCATTGCAGAGGAAGCACATGACCTATGGTTTGTGCTTTCAAAACATATAAGTAACATTTATATGTAATAGCTGAAATGGTTGTATTTCCAAAACAGCAAAATTGTAAATACAAAAATAAGTGAGGAGCAATAATGATGTACCTAGTGCAGTGACCCATAGCAAACAACAACCAATAGTGATTATAGTTTACTGTAGTCACATCAGCAAAAGATGAGTTTTGAATGGTTGCTATAGATACTGTATTCTGCGCGTCATCATTATTCTGTGAGTAAACTAGAATGGCTTAAAAACAGTAAATGTGGTCCTGACAACTGATCAAATTCTCCGTCAAACTACGATAGAGTGCTTATGGCAATGCATAATAGTTTTACTTTTTTCAATAGATTCTTACAGAAAAATCCAGAAAATAAACTGATGCATGAGCAAACACAAAGAAATACACAGCCAATCACAGAAACAACTGTGAGAGTAAATTGATAAACACAAAAGCTTTAGGGAAAAAAAAAAAAAAGTTAGCAAAGTTGTTATAAATTCTTAGAGTGTCCTGGTTTGAACTAGAGTAGAAAACAAGCTGCAATACAAGAGCTAGGCTTTCTTCATACTAATAAAGACAGACATTTTACCTTTGGGGCTTATTAAGAGGGAAAAAGTCAAAAACCTTGTATCTTATCCCAGCAGGTTGTGACACTTTATACTATATTGGAGCTTCAGTACACAAGTATTCCTTTTGGAGTAAGTCCTGTTTACACTGCTAAATAGGACCAAGCTATACCCAGCAGTGGTTCACTAAATAGTCCTTCAGTACAAAATGATTGAAGTAAAGGGCCAGGGAACTATGATAAAATCTGGTCTGAAAACTAAGCTTAAAATAATAAAACATCAGGGCTCACTATCCAATTATTGCAAACGTTCAATTGAATTTATAAAGTTAATACATTGGGATAAGGATTCTTATTTAACCGCTTAACGACCACTCGCGGCATATATACGTCGGCAGAATGGCTCGTACAGGCAAATCACGTACCTGTACGTCCCCTTTAACTGCCTGCCGTGTGTTCTCGCGCGGTGGCGCGTTCGCGACCCTGCATTCATCCCCGTGAGTCGGACCGCGGGTACCATGGACTCGATCGCCGCGGAAATCCCCGCGATCGTCTCACGGAGGGATGGAGCGGGAAGATATTAGTGTAAACACAACATCTCCCCGCTCGCCTACTGACACTGTCACCGATCTCCGCCCTGTGTAATCAGAGCGGAGATCGGTGACATGTCACTCGTAGCCACGTCCCCTAATAGTGAGAATCACTCCCTTAGGCACACTTAACCCCTTCAGTGCCCCTAGTGGTTAACCCCTTCACTGTCAGTGTCATTTTTACAGTAACCAGTGCATTTTTATTGCACTGATCACTGTAAAAATGACAATGGTCTCAAAAATGTGTCAAAGTGTCCGATGTGTCCACCATAATGTCGCAGTCACAAAAAAATCGCTGATCGCCGCCATTACTAGTAAAAAAAAAAAATATTAATAAAAATGCCATAAAACGACTCCCTATTTTGTAAACACTATAACTTTTGCGCAAACGAATCAATGAACGCCGATTGCGATTTTTTTTTACCAAAAATATGTAGAAGAATACGTATCGGCCTAAACTGAGGAAAAAATATGTTTTTTTATATATTTTTTGGGGGATATTTATTATAGCAAAAAGTAAAAAAGATTGCATTTTTTTCAAAATTGTCGCTCTATTTTTGTTTATAGTGCAAAAAATAAAAACCGCAGAGGTGATCAAATACCACCAAAAGAAAGCTCTATTTGTGGGAAAAAAAGGACGTCAATTTTGTTTGGGAGCCACGTCGCACGACCGCGCAATTGTCAGTTAAAGCAAGGCAGTGCCGAATCGCAAAAAGGGGCCTGGTCTTGATGCTGCATATTGGCCTGGGGCTTAAGTGGTTAAATAGATTGCAGTTATTTTTAGGTGAGTCTAATGAGACTGAAAAATAAAGCCCCCTATAGCAGACCTTCACTGCCCTCAGTGACTTGAATTTTTGTTGCACTCTGTTACCCCTATGTAATCTAAAACATGAAAAAAAATTCTTGCTTTATTTATTTTTTATTTTTAACTAGCCCCAACCTCTGCCCCCATTCTCGCTTAGGAGAGAATGACATGTCCCTGCTCCCAAAACCCCCTGGGTGATGCGTGCCAGCATCATGCTGGCACACATCATCGTGGGTCGGCTGCTTGGACCCAGAAGAGGAAGCTGGCCAAGAAGGACCAATATTGTGGCACAGGTCCAGGTTGCAGCAGAACAATAATGGATTTGCTGGGCATGTGAGTATATGGATTGAAGACAACCCTGCTTAACAGGTAAAGGGAAGTCTGAAGTTCCTCTTTATCCTGGTGTTAAAGCTTTGTGAATTTAGCCATTCATGGGTTTTAGGTCAGGAATGTTTAATATAAAAAACATTTCTAAGACCTATGAATTAATAGACTCCCTATTTGCAATTGTATAAAATAACAGTTTTAAAGTCCTAAATTCTGAAAGCACAGTCTTCACAGGGCTTCAGTTTGTTGCAGTGCATCACTTCAACATAATACCTCCTTCCCCCTAGTCTCCTTGTTGTCCACCTGCCTTTGAGTTTACAAGCTGCTTTAAGTTTGAAAATGATGGCTGATGAGAAGCAGAGAGAAAAACTGTTTTGCCCCTGGCACTTTAAAGAGTAGTGCCAAAAATGAAGTATTTAAACATGCAGTAAGAAAATATACATTTTATTACATATAAACTTTAAAATCCAACAAAGTAGAGTCTCACGTGTTTCATGGAACAGTGTCCACTTCATCAGGAGACAGCTATCGCATTTTTGCAAATATAATTAAGAGTGCAGGAATCAATGCACATAAAGATCCCAACAAGGTGAACAGGTCATGGATAACCCCAGCATGGGAAAGAAACCAGAAAGGGTAGGCTCTGACCAGGAGCTGATAGGAGGGCAGGCCCTGGGGCCATAACACATCCGAGGACTCAAAGGAGTAAAAAATCTTAGACTTGAGCCATAAGAAATCCTAGTTGTATGTGGCCATAAAGAGAGCAATGAGGTTAACAGTACAGTTTTCAGAAATTATACTTTCAGTGACCCTGTGTGGTGCTTCTTGGATTCCATAGGGTTACAGAGATCTCAGAGTAAGGCAACCTAAGTAACTTTTTAAATTTAGAATGGGTTCAATGTTTTCTAGCTGCTAGATCGATTTGACGTATTGCCTCGAACAGCATTTTAAGGTGCCCACAGACATAGGATGATCATTGTCCAATATGGTAGATATTGGCAAGTCATTAGGTTGCATATGACACCTCTGCATTATAAGGTAGACAATAGATGTCTGCACAGTGTAAGCTTGCACGGGCTGGAAAAGTATATGTGCAACAACTAGAAGGAGTGGAAAAATATGTGTGCACGAATAAATGAAAAAAATATATATATATTTTGAGGTCAGGTGATGTGCACATAGCCAATCAGAGGGATATTATGTCTATTTCACCCTTTATACTTAAGGTACAGTATATACATATTACAGGAAATTCCACATATTCAGTGTACTTAGATCTGTTTTCCTCTGTTGTTACCACTGTGGTATCGCTGTATTTTACTGGAAAATGTAAAAACAGTGTAAAATTTGCTTATAGAGGACCTTGCATCAAAATACAATGCCTATTTGTCCTTCAGACCACAGTGCCCTAATGTACAAATGCATAAGCAAAAAATACACAATATAAGAAAATGAAAAACATTTATACTTAAAGAGGAACTGCAGTCTGCTCACATAATTTGTAATAAAAACATCTTTGCCATTCTGAAGCTTCTCTCCAACCACTTATACTTACTGCATATTATTTTATATATACTGTGATTCTGTACTTGCTGCAGAAATCTCCCTCTACTAAGTCTGGCTGCAACCATTTTAACTTTGGGCAGCTGAAGCTGCTGCCTGTTCACTTCCTGGATTTACACATTACACACAGAGGCACACCTCCAGCTCTGCAGCCCTGCAGCTACCATTGGCCCTCTTATGACTCCTCCCCCCGCCCTTGCTGGCAAACTCTAATGAGAGTTAGAGAGAGAGCTGTGCATGATGTCATAAGCCCAGGATTTTTACCAGACAAGAAAGAGGAAGTGGGCTGTATAAGGTATTTACTGACAGAAAAAAAAAATGTTTTACTATCCTAAGTTAAAACAACAAGGGCAGAAGACTTAATATATGGAAAGATGAAAAAAATTAATGAAGGTCCGTTTTAACTTATATCCAGAGTGAGTCCAGAGATATTTTGTTGGGGGCGCAGTGCTGGTGTTGGGGGAGCTAAATCCCTGCCCCCTTAACATAATGTGAAATACTGAGTCAGAAAATGAAAGATACAATGTTATTATTAGGCTTGCTGTCGCCCTGCTCGAAAGAATCGAGAAGAAGATTGTGCCATGCATAATGCTGCCAGCCGCGTACCTGTTGGTGTAGCCAAAGAAATAAATAAAGTGGGTGTGACTTTACAGTGTATGGTTTATAGAGTTCCATTGTTGGTGTCAAAGCCAGCAGTGATAACCCCCATCATTTGTCAGTACCAACCATAATCTCCAAAAAGTGTCAGGGCCAGCAATGATACCCCATAACAATAACCATATATCTTCTGTACCCCACGAAGGGAAGCCAGTTGTAAGGTAAGTATTGGTATATGTTTTGCTTTTCCAAAATTTTTTTTTTTTTTTTTTTTTTTAAATATTAAATTTTTATTTTTAAATTATAGAAAAATGTTTTCCATACATGCAAGTGGAAGCACTGGTGTGACATCACTAGCAAATGTAAACAATGGAATACATCCTATGTAATGCTTTGAGTTTGATTATTTATATATTTTTTCACAAATGATGTGCTCTGCACGCACTTCTCTTGGAGTAATTGTTTTGTATGTCATTATAATTTTATATCGTTGTTTCTATTCTATAGAGGTCCATAATGACCATGTAAGAGATCACCCAGGTAGTAATAGCGGCCAGGGCACTTCTCTAAAAGGTTCTACATTCATACAACTGAATGCAATTAGATGGACGTTTGAATATAATATCAGTCACAATAGGCCACTTGGGGGTCACACAGAAATCAGAATTTCCTGAGTACTGTTTTAGTATTACAAAAAAAAAAAAATACTGCTACTTAGATAATTTCAAGGGCTCCATCACACCATATCCTTTTCTGTAATAATATTGCGTGCTGTGCTGTATTCTTTTCAATGTGTCGCATTAGGTGTTCTTGAGCTACACTGGGCATGACAAAAATAGCAAGTGTATATTATTCTGATTTGCCCTCAAAACCTGTCTATCATTTAAAACTATGATGACTATATAAGACATGCAGAGAGTTTCATCCACACACTTGCCATTGCCCTTTTTAGCATATCATACTACAACTTTTACTAATATACTGTATATTTTACTCATAATATGCATGGTGAAGAGATCAGGCAAATGCAAATGTCCTGGGTATTTGGCTACGGTGCAAGAATGCTAACTCCTGTACTTTTCAGAATATTGAATTTCTAAACATAAAAAATTATTATTTAGCATTAGTTACTCCAGGAGTCTGCAGAGAGCCTTTACCCTGGATCCCATAGCTCCAGCCATGCAAATAATGATGAATTTAAAAAACCTGAGTTGGGCATATTAGAAATACACATGGAGTTTGTCCATAACCTATATAAAGTTCTGTTCATATATACCGCCATCATCCCACGATAGCACAGAAACCTTTTTGGTCAGTTTACTCAACACAGGCAGCTGAGATTTACAATATAAACTGTTTGCTGATAAAGTCTTAACTACTTCCCTACCGGGCCAATTCTGACGTTTCTCTCCTACATGTAAAAATCATATTTTTTTGCTAGAAAATTACTTAGAACTCCCATACATTATACGCTGTATTTGCGCAGCAGTTTTAAAAAAAAAAAATTGGGGGGGGGGGGGAAACTACAATTTAATGAATTTTAGTGCACACAAACACAATATCATATCTATTTTTGGTCAAATATAAATGATGATGTTACGCCAAGTAAATAGATACCTAACATGTCACGTTTTAAAATTGCATACATCCATAGAATGGTGCCAAACTACAGTACCTAACAATCTCCATACAGTGGGGAAAAAATTATTTTATCCCCTGCAGATTTTGTAAGTTTTCCCACTTACAAAGAAATGAAGGGTCTATCATTTTTAATCATATGTGTATTTTAAACGATAGAGACAGAATATGAACCAAAAATTCAGAAAAAACACATTAAACAAATGCTATAAATTAAATTGGAGTTCAGGAGTAAAATAAGTGTTTGATTCCCAAGCAAAACATGACTTGGTGGAGTCCCCCTCCTCAAGAAAGCACATGTACAGTCATGCCAATGAATATCTAAATGATTCAGAGAAGCATTGGAAGAAAGTGCTGTGGTCAGATGGGACCAAAATTTTGCTCTTTAGCATTAACTTGACTCGCCGTGTTTGGAGAAAGCAAAATGCTGACTATGACCCTAATAACACCTTCTCTACAGACAAGCACGGAGGTGAAAACATGATGCTTTGGGGCTTTTTCTCTGCTAAAGTTACAGGCCAACTTTGCTGCATTAAGGGGCCAATGGCTGGAGCCATGTATTGTAAAATCCTGGATGAGAACGTTCTTGCCTCAGCCAGAACACTGAAGATGGGTCGTGGATGGGTCTTTCAGCATGACAATGACCCAAAACATACCACCAAGGCAACAAAAGAGTGGCTCAAGAAGAAGCACATCAAGGTCATGGAGTGGCCTAGTCGGTCTCCAGACCTTAATCCTATAGAAAATGTATGGAGGGAGCTGAAACTTCGAGTTGCCAAGAGACAGCCAAGAAACCTTAAGGATTTGGAGAAGAGATGTAAAGAAGAGTGGACCAAAATCCCTCCTGAGATGTGTGCAAACCTGGTCACCAACTACAAGAAACGTCTTACCTGTGAGCTTGCCAACAAGGGTTTATCCACCAAGTACTAAGTCATGTTTTGCTTGAGGATCACATTTATTTTACACACTGAACTGCAACCTAATTTATAGTATTTGTTTTTTTCTGGATTTTTGGTTGCTATTCTGTTTATATCATTTAAAATACACCTATGATAAAAATTATAGACCCTTCATTTCTTTGTAAGTGGGAAAACTTACAAAATCTGCAGGAGATCAAATAATTATTTTACCAACTGCAGGTAAGATGCTTTAAAAGCCTTTACAGGTTACCATTTTAAAGTTACATTGGAGGTCTGGTGCTAGAATTATTGCTCTTACATTAAAGCTCTGAGTGATACCTCATGTGTGTGGTGCGAACACCATTTACATATGCGTGTGCGACCTACTTATGCGTCCACCTTTGTGTGCAGACAAGGGGGGACAGGGATGCTTTAAAATGTTTTTCAATTATTATTATTTTTTTACACCTTTACCTTTAATGTTTTTTTTTTAAATCACTTTTATTGCTATCACAAGGAATGCAAACATCCTTTGTGAAAGCAATAATCAGTGACAGGTACTCTTTACTGAGAGATCTGTATGTATATTAGACTCCAGATCTCTCCCTTGCCCTTAAAAGCATCTGGTCACACCAAGATCAAAACTGGTAGTGACAAAATACTTGTTGGCGGTTTTCTATACCTTAGGGATCAGGCAGTTTGTCCCCTAAATGCAGCCAGTTTGTTTCCATATACAGCCAGTTTGTCCCCAAATACAGCCAGTGTCCCCCCAAATGCAGCCAGTTTGTCCCCAAATACAGCCAGTTTGTCCCCAAATGCAGCCAGTTTGTCCCCATATACAGCCAGTTTGTCCCCAAATACAGCCAGTTTGTTTCCATATACAGCCAGTTTGTCCCCAAATACAGCCAGTTTGTTTCCATATAGAGCCAGTTTGTCCCCAAATACAGCCAGTGTCCCCCCAAATGCAGCCAGTTTGTCCCCAAATGCAGCCAGTTTGTCCCCATATACAGCCAGTGTGTCCCCATATACAGCAAGTGTGTCCCCATATACAGCCAGTTTGTCCCCAAATGCAGCCAGTGTGTCCCCAAATGCAGCCAGTTTGTCCCCATATACAGCCAGTGTGTCCCCATATACAGCCAGTGTGTCCCCATATACAGCCAGTATGTCCCCCATATACAGCCAGTATGTCCCCATATACAGCCAGTGTGTCCCCATATACAGCCAGTGTGTCCCTATATACAGCCAGTTTGTCCCCCATATACAGCCAGTTTGTCCCCTATATACAGCCAGTGTGTCCCCATATACAGCCAGTTTGTCCCCAAATGCAGCCAGTGTGTCCCCCATATACAGCCAGTTCCCCCCAAATGCAGCCAGGCCCCCCCCCCAGCCCTACACTTACCTTCCTCGGGTCAGCGCCATCCTTCTTGTCTTCTCCCGCCCTCGATGTCGCTTCAGCCAATCAGGTTACCGGTAACCAGATCCAGATCAGTGTTCACCAAGAAACGCACCCCCCCGTGCGTCCCTCTGTGAACTATTTGGAAGCTAAATATAGCCTGAGGGCTGTAATCGGAAAGCCTATCAGAGCCGCTGGCTCTGATAGACACTTCCAAAACACACCCACTGCCGGCCACTGCTCTAATTCAGATGGCCGGCGCTCGCCAGGGGGCTGGCCATCTGAATAGTGGGCGGCAGCGGTGACAATACATAGGTTCATGCAATGCATGAACCTATGTATTATTTTTCAGTGGCGGTGCAGGAGCGAGAGGGGGTGGCGCTCCATCGCCCTCTATGGACGCACCGCCACTCGATATTCTGGCCCTCATTCAGCTCCATGGTAAACAAACAGAAGTGCCGGCTTCAGTCCTGTGCTCCCTGATGGAATAGGAGAGCCTGGGAAGGCACCACTTCTGCCGCTTGTAAAAGCAATAATTAGGATTGCTTTTACATTACACTGTCAGAAAAAAAAGATATCAAGATGATGCCTGTAGCTGCAGGCATCATCCTGATATCCCCACTCAAAGTCCAGGGTGTCATATGAAGTCCTACAGCAGGAAGTGATTAAAGACGAACTTGACCAATGCAACAATATTGGGATTGAACCAGTTGAACTATACTGTAATGCAGATATTTGTCCCTCTTACTAACTAGATATTTACATATATATATATATATATATATATATATATATAGGAAGGCCAGTATGCTGGCTTGAAATTATGGGAGGAGTTCGAGGGGTACTTAAGCAGACCGTCCACCATCGTCAGTGTCGGCTCTAGTGCACGGTAATCGTCGTCATCAGCCGACGCCATACGACTTTCGTCCCTTCCAGCTTCGCTCGCAGTTGATCGTATCCCCGCTCGCTGTCGCAGGTAGGACGTGCCGTTACCATTTGTACGAATCGTAGCGCCGGTACACGTTTTCTTCTTTTACAAATCACACGGTTCATAACCCCGTGTTTTCCGTCTGCATCGTATGTTTACCGGCTAGTCCAGTTGTCTTTCGAACCCTGTCGCACGCACGTTACCACCGGTAACGGCCCGCCTAGACACTACGTCTCACAGAGCTGTTGTACGAATTACTCGCAGCTCGCAAGTCTCTTACCTCAAGTCGCACATCCGATACCCAGTCGTCGGACTGGTATCCCACACTGCACTTCCTTATCCCTAGTCACTGATGCCCTACACCTCCTACGATACTCTCCCTTCACCTTACTGATGCCCCACACCTCCTACTACTCACACCATACACCGAACAGTCCGGTCCGGCTCTGGTCGCTAACAATCGGCACTACAGGCCGGACCCTCGGCAATCACAAGCCCCTTCAACTTCGAAACACCGAACAGCCGTCCGAGTCCAGCCGTATCTCCGGCGCTACGATTCGGACCCGGCAATTCAAACCCCCTCCTTGCACCCGTTATCAGCCCGAATACAGGCACAGCATCGGCTCAGAGATTCGGATCTCTGGCATCCACAGTCGCACCACCGGCTCATCGGCTCGGATCTACAAACATCAAACTTCTAAACCATCCGAATTCAGTCGTAGCATCGGCTCAAACTTTCGGACCTATGGCATTCCCAAGCGATCCAAGTCCAGTCGCAGCACCGGCTCGTCCGACTCGGATCTTTAGCGACAAACCATTCTATCTGATCCAAACGCAGTCGTGGCATCGCCTTGACGTTCGGTCCTCTGGCATCTATGAATGATCCGAGCACAGTCGCACCACCGGCTCATCGGCTCGGATCTACAAACATCAAACTTCGAACTGATCCGAATTCAGTCGTAGCATCGGCTCAAACTTTCGGATCTATGGCATTTACACTCGTTCCGAGTCCAGTCGCATCACCGGCTCAATCGACTCGGATCTCTAGCAACAAACCCTCCTATCCGATCCGAACCCAGTCGTAGCATCGGCTCAAACTTTCAGATCTATGGCATTTACACTTGTTCCGAGTCCAGTCGCATCACCGGCTCAATCGACTCGGATCTCCAAGCAACAAACCCTCCTATCCGATCCGAACCCAGTCGTAGCATCGGCTCAAAGGTTCGGATCCTCCGCTAACATGACCGATCCGAGCATAGTCGCACCGATAAAAAAAAAAAAAAAAAAAAAAAAAACATTAATAATAAATAAATGAATAAATAAATAACAATAGTCAAATGTAAATAAATTAATAGTAATAAAATGCGACTTTTTCTTCATGCATTACATACACACCTTACTTTAATTACTCCAGGTTCATCACGGACGGTCATCCCTACATACTCACAATTCACAAACTTTCCTTCTTTCGCCTCTCAGCAAGGCTACTTTCCCTCGCAATCGCTGCGAGCATACGACAAGTGGTTCAAATCAGCCACTCATCATCTCCAGTAGCAACACGGCTACTCACCTTTTCTCTGTCGCTTTCCCCACGCAGGTCAGTGTCACAGGTTTCGGGTCGACCCATGTCTCGACCTCGACCAGACTTAAACTACTAGCGCACAAGTCAGGTGCGTCAGTGCAAGGCCCCCCTTGCTTTCTCCTCGCACTCTTTCACGACATATGTTTCTTCACATACACAATTTGACCGCTCGTGAGGCGTTAGTAACTGTCACATACTTCTGTGCACTACACTCTGTTTTCGAAGAGCGATCCGAGATCCTTCACCACACAGACAAGGTTGCCTAACATCCGCCTTGCTGGCAGTGCGAGGGTTAGCAGACGGACCACACGTCAACCACTACAGATCGAAACATTCTTACTTAGCATACCAGACTTCAGCCACTCGCCCCAGCATGCCCTGGGGGCTCTGGTTCATTAGTCTGTGCCGAGCACAGACGGCACCTGAGCTATCGGTTATCTAGCCAGTCACCTCCTGGCTCACCTCAGTTGCCTCGCATTCTTTTGAGTTTTCCAAATTTCACTCAACCGCGCTCGTACACAAACTAATCTGTCATCTACGCCTATCGCTCCTTGCCCTGTCATCACTGCTCTCCTTCTTCCTCCCCGTTTTCTTAAACCCTTCTATCCCCTCCAAACCTCGCAAACTTACTCTAAACATATGCATTCCCCTCCTTTTAGCCGATGCCATGCCGCGAGCCGACAGCAAACTTTTGCATCACCATCACCCTTCGCGGGTCCGGCGGTCGGCAATACACAGTCCCCCAGACCTTGGACCACCCCCAGGCCACGGCCGAACTACGACGTATGGGCATCCCCTATCTGGCCTCAGCCAGGAAAGCCAAGCTTAGGCTGCTGTTTCCACCACCAGCGGCAGCCTTACCAGACACACAAGCTCCATCGCAGTCGATACCCTCTGCAATTAGCCAGCTGCACGCCTTGGCGACCACACTGGCAACTGCAGTCACCGATGTCCAGGCTAGAGTAAGGGGCCCTGGAAACACGACCAGCCACGCCCCCCTTAGCCCCAGTCTCCACCGGCTGGCACAGTGGAGCCTGAAATTATGGGAGGAGTTCGAGGGGTACTTAAGCAGACCGTCCACCATCGACAGTGTCGGCTCTAGTGCGCGGTACCCACCCATACCCCTTTTTAGGGCACTTCCCTTCAAACAATTCTCAACAGAATTATTCATTACTTCTATCTTAGGTATGGCCCCTTCTCTTGGCATACCGTCCAACAGGCCAGGCCACACTTCAGGTCTTATCTGTGTTGTTAGTCTTGTGATGTGTTTATGTGATCCATATCTCTTCGGACTGAGGGCTCCGACCATAAATATATATATATATATTGTGAGGGGGTTCGCTCGGCAGCGGGTGTGTGTGATCCCCTGGATGGGCTCCCCACACAAAAACAGGCCCAGCAGACGGAGGTTGGGGTTTTCAAGATCAAAAAGGTGCGGTTTATTTCTCTATTTACAGTGACAAAAAAACACAGCAAAGCAAAACTCTCAGAGGAGTTCTGGCTATCACCTTCCTGGTACATAGGGGCACCAGTGGGGGGCTCAGGATCATCCCACAGTTCCCAGAACTTCGGAAAATCCCTTCCCACAATGGCATCATGCGGTAATTGAGATACTAACCCCACTGGATGAGAGAGGGTACCTTTGGGGGTCTTGAAACACACTGTAGTCACTGGATACTCTCGGGTGTCCCCATGCACACAAATAACAGCTACCTTGCTATTCCCAGAGACCTCTGTTTTAACTAATTCAGCCTTTATCAGGGTCACAAGGCTACCTGAATCCAGTAATACCACAACATTTCTACCATTAATACACATTTTGCATAAATGTTTCTCAGTTCCCCGAATGGCAGTGCATGCGACTGTCGCACACAGCGACTGACGTCTGTCCGTCAGAAAGTCCCATTGCATGGGTTCCTCCACAACCGGGCAATTTGCTGCAATATGTCCCGCTTGCCGGCAGCGGTAGCAAACAATCCATTTGGCTGCCTCTTGAGCCCCTGACTTCCCAGGCTGTTCTCGCCAAACTTTGGGTAGAGCTCCCACCCTCTCACTCTCTCCACCCTCACCCCTTGGAATCCTCTTATCCGCCCCTGGGGATGGTCTGGTCTTAGGGTGGAAAGTCAGAGAGTCTCTGGAAGAGGCCGTCAGGTTCTCTGTAGCCAAGTATTTCTCTACACGATCCACAAGACCACCGGCCATCTCTGGGTCTCCATGGCTTACCCACTTTTGGATGGCAGTAGGAAGAGCTCTCAAAAACCGATCCATTACAACACGTTCCACAATCTCTGGTGCAGACAAAGTCTCTGGCTGTAGCCACTTCCTGCTCAGGTGAATGAGATCATACATTTGAGACCTGGGGGGTTTTCCAAGCTGGAAAGTCCAGTTATGCACACGCTGAGCCCGGACAGCCAGGGTGACACCCAGCCTTGCCAATATTTCAGCTTTTAGCATCACATAGTCTTTTGCTTGGTCAGGCTCTAGGTCATAGTAAGCCTTCTGCGATTCACCAGTTAACAGAGGAGCCACCAGTCCAGCCCACTGCTCCTCAGGCCACTTTTCTCTTTCAGCAGTCCTTTCAAATGTGGTCAAAAATACCTCTGGATCATCCTCTCCAGTCATTTTTGTCAATAAACGACTCACCCCAAAGGACGCGGTATTAGTGGGACGGCTTTCCTCACTGGTCTGCGGACGTTGCTGCATTACTGCTTCCAATTGTTGTAGTCTCTGCTCTTGCTTCTGTAACAGGTCTATGAAGCGGGCCTCAGATTGCTGCTGGGCTTGTTGCTGAGCTTCCAGACTCTGTTGGTGAGCTTGCTGCTGGGCTGCAAGGCTCTGTTGATGAGCTTGCTGCTGGGCTGTGAAGCTCTGTTGTTGAGCTGCAAGGCTCTTTTGCAAACCTGCATTTGTCTGCTGTTGATTGGCATTTGCTAGAGCCAGCTGTTTCAGTATCTCCTCCATGCTGGCTTAAAAAAAAACTGCCACTGGTTCTCCACCAACTGTGAGGGGGTTCGCTCGGCAGCGGGTGTGTGTGATCCCCTGGATGGGCTCCCCACACAAAAACAGGCCCAGCAGACGGAGGTTGGGGTTTTCAAGATCAAAAAGGTGCGGTTTATTTCTCTATTTACAGTGACAAAAAAACACAGCAAAGCAAAAAGAAACATAAACAAAATAAACCCTGGTCAGCTTGACCTCTGACTAAACATGCAGGTTTCCTAACTAACAACTGGGATCAGCCTGGTGCTGTCCTAGTCCCTAAGTCCCTGGTTTAGTAAATGTCCAAACAAATAGCCACACAGGCTTTGTCTCACCGCACAGGGGTTCACTCTCCCTAGACAGTCCACACAGGTCTGGTTCCAGGCATGAGCAAACACCTAATGAAGCTGGGAGTTTTTATAGAGGCCTTAAACGAGCTGACAAGCTTCAGCTGGTCTCATCAACTCCCTGCCTGCACGACGCCCAGCACTCTCCCTAGAGGTATGAATCATCCATGAGCCCACTAGCCTCAGCTGGGCTTCATCAACTCCCTCCCTAGTTGTATAAGTCGGCATAAAGCCTGAATCTGGGAGAAATATATCTACCCCCCTGGATGCAACCAGGTGACTTTACCTTCCTGCTGTCACAATATATTTACATTATTTTCTCCTACCCCAGATTTCTTGACCCTGCTCACTGGGAAAAACTGTGGTTGGCCACTGGGTGATCCCAGTGTGAGATATGTGGGGCCTATAAGGGGGTTTGCAGTGTACTTTCATCTACTGGCAATGGTGGACATTGTTTTTATACTAAATAACGGCTGTACTTGGTGTCTTATATTGCTTGATGATATTTACTTTATCTAACATCCAATAATGTATATAATGCTTTGTAAATGTATCAAATTCTTAGCTATGTTAATTACATTGTAGAACAAACCTTGCCACCTTTCCTCTACTTACCCCTGATACAAGACATTTATCATGTCTGAAACACATCGGGACAAAGAGGATATATATTCACACCAAGTACTCAGTCGACAATTTTTTTTTTTTTTTTTATGTTATGTTTGTATGCTCTTACATGTTCAAATAAAATGTTGTGATTTCATCTACTTTATTATCAATATTTTTGGTTGACCTTATTATTTTCACCCCCATTATTGTGGCTAGTCTTTTTGATCCTTACATTAAAACAAAAGCACCTTTAGAAATGTTTAGTAAAGTCAATCTACAAATAGATACTTAGAGCTAATTGCAGGCTTTTTATTTGTTCATATCTTATTTTTCTTCTCCTCTCCATTCTTCTCATGGTGGGAATTTTTACTAATGGCAAATTAATACATCTACCTTTACTTCCTAGAACTCTCAAACACTCTGCTTCCTGGAACATGTGACAATGCACATAGTCCAAGGGGAAACAATGCCTTTCTGTTGAGCTCTTACGTGATTTTGCAGATTACAGTCGAGATTTCCTAGGAGGGCACTGATGATGTAGCCCTCCCAGGATGCATCTCTGAAGCCAGGGTGACATCACCAATGCCTCGTTCAACCAGGAAGTGAAAAAAACTGTAAAAGCAAAAAAAAAAAAAAGTTTGTTTAACAAATTAATGTAAGATTATTTCATATCAGCAAGCAGAGCTACATGTTTATGTTATTTTTAGTGAAAGGTGGGGGGTCCACTTTAAAGATCAGCAACGTTAGTTAAAAAATATTTCACTTGTGTACACTTTAAATTATAAAGTAGGAGCACTGTATAACTAGAACACAAAATAATTGGTGCAAAATATATATTTAAAAAATATGCTACTTTAAAAAATGGGTAGGTCTTCATTTTGTTGATTCAAAATAATGCCTGCTTTTGATTTAAAGGTAGGAGAAGAAAAGGGGATGTGAATGAAAAATAAAATGTACAAAATGTTGCAGTCTCATGAAGCTGCCAAATAAGAGAAGGGATACAGTGACAAGCTCATAAACAGTTGTTCCCTACACACACTGTAGTTAGAATCTAAGGTTAATACTTTTATAGTGTATCTAGACCCAAAAACCTAAATCAAGTACATTGTTGACTCTAAAGTCAAAGAGAAATGTTTTTAATATTCCTTGTTTTTATTTAGATTGGCTGTGATATTGTCACCCTTTTCACGAGAGACATAATATAGGAGTCTACTGCTTATGCTTTAATGCATAAGCCTATGTATACCATCTACCGTATATACTCGAGTATAAGCCGACTCGAGTATAAGCCGAGGTACCTAATGTTGCCAAAAAAAACTGGGAAACCTTACTGACTCGAGTATAAGCCGATGCCTCACTGTCCACTGTTCCCTAGCTCGCTGTTCCCTATTTTACATTGTAAATATTACCTGTAAAGAAGTTGTGGCTGCGGCGTCCATCGTTCAAATTCCGCGGCGTCCATCGTTCAAATTCCGCGGTCTCTTCCTGTTCCTTCCGTGATAGGCGAGTCTCAGCAGACACTCTCCGCCTATCACGATCATTCTCTCATCCTCAGTTTTCCCAGCAGACACTGTGTTGGGTGTTCCGCCAATCACAGACGTCTGCTGGAAAACTGAGGATGAGAGAACGTTCGTGATAGGCGGAGAGTGTCTGATGAGATTCGCCTATCACGGAAGGAACAGGAAGAGACCGCGGAATTTGAACGATGGACGCCGCGGAATTTGAATGATGGACACCGCAGCCGCAACTTCTTTACAGGTAATATTTACAATGTAAAAATTTTGATGACTCGAGTATAAGCCGAGGGGGGAGACTTTCAGCCCCAAAAAAAGGGCTGAAAATCTCGGCTTATACTCGAGTATATACGGTACATTAGCTTAGCTTTTTGTTTTGCTTTTCTATGCTTTTTTTTGTTTCATTTTTTTCTCAGTTCATAAGTTCAACTTGGAAAGTTGTTTGTTGGAAGTAAAAATAGAATTGGGAAATGTACATTGGTGATTAAAATGGCTTCATAAAACAAATTCTAAAAAAATAAAAACAAACACAAATAAAATGATGCCACCTGCTGCAGCGTTTCACTACTAAAATAATAGGCAATGCCTGGTTCAAGGTGCCTTAATTATATATATATAAAAAAAAAGTTTAATTAATCATTTTCTTTTTAGTAAGAATGTTGTAAAAATAAGTGGAGATATTCTTTATGGCAGCTTTATACTTAGGTTGTGCATTTGCAAATGATTTATTTCCTTGACATTGGCAAAGTTCAGTTTTAGACTAGGAAAACTTTATAACCTCTCTCAGGGTTTATTGTTGTCTTTGCCTCATTGGGATGATTTCCCTCATTGGCAAATGATGCCATCAGGGGCAGAAAGAGAGGGAGAATCTTTCCAAGACAAATAATGATAAAAATCTTTTTTTCTTTTGGATAGAAGGGAAAAGTTAGAACTTTTGTCAGTTGTTTTATATCTATTTGTGTCCAAATGGTGAATATTTCCTGCTACTTTGTTCCAAACACTGGTGCTACCATGGACAGGAGGGGAAATCTCCCTAATAGAAAACATAAGGAAAAGCCCCAACAGAGGCCCTAAAACCGACTTCCTCTGTTTGAAGCAGAAAAAAATGGCTTGGCATCATTTTAAATTTAAATTCAACACAAAATTTGCAAAAAGAGTTATATGTACAAAACAGGTCCTAAGGGCAACCATAATGTGGTTACATTGGGGTTGATTTACTAAAACTGGACAGTGCAAAATTTATGCAGCTCTGCAAAGAAACCAGCTTTAGTTTTTTTTTTTTTTGTCAAAACGCCATATTATTATGTCAAAGCTTAATTGAACAAGCTGAAGTTAGAACCTGATTGGCTACCATGCACAGTTGTACCATATTTTTCACTCTTCGGTTTTAGTAAATCAACCCAGTTGTGTCAATGAGATGTCCATCACCACTCACAGAGATTTTTTTTCTTGTTCAAACATTCTATTGACAGAAGTTTAGAAGACAAGTAATGCATATAAAGGTATTATAACATAAAAAGAAAAGTATAGGCATTGCCTAACAGAGAAGGCTTAACTATGAGCTCAAACAGGGACACATGGGACAAGTTATTACAACAGAATTATGTGGCAACAATATATAGTGAAATACCAATAGTTTGCAGTGTAGAATTGCTGTATATAAAAAGGGTCAGGGTATCAAAACTACATACGTACGCTCCGTTGGTTTAGGGTAAGTATATGTTAAGGACAAAACTTTAGGACCTCAGTAGAGAGGACAGAAAAAGAAGAAGAGCTAATAGCGCAGTATAGCACCTCAGGGACATGTCCTTGTACCACAGGGCTAGAAAAAAAAGGGGAACATCCAGTATCAACCGACAGCTCCAATGTTGCAGTAACAGAGGACTAGGTAGATAGAAGCAAAGGAAAAATCGAAAGAAAATGGAGGGAAGAAGAAGAAGAGAGGAGAGCAGTAGAAAGTCCCGGGGAGGAGAGGGGAGGGAACCATAGTGTGCCACAATTAAATTCCAGACCAATGTATAAAGGTAGGATTTAATGGGAGTAATAGGGACTCATCAACATTGGAAGGGAGGTAGTGTGACCCAAGGGCTCCAAAGCCGCTCATATTTATGAACAGCTAAAACCTGTCCAGTCAAAGCTTCAGTTATGCTATTGTATATTTACATGGGCGCATCTTGTTTGCTGCCTTCAGGTAGCTAAACCCTGCCTCAGGACACAGCAACATGCTATGTTCACATTCACATTGGCTGATTAGCTGCGGCCAGCTTGCATGCAGTCAGTATGTCCATCGAGGGTCGGTTGGAGGCTCTTTTCGCATGTACCTACTCAGATGAGTGGTTACATGCAAACAGTGGGGGCATTGCCCATTGATTTGTACAGAGTACAAATCTGGTAGTTGGCACTGACAGTTGCTCCTGGTCGTACATCTATTGCTCTTGGTCACCCATGTAGCCTAAGAGGGTTTCGACAAACCATTTAACACTGACAATGGTGCTTATAATTATCAAGTTTTTTTAATTTATGTTAAACCTTTATCCCAAAAAAACGTTTTTGGCTTTAATTTGTTAGTCAAAGCAATCTAAATCTTCCAGTGTATCTAACACTACCTTCTCCCAAAACTGACATTGCGTTGTTGCATCTTGAGTAGAGACACCCTAATGCCGCGTACACACGATCGGAATATCCGACAACAAAACAGTGTATTTTTTTCAGACGGATGTTGGCTCAAACTTGTCTTGCATACAGACGGTCGCACAAATGTTGCTCGGAAATTCCGATCGCCAAGAACGCAGTGACGTACAACACACCAAGGAGCCAATAAAAATGAAGTTCAATGATTCCGAGCATGCATTGATTTTTGTGCGTCGGAATTGGATACACACGATTGGAATTTCCGACAAGAACTTTTGTTGTCGGAATAATTGAGAACCAACTTGGAAATTCCGACAGCAAATGTTCGATGGAGCCTACACATGGTCGGAATATCCGACTAAAAGCTCACATCGAACATTTGTCGATTGTGTGTACGCGGCATCAGACTGGCAGGATCATCAGGTGAAAATAAAGGGAAAAAGCCTAAAAATGTAAACAAATACAGCTACCACATTTGTAAGCTTGGGTTTAAAAAGACAGCAATAAAAATCTGGAGGGGTGGTTGACACTTCCACACTCAATCCAATACAAAGAAATCAATTGGCTGTAGATACTCTGCCCGTTTGCCAAAATTGCAGGTCTAAATCTGATTTTAAAAGGCATGGGTGTTTTCAGCAGTGATAAACAGATCTCTGTGTGCAATCAAACATGTTTCTTCACACATAATTTGTTATATAAATGTTTGTAGTAGGAGATGCCTAAACAAATTTCTCTTGACTCACTGCACAGAAACAGTTGCAATCAATGGGCAGCAATCTTCTCTTTAACCTTCCTGGCGGTATTCCCAAGTCTGGCTCGGGGTTTAATTTCAGCACCAAAAGCGGTAACCCCCGAGCCAGACTCGGGATTGCATCGCAGAAATCCAGGCAGAGTTACTTACCTTGTCCCCTGGATCCTGCGATGCCTCCCCGCTGTGTGATCGAGCTGTCTCCTCGCTCGATTCACACAGTGCCCGAGTGCCGCCGAGCTCCGTTCCCTGCGACGTTACGACGCACAGGGACAGAGATCGGCACCAAATTCAAAAAAGTTAAAACACACAATACATACAGTATACTGTAATCTTACAGATTACAGTACTGTATAAAAAAAATTACACATCCCCTTTGTCCCTAGTGGTCTGCCCAGTGTCCTGCATGCACTTTTATATAATAAAAACTGTTCTTTCTGCCTGGAATTTGGAGATTGTCCATAGCAACCAAAAAGTGTCCCTTTATGTCAAAAGTGGTTTTAGCTAGAAAACAGCGATAATAAATTAGAATCACTCGCAGAATTGAGCGATAGCGATTTGTGGGGAAATTCATCATCAAACACTGAAAAACACTTTTATTATTATAATATTATTATTTGTTATAATTATTTTATAGTTATTTATTATATTATAATTTATGATTTTTTTTTTTTTTTTACTTTATCATACCCGGGATGTCTACTAGACTCTTGTTTGGACAGATTTAAGTGAGTTATTCCTAAGAATTGCAGGCCTACAATATAAAACGCCAAATTTCCATGCAGAATAATGGTACCGCTTTCAGCACCTAAAATCTGACAGAATCATACCGCCAGGGAGGTTAATATAAAGCAAGTCCATGGGCTAGAAGACGTGACTTAACATTCAATAAAAAATGATTCATCAAATAAATACTGACCTACAGATTTGTCAATAGTTTGTTGTTGCCAGAGACTGGGATAGACATTGAAATGCCTCCCTCTTAATTGTGACATTATCCTACCCCAACAGGTCACTCATCCTTGACCTAAAGAGTAAACTGCTTTCAGAAGATAGGCAGGGATGATGTTTATCTCATGAGTGCAGGAGTAAACAAGTATATATTGAAGTTTCTGTTGATGTGTGGCGGTGTTCTTTAGCAGCGATTACAGTCTAAAAGGAAGAAGTTTGTGAGTGATTGCTGTGCACTCTCTTTCTCATCCTCAGCAATCGATAATTCACAGAGAGAAATGGAAACAAGCTGTTTCACTGTTGGACTCCTCCTCTGACTTTGCCAGCACATGAACTAAGGGACGGGCACAGTTATCTAGCACAACACTCCTGGGATGCGATGATTTAATCTTTGAAGAGTATGTTATAAGCTTGATTGTTGGAATTAAAACCTGGCTTCCTGCCACGCAAATCTCATCAAGCCATCTCAGAAGCATTTAGGTCTTGTCTGCCGCGAATTCACAAAATAATTATAAATAGTGTGAGGAAGTGGACATACCACAATGTGAGCTAATGCACATATTCATCATCATTCAAACAAGAAGTCTGCCAATAGGATTTTCTGATTGTGTCTTACATTTTTTTTAATGAATTGTTAAAATCAAATCAAATAAAAAAAACACAAATAGGGTTGATTGTAAACAAAAAAATATAGTAAAATGGTAATTAGGAATGTATGTGTCAGCATATCTCACTGCCCTTTACAAAAAATAAATGCATGAATGCATTTATGAAATTAATGCAACTGGAGAAAAAGCTAAGAGGGCCTTGATTGTAGAGGCACACAGGCTACAGTAGAAGTTTCCATTACAGTGATAAGAGAAAATGATTTTGTGCACAAAGTGTACCTAATAAGCAAACAATGTAACCAATTTGAACATCAAATATGAACATCAAGCTATACAGAAGTGCTGTAATGAGTGCCTCCAATCTTTGGAAACAATTATCACACAATTTTTTTTGTTCAACTTGTTGGAAAATTGCTTTGAAATCAGGAACTAACCAACCCCTTTTATATAAAGGGTAGAATTTTTTTTACCATGCTTATGCTTAAGTACATCTTGTACATCATGTACTCGTCCTGTACTCGTACATCAACCAAATCAGGGAGAGCTTTGCTGCAAGTCAGCTGAAGATATTTAGAAAGATGTCTAACTGTCTATCTATAGCCACACTTGCTCAATAAGCTGCACAATGGTAATGTGCAACCATTTTCAATGCACCCGTTCATATTAGATTACTTAATTTGGCTTTTGGTCTTATTGAAATAGTCCAAATAAATGATCATATTAAAATGTATAATTGGCCTGATGTACTAAATGTATGAACTTTTTTGCTTGTTTTGCACATGCTTCTTTTCATTGAACTTGATTCACTTAAAATTTCAAAAGGTCAGGTGCATTTTCTTGCGTAAATGTGCACCTGATATTTTGTGCGTGCATGTTGAGAATATTCTTACAATAAATGGTGTGAATATTCACTTTAGTTATCCAAAGCATGCGCAGAAGAAATAAGTAAACAGGAATTTGCTTTTCACATGTCAGGATAACACTAGACAACACAGATTTTGCTTCCTGAACACATTTTGGTGTATCTTTTAGATTTTTGGCTGCTAATTATGAAAATAACCTGTGATTAAACATTACTGTTTTATAGAAATCTTCAGTTTTTTTTTTTATTTGAAATTTGCAATACCTGTTAGCTATTAATGTTAGGTGATGGTGGCTGTGCTTTAATTACACTAGCATGAAGGGAGTGGAAGGAGGGCCTGTGGGTCAATCTAATAAAAAACTAGAGAGATGGCCAGTCTAGTGAAAGCCAGAAAAAAATGATGAACGTAGTGACATCAAATATACAACATAAACCTCAAAAAGTGCATAAACTATATGGATATCACATAAGTGCAAGGTGAACACTTAAAGTGAAAAAAATGTGCATAAATCAATAATCAACATGAACACATATCGCTCAAAGTAATGAGTAAATAATCACATGTGCATGAAAACATCAGTGTATAAAAGCTGAAAAAAATATCTAAGAAACATAAATCCAAAGTGAAACAGTGATCTGCAAAAATATATATAAATATAAAAAGTCCAATATATAGAAGGTCCCGTCACCATCAGTCACTAAGGTGCTTGAAAGAAACTCTTCAGTGCAAGTCCACCACAGTGCTCGCAAGCAGCTTACCTCCCAGCTGGGAAGAAACAGCATAAAGTGTGCTCCTATTATGGACAATGATGAGCAGTCCTTTCAGAGAAGTCCTATTCTCACTCACGTAAGATGCATGAAAATACACAAACGAAAAAAAAAAACAATAAATAGCGTAACTCTGTGGGTACATCAGATGGGGTGACCGAAATATATGTTCTCACACTCACTTTTGGTTAAGCGAGCGTGGGCATCAATCCACGAACACCGCGCTCGTATGTGTAAGCTGCAAGCTTCAATGGCTTCAATGATGAAATCCCTCAGATATGAAGTAACCACAGGGTGCCGGTAGACATATGTAAGAAATGCAAATGCGTATAGTGTGGGTCTGTAACCACTAGACGTTTTATTAAGAATATATGTATAAAACTCACATTACAGGGGTAAACAGGGGCTGCGGTATCCTACGAGCGCCGAGCTCGTCTCCTCACGTCCAGCTGAAGGTGTATCTGTGCTTAAATCCTGACGCGTGCCGTCACATCACGTGACTTCATCAGAGGATGGCACTGGATACACAGTGGGGGTTTAAATAGTCTGCATCTCAGGGCGTACGGCGGCCATTTTGTTGGAGATTCTCATTGGGATGCATTGTGTTGGATATCCAGGAGAGTGCGGCCATGTTTGCTATGATTATCCAGCAAAACAAAGTAAATGGAAGAGATGACAGTCGCAATCGTATTACATATTTATCTTTATTGGTATTTTTATATATTGTATATTTTATTATCCTGTGCACACATTACCAGCTGAGGTGTATCTGTGGCTCCCTGCTACATGTTACTGGCCATCATTACTGACGACCTCATGTCAGGACCACCATTCCTAGGTCCCCTGTAACTGTAGCTTTTTACTTGTTTTTACCCTTTTTTTACTCCAGTTTTGAGTTTTCAGCTCAATTTTAAATATAACACCCTTTCCATATACTTTCTAATATCCTGGTTCATTTGCAAAGTTCGGCTTGTGCCCTCCTTAGCCTTTTTGATACCAACAGCGCCCATCATCCCCCCACTTATAGATCGCGATCATGCACACTGCTGTTAGTGCTGTAATACGATTGCGACTGTCATCTCTTCCATTTACTTTGTTTTGCTGGATAATCATAGCAAACATGGCCGCGCTCCAGGATATCCAACACAATGCATCCCAATGAGAAACTCCAACAAAATGGCCACCGTACACCCTGAGATGCAGATTATTTAAACCCCCACTGTGTATCTAGTGCCATCCTCTGATGAAGTCACGTGATGTGACGACACGCGTCAGGATTTAAGCACAGATACACCTTCAGCTGGACGTGAGGAGACGAGCCCGGCGCTCGTAGGATACCGCAGCCCCTGTTTACCTCTGTAATGTGAGTTTTATACATATATTCTTAATAAAACGTCTAGTGATTACAGACCCACACGATACGCATTTGCATTTCTTACATATGTCTACCGGCACCCTGTGGTTACTTCATATCTGAGGGATTTCATCATTGAAGCCATTGAAGCTTGCAGCTTACACATACGAGCACGGTGTTTGTGGATTGATGCCCACGCTCGCTTAACCAAAAGTGAGTGTGAGAACATATATTTCGGTCACCCCATCTGATGTACCCACAGAGTTACGCTATTTATTGTTTTTTTTTTTCGTTTGTGTATTTTCATGCATCTTACGTGAGTGAGAATAGGACTTCTCTGAAAGGACTGCTCATCATTGTCCATAATAGGAGCACACTTTATGCTGTTTCTTCCCAGCTGGGAGGTAAGTTGCTTGCGAGCACTGTGGTGGACTTGCACTGAAGAGTTTCTTTCAAGCACCTTAGTAACTGATGGTGACGGGACCTTCTACATATTGGACTTTTTATATTTATATATATTTTTGCAGATCACTGTTTCACTTTGGATTTATGTTTCTTAGATATTTTTTTCAGCTTTTATACACTGATGTTTTCATGCACATGTGATTATTTACTCATCACTTTGAGCAATATGTGTTCATGTTGATTATTGATTTATGCACATTTTTTTCACTTTAAGTGTTCACCTTGCACTTATGTGATATCCATATAGTTTATGCACTTTTTGAGGTTTATGTTGTATATTTGATGTCACTACGTTCATCATTTTTTTCTGGCTTTCACTAGACTGGCCATCTCTCTAGTTTTTTATTAGATTGATCCACAGGCCCTCCTTCCACTCCCTTCAAGCTAGTGTAATTACAGCGCAGCCACCATCACCTAACATTATTTATCACTGTCTATTTGGATCAGACCCCCCGGTGACTGCTGCAGTGTCCCATCTCACTTCCCCCTCCCCTTTTTCACATCACTTGTTTAAACCCAAGTAGGGCGGGGGTTTTCTCTTTATTTGATACCTATTAGCTATGCTGCACACATGAAAGAAACCTTTTATTTATATGTATGTTCTGTTTATCATAATCACCAAAAGTTTTTCAGGTAGCTAAATTTGCACACAAACATGAAATTCCATCTCTCTACCAAAATGCTTACAGAAACACAGATCAGCAGTTCTGACTTCACTGACTGTATGCTTGCTCCAGAGTGGAGACCTAGGAAGTATTCAAATCTGACAACATAGTATCTACCATTTCCAGATACAGTGGTTAGCATGCCAACTTCTAATGCCCCCTTCTTGAAACGGAACTTCACCCAAAAGGGGAATTTCCTATCTTCGCCTCCACTCCCCCTCCTCCTTCACATTTGGAATATTTTTTTTTTTGGGGGGTACAGGTACCCGCTCCCCCACTTCCACTTAGATTGTCATGGTGATCCGAATGGAAGTTCACCCCCCCTTCCCCTGCAGCCTCCCAGAAATCTGTGGCACCAATCAGTAAGCAGCCAGATGTAAAGCCACAAGCAGTCACAGCCAGCTGCCTTCAGTTAGTATGCCGGGGGCGGAGACCAAAGCCCAGTGAAGAAAGCGGCCTCATAAGGACAGCGCTAGATCCTGGGACAGGTGAGTGTCTGTTTATTAAAAGTCAGCAGCTACAGTTATTGTAGCTGCTGACTTTTAGTTTTCAATATATGACTGAACAGCCACTTTAACCTGCTCGGAGGAACACTCCCAACCTAGGAAAAGACACAATCCCAACAACTCTTTACATGAAAGTGGAGGAAAATTTGAACGTGTCTGGTTATTCTTTTCCCTGATTATGGTTTCCAAAATGTTCTTTGCTATAGTCTTTTGCCCCATACAACCACCTGCTTATCCTAACCTGTTAAAAATGCAGACAGACAAAATTATTTTCAGGTATGGAGGTTCACTAACACTAGTGCAACATGCTTTTGCCACTGGAACACTGGAAGACTACATGGTTATATATATATATACCTTTTTGTGTCATTATAAATGTTCAAGCATACGCTGTAATTTCACGGTTTTAGTATCAGTTATTGTTTCAGAAGAACAGGTGCTAGCTCAAAACTTTTGTTTTATGAGCATGGACTATAGGACTAGCCATGGCAGATTAGGAAAATCCATAGCCAAACAAATAAATAAAAGCATATTGTAGTTCCCACTGGATTCTTAGTCCCTGACCTTGTAAAAAGATTACTACTAATCAGAGCCAGATTAACCACTTCCATACCGAGTCATTGTAAAATGACGCCGGCAGGAACCCTCTCTCCCTCCGGGTGGACGTCATATGACGTCCTGGGTTTGTGGGGGAATATCTGAATGATGCCTGCAGCTAGAGGCATCATTCAGATATCCTTCTCTTCAGCCGGCGATTCTGCACACCATAAGAATGATCATAGCGGCGGTTCAGTCGCTTGATCGTTCTTATAGGTGGCGGGAGGGGACACCCCCCGGGAGGTGACACCCCCCCTCCCGCCGCCATCCGGTGGTTCTCCGGGCTCTCCCGTGCCATCGGGGGCCCGGAGGAAGAATCGTCCAGCGCCGGTGGTCACATGACGAGCATAGAGATGACTGGTGACCAGATTGATACCAGTCATCTCTATGACCGTCGGAGGCCCGGGCGCGATGTGATGACGTCATGCTCAGGTTCTCAAAAGTAAACAAAGCCGCCATTGCGGCTAGTAAGCATGAGATCGGTGATTTTTTTTTCATGATCTCATGCTTTCCAGCCTGGAGGAGAGATGTGGGGTCTTATTGACCCCGCATCTCTCCATAAAGAGGACCTGTCACACACCATTCCTATTACAAGGGATGTTTACATTCCTTGTAATAGGAATAAAAGGGATAAAAAAAGTGTAAAAAAAAGTGTAAAAATAAAAAAAAAATAAGTAAAGTAAAAAATTATAATAAAAAAAAAAAATTAAAACACCCCTGTCCCCAA
Organism: Rana muscosa; assembly: GCA_029206835.1. NCBI lineage: Eukaryota > Metazoa > Chordata > Amphibia > Anura > Ranidae > Rana > Rana muscosa. Next base: position 933,748,655 of record CM055116.1, read on the forward strand.
TAGCTCGCACTCAGAAGCGAATGCACACGTAAGTCCCGCGCCACATATGTAAACGCCGTTCAAACCACATATGTGAGGTATCGCCACGTGCGTTAAAGCGCGTGCAGCAATTCTAGCACTAGACCTCCTCTGTAACTCTAACCTGGTAACCTGTAAAAAATTTCAAAGCGTCGCCTATGGAGATTTTTAAGTACCGAAGTTTGGCACCATTCCATGGGTGTGCGCAATTTTAAAGCGTGACATGTTAGGTATCTATTTACTCGGCGTAACATAAGCTTTCATATTTTACAAAAAAATTGTGCTAACTTTACTGTTTTGTTATTTTTTAATTCATGAAACCATTTTTTCCCCCAAAAAAGGCGTTTGAAAAATTATTGCGCAAATACCGTGCAAGATAAAAAGTTGCAACAACCGTCATTTTATTCCCTAGGGTGTCTTCTAAAAAACACATATAATGTTTGGGGGTTCTGAGTAATTTTCTAGCAAAAGAATGATGATTTGTACATGAAGGAGAGAAGTGCCAGAATAGGTATGGAAGTGGTATAAAAAGCCGTGTATTGAAAGGGTTAAGGCCAACTGATGCCCTAAACATAGCCCAACAGTGGTGCCCCTCAAGCCTTCAACTGCATAACGAAGAAGACAAAATGACTCAATAAGCGCTGAATGTAAAATAAGAAATTATAAATTCAGTTTTTGTTTAGGCCAGGCCCACAACAATATTTAACTGAAGTGAAGTTGCAGAAATTATAGACACAGAGGAATGCAGCTCTGTATTCATTAATATATTGTTAAATGATTTGTTTAAAACATAATCAATGTAAGTATCTGAAATTGACCTGGTATCAGCAGACCCTGTATATCAGGGATGAAGTGTGAGAGGATAGAGCAGCACAAGGAGACAATCAGTTGATGGATAACAAGAAGCATGGTGCTAGGGAAAAATAGCAGAATGACAGAGATGCACTCGCCACTGTTCTTCTCATTTCACTGTCCAATCACAACAATGGAGAGAGCGATTGGCGCAAAGGCAAAAAGTTCTCAGTCTGTCAGAGTTCAATTGATAAAAGCAAAAGTCCGCACACTAAAGCCCTGTACACACGATTGGATTTCCTATGGATTCTATACCGATGGATTTTTCCATCGGAAATCCGATGAAGCTGACTTCCATCAGTCTTGCCTACACACCATCAGTCAAAAATCCGACCGTCCCAAACGCTGTGACGTAAAACACTCCGACAAGTCGAGAAAAATTAAGTTCAATGCTTCTGAGCATGTGTCGACTTGATTCTGAGCATGCGTGGGTTTTTTGTCCGATGGAGTTCCACACAAACGATCGGAATTTGCTATCGTTTTTTTTCCCATTGGATAAATTTAAAACATGTTCTATTTTTTCTCACCGATGGAAAAAAGACCGATGGGGCCCATACACGATCGGTTTGTCTGATGAGAAAAGTCCATCGGACTGTTTTCATCGGTAAAACCCATTGTGTGTACACGGCATTAGGCAAGCTGTTCCAAGAGTAGTAGCAGACTCTAGGGGATAAGGGAGAAAACAGAGACGAAAAGCGCCACTAAGTGTATTAAGACTGATACATTTATTGAACCCCCAATCTGGGCTACTCACACGATAATGGTAAAAACAGGCTCATCTCTAAGTGCTGGTCTCGGGATGCCATGCCGCTCGTCCGCCCATGGCACTCAGAGAATAGGATGACCCAGGACAGGAGCCTTCACAGCGGACTAACTCCATCAGCTCAAGAGGTGTCTCTTCCTTCCTCTGAGCCAAATTGGGGGCTCAATAAATTTATCAGTCTTACTGCACTTAGTGGCACTTTTTCTCTCTGTTTTCTTTTTTTTTACAGTCCAATCACAGGCTGGGGGTGGGTCCAGGATGCCCTGGGATAAAAAAAGTGGATTAAATGATACTGACCATCAGATTGCAGGGGGGAGCTCTGGATTGAAGGTGAATATCCCAACAAATGCTTCTCTTATTTGGCCTTTTAATGGACTGGCCGTGTTTATCTTTTTATTGTTGGCTGGAGTTCAGATTTAAATATAAACCTATTTATCTATTTAACAATGAATTGCAGTAAGCAACATACTCAAATTATTTTGCATATAACTAAAACAGAAACAAAAAAAGATATTACATTTTAGACATTTTTCAAATACACTGTTTATTCAAATTGTTATAAGGGCAAATGCAAATAAAAACATGTATTCAAAGCAATTTTATTACATTTCAAAATATTTTAATGCAAAATAGAATATAATCGTATTTTAAAGCAAGCATTTTAACTTTATTCACTAATCATGCCAAAGAAATTGTTTGCTTGTAACAATGCAGATTATTCAAACAAGGATTCTCCCACCCCTTGGTGCGCTACACAGATGCCTTTTTTTTCTCAATGGTTAATCCAGGGTCGGTGTTAATTCAATAATGCAAATACCAATAAAAAAACAAAAACAAAAAACAAATAAAACAAGAAACTCATGGATGCTATAGTTCGCTGCACTTTTATTATTGCTTTTTGTATTACTTTACTGATGTCTAACTTTGTGGTAGATCTCTAATCTGAAGGTGGTTGTTCCATTCAAAGTTCTCTAGAGAGTGGTAATGAATGCATCCAGTTATTGGAAACAATCTTGTTTGCACAGAGATTTTTTTAACTTGTTGAAACTTCTCTTATGAACCGGTGCAGAACATTTTTTTTTCTATGAAGGAAAAACAAAATAAATGTTTTTAACCGTGAGGACAGAAAACACATTTTGGCAGTGTCAGATAGAAGACCATGGCATGCTCAAAGGGTGCAGAAATACATAAAAAAAAATGGCAGTTCTATCATACATTATCTTTGGTTCAAGGTCTGACTATAACAAGCCCAAAACTGGGGCTACATAGGAGATTTTTATAACTTCATATAAAAGTAAAAATTGTTCAAAATGTGTTTATGTATAATGTATTGATTTTAGATGAGGCAGTTACCAACAAAAGGTTATCTTAATATACCACATGTGGAAACAGCAAGTCTGAACACTTTTGGGCTGTTTTCCCATGAGGTACAGTACATTTACTTTTTACAGTAAAAATGAAAGAAAAATAAAATATTTTATGTAGGATGCGATATGTTCAATATTTATTTTCCTTTTAAAATTGCGAATTAAAGCAGTATTACACTCAAAACCAAAAATGTAATATATTGCAGCTTACCAATCCTTAGATGTGGTTGCTGCATTCATTTTTTCCTGTCTCTTTTTACTTGGTGATCTGACCACTAACTCACCTCTGGTATTAAGGCTCATGCACACTGCAGCTCAAAAAAAGAGGCTGCTTTTACAAGCATTTGAGCTTTTATTTCTCTGCCTTAAGCTTGAAGAAGCTTGTGCTTTTTTATGCTCTTTCAAGTGTTTTACTGCACGTTTTTTAGCTCTTTTGCGCTTTTTAAAACTTTGTCAAGCTTTTTTGAGCTTCTGTGAGCATAAGCATTTTTTTCACAAACCCCTCGTTGGTCCATAATCTTTTGAGCTTTTTCAGGCTTGTACGCTTCTTTATGCTTCTTCACGTTTTTTTGCGCGTTCTTGGGTGCTTAGGCATCTTTTCTGCTTGAAAGCTCCTCTCAAAAACGCCATTTTTTTTTTTTTTTTTGCCTGTAAGCTCATATGCCTGTAAACTCCTGAAAATGGCATAGTGTGCATGGACACATTGGCTAACATGGAGGGGATTTTCCAGGCAGAAAAAAAATGAGAGCTCAAATAAGCTCAAGAGCCTATAGGAGTAGCGTTTTTGAGCTTTTTTGAGATGTAATGTGCATGAGCCCTTAGAGTGTGAAAACTCTGGATGAAGGAGCACTGGGGCGCCTTTTGAACATCAGTATTGTCAGTCTGGAGGGTGGGGAGTGTTAGATGTACTAGCAGATTTAGATACTGTACATTAACACACAGAATACTCAAGCCAACACCTTATACACAGTTATGGCAACAGTTTATTTTTTCTCTTTGGGATAAAGGTTTTATATAAAGAAATAAAAGCGTATCATTGCAAGCAACCCTGCCAGTGTTAAATGGTTTGTCTCATACCGTAACTGTTACATATTTACATAGTTACATAGTAGGTGAGGTTGAAAAAAGACACAAGTCCATCAAGTCCAACCTATGTGTGTGATTATATTTCAGTATTACAATAATACATCTGCAAGAGAGCTTGTTATTTTGAAAAACAACAAGCCAGATCACCAGATGAAAATAGAAGAAAGAAAGCCTAAAAAAATAAAAAATAAACAAATGCAGCCTTCACATCTAAGGATTGTATGTAGGGGATGTCCCAGGGACGGTATGGGCAAAAAACAATACAGGATATGAAGAGAAAATTACAAAAAAGTAGAAAAGTCCAAATTTTATTCCGTATAGAAAAATATATATACATACATAAAATATAGAATGGAACAAAAAATGAAAAATACAGCTGCTACTAGTTGTAAACACACTAAACCTCTAAACATCAAAGTATAAGGAGGATTGTGGTCACAACAGACCCGACATGTTTCGGATGACGCCTGAAAGGCCTTTTAGGCGTCATCCGAAACATGTCGGGTCTGTTGTGACCACAGTCCTCCTTATACTTTGATGTTTAGAGGTTTAGTATGTTTACAACTAGTAGCATCTGTATTTTTAGTTTTTTGTTCCATTCTATATTTTAATGTTCATGTGTATATATATTTTTCTATACGGAATAAAATTTGTACTTTTCTACTTTTTTGTAATTTTCTCTTCATATCCTGTATTGTTTTTTGCCCACACCGTCCCTGGGGCATCTCCTACATACACTGTTTAAATTGGGATGTGGCAAGAAATTTCAGGGTTTTTCTTGAGTTAGTTTCTCTTCTTTCAAACACATTTTTCACATCTAAGGATTGGTAAGCTGCAATATAATAAATATTAGCCTTTGGGTTCAATACCGCATTGAAATGAATTGGGTAAAAAAGAGTGGTGATCTGATTTCATGTGTCTTGGATCAGCAGTTCAAAGTAACACTAAACTCTCGTTTGAAAAAAATATACACTATTCATTATTCAAGTATGTATTCTTAACTCAAAAAGTCTCTTCTATTGCTCTCAGTCTCCTCTAAATCTCCAAAATCCTTTTTTATGCTGCTGTGATCTGACTTCCTGTGAAAGTGTGGCTATGTTCATTCTCAATGGTCCCACTGTATTTAGGAACATGGCCACCTTCTCTTGCTCACTCCTTAGATGGACTAGGGACTATGGACAATGGGATATATAGTAAGGAGGAAGAGATGAGGGCGCTCTGGTGAGGTTGGGTATCCGGTCCTTAGTAGCAGTGGAGAGATGGCTCTGAAGGCAGCACTTTGTAGAGAAGAAGCAGCTCTGGAGGGTCATAAAGGAAAGAGAAAAGTACCTTTAAGTGCAGTGGTAAAAAGATTTATTACACGCACAATGGGATTAAAAAAACTTACAAGATAGTAAGAGGTCATAGGCATATAATGATTTGTCCTCATGCATTTCGGAGCATGCACAGCTCCTTCATCAGAGGTCGGACGAAGGAGCTGTGCATTCTCTGAAACACGTTACCACCCACAACCTTCACCTGATGTCACATCGCATGCATTCCAGCTTGGTTCCAGAACCCTGGTCGCCTCACCGCATCTTTGCCTCTTCAACATTCCACGTCATCAGGGACTCTGACCACTGCAGAACGACTCTCTCTTTTAGACAGAAGAGTATTACATTTATCCGCATGAGGACAGATCATTATATGCCTATGACCTCTTACTATCTTGTAAATGTTTTTAAACCCATTGTGCCTGTAATAAATATTTTAACCACTGCACTTAGAGGCGCCTTTCTTTTTCCTTTATGGGATATGTATTGCATGGGTTTGGCGGCTCACGGAAGATGTTACAAAGAGGCAGAACAACACAGTAAGAAAAGATTTAATGAAAAATAGATTACATTGCCATTAAATAGGGGATGTGTATGAATTATTTTTTGATAAATAAGTACCCTACCTATGGCATGCACCTTTGTGAATCATGCAAACTTATGGAGACAAAGCTGCACAGGGGGGTTGATTTACTAAAACTGAAGAGAGTAAAATCTGGTGCAGCTCAGCATAGAAAACAGTCCGCTTCCAGGTTATTCTGTCAAAGCTCAACTGAACAAGCTGAAGTTAGAAGCTGATTGGCTACCATAGCAGAGCTGCACAGTGCTTCAATCGATTGATTGCAAACAGAGGAAGCAAATGACTCCTTATGATCTAAGCTACATAAATAGAATGTAGTAGGAATTATTTTTACATGATCACAATGCTTCATGTTGTGTACACCTGATCACTAGGCTTGTGCAATTTGTTTCGTACCGAATCGAAATTCGTCCGAATTTAGCAACTTTCAGACATTCGGAAGCATTCTAATTTCCGAACAAAGCAATTACGAATAAAACCGAATCTGAAATAAATTATATCGCAAATAGCGAATGCCTGAATGTCTTCGGCATAATTGGTTATGAAAAAAGTTACGAATGTACGAATCCATTCGAAGCACAATAACACTCTGCTCTGCTCTCTGCTTCTCCCTCACCGTGCTGAACCCTCTCAAAATGGTGTACAGGGGCGGAGGCTATAGCCGCATGTAAAAAACGAAAGTAAAATACGATATATTTAATCCATTTGAAGCACAATAACACTCTGCTCTGCTCTCTGCTTCTCCCTCACCGTGCTGAACTCCCTCTCAAAATGGTGTACAGGGGCGGAGGCTATAGCCGCATGTAAAAAACGAAAGTAAAATACGATATATTTAATCCATTTGAAGCACAATAACACTCTGCTCTGCTCTCTGCTTCTCCCTCACCGTGCTGAACTCCCTCTCAAAATGGTGTACAGGGGCAGAGGCTATAGCCGCATTTAAAAAACGAAAGTAAAATACGAGATTTCGAATCGTTACAAATAACCGCTATGTATTTAGAAAAGTACAAATCCATTCGAAGCACATTAGGCATCATAGGCAGCGTCGTTGTGAGAGAGACACGGAAAATTACGAATCAACAAACCCAAAAAAAGTTACGAAAGTAGGAGTTGTGTACAGAATCAACGAAAAACGATGTACTCTACCAAAAGTACGAATTAGTCCGAACACGAAAAATCCCGTCTAGCAAAATTACGAACGATTACGAATCAACAGGACCGAAAAGAAACAAACCGAAACTAAACAAATTTTTACGTTGTGCACAAGAAACAAACCGAAACTAAACAAATATTTCTGTTGTGCACAAGTCTACTGATCACTACTATTATAAGCTACTCCATGCTATGTATGTAGCTTAAACCATAGGGAGAAATTTGCTTCATCTGTTTAACAACCAACCACCTGTGCATCACCTTACTTTTAATGACAGCTGCTACATGAGAGATATTTAGTGATTGTGCAATTGATCTCCATGACCGCAAAATGCTGCATTTTAATTGTATAGAAGAAACTGTTAGCAATTAATCTCTTTTCTTCTCTTGGACAGACTTTTTTTTGTATAGAAGTTTTTCCTTTGTGAAATCGATCTCATTAGACTAATTTTCCAACAATCTCCTGCATAAGTGCTATAAAGTCATTTTTGTACTGGAACATTTTTTTAGCCTCTCACTGCAAGGTTTTGGTAGTATGATTCAGCTATGAAAAATTAACAATTTTTCTAGCTTAGGATGGATTTTCTAGCCTATTTGCAGTTGATGGACAACTTCACGATGGTCAAAGTGAACTTTGTACATTAGATTGTTTATAACAGTGTTTTATGAAAGAAAACATAAATTATATTTTTTGTTTGATAACTGATTATGTTTTGTAGTGCAATCATGTATGCATATCCAGTTCTCTTTATGAGGCATGGTGCCATACAAATAAGTGAAAATATATACAAGAACATCAAAGAACAAAAGTTAATTAAAAGTAAGGAGTTCAAAATGATGAGACCTACAGTAGATACAAATCAGCGGTACAAGCAATCTATTTACAAATGAATCCTGGCAATAAAGTAGAGGTGTGAAAAGGCATCATTTGAATATAGCATTTATCCTTTTTATCTGTTAACTGTCAAGGAGTATATGTGTGAGTTGCACAAAGATGACAGCTTTTAGAACTCTTGTACACAGGGCCGGTCCTGGGCGGGTGCCTGGGGTGCACTGCACCGAGGCGCCGCAGAGCAGGGGGCGCCAAAGTGCCAGAGTATCATGATTGTCAGTCCCGAGTGTTCTGCCTCGCGCCCGCGGCAGTGTGCATTTTCCTCGCCCCCGGCGCTCAGTATAACGGCACTATTCCCCGCCTCCCAGCGTGCCCACGGCAGTGTGCATAAGATAGCCTAGCTTCATATTCCCCGCCCCACGGCAATGTTCGCCCTCCGGCTGTATATTTTTCCTCCCCGCTTGCCCGCTGTATATTTCGTAAGAGGAGGAGGTAGGCTAGGTCTGCCCCACCTCCTCCCCATGTCCCCCCTGTGCCCGCCCACAACCCTTTCGCGTAGCCAATCTGTGCCTGGAAAGGGATGAGGGCGGGAGATTTCAAGCCAGCCAGTGATCCTGCCTGATGTCGCTGCCTGAGTGCCTGTGCCTGCCTCTGAAGACAATGCAGCCTGGGTGAGTGATCTCTCCCCTCTCTTCTCTAAATGTGCCAAAGTCTCCCAGGCATCCATATATAGTCTTCCATGCAGGGGCAGGCTGGGGCAGGGTGGCAATTTCCCCCTAGGCTGCCGCACTAACTTATATGGATAACGGCCGGCGGCTGCCCGCTCACGTTTTTTTTTTCCAGAGGAAGTCGGGTCAGGGCAGGGGCCATGAGCTGAGGCAGAGGGAGAGGTGCTGAAGCTCAAGCGACACTCACTCATGTAGCGGGGCCGCTCTGTCACCCGCGGCTCCACTCCTCCCGTCGGTCGCGATCACACTAATCCACCGACAGAGGAGTGAGAGCCAGCCTGTCAGCTCCTGCGGGGGATTTCCCCCCTCCCTCTCCTCCAAACACTGCAGCATGTGCGGGCTCCGCTCGCAGAGCCCGGCCGCCCACTCTGCTCCCTCCCCTGCTTCCTTATTGGTAGGTGGAGGGTGGTCATCAGCCAGGCCTCCAGCAGCTGCAAAGCATCGTGGGACATATAGTCCCTATCGCCAGCAGCCCAGTAGCAGTCCCTGGGGGCAGAAACTCCCCAGCCTGTCCACAGCAGGAGAAAGGACGAGAGGCTGCGGGAAGCGGACTGTCACTCCATGGAGGTGAGCAGAGCAGAGATAATGTAAGTTTTTTTTTTTATTGAAAATAAAGATTCCTCTCTTCCTTCTCATTGTTTCATGCTGGGGGCTGATATTATAAACCCTTTCATGCCTAAACCTTTTTTTGACACTTGTCAAAAATCTGTATTTTTGTTAGAAAATTACTTAGAACCCCCAAATATATATATATATATATATATATATATATATATATATATATATATATATGTATTTTTTTTAGCAGAAACCCTAGAGAATAAAATGGCGATTGTTGCAATATTTTATGTCACATAAAATATTTCATTTGAAAAACCGCACTGATGCAATGCAATTTCTTTGGGAAAATACACTGTCATGAATAAAAAAAAAACAAAAAACTAACATTAGCCCAATTTTTTTGTATAATGTGAAAGATGATATTATGCAGAGTAAATAGATACCTAACGTGTGGGGTGCACGCGGCATGCCCTGTGATCAGTGAGTCCATGAGACTCGGCTGATCACAAATCGGAGTGAGGGGCAGTTATCGGCCCCTTACCATGTCAGCCAATGACAGCTGATCACGTGATGAAAACAGAAGCTGGTAATTGCCATTTTGTTCCCCTCATGCTGACAGCGTGAGGAGAAAAAAAAGTCGTTTATCGTCTTGTGTAAACGGGACATCAGTCCCGCACACTCCAGACCCACTGCTGCTAAGTAGTGCCCACCAGTGCCACCTACCAGTGCATATCAGCACTGCTAAGTAGTCCACGCGCTCTCAAGCTCCCAGTGAGTGGAGAACTGAGAGCAGCGCAGCCAGAATAAAATGACCTGTGTGTCCTGCTGGCCACTGACCTGTGGGTCCTGCTGGCCGCTGGCCTGTAAGTCCTGCTGGCCGCTGGCCTCTGGCTCCTGCTGGGAGCTGACCATAGCCTTTTGGGTCTGCTGGCTACTAGCCTAGGGCGACCAGATGTCCCCGGTTTCCCGGGACAGTCCCCGGACTGAGGACACTGTCCCGGGACCAAGTCCATGCCCGATTCTGTCCCCACTTTGCAGGGCCAATCCTGGGAGGGTGCACCGTGAGCTGAGGCAGAGGGAGAGCGCCCAAGGCCGGCCCTACCATGGGTCCTGCTGGGCCTATTGGGCTGCCTCAGAAGGGAAGTGGGGGCAAGCACCGCTGGATTACACAGAGCGGGGACCTCCCGCTTACCCAGCGGCTGCTGTGATACAAAGTCCCACCTCCTGGACCGGCTCCTTTGATAGACGGCACACTGGTGACGTCTATCATAGAAGCCAGTCCTGGAGGCGGGACTTCGTATGACAGCAGCCACACCGGGTAGGCAGTAGATCTCCACTCTGTGTAATCCGGCGGCTCTTCTCTCTCTAATCCCCATGCAATAAACCGACTGCATTGATGGACACTGGCAAGGCTTCATTGATGGGCACTGATCAGGCTGCATTGATGGACACTGGTGAGGCTGCTTTGGATGGGCACTGGTGATAGTGAGCTGATTTGGTGGTTTAATGGGCCACTTGACTGGATTTGCCCCCCCAGGCCTAAGGCTGCCAGCCCTCCCCTGCTTCCATGTGCCATAGTCTTCTTCAGCCTTCCATGTGCCATAGTCTTCTTCAGCCTTCCATGTGCCATAGCCTTCCATGTGCCATAGCCTTCCAGCCTTCCATGTGCCATAGCCTTCCAGCCTTCCGTGTGCCATAGCCTTCCAGCCTTCCATGTGCCATAGCCTTCCATGTGCCACAGTCTTCCAGCCTTCCATGTGCCACAGTCTTCCAGCCTTCCATGTGCCACAGTCTTACATCCTTCCATGTGCCACAGTCTTACATCCTTCCATGTACCATAGTGGTCCTGCCTTCCATGTACCATAGTGATCCTTCCTGTCTTCCATGTGCCATAGTGGTCCTGCCTTCCATGTACCATAGTAATCCTTCCTGCCTTCTGTGTGCCATAGTAATCCTTCCATGTACCATAGTGATCCTTCCTGTCTTCCATGTGCCATAGTGGTCCTGCCTTCCATGTACCATAGTAATCCTTCCTGCCTTCTGTGTGCCATAGTAATCCTTCCATGTACCATAGTGACCCTTCCTGCCTTCCATGTGCCATAGTTATCCTTCCTTCCATGTACCATAGTAATCCCTCCTCCCTTTCTTCCATGTACCATAGTGATCCTTCCTTCCTGCCTTCTGTGTACCATAGTGTCCCCCCTTCCTTTCTTCCTTACACCATAGTGATTCTTCCCTCTCTCTCTCCCTAAGGGGTCATACTGCAGTACTTATTCTTTGGCTCCATCCCGGGTTCCTCAGATCCTTTATAATCTTCTATTTTAAGCTCTTTGTCTATTCTCAGTGTATACAAAACCAGATGTATTGGAAGTACATTTCTAAATGATTGTGTTGAGGTTTATATGTATCCCTAAGACTCCAGCTTGTGGCACACAATCAAAGCATATTTAGAGGGACAAGGAAGCCCAAAATTAGGTTTCGCCTAGGGTGTCAAAAATCCTTGCACCAACCCTGTTTAGTGGGCACTGGTAGGCTGCATTTGGTGGGCACTGGTAGGCTGCATTTGGTGGGCACTGGTAGGCTGCATTTGGTGGGCACTGGTAAGGCTGCATTTGGTGGGCACTGATAGGCTGCATTTGGTGGGCACTGATAGGCTGCATTTGGTGGGCACTGGTAGGCTGCATTTGGTGGGCACTGGTAGGCTGCATTTGGTGGGCACTGGTAGGCTGTATTTGGTGGGCACTGGTAGGCTGCAATTGATGGGCACTGGTAGGCTGCAATTGATGGGCACTGGTAGGCTGCATTTGGTGGGCACTAATGAGGCTACATTGATCTCTTGTATAATTTTTGCAGTCTCTGACCATCTATTGTATCATATCTGCAGTCTCTGACCATCTCCTCTACGATGTCTTTCTAACAGACTCTCTAACAGAAGCCCTCTCTGTGTACATTAGAGAGACCCCCCTCCAGGTCCCATTAGAGTACTCCTTGCTTTTTCTGTATTTTGTTTATTGTTAAGAGATCGTGGGAGGATCCCAGGGTAACGAAGACTCCTTAGGGGAGCATCTCTGTGTTTGAGTCATTGCCATAGAAACACGTGTAAAGGGGAGGAGTTAGTAAAGATAACCACGCCCATGTGGGGGGGCGCCAGAAATATTTCTGCACCCAGGCGTCTGTGACCCTAGGATCGGCCCTGCTTGTACACTCAGCATTTGGCGGTAATATAGGTGGTATAGGTGGTATATATGATAGCAATACAATTAAGTAAGAAAAAGGAAAACACATTAAAAACTTAAAAGTTAACCACTTCCCTACTGTGCACGAAAACCCCCTTGCTGCCAAGCCATTTTTCAGCTTTCAGCGCTGTCACACTTTGAATGACAATTGCGCGGTCGTGCGACGTGGCTCCCAAACGAAATTTGCGTCCTTTTTTTCCCACTAATAGAGCTTTCTTGTGGTGGTATTTGATCACCTCTGTGGTTTTTATTTTTTGCGCTATAAACAAAAGAAGAGCGTCCAGTTTGGAAAAAAACCAAAATTTTTTACTTTTTGCTATAATAAATACCCATTTTTTTTTTCAAATAAAATTTTCCTCAGTTTAGGCCGATACGTATTCTTCTACATATTTTTGGTAAAAAAAAAATTGCAATAAGCGCGTATTGATTGGTTTGCGCAAAAGTTATAGCGTCTACAAAATAGGGGATAGATTTATAGCATTTTTTTATTTTTATTTTTTTAGTAGTAATGGCGGCGATCTGCGATTTTTATTGTGACTGCGATATTGCGGCGGACACATCGGACACTTTTGACACATTTTTGGGACCATGCACATTTATACAGCGATCCCTGCTATAAAAATGCATTGATTACTGTATAAATGTGACTGGCAGGGAAGGGGTTAACCACTAGGGGGCGGGAAGGGGTTAAATGTGTTCCCTCAATGTGTTCTAACTGTGGGGGGAGGTGACTGACTGGGAGAGGTGACCGATGGTTGTCCCTATGTACAAGGGACACAGCATCGGTCCCCTTTCCCTCACAGGATGTGGATCTCTGTGTTTACACACAGAGATCCACTTTCCCGCTCATTTCCCGGGCAATCGCGGGTGCCCGGCGGCAATCGCGGCCGCCGGGCACGCGCATCGGGGCCTTGGGAACGTGGCGGGCGTGCGCGCGCGCCCCCTAGCTTGTTTTAAAGGCAGGACGTCATATGACGTCCTGTCAGAACGAGAGTGTCCTCCGCCCGCTGTCAATTGAGTGCGGGGGACAAGTGGTTAATAAAATAAATAAAAAAGATTTTAAAATAAATAAAAAAGAGGCTATAGCCTCCTCCCCTGTACACCATTTTGAGAGGGAGTTCAGTACGGTGAGGGAGAAGCAGAGAGCAGAGCAGAGTGTTATTGTACTTCGAATGGATTCGTACATTCGTAACTTTTTTCATAACGAATTATGCCGAAGGCATTCGCTATTTGCGATATAATTTATTTCAGATTCGGTTTTATTCGTTATTGCTTTGTTCGGAAATTAGAATGCTTCCGAATGTCTGAAAGTTGCTAAATTCGGACGAATTTTGATTCGGTACGAAACAAATTGCACAAGCCTAGTGATCAGGTGTACACAACATGAAGCATTGTGATCATGTAAAAATAATTCCTACTGCTTCCTCTGTTTGCAATCAATCGATTGAAGCACTATGCACTTAGAAATACAACTATGCTACAAATTTCCACTTGGTTTGATTTACTAAAACTGGAGAGTGCAAAATCTGGTGTAGCTCTGCTATGGTAGCCAATCAGCTTCTAACTTCAGCCCTTGTGTACACCCACATACACAAATGCATGTGTTGGGTGTTTGCTTGTGTAAAAAATGACAAATGTGCCTCACATATAGGGATGAGCCAAGCACCCCCCGGTTTGGTTTGCATCAGAACATGCGAACAGTCAAAAAATTTGTGTGAACATGCGAACACCGTTAAAGTCTGTGGGATACGAACATGAAAAATCAAAAATGCAAATTTTAAAGGCTTATATGTAAGTTATTGCCATAAAAAGTGTATGGGGACCCGGGTCCTGCCCTAGGGGACATGTATCAATGCAAAAAAAAGTTTTAAAAAGTTTTTTCAGGAGCAGTGATTTTAATAAGGCCTAAAGTAAAACAATAAAAATTAAATATTCCTTAAACCACTTCCCGCCCGGTCAATAGCAAATTGACGTCCGGGAAGTGGTTCTGTTATCCTGACTGGACGTCTATTGACGTCCAGCAGGATAACATTGCGGCGCGCGCCTGCGGGGGCGCGCATGGCGGCGATCGCGAGTGCGGCATGTCAGTCTGACACCCCGCATCTCCGATCATGATAAGAAGCCTCTTACCAATCACAGCTGATCATCGTGTGAACCAGGAAGTGCAGGTAAACGGCATTTCTCGGTTCACGCTGACAGAGAGAGCCGATCGGCGTCTCTCCCTGTCAGATTAGGAGTCTGTGCTGATAATCAGCACATTGATTATCAGCACAGCCCCCTCCAATGTACAAATCACCTGCCAACCAGTGCCACAATAATAAAATATGCATTCGCCCACCACAGTGCCAATCACTGCCCACCACAGTGCCAATCACTGCCCACCACAGTACCAACCACTGCCCACCACAGTGACAATTACTGCCCAGCAGAAACACCTGTCAGTACCTCATCATCAGTGCTGCCCATCAGTGCCACCTGGCAGTGCCACCTGTCAGTGCCAATCAGTACTGTCTATCATTGCCAATCAGTGCTGCCTGTCAGTGCCCATCACAGCCGCCTGTCAGTGCCCATCACAGCTGCCTGTCAGTGCCCATCAGTGCCGCCTGTCAGTGCCCATCAGTGCCACTCGTCAGTCATTTTTTTTTTTTAATTGGTCTTTTTTAGTTTGTTTAGCAAAAAATAAAAACCGCAGAGGTGATCAAATACCACCAAAATAAAGCTCTATTTGTGGGAAGAAAATTATAAAAATATAGTTTGGGTACAGTGTTGTATGACCGCGCAATTGTCATTCAAAGTGTGACAGCGCTAAAAGCTGAAAATTGTCCTTGGCAGGAAGGGGCGTAAGTGCCTGGTATTGAAGTGGTTAAATATCGTGCCTGGGGAGTCCCCTTAGCCTGCCTGTAAAGTAACGCATCTTTCCAATGTTTATTACAGTACCACAGCAAAATTACATTTCTAAAGGAAAAAATGTCATTTAAAATTGCTTGCGGCTGTAATGTTTCATCGGCTCTTGGCAATATAGATAAAAAAACATTGAAAACAATGGTGTGCATTCCCCCCCCGTCCATACCAGCTAAAACATTTGATTATATTGTGTTTGCATGCACTAAAAAATTTTGAACGTGCTCTTTACTGAAAATATGCATTTGATATGTACTCTATCCAAAATTTTACTCACACCGTCTGCCACCAAACTGGCATACTACTGAATTAAGACCAGATGGGAAGCGGATTTGGGTGCAATAGATCACATGTACTGGAAGGAAATTTTAGCCAACTATAAACTGATTTCTTCTAAAATCTGAAACCAGCTAACTCAGATGTACATTTTGCATATGTAGCACCCTCTAGTTAGGTATCTTTCTTTCTAGAAGGTGCTAGAAAGAAAGGAGGAGAGGAGAGGTGAGGTGAGGTTCTTGGGGTATTCTAAGGAGCCTTGACCAATCTCCAACCTGGATTGGCAGGGGGTAGGCCTCCTAAAATACCCAGAGTCAGCCCAGTTGGGGAGGAGTTGTTGGGTGGAAGAGCTGGAGTGAGAGAGTGTGGAGGCTGTCGGGGGCCCACAGGGAGCTCCCCAGTCTGGGGGGGTGACCCTGGGTTGGGGTTTGGGTGCATCCAGGAGGAGTAAAGGGCTCCTGGAAGGAGAGGCACATGAGAGAGCAAAGAGAGGACAGCAGGAGAGAACGCTGCTAAAAGACTCCAGGGAGGACAATTGGTCTCCGCCAGGAGGGCTGGTGAGTAAAGCACAGTCGGGTGGACTGGGGAGGCACACCTGAGAGAACTGGGAGATTACAGTTTGAGATGGGTGCAGAACCAGAAGAGAGGACTGTGGGAAGGGCAGTGGAGAGAGGTCATTGCAGCCAGGCTGGCTGGCAAGGCCTGAAGAGAGCAATCTGGGATTGGTAGCTGTGCATAGGAAAGTTAGCACCTGGACTATTTCTACACCACAGGGGCCCAAGGTCCCTGCCTGCAAAAGGCAGTTCACTGAGGCCTAGCTGAGTTATTGTTAGGCCTAACCATGCAGTGCTAGCTAGTCTGGAAGAGTAACAGTCTGCAGAAAGGGAAGTGCTGTGGGAGTAACAGTCTGCAGCAAGTGAAGTTCTGGAGGAGTAGTGGTATGCAGCAAGTGAAGTGAATGAAGCATAATAGGTCTTAAGCAAGAGTTTGTGCTGGAGAGAAGACTGAAGTGTATATACTAGAGTGTATATAGAAGTCCAGAGCAAGTTGTGCTGAATATTCCTGGGCATCCCATAATTTTACATTCCCATCCAAGTTCAATCCCCTCAATAAAAACAAAACAAAAACAAAGCTTATGGACTGTTCTATGTCTCTGAGTTTCAGAGAGATGGATGTTAGGCTGGACAGGGTGAGAGGTGAATCACAACCCCACAAATTCAGCAACCCCTAAGGGGGCATGGCTACACATATGTAATAAAACCTGCTTGGTCTTCTCCCGGACCGAGAAACCAATACATTTCTGACTATATTTTTTACAAGAGACCCTCTTTAGTGCAAGGAGAGTGATTGCAGCAGGCACTTTCTTCTACTTTTCAGTCATGGTTTGGGGATGTGAATGCTAATCTCCCATTCAAGAAGCTAATATACTCACACAGGGATTGCTCCTCCAAATACAATAAAGACTTGGACTGCTGACTGGCCCAGCCCAGCACTTGTGGGTGATGGTTATTTGCCTCTAATGTAGAATTCTGGTCAGTTTCTTTAGAATACCTCTTTAGCGTCCTGCTCTATCCAAAATAGGTGTGCCTGGTGGTTATCTGGAGTCATGCCATTATCCTAATAGGACTTTGTTACTAGCATTGCAAGGCTGTGTAATGAATGGGAGCATCTACTATGAGATTCACTGGTCTACACATGCTCAGTACATATGATATGTATGCTTCTTCCATCCCTTTGATATTTTGTTCACTTTTTCAGTCCAACAATTATTTATCCTGATGTAATTGTCTAATCAGAAGTATGTAATTTTCAGTTTTCTTTATTACCCTTTATTATGCTGTATCTGGATTTGTCTCAATAAAGACTTTGTTTTTCAATGTAAAATTTGGGTTTTGATAAACAATTACTGCAATATCTCATGACATAAAAAATGCAACTGCCACCTTTTTTTTTACCTGGGTACGGGCCTTAATGTACATTTTAACATGCGTGCAAAAAAAAAAATCTGCACATGCGGTTCATATTGATAACAATAATAACGTCTGTCAATTCTCCTAAAACACCCCTATACCCTGCCTCTCTAACTGCTCTCCATGAGATTAATATGTAATTTCAGGAATGAGACTTGGGTTTGTAGACCTCTCCTCAAAAAACGGATAAATATATACAGTATACCTAAAAACAACGTTATTAACATAGCAAATGTAGGTCTCAATATATGATGCCTATATTTAGATTTACATTGTAAAAAAAGCAATTAAACCCAGAGGAAAGTAAATAAACATGAACATTCCTCAGTATAACAGTATAATGTATTGTTAAAAAAAATCCTGAGAAAAATCCTCCTACCATAACCTGAATTATTGACTAATAAGAAAATGGGGGTTAAGCCTCGTACACACGACCGGTTTTCTCGAGAATCCCGGCGAGAAAAACGAGAATCCTGACGAGAAAATAGAGAGCAGGTTCTCTATTTTTCTCGTTGAGATTCCTGGCAGTTTTCTCGACAAGAAACCATACACACAAATGGTTTTCTCGGCAAGAAAGCTTTCCCAGCAGTTTCTTGCCGAGATTCTCGTTTTTCTCGTTGGGATTCTCGTCGGCCTGTTTCCCGACGAGAAAACCGGTCGTGTGTATGCTTTTCCAAGTCTTAAAAAACCGTGCATGCTCAGAATCAAGTATGAGACGGGAGCGCTCCTTCTGGTAAAACTAGCGTTCGTAATGGAGATAGCACATTCATCACGCTGTAACGAACTGAAAGCACGAAGACTGAAAAGCGCGAATCGTCGCTCCCCAAACTTTTACTAACACGCGGTTACACAAGATCAGCAAAAGCAGCCCAAGGGGTGGCGCCATTGGAATCGAACTTCCCCTTTATACTGCCGTCGTACGTGTTGTACGTCACCGCACTTTACAACAACGAGATTTTTAATTGACAGTGTGTGTGCAAGGAAAGCTTGTCAAGAATCCCGTCAAGCTTGATAAGAATCTCGTTGAGAAAACCAACGGTTTTTTTTTACGACGGGATTCTTGGCCGTGTGTACGAGGCTTAAGAAAAATAATAAGATCCCCAGTCACCACAGAATGATTGTTAAAGCTGAACTACAGACACAAATTAATTTTCTAAATTGA
This sequence comes from Rana muscosa, assembly GCA_029206835.1. Classification (NCBI taxonomy): domain Eukaryota; kingdom Metazoa; phylum Chordata; class Amphibia; order Anura; family Ranidae; genus Rana; species Rana muscosa. The sequence goes on from CM055116.1 coordinate 933,767,452, forward strand.
AGTAGTAAAATTACCTGAATCTGACTTGATATCAACCTCTTGCAGCATAGAGTTTAGCCTTAGGAAAGAAGAAGTGACTCAGGCAGCCAGTCAAATTATGCCGTAGTATTTATGTACTAACAAGAAACCTACTGATAGGAGTAGAGAGCAGAGAAACAGAGAGATGAGTTTATTAGTCTGCTGCTTCTCCTTTCACTGTCCAGTCACAGGCCAGGGAGGGGCAAGACCTGTAAGTGCTCAATAGCTGTATTAGAAAAAGTCAGGTCTCCTGCCCTGCCAGACATATCTGTGATGTGTGGTAGAGCTGTGTAAACCTCAGATGGAAGTTACATTTTTTGGCAGCTCCCACATGTCTATTTCATCTACTGTATTTACTCAATGGTTTAGATTTCAACTTTAAAAATTATTGAGAGCAGAAACAAACTGGAGGCATACAAATGAAGAATTCAGAGGTGATTCTGCAGGATGATATGGCAAAAAAAGTCTCAGGATATGCAGTCCTTATATAATCAGCTCCTCATGAGCCAAGGCAATTTGTTCTAATGCCTTCAGTTATGTATACTTCCATTCAAAGTGAATGATTACTCAGCTGGCCATTAAGTCAGCTGGATTAAGTATTTATCAGTTCCTGGAAAGCTAGGAAACTCGTTTCCTGCCTTATTTTATAGACGATCAAGCCTTTTGTTTTACGCTGTTTCTCTTTTTTTTTTTTAAAGCTCATCTTCGTTTGTTCTGTTTTGTTGGTTTTTGATTATTCATTACACAGAAGTCTGTCAGCTGCTCTTCTCCGATTTCATATTTACTGCCTCCAGAAACTTTGCTTCGTTCACATGATTAGCTGCTTTGAGGAAGATTAGTATTGAACACATAAATCCTCACTATTGACTGTGAGGGGAAAAATAAGCAACAAATCAGTAGAGATATCATATTTTCTGTTTGTTCTACTACTTGGTGGGAAGTATATTGACTTTTTTAATATTAGGTTAATATGAGAAATTAATCCTTTCTTAATGATAAATATGAAGTCCACCTTGGCTAATATAATTTCCATATCACATATACATTTTCTAGGTTAAGTGCAGTGCACAAGTGCAGTGGAGCCAACATAAACAGATGATAATTACTAATTGCATATCAGTTCATTACCAGTTGGACAGCTTCTAGTCTAGAGGATCTCAAATGTCCTCCTGTGGCCTATGTAAGGGAGAAAATAATGTAGAAATAATTGCTGGCTTGTAATAGTTAAGAGGAATTAATGTATCAGAAGGCCAATCTACTGCCATGGTTAATCACAGGATTTAGTGTACGTATTGAATGCAATTTGATGGATTTATTGAGGATTCACACAGTGGTATTGAGTGATTGGATATGTATGTCAATTGGAAAGCTCAAAATTAATTATTTGCTCCTTAACTACTTCAGTCCTAGTGATTCTTCTGACATTTTATCCCTCATCCCAGCCTTTTATTTTTTTATAGCTGAACTCCAGGCAGATAAAAAAGAAACACCATTGAATGCAGTTAAAATGAAAGAAAAACCTAACTACGGTATATCTTTCTAAAAAACTATTAACACCTTCTTCCTACCTATCTTGCCTAACCTGAATAAAAAAAAAATCTGTAAATTTACCAATTTTTAATCTGCCCTGCTCTGGCCATGGGATCCTGCAACTCAGTGTAAAGGAACGCTCAATTAAGAGCTTTAAATTCTGGTAGTCTTCCATAGGCTCAGCCATTGTCAATGATTCCTCCTCTCTCCTTAAGCAGCCACTCACAGACACAGGGGAGCCAGAGCTGAGGGAGTACATGACCAGACCGAAACAGATTAAAAATAGGTAAGTATAAGATTATTTTTATACAGGTTAGCCAGAAGAAGTAAAAGTAGCGGGACGGGAACCTTTTTAACAATAGTAGTAATATAGCTAGGCTTTGTTGTTCATACATCACAGGACACAGAGACTTAGATAATTACTTAGTGGGTTAGATAGTGACCATCAGGTGATTGGACACTGGCAACCCTAATTACAGGGCGAGTTCCTCCCCTATATAACCCCTCCCATATGGAGAGCACCTCAGTTTTTTTGCCAGTGTCTAAGGTGGTTGGTCACGTTGAACATGTGCTAAGAAGAAAGCTCTGTTTGAGGGTCTCTGCGGAGGCCTAGGAGCTATACAACCGTATCCATACCTCGGGCCAATACTAAACGCCTAAGATCGATTGTACACGGGCCTTTGGGAAAGAAGAAACAAGGTTTGCCTGTAATGTCTCTCTTCGGAGGTCTGGGCTCTGGGATCCAGTCTTTGGTGTACTAATCTAAGTGGCACGAAAAGCTCCTGGCAGAGTCTTCTACAGGTCCAGGGAAGAGGTTCCTTTAAGTAGGGACCCAGAACCCTGAAGGTTGGCACAACATTACCTGCCATGATGGGTGAAGGCTGGTCTGTTGTTCTCAGCAGTTTTCCTGGGGCGGGGATAAGGTAAGTGAAGATCATTTTTAAAGTATTATCTTCGATGAGTAGTTGCATGACTTACCTGGTTTCCGCCACCAGAGGGAGTAAGTGACATACCTGGTGTATACTTACATGCTGCCCAGGAACACGCTCAGTGAAGTTGGTCTGTTATAAAAAAACGCTCACCTCCTCCGCTGCAGGCTCTGCCACAACTCATAATAGAGAGAACCCACGCAGTCCACGGGTCCCATGAAGTCCTCCAGCGGTCTTCTCTCTCCCCCCTCACTCTTGGCCACTGGCATGACAGTCGCACACGGTGCATCAGTGTGCAGGCGCCAAAGCGGCATGTTTTAAAAGTCCAGCTTGCCAGAGCCTTTTGTAAAGCGGTGGGACACAGAGCTGTGGGCTGTAAGCATCTCAGTGGATCGGATCCAGGCATACCTAAGACACCTACTTGGCATCAGGTTGTGCAGTGAGCTAATGTATATATGTATTGTAAGACCCCTTTCACACTGGGGCGGTTTGCAGGCGCTATTGCGCTACAAATAGCGCCTGCAAACTGACCGAGGGCTTTCACACTGGAGTGGTGCGCTAGCAGGACGGAAAAAAAGTTCTGCTAGCCGCAACTTTGGAGCAGTGAAGGAGCGGTGTGTTTACCGCTCCCCCACCGCTTCTGCCCTTTGAAAGCAATGGGGCACTGCGGCTATACCGCCGGCAAAGTTCCTTTGCAGAGGTGCTTTGCGGTGGTTTTTAACCCTTTTTCGCCCGCTATCGGGGGGTAAAACCACACCGCTAGCGGCCGAATAGCGCCGCGAAAAATAGCAGTGCTTTACCGCCAACGCCGCTCCCTCCCCAGTGTGAAAGGGGCCTTAGACTAGAGCACAACGGTGGTTGCACATGTACTAGTACCTCTGCTTTGCAGCTTAGGATTATGTCTCCCAGTAAGAGGCATTCAGGGGCAGGTAAGGGAGACACTAAGAGATCCCCGCCTAGAGCTAGGGGTTCTGCACGTATCGGCAGATTACCATCCCCCCTGACAGAATGGTAGCAGCCTCACAGGAAGAATCTGTATCCCTGTCAGGCTTTGCAGCCTCTCCTAATGTTGCAGCTCCTGTATATTTCACTGAAGACACTATGAAAGCTGCCTTGGATGGCTTGGATAGAAGGATTGCTTCATTAATCGCAACCTCCTTAAAAAGTGGCAGAAAGCGGGGTAGATCCCATTCCTCTGCTCTGGGTTCCTTATCAGAGGAACATTCTGATGATGAGATATCCCTATCTGTAGATGGGAATCAGGACCAGTCTGAGGCTTCAGAGGATGAGGAAAAGATCTCTTCTACCTCTCAGGCGCTTAAGATGCAGGTGCAATATTATGGTACCACATACAAGCTGCCCTCTGCTGAAGCTGCCATGCCCTCTGTTTCCTCCTTGGGATCTCAGAAATCCCCACAGGCTGCATATTCCTTCCCAACTCATCCTTTGTTGGAGAAGTTGATGTATGACTCCTTTACCCAGTGGAGGAAGGATTCACCAAGAAATGGGGGGTGCCAGCTATAGACGCTGCTATTTCTTGTGCGAATAAAAGCCTGACCTGTCCTGTGGAAAATGCTCAGGGCTTCAAAGATCCAACTGATAAAAAGCATGAATCTTTGCTTAAAGCCTCCTTCTCTATGGCCGGTGCTGTAGTCCAACCTGCAGTTGCAGCGATTGGCATATGTCAGTTCCTCAAGGAACAAATGAAACAGGTGGTTAAACTCCTCCCTACAGAGGAAGTTGAGGTTTAAGCAGACCTTCCTAAGGCCCTGTGTTTTGCGGTTGATGTGATTATGGACTCTGTTCAACAAGCATCCCACCTAAATCTCCTGCTGGTACACATGCGCAGGTCCCTTTTGCTAAAGCATTGGGAAGCTGAGGTTTCTTGCAAAATATATTTGGCGGCGTTCCCATTTTATAGGGAATGCCTGTTTGGGGATGACTTGGACAAATATATCCAAAAGATTACCGGAGGCAAATCCACGTTGTTACCGGTTAAGAAAAAGAGTAAATGACCCTCATTTAAACATTCTCTTTCCCCAACCCCTGGAACTTTGACTTACAGGCAGTGGCGACGGCCTCCCTAGTCCAATACTAGGGGAAGGGCCCAAAGCCAAGCCCAAGGGCAGAAAAGTTCTTGGGGTTCAAGATCTACTAAGCAGAACCCCAAAACTTCCCTATTAAGTTACGCCCCCACTCGGCCACGTAGGGGGAAGGCTGCTGCAGTTTGCATTCGCCTGGCGGGAAGAGGTTCAAGACAAATGGGTCATCTCCACGGTATCTCTAAGCTACAAGCTAGAGTTCCGAGAACTTCCGCCATCCCGCTTTCTGAGATCAAGAATCTCAAAAAATCCAGAAAAGAGGAGACCTTTACTTTTGGCCCTGGAGCGCCTGTTGGCCCAAGGGGTCATCATAGAAGTAGCCCCAGAGGAGCAAGGCTCAGGGTTCTACTCAAACCTCTTTACGGTTCCAAAACCAAACGGGGATGTCAGACCTATTCTGGATCTGAAAGACCTGAATCAGTTTCTGAACATTCGCTCCTTCCGCGTGGAGTCTGTCCTTTCAGTAGTCTCCACCCTTCAGGGAGGAGAATTCATGGCATCAATAGACATCAGAGATGCATGTCTACATGTGCCAATTTTCCCCGCTCACCAAAGATTTCTAAGGTTTGCGGGGGATCAGCGCCACTTTCAATTTGGGGCCCTACCTTTCGGTCTGGCTACCGCACCTCGAGTGTTCACAAAGGTGCCCCTGGCAAAGCTAAGGGCACGGGCATAGTGGTAACAGCTTATCTGGATGATCTGCTGCTCAAAGATCAGTCCGTAGCATGCCTAGACCGCAATGTGCACAGCACAATGGAGTATTTAGAGTACCTAGGCTTGGTCCTCAATCTAGAAAAATCCTCCTTATGGCCCCAAAGAAGGCTGGAGTATTTGAGCATGGTCATAGACATGATCCAAAACAGGGTATTCTTACCCGAGTCAAAGGCCAAAGCCATAAGGATTTGGTCCGTGTGATCAAAGCAAGGAAAAATCCTTCCATTCGTCTATGCATGAGGTTATTAGGAAAAATGGTAGCCTCATTCGAGGCCATTCCTTATGCCCAGTTTCACTCAAGAACTTTGCAGAGCAGCATCCTGTCTGCCTGGAACAGAAAAGTTCAAGCCTTGGACCTTCCAATGCACCTGTCACCGCGGGTTCAACAAAGCCTCAATTGGTGTTTGCTCCCTCAGAATCTGTTAAAGGGAAAATCCTTTATTCCGGTTACTTGGAAGATCGTAACCACAGACGCCAGCCTTATAGGCTGGGGGGCAGTTCTGGAAGAAGCTTCTGCCCAGGTAAAATGGTCCAGAGCCAAAGAGCTCTTGCCCATCAACATTCTGGAGATGCGGGCAATTCGTCTGGCCCTCAGGGTCTAGATTTACAGGTTGCAGGGTTGTCCTGTCTGGATACAGTTCGACAATGCCACAGCAGTGGCTTATATCAATCACCAAGGAGGCACGAGAAGTCTGGATGCTCAAAAGGAGGTGAATCCCATTTTTTCTTGGGCAGAAACGCATGTTCCTTGTCTGTCTGCAGTCTTCATTCCAGGGGTAGAAAATTTCAGGCGGATTTTCTAAGCCGCCAGCAGCTGAGTCCAGGAGAATGGTCTCTACACTCCAACATATTTCAGGCCATATGTCGGAAATGGGGTACCCCGGATGTAGACCTGTTGGCCTCCAAGTTCAACACAAAGCTTGACAACTTCGTGTCAAGGACAAGAGATCCGTTGGCACAAGGGTCGGATGCCTTAACAATTCCATGGGATCAGTATTCTCTGATTTATGCTTTCCCTCCAGTTCCGCCTCTCCTACGATTCCTTCGGTGAGTCAAGAGAGAAAGAAAGCCGGTGATTCTGGTAGCCCCGGCTTGGCCCAGGCGATCCTGGTATCCGGAGATTGTGAAGATGGCAGAGGGGAAACCTTGGGTTCTTCCGCTACGCTCAGATCTGCTCTCACAGGGTACAATAATCCATCCTGCCTTACAGAGTCTGAATTTGATGGTTTGGCTGTTGAGACCCACATTCTGAAGCGTCGTGGGCTCTCGGGCCCAGTCCTATCCACTCAGGCTAACGCTAGGAAGCCGGCCTCCAGGCTCATCTACTACAGAATCTGGAAGGCATATGTTTCCTGGTGTGAATCCAGGAGGTGGCATCCTAGAAGGTATGTCATTAGCAGGATTCTTGCGTTTCTTCAATTAGGCGTAGAAATGAAGCTGGCCTTGAGTACTATCAAGGGCCAGACTCACGGCTTTGTCGGTATTCTTTCAGAGACCGCTTGCCTCTCATTCCCTGATCTGGGCCTTTGCCCAAGGAGCGCTGTGCTTAAATCAGCCGATTATGCCAACTGTGTGCCCGTGGGACTTACATTTTGTTTTATCTGTTTTACAGAAACAGCCTTTTGAAGCATTGCACCGTGCTTCTTTAGTTCTTTTAACAAAGAAACTGTTTTTTTCTTGTAGCCATATCCTCAGCAAGGAGGGTATCGGAGTTGGCAGCTCTTTCGTGTAAAGAGCCATATTTGATTATTCATGAAGACAGGGTGGAGTTGCGACCTCACCCAGCTTATCTACCGAAAGAGGTTTCAGGATTCCATCTGAATCAAGATGTAGTCCTACTGTCCTTTTTTCCAGATCCGCAGTCTGCGGAAGAAGAAAAACTACACTCTTTAGATGTTGTAAGGGCGGTAAAAATTAATCTGCAAGCTAAGGCTCAGATACGAAAGACTGATTGTCCATTTATTCTGCCAGAGGGCCAGAGGAAGGGCCAGGCAGTGTCGAAGTCCACTATTTCAAGGTGGATTCGACAAGTCATTATTCAGGCCTATGCTTCGGAAAAGAAGACTCCTCCTTTTCAGGTTAAAGCGCACTCGACTAGAGCAGTTAGTGCTTCATGGGCAGTGCATCACCAGGCCTCCATGACTCAGATCTGCAAGGCTGCTACTTGGTCTTTTGTCCATACATTCACTAAACTTTACCAAGTGGATGTGAGAGGGCATGAAGATGCCGCCTTCGGGCGCAGTGTACTGCAGGCAGCAGTGTAGGTCCTCTACAGATGGTGGTCTGTGTTTTCTGATCTGTGTCTCCCTCCCCTCTATTTGGGCATTGCTATGGGACATCCCACTAAGTAATTATCTAAGTCTCTGTGTCCTGATGTATGAAAAAGAAAATAGTAGGATTTTTAAACCAGCTTACCTGTAAAATCCTTTTCTTGGAGTACATCACGGGACACAGAGCAGCATAGTCATTACTATGTGGGTTATATAGAATTACCTTCAGGTGCTGGCACTGGCAACTTCCAAAACAGGAAGTACCCTCCCCTATATAAGCCCCTCCCATCCGGGAGTACCTCAGTTTTGTAGCAAAGCAATACGTGTCCCCAAAAGAGGGGTGGGAGCTCTGTGTCCCGTGATGTACTCCAAGAAAAGGATTTTACAGGTAAGCTGTTTTAAAAATCCTACTTTCTTGTTCATACATCACAGGACACAGAGCAGCATAGTCATTACTATGTGGGACGTCCCAAAGCAATGCCAAATGAGGGGGGGGATACACCATACATAAGCTGGGCGCCATCAGGCATGAGGATCTTTTGCGGCCTGCAACACACTGCGCCCAAAGGCGACATCCTCCTGACTTCTAACGTCCACCTGGTAGAACCTAGTAAACGTGTGTACTGAAGACCATGTTGCGGCCTTACAAATTTGAGCCAGGGAGGCCTGGTGATGCACTGCCCATGAAGTTCCAACTGCTCTCGTGGAGTGCGCCCTAACTTTGAACGGAGGCGGTCTACTTCTCAAGCCATAGGCTTGTATTATGACCTGTCGAATCCACTTGGCTAAAGTAGATTTTGATGCTGCCTGACCCTTTCTGGGGCCTTCCGGCAGAACAAACAAGGAATCCGTTCTACGAATCTGAGCAGTGGCTTTTAGATAAGCTTTAACTGCTCTTACTACATCCAAAGAATGCAATAACTTTTCCTCTACCGAGCTTGGTTTGGGGAAAAAAGAAGGAAGAACCACATCCTGGTTCAAGTGAAACCTCGATACCACCTTAGGAAGAAAGGCTGGGTGAGGGCGTAATACTACTCTGTCCTTATGGATAACCAGATATGGCTCTTTACAGGACATGGCGGCTAATTCCGACACTCTTCTAGCCGAGCATATGGCTACTAAAAATATAAATTTTCTGGTGAGTAGAAACAAGGAAATGTGCCGCAAAGGTTCAAACGGCTGCTTCTGCAGAACCGACAGAACCAAATTTAGATCCCATGGGCATATGGGAGCTTTAATCGGTGGAATAATACGAGTCACCCCTTGCATAAAGGATTTGACAAGTGAATGCATAGCCAGGGGCCTTTGAAATAGTATTGATAAGGCCGAAACCTGGCCCTTGATAGTACTTAAGGCAAACTTCCTGTCTACAGCCCACTGCAGGAAGTCCAGAATTCTGCCTATAACGTACTTACGTGGATGCCATTTTCTGGCCTCGCACCAAGTGATGTACGCCTTCCAAACTCTATAGTAGATCTGCCTGGATACAGGCTTCCTGGCATTGATTATAGTTGATACCACAGAGTTAGAGAGACCTCTCTTCTTTAGGATGTGGGATTCAATAGCCAGGCCGTTAAACTTAGAGTTAGTAAGGAAGGGTGGTATATCGGTCCTTGCGAAAGCAGGTCCGGACGACGTGGAAGGGTCCAAGGACTCCCCACAGACATTTTGATGATCTCCGCGTACCAGGCCCTTCGGGGCCACCAGGATCACCGGCTTCTTCTCCAACCTGACTCTGCGAAGGAGTCGAGGCAACAATTGTAGCGGAGGGAATGCATATATCAGTCTGAACTGATCCCAAGGGAACACCAGAGCATCCGAGCCGCAAGCGAGGGGATCCCTTGTCCGGGAGACAAATCTGTCCACCTTTGCGTTGAATCTGGATGCTATACATGGGACATGCTTTTCTGCTCATTCCAGGATGTGACTTACTTCCCTCTGGGCTGCACGACTCCTGGTGCCTCCCTGATGATTGATATATGCCACTGCTGTGGCATTGTCTGATTGAATTCTGACAGGGGACCCTTGGAGTCTGGATGTCCAGGCTACTAGGGCATACCGGGCTGCTCGTATCTCTAAGAGATTGATGGGCAGGGTTTTTACTACATTTGACCATCTGCCCTGGAGAGACCATTGCTCCAGTACTGCCCCCCAGCCTATAAGGCTGGCATCTGACCACCTTCCAAGATATCGGACTGAAGGGTTTTCCCTTCTGGAGATTCTGGGGGATCAACCACCAGCAGAGACTCTTCCGAACGGAAGGGGACAAAGCCATCGGGAAGTCTAGAGCCTGAACTTTTCCGTTCCAGGCTGACAATATGGCCCTCTGTAAATTCCTTGAGTGATGCTACCATCTTTCCTAGCAGCCTCATGCACAGGCGTATGGACGGCTGTCTTTTTGCACAAAGCAGACGGACCAAGCCCCTCAAAGAGGATACCTTGTCTAGAGGTAAGAAAATCTTCCTCTGGTCTGAATCCAGCCGTAGCCCTAGATATACCAGGTTTTTCACTGGCTGTAGGGCTGACTTGTCCAGGTTGATGACCCAACCGTGAGATTCTAGATACTTGATTGTAGCGACAATTACCACTTCTAGCTTGGCAACTGAGTGGTCCATCAACAACAGGTCGTCTAGGTATGCCATTATCGTTACACCTCGTGTTCTTAGATCGGCCAACAGTGGGGCCAGAATTTTTGTGAACACTCGTGGTGCTGTGGCCAGACCGAATGGTAAGGCTCTGAACTGAAAATGGCGCCCTTCTACTGCAAAGCGTAGAAATTTTTGATGACCTGGAAAGATGGGAACATGCAAGTAAGCATCTTTGATGTCGATCGAGGCTAACCATTCCTCCCCTTGTAGGGCAGCGGTGACCGATCGGATCGACTCCATCCGGAAAGACCGGACGTTTAGAAATTTGTTTAGACTCTTTAGGTCCAATATGGGTCTTATGTCCCCGTTTGGCTTCGGGACTGTGAAAAGGTTTGAGTAGAAACCCAACCCCCACTCTTCCATAGGAACCTCCATAATTACTCCTTGGAGCAATAGTTGTTCTAACGCCAATAGGAGAGACCCTCTTTTCCGAGGGTCTCTTGGCATGCCTGACCACATAAAATGGGAAGGAGGAGACTCTTTTAACTCCAACTTGTATCCCAGAGTTACTGCGGAGAGCACCCATCTGTCTTTGATCGTCTCCCGCCAGGTCTCTGCGAACAACTGAAGTCTTCCCCCCACCCGTTTGAGTGGGGGCAGCCCTTCATAGGCTTGACTTGGAGGCTGGTTTAGTACCCCTTCGGATCCAGGGTTTCTTATTACCCTGTGACTGTCCCTGATTTTTACCCCCTGAGTTTGACCGAGGAGGCCGTCGGAACTGCTTAGTAGCAGACGTCGCAGGGATAGGAGAGGTAGTCCTCTTAAAAGATGGACCACTAGACCTCTTCTTACTCGGTAAGAGAGTACTTTTACCACTGGAAATCTTCTGGATATACTTATCCAGGTCCTCGCCAAAAAGGCGTTCCCCATGAAATGGGAAGCTAACTAAGAGCTTCTTACAGGGAGCTTCAGCAGACCAGTTTTTGAGCCACAGAAGCCTACGCATATGTACCAAAGACAGCGTGAGGCGGGAGGCCTGATGGATAGAATCCTTGAAGGCGTCAACCGCAAAGCATAATGCTCTAGGCAGATCAGCCAGAGCCTGGGCCTGCTGGTCTGGCAAATCCCTCAGGACCATTTTCATTTGATCCTTTAAAGCTTGGCAGACCCCAATAGCTGCCACTGCTGGCTGTGTAACAGCCCCTGCTGTGGAAAAAGCAGATTTTAATAAAGATTCCAATTTTGTATCCACTGGATCTTTGAACATTTGAACATTATCTACTGGACATGTCAGTGATTTATTCACAGAAGAGATGGCTGCATCGACCGTAGGAACATTCCATCTCTGGGTGAACTTTTCCTCCATGGGATAGATCACCGGAATTTTTTTAGGCGGAACAAATAGTTTATCAGGATGTTCCCAGTCCTGGTATATAAGTCCTTCCAATAATGGATGTATTGGAAAGGAGCAATTAACCTGGGGAGCTTTTAGCGACCCCAATGAGGAGACAGCAGTAGTTGATGGTTCAACAAGAGGCATTTTAAATGCAGATCGAACCATGTCAGTTAGGTTCTGGACCCACAATCTTTCAGTCTGTGATGCTGAAAATGGTTATCTACTGTCGATTCCTCAAAAACAGAGTTAACCTCCTCCTGATCCCCTTCAGGTAGGTCGGTCCCTTCCTGGGACTGTTGCTCTGCCAACAGGCACTCTGATGGAGGTGATGGAGATCTGGCGCGCTTTCTTTCCTGTAGAGAAGAAGCGATCAATGCTGCCAATCTCTGCTCCAATCCCTCCAGAGTTGAGGAAAAAACCTCCTCTGTTATATATGCAGGAGCAGGTGGACTGAGGACAGCCGCAGTACCTGGCACTCCCGGGGGTTCCTTAGGGGTATTAACCTCTGATTTCTCAGGGGAGGAGGGTGCAGATGACTGCTCCAGATCCTCAGAGCCTGATGGAGACCCCCTACACTTCCTGAGATGTATATCTCGGAGTTTTTTAGGCGGCATATTCCTTAGTTCAAAGCTGAGGTATTCCAGCCGCAATACACCCCTTACTGAAATAGTCTAATGCAATTTTGCTGCTATGTACATCAGTGGGTGTCTACTAATGCGTCTTTCTGGGGATGCCTGTATCAACCGCCCGCTGTAAGCCCCTATACCATGCTACCAGCTCCTTTTCATGCTCTGTGTCCATAGCAAGCAACGTGGAACTGAGTCCTTTTATCTTGCTGGGACGCCCGCACATGCGCAGAAGCGCTGGGCGCACAGAGCGCGTCATCCACCAGGCTCCGCCCCCTTTTTTTAAGCTAAATTTTATAAAAGAAAGCGTGTGTGCGCGCGCACGCGCGTGCACGTGTGCGCTCTTGGCGCCATGTAGGGAGAGGAGCCAGGGTCCCTGTTTCACCAGGACTCGGGAATGGAAGGAAACTACTTGGCAGCATGACAGAGGAATGCAGCTTCCCTGATAGAGAGCTCACTCATCTGCCTGGACTTTCACCATGGAAGGAATAGTCCCAAGAAAAAAAAGACGTTCCACAGCGGCCTCTAGTGGACAAACACAGGTACCGCACTTTTGTCTTTTTTTTTTTTTTTTAAAACCTCCTTTATGAAAAAACATTTCCAGGTTTACAGTTTTTAAAACTTCCCTTATGAAAAAACATTTCTAGGATTTCTTAGGCATATACAGCTATTAGCGGGAATACCTTTTAGGTAACAGGCAGAAAGACATATTAGGCTTGGGGGTCCCCTCAATAGAACCAAGTTCCTGAGGGGCCCCCACTTACCTTTTCCCCGCCGCAGGACTTTGTTTGGTCCACAGAAGCCCAAACTTCACCTTTCACGGCAGGCATTGTACTAGACCTTCAGGGACCGGGTTCCCAAGGATTCCACTCCCCTGGACCTGTATAGCACCCTGCACAGATAGCCTCTTGGTTTTTGGGTATGACCAGAGCTCTGGATCCCAGGGTCCAGCCCTCCTAAGAGAGGCATTACAGGCAAAACCTTGCTCTTCTCTGCAAGGCCCGGGTACCGACCGTTTAGCTATGAAGCTTTTTTTGGTCGGATCCGGAATAGCTTGCTAAGGCCCAGAGAACCTGTACACAAGCCCAGATGAATACATGTTAACCTTGGCCAACACCTTAGACACTGGCAAAAAACTGTGGTACTCCCGGATGGGAGGGGCTTATATAGGGGAGGGTACTTCCTGTTTTGGAAGTTGCCAGTGCCAGCACCTGAAGGTAATTCTATATAACCCACATAGTAATGACTATGCTGCTCTGTGTCCCGTGATGTATGAACAAGAAAGGATTTTTTAAAACAGCTTACCTGTAAAATCTTTTTCTTGAGAGTACATCACAGGACACAGAGCTCCCGCCACTCTTCGGGATTATATGTTGGGACACTTATTGCTTTGCTACAAAACTGAGGTGCTCTCCATATAGGAGGGGTTATATAGGGGAGGAACTCGCCTTGTAATTAGGGTTGCCAGTGTCCAATCACCTGATGGTGACTATCTAACCCACTAAGTAATTATCGAAGTCTCTGTGTCCTGTGATGTACTCTCAAGAAAAGGATTTTACAAGCAAGCTGTTTTTAAAAATCCTATTTTTCTTCCTCTTTAAATAATAAATCTATTTTTAAATGCATCTGCTGTAAATACCTGTATATGACTTGTTTTTATGCTTTTCTAATCCCCTGTACAGCAGCAATCACTCTGGGAGTAGATTAGGCAGTACTCAGGGACAATTAGGTATCCTGCATGCATATGTGCAAACAAATAGCAATTTGGCAGGAGCAGAGAGTGGAGATATGACCTCATAAGCCCCTTGCTGTTCCTTCACTGTCCAATCACAGACTGGAGGCTTGAGGGTGACCTAGGTTTGTTGCTGACTGCTAACTGCAATAGAAAAAAGTCAGATCATCAGGCTAGCTATGCTTACTGGTAGAGCTGTGAAAACCTCAGGACTGGATGGATATACATGCAAATCATTTAGAACAGGTCCCATGTATGTATTTTAATATTTTTAGTTAGAAGTTTCTGAGAAGGTTTTGTATATTTTGTAAATTTTGTGTTTGGTATACATCTTTTTTTATTTTTTATGTTAAAGGTATGGCTTTGAATTGTTAGAAGGTTTGGATAAAATATTCTTGTTTAATAGATTTTAATTAGGAAGAAATAGGTAAAATCAGGAAAAAACAATATATAGTAGTAGTTTTTCCTAATGTAAACCTTATGTAATTATTGCAACCCATCATATACTCAAAAGTGTAACTGAGAACATATTCTGACTGCAGTAATACTGCCATGTGCCATTTTGAAGTAACAACCTTCCAGACCGATCCCCTGAAGACAAAATGCATCGGGTGTAGCCACATCACTTTTGGCATAGTGGAGCGCACAGCAATTTTGTTTTAGACCTGCAAGTGCCATTGAAGTGTATGAAAGCTGTACCCTGCATATCAACCCCATAAAGTGTGGCTTTTTGTTATGTGCAATTAGATTAAAATAAAGTTACCCTATCGTAGTCGTAGCCTCTCTTGATCTATTATCGGAGTTTAATTTTGAGTGCTGCTTATCATAATATTAATCATAAGGGGTCATTAACAGTTGGTGAGTGATACTCACAAGAGGAGTGGTGTGTAAAGGAAACACTTTATTGGTGAAAGTGGAGCACAGATGTGAAGGAATTAAAGACAAAGCACAGCATAGTTATTGTCTAAGCACTTTATTTAGAGCGGTAGTAAACCATGGCTGGTAAAAAAAAAAAAAAAAAAAAAATGTGTAAGGCAATTGCATAATGTGCTAGTATGCATCGCGTATACTTGCCTTGGAACGAAGCCTTTCAGTGGTGCGCTTTCACTGCTGAGAGGGCTGACATCTTTCCTCGGTCTTTCTTCAGAGTTTGCACGCTCCAGCTATGTGATTGGCCAGAGCCACGATGATGTCACTCCCGTGCATGCATGCGGGAGCCCTCAGTTCCATCACAAAGCTCTGAAGGTCCGGCAAGGTATGCCAAGCCTTTAGAGTGCCTGTGACGGTGAGGTCACCGGCTGTATCCAGGGTGAATATCACCTGAACGGTGCACATGTAGGAGATATTAATTTTACCTACAGGTAAAAATCACAAAGCGGGCTGGGAAGGAGGTCTATTATTGTTACCATTGTCGTTTTGCACAAAATATTTTTGCACTGTAATTGATGATATGTGTAATGATATGTGTAATTTTGTTGAGAAATCACTTTTAAAAACACCCCCCTAACATTGTTAGTCCTGCCCAATGACTGGAATGGAACCCAATAGCACCTCCATATTATTAGCAAATCGGGTCTAAAATGACCTTATATGGCTGATAATTTACAAAAGTAATATCTTCAAGAGGGTCAAAGTATTATGGGTTCATATAGCAATATAATTTAGCACTCATTAGTAAGCAAAATCTGGCTAAAAAGTATGCAAAGCTGGTCAAAGTGTACGTATAGTCTAAATTTTCCTGGTGATTACTGTCCCAGACGGATTACTAAAAGGGAAATTCTCTCTTAGAGTATAGACAAAATGGATCAACAGTATGTTTTTTTTTTTTTTTTTAACTGTCAACGGATTTGCAATTTTGACCAACAATTTATGCGCCTTTTACAATTCTGATCACTCTTCTATGTCCAGCTTTTCAATTACAATTTTAATGGTGCCCTTTCACACCTGTTGTTTGAAGCTTGTTGCTCACAAAAGTACATGATCTTCTTTTGGGGGGAAGTAATCTGTTTTTGCCCCAATAGATTTCATTGAAATATTGGAAAAAAAACCTTTGGAGGTGGGACTTTAAAAGTGACTGACAACACACAGAGATATATCAAAAATATATGAATTTAATCATCAAGTATAAAGAATTAATTACACAGACAGTTTATAATAAAATACATGAATTAAATACAGATCCACAAAAAAACTGTTTGCATACAAAAAGAGAGAGAAAAATGACATTTTATGGTCAGACCCGACAGCTGTTTCGGTTACCCTTCTTCGGGGGTTTTGTAGACATAAAAAGTCAGGAGTTGTCTATAAAAGGACAAATTCCATTAAATACATAATGCTATTGTGTGTATATATACATAAAATTATTTACATAAATAAACAAAGCATAACAAATATATATGTAAGAGTAGATAGATAGAGGTTTGCTTACAAATATTTCCAGACGTAGTTCGATATTCCATGCGTAAATAGGGCATGCGTGTTGCTGTATACGTGGAGCGAAAGAAAAAACGCATCACAAAAAAAGGGGGGCTCAAGATGGAGCAGGGTCCAAAAAAGCCTTCATACAAGGGTCCCCAAATGGTGACAAACAATGGAGCTAAAAGAGACTCTAAATGAAGAGTCTTGATTTCTGCAAAACATATACAAACAGACCCTTAATGTTAATTACTATCCTCATTTAGGTTAAAGTTTAAGCCAAATGTAAAAAAAATGTCTTCAAAAAACACCTACCAGTAACCCTTCATTTCAGTGAATAAAAAGAAGAAAGAAGCAACTCTTGTCAACTCAAGAAAAAAATCTCTCATTCATGAGAGATTGCATAAATTATGCATTCCTTTGGTAGTGAAATTGTGTATAGTAGCTGTCTTCTAATTATTGAAGGGAATTGCTGTGAAAGAGAGTAAAGGTGCAAATAAGCACCATTAGCATACACTAGAAGAAGAGATAGTAATGTCAAAGATGACCTAAAAACATCTAACCGGGTGGGTGACAATATGTACCTGTTTAGCTTCTTAAGACTGTGACCGGTGCCGTGTCCTGTGCCCGTACAAATCTCCATTTGGCAAGATGGGCTTTAAATGGCGTCTTAATGAGCAGCCACAGCTGTGTAGGCGGGCGGCGCAAGACACAGGAGTATGATGACGTCAGTGCGCATAGCGTCGCTTGAGTGTAAAACACTCTAAAGCGAAACTGAAAGAGCCGCGAGCGGAAGTGCATACATGTATAGAAGCGCCGACACTGGAAACACAGAAAACAAGCCAACATCCACAGACTGCGACGGGACGTAGATGGTACATATAGTATCAATCCATCCATTAAAGCTCAAATCAATGTATATATATGTATATAAGACAAGGGAAAGAGCGAAGAAAGGGGGGGTATTGTTTTTCTATATTGTTATATTAGAACAGAGACCAGATTGACTATATTGACTTTTTACTATTTAAAACTTACGTATTGTATTATATCTCTATGGTCATTTCATGTTCAAATATTATTCAGATCCAATTGGACCAATAATTGCATAAATAGTAACATGCCCATATATGTTCCAATAGCGTTAATGATATTGTACTTATATATGTTAAAGGTTAAATAAATCAACAACACCCCCAATATCTAACACACATAAAAACCTTGCCTCTGATTCAATTGTTGTCATGATCAAATACAACGACAAAAACTGGATGAGAAAAATGATCCCTTAGAGCAGACACAGAGTTGTGTCACCCAGAAAGGGGGGACCCCCCGCACATTAAATGCCAAACGCGGCCTCAATGTGACAGCAATTGGCAGATAATGAGCGCCGACGCACGTGTGCAAAAAGAGAATTATTTTGCATCAAAACAGGGGGAAAAAATTGTGTCAAGAGATCAAACTGAATTGATCATCCAGACACATAACCCCCTACGTGCGTCGTGTAGAAAGCTAAAGACCCAGCAAGCCCAACACAGCAGGCACACAAAAACCTATAACGCAGTGAATAAAAAAAAAAAAAAAAAATCATATATCTATATTCCTATTCTTCCCACCCGCCAGAGGAGAAGCCCTCCAAAAAAGGGCGATAACTTATAAGTTCATTTAACCCAGGTGGTAGGGTGGCATTCAAAATAAAAATCCATTTTGTTTCTCTCTGTAAGAGAGTTCTATTCCAATCTCCTCCTCTATTGTTGGGATGGATCCTGTCCAAGATTAGAAATTTAATTCTTGGAATTTTGCTGTTATGAATATCTCTAATATGCCATCCTAGAGGGAGATCTGGGTCACATTTTTTCATACAAGTGATGTGTCTAGCCGCTCTTTTAAAGAATGGCTGTTTGGTTTTGCCAATGTAGAAAGATCCGCATTGGCATGAGAGTAGATACACAACTCCTTCCGTTTTACAGTTGGCAAAGTGGGTTGCTTTGAAGACTTTTCCATTAGGTAGTATTGCTTTATTGTCAATATTCATATACTGGATAATAGATTTCATTGGGAAAGCCTGAAAAAGTTTCATAAAAAATACCTAATGCACATTTTTGGGTCATTTTGTTGCCTTTTATGTAGCTCTCTATTGGCTTAAAATAAATTAAAAAAGCCCAAGCCTGAAACCCCATACAAAAACACTCAAAAATGCCTGTACAGATACTTAAGCCCTGTACACACGATCGGTTTTACAGACGAAAACAGTTCGATGGACTTTTTTCATCGGACAAACCGATCGTGTATGGGCCCCATCAGTCTTTTTTCCATCGGTGATTAAAAATAGAACATGTTTTAAAAAAAAAACGATAGCAAATTCCGATCGTCTGTGTGGAACTCCATCAGAGAAAAAACCCACACATGCTCAGAATCAAGTCGACACATGCTCAGAAGCATTTAACTTATTTTTTCTCGGCTCGTCAGAGTGTTTTACGTCACAGCATTTGGGGCCCTCGGATTTTTGACTGATGGTGTGTAGGCAAGACTGATGGAAGTCCATCGGTTTTATTCCATCGGAAATCCGATTGTGTGTACAGGGCTTAAATGTTCAGGTCATGTGCAAAAGGGGCCTTATGATTCAGTTTGATTGCTTTGTTGGTCAGCTTTCTACTCATTGGACAGAGGTGATGATGCTGATTTATTTTCCATTGTTCAGGATAAAGGCAGAGAGTCCGCAGAGCCAGCCACATAGCTGAACTAGACAGTGAAGTTGTTGAACCTGTCTGGCTGTGAGTTGTGTAAAAAAAAAATGAAATCACAAGACTGGCTGATCAGAATCACCAATGCTTTGGCACTTAATCCAGTTTACATATATATATATATATATATATATTATATGTGTGATACGCCGATAAATACGGTATATATATATATATATATATATATATATATATTATTATTTTTTTATTCTGTATTATCTGTTTTACTGGGGTTTCAATTTAAGCAAGGATTATATTAATTTAGTGTTGTGCCCTGACCATGTGGATTGCTATTTTTTTCGAATTTTATTGACATGTTTTATACGAATTCAGGCCACAGTTACAAACATTATTTTGCTTACAGTACCTCAGTCTCACGCTGTCTCCCATGCACACTTTATATATATTTTTTTACATTTGTATTTATTATTTTGCATTAATGTCGTTGTTTGGATGATAACTTAATTCAATGTTCTGTATTATTTGATTAGCCTTGCTTTTTGTAAAGTTTTTCTAAACCAGAAGTAAAATATAAAAGTTCTGTTCCAAAGAAATAATTTTTTGCTTTCAGTCCAAAGTGAAACAAATATTTTCCTGGTTGTGAACAAGCCAGAGGAATAGAGATGACATAGGAAGCATAGGAAGCTGCATTACTTGAAAATATGAAATAGGTGTATATCACCTGCCTGGCTATGTAGTGTGGCAGATGTGTGTAAATCATGAGACAGTTTCTTTTTTCCTGTGTGTATTATAATGTAACACTGAAAGGGAAAAAAAGCTCTCCTAAATCAAAGGCAAACTCTGGCTTTGGGCTTTTCCTCTCTATTACATTATGTACAATTTGTAGTCATGTAGTACTGTAGTCAGAAGACTTTGCTCAGTATGTTTTGAAGTAAATATCCAGAGCTGTGTTATGTGTTTTTTGTATGTCTTTTTTTCTTTATCAAAAAATATCCAAATTTGCTAACAAATTAATTAGGAGCTGCAATTTCTTAACAAAGACATTAAAAAATGATCAATTTGGTTTCATATATCAGCTTTGTTCCTTTTAAAATTAAACTCTGTATTTTGCATATTGCAGTTTTCTCCCAGTTTTCTCCCTGGAGGTGTACAAACATCCTGCTGCTTTAACCCTTTGCATCTTTAGGGCCTGTGTCGTGTCGTGTGGATTTTGTTTGCGCCAGATGGGGTTTGAGATCAGATGCAAGTCTATGGGGATGCCAAAACCCACTTGAGGCAAGCAGGTCAATTGCAAGTCAGGAGGAGGTCAACTGCTGGCCAGTTGCACATTTCAACACATTTTGAATGACCTCAGAAGGTTCCAAAACTGATGTCAGACTGATGCCATTGATACAATCCCAAAGACCCCTAAAATGCTGCATTGAGGACATAAGAACCTCAGCATGATATAGTAAATTACTGCTCGGACAGAATTTCAAGCTAATCCCCTAGTCATGTGATATTACATCACTTGTTATTTTGTTAGAAAAAGCAGGGTAGGTGAGCTACATAGTACTGGAACAGTGGTTGCTGTTAGACATGTGTGACCACTTTCTCTCTATTACTTTCCCCAATGACATATGCTTGTGCATCATTGAAAGGTGAAGAATGCGAGGATAAGGATGCAAAATCAGAAGACAGCAGCGCTAGAAGAGAGGGGAGCAAAGTGGTACAATACAGTGGAAGTCATATAGTGATCATGGAAGGTTACCTTGTGGGTAATTGTAAACTTTGAGACACTTACCTATATACTCCATAACCGTTTTACTTTTTAAACTCTTTTTTTTCCTTTGAAACTATACAGGACCTTACAACTATGGTTCTAATTTATGTGGGGGTGGTGTGTTGTGGGTGGGGACGAAAGCAGTTTGGCCTGGATAACATGCAATATCACAGGGAGATCACTAAAAGGCTTTACAGTTCCAGGCGGTCTTGTGGTCTTTAGGACATGTGGGAGCATGGTCTGGCAGAGAGCAATGTTTTTCAGTGTAGTTATGGAGATATGTTTGAGTTTCAATAAAGCTTTTTAGACTCAAACCAAAAAGAATGAGCAGATGTGCAGCTTTTTTTGTTTGGAATACGATCACTACAGATTACAATACAGATTACAGCCTACTTTACGCCTAGTTAAAGTGGCTGTAAAGGCTGAAGTTTTTTTACCTTCATGTATTCTATGCATGAAGGTCAAAAACCTTCTTTGTGCAACAGCTCCCCCAGCCCCTCTAATACTTACCTAAGCCTTATCCCAATCCAGTGATGTGCATGAGAGCTAAGGCTCACCCAGATCTCTCCCTTCTGATTGGCTGAGATGCAGCAGCTGGAGCCATTGGCTCCGCTGCTGTCAATCACAACCAGTGAGGCAGAATCAGGGGGCGGGGCTGAGTTGTGCTCTCTGTTGCTTATGAGCCAACTCAGAGAGCTGGCTCAGGAGCGATCACCTACAAGTGCCCCATAGCAAGCGGCTTGCTATGGGGGCACTCGGCAAGAGGAAAGGGCCCAGAGCGCTGGTGGGGTACCCAAGAAAATGAGAATTGGGGCTGCTCTGTGCAAAACCATTCCACAGAGCAGGTAAATATAACATGTTTGTTATTTAAAAAATAAATCCTTTACAATCACTTTAACCGATTCAGCCCCGGAAGATTTGGCTGACCGGGCCATTTTTTGCGATACGGCACTGCGTCTCTTTAACTTGCGCGGACGTGCGATGTTGTACCCAAACAAAACTGACGTCCATTTTTTCCCACAAATAGAGCTTTCTTTTGGTGGTATTTGATCACCTCTACGGTTTTTATTTTTTGCGCTATAAACAAAAAAAGAGCGTCAATTTTGAAAAAAACACAATATCTTTTACTTTTTGCTATAGTAAATATCCCAATTTAAAAAAAAAAAAAACACAATTTTTTTCCTCAGTTTAGGCCGATATATATTCTTCTACATATTTTTGGTAAAAAAAAATCACAATAGGCGTATATTGATTGATTTGCGCAAAAGTTATAGCGTCTACAAACTGTGTGAAAGATTTATGGCATTTATATGGCGTTTTTATTTTTTTAACTTTACTAGTAATGGCGGTGATCTGCGATTTTTTGCGGTATTGCGACATTGCGGCGGACAGGTCGGACACTTTTGACACATTTTTGAGACCATTGACATTTACAGAGTGATCAGTGCTATAAATATGCACTGATTACTATGTACATGTCCCTGGCAGGGAAGGGGTTAACACTAGGGGACGATCAAGGGGTAACTGTGTTCCCTATTTTGTGTTCTAACTGTGGGGGGAAGGGGACTGACTATAGGAGATGACAGATCGTGTTTTCTACTTTGTAAAAAGACACGATCTGTCTTGTCTCCTCAGACAGCATGGGGATTTGTGTGTTTACACACACAAACCCCCACGTGGCCGGTGGGCCCTGGTGGCTCTCCTGGGCGAAGCCGTATATATACAGCTTTTTCCCAGGAGAGCCATTCTGACGCAATATATCTGCGTGAGCCGGTCAGGAACCAGTTAATTGGGATGTCCATGAAATATCTTTGGTAAGGATAGCAGATAGTAAGTTTATTACGTTAATTACACTTACCTCCATGCCATTCTTTCCCAAGTACAGCTCTCCTAAAATTAGGCCTAGAGCACAGTGACATGTGCACTCATTGTTTCTGTTTTGTGCGTTTTCTTTTTATGGTCCCTGCTAATTTTTTAATGGAATCGGTCATGGTAATAGAAGTCTAAAAGGCTGCCATTCAAACTTATTTAATTAAAGCAAAAGCAGAAAGAACACGCAAAGAGGCTACATAATCTGTTAATGTTCAGTAGCCAGCGAAGAGGCCAGATAGGCATAACTAATTCATAATATAAAGTAATATTCAAAATTACTTTTAAATGTTGTTTTTATTTATAGTAATTAAATGGTAAATTCTAGTTTCAGCAGGCCCTAGGAGGCAATGATTTGTATAATTTCCAAACGAATAGCGATCAATAAAGGAAGTTTGAACATAGTAAATTAGGCCCTATCTTTCCTCTCCTTTGGCTTTAGTGTGGAATTCTACAGACCATGAACAGTTGACAGCAATGCTGGAAGAGGAATCTTTGGTATAAATTCAGCACTCTGAATCTTTAAAATGAGTATACCGGTAATTTTGTGCTCAACCTATAGTCCAAAAAACCTTTTATGTAGCTTAGTAAAAGGTTAGATCATTGGTTGTTTTTTTTATTTATATTTGCATTCCCATTGAGGAGACGTCACCGCAGGTTCCACTCTTAGATAGAAATGTAAACTTAGAAATACGACAGTTTGCCCTTGGGACTTTAAAGGAGGTGTGACACACTACATAGTAAAATGCATGTTATACAGATTTATTTGTACATTTTTACCCTGCTGTAGCAAATTGGAGCATGCTTTCCTTTTTTTTTTTTGCCTTCCTCTGGATCAACTGTGGGTGAACTATGTAACTATGAAACGCATCGGGTCACAATGATGCATTCTCATACCCATTATGGATTGTTCTGTGGAATATTGTACTTGGTTACAAAACAACATTATGTTCTACACTACAAATCTGTTTGATAAAATGATACCTGTTCGTGTTGATTTGTTGGCATTATATGTACTAATAAACCTGTATAACATACATTTTACTACGTTGTGTATTGCACCTCATTTAAAGTCCCATGGGCAAACTGTCGTATTTCTATATTACATGGAGATGGAGGCCCCTCAAGGGGTGCATCAAGCCACATCCTGTTATGAAATGTATACATGTTGCAACGTTATGGAAGAGTAATAAAAATGGCTGGAGTTAAAGTGATTGTAAAGGTTTTTGTTTTTTAAATAACAAACATGTTATACTTACCTGCTCTGTGCAAGGGTTTTGCACAGAGCAGCCCCGATCCTCCACTTCTGGGGTGCCACGTCGGCGCTCCTGGGCCCTCCTTTTCATCGGGTGCCCCCACGGAGAGCCGCTTTCCCTAGGGGCACCCGTGCAGGCGCACTCACAAGTCCCGCTGCTGCGTCCTCTGACAAAGACAGCATGACTGAGTGGGGGGGGGGGGTCTGGTAGCAGCTGCAGGATGTGGATTGTAAAATGCATTAAGGTGAGAAACCTTGAGACTTAACAACCCCTTTAAGCTTTTTTATTGGATACAAGAATAAAATAAAGATACAGAAATGCATATTTACCTGATTTGTGAACAGCATTTTATTTGATTTTTTATATATATATATATATATATATATATATATATATATATATATATATATATATTATACCTACTATGAAAATAGTGTGGGTGTTACAGTGTTTCTTAAATCTAAACATTGTCAGGGTACTGTAATTGCTAGGCACAAGCCACGTTCAACCTTGTTAACAGTACAAAAATACTTGTAGTATCACAAAAAAATAGAATATAAAAAATAGATCCGGCATTGAGTTTAAATCTCTGCAGTTAATGGCAGAGCTATGCAGTATATTACTGTAGGTCCTACTGTAGAGCTATATCAAATGACAAGATTTATGAGAGACAAATAGACCTGTTAAAACAGTATTCTCTTGCAACAGAGATTATGAAATATAACATTGCTATCATAAAGAGGAGAAAATAAAAATAACCATATATGTAATTTGAAATGAATGTTGATTGCCTATATAATGCGGTTCCATCTCAGCCATGTGCAAATGTCAATATTTTTTATCATTATTAGCAGCTACAGTATTTAGCATGCCAGACAGATAGTAATTTGTTTAATTACCTTTTACACTGCACCCTCCTGCATTCACACCCTCAATAGAATTTTCAGTTTATTATTTTACTATAAAACTGCAATGTTGTGCTTATATTAATACGAGCAAAACAAATAGTTTCATGCCAGGAAAAAGTACAATAAGCTATTTTACAGAAAACTTATGAATGGGCAGAAATATATTTAGAAATACTAAGTGCAAAGAAGATACAAAAACTGAGTGGTCACCGGTACCTTTCTTGGGTATTGGAATAGAAAACACATCTTTTTAAAGTGGACCTGTGTGCTACCTAATCAACTAGTAATACAAGTAACAGTTCTTGTCCCGGGGCCTAAACAAACTATTGGGAGTCATTGTAGTTTGGGGGGTAGCTGTTCATAGGTATAATTTAGCACACTTACCTTAGTGGACCAGATATAAATTTAAACAAAAAAAAAACATCCTAACCCCAATGTTACTTAAAGTGTAAGTAAACCCCCCTATTGTTTTCAGCCAAGGAAGCTGCCATCTTTGCCTCTGTTTAATCTACAACTGCCATGATGCCGCACATGTGATCAGTTATGACACAAGACATTGGATGGTTTGACAGTTTGATTGAGAGCACAACCAATGGGAGTGTTACATTTCCGGCATGTGCTGGAAATTAAACTGTTTTATGGATGGGTTTACTTCCACTTTAAGGGGCTCTCAGATCTCACAAACAATTTCTCTGAAAATTTATAGAAAGGACAGGTTGAACGAACTTTACCGGTACCAGAAATATAATCTTGATAGGTGCTTTCTGTAGCAATACGAAATGTACATTTAAAGCTCACTTATATTTGAGTGCTTTAATATGATTATCAGTGTCCCATTCCTTGGTTTCATACTACAGGTTAGAAAATGACTAGATCATATAAAACACAATAATGACCATAGATTAAAATGTCTTAATATCACCAAGCATTAATATGGATTTTAATGGGTTACTGCTTCACCAGGTTCTTTTCAAAACCCTATCCTTTAGAAGGTTCATTATTAAGGATTACGTCCTAAGATAATGTGTGCCAAATCTGCAGTCTAGACATTCTTTTTTTATCTGTTCTGGATCATAAGTAGGGATGAGCTTCGTGTTCGAGTCGAACATACGTTCGACTCGAACATCGGCTGTTCGATCGTTCGACGAAGATCGAACGATTTGGGCCGTTCGCGCCAAATTCGAGTGACGCGAATGGCCCACAATGCACTACGCCATCGCAGTGTCATCCAGGCGCTGTGATTGGCCAAGCATGCACTGTGACCCCGCATGCTTGGCCAATCACAGCGCCGGCAGCGAGGAGAGCAATGATTGGCTTCAGGCAGGATGCCTGTGGCCAATTATTGCTGAGGGGGTTTAGTACACGCCCCACACTATAAAAGGCCGCCAGCGCGGCGGCCTTGTGTAGTGTGTTCCGGAGCAGGGAAAGAGAAGCATAGGCAGGGACAGTGTCATTATTTTTCCTTTACTAATCCTGGATTCCTTGTGTTTAGGGACAAATAAGGATAGGTAGGGAGAGTGTCAGTGACAGTGTGCTATTCTGTGCTAATCCTTGTTTGTAGGGACAGAGAGGTACAGTGAGGGAAAGTGTCAGTGTGCTATTCTGTTCTAAACCAATCTTGCTGAACCATATTTTCAATCCTTGAGTTTAGGGACAGAGAGGTACAGTGAGGGAAAGTGTCAGTGTGCTATTTTGTGCTAAATCTTGTTTGTAGGGAGGGACAGAGTAGGGCAGCGAGGGAAAGTGTCAGTGTGCTATTCTGTTCTAAACCAATTTTGCTGTTCCATATTTTCAATCCTTGAGTTTAGGGACAGAGAAGGACACTCGTGGCAATTATCAGTGTGCTATTCTGTGCTAAATCTTGTTTGTAGGGAGGGACAGAGTAGGACAGTGAGGGAAAGTGTCAGTGTGCTATTCTGTTCTAAACCAATTTTGCTGTTCCATATTTTCAATCCTTGAGTTTAGGGACAGAGAAGGACACTCGTGGCAATTTTCAGTGTGCTATTCTGTGCTAAATCTTGTTTGTAGGGAGGGACATAGTAGGACAGTGAGGGAAAGTGTCAGTGTGCTATTCTGTTCTAAACCAATTTTGCTGTTCCATATTTTCAATCCTTGAGTTTAGGGACAGAGAAGGACACTCGTGGCAATTATCAGTGTGCTATTCTGTGCTAAATCTTGTTTGTAGGGAGGGACAGAGTAGGACAGTGAGGGAAAGTGTCAGTGTGCTATTCTGTTCTAAACCAATTTTGCTGTTCCATATTTTCAATCCTTGAGTTTAGGGACAGAGAAGGACACTCGTGGCAATTTTCAGTGTGCTATTCTGTGCTAAATCTTGTTTGTAGGGAGGGACAGAGTAGGACAGCGAGGGAAAGTGTCAGTGTGCTATTCTGTTCTAAACCAATTTTGCTGTTCCATATTTTCAATCCTTGAGTTTAGGGACAGAGAAGGACACTCGTGGCAATTATCAGTGTGCTATTCTGTGCTAAATCTTGTTTGTAGGGAGGGACAGAGTAGGACAGTGAGGGAAAGTGTCAGTGTGCTATTCTGTTCTAAACCAATTTTGCTGTTCCATATTTTCAATCCTTGAGTTTAGGGACAGAGAAGGACACTCGTGGCAATTATCAGTGTGCTATTCTGTGCTAAATCTTGTTTGTAGGGAGGGACAGAGTAGGACAGTGAGGGAAAGTGTCAGTGTGCTATTCTGTTCTAAACCAATTTTGCTGTTCCATATTTTCAATCCTTGAGTTTAGGGACAGAGAAGGACACTCGTGGCAATTATCAGTGTGCTATTCTGTGCTAAATCTTGTTTGTAGGGAGGGACAGAGTAGGACAGTGAGGGAAAGTGTCAGTGTGCTATTCTGTTCTAAACCAATTTTGCTGTTCCATATTTTCAATCCTTGAGTTTAGGGACAGAGAAGGACACTCGTGGCAATTTTCAGTGTGCTATTCTGTGCTAAATCTTGTTTGTAGGGAGGGACAGAGTAGGACAGTGAGGGAAAGTGTCAGTGTGCTATTCTGTTCTAAACCAATTTTGCTGTTCCATATGTTCAAGTCTTGAGTTTAGGGACAGAGAAGGACACTCGTGGCAATTATCAGTGTGCTATTCTGTGCTAAATCTTGTTTGTAGGGAGGGACAGAGTAGGACAGTGAGGGAAAGTGTCAGTGTGCTATTCTGTTCTAAACCAATTTTGCTGTTCCATATTTTCAATCCTTGAGTTTAGGGACAGAGAAGGACACTCGTGGCAATTTTCAGTGTGCTATTCTGTGCTAAATCTTGTTTGTAGGGAGGGACAGAGTAGGACAGTGAGGGAAAGTGTCAGTGTGCTATTCTGTTCTAAACCAATTTTGCTGTTCCATATTTTCAATCCTTGAGTTTAGGGACAGAGAAGGACACTCGTGGCAATTTTCAGTGTGCTATTCTGTGCTAAATCTTGTTTGTAGGGAGGGACAGAGTAGGACAGTGAGGGAAAGTGTCAGTGTGCTATTCTGTTCTAAACCAATTTTGCTGTTCCATATTTTCAATCCTTGAGTTTAGGGACAGAGAAGGACACTCGTGGCAATTATCAGTGTGCTATTCTGTGCTAAATTTTGTTTGTAGGGAGGGACAGAGTAGGACAGTGAGGGAAAGTGTCAGTGTGCTATTCTGTTCTAAACCAATTTTGCTGTTCCATATTTTCAATCCTTGAGTTTAGGGACAGAGAAGGACACTCGTGGCAATTTTCAGTGTGCTATTCTGTGCTAAATCTTGTTTGTAGGGAGGGACAGAGTAGGACAGTGAGGGAAAGTGTCAGTGTGCTATTCTGTTCTAAACCAATTTTGCTGTTCCATATTTTCAATCCTTGAGTTTAGGGACAGAGAAGGACACTCGTGGCAATTATCAGTGTGCTATTCTGTGCTAAATCTTGTTTGTAGGGAGGGACAGAGTAGGACAGTGAGGGAAAGTGTCAGTGTGCTATTCTGTTCTAAACCAATTTTGCTGTTCCATATTTTCAATCCTTGAGTTTAGGGACAGAGAAGGACACTTGTGGCAATTTTCAGTGTGCTATTCTGTGCTAAATCTTGTTTGTAGGGAGGGACAGAGTAGGACAGTGAGGGAAAGTGTCAGTGTGCTATTCTGTTCTAAACCAATTTTGCTGTTCCATATTTTCAATCCTTGAGTTTAGGGACAGAGAAGGACACTCGTGGCAATTTTCAGTGTGCTATTCTGTGCTAAATCTTGTTTGTAGGGAGGGACAGAGTAGGACAGTGAGGGAAAGTGTCAGTGTGCTATTCTGTTCTAAACCAATTTTGCTGTTCCATATTTTCAATCCTTGAGTTTAGGGACAGAGAAGGACACTCGTGGCAATTATCAGTGTGCTATTCTGTGCTAAATCTTGTTTGTAGGGAGGGACAGAGTAGGACAGTGAGGGAAAGTGTCAGTGTGCTATTCTGTTCTAAACCAATTTTGCTGTTCCATATTTTCAATCCTTGAGTTTAGGGACAGAGAAGGACACTCGTGGCAATTTTTAGTGTGCTATTCTGTGCTAAATCTTGTTTGTAGGGAGGGACAGAGTAGGACAGTGAGGGAAAGTGTCAGTGTGCTATTCTGTTCTAAACCAATTTTGCTGTTCCATATTTTCAATCCTTGAGTTTAGGGACAGAGAAGGACACTCGTGGCAATTTTCAGTGTGCTATTCTGTGCTAAATCTTGTTTGTAGGGAGGGACAGAGTAGGACAGTGAGGGAAAGTGTCAGTGTGCTATTCTGTTCTAAACCAATTTTGCTGTTCCATATTTTCAATCCTTGAGTTTAGGGACAGAGAAGGACACTCGTGGCAATTTTCAGTGTGCTATTCTGTGCTAAATCTTGTTTGTAGGGAGGGACAGAGTAGGACAGTGAGGGAAAGTGTCAGTGTGCTATTCTATTCTAAACCAATTTTGCTGTTCCATATTTTCAATCCTTGAGTTTAGGGACAGAGAAGGACACTCGTGGCAATTATCAGTGTGCTATTCTGTGCTAAATCTTGTTTGTAGGGAGGGACAGAGTAGGACAGTGAGGGAAAGTGTCAGTGTGCTATTCTGTTCTAAACCAATTTTGCTGTTCCATATTTTCAATCCTTGAGTTTAGGGACAGAGAAGGACACTCGTGGCAATTTTCAGTGTGCTATTCTGTGCTAAATCTTGTTTGTAGGGAGGGACAGAGTAGGACAGTGAGGGAAAGTGTCAGTGTGCTATTCTGTTCTAAACCAATTTTGCTGTTCCATATTTTCAATCCTTGAGTTTAGGGACAGAGAAGGACACTCGTGGCAATTTTCAGTGTGCTATTCTGTGCTAAATCTTGTTTGTAGGGAGGGACAGAGTAGGACAGTGAGGGAAAGTGTCAGTGTGCTATTCTGTTCTAAACCAATTTTGCTGTTCCATATTTTCAATCCTTGAGTTTAGGGACAGAGAAGGACACTCGTGGCAATTTTCAGTGTGCTATTCTGTGCTAAATCTTGTTTGTAGGGAGGGACAGAGTAGGACAGTGAGGGAAAGTGTCAGTGTGCTATTCTGTTCTAAACCAATTTTGCTGTTCCATATTTTCAATCCTTGAGTTTAGGGACAGAGAAGGACACTCGTGGCAATTATCAGTGTGCTATTCTGTGCTAAATCTTGTTTGTAGGGAGGGACAGAGTAGGACAGTGAGGGAAAGTGTCAGTGTGCTATTCTGTTCTAAACCAATTTTGTTGTTCCATATTTTCAATCCTTGAGTTTAGGGACAGAGAAGGACACTTGTGGAAATTATCAGTGTGCTATTCTGTGCTAAATCTTGTTTGTAGGGAGGGACAGAGTAGGACAGTGAGGGAAAGTGTCAGTGTGCTATTCTGTTCTAAACCAATTTTGCTGTTCCATATTTTCAATCCTTGAGTTTAGGGACAGAGAAGGACACTCGTGGCAATTATCAGTGTGCTATTCTGTGCTAAATCTTGTTTGTAGGGAGGGACAGAGTAGGACAGTGAGGGAAAGTGTCAGTGTGCTATTCTGTTCTAAACCAATTTTGCTGTTCCATATTTTCAATCCTTGAGTTTAGGGACAGAGAAGGACACTCGTGGCAATTATCAGTGTGCTATTCTGTGCTAAATCTTGTTTGTAGGGAGGGACAGATTAGGACAGTGAGGGAAAGTGTCAGTGTGCTATTCTGTTCTAAACCAATTTTGCTGTTCCATATTTTCAATCCTTGAGTTTAGGGACAGAGAAGGACACTCGTGGAAATTATCAGTGTGCTATTCTGTGCTAAATCTTGTTTGTAGGGAGGGACAGAGTAGGACAGTGAGGGAAAGTGTCAGTGTGCTATTCTGTTCTAAACCAATTTTGCTGTTCCATATTTTCAATCCTTGAGTTTAGGGACAGAGAAGGACACTCGTGGCAATTATCAGTGTGCTATTCTGTGCTAAATCTTGTTTGTAGGGAGGGACAGAGTAGGACAGTGAGGGAAAGTGTCAGCGTGCTATTCTGTTCTAAACCAATTTTGCTGTTCCATATTTTCAATCCTTGAGTTTAGGGACAGAGAAGGACACTCGTGGCAATTATCAGTGTGCTATTCTGTGCTAAATCTTGTTTGTAGGAAGGGACAGATTAGGACAGTGAGGGAAAGTGTCAGTGTGCTATTCTGTTCTAAACCAATTTTGCTGTTCCATATTTTCAATCCTTGAGTTTAGGGACAGAGAAGGACACTCGTGGAAATTATCAGTGTGCTATTCTGTGCTAAATCTTGTTTGTAGGGGGGACAGAGTAGGACAGTGAGGGAAAGTGTCAGTGTGCTATTCTGTTCTAAACCAATTTTGCTGTTCCATATTTTCAATCCTTGAGTTTAGGGACAGAGAAGGACACTCGTGGCAATTATCAGTGTGCTATTCTGTGCTAAATCTTGTTTGTAGGGAGGGACAGAGTAGGACATTGAGAGAAAGTGTCCTATTCTGTTCTAAACCAATTTTGCTGAACCATATTTTCAATCCTTGAGTTTAGGGACAGAGAGGTACAGTGAGTGAAACTGACAGTGTGCTATTCTGTTCTAAACCAATTTTGCTGTTCCATATTTTCAATCCTTGAGTTTAGGGACAGAGAAGGACACTTGTGGCAATTATCAGTGTGCTATTCTGTGCTAAATCTTGTTTGTAGGGAGGGACAGAGTAGGACAGTGAGGGAAAGTGTCAGTGTGCTATTCTGTTCTAAACCAATTTTGCTGTTCCATATTTTCAATCCTTGAGTTTAGGGACAGAGAAGGACACTTGTGGCAATTTTCAGTGTGCTATTCTGTGCTAAATCTTGTTTGTAGGGAGGGACAGAGTAGGACAGTGAGGGAAAGTGTCAGTGTGCTATTCTGTTCTAAACCAATTTTGCTGTTCCATATTTTCAATCCTTGAGTTTAGGGACAGAGAAGGACACTTGTGGCAATTATCAGTGTGCTATTCTGTGCTAAATCTTGTTTGTAGGGAGGGACAGAGTAGGACAGTGAGGGAAAGTGTCAGTGTGCTATTCTGTTCTAAACCAATTTTGCTGTTCCATATTTTCAATCCTTGAGTTTAGGGACAGAGAAGGACACTCGTGGCAATTTTCAGTGTGCTATTCTGTGCTAAATCTTGTTTGTAGGGAGGGACAGAGTAGGACAGTGAGGGAAAGTGTCAGTGTGCTATTCTGTTCTAAACCAATTTTGCTGTTCCATATTTTCAATCCTTGAGTTTAGGGACAGAGAAGGACACTCGTGGCAATTATCAGTGTGCTATTCTGTGCTAAATCTTGTTTGTAGGGAGGGACAGAGTAGGACAGTGAGGGAAAGTGTCAGTGTGCTATTCTGTTCTAAACCAATTTTGCTGTTCCATATTTTCAATCCTTGAGTTTAGGGACAGAGAAGGACACTCGTGGCAATTTTCAGTGTGCTATTCTGTGCTAAATCTTGTTTGTAGGGAGGGACAGAGTAGGACAGTGAGGGAAAGTGTCAGTGTGCTATTCTGTTCTAAACCAATTTTGCTGTTCCATATTTTCAATCCTTGAGTTTAGGGACAGAGAAGGACACTCGTGGCAATTTTCAGTGTGCTATTCTGTGCTAAATCTTGTTTGTAGGGAGGGACAGAGTAGGACAGTGAGGGAAAGTGTCAGTGTGCTATTCTGTTCTAAACCAATTTTGCTGTTCCATATTTTCAATCCTTGAGTTTAGGGACAGAGAAGGACACTCGTGGCAATTATCAGTGTGCTATTCTGTGCTAAATCTTGTTTGTAGGGAGGGACAGAGTAGGACAGTGAGGGAAAGTGTCAGTGTGCTATTCTGTTCTAAACCAATTTTGTTGTTCCATATTTTCAATCCTTGAGTTTAGGGACAGAGAAGGACACTTGTGGCAATTATCAGTGTGCTATTCTGTGCTAAATCTTGTTTGTAGGGAGGGACAGAGTAGGACAGTGAGGGAAAGTGTCAGTGTGCTATTCTGTTCTAAACCAATTTTGCTGTTCCATATTTTCAATCCTTGAGTTTAGGGACAGAGAAGGACACTCGTGGCAATTATCAGTGTGCTATTCTGTGCTAAATCTTGTTTGTAGGGAGGGACAGATTAGGACAGTGAGGGAAAGTGTCAGTGTGCTATTCTGTTCTAAACCAATTTTGCTGTTCCATATTTTCAATCCTTGAGTTTAGGGACAGAGAAGGACACTCGTGGAAATTATCAGTGTGCTATTCTGTGCTAAATCTTGTTTGTAGGGAGGGACAGAGTAGGACAGTGAGGGAAAGTGTCAGTGTGCTATTCTGTTCTAAACCAATTTTGCTGTTCCATATTTTCAATCCTTGAGTTTAGGGACAGAGAAGGACACTCGTGGCAATTATCAGTGTGCTATTCTGTGCTAAATCTTGTTTGTAGGGAGGGACAGAGTAGGACAGTGAGGGAAAGTGTCAGCGTGCTATTCTGTTCTAAACCAATTTTGCTGTTCCATATTTTCAATCCTTGAGTTTAGGGACAGAGAAGGACACTCGTGGCAATTATCAGTGTGCTATTCTGTGCTAAATCTTGTTTGTAGGAAGGGACAGATTAGGACAGTGAGGGAAAGTGTCAGTGTGCTATTCTGTTCTAAACCAATTTTGCTGTTCCATATTTTCAATCCTTGAGCTTAGGGACAGAGAAGGACACTCGTGGAAATTATCAGTGTGCTATTCTGTGCTAAATCTTGTTTGTAGGGGGGACAGAGTAGGACAGTGAGGGAAAGTGTCAGTGTGCTATTCTGTTCTAAACCAATTTTGCTGTTCCATATTTTCAATCCTTGAGTTTAGGGACAGAGAAGGACACTCGTGGCAATTATCAGTGTGCTATTCTGTGCTAAATCTTGTTTGTAGGGAGGGACAGAGTAGGACAGTGAGGGAAAGTGTCCTATTCTGTTCTAAACCAATTTTGCTGAACCATATTTTCAATCCTTGAGTTTAGGGACAGAGAGGTACAGTGAGTGAAACTGACAGTGTGCTATTCTGTTCTAAACCAATTTTGCTGTTCCATATTTCAAATCCTTGAGTTTAGGGACAGAGAAGGACACTCGTGGCAATTTTCAGTGTGCTATTCTGTGCTAAATCTTGTTTGTAGGGAGGGACAGAGTAGGACAGTGAGGGAAAGTGTCAGTGTGCTATTCTGTTCTAAACCAATTTTGCTGTTCCATATTTTCAATCCTTGAGTTTAGGGACAGAGAAGGACACTCGTGGCAATTATCAGTGTGCTATTCTGTGCTA
Organism: Rana muscosa; assembly: GCA_029206835.1. Lineage (NCBI taxonomy): Eukaryota > Metazoa > Chordata > Amphibia > Anura > Ranidae > Rana > Rana muscosa. The sequence continues at coordinate 933,801,988 of CM055116.1, forward strand.
AATCTTGTTTGTAGGGAGGGACAGATTAGGACAGTGAGGGAAAGTGTCAGTGTGCTATTCTGTTCTAAACCAATTTTGCTGTTCCATATTTTCAATCCTTGAGTTTAGGGACAGAGAAGGACACTCGTGGAAATTATCAGTGTGCTATTCTGTGCTAAATCTTGTTTGTAGGGAGGGACAGAGTAGGACAGTGAGGGAAAGTGTCAGTGTGCTATTCTGTTCTAAACCAATTTTGCTGTTCCATATTTTCAATCCTTGAGTTTAGGGACAGAGAAGGACACTCGTGGCAATTATCAGTGTGCTATTCTGTGCTAAATCTTGTTTGTAGGGAGGGACAGAGTAGGACAGTGAGGGAAAGTGTCAGCGTGCTATTCTGTTCTAAACCAATTTTGCTGTTCCATATTTTCAATCCTTGAGTTTAGGGACAGAGAAGGACACTCGTGGCAATTATCAGTGTGCTATTCTGTGCTAAATCTTGTTTGTAGGGAGGGACAGAGTAGGACAGTGAGGGAAAGTGTCCTATTCTGTTCTAAACCAATTTTGCTGAACCATATTTTCAATCCTTGAGTTTAGGGACAGAGAGGTACAGTGAGTGAAACTGACAGTGTGCTATTCTGTTCTAAACCAATTTTGCTGTTCCATATTTCAAATCCTTGAGTTTAGGGACAGAGAAGGATAGGCAGGGGACAGTGTCAGTGTCATTGTTGCTAAGCCTCCTGCACAGTATACACCTGAAGGTAGCCCTTATTGCTCTTTTTCCCATCTCTCTGCAGGCCATCCATTAAAATGTCTGGAAGGCAAACAAGGAGAGGCAGACAGTCAGGAGGCAAAAAAAGAGGGCAAGCAGGCTCTGTGTCTGGGGGCAACAGTGCTGGTCGTGGACGTGGTGCATTGTCATCAGCACATGGCCATGGGACACGCTTGTCCTTCTTTTCGGCAGCTGGACATGTTGAGCCACATCATGCCGAAGACTTGGTAGAGTGGATGACCAAGCCCACCTCATCCTCCTCATCCTCTCTCACCCAGGCTCAGGGTACTGGCAAAGCAGCTGCCAAAGCGTCCTCTTCTCTGGTATCATTATCTTCATTAGTCAATCCTTCCCTAGACCCACCATGTCCTCCTCCTGAGGAGTCCCCCGAACTGTTTGAGCACAGTGTTGGGTACATGCTCCAGGAGGATGTCCAGCGTTTCGAAGGATCTGATGATGATACCCAGCTACAGGAAGGCAGCAGCGTGAGAGCAGAGAGAGGGGATGCTCAAGAAGGACACCAATCTGGCAGTCATGCTCCAGCAGCTGCAGCATACTGCCAGATTGGCTCCAGTGATGAGGAGGGAGGGGATGATGAGGTCACTGACTCCACGTGGGTGCCTAATAGGAGAGAGGAGGAGGAGGAGGATGAGGAGGAGGCACATCTCCAACGAGGCAGGATGCCCTTGAGTGGCCAGCGTATGGGCAGCACACCGACGGAATCACACTGCAGAGCTCCGCCTGTGCAGGGCGCTGCCTCTGCCCGTCATTCAAAAAGTTCTTTGGTGTGGGCCTTTTTTGAGGCGAGTGCATCAGATCGCACAGCTGCTGTTTGCAACATATGTCTCAAGCGTATATCGCGTGGCCAAAACATCAGCCGCTTGGGCACCACATGCTTGATCAGACATATGTTGACCTGCCATGCAGCTCGTTGGCAAGCCTACCTTAAAGACCCACACCAAAGAACAAAGCTGACCTCTTCTTGCACCGCATCAGCTGGGATCTCCAACCCCACTATACCTTCACTCCTCTCTGAAACCTGTTCTGAGAGGAATGAAGGTGTAGAATTAGGTGTGTCACAGGCAAGTACTTGCGGGCACTCTGCTAGCAGTACACCAACGTCCGATTCTACCAGGCAAATTTCCCTGCCCCAGCTGCTGGACCGTCGAAAGAAGTTCACTCCCAGCCATCCACATGCCCAGCGGTTGAATGCTAGCTTGGCTAAATTGCTAGCGCTTCAACTGCTGCCTTTTCAGTTGGTAGACTCGGCCCCCTTCCGTGAGTTTGTGCAATGTGCGGTTCCTCAGTGGCAGGTTCCCAAACGCCACTTTTTTGCACGGAAGGCGATTCCGGCTCTCTACAGGCATGTGGAAGGCAATGTCTTGGCCTCCCTGGACAGGGCGGTCAGCGGTAAGGTGCATATTACCGCTGACTCATGGTCCAGCAGGCATGGACAGGGACGTTACCTTTCTTTCACGGCCCATTGGGTCACTCTTTTGGCAGCTGGGAAGGATGCAGGACAAGGTGCAGTAGTGTTGGAGGTTGTTCCACCGCCACGCCTCCAAAATGCTACTACTGGTTGTGACACACCTCTCTCCTCCACCCCCTCCTCTTCTTCTTCCTCCATGGCCTCTTCCTGTGGTTTGTCCTCGGAACCAGCGGTGCTCCGTAGGCGTTCAAGGGGCTACGCAAGTACGCAGGCAAAAAGATGCCATGCCGTGCTTGCGCTGGTGTGTTTGGGGGACAGGAGCCACACTGGGGCAGAGGTCCTGTCTGCTCTGCAGGGGCAGGCCGAGAGGTGGTTGATGCCACGCCAGCTTAAGCCAGGAATGGTGGTTTGCGACAATGGCACCAACCTCCTCTCCGCCCTCCGACAGGGACAACTGACCCATGTGCCCTGTATGGCTCACGTCCTTAACCTGGTGGTGCAGCGGTTCTTGGGCAGGTACCCGGGCTTACAGGATGTCCTGAGGCAGGCCAGGAAAGTCTGTGTGCATTTCCGCAGATCTTATAATGCCAGTGCTCGCCTGGCTGAGCTGCAAAAGGAGTTGAACCTGCCCAAGAACCGCCTTATATGTGACATGCCCACCAGGTGGAACTCAACGTTGGCCATGCTGCAGCGGCTGCACACGCAGCAGAGGGCCATCAATGAGTACCTGTGCGACTACGGCACCAGGACAGGGTCAGGGGAGCTCGGGTTTTTTTCACCACGCCAGTGGGGCATGATCAGGGATGCATGCACTGTCCTGGCACCATTTGAGGAGGCCACGAGGATGGTGAGCAGTGACAGTGCATGCATCAGTGACACTGTACCTCTTGTCCACCTGTTGGAGCACACGCTGCGTGGAATAATGGACAGGGCACTTGAGGCAGAACAGAGGCAGGAAGAGGAGGACTTCCTTGCCTCTCAAGGCCCCCTTTACCCAGACAGTGTTCCTTCTGTCCCACCCATCGCACAGGAAGAGGAGGAGGAGGAGGAGGAGGATTGTGTCAGCATGGAGGTGGAGGCTGGCGCTCAGCATCATCAGCAGCAGTCTTTTAGGGATGATTTACAGTCCCAAGAAACCAGTGGACTTGTACGTGGCTGGGAGGAGGTAGCTGCGGATCATGTCGTCCTTAGTGACCCAGAGGACTCCGGACTGAATGCCTCAGCTAACCTACGCTGCATGGCCTCCCTGATCCTGCAAAGTCTGCGGAAGGATCCTCGTATTCTTCGGATCAAGGAGAGGGACCATTACTGGCTGGCCACTCTCCTTGATCCACGGTACAAGGGTAAGGTTGCGGACCTTATCGTACCGTCGCAGAGGGAGCAGAGGATGAGACAACTCCGGGAGGCCTTGCAGAAAGGTCTGTGCAACGCGTTCCCAGAGACTGGGAGGTTACAAACTCCTGGTCCTGGACAACGAGTTGCTGAGGCTTCGGGCAGTCAAAGAAGGAGCGGTGGGGAAGGTGGCCGTCTGACCAATGCATTCAGACAATTCTTTAGTCCGCAGCCCCAAAGTATGATCGGTTCCAGCAACCATCGCCAGCGTCTGATATACATGGTCCAGGAATACCTAGGGGCAAGGTCAGACTTGGACACCTTCCCCACCGAAAATCCTCTGGCTTACTGGGTCTTGAGGATGGATCACTGGCCAGAGCTTGCACAGTATGCAATTGAGCTACTGGCCTGACCTGCATCCAGCGTTCTTTCAGAACGCACATTCAGTGCTGCTGGAGGATTTGTCACGGATCACAGGGTGCGCCTGTCCAGCGACTCGGTTGATCGACTGACTTTCATCAAGATGAACCAGTCTTGGATCACCACCAGCTACCACACACCAGATGCTGATATAACAGACTAATTGATTTTAAAATGTCACATCCCTTCAAGACTGATGCTGATGCTGAGTGCCTGTGCTGTTATGTTGACTGGCTATCCTCCTCCTCCTCCTCAATGATACGATTAATAATGATAGCTTGGAAGATCATTTTGGTTTATGGGTGACGCCACCAGTGGCTAAGGCCCAATTTTTCAGCCCCTGTTTAACAGGGGCGTGTAATTAAAATTTTTGATGCAATACTTTGCAACAGGCCTCATTGCTGTGCTCCAAGTACAGTATCTGTGAGGGGTTGCAGTGTTGTGCCACCAGTGCCTAAGGCCCAATTTTTCAGCCCCTGTTCAACAGGGGCATGCAATTATAATTATTGATCTAATAATTCACAGCAGGGCCCATTGCTGCGCCCACCAAGAGTAACTGTCAGGCCTTACAGTGTTGTGGCACCAGCACCACCATCACCACCACCACCACCACCAAAGGCCCAATTTTTCAGCCCCTGTTCAACAGGGGCATGCAATTATAATTATTGATCTAATAATTCACAGCAGGGCCCATTGCTGCGCCCACCAAGAGTAACTGTCAGGCCTTACAGTGTTGTGGCACCAGCACCACCATCAAAGGCCCAATTTTTACTACCACTGATCAACAATTATATGTTATTACAATTCCTAATATAATAGTTGACAGCAGGGCGTTCCAGCACCCACCAAGAATAACTGTGAGTGCTTTCAGTGTTGTGCCAACACCAACACCTAAGGGGCCAATTTCTGCAGAGTATATACGGCAGGTCCCTACTTTCAAACATCCAACTTACAAACTACTACTACTTGCAAACGGAAGAAGACAACAGGAAGTGAGAGGAAATCTACCCCTTGGAAGGAAAATTCTCTCCTGTAAGAATTAATATGGGAGAAAGGTGTCTCCTCTCTACTGATGCTTTATCACCAATCTTTGTTTCAATAAAAACACCACATTTCAAAAACAGTTGTCATTGGGACGCAAAGTGAGGTGAAATGTTCTGAACAGGGGCACAGACAGCAAAAAAAATGTGACAGGGGTGATAACCGTTCCCTATGTTTTACAAAAAGCTAAAAAAAAGGAATTTGGCATGGAGCTACACTTAAACAATGCAGCTGTTCAAAATTACAAACAGATTCTACATAAGAACAAACCTACCGTCCCTGTCTTGTATGCACCGCCTGTATATGGCTGTTCAGAGTATATAGGTCCTTTTTTATTTTGTGTGCGGGGTTCCCCTTAATATCCATACAAGACCCAAAGGGGCTGGTAATGGGCTGGGGTAGGGGGGGGGGGGTTGATGGGGTAGCTATGCCATTTTTCCTAAAGATTTTCATCCATATTACCGGGACCAGACATTGCATTAAAGCCGCAAGCAGTTTTAAATGGCTTTTTTTCCTTTAGAAATGTTATTTTGTGCAGGGACAGTTCTAAACACGGGAAACACGTGGCACTTCACAGGCATACTTTAGACACTCCCCAGGTACAATATTTAAAGGAATATTTGACTTTTTTTTTTTCACTTTATGCATCATTAAAATGACTGCTCCCGGAAAACGTCCGTTTTTAAAACTTCTTTTTGCATTGATACATGTCCCCTGGTGCAGAACCCGGGTTCCCAAACTCTGTTTCGGACAATAACATGGATAATAGTCGTTATAATTAGCACTTTAGAATCCGAACGTTCGCATCCATTGTATTTAATAGGGTTCTAATGTTCGTGCAAACTTTCGGTCCGTTCGCGGGTTCTGGTGCGAACCGAACCCGGGGGTGTTCGGCTCATCACTAATCATAAGTCATAATTCCAATAACCCGCTGCTATGTCTCTTCTCTCCTTGCAGTATCACATGTGGACCCAGGTTGTGTCCACAAATCTCATTGCAAACAGGCATATTACAGTGTCCACATATGTCTACACTATAATGCCGCGTACAGACGATCGGAAATTCCGACAACAAAACCGTGGATTTTTTTCCGACGGATGTTGGCTCAAACTTGACTTGCATACACACGGTCGCACAAATATTGTCGGAAATTCCAAACGCCAAGAACGCAGTGACGTACGACGGCACTATTAAAGGGAAGTTCAATACCAGTCGTGTTAGTAGAAGTTTGGTGAGAGACGATTCGCGCTTTTTAGCCTCGTGCTTTTCAGTCCGTTACAGAGTGACGAATGAGCTATCTCCATTACGAACGCTAATTTTACCAGACCGATCGCTTCCGTCTCGTACTTGATTCAGAGCATGCGTGGGATTTTGTGCGTCGGAATTGTCCACACACGATCGGAATTTACGATAACGGATTTTGTTGTCGGAGAATTTGAGAACCAGCTTTCAAATTTTTGTTGTTGGAAATTCCGACAGCAAATGTCCGATGGAGACTACACACGGTCAGAATTTCCGACAAAAAGCTCCCATCGAACATTTGTTGTCGGAAATTCCGACCGTGTGTACGCGGTATAAGTGTGTAAGAACCGACATTATTGTACCCATCTATCCAGCCAGGTCCTATACAGTAATCCTCATTTTCAGATAAGTTTACAATAACTATGGCATCTCATAATTCAAAGCACACACATGACACATTTCCATTTACAACATGTTATCATGTACTGAGCCACTCAGGAACATTCGCCTGAAGTAGTATACTCGTATGAGAAGGACGTAACCAGGCACTGCCCAATAACTAGAAAGCCATCAATAAACCAGGGAATGGTTACATCCTTCTCATATGGGTATAGTGCTTATGTTCATGTTCGATGTTCTTAAGAGGCTCAGTACACAGGGCATGTAGTAAATCAAAATGTACAATAGATTTATTACTATGTTATACCTAGGATGCAGTGTATTAATCATAAAGGTGCCCTTCCTAGCAGAAGCATAGAAACTGCCATTGCCCGCTTCTCATTCTACTCTTCATAAAATGCTAGTTGCTTGGTCATGCTGAACTTCTGGCTTCAAAAGTTGTAGGTGCTGATCTAAAACAGATATGCAGACACCGGCCACTGATATTTTTTTCACTTACTTGATCTGCATACACTTTAGAGGTCTGTAACTTAATATACTGAAGCCAGACAACTAGATGATTTTTAAGTACTGAAAAAGAGCAAGAAGTGTTGTACATTGTAAAGTGTATATGTGGCACTTGAGAAAGATCACTGAGTGCACTCCAAATTTTACCCATAGCACATCAGTGGGTGCTTTAGTGCTGGTAATGAGATTTGTACTTGAATTGATGATTGATGATAAGGAAATCTTTTACTCAAGCACCCCTTAGTGCAAATTTTGTTTGGAGAGTTACTATACGATTGTATTACATTGGGCTTATTCTGTAAAGCTCTACAAATAGCACTACAAAGTGTGATTGGAGAAAGATATATTCAGACTGGCTGATGCTGAATACAGACCATTGCTTTGTACCTTATTATATAAATTCAAAAACAACTAAATGACAGCATGTCTATTTTGGAGAAAGTGAAAGGAAATGCAAGCTGTTTGGCTGGCTCTGACATTGAGCAAGAGCAAGTATGCATCAAGCAGAGTCAAAACTTTGCATACATATTCTGTTTTAATAATTAGGATAGCACTGATGCTATTGGATCAGCACGACAGGTAACAACTATTTTAACAAGAAAAGTTAGCAGTAGTAAACCCATATTGCTTTGACTACACTGTAGGTTTCAATTAGAAGGCATCATCTAGTTCCCAGCTTATAGAAAAACAGGTGCACCTCATAAAATTAGAATATCATCAAAAAGTTAATTTATTTCAGTAATTCAATTCAAAAAGTGAAACTAATATATTTTATATAGATACACTACACACAGAGTGATATATTTCAAGCAGTTCTTTCTTTTAATTTTGATGATTATGGCTTACAGCTAGTAATAACCCCAAATTTAGTGCCTCAGAAAATTTCAATATATCATAAGACCAATAAAAAAGGATTTTTATTACAGAAAGGTTGGCTTACTGAAAAGTATGTCCGTGTATAGTACAGTATGCACTCAATACTTGGTCGGGGATCCTTTTGCATGAATTACTGCATCAATGTGGCGTGGCATGGAGGCGATCAGCCTGTGGCACTGCTGAGGTGGTATGGAAGCCCAGGTTGCTTTGATAGCGGCTTTCAGCTTATCTGCATTGTTGGGTCTGGTGTCTCTCATATTCCTCTGGACAATACTCCACAGATTCTCTATGGGTTTTAGGTCAGGTGAGTTTGCTGGCCAAGGAAGCACAGTATTACCATGATCATTAAACCAGGTATTGGTACTTTTGGCAGGGTGGGCTGGTGCCAAGTCCTGCTGAAAAATGAAATCAGCATCTCCATAAAGCTGGTCAGCAGAGGGAAGCATGAAGTGCTCCAGAATTTCCTGGTAGATGGCTGCGCTGACTTTGGTCTTGATAAAACACAGTGGACCAACAGCAGCAAATGACATGGCTCCCCAAATCATCACTGGTGGTGGAAACTTCACACTGGCCCTAATACAACTTGGATTCTGTGCCTTCCCACTCTTCCTCCAGACTCTGGGACCTTGATTTCCAAATGAAATGCAACATTTTACACAGTTTGTGTATGTGGCAAAGCAGTTCAATAATGCATATTTACTATCTTTTCAGAGTCCATACTGGTAAATGGAGCTTTTGATTGATTGCATGGGGAGAGGAGAATTACAATTTTCTTTCTTCTTGTTTTTGCTATATAATCATTGTAGTGTAAACTACTGGGAAAGTGTCTTATGGATCTGGAGCTTTTGCAACCAGAAACAAAAGGACACAGTCAATCACTCATTCATATAAAATAAAGGAAATTTGCCATTGTCTAGTCCTCTGCATAGTTGCTACTAAACCTGTTTTTCTCTTACATCATTGCAGAGACTGAAACACAAATCATGGACTTTGGGCATTTAATTCTTGATTTGTTTATCAGTGGAACTTCGGATTGCGAGTATTGCGGTTAACGAGCATTTCGCAATAGGAGCAATTATTTTTTTAAATCCTGACTCGGTTTGCGAGTGTTGTCTCGCGAAACGAGCAGGGTTCAAGCCTCTACAGTGTGCAGTACCGCATTTGACCAGAGGTGCGGGGGGCGCCGGTGACACTCGGAGCCGTTCGGAAATACTCAGAAATACTCCTTTCCTGAGTGTTTTCGAGCCTTTCCGATGGTTTCCGAGTGCAGCCGAGCGGTCCCTGAGTATTTCTGAGTCTCTCCGGCACCACCCCACCTCTGGTCACATGCAGTATTGCATGCCATAGAAGTCAATGTGGAACGAATTATCTTAGTTTCCATTGACTTCTATGGGGAAACTTGCTTTAATATGCAAGTGCTTTGGATTACAAGCATTCTCCTGGAACGGTTTATGCTCGTAATCCAAGGTTCCACTGTATGTCATGGTGCTGCAGGGATTATATCTAAAGATTCTGTGTTAAAATCATATCACATCAACCATTCTGACACTGGTGATGATCAGGCCATAGATTATGCAATTTCCTTTCCTTCCACCATGGGTGGCACTGACTGTGTTGATGGGGAAATCCCTCCCACAATGCTATTGTGTTCTGCCAGTGGGGAGCCTACCCAGCTAGCAGAACACAGTGATTAGTGTTGCTGGCTATAGCTGGCAGCACTAATCATTGAGGAAAAACCCAACAGGCTGGTTGTACACGATCAAAAGATTGACTTGTGTACAACCAGGGTGCACATACATGGATCAAAATGTGTCCGGTCCCTGTTGAACCAATTGATTTTCGATCCATGTATGGCATGCTTAAGGAAAAATTTGCAAAACTCGGAAAGCCCTGCAACCTTTAAAACATGGGGCCTGAATTACCAAGGATCATGCTTGTAGACTAAGGATACCCCTTCTTTATCCTCACAGTATTTACTATGCACCCACAATACTCACAAATTTGTTAACACACCACAGAGTACATACAGTGAATTTATTTGAAGTGCATGTTTTTTATGAAGTGTACATACCAGGATTCAAACATACACCAGCTAACCATTGGCATAGCTAAAATAAATATCAGATTTTCTCCAATGTGTTTGCGTTTATCTGACCACTATTTGAATTTTTTTTCAAGTGCATTTTCTTTTATTTAAAGGTAAAAAGCATTTACAGGAATCTTGAACAACAGTTATACAATGAAAATTTGTAAGGCCACAGTATACCGTTACATAGGAAATTCAGTCACTTCAACATAAGTTTGTACGTGTTGAGGGATTTGGACCCGACATTAAATTCTATATGTTCTAATGTTCGTCAGCGAGCAATACCTTGGGGGAATGTCCAGAATACATTCGGTTATTGCCAAGGTTTGCTGGTATTGTGTTGGATGGTAAACACTCATTGGGTATAGGGAATGAATGTAGTATAATTCCATTTGGGTAGAAGTATGGTCAGTAGTTAGAGAGAAATAGCTATGTGTTAGTTCCGTGCCTGGCTTCTGAGGTGGGTGGTTGAGGTGTGTGTGTGAAGTATCTGACCACTATTATGAATTTTACATATGCATCCCAATACAGCAATTTTCAAGTGTGTGTGGATTCTGACAACCTGAGCAAGAGAAGGCACTGGAACTATAATTTTAGTTTTCCTTTTGGGAAAAGTTTTACAGCCTGTGTTGTTCAGATGCTTGGACTGAATAAAATACTCTATGCTTCCCTTATTGCATGTAACATGGATAGACTAACCAACATTGCCATATAACACATCAAGCACCAACATTTCCATATAGCCTGTGCATGCTATGACTTTACCCAAAACTTACAAAGCATGGGTTCTCTTGCTTCTAGCAACTGACCAGACAGGGTGAGGGTAACTATATACAGTACTGCTGGGTAGGGAAGGTTAAAGCAAAGCTATTGCTTTGTCCTGCATGAGCAAAGTACAGGTTTGCATTAATTTTCATGTAGCACTACATCAGATAGACTTTAGAAACAAAATGCCATGGATAAAAGGAAGTATATGGTGCTGGGGAGGGGGCAATAAAATTAAATACGTTGCTTTGCCCTAGATGAGTAAAGGACAGGTTTTCTATTAAAAGGCAGCAAAGTGTAGTACAGGACCCTACTATATCAGTAATGCATTACTTGAAGAGTAACGATAGGCACATTATGTTTTTCTGTGGTTCTACAAAGCATCCTTGATTTGGCCAAGAGAAGCATACAGGAATTCTTTCTTTGTAAGCTTACACAGTGTGACTAATAAAATAGTGACAAGATAGTAGAGGTATGAAATAAAGGAGTCTCATTATCAGGTTGTTTTGCCACTTATGCCCCGTACACACAACCGGTTTTCCTGTCGGAAAAAGTCAGTTGAGAGCTTTTGGCCGAGAATTCGACCGTGTGTATGCTCCATCTGACTTTTTCCAACAGGAAAACTGCCGGAAATAAAAAGAGAGCAGGATCTCTTTTTTCCCGTCAGGAAAAATCCTAGCGGGAAGACCGCTCGTCTGTATGCTTTTCCGACGGGAAAAAAAACATGCATGATCGGAAACAATTTGACGCATGCTCGGAAGCATAGAACTTCATTTTGTCAGCTCGTCGTAGTCTTTTACGTCACCGCGTTCTTGGCAGTCAATAGTTAATCAGACTTTTGTGTGACCGTGTGTATGCAAGACAGGCTTGAGAGGAATTCCGTCGGGAAAACCATAGTTTTTTTTTCCAACGGGAAAACTACTCGTGTGTTACGGGCATAAGTCACCATTCATCACTTTTCTGTTGTACCTTGTTCAATATGCCACAGTGAAACGTTTTTCCTTTATGTGGTCCTTACTTGGGTAAGGTTAGAGTCACCAATTTGTAAGACCCTCACAATTATTGTTTAATGATTATTTGCTTAAAAAAAAAAAAAAAAGAAGGTATTATTATAACGTATACATTTCTATAATAATTGACAATGCTGGCACTTGACGATTGTTTTACAAAATATGGGAACTGCTTACTGTTTTCTCATTCTGTATACAATGACTCTACAACCATTGATTGAGCAATATTCATATTAAAAAAAAATATATATAGTAATAGCTGAAACATGCTGAGTATGAGACATAACTATTAACCAGTTGTCAACTGCCCGCCGTCATCAGCGACAGGAAGACACTGTTATCCTAGGCGGACGTCATATGATGTTGCGCCTTTAAAATCCACTAGGGGGTGCGCACGCGCCCAGTAACCGAGCAGGACCGTGGATCTGTGTGTGTAAACACACAGATCCACATCCTGTCAGGGAGAGGAGACCGATGGTGTGTCCCTTGTACATAGGGACAATCATCGGTCTCCTCCCCCAGTCAGTCCCCTCCCCCCACAGTAAGATTCACTAATAGGGAACACATTTAACCCCTTCCTCGCCCCCTAGTGTTAACCCCTTCCCTGCCAGTCATATTTATATAGTAATCAATGCATTTTTATAGCACAGATCGCTTTATAAATGTGAATGGTCCCAAAAATGTATCAAAAGTGTCCGATGTGTCCGCCGCAATATCGCAGTCACGATAAAAATCGCTGATCGCCGCCATTACTAGTAAAAAAATTATATTAATAAAAATGCTATAAATCTATCCCCTATTTTGTAGACGCTATAACTTTTGCGCAAACCAATCAATATACGCTTATTGCGATTTTTTTTACCAAAAATATGTAGAAGAATACGTATCGGCCTAAACTGAGGAAAATGAAAAAAAAAATTTTTTTGAATTATATTTATTATAGCAAAAAGTAAAAAATAGTAGGATTTTTAAAACAGCTTACCTGTAAAATCCTTTTCTTGGAGTACATCACGGGACACAGAGCAGCATAGTCATTACTATGTGGGTTATATAGAATTACCTTCAGGTGCTGGCACTGGCAACTTCCAAAACAGGAAGTACCCTCCCCTATATAAGCCCCTCCCATCCGGGAGTACCTCAGTTTTGTAGCAAAGCAATACGTGTCCCCAAAAGAGGGGTGGGAGCTCTGTGTCCCGTGATGTACTCCAAGAAAAGGATTTTACAGGTAAGCTGTTTTAAAAATCCTACTTTCTTGTTCATACATCACGGGACACAGAGCAGCATAGTCATTACTATGTGGGACGTCCCAAAGCAATGCCACATGAGGGGGGGGATACACCATACATAAGCTGGGCGCCATCAGGCATGAGGATCTTTTGCGGCCTGCAACACACTGCGCCCAAAGGCGACATCCTCCTGACTTCTAACGTCCACCTGGTAGAACCTAGTAAACGTGTGTACTGAAGACCATGTTGCGGCCTTACAAATTTGCGCCAGGGAGGCCTGGTGATGCACTGCCCATGAAGTTCCAACTGCTCTCGTGGAGTGCGCCCTAACTTTGAACGGAGGCGGTCTACTTCTCAAGCCATAGGCTTGTATTATGACCTGTCGAATCCACTTGGCTAAAGTAGATTTTGACGCTGCCTGACCCTTTCTGGGGCCTTCCGGCAGAACAAACAGAGAATCCGTTCTACGAATCTGAGCAGTGGCTTTTAGATAAGCTTTAACTGCTCTTACTACATCCAAAGAATGCAATAACTTTTCCTCTACCGAGCTTGGTTTGGGGAAAAAAGAAGGAAGAACCACATCCTGGTTCAAGTGAAACCTCGATACCACCTTAGGAAGAAAGGCTGGGTGAGGACGTAATACTACTCTGTCCTTATGGATAACCAGATATGGCCCTTTACAGGACATGGCGGCTAATTCCGACACTCTTCTAGCCGAGCATATGGCTACTAAAAATATCAATTTCCTGGTGAGTAGAACCAAGGAAATGTGCCGCAAAGGTTCAAATGGCTGCTTCTGCAGAACCGACAGAACCAAATTTAGATCCCATGGGCATATGGGAGCCTTAATCGGTGGAATAATACGAGTCACACCTTGCATAAAGGATTTGACAAGTGAATGCATAGCCAGGGGCCTTTGAAATAGTATTGACAAGGCCGAAACCTGGCCCTTGATAGTACTTAAGGCAAACTTCCTGTCTACAGCCCACTGCAGGAAGTCCAGAATTCTGCCTATAACGTACTTACGTGGATGCCATTTTCTGGCCTCGCACCAAGTGATGTACGCCTTCCAAACTCTATAGTAGATCTGCCTGGATACAGGCTTCCTGGCATTGATTATAGTTGATACCACAGAGTTAGAGAGACCTCTCTTCTTTAGGATGTGGGATTCAATAGCCAGGCCGTTAAACTTAGAGTTAGTAAGGAAGGGTGGTATATCGGTCCTTGCGAAAGCAGGTCCGGACGACGTGGAAGGGTCCAAGGACTCCCCACAGACATTTTGATGATCTCCGCGTACCAGGCCCTTCGGGGCCACGCTGGAGCCACCAGGATCACCGGCTTCTTCTCCAACCTGACTCTGCGAAGGAGTCGAGGCAACAATTGTAGCGGAGGGAATGCATATATCAGTCTGAACTGATCCCAAGGGAACACCAGAGCATCCGAGCCGCAAGCGAGGGGATCCCTTGTCCGGGAGACAAATCTGTCCACCTTTGCGTTGAATCTGGATGCTAGCAGATCTACATCCGGTGTTCCCCACCGCTGACATATTGCTCGGAAGACCTCGGGATGAAGGGACCATTCCCCTGGGCATAACTGTTGGCGACTCAGAAAGTCCGCCTTCCAATTCTCCACCCCTGGAATGAAGACAGCTGATATACATGGGACATGCTTTTCTGCCCATTCCAGGATGTCACTTACTTCCCTCTGGGCTGCACGACTCCTGGTGCCTCCCTGATGATTGATATATGCCACTGCTGTGGCATTGTCTGATTGAATTCTGACAGGGGACCCTTGGAGTCTGGATGTCCAGGCTACTAGGGCGTACCGGGCTGCTCGTATCTCTAAGAGATTGATGGGCAGGGTTTTTACTACATTTGACCATCTGCCCTGGAGAGACCATTGCTCCAGTACTGCCCCCCAGCCTATAAGGCTGGCATCTGTAGTGACCACCTTCCAAGATATCGGGCTGAAGGGTTTTCCCTTCTGGAGATTCTGGGGGATCAACCACCAGCAGAGACTCTTCCGAACGGAAGGGGACAAAGCCATCGGGAAGTCTAGAGCCTGAACTTTTCCGTTCCAGGCTGACAATATGGCCCTTTGTAAATTCCTTGAGTGGAATTGGGCGTATGGCACAGCTTCGAATGATGCTACCATCTTTCCTAGCAGCCTCATGCACAGGCGTATGGACGGCTGTCTTTTTGCACAAAGCAGACGGACCAAGGCCCTCAAAGAGGATACCTTGTCTAGAGGTAAGAAAATCTTCCTCTGGTCTGAATCCAGCCGTAGCCCTAGATATACCAGGTTTTTCACTGGCTGTAGGGCTGACTTGTCCAGGTTGATGACCCAACCGTGAGACTCTAGATACTTGATTGTATCGACAATTACCACTTCTAGCTTGGCAACTGAGTGGTCCATCAACAACAGGTCGTCTAGGTATGCCATTATCGTTACACCCCGTGTTCTTAGATCGGCCAACAGTGGGGCCAGAATTTTTGTGAACACTCGTGGTGCTGTGGCCAGACCGAATGGTAAGGCTCTGAACTGAAAATGGTGCCCTTCTACTGCAAAGCGTAGGAATTTTTGATGACCTGGAAAGATGGGAACATGCAAGTAAGCATCTTTGATGTCGATCGAGGCTAACCATTCCTCCCCTTGTAGGGCAGCGGTGACCGATCGGATCGACTCCATCCGGAAAGACCGGACGTTTAGAAATTTGTTTAGACTCTTTAGGTCCAATATGGGTCTTATGTCCCCGTTTGGCTTCGGGACTGTGAAAAGGTTTGAGTAGAAACCCAACCCCCACTCTTCCATAGGAACCTCCATAATTACTCCTTGGAGCAATAGTTGTTCTAACGCCAATAGGAGAGACCCTCTTTTCAGAGGGTCTCTTGGCATGCCTGACCACATAAAATGGGACGGAGGAGACTCTTTTAACTCCAACTTGTATCCCCGAGTTACTGCGGAGAGCACCCATCTGTCTTTGATCGTCTCCCGCCAGGTCTCTGCGAACAACTGAAGTCTTCCCCCCACCCGTTTGAGTGGGGGCAGCCCTTCATAGGCTTGACTTGGAGGCTGGTTTAGTACCTCTTCGGATCCAGGGCTTTTTATTACCCTGTGGCTGTCCCTGATTTTTACCTCCTGAGTTTGACCGAGGACGCCGTCGGAACTGCTTAGTAGCAGACGTCGCAGGGATAGGAGAGGTAGTCCTCTTAAAAGATGGACCCCTAGACCTCTTTTTACTCGGTAAGAGAGTACTTTTACCACTGGAAATCTTCTGGATATACTTATCCAGGTCTTCGCCAAAAAGGCGTTCCCCATGAAATGGGAAGCTAACTAAGAGCTTCTTACAGGGAGCTTCAGCAGACCAGTTTTTGAGCCACAGAAGCCTACGCATATGTACCAAAGACAGCGTGAGGCGGGAGGCCTGATGGATAGAATCCTTGATGGCGTCAACCGCAAAGCATAATGCTCTAGGCAGATCAGCCAGAGCCTGGGCCTGCTGGTCTGGCAAATCCCTCAGGACCATTTTCATTTGATCCTTTAAAGCTTGGCAGACCCCAATAGCTGCCACTGCTGGCTGTGTAACAGCCCCTGCTGTGGAAAAAGCAGATTTTAATAAAGATTCCAATTTTTTATCCACTGGATCTTTGAACATTTGAACATTATCTACTGGACATGTCAGTGATTTGTTCACAGAAGAGATGGCTGCATCCACCGTAGGAACATTCCATCTCTGGGTGAACTTTTCCTCCATGGGATAGATCACCGGAAACCTTTTAGGCGGAACAAATAGTTTATCAGGATGTTCCCAGTCCTGGTATATAAGTCCTTCCAATAATGGATGTATTGGAAAGGAGCAATTAACCTGGGGAGCTTTTAGCGACCCCAATGAGGAGACAGCAGTAGTTGATGGTTCAACAAGAGGCATTTTAAATGCAGATCGAACCATGTCAGTTAGGGTCTGGACCCACAATCTTTCAGTCTGTGATGCTGAAAATGGTTCATCTACTGTCGATTCCTCAAAAACAGAGCTAACCTCCTCCTGATCCCCTTCAGGTAGGTCGGTCCCTTCCTGGGACTGTTGCTCTGCCAACAGGCACTCTAATGGAGGTGATGGAGATCTGGCGCGCTTTCTTTCCTGTAGAGAAGAAGCGATCAATGCAGCCAATCTCTGCTCCAATCCCTCCAGAGTTGAGGAAAAAACCTCCTCTGTTATATATGCAGGAGCAGGTGGACTGAGGACAGCCGCAGTACCAGGCACTCCCGGGGGTTCCTTATGGGTATTAACCTCTGATTTCTCAGGGGAGGAGGGTGCAGATGACTGCTCCAGATCCTCAGAGCCCGATGGAGACCCCCTACACTTCCTGAGAGGTATATCTCTGAGTTTTTTAGGCGGCATATTCCTTAGTTCAAAGCTGAGGTATTCCAGCCGCAGTACACCCCTTACTGAAATAGTCTAATGCAATTTGCTGCTATGTACATCAGTGGGTGTCTACTAATGCGTCTTTCTGGGGATGCCTGTATCAACCGCCCGCTGTAAGCCCCTATACCATGCTACCAGCTCCTTTTCATGCTCTGTGTCCATAGCAAGCAGCGTGGACTGAGTCCTTTTATCTTGCTGGGACGCCCGCACATGCGCAGAAGCGCTGGGCGCACAGAGCGCGTCATCCGCCAGGCTCCGCCCCCTTTTTAGAAGCTAAACCTTATAAAAGGAAAGCATGTGTGCGCGCGCGCGCGCGTGCACGTGTGCGCTCTTGGCGCCATGTAGGGAGAGGAGCCAGGGTCCCTGTTTCACCAGGACTCGGGGATGGAAGGAAACTACTTGGCAGCATGACAGAGGAATGCAGCTTCCCTGATAGAGAGCTCACTCATCTGCCTGGACTTTCACCATGGAAGGAATAGTCCCAAGAAAAAAGACGTTCCACAGCGGCCTCTAGTGGACAAACACAGGTACCGCACCTTTGTCTTTTTTTTTTTTTTAAAACCTCCTTTATGAAAAAACATTTCCAGGTTTACAGTTTTTTTAAAACTTCCCTTATGAAAAAAACATTTCTAGGATTTCTTAGGCATATACAGCTATTAGCGGGAATACCCTTTAGGTAACAGGCAGAAAGACATATTAGGCTTGGGGGTCCCCTCAATAGAACCAAGTTCCTGAGGGGCCCCCACTTACCTTTTCCCCGCCGCAGGACTTTGTTTGGTCCACAGAAGCCCAAACTTCACCTCTCACGGCAGGCATTGTACTAGACCTTCAGGGACCGGGTTCCCAAGGATTCCACTCCCCTGGACCTGTATAGCACCCTGCACAGATAGCCTCTTGGTTTTGGGTATGACCAGAGCTCTGGATCCCAGGGTCCAGCCCTCCTAAGAGAGGCATTACAGGCAAAACCCTGCTCTTCTCTGCAAGGCCCGGGTACCGACCGTTTAGCTATGAAGCTTTTTTGGTCGGATCCGGAATAGCTTGCTAAGGCCCAGAGAACCTGTACACAAGCCCAGATGAATACATGTTAACCTTGGCCAACACCTTAGACACTGGCAAAAAACTGAGGTACTCCCGGATGGGAGGGGCTTATATAGGGGAGGGTACTTCCTGTTTTGGAAGTTGCCAGTGCCAGCACCTGAAGGTAATTCTATATAACCCACATAGTAATGACTATGCTGCTCTGTGTCCCGTGATGTATGAACAAGAAATTGTGTTTTTTTTTTCAAACTTGTTGCTCTTCTTTTGTTTATAGCGCAAAAAATAAAAACCGCAGAGGTGATCAAGTACCACCAAAAGAAAGCTCTATTTGTGGGAAAAAAAGGACACAAATTTTGTTTGGGTACAGCGTCGCACGACCGCGCAATTGTCATTCAAATTGTGACAGCGCTGAAAGCTGAAAAATGGCTTGGGCAGGAAGGGGGTTTAAGTGCCCAGTAGGGAAGTGGTTAAACATGTTTTATTCGGCTTTCAGTGTCATCTACTATAAAAGGAATGGGAAACTTATTTGTTTTTTCCTGGTTACAGTATATGGGTAGTAATTTTCTTGTCATGTAAATTATACTGTCTTAGAAATGTTTGAACCCCATTGGGCTTTTAAAGTAATTCCCCGAAAAAAGAGTGAAACCACAAGAGACATCTCAGGGCGATGACACATAATAAGACTTAAATCACATGGGGCTGTAAGCAAGTTATAACATTCATGCTTTCTGGTCTGCCAGCAGCTGATAGCTCCTGTGCTTTTGACATGAAGAAAGGGAGGGGGAAACCAAGTGTTGGGAAGAGTACAGAAGGGCTGTGTAAAATGTTTTACCTTACAGACTGGGATTTCAAGAGGCACTTGGCAGCAATATTGGCTGCTGAAACATATCCATTTTTATAAATCCATACTCCTTTGCTGAAAACTGACGGGTGTATGATTTTAAAGAGACTCTTTAAAAAACTGCTACAGATATAAAGTTCAGGAACACAGAGATGATGCACGTACCTACAGCAACTTTGAAAATGTTGCCTTTATGGCTGCATCTTGGGCTGTTCTGCATGCTACTTCCTGTCCACTGCACATTCCTATTGGTCCATCACTAAGGTGAACTGTCACAGTGGCCAATAGAAATGTGTAAGAGGTAGGAAGGCACAGACAGAACTTGTAGCAGCAGAACCCAGGTTAGCAGTAGGACTTTATTAGCACCCAACCACTCTGTCTCTACTGCTGACCTCTAGGATCCCTTGCTAAACTTCCTCTTGTATCTTTCAGTGATGGCTCTCCTCAACAAATGGACCATTTTATGTATGAAGTAAAAAAAAAAAAAAAAAAACTTGCTTCAGATAAAGTGCATACCAGGCTAGGAATTTAGAAAATCATATCGGATTCCGCTTTTCAGAATTTTATATTAGAACTTTCTCTGAAACCTGTTCTGAAGCACTTTCTAAAACCAATTGCTAACTGGGTTACTACAATTCGTCTGACCAGTCTAAAGCTACCCATACATGGCTGAATGAGAGAAAATAAATACATCACATCCATAAAATCACATCCATGCTACACAGTGTGGGATTAGGAATCTCCACTGCTGGTTACTGTCAAGGCAGGTGTTGCTTGCAGGGCAACCCACAGCTCAAATACTCTTTAATTATGTGGTTATTATTATTATTATTATTATTATTATTATTATTATTATTATTATTCAGGCATTTATTTTTTGCTGGAATATGATGGCCCTGCATACCCTCCAGGATTTTCCCTGAATTTGGATAAAATACCAGGGTCTTGAAGATCCAGGCAGCGCTCCAGTGCTGGGTGCTAGAAGGTTCATTCTAGCACCCAGCACTTACTTTCCTTTGACAGTCTTGTGTGTATACTACACACACAGTTTATCTCCTTCCGCAGTTTATCCCCCAGCCTTGCAGTGTCAGTGTCCTACTCACTATTCAGCAAGATCCAGGACAATGGGAATTGACAAACTGTTGAAGTTGACTGCTGCACATAAAAGATATCAGTGGTAAGGGGAGGAGTCAGGTGGCATAATGACGCTTATGCACAACAAAAAGGATCAGGCGCCAATTGGGACGAACAGACCCAGGGAGTGTACTTATAATAAAAAGTCCATAGTTGCTAGAGATAACCCTTGGAGGGGGTAGCATGAATAAAACACATCTAATATTCTGTGTAAGAGCACTTAGGACTTAGTACTATGCCCCACCAGTTCATAACAGCCCCATTCTGGTAAAAAAAAAAATATTTATAAGAACTTAAAAGTCACATCGAAATGAAATAAAAATCAACCACTATTGGCTTCTAGTTGGAAAACTCATATTTAGGAACAAATTGTAACCGGGTGGTTCTGTAGTGATCAACTGTGTGACAAATGTTGACCTGAGCCTTTACAAAGGCTACTTGCCCGCTGATGGAGATGGTATACTGAAAGCCTTCAGCTGCCGGAATATCCGAGGCACCAGGGCTTTTTTTCTCAGAGAATAGGTGCAGGTACTCCCCCCTTTCGAGTCACCCCTTGTCTCCGCCCCTACCCACCTTTGAGGACATCCCTTTGTACCACCCCCTAGCCACCTCCCAGTCCGCCCCTTTTAGAAAATACAGAACCAAGTATCTTTTTTTTGGTGCCAAGTAATTTGTATGGAATGTGTTAATTATAACAAGAAAATCAGTAAAAAAGATATCTACAGCAATTACAGACCCCCAACACCAACAATAGATCCCCCAGCAACAATAGATGCCCCCACTAAAACAATAGACCCACTTCAGCAACAATAGACCCCCTCCAGCAAAAATATATCTCCTAGCAGCCAACATCAATAGACCCTTCAGCAGCCAGCAACAATAGACCTCTCCATCAACAGTAGATCCATCACAGCAACAATAGACCCTTCCCTCAACAGTAGATCCCCCCAAGCAGCAATAGACACCTCGCTCAACAATAGATCCCCCACCAGCAAAAACAGACCCTCCCAACTATAGACCCCTTCCAGCAGCTAGCATCAATAGATCCTCCAGTATATCCCAACACCCTTTGCCATTACATAAATCCAGTGCTAGAGGTGCCAGAACTGCGTTCCCCTGCATTCCCGCTGAAAAAAAGCCCTGCGCTGCACGCAGTTCATACTTTTGAGACTTGTAGCAGGAAATCCTCAAGACTTGAGAAAGCACATGCGTGCAAAACGCATTGTCATGATAACACTTTGATACACTGGTGTCCACCCTGCAACCACCCACAGCAACCTTTCTCTGGTTCTACCAGACTTCTGGTGCGGCCCGTGACATCATCTCTGGCTTCACAGCTCGGATACCGTGTTCCAATACAGGGGAGTATCGAGGGTTTTTCCTTAGTACATTGTGGGGCATAGTACTAAGTTCTAAGCACTTATACAGAGAATATCAGATGTGTTTTAACCGCTTGCCGCCCGCCGCACGCAGATATACGTCTGCAGCATGGCATGGGCAGGCAAAAGGACGTATATATACGTCCCCTTTCAGAAGCGGCATTGTGGACGCACGCGCACCGCAAGCTCCGTGACTCCGACCGCGGGTCCCGCGGACTCGATGTCTGCGGACATACCCGCGATCGTGTCACCGTGAGGAAGAAGGGGAAATGGTTATGTAAACAAGTATTTCCCCAGTCTTCCTAGTGACAGGACAGTGATCACAGCTCCCTGTAATCGGAAGCGATTACACACAGCCCATCCCCCCCTACAGTTAGAAGCACTCCCTAGGGCACACTTAACCCCTTCAGCGCCACCTAGTGGTTAATCCCTTCACTGCCAGTGTAATTTTCACAGTAATCAGTGCATTTTTATAGCACTGATCGCTGTAAATATGACAATGGTCCCAAAAATGTGTCAACAGTGTCCGATGTGTCTGCCATAAAGTCGCAGTCACAATAAAAATCGCAGACCGACGCCATTACTAGTAAAAAAAAATAATAATAATAAAAATGCCATAATTCTATCCCCTATTTTGTTGACGCGATAACTTTTGCGCAAACCAATCAATATACGCTTACTGCCAATTTTTTTACCAAAAATATGTAGAAGAATACGTATCGGCCTAAACTGAGGAAAAAAAAAAATTATACATTTTTGGGGATATTTATTATAGCAAAAAGTAAAAAATATTGCACTTTTTTTCAAAACTGTTGCTTTATTTGTTTATAGCGCAAAAAATAAAAACCACAGAGGTGATCAAATACCACCAAAAGAAAGCTCTATTTGTGGGGAAAAAAAGGACATAAATTTTGTTTGGGAGCCACGTCGCACGACCGCGCAATTGTCAGTTAAAGGGACGCAGTGCCGAATCGCAAAAAGTGGCCTGGTCTTTGGCCAGCAAAATGGTACAGGGCTTAAGCGGTTAATGATGTTTATGGACCACTCCTTCCCTTCTAGTTGGTGCTTTCATAAACATAAGATTATCAGAGGCAGATTTTCTAATGGGACCGTATGCAGAACAATTACATTTACAATTATATAATAATTAATCAATAATAAACCAATACTTTACAATGAATTTGAATGGCCGGGGCACTTTATTATTGGTATTATATTTATTTACCAACTTATAATAAACATGTCCATTTTATATAACACAACACTCACTTACTTTTTACCATAAACTATCACTTTAACTCAGCCATAACAGCTCGAGTTAATACTATGACATGTTCAATATTTGTATAACTGTCCCTTTTCTTAAGAAAAGGACCAAACCACATAACAAGGGCCTCGGCGATGGGAGCGAGGGTGGGTTGCTCCTTCTTCTTTGCTGATCCACCGCTGGCTGCTGCTCCTATGCAGTTTTAATTCCTTATATAAGGGCTAGCTAACATGTGACCTGCCTTTAGCCAGTAATATTTTAAATTTGTATTAAAAAACTAACTAAATAACTGTCAACTTTAACATGTAGTCTGCCCCGGTCCCATAGGTGGGCGGAGCAAATTCTTTTGCCCCTCCCTTTTCCTTTCCCTCAATACTGGCTTCCTTTAACATATTATAGTGTGGCAGAAGCCATGTTGTCACTAAACACTACACCAGATCATTGTGATATAACTTGATCCAAATAGATTTTGTGCTGAATATTGGATCAGCCTACATAATGACTGTTTTTTTTGTATATGTGACAGGCAACTTTTAGTTGTCTAACAAATTCATACTCAAAATAATAATGAAATGCATGTTTGTGCGAGAAACAAATGACTCTTTACTGCCAGGACCCTTGACAGTTTTTCTAAAACCAGTTAGTTACTGCTTATCAGTCAAAATTAAGAGTATCCTGTTGGTACAAAAAGTTTCAGTTATCCAGCTCTGTGTAACATGTACTCTCATATTGCAATATCAAAAAAAGGAGCAGCATATTGCATATTTTTTATATGACAAAAATACTGCCCAGAAACTAAAGGGATAAGGACAGAGCCATAAAGAATACTTTTAATACATGAAGGTCATAACTGACCCATTTAAAACTTGCAGTAAGCAGTATTTATGTATGAATATCGATTATGATGCTTGATTGCTCAAGGGCTAGCTTGAACATCTGGCATCAGAAGATCTTCTCTAAATGCACATGAAAGCTACTTTAAATGCAGAAATACTGTATATATTAACTTCTAACTTTCTTTGCAAATAAATGTTGTTTATTATGGTGCTAAGTAAATTAAAACATCAGAGTTAGTTTACACTTATTCAGTGCGTAAATGTCAAGGGTTCGCTAATTTTATGCAGAAATGTTTTCATACCTAAAGGGAATAAGTATATATTAGATACAAACATGTAGATGCTTTTAGTGATCTTTCTTTCTTTTACTTTTCTGATCTAAGATAGCTTGGTGTGTGACATTATTCACCTCCTCTACTGTGGTAAAGAGGACTTTGCTAAAAAAAAACAAAGGATAAGAAAAAAAAAATACTGTATATACTCGAGTATAAGCCGACCAGAATATAAGCCGAGGCACCTAATTTTAGCACAAAAAAATGAAAAATTTATTGACTCAAATATAAGCCTAGGGTGTCCATCTGCGTGCCTCACTGTGCCTCACTTTGCCTCACTGTGTCCATGTGCATGCCTCACTGTGTCCATGTGCATGCCTCACTGTGCCTCACTGTGCCCATGCCTCACTGTGTCCATGCCTCACTGTGCCCATGCCTCACTGTGCCCAATCTCCCTACCTGATCTCCGGTGCTGTGTGACTAGACTGACGTTTAACATGGAAGTCTATGGAAGGGGTGCCCGGCTTTGAAAAATCGGTGCTCCCCGGCCGTAGATCCCCTGGACAACAAACTTTGCACACTTGTAGATGAAGAGTGGGGCTACATGTGTGCCAAGTTTGGCCTAGGATCAGGTGCACAAAGGTGAAGATGGACACAGACTCGAGTATAAGCCAAGGGGGGCATTTTCAGCACAAAAAAGTGTGCTGAAAAACTCGGCCGGTACCGGGTCCCCAAAATCACGGGAGAAATTACCTTTTAACATGGGAGTCTATGGAAGGGGTGCCCGGATTTGAAAAATCGGTGCTCCCCGGCCGTAGGTCCCCTGGACAACAAACTTTGCACACTTGTAGATGAAGAGTGGGGCTACATGTGTGCCAAGTTTGGCCCAGGATCAGGTGCACAAAGGTGAAGATGGACACAGACTCGAGTATAAGCCGAGGGGGAGAGATTTTTACCGCTCCAGGTGGATACACTCCAACAATCCGTAATGACAGGACTACCATGGGTGCCAGCAATGCACGTAGCATATGAAGAGGAAAAAATAAAAAATATGGACAGCCGCACTCCAAAAAACCTTTGACGGGCGCCTTTATTGTAAAAAGATGGAAAAATTACACCAAAATTCATCACAGCATAGCCAGGGTAACTGCTTACATGTTTCACACTGAAGGTCAGTGCTTAATCATTAAGCACTGACCTTCAGTGTGAAACATGTAAGCAGTTACCCTGGCTATGCTGTGATGAATTTTGGTGTAATTTTTCCATCTTTTTACAATAAAGGTGACCGTTAAATGTTTTTTGGAGTGCGGCTGTCCATATTTTTAATTTTTTCCTCTTTATAATCCGAGGGGGGCATTTTTAGCACAAAAAAGTGTGCTGAAAAACTCAGCTTATACTCGAGTATATACGGTAGTTAACTTTGGCTTCCATCTGAGTACTCTAAATTCCGTGACTATGCACTCCTGCACAGTGCTGAAAAGCATTCTTGCTGGATTTAGAGCATATTAAGCTTTTTCAGAGGCAGCTGTATGGTACATTAATGTCATTGGCTACCACAGGAAGTTCAGGGTAAGTAATTTTTACTTGTTTTGAGTGTTTCAGGCTTTTGGATTTATTTGGGTGTAGCTCGAATAATAAGTAAAACTTGCATTTTCGTGGAAGGTCCATCTTAAAGGAATAATATATTAAAGGGAGAATTCAGAGCTACCATCACTGAGCTCTTTTTCTAAAATACTAAATCCTGGCTGTGATGGGACACTAATATAAAAGACATATGCAGAAGGGGACTTTTCTAATCTGTCTACTTGTCCTAAGTTATTGACTTGTAAAAAGGGATGCGCTGCTTGTTTGGCAAAAGCCTACCTAAATTGGTATTTGGCAAAGCTCTGGTGGCAGCTAAAAATGGTACATTTTGCAGCAGTATTACTACCGCTGCTAAATGTAATAACTTTTCATCAGGCTGGTTGTTAGGGAAACTGGACTTCTAATAACTATGACTCATGGTTCCCCATAATGGCACTGACCAACTATGACTCCCTGTGACATCACTTAAACAAATATGGTCATGTTAATATCTGGTCAATGACATCACCCAGGAGACTCCATCCCTTTGTTTCTTTTTAGTGTCTGGAATTGACAGATGTCACTCACTGTAAATGAGTGTCAGGAACTGATAGTGTCCATTGGTCAGTGTGTTTTTTTCTTTTGGTAGGTCGTGGGCATCAATTATCATGATTGACATGGATTTGCATCTTTGGATGAGGTGAATGATGATGGATTTGCATCATGGGAAAAAAAAAAATTTCTTAAAAGACTTGTCAAAAAATACCACTGTATTTATCTTTTTTTTTAATTTTTATGTCATCCCCTTATTGATTTATAGTAAAGGGGCTTCTATATTCTGATAAGCTCCCACCCACAGACCCCCTACAACCACTGGGCAGGGATTGTGGGAGAGGATCTTGACCTCATCAAAACTGGGACAAGGTGCCAGTCCCTGACAAGGTACCCCTCCGTACTGTCGGCATGTGGCGCATGTTTGTTTCCACCTTACCTGCATGCTCAGATAAGGGTCTGGTATAGTGCATAAAAAAATGTAAGACCGGTTCTAAGGACAGTCATAGCACATCCACATCCCTGGTTAGTACATAGAAAGAATGGGGGAGTGTTGAAAAATCACCACTCTCCCATATAGTGATGGGACTTTTGAGAAACGTGCGACTGTCACTGAGGTAAGCACACGACTGTATAATGATAAAAATTCAGTTTATTACAAATTACATAAATAACATAACATTGACAACATAGCAAACACGTGTGGTAAAAGCCAATCATGATACTTAACACCTTTAAAAAGTTATTAAAGATGCTGGTGCATGAAGTATTCCGACACGTTTCGCAGAGCCATAAACTGCTTCTTCTGGGCGACTCTACATGTATCTAAATTTGTCAATCAAATTAGAAAAAACATCATTATAATAATAATATGTACAATTTCTCAAATTTATTCCAATTAACTCACATTATACAATATACTATCATTAAACTAAGTGCTCACCAATTTACCGTCATCCGGCAAGTGATCAGTACTAGTGTCAGAGCTATTGATCTGGCCTGGTGGACATTGGACCATAACCAAGGAGAGGGGAGAGAAGGGGAGTAAGCAAACATCTACAAAATCAAGGTTGTTTACTAGAATATAGAATATGTTCTCTAGTGGTGCGAACGCACCTCCAATCAATATGACCAGCTGCTATATATTATATAGTGCCTGAAATTCAACCAACCATCATGATATTCATGGAAATACATCCATCCAGTTACATGACATTACATGACATTGAGCCAAGTACCAGCCAGAATTAAACAGACCATATAAACAGCCACATAAATGGGACACACATAAGTGTGTGTCCCTATCCAAACAACTAAATACTACCACCCATGCTAACTGCACATGCGCAATTCACATATGTATCCCCCAACATTCATCACATAACCAGAGCAGCCAATGTACCTAACCCCTCATAACTCACCCCCCTCCCTCCAATCATCCAACCATCCATGGATAACAGCCTTCATTCTTTTAACCTAGATCCCATACTATCAACAACCTCATAATCACCATGTATAGCACTAAAACCAGTAACATACACTCTAAAGCCTTGTACACACGATCGGTTTTACACAAATCGATCGTGTATGGGCCCCATCGGTCTTTTTTCCATCGGTGTGAAAAAATAGAACATGTTTTAAATTTATCCGATGGGAAAAAAAAACGATAGCAAAATCCGATCGTCTGTGTGAAAATCCATTGGATAAAAAACCCACGCATGCTCAGAATCAAGTCAACGCATGCTCAGAAGCATTGAACTTAACTTTTCTCGGCTCATCGGAGTGTTTTACGTCACCGCGTTTGAAACGGTCCGTTTTTTGTCTGATGGTGTGTGGGCAAGACTAATGGAAGACAGTTTCATCGGATTTCCGATGAAAAAAAACATCGGATTACAATCCATAGGATATCCGATCGTGTGTACAGGGCTTAAGCCACATTAACCACAGGACGCATGATAAACACTAGCAGCAGCTAACCCTCTCACCATGTAACAATCCTAAAGCATATCCCAATAAAACATATGTCTAAATGACTATCCACATCCGTTACAACCATACTGGTGCTAGTCTCCAACAATTTACCTTATTTTAGGGATGTTACCTGCATAAATATACAGCAGACATCAGTGTCCGCCTGTCCTGGCATCTGTACCCCTATCCTTCTCCACTGGGAAATGCACATCCAAACAGTGCAGTAATCGCATCCTTAAGACATGGTCCCGCCGGAAATTACTGAGCCTGACGTGGCTCACTGACGTCATATCCGGCGCGGGTTCCCCTCTAGGAGTTCATGTGCGTCAACCATCCAATCACGTCCACAGATGGTAACAACAGGACAGTGAGAGGAGCGCGCGCAGTGCCTCCCGTCCGCCAAGGAGAACTACAGTGGACAGGTACTGAGGAGAAATCCTTTTTTGTCCTCCAGGGGAACACTAATGCCTCACTATATAACACACCAAGCCAGCGGTCAGACTAACCCAATGACGCTCAACAGCCACAGTAATAATAATCAAATGTGCGTGATTTGTATAAATCCTTAACCCTTACCTATATAAATAATTCCGTGTTCCCAGATGAGAAATACAGTCATAAAGTTTTGTTATAGCAACTGCAGATCATGGTACTCTCACTGTAGGAATGCTCTCTATATTACAGGAATGGTTTAAAGGTAAGTACTCTATTTAACCCTGGAGGCATAGTCTCCTTTTGATTATAAATCCATTTTGCCACTTTAAGTTTTATGAAGGACCTCACACTTTTTATTTTGCATGGGGTCCGCTCAACACCTATACCAGACCCTTGTAAAGGAAAATAGTCTGTTATGTGTTTAGGAGGAACCCCAAGCTGTTTTTTTTCACAGGGTTCCCTCTTAAAATCTGTGCCAGATTCAAGGGGTCTACTATTGAATTTGAATAGGACCCCACGACATGTTTTTTGTTTGCTTGTTTTTTTTGTATAGGATGCCTCTTGACATCCATACCAGACCCTCATCAAGGATAAGAGTCTAGTACGTACACTGATCAGCCATATCTTTATGACCACTGACAGGTTAAGTGAATAACATTGATTATCTCGTTAAAATTACATCTGAAAGTCAGTGGGATATATTAGGCAGCAAGTAAACATGTTGTCCCTGAAGTTATTGTGTGTCAAGCAGATAAAATGGGTATCACAGTTTGCTAAGTATAGGACTGCATAGCCGAAAAATAGTCAGAATGCCCATGCTTTGACTCATGTTCACAGCCAAAATCGCCTACAATGGGTACGTGAGCATCAGAACTTGACCACGAAGCAATAGCAGAAGTTGTCCTGGTCTGATGAATCCCATTTTCTTTTACATTATGTGGATGACCAGGTTTGTGCATTGTTCCCTTGGGGAAGAGATGGCACAAGGATGTAGTATGGGAAGAAGACAAGCAGGCAGAAGAAGTGTGGTGCTTTAGGCAATGTTCTGCAGGGAAACCGTGGGCCTTGCCATTCATGCAGATGTTGCTTTGACCTAACTTCTGCACTACTATGAGTGACTATACAGGTGAAAAATAAGAATTCAAATAAAACAATCACCTGTGCCAAGATGGGTGTGAGGTTGCTGCTTTACAACAATAGTGTTCACACAAAAACTATGTATAAAATTGTAATTGTTAAGGTGTAATATGACTAATTTCAGAAATAAACTAGTATACAGCATAACTCAAAATCAACATATATTATAGTGAACATGGCCACTTACCAGTGGAACATGTGTAGCTACTAGACATGTGCATTCGTTTTCGTCCGAATGCATTTTCGTCCGAATTTCAGGTATTTTCGTTATCGTTTTAACAAACGAAAACGAAAATGCAGAATCCGAAAACCGAAAGATCCGACATAAAAAAATGCTTAATTTTCGTTTTCGTTGCAACAACAGTTCGATATAGATAGGAGATTCGACATGAGGCTGACAATAACAATCTGTGTCCATCGAACCTGTGGTCGAATGTGCCTAACCTTAACTCTATTAGTCCAAGATTATTCTACATAGAGAGAAAAGATTTGACATTATAGAGAGAAAAGATTCGACATAGAGAGAAAAGATTTGACATTATAGAGAGAAAAGATTCGACATTATAGAGAGAAAAGATTCGACATAGAGAGAAAAGATCACTGCTGGAATTGGGTGGGGGAAGTAAAATAAAAAAATGATGATGATGAATGTTATTGGCTGATTGTAACCAAAGAGGAGGAGCTAGAACTAACTTGGCAAATTCGAAAAATCTATGGGAGAAATCTAAAGTGCTAATTATAAAGGCTTATATGCAAGTTATTGTCCTAAAAAGTTTTTGGGGACCTGGGTCCTGCCCCAGGGGACATGTATCAATGCAAAAAGAAGTTTTAAAAACGGCCGTTTTTTCGGGAGCAGTGATTTTAATAATGCTTAAAATGAAAAAATAAAAGTGAAATATTCCTTTAAATTTCGTATCTGGGGGGTGTGTATGATATGCATGTGAAGTGGCGCATGTTTCCCGTGCTTAGAACTGTCCCTGCAAAAATGTAATTTTTGAAAGAAAAAAAGTCATTTAAAACTCATTCGCGGCTATTAATGAATTGTCGGCTCCCGGCAATACATACAAAAGTCATTGATAAAAAAAAAAAAAAAAAAGCGTGGGGGTTCCCCAGAATTCAATTACCAGGCCCTTCAGGTCTGGAATGGATATTAAGGGGAACCCTGCCACAAATTAAAAAAAAATTGACGTGGGGTTCCCCCAAATATCCATTCCAGGCCTTTCAGATCTGGCATGGATTTTAAGGGGAACTCCACCCCAAATAAAAAAAACATGGCGTGGAGTCCCCCTAAAAATCCATACCAGACCCCTTATCCGAGCACGCAACCTGGCCGGCCGCAGGGGAAAAGGGGGGGACGAGAGAGCGGCCCCCCTCCCTCCTGAACCGTACCAGGCCACATGCCCTCAACATGGGGAGGATGTCCCCATGTTGATGGGGACAAGGGCCTCATCCCCACAACCCTTGCCCGGTGGTTGTGGGGGTCTGCGGGCGGGGGGCTTATCGGAATCTGGAAGACCCCTTTAACAAAGGGGACCCCCAGATCCCGGCCCCCCCCTATGTGAATTGGTAAGGGGTACATTGTACCCCTACCATTTCATGAAGAAAGCGTAAAAAAATGTTTAAAAAAACACACAAACACCTTGAAAAAGTCCTTTATTTAAAAAAAAAAAAAAAAACATTCCAGCGGTGAAATCCAGTGTCCCGCGGCGATCCTGATGTCCAGCGCTGTCCTTCATTGGTTGTGCCTGAGCGGACCTGATGGGGAACTCCCTCTCAGTATTTTAAATGTATAGACCCGCCCCTTCTAAAGTTCCCCATCAGGTCCGCTCAGCGGACCAGATGCGGAACATGAGAAGGGGCGGGTCTATACTTGTATTACCAAAGTGAGAGCAGTTCCCCATCAGGTCCGCCCCCTCGATATGTCGGACCCGCCTACATCATTGGCTTGAGCGGGGAACTTCCTTCACTGTGTAATTTAAATTTACACAGTGAAGGAAGTTCCCCGCTCAAGCCAATGACGTAGGCGGGTCCGACATACCGAGGGGGCAGACCTGATGGGGAACTGCTCTCACTTTGGTAATACATGTATAGACCCGCCCCTTCTCATGTTCCGCATCTGGTCCGCTGAGCGGACCTGATGGGGAACTTTAGAAGGGGCGGGTCTATACATTTAAAACACTGAGAGGGAGTTCCCCATCAGGTCCGCTCAGGCACAACCAATGAAGGACAGCGCTGGACATCGGGATCGCCGCGGGACACTGGATTTCACCGCTGGAATGTTTTTTGTTTTTTTTTAAATAAAGGACTTTTTCAAGGTGTTTGTGTGTTTTTTTAAACATTTTTTTACGCTTTCTTCGTGAAATGGTAGGGGTACAATGTACCCCTTACCAATTCACATAGGGGGGGGCCGGGATCTGGGGGTCCCCTTTGTTAAAGGGGTTTTCCAGATTCCGATAAGCCCCCCGCCCGCAGACCCCCACAACCACCGGGCAAGGGTTGTGGGGATGAGGCCCTTGTCCCCATCAACATGGGGACATCCTCCCCATGTTGAGGGCATGTGGCCTGGTACGGTTCAGGAGGGAGGGGGGGCCGCTCTCTCATCCCCCCCTCTTCCCCTGCGGCCGGCCAGGTTGCGTGCTCGGATAAGGGGTCTAGTATGGATTTTTAGGGGGACTCCACGCCATTTTTTTTTAATTTGGGGTGGAGTTCCCCTTAAAATCCATGCCAGATCTGAAGGGCCTGGAATGGATATTTGGGGGAACCCCACGTCAATTTTTTTTTTAATTTGCGGCAGGGTTCCCCTTAATATCCATTCCAGACCTGAAGGGCCTGGTAATTGAATTCTGGGGAACCCCCACGCTTTTTTTTTTTTTTTTATCAATGACTTTTGTATGTATTGCCGGGAGCCGACAATTCATTAATAGCCACGTGTCAGTTTTAAATGACTTTTTTTCTTTCAAAAATGAAATTTTTTGCAGGGACAGTTCTAAGCACGGGAAACATGCGCCACTTTACATGCATATCATACACACCCCCCAGGTACGAAATTTAAAGGAATATTTCACTTTTATTTTTTCATTTTAAGCATTATTAAAATCACTGCTCCCGAAAAAACGGCCGTTTTTAAAACTTTTTTTTGCATTGATACATGTCCCCGGGGGCAGGACCCGGGTCCCCAAACACTTTTTAGGACAATAACTTGCATATTAGCCTTTATAATTAACACTTTAGATTTCGAACGTTCGAGTCCATTGTATTTAATAGGGTTCTAAAGTTCACACTAACATTTTGTCTGTTCGCAGGTTCTGGTGCGAACCGAACAGGGGGGTGTTCGGCTCATCCCTGTTGACTAGTAATAGTAATTAAAAAATATAATTATTACTAGTCATACAATAGAATTCATCTATAGCTTGTAGGCGGAACATTCGACCGGAAATTTATGATTGCAGCGTCGTACAGTTTCGATGCTCCGTCGAATCTTCTTTGAACATTCGACAGACACCATAAGCCTTCAATGACAGATTCGACCTTAATTAATTCAGATTTTCGGACGAATGCAATTTCTAACGAAAAACGAAATAAATAAAAACGAATTTCGGGAGTAACTAAATAAATTTATTTTTCTAACGAAAACGAAATTCCGAAACGAAATATTTCAGTGTGCACATGTCTAGTAGCTACAAGTGTTCTTATAATGCAACAAGTCCAGGGGTCCTAGTACGTGATCCGGCACTTCCGGGTCTGGGGCACACGGGAGCTAATCAGCGGGTCCGGCAGACTCGATGTCTGCCGAGTCCTGCCGATCGTTCAGGAAAGAAGCAGACCATCGTTCTGTCAGTAAGGGGGAAGGTAGTGATCTTGTGTTTCTGCTAAGCAGGAACATGGATCTCTACCTACCCATAGTGCAAGCACCTCCCCCACAGTAAGCGAGCACATTTTAGGCACACATTTAACCCTTTAATCACCCCTGATGTTAACTGCTTCCCTGCCTGTGTCATTAGTACAGTGACAGTGCATATTTTTAGCACTGATTACTGTATTGGTGTCACTGGTTCCCAAAAAAGTGTCACTAAAGCCTCGTACACACGATCGGATATCCTATGGATTCTAATCCGATGTTTTTTTCCATCGAAAAACCGATGAAGCTGACTTCCATTAGTCTTGCCTACACACCATCAGTCAAAAAACCGACCGTTCCAAACGCGGTGACGTAATACACTCCGATGAGCCGAGAAAAATTAAGTTTAATGCTTCTAAGCATGCGTCAACTTGATTCTGAGCATGCGTGGGTTTTTTATCCGATGGACTTGCCCATAGACGATCGGAATTTGCTATCGGTTTTTGATCTATCGGAAAAATTTAAAACATGTTCTATTTTTTAAAACCGATGGAAACAAGACTGATGGGTCCCATACACGATCGGTTTGTCCGATGAAAAAAGTCCATCGGACTGTTTTCATCGGTAAAACCGATCGTGTGTACAGGGCTTTAGTGTCCGATTTGTCCGCCACAATGTCACAGTCCTGCTCTAAGATGCTGGTTGCAGCCATTACTAGAAAAAAATCCATAAATATATGCCATAGTTTGTAGATACTATACCTTTTGTGCAAACCAAGCAATATATGCCTATTGGGATTTTTTTACCAAAAATATGTAGCAGAATACATATTGGACTAAATTTATGAAGAAATTGGATTTTTTACATTTATTATTGAATGTGTTTTATAGCAGAAAGTAAAAATGACGTCATATGATGTCCAGCAGGGGAAATCTCCCCAAGGGATCATAGACAGAAAATACGGGGGTCTTAACCTTTCCTTATCCAATCAAAAGAAAAAAAAGAAAAATTTTGGCTTTACTTTGGCATGAAAGAATCTTTGGTATGTGATAGCCCTGAAAAAAAAAATTATTGCATTTACACAAATGATAAATTAGTGGTGACATATTAATTATTATTTATTTGGTGAGTCAAAATGCCCACATGCACTTGTACATGACGTATCAATAAAATATAAAGTTTGTAAATAAATTTAGAACTCTTAAAAGGTAACTCCACTTTCATGGGGAAAAAAAATAGCAAATAAAATGAATAATAATATAGCGTATAAAATTGGGACATAGCCATATTGTAATTGAATGTTATTAAAAATTCCTTTTCGATCTGCAGCTCTGTCATTTTCTGTAACGTGCAATGCAAAATGGCTACCTGGAGGTATTCTGTACACAAAATGTTTACAGAACGCCCCCCAGAAACATAATTTCCTGCTTGTGTGATTGGCTCACTGATTTTCCCAGAAGTCTGCACTAAGATACAAGTCAGATTTCAGGCATCCCCTGCAACAAAAATTTCATTTTTGATAAGATTCTCCCAATATGAAATAATGTCTAAAGGACAGTGGACACTGCAATTTTCCTCATGCAAGACCCTATTCTGCAGCAGCTGGTTGATAATTATGAAACCACTCCCATTAAACTCACTTAGCACAGGGGCACAGAGGAACAAACAGGGATTTCTTCTGAATAACAAAAGGTATGAATCTCCAACAAAGTTTGTTAAATTCCTTGCAATGTATATAGATAATCCAGAGGGGAATGTTTTTGCTCAACAAAAGTGGAGTTAGTCTTTAACCACTTCCCGCCTGGCCTATAGCAAAATGACGGCCGGGCGGTGGTTCAGTTATCCTGACTGGACGTCATATGACATCTAGCAGGATAACAGCCGCTGCGCGCCCGTGGGGGCACGCATCGCGGCGATCGGTGGTGCAGTGTGTCAGTCTGACACACCGCTACACCGTTCTCGGTAAAGAGCCTCCGACGGAGGCTCTTTACCATGTGATCAGCCGTGTCCGCGATTGGACACGGCTGATCACGATGTAAACAGGAAGAGTCGTTGATCGGCTTTTCCTCACTCGCGTCTGACAGACGCGAGTAGAGGAGAGCCGATCGGCTGCTCTCCTGACAGGGGGGTCTGTTCTGATTGTTTATCAGCGCAGCCCCCCCAGGACCACCAGGATGCCGCCAGGACCACCAGGGATGGCCACCACACTGGACCACCAGGTATGCCCCCCTAGACCACCAGGGAAATGCCAATCTGTGCCCAAGCAATTGCCAATTAATGCCCAGGCAGCTGCCAATCAGTGCCCACTCACAATGCCTACCAGTGCCAGTGCCAACAGGGATGCCTATCAGTGCTGTATATCAGTGCCGTATATCAGTGCCGCATATCAGTGCCCATCAGTGCCATGTATCAATGCCCATCACTGCCCACCAGTGCCGCCTATCAGTGCCCAGCAGTGCCGCCTATCAGTGCCACCCATAAGTACCCATTGTTGCAGCCTTTCAGTGCCCATCAGTGTTGCCCATCAGTGCCCATCAGCGCCCACCATTGCCACCCATGAGTGCCCATCAGTGCCGCCTATCAGTGTCCATCAGTGCCCAGCAGTGCTGCCTATCAGTTCCACCCATAAGTACCCATTGTTGCAGCCTTTCAGTGCCCATCAGTGCTGCATATCAGTGCCGCCTACCAGTGCCCATCAGTGCCATTTATCAGTGCCCATCGTGAGTGCCCATAAGTGCCACCTCATTGGTGCCACCTCATCTGTGCCAACTTATCAGTGCCCATCAGTGAGGAGAAAACATACTTATTTACAAAATTTTATAACAGAAATAAAATAAAAACTTTTATTTTTTTCAAAATTTTCGGTCTTTTTTAATTTGTTTAGCAAAAAATAAAAACGACAGAGGTGATCAAATACCACCAAAAGAAATCTTTATTTGTGGGAACAAAATGATAAAAATTCTGTTTGGGTACAGTGTAGCATGACCGCGCAACTGTCATTTAAACAGCGACAGCGCTGAAAGCTGAAAATTGGCTTGGGCAGGAAGTGGGTGTAAGTGCCTGGTATTGAAGTGGTTAAACAAACATCTCCTAAATCCCCTGATCTTTGTCCCAGACAGAAATCTATATTAGTTGAACCATAATCATAAAACTGCAACACCAGAATAAAATAATTGATCAGCTTGAACTCTTTTCTCTGTACTAAACCTGAGGAGTCCCCTGACAGGTTGTTAGGATTTTCTAATGGATTACTTCTTGAGCATATCTGTCAAATAGTGGTGGCTATGGATATTGTGGAGCAATGCTAATTTAGAAGAGCTCACATTCCCGCTGCCCTGGGTGACATGCTTTGTAGTGAGAAATGAGGGAGGTTCAAGGTTCATTTATTTCTGCTTTAAAAGTGTGTTTTTTTGTTTTTTTTTAATGAAAGAATCTTCTATTGTACCAGCATTGCTTGGATTGGAGGGGGTAGTTCATGCTGCATAATAAACATTTATCATCTTGTCATTGGAAGCCAATAACAAGTTAAGGTAACCTATTTTGTATTTGGCTGTCAGTCTTGCTGGAGTGAGCACAAGATGGTGCCAAAATGAAAATACAAACCATACCAAATCAAACATGGAAATGGCTTTCATAGATGTTAAAGAGACTGAAAATGTTGCTCCTTTATCACAGGTGTGATGGTAAATCCAAAGCATTTCAACACATTTAGCATAGAAACAAGCAAGGTAAAACTGCTTGTGACTGCTTACTGCTCAACCCAACATACAGTTCTGCCCTTACCATTTTTTCTAGGCCTCAGAAGGTTAAGATGACATTGTATTTATCCAGAGTACCTGGTGAGTTGACAAATTCTGTGCTCTATTGTTTGCGGAGACAGCAGGAAGGAAATGTGTATTGAATGGATGGTGCCATGCTACTTCTTCTGTTAATGAAAAAGCAATGCCTCACAGCACACAGGGGAGCCCTCAAGTTCTGTCACAAACAGAGGTTGTAAAGGAGCTTTAGTACTAATAACTTCTAAGTCTATATGAGCTGCTTGGCCCAATCCTTAGAAGAAAGCTGCTGAATCTAAAGCATAAGAGGAGGGAAAGTACTTCTGAGAATAGACTTACCGTATATCCCCGAGTATAAGCCGAGTTTTTCAGCCCTTTTTTTAGGGCTGAAAATAGCCCCCTCGGCTTATACTCGAATCAGTGTACCTGTCGGGTCACGGGTGTCCATTTTTCAAAAGTCGCGGCTTCCTCCTGGTCCCGTTCCATTCCGTGATAGTCAGTGTACCTGTCGGGTCGCGGGTGTCCATTTTTCAAAAGTCGCGGCTTCCTCCTGGTCCGTGATAGGCGTTTGACACTGTGTTCCACTACCACCTATCATGGAGGTCCTCTCATCCTCGGACTTTCCCAGCAGACACTGTGTTCAGTATTCCGCCTATCTTGGACGTCCTCTTGTTCGAGGATGAAAGAAGGTCCGTGATTGGCGGAACACTGAACACAGTGTCTGCTGGGAAACTGAGTCCGAGGATGAGAGGACCTCAGTGATAGGTGGTAGCGGAACACAGTGTCAAACGCCTATCACGGACCAGGAGGAAGCACCGACTTTTGAAGAATGGATGCCCGCGACCCGACAGGTACACTGACTATCACGGAACGGGACCAGGAGGAAGCCGCGACTTTTGAAAAATGGATGCCCGCAGGTGGTCAAGAATACAGGTACACTGAGGCTGCAATGGGAACAGTGAGAATGGGCACAGTAAGGCTACAATGGGCACAGTGAGAATGGGCACAGTAAGGCTACAATGGGCACAGTGAGAATGGGCACAGTAAGGCTGCAATGGTCATAGTGAGAATGGGCACAGTAAGGCTACAATGGGCACAGTGAGAATGGGCACAGCAAGGCTGCAATTGGCACAGTAAGGCTGCAATGGGCACAGTGAGAATGGGCACAGTAAGGCTGCAATGGGCACAGTAGGGCTACAATGGGCACAGTCAGAATGGGCACAGTAAGGCTGCAATGGGCACAGTAAGGCTGCAATGGGCACAGTGAGAATGGGCACACCAAGGCTGCAATGGGCACAGTGAGGTTGCAATGGGCACAGTGAGGTTGCAAATGGGCACAGTGAGGTGTGCAAATGGGCACAGTGAAGCTGCAAATGGGCATTGCTGACCCTCTTTTCTGCTTACAGTAGCTGCTGCATTCTCACCCTAGGCATATTCGAGTCAATATGTTTTCCCAGTTTTTTGTGGTAAAATTAGGACCTCGGCTTATACTCGGGTCGGCTTATACTCGAGTATTTACGGTATACGTATTGATTAAGATACCTTACATGGTATCGCTCTTCTTGTAATTTGGCTGTGATACACCTTTGTGAAGTACAACAAACAAGCTTAGATGATGAAATTGCACATTCAGTGTGCTTCCACTCTAGTTTAGGGTTAGTTTCAACAAGTTCCCAATCAGAAACTGTAGAATACACTGGTAGGGTATAGTCCAAGGCAAAACAAAGTATTTTCCATCATTTTATATCAACATGTTTCAGAATGGTGCTCTTTTCCATCTTCAGAAAAACACAGCAACAAACATGTTATACTTACCTGTGGTTTTGCACAGAGCGGTCCCAATCCTCCTCTTCTGAGGTTCCCTGTTGGCACTCTTGGCTCCTCCTTTTCTGCATGTACCACCATAGGAAGCTGATTTCTATGGTGACATACATGGAGGCTCGATCTGGAGCCAGGCTGTGTGTGTCTATTGACACACACTGTTTGGCTTGGCCCCGCCTCCTGCTCCCTCTTAAGAGGATTTTATTGATAGCAGAAGGAGCCAATTGTTTCTTACCTGCTGCTATTGAGCACAGTGCTGGATCGAGATCGGGCTCAGGTAAGTTTTTGATGGGGGGGGGGGGGGCGCTGAACATGAACGTTTTTTTTACCTTAAGGCAGAGAATGCATTAAGGTAAAAAAAAAAAAAACTTTAGCCTTTACAACCACTGTGACGGGAGTCACTTTTTAGCACAGGGTGACCAAGAAAATAATGAACCCTGAGAATATGATTGGATTACTTCAAATGGGACAGTAATATTCATTAACAATATCTCTCAAGACATATGAAGATTTTATCCCCTGTACACTGTGAGGTCTATGACCAGGAAGTATAACTCCTAATATGGGAATTCCAGGAAGTTCAATGTAAGAGACCGACTGTCTATTGCTTAACGATGTTGCCTTTGTCTGGATAAGTAAATTGTGTTAATCTTGTCTGAGGCAGCTTTCCCTTCAACTATTATTAAGTGTGCTAATGAACTCACCTGTTGTCTGCTAAGGGATGTACTTAGAATAATGTATATTGGGGACTCGTTATGTAACCATTGTGTGATGTTGTGGGTGGATCCGGGTCATTGTTCATGTGGTGACTGCAGTATTCTCAAGTGTATATAAAGAGCCTGTATTCCTTTCAATAAAGTCTGATTCCTGCTTGACCCTCAATACAGAGCCTCGTCTCGTTCTTGGGGGGGGGGGGATTATTCATATGGGTTTCTTGTTCGGCTGATTGGAGTGTTCGGTAGCTGCCTTTGTGTTCAGGAATGTTCAGGAATGGAGTGTCCTAAATGACTTTAACCCCTCTCATACTCGGGGTGTCGTTACAATTGGTGGCAAGCAGCGGGATGATCCCCACAGCCCAGAAGGACAGCTACAAAGAGGACACAGGCCAATAGAAGCACAGTATGAACGGCTAAAGTGCTCTACCCTCAAGGACTTACTGGAGAACCGGGGCCGACCGGCCAACAACCGTAAGAAGAGAGACATTATCGCAGAACTAGTCTAAATGGATGGAGCCGAAAGACCCAACATAACCGAAAGGCCCACCGTAACAGACAGGACACCCGAAGAGGCAAGTTTTGATCGGGCTGTTAACATAAGACTGGCACATTATGGTCCAAACTAGGGATGAGCCGAACACCCCCCGGTTCGGTTCACACCAGAACCTGCGAAGGGACCGAAAGTTTGTGCGCACTTTAGAACCCGATTAAATACAATGGACGCGAACGTTCAAAATCTAAAGTGCTAATTATAATGGCTAATATGCATGTTATTGTCCTAAAAAGGGTTTGGGGACCCGGGTCCTGCCCCAGGGGACATGTATCAATGCAAAAAGAAGTTTTAAAAACGGTCCTTTTATTCGGGAGCAATGATTTTAATGATGCATAAAGTGAAAAAAAAAATAGTGAAATATTCCTTTAAATATCAAACCTGGGGGGGGGGGGTGTCTAAAGTATGCCTGTGAAGTGGCAGGTGTTTACCATGTTTAGAACTGTCCCTGCACAAAATGACATTTCTAAAGGAAAAAAAGCCATTTAAAACTGCTTGCGGCTTTAATGTAATGTCTGGTCCCGGCAATATGGATGAAAATCATAGAGAAAAATGCCATGGCTACCCCAGTGTATTAAATGAATAGACCCGCCCCTTCTAAAGTTCCCCATCAGGTCCGATGACGTAGTGTAAGGCTGAGGACCTGATGCGGAACGTGAGAAGGGGCGGGTCTATTCATGTATTATACTGTGGAGGAAGTTCCCCATCAGGTCCGCTCATCCAATGACGTAGGCGGGGTCTGACATACGAGGGGGCGGACCTGATGGGGAACTTCCCAATGGTGTCTGTGTACTTTTTTTTAAATTTTTTACACTTTCTTTGTGAAATGGTAGGGGTACAATGTACCCCATTACCAATTCACATAGGGGGGCGGGATCTGGGGGTCCCCTTTGTTAAAGGGGTCTTCCAGATTCCGATATTCCTCCCGCCCGCAGACCCCCACAACCACCGGGCAAGGGTTGTGGGGATGAGGCCCTTGTCCCCATCAACATGGGGACATCCTCCCCATGTTGAGGGCATGTGGCCTGGTACGGTTCAGGAGGGGGGGCACTCTCTCGTCTCCCCCTCTTTTCCTGCGACCTGAAAGGTTGCGTTATCGGATAAAGGGTCTGGTCTGGATTTTTGGGGGTACTCCACGCCATTTTTTTTTAAATTTGGGGTGGAGTTCCCCTTAAAATCCATACCATACCTGAAGGGCCTGGTATGGATATTTGGGGGAACCGCACGCATTTTTTTTTCAAATTTTTTTTTAATTTGCGGCAGGGTTCCCCTTAATATCCATACCAGACCTGAAGGGCCTGGTAATTGAATTTGGGGGAACCCCCACGCTTTTTTTTTTTTTTATCAATGACTTTTCTATGTATTGCTGGGAGCCGACAATAGAGTGAGTTTTAAATGACTTTTTTTCCTTCAGAAATTACACTTTGTGCAGGGGCAGTTCTAAGCACGGGAAACAAGCGCAAATAGTCCTCAGAAGTTCGGGTCCCCGTTGACTTCAATGGGGTTCGGGTTCGGGGTCAAGTTCGGGTCAAGTTCGGTCCCGAACTCCAACTTTTTTCCGAAGTTCGGCCGAACCCGTCGAACCCGAACATCCAGGTGTCCACTCAACTCTACCCCTGTAACATTTGTTTTGCTGTCTGTGCACCTGTTCAGAACATTTCACCTCACTTTCCCATTGACAAATGTTTTTGGAAAATTTGTTTTTTTTATTGAAACAAGGATTGGTGATAAAGCATCAGTAGAGAGGAGACACCTTTTTCCCATATTAACACTTACAGGAGAGAATTTCCCTTCCTAGTGGTAGATTTCCTCTCACTTCCTGTTGTCTCCTTCCGTTTGCAAGTAGGAGTCGTTTGTAAGTTGGATGTTTGAAAGTAGGGGCCTGCCGTATATACTCTGCAGAAATTTGCCCCTTAGGTGTTGGTGTTGCCACAACACTGTAAGCCCTCACAGTTACTCTTGGTGGGCGCTGGAACGCCCTGCTGTCAACTATTATATCAGGAATTGTAATTACATGCCATTGTTGAACAGTGGTAGGAAAAATTGGGCCTTTGGTGATGGTGCTGGTGCCGCAACACTGTAAGCCCTCATAGTTACTCTTGGTGGGCGCATGAATGGGCCTTGCTGTGAATTATTAGATCAAGAATTGTAATTGCATGCCCCTGTTGAACAGGGGCTGAAAAATTGGGCCTTTGGTGGTGGCGGTGGTGCTGGTGCCACAAGACTGTAAGTCCTCACAGTTACTCTTGGTGGGCACAGGAATGGGCCCAGCTGTGAAATATTAGATCAAGAATTGTTATTACATGCCCCTGTTAAACAGGGGCAGAAAAATTGGGCCTTAGGCACTGGTGCCACAACACTGCAACCCCTCACAGATACTGTACTTAGAGCACAGCAATGAGCCCTGTTGCAAAGTATTAGATCAAGAATTGTAATAACATGCCCCTGTTAAACAGGGGCAGAAAAATTGGGCCTTAGGCACTGGTGCCAAAACACTGCAACTTCTCACAGATACTGTACTTGGAGCGCAGCAATGAGCCCTGCTGCAAAGCATTGCATAAAAAATTGTAAATACACGCCCCTGTTAAACAGGGGCTATAAAACTGGGCCTTAGGCACTGGTGCTGGTGCCACGACACTGCAACCTCTCCCAGATACTCTAGCTGGAGTGCAGGAATAAGCCCTGCTGCAAAGCATTGCATCAAAAATTGTAATTACATGCCCCTGTTAAACAGGGGCTGAAAAATTGGGCCTTAGCCACTGGTGGCGGCACCCAGAACCAAAAATGTTCTTCCAAGTTATCATCAGGATCATTGAGGAGGAAAAGGATAGTCAGTCAACATAACAGGACAGTCACTCAGCATCAGCATAGGCAGTCTTGAAGGGATGTGACATTTAAAAAAAATATATTCGGTTACACCAGCTTCAGGTGCTTGGTAGCTGGTGGTGATCCAAGACTGATTCATCTTTATGAAGGTCAGTCGATCAACCGAGTCGGTGGACAGGCGCACCCTGTGATCGGTTACAAAGCCTCCAGCAGCACTGAATGTGTGTTCCGATAGAACGCTGGATGCAGGACAGGCCAGTAGCTCAATTGCATACTGTGCAAGCTCTGGCCAGTGATCCATCCTCAAGACCCAGTAAGCCAGAGGATTTTTGGTGGGAAAGGTGTCCAAGTCTGACCTTGCCCCTAGGTATTCCTGGACCATGTAAATCAGACGCTGGCGATGGTTGCTGGAACCGATCATACCTTGGAGCTGCAGACTAAAAAATTGTCTGAACGCATTGGTCAGACGGCC
The DNA here is from genome assembly GCA_029206835.1 of Rana muscosa. Lineage (NCBI taxonomy): Eukaryota > Metazoa > Chordata > Amphibia > Anura > Ranidae > Rana > Rana muscosa. The sequence continues at coordinate 933,845,916 of CM055116.1, forward strand.
ACCTTCTCCACCGCTCCTTCTGTGACTGACCGAAGCCTCAGCAACTCGTTGTCCAGGACCAGGAGTTTGTAACCTCTCAGTCTCTGGGAACGCGTTGCACAGACCTTTCTGTAGCGGGATAGTTTCGCATTAAGAGCATTCAGTGCATTGTTAGGAATTAGCTCTGCACGGAAGGATTGTAACCTTTGTGGAAACAGTCCTTAGAGACAAGCTGGTGCATATTTTATTTTTCTTTATTTTTTATGTTAAAGAGAGACATACAGCAACAGCTCCTTCCTATCCATTTTTCCAACCTCTGCTTTCTGTTCTATCTTTTCTGCTTGCAACATGTCTGGGTTATCATCATACAAGAAAATGAACAAAAACTGACTGCTGAGTGTGCAGGAAGAGGAATTGACGTTGGTGGCAAAAATCGTGAAGGCTTGATACATGCCCTACAGGAGTTTGATATCCAGGCAAACGAGAACCTGGAGGAAACTGGACCAGGAAGGGTTTCCACTACTCCAGAGCCCAGTGGCTCAGAGGCGGCCTCACCGGATGGGCCAGCAGAGACTGACACTGGAATACCACTAATTGTCACCTCCAAGCCACTGCCTGAGCAGGCCAGCCCCAGATTGCCTGCAACCAGCATAGACTCTCCTCTAATGCAGGAAACGCTACAATGCCTTAGGGAGACGGATCCTATGGTGTACCTGCAGTTTCTCAAACGCCAGGCTAAGAGAGAGGAGTGCAGGGCTGCGGCTGAGAGAGAGGCTGCACAGAGGGAGGCTGATCGTCAGCATGAACTGGAGATGGCTAGGCTCCAGCAGCAGCGACAGGTTCAGAACCCCGGATCCCTAGAGCACAGGGATGCCTCTCTGCCAGTGATCCCGGCAGCTAAATTTCCTGTTATGGAAAAGGACAGTGACATTGATGTGTATCTACTGTCGTTTTAAAAAACTTGCCGTCAGTACCATCTGCCCCCAGCACAATGAGCTCGGTACCTGACGCCAGGGCTACGAAGCAAGGTCCTGGATGCTTATGTTAAACTGTCAGAAGGGCAGTGCAACGATTATGAGGCCCTAAAGGCTGCAATCATCCAAATGTTTCAGCTAACCCCGGAAGTGTACCGGAAGCGTTTTAGGTCCTTGCAAAAGGGCCTGGGGACTCATACCTGGATGTGGAAATTCACTTACGCACCACATTCCGGCAATGGACTAAAGGCATGAATGCTGATTCTTTTGAATCCCTGGAAGATCTTATGATTGAAGATCAACTTTTGCACATCTGTCCTGCAGACGTCAGACAGTTTGTGCTGGAGCGAAAGCCAACCTCTGCCAAAGTAGCAGCAGAACTGGCAGATACCTATATCCACTCTCGGGTATCTGATCATCGCAAGGCTCCTCCGAATGGCTGGAAAGGAGGGAAATCGCACGTGGCAACCTCTCCTCTTCCGGCCAACCAAGTTCCTCAGCGGTCGGAACCTGCAGTTCCTGGTGCCAAGGCATCCCCGACTGACAACCGCAAATGCTACACCTGTGGCAAAGCCGGACATCTCAGGAACCAGTGCCCTGAGCAGAAGAAGCCGACATCACCTGGCCATCCGGCCAGCCACCCTTCTGCTGTGCTGTTCGTCAGTGGGAAACCTCCAGGAACCAATGCCAACTTGCAGCCAGTCATCGTGGGCCACCAGACTGTAGTGGGCTTTCGTGACACCGGAGCTGAAGTCACTTTGGTCAGACCAGAGGTGATAGAAGAAACAGATATCATCCCAGAGAAGTTTCTTACCCTCACAGGAGTTGGGGGAACCCGTTCCTGTGTGCCCCGGGCCTATGTTTTCATCGATTGGGGTGTCGGAAGTGTGATGAGAGAGGTGGGCGTCTCGGAGGAGATCCCCACTGCTGTGTTGTTGGGTGCTGATTTAGGTACCCTTGTTTCTTACTATGCCCCTGCTAAGAGCACCCAGGATGCTCCCACGGAACTCTCTGGACCTACCAAGGTACTGTTTACAGATGTTGGGGTAATATCTGGGCAATCTGTGGATGGACAGAGGGAGGGGGAGGGTGACGGTGAATTTGAAGTACAAGGTCCTCCTTTTTTAGAAACAGGAGAGGAGACCCCCTTGCCTGTGAAGTTAAATGATGTATGTTCCAATGACGCTCCAATGGTAAATGTTAAATGTGATGATGATAATGCTGATGATGATGATGATGATGATAATGCATTGCCAGTATTGGTGGTCACTCGCAGTGCTGATAAGGCGGCCAAGGTGCAGGCCCTGATTGCAGAACAGCAGGAGGAGGTCTCTGGGCCCTCTACCTGTTCTGACTCAGCGGACCCCACCTCTGGTGAGCCTCAGCAGCCGTCCTTGTTTGCCACAGGGCTGCTGGCTGGGACTTGTGGTTCCGCCTTGGAAACAGCACTGCAGACAGACCAAACACTAGCACAGCTCAGGAGTTCAGCTGATCGCCCCCCTGCAGAGAATGACAAACTGGGACAAAGGGAAGCTGTACAGAGAAAGTCTGCCTGCAGAGGGGGATGAGGCTGACACAGGTAGCAGGCAGCTAGTTGTACCCAGTGAATTTAGAGGACAGCTGCTAAAAGTGGCTTATGAGATTCCCCTAGCAGGGCACTTGGGGATCACTAAGACCCGAAGGCTGTTGATCCATAACTTTTATTGGCCTATGATGCGCACTGACATAGTTGACTACTGCCGGTCCTGTGTTACCTGCCAGCGAGTTGGCAAGGCAGGGGATGTACAGCGGGCTCCGCTAAAACCTTTGCCTGTGATTGACGAACCTTTTAAGAGGGTGGCGGTGGATATCATTGGGCCTTTGGCCATCCCTAGCAGTTCAGGCAAACGTTATATCCTGACAGTTGTCGACTATGCCACTCATTATCCAGAGGCAGTGGCTCTCTCCTGCCTCCGGGCAGACAAGGTCGCTGATGCTCTGCTGGGAATCTTCACAAGAGTGGGGTTCCCGGCCAAGCTCATTAGTGATCAAGGCCCTCAGTTTGTGTCTGACTTGATGCAAGCTCTCTGTCGGCAAATACAGATGACGCATATCATGGCCAGTGCCTATCATCCACAAACAAACGGCTTGTGCGAGCGTTTCAATGGTACCTGAAACAAATGTTGTGCACCTTTGTGCACTCCCAGGGCAAGGACTGGGAACGATATCTGCCTCATCTGCTGTTTGCTTATAGAGAGGTGCCTCAGGAGTCCACAGGCTTTTCGCCATTTGAACTTCTGTACGGACGGAGGGTAAGAGGGCCCCTGGACCTAATCCGCAAGACCTGGGAGGGCAAGATTGTCGACCCAGAGGTCTCTGTTGTGGATTACGTCCTAAAATTCAGAGATAGAATGGAGACGCTGGTGGGAATGGTGCGGGAAAACATGAAAGAGGCCCAGGCCCGGCAGAAACAGTGGTATGACCATAATGCTAGGGAGCGGACCTATAATGTTGGTCAGCAGGTGTATGTTCTGCTTCCCATGCGGAAGAACAAACTCCAAGCCGCATGGGAAGGCCCGTACACCATCACCAAGTGTCTGAATGATGTCACCTACTTGGTCAGGTTGGGAGAAGGGAGTAGACGGCAGAAGGCCATTCATGTGAACATGCTCAAAGCCCATCATGAGCGCACGGCCTTTAACCAGGATGTTGGACAATACTGAAAAATGTGTGACACATGTCAATGGGTAGGTAAGCGGGGGGACCACCCTAAGGCCAGACTTATGTCCATGCCTATTATTGGGGAGCCCTTTTACTGCATAGCCGTTGACATTGTGGGTTCCTTGGCCAGGTCTAGTCCATCCAGGAAGAAGTATATTCTCACCGTGGTGGACTACGCCACCCGTTACCCAGAGGCAGTAGCTATGTCCATAATCGAAGCAGAGACAGTAGCTGATGCCCTGGTTAAGATATTTACTAGAGTGGGGTTCCCTAAGGAGATTCTCTCTGACCAGGGAACCCAGTTTACCGCTGTGCTCACCCAGCAGTTGTGGAAGGTGTGCAATATTAAGCCCTTGCTGAGTTCACCTTACCACCCCCAGACTAATGGTCTCTGCGAGCGCTTTAATGGGACACGCAAGCAAATGCTGAGGACCTTTTTGCACACTTGCAGAGACTGGGAGATATTCCTGCCTCACCTGTTATTTGCGTACAGAGAGCTATCCCAGGAATCTACTGGGTTCTCTCCCTTCGAGTTACTCTATAGGAGAAGGGTCTACAGACCCCTCAATCTCATTAGAGGACACTGGAAGGGAGAGACAGAGCAGGAGGGGACCCCCATAGTGCCCTATGTTCTGGAACTCAGGGACCGCATGAAGCAACTGTCTCTGATGGCAAGGGAGAATCTCCAGGCGGCCCAGGGGAGACAGAAGAGATGGTACGATCGGGGGGCCCGACAGCGTATCTTCCAGGTTGGGCAGAAAGTCTTAGTGAAGACCGACAAGATGCAGACATCTTGGCAGGGCCCGTATAAAGTAGTAGCCAAGGTATGTGATACTACCTATGTTATTGCCAGCTGTGCAGATGAAAGAATCCAGCGAACCTTTCATGTGAACATGCTGAAGGAGTATCAGGAACGGCAGGAGGATGTTGCTGCAGTATGTGCCCCTGCTGCGGACGACTCAGAAAGTTTACCCCTCCCTGACTTACTAGAGAGAGACCCCCAGACTGACCTCATTATTAGCCTTGTACAGCTAGGGGACCGGTTAAGCCCCACAAAGAAGGAACAGGCTAAGCGGCTTCTGTGGGAGAAACAGGTGACTTTCTCCCAAAAAACGGGCTACACAACCCTGGCTGTGCAAAAGGTAGAGACCCCTGGACAAGCATCCCTTCGACAGCCCTTATACCGTATCCCTGAAGCAGTCCAAGAAGGAATTCGGAAGGAGATACAGGAGATGACTCAGTTAGGAGTCATTGAGCCCTCTGACAGCCCTTGGGCTTCGCCTGTAGTCCTGGTTCCTAAGAAAGACAGAACTACCCGGTTCTGCGTGGACTACAGGCGACTCAATGAGAAGACCACCACTGACGCCTACCCGATGCCCAGGGTAGACGAACTGCTAGATCGCATAGCCAGGGGACGTTATTTAACTACAATAGACCTGTGTAAGTGCTATTGGCAGATTCCCCTGGCCGAGGATGCTATCCCCAAGTCGGCATTTGTTACCCCATTTGGCCTGTACCAGTCTAAGGTCATGCCATTCGGGATGAAAAATGCCCCGGCCACCTTCCAACGTATGGTGGATAGGCTCCTCGATGGCTTTCAGGATTTTGCATGTGCATACCTGGATGACATTGTGATCTCTAGTGGGTCTTGGGAGGAGCACCTGGTTCACGTAGGGGTGGTTCTGGACAAGATTCGGGCCGCAGGCCTTACCTTGAAACCAGACAAGTGTCATCTAGGCATGGCGGAGGTGCAGTACCTGGGACACCGAGTAGGGTGTGGGAACCAGAGACCAGAGCCAGCCAAGGTAGAGGCAGTAGCTAACTGGCCCACACCCCGTACTAAGACCCAGGTATTAGCCTTCTTGGGGACTGCAGGGTACTACCAATGTTTTGTCCCTGATTATAGTGCTATCGCCAAGCCCCTGACTGACCTGACGAAAAATAATTTACCTAGGCAGGTCCTGTGGTCTCCAGCTTGTGAAGCCGTGTTTCTAGCCCTCAAGCAAGCACTTGTAAATGCCCCTGTCTTGGCTGCCCCAGTACCTAACAAACGTTTCCTTGACCACACAGATGCTTCCGTGTTTGGACTGGGGGTTGTGCTGAGCCAAGTCTGGGAGGATGGAGGAGAACACTCTGTCGCATACCTGAGCAGAAAGCTATTACCCCGGGAAGTGAGCTACGGAGAAGGAGTGTTTGGCCCTGGTTTGGGCCCTTAAATAGTTGAACCCTTATTTGTACAGACAGGAATTTTCATTAGTCACGACCACAACCCATTAGTCTGGCTTAACCGGCTCTCAGGAGACAATGGCAGGTTGCTGTGGTGGAGCTTAGCCCTGCAACCTTACAACTTCACCATCAGCTACCGACCCGGTAAGCAAAATGGCAATGCTGATGGGTTGTCCCGGCAAACAGATCTCACTCCGGCCTCCTAGTTTCGGACATCACCAAGTTGACCCGAGAAGGATCAAGCCGGGTCTGCCGGAGTGTCCCACAAGGGGGGAGCCATGTGACAGGAGTCACTTTTGGGCGCAGGGTGGCCAAGAAAATAATGAACCCTGAGAATATGATTGGATTACTTCAAATGGGACAGTAATATTAATTAACAATATCTCTCAAGAAATATGAAGATTTTATCCCCTGTACACTGTGAGGTCTATGACCAGGAAGTATAACTCCTAATATGGGCATTCCAGGAAGTTCAATGTAAGAGACCGACCGTTTATTGCTTAACGATGTTGCCTTTGTCTGGATAAGTAAATTGTGTTTATCTTGTCTGAGGCAGCTTTCCCTTCACCTATTATTAAGTGTGCTAATGAACTCACCTGTTGTCTGCTAAGGGATGTATTGACACTCAGAATAATGTGTATTGGGGACTCGTTATGTAACCATCGTGTGATGTTGTGGGTGGATCCGGGTCATTGTTCATGTGGTGACTGCAGTATTCTCAAGTGTATATAAAGAGCCTCTATTCCTTTCAATAAAGTCTGATTCCTGCTTGACCCTCAATACAGAGCCTCGTCTCGTACTTGGGGGGGGGAGAATTATTCGTATGGGTTTCTTGTTCGGCTGATTGGAGTGTTCGGTAGCTGCCTTTGTGTTCGGGAATGGAATGTCCTAAACGACTTTAACCCCTCTCATACTCGGGGTGTCGTTACAACCACTTTAACACTTTCAAGACCAGATCAGTTCAAACTTAGCCCTGGTATGCTATCTTAAATTTTGAGCTATCTATATCACTACACATTCACCAAATAAAATGATATGCCTACATACAGTACTGACTACAGTAGATGAAAATTTGATTGATTGAAATGGTTTGCAGTACTGCAACACTGCCTTACTGAACAAGTCTGATTGTTCAGAAAATGATTATTATTAAAGTTCAACTCAAGCAAAAAAAAAAACACCATTTATTCCAAGTATATGTTCTTTAAAACTGTTAAATGCATTTTAAATGCTATTAGTATAAGCATCTAACCCTGTATTTAGGTTATCTCCTTTTAATACACTGCACACCAGTTCTCACACTGTGGGAGGGAAGGGAAGTACTGTAAGCCAGTCCAACTGTCATCTCAACACTAGGAGTGTGCTGTCTGGAGAAACAGGAGTTACCAGTAAGTGATCAACTTTTGTAGAAGCAATAATCTTTTATTATTCATTCGGCAGATTTGTGGTTGGTTCAGTGACCATGATGCTTATTTATAGCCCAACTGTTATGGGAGGGCCCGTGGAACCCAGAATCCCTTGGGAAGGTTGGGAAACCCTTGTTTCAGCTCCCTATGCACCTCCTATGTCTAAGTTATCCTGTCTCCATTAGGGGCACAGGGTGACTGAGAAAATATGTCTTGGATTACTTAAAATGGGACAGTGATATATATCCACAATATCTCCCAGGATATATATATAAAGACTGTTCTTAGTTTGTTTGATTCTGAACTCTGTAGCCTCTGTACAATGTAAGAGACAGGCCGACTCCTACAGGAGCTCATGCTATTATGAGAAGGTGTCCTGTGTTTATACTTATGATAATGTATAATCTACTGTGTGAAGCTCGGTGACAACAAGTCTGACCTGTGGTGAAATCCTGATTATACACAACAATGGCCAGGTGGGCACGGAGTCACATTGACTGCTTTAAGGGATTAGTTAATTAGCTCATGTTAATTTATGTTTCTGGTTACAGGTGTATTGTTAGAGTAATATGAGCAGGGGGGGAACCTCCTCTTCAGCTGTATATAAGACTGTATTCTTGTTCTAATAAACAGTTCATGGTGAGCAACCAAACGAGTATTGTCTTGGTTGTGGTTGTCAGCGGTTGGAATATCTGATATCTATATTCAGACTGGAAGGAAGCGGTATATGACGAAAGCACTCAAGCGGAGTGTGGGACATTTCGTTACATCCCATCTTTACCCACACTTTTCTCCAAGCCCCTTTCCAATGCTAGTCAAAGCTGGAATTGAGCCTAAACTGTAATTAAGTCCAGGAAAAAAAAAATGTTCTGCAACTGACAGAGGAGAACTGGGCAGGGCTGATAACCAGTGGCGGCTGGTGCCTCAATAGTTTAGGAGGCAGATCACAGGGATCTCTCTCTTCGCTCTGCGGCTGGTGCTTCTCTTCCTGGCTGCACAGGAAGTGGACTCGATTGGCCTATGACTCCCTGGCCAATCGGGTCTCAGGACCCGCTTCCTGTCTGGCCGGAAGGAGAATCAGGAAGACAATAGCGAATATTAATTTGCTATTGTCACACAACTGGGTGGGCTCAGGGTGCAGTACTCTGAACCCCAAGCCCACCCTTTTTTGAAGCCAATAAGAGCCTCAGGCTCTAATCATGTGCTTAAAAAAACCCAGTTGAAATCCATTCGTACAGTGTATGGACGGGCCGACACTGCTGATAACACTGCTTGGAAGTTCAGTGCAGCACAGGCTGAGCATAGTAAGGCTGGCCATACACGATCCAAATCTCAGCTGCTTCAGCAGGAACCAGCCAAGATTCAAACCATTAATGGGCACGCTGAATCTACCATGTTGATCGATCGATCAACTTGGGTACAACCAGCCTGCCAGATTCACTTGCGATAAATGCAAGAAGCTGTTATAGCCGCTAGCGATAGTTACTGTCTTTTCCTGACTGGGACGGCTTCCCCCGCCCACTCCCGCCATCCATCTGGAGAAGACAATGGCCCGGCAGGTGGGATTCACCTGGCAGCACTGTCTGTGCTGATAGGAAAATTGTTCAAATTTCTTTCCTGCAACCCATGGCTGCAGGAGAGAAATTTTTACCGTCTTTGGCCAACGTAAGTTACTTTTAATATATAATATAATATATAATTCAGTGTGTTTGTGTTTTTTTTGTATGCACTCACCAAGCAGATATAAAAGTGGTTTAAGTAACAGACCAAAAGGGAGCAAAAAAAAAAGAAGTTTGTTGTTAGGGTTTATATACACTTTTGCAGCGGATGTGCAATTGTGGTCTCTTATCTGGCCATGCCATGTAACATGGCTATGTGAATCCAAAACCTGGTTGAAGAGGATTGTAAATCTTTTTGACATATGTAGCGGCCTCACCCCTCTCACCCCTTCTTCTTCTCGGCTTGTTGTCTTGTCTAGGGGGATCAGGGAGGAGGGATGTGGTACACTACGGCCTATGTCCTCTAATGTGTAGAGGTGAAAGCCAACACCTGTTTACCTTCGGGCTGTGTGCATAACCCAGAGCCAAGTCCGTTCTGCAGATGACCCCCCTTGCTCCCAGTAACTGAAGTTCCACACCACTGAAAAGGTCCAACTCTTATTTATTCTCTGACAGCAATAAATCGTCCTTGAACAGCAGTCAGGTTGTGACCCAAAGAACAGTTCAGTATAAGTGGGGAGTAGGTCAAGGCCAAATCCTCAAATAGAACTAACCTTTGTAGTGTCACCAATGGTTATTACTAGGGATGAGCTCGGTGTTCGAGTCGAACATAGGTTCGACTCGAACATCGGCTGTTCGCGCGTTCGGCGAACAACGAACGATTTGGGCCGTTCGCGCCAAATTCGAGTGACGCGAACGGCCCACAATACACTGCGCCATCGCAGTGTAATCCCGGCGCTGTGATTGGCCAAGCATGCACTGTGACCCTGCATGCTTGGCCAATCACAGCACCGGCAGCGAGGAGAGCAATGATTGGCCACAGGCAGGATGCCTGTGGCCAATTATAGCTGAGGGGGTTTAGTACACACCCCACACTATAAAAGGCCGCCAGCGCGGCGGCCTTGTGTAGTGTGTTCCGGAGCAGGGAAAGTGAAGGATAGGCAGGGACAGTTAAATCTTGTCAAATCTATTCTTTGCTAAACCTTGTGTGTAGGGACAGAGAAGGATAGGCAGGGAGAGTGTCAGTGTCATATTCTTTGCTAAACCTTGTGTGTAGGGAGAGAGAAGGATAGGCAGGGAGAGTGTCAGTGTCATATACTTTGATAAACCTTGTGTACAGGGAGAGAGAAGGATAGGCAAGGGACAGTGTCAGTGTCATATTCTTTGCTAAACCTTGTGTGCAGGGAGAGAGAAGGATAGGCAGGAAGAGTGTCAGTGTCATATACTTTGATAAACCTTGTGTACAGGGAGAGAGAAGGATAGGCAGGGGACAGTGTCAGTGTCATATTCTTTGCTAAACCTTGTGTGCAGGGAGAGAGAAGGATAGGCAGGGAGAGTGTCAGTGTCATATACTTTGATAAACCTTGTGTGCAGGGAGAGAGAAGGATAGGCAGGGGACAGTGTCAGTGTCATTGTTGCTAAGCCTCCTGCACATTATACACCTGAAGTTAGCCCGTATTGCTGCTTTTTCCTGGTGTGTTACACAAACAGGATTTTGCGGCACTTACAGCGGGCGGAGTGTGCCTCCTGACCATATTACACCTTAACTTAGCCTGTATTGCTGCTTTTTCCTGGTGTGTTACACAAACAGGATTTTGCGGCACTTACAGCGGGCGGAGTGTGCCTCCTGACCATATTACACCTTAACTTAGCCTGTATTGCTGCTTTTTCCTGGTGTGTTACACAAACAGGATTTTGCGGCACTTACAGCGGGCGCAGTGTGCCTCCTGACCGTATTACACCTTAACTTAGCCTGTATTGCTGCTTTTTCCTGGTGTGTTACACAAACAGGATTTTGCGGCACTTACAGCGGGCGGAGTGTGCCTCCTGACCATATTACACCTTAACTTAGCCTGTATTGCTGCTTTTTCCTGGTGTGTTACACAAACAGGATTTTTCGGCACTTACAGCGGGCAGAGTGTGCCTCCTGACCATATTACACCTTAACTTAGCCTGTATTGCTGCTTTTTCCTGGTGTGTTACACAAACAGGATTTTGCGGCACTTACAGCGGGCGGAGTGTGCCTACTGACCATATTACACCTTAACTTAGCCTGTATTGCTGCTTTTTCCTGGTGTGTTACACAAACAGGATTTTGCGGCACTTACAGCGGGCGGAGTGTGCCTCCTGACCGTATTACACCTTAACTTAGCCTGTATTGCTGCTTTTTCCTGGTGTGTTACACAAACAGGATTTTGCGGCACTTACAGCGGGTGGAGTGTGCCTCCTGACCATATTACACCTTAAGTTAGCCTGTATTGCTGCTTTTCCCATTTCCCTGCAGGCCATTAGAATGTCTGGAAGGCAAACAAGGAGAGGCAGACAGTCAGGAGCCAAAAAAGAGGGCAAGCAGGCTCTGTGTCTAGAGACAACAGTGCTGGTCGTGGACGTGGTGCATCGCCATCAGCACGTGGCCATGGGACACGCTTGTCCTTCTTTTCGGCAGCTGGACGTGTTGAGCCGCATCATGCCGAAGACTTGGTAGAGTGGATGACCAAGCCCTCCTCATCCTCCTCATCCTCTCTCACCCAGGCTCAGGGTACTGGCAAAGCAGCTGCCAAAGCGTCCTCTTCCCTGGTATCAATGTCATCATCAGTCACTCCTTCCCTAGACCAACCATGTCCTCCTGAGGAGTCCCCCGAACTGTTTGAGCACAGTGTTGGGTACATGCTCCAGGAGGATGCCCAGCGTTTTGAAGGGTCTGATGATGATACCCAGCTAGAGGAAGGCAGTAGCGTGACAGCAGAGAGAGGGGATGCTCAAGAAGGACACCAATCTGGCAGTCATGTTCCAGCAGCTGCAGCATACTGCCAGATTGGCTCCAGTGATGAGGAGGGAGGGGATGATGAGGTCACTGACGCCATGTGGGTGCCTAATAGGAGAGAGGAGGAGGAGGAGGAGGAGGATGAGGAGGAGGCACATCTCCAACGAGGCAGGATGCCCTCGGGGGGCCAGCGTAAGGGCAGCACACCGACGGAATCACACCGCAGAGCTCCGCCTGTGCAAGGCGCTGCCTCTGCCCGTTATTCAAAAAGTTCTTTGGTATGGGCCTTTTTTGAGTCGAGTGCATCAGATCGCACAGCTGCTGTTTGCAACATACTGTATGTCTCAAGCGTATATCGCGTGGCCAAAACATCACCCGCTTGGGCACCACATGCTTGACCAGACATATGTTGACCTGCCATGCAGCTCGTTGGCAAGCCTACCTTAAAGACCCACACCAAAGAACAAAGCTGACCTCTTCTTGCACCGCATCAGCTGGGATCTCCAACCCCACTATACCTTCAGTCCTCCCTGAAACCTGCTCTGAGAGGAATGAAGGTGTAGAATTAGGTGTGTCACAGCCAAGTACTTGCGGGCACTCTGCTAGCAGTACATCAACGTCCGATTCTAGCAGGCAAATTTCCCTGCCCCAGCTGCTGGACCGTCGAAAGAAGTTCACTCCCAGCCATCCACATGCCCAGCGGTTGAATGCTAGCTTGGCTAAATTGCTAGCGCTTCAACTGCTGCCTTTTCAGTTGGTAGACTCGGCCCCCTTCCGTGAGTTTGTGCAATGTGCGGTTCCTCAGTGGCAGGTTCCCAAACGCCACTTTTTCTCACGGACGGCGATTCCGGCTCTCTACCGGCATGTGGAAGGCAATGTCTTGGCCTCGCTGGACAGGGCGGTCAGCAGTAAGGTGCATATTACCGCTGACTCATGGTCCCGCAGGCATGGACAGGGACGTTACCTTTCTTTCACGGCCCATTGGGTCACTCTTTTGGCAGCTGGGAAAGATGCAGGACAAGGTGCAGTAGTGTTGGAGGTTGTTCCACCGCCACGCCTCCAAAATGCTACTACTGGTTGTGACACACCTCTGTCCTCCACCCCCTCCTCTTCTTCTTCCTCCATGGCCTCTTCCTGTGCTCTGTCCTCGGAACCAGCGGTGCTCCGTAGGCGTTCAAGGGGCTACGCAAGTACGCAGGCAAAAAGATGCCATGCCGTGCTTGCGCTGGTGTGTTTGGGGGACAGGAGCCACACTGGGGCAGAGGTTCTGTCTGCTCTGCAGGGGCAGGCCAAGAGGTGGTTGACGCCACGCCAGCTTAAGCCAGGAATGGTAGTTTGCGACAATGGCACCAACCTCCTCTCCGCTCTCCGACAGGAACAACTGACCCATGTGCCCTGTGTGGCTCATGTCCTTAACCTGGTGGTGCAGCGGTTCTTGGGCAGGTACCCGGGCTTACAGGATGTCCTGAGGCAGGCCAGGAAAGTCTGTGTGCATTTCCGCAGATCTTATAATGCCAGTGCTCGCCTGGCTGAGCTGCAAAAGGAGTTGAACCTGCCCAAGAACCGCCTAATATGTGACATGCCCACCAGGTGGAACTCAACGTTGGCCATGCTGCAGCGGCTGCACACGCAGCAGAGGGCCATCAATGAGTACCTGTGCGACTACGGCACCAGGACAGGGTCAGGGGAGCTCGGGTTTTTTTCACCACGCCAGTGGGGCATGATCAGGGATGCATGCACTGTCCTGGCACCATTTGAGGAGGCCACGAGGATGGTGAGCAGTGACAGTGCATGCATCAGTGACACTGTACCTCTTGTCCACCTGTTGGAACATACGCTGCGTGGAATAATGGACAGGGCACTTGAGGCAGAACAGAGGCAGGAAGAGGAGGACTTCCTTGCCTCTCAAGGCCCCCTTTACCCAGACAGTGTTCCTTCTGTCCCACCCATCGCACAGGAAGAAGAGGAGGAGGAGGAGGAGGAGGAGGATTGTGTCAGCATGGAGGTGGAGCCTGGCACTCAGCATCATCAGCAGCAGTCTTTTAGGGATGATTTACAGTCCCAAGAAACCAGTGGACTTGTACATGGCTGGGAGGAGGTGGCTGCGGATCATGTCGTCCTTAGTGACCCAGAGGACTCCGGACTGAATGCCTCAGCTAAACTACGCTGCATGGCCTCCCTGATCCTGCAAAGTCTGCGGAAGGATCCTCGTATTCTTCGGATCAAGGAGAGGGACCATTACTGGCTGGCCACTCTCCTTGATCCACGGTACAAGGGTAAGGTTGCGGACCTTATCTTACCGTCGCAGAGGGAGCAGAGGATGAGACAACTCCGGGAGGCCTTGCAGAAAGGTCTGTGCAACGCGTTCCCAGAGACTGGGAGGTTACAAACTCCTGGTCCTGGACAACGAGTTGCTGAGGCTTCGGTCAGTCAAATAAGGAGCGGTGGGTAAGGTGGCCGTCTGACCGAAGCGTTCAGACAATTCTTTAGTCCGCAGCCCCAAGGTATGATCGGTTCCAGCAACCATCGCCAGCGTCTGATATACATGGTGCAGGAATACCTAGGGGCAAGGTCAGACTTGGACACCTTCCCCACCGAAAATCCTCTGGCTTACTGGGTCTTGAGGATGGATCACTGGCCAGAGCTTGCACAGTATGCAATTGAGCTACTGGCCTGTCCTGCATCCAGCGTTCTTTCAGAACGCACATTCAGTGCTGCTGGAGGATTTGTCACGGATCACAGGGTGCGCCTGTCCACCGACTCTGTTGATCGACTGACCTTCATAAAGATGAACCAGTTTTGGATCACCACCAGCTACCAAACACCTGAAGCTGATATAACAGACTAATTTATTTTCAAATGTCACATCCCTTCAAGACTGATGCTGATGCTGAGAGACTGTCCTGTTATGTTGACTGACTATCCTCCTCCTCCTCAATGATCCGATTGACGATGATAGCTTGGAAGAACATTTTTGTTTCTGGGTGCCGCCACCAGTGGCTAAGGCCCAATTTTTCAGCCCCTGTTTAACAGGGGTGTGTTATCACAATTTTTTATGCAATGCTTTGCAGCAGGGCTCATTCCTGCACTCCAACTAGAGTATCTGGGAGTGGTTGCAGTGTCGTGGCACCAGCACCAGTGGCTAAGGCCCAATTTTTCAGCCCCTGTTTAACAGGGGCGTGTAATTAAAATTTTTGATGCAATACTTTGCAACAGGGCTCATTGCTGTGCTCCAAGTACAGTATCTGTGAGGGGTTGCAGTGTTGTGACACCAGTGCCTAAGGCTCAATTTTTCTGCCCCTGTTTAACAGGGGCATGTAATTACAATTCTTGATCTAATAATTCACAGCAGGGCCCATTCCTGCGCCCACCAAGACTAACTGTGAGGCCTTACAGTGTTGTGTCAACACCACCACCACCACCACCACCAAAGGCCCAATTTTTCAGCCCCTGTTCAACAGGGGCATGCAATTACAATTCTTGATCTAATAATTCACAGCAGGGCCCATTCATGCGCCCACCAAGAGTAACTGTGAGGGCTCACAGTGTTGTGGCAACACCAACATGTAAGGGGCAAATTTCAGCTGAGTATATACGGCAGGCCCCTACTTTCAAACATCCAACTTACAAACGACTCCTCCTTGCAAACAGAAGGATGCAACAGGAAGTGAGAGGAAATCTACCCCTAGGAAGGGAAATTCTCTCCTGTAAGAGTTAATATGGGAAACAAGTGTCTCCTCTCCACTGATTCTTTATCACCAATTCTTGTTTCAATAAAAACCCCAAATTTTCAAAAAACATTTGTCATTAGGACGGAAAGTGAGGTGAACTGTTCTGAACAGGTGCACACTGCACAGACAGCAAAACAAATGTTACAGGGGTGATAACCCTTCCCTATGTTTTCCAAAAAGCTTAAAAATATATTTTTTGGCTGGAGCTACACTTAAACAATGTACCTGTTCAAAATTACAAACAGATTCTACATAAGAACAAACCTACAGTCCCTGTCTTGTATGCACCGCTTGTATACGGCTGTTCAGAGTATATAGGGCCTTTTTTATTTTGTGTGTGGGGTTCCCCTTAATATCCATACAAGACCCAAAGGGGCTGGTAATGGGCTGGGGTGGGGGGGGGGTGTGTGATGGGGTAGCTATGCCATTTTTCTTAAAGATTTTCATCCATATTACCGGGACCAGACATTACATTAAAGCCGCAAGCAGTTTTAAATGGCTTTTTTTCCTTTAGAAATTTAATTTTGTGCAGGGACAGTTCTAAACACGGGAAACACGTGGCACTTCACAGGCATACTTTAGACACCCCCCAGGTACGATATTTAAAGGAATATTTGACTCTTTTTTTTTTTCACTTTATGCATCATTAACCACTTAAGCCCCGGACCATTTGGTAGCTAGAGGACCAGAGGTGAATTCAGAATTTTGCACTGCGCTGCTTTAACTGTAAATTGTGCGGACATGCAATGTTGTACCCAAACAAAATTTGCATCCTTTTCTTCCCACAAATAGAGCTTTCTTTTAATGGTATTTGATTGCCTCTGCGATTTTTATTTTTTGCGATATAAACGGAAAAAGACCGAAAATTTTGAAAAAAAATGATATTTTCTACTTTTTGTTATAAGAAAAATCGAATAAACTCAATTTTAGTCATACATTTAGGCCAAAATGTATTCAGCCACATGTCTTTAGTAAAAAAAAGTCAATAAGTGTATATTTATCGGTTTGCGCAAAAGTTATAGCGTTTACAAACTAGGGTACATTTTCTGGAATTTACACAGCTTTAAATTTTTGACTGCCTATCTCATTTCTTGAGGTGCTAAAATGGCAGGGCAGTACAAAACCCCCCCAAATGACCCCATTTTGGAAAGTAGACACCCCAAGGAAATTGCTGAGAGGCATGTTGAGCCCATTGAATATTTTTTTTTTTTGTCCCAAGTGATTGAATAATGACAAAAAAAAATAAAAATTACAAAAAGTTGTCACTAAATGATATATTGCTCACACATGCCATGGTTATATGTGGAATTGCACCCCAAAATACATTCTGCTGCTTCTCCTGAGTATGGGAATACCACATGTGTGGGACTTTTTTGGGGCCTAGCCACGTACGGGACCCCGGAAACCAAGCACCGCCTTCAGGATTTCTAAGGGCGCAAATTTTTGATTTCACTCCTCACTACCTATCACAGTTTTGAAGGCCATAAAATGCCAAAATAGCACAAACCCCCCCCCCCAAATGACCCCATTTTAGAAAGTAGACACCCCAAGGAAATTGCTGAGAGGCCTGTTGAGCCCATTGAATATTTTTTTTTTGTCCCAAGTGATTGAATAATGACAAAAAAAAAAAAAATTACAAAAAGTTGTCACTAAATTATATATTGCTCACACATGCCATGGTTATATGTGGAATTGCACCCCAAAATACATTTTGCTGCTTCTCCTGAGTATGGGGATACCACATGTGTGGGACTTTTTAGGAGCCTAGCCGCGTACGGGACCCCGAAAACCAATCACCGCCTTCAGGATTTCTAGGCACAAATTTTTGATTTCACTCCTCACTACCTATCACAGTTTCGAAGGCCATAAAATGCCAAAATAGCACAAAACCCCCCCAAATGACCCCATTTTATAAAGTAGACACCCCAAGCTGTTTGCTGAGAGGCATGGTGAGTATTTTACAGCTCTCATTTGTTTTTGAAAATGAAGAAAGAATTTTTTTTTTTTCTTTTTTTTTTTTTCAATTTTCAAAACTTTGTGACAAAAAGCGAGATCTGCAAAATACTCACAATACCTCTCAGCAAATAGCTTGGGGTGTCTACTTTCCAAAATGGGGTCATTTGGGGGGGTTTTGTGCCATCTGGGCATTCCATGGCCTCCGAAACTGTGATAGGCAGTGAGAAGTGAAATCAAAAATTTACACCCTTAGAAAGCCTGAAGGCGGTGATTGGTTTTTGGGGTCCCGTACGCGGCTAGGCTCCCAAAAAGTCTCACACATGTGGTATCCTCGTACTCAGGAGAAGCAACAGAATGTATTTTGGGGTGTAATTCCACATATGCCCATGGCATGTTTGAGCAATATATCATTTAGTGACAACTTTGTGCAAAAAAAAAAAAAATGTATTTTTTCCGCAACTTGTGTCAACATATAAAATATTCCATGGACTCGACATGCCTCTCAGTATATAGCTTGGGGTGTCTACTTTCCAAAATGGGGTCATTTGGGGGGGTTTTGAACTGTTCTGGCATTTTATACACAACATTAGGAAGCTTACATCCACTCTTCTAACCACTTGAAGACAAAGCCCTTTCTGACACTTTTTGTTTACATGAAAACATATTTTTTTTGCAGGAAAATTATGTTGAACCCCCAAACATTATATATATTTTTAAAGCAAAGGCCCTACAGAATAAAATGGTGGGTGTTGCATTTTTTTTTTCTACACAGTATTTGCGCAGCGATTTTTCAAACGCATTTTTTGGGGAAAAAATACACTTTTTTTTATTTTAATGCACTAAAACACACTATATTGCCCAAATGTTTGATGAAATAAAAAAGATGATCTTAGGCCGAGTACATAGATACCAAACACAACATGCTTTAAAATTTCGCACAAACGCGCATTGGCGACAAACTACATACATTTTTAAAAGCCTTTAAAAGCCTTTACAGGTTACCCCGTTAGATTTACAGAGGAGGTCTACTGCTAAAATTACTGCCCTCGATCTGACCTTCGCGGTGATACCTCACATGCATGGTGCAATTGCTGTTTACATATGACGCCAGACCGACGCTTGCGTTCGCCATTGGGCAAGAGCAGGGCAGGACAGGGGTGCTTTTTTTTTTTTTTTTTTTTTATTATTAATTTTGCTTTTTTATTTTATTTTTAAATTGTTCCTTCCATGTTTTTTTTTTTTTATCATTTTTATTGTTATCTCAGGGAATGTAAATATCCCCTATGATAGTAATAGGTAGTGACAGGTACTCTTTTTTTGAAAAAACTGGGGTCTAGACCCTAGATCTTTCCTCTGCCCTCAAAGCATCTGACCACACCAAGATCGGTGTGATAAAATGCTTTCACAATTTCCCAATGGCGCTTTTTATATCCGGGGGGGGGACATTCCCTCCCACTGCTTGTAAAAGCAGTCCAGAGGCTAATTAGCCACTAGGGTTGCTTTTACATTAAAGCCGGCCGCTGGCTGAAAAGAATGATACCAAGATGATACCTAAACCCGCAGGCATCAATCTGGTATAACCATTCAAAGTCCAGCAACATACCAGTACGTTGCTGGTCCTTGTTGGACATGTATTTTAATCTTTTTTTTTCATGCAGCCAGGTGGCTGAACGAAAAAAGAGATTGATCGGTGGGTATGCCCACCATTAGAATACCGCCCTTCATCCACCCACTTCTAATGATGGGCATACATGCACCATTTATATATGCCGAAGCATGGGGGCATCCTCCCGCAAAAAAGTTATGCCGCACACACATGGTCGGACTTTTCCACGGGCAAGCCTCCGTCGGAATTTCGACCGTATGTACGCGGCATTAGGAGCAAAATCGCTCCTCCGCCCCTGCTGCCCCAATGCTTCGGCATATTTGCTTCTTTTTTTTTTTTAACTGTGGTGGTGAAATCACCTCCTACAGCACTGGAGTCGCAGGGATCAGGCCTGTCTCTGCGAACGCTGCAGTTATGTGTGTTGTGTTTTGTAAGTGACAGTGATCGATCGATACTGCACTTCGGTGGCCTGGGCTGGACAGAGGGGCAAAACGCAGGTGCTAGCAGGTATCTGGGCTGATCCCGCTAACACTGCGTTTTTGGGAACCCTAAACTGCTGGGGACGCTAGTATAGATCTGATCAGATCAGATATTGATCTGTTCAGATACTATACCACTAAGGGAGGTGTATGCTTCACGCGTGGGTGTTAGCGTTACTGGCACTAACCTGACGCTGCCTGGGGTGTGACGCAGACCCTCTCTGACGCTAAAACCTAATTGATATCACCCGCCGGGCGATCAGGGGGTTAAACCTTTATTGGGTTATATACGGCGGGTGCCCTCACACTATAAAAAGCAAACTAACTAACCAGCGTCACCCGTAACACTTATATGATGATTACTGGTGAAAGGGTTAACTAGGGGCAATTAGGGGGTTAAAACCTTTATTAGGTAATATATGGGGGTACCTGACGCTATAAAAACCTGCGACGAACCTAAAAAAAATTACTGGCTACCGATCTGCATCACCGACGCTAAGACATCGATCAGAAAAATGATCGCTTAGCGACAGTGGTGATAGGGGGTGAAAGGGTTACCTGGGGGGCGATCAAGGGGGTTAAACCTTTATTAGATAATTTATGGGGGGTACCCGACGCTATAAAAACCTGCGGCGAACCTAAAAAAATTACTGGGTACCGATCTGCATCACCGACGCCAAGACAGCGATCAGAAAAACAATTGCTTAGTGACAGTGGTGATAGGGGGTGAAAGGGTTACCTGGGGGGCGATCAAGGGGGTTAAACCTTTATTAGATAATTTATGGGGGTACCCGACGCTATAAAAACCTGCGGCGAACCTAAAAAAAAATACTGGCTACCGATCAGCATCACCGACGCTAAGACATCGATCGGAAAAACGATCGCTTAGTGACAGTGGTGATAGGGGGTGAAAGGGTTACCTGGGGGGGGCGATCAAGGGGGTTAAACCTTTATTAGATAATTTATGGGGGTACCCGACGCTATAAAAACCTGCGGCGAACCTAAAAAAATTACTGGGTACCGATCTGCATCACCGACGCCAAGACAGCGATCAGAAAAAACAATTGCTTAGTGACAGTGGTGATAGGGGGTGAAAGGGTTACCTGGGGGGCGATCAAGGGGGTTAAACCTTTATTAGATAATTTATGGGGGTACCCGACGCTATAAAAACCTGCGGCGAACCTAAAAAAAAATACTGGCTACCGATCAGCATCACCGACGCTAAGACATCGATCAGAAAAACGATCGCTTAGTGACAGTGGTGATAGGGGGTGAAAGGGTTACCTGGGGGGGGGGGCGATCAAGGGGGTTAAACCTTTATTAGATAATTTATGGGGGTACCCGACGCTATAAAAACCTGCGGCGAACCTAAAAAAATTACTGGGTACCGATCTGCATCACCGACGCCAAGACAGCGATCAGAAAAAACAATTGCTTAGTGACAGTGGTGATAGGGGGTGAAAGGGTTACCTGGGGGGCGATCAAGGGGGTTAAACCTTTATTAGATAATTTATGGGGGTACCCGACGCTATAAAAACCTGCGGCGAACCTAAAAAAAAATACTGGCTACCGATCAGCATCACCGACGCTAAGACATCGATCAGAAAAACGATCGCTTAGTGACAGTGGTGATAGGGGGTGAAAGGGTTACCTGGGGGGCGATCAAGGGGGTTAAACCTTTATTAGATAATTTATGGGGGTACCCGACGCTATAAAAACCTGCGGCGAACCTAAAAAAAATTACTGGGTACCGATCTGCATCACCGACGCCAAGACAGCGATCAGAAAAATGATCGCCAAGCGACGGCGGTGCTAGGGGGTGAAAGGGTTATCTGGGGGGTGATCAAGGGGTTAAACCTTTATTAGGGGGGGGTTAGGGGGCTACACTGGACCTAAAACTAAATGTAGTGACACTTTTACAGTCACAAATGTCACTGATTGCAGTGATCAGTAAATAAATGGTCACTGCAATCAGTGACACTGTGACTGGGGGCTGGGGGGTGATCTGGGGGGGCTGATCTGGGGGGGCCTGGGGGGGGCGATTTATGTGCCTATGTGTGCTGGTGTTAGTGTAGTGTTAGTGCACTGACCTGTGTGTCTTCTCTTGTACGACGCTCGGTATATGTGAGCGCCGCACAGGAGATGACATCACTTCCTCCTGCTTTCTCTATCTGTGTAAACAGTACACAGACAGAGGGGGCATTTCTATTTGCCGGGAGCGATCGCGGGGGGGTGGTCGGAATCGAACGGCCGCCCCCCCATCTCGGAACGCTCCCAGACGAATTCCGACCGCTCACTGTACAGAAGGGGGGTCCGATCGGACCCCCCAACTGTACAAAGGCAATCACGTACACTCTACGTGATTGTGCCTGTCGGTGCCATTGTGCCGACGTATATATACAGTGAGCGGTCGTTAAGTGGTTAAAATGACTGCTCCAGAAAAACGTCCGTTTTTAAAACTTCTTTTTGCATTGATACATGTCCCCTGGTGCAGAACCCGGGTTCCCAAACCCTTTTTAGGACAATAACATGCATAATAGTCGTTATAATTAGCACTTTAGATTTCGAACGTTCGCATCCATTGTATTTAATAGGGTTCTAAAGTTCGTGCGAACTTTCGGTCCGTTCGCGGGTTCTGGTGCGAACCGAACCCGGGGGTGTTCGGCTCATCACTAGTTATTACACACAGCCGCTGCCACTGACCGTGTAGACAGGAACAGAATTACCTTTGCTAAGTGCAGCCCCTGTCAGGGGGAAGACATCCTTCCAAGAGAGTTACCAGAGGCCCCGCCGTCACCGGCAAATGCTGCACCGGACTGTTCGGAGGGGTTACGCTCCCTGGTCTTCTTGTCTCAGATTTGGGCGCCCAACACCTTAGGGCCCCTCGGACTCCTCCACCCCTGCGGAACCCAGTCGAAGGTACTGGGCCCCGGGCCTCCTCCGTAGTACCTCACCCCAGGCTGAAGGTGCCTGGGATGGACTCCATCTCCCGCTCCAGCCAGGCCAAGGGCACCTGGGCCCAGAACTCCGGAACACCGGCACCCAGGCTAAAGGTGACCTCCGACTCAGAACCTCGTGGTGAGGGCGTCTCTCCCCTTTATCTCCTCTCCCGACAGGCACAGCAGGTTCCCCACCCCGCCGTACGGCTGCCGAAACAGGACAAAAAGGGAACAGCACTGCAGTGATGGTTCAACCCCGGCCCAGGGCGACAGCGCCACCCGGGGGCCGCAGGGAACTGAACACCACTGGAGTCCTCCACGAATAAAAAGGGTCCCACATTCCCTAACAATCAATGCATCTGGGTCATACTACCACCCAGATGCTTCCCCTAAATTTAAATACCCGCTACACATATAAAACCGTTAACATGTACAGTATGTATTTCAAATCTGTGTATAACAGAGAATCGAGTTCTCCACATGATATAAGCGAAAGATAAGGCTGCAGATTAAAGGTTTTGCTAACTTAAATGGTTTAAAACTATTTTATCTATTGCTCAGTGGGAGCAAAGGTTAACAGCTGCCAAAACCATTCATCTGTAAAATCTAAAAGGATTTTACACTCTGTGAAACTTTTGTTACCTAAACTTTCCAGGTGTCTCTGCCACTCTTTTGCCTCCATGTACCCTCAGCACAGTACATTACACCTTTCATCTTATCATTGTAACTGTGTGCTTTTTATAGATAATGTTTTACAATTAAAGTTTAACTATTTTTCTTAGTTTTAGACAGAATAGGAAAGGGTTGGAACTTAAGGTAAGGAGGGAAGGAAGGTGTTATTACTGTCTGGAGCCGTATTGGTGAGATGTCCCCTTCCTGTCCAGGTGAAACATTGTCACCAGGGACAGGAAGGGAGAAAAAGTCCCTGAAAGATCGACAGAAAGCAGTAACAGAGGCTCTAACCCTTCTCTACTCAATCAAAACACTTTAATATGTTATTGAAAAAACTACAGGAAAACTTTGGGGTGAATCCATTATTCTAAACACTCATATATAATGTATAATGTACATCAGGCTGTACTGCGCATTCACACATGAGTGCATGCATCTAATGTGCAATACAGTCCCATGGTTAGGCTTTGACTGACAACTATTGACTAGGTAGGGCCTAGGGACCATACTTCCTAATTATCATATTATTAAAAAAAAAATTAGGAAGCATAAGCTGTCAGGTTCTTATGGTAGTGAGCCCTTGTTAAAGGCCAGCTCGAGGTTCCCCATGGCATGGAGTCCAAGTCCCAGCATAATTCTTTACCAGGGCCCCTGATAGTGGGGATGGACTTGCAGCAGAATAGAACCAGGTCACAGCCCCCAGGTACGCCCAGCTGAAGATGTGGAGACCATTCGCTTGTGTAGAGTACAGATGGCAGGAGACAGAAGAGGACCTGAGAAAAGAGCTGATGTCAGGGCACACGGCAGGCAGGCAAACATGGTAGACCATGTCCAAGTCAGACACAGAATACATGTAACAAGCAAGTGCACAGAGAAACGATGATGTTGTTCAGGCAATGTGAGTTGCACTGAGCATGTCTATATATAGGGAAGCAAACTGGGAGGTGGACCAGGAAGTGATAAAAGGGAAAGGAATATGAATCCATAGTAGAGCAGGCCACGCCCACAGGTGAACACAGGAGCCAGCAGCACTTGTGAGCAGAACCACTGCAGCAAGGAGGTAAAAATTTCACAAGCAGGAAATTGCAGGCTAAACATAGGCTATGTACTGATATACCAAAACTCTATCCACATTTGACCACACTCAGTAGTGTACATTCTACCAACTGCTGCTGTCCAAAGAGTGGGACCGTCCTACAAAATTATTGTCATTTGGAAGGTCCCTAAAGAACTGATAATCACTGAGACCACAGGTAGCATTGATGGGAACATTGCTTTTATCCTAGTAGTTCACCTCTCTGACGTCATTCCAGAGTGAGAAAAGAAAAACTTTTACATTTGGTTGTATATAAAAAAAAGCATTTGTAAAAGACTTCTGAAATTACCTGAATTGTGTGAAACCTCTCAAGACATCATAATGTGAATGCAAGTAAACATTTGTTGTTATTTTATGATTAGACGTTCCTGCACAATGCACTCAATAACCAAAGCATTTGTGAAAATTCTATGTTCCCTTGCTGCTGTTGTGCTATGTTAAGACTTCTCAATAATATTACAAAATACAAAATCAGAACAGAACAATCTCCAGCTGCAAAGTGCCATGATTGTAATGGGCAATGTACTAGAATGACAGCAGACAAGCTGTTTCTGAACTAAAATGACTTTAAAGGAGTTCTTTTGAATATGCTTAGTAGTGATGAGCCGAACACCCCCGGGTTCGGTTCGCACCAGAACCCGCGAACGGACCGAAAGTTCGAACGAACATTAGAACCCTATTAAATACAATGGATGCGAACGTTCGAATTCTAAAGTGCTAATTATAAAAACTATTATGCATGTTATTGTCCTAAAAAGGGTTTGGGAACCCGGGTTCTGCACCAGGGGACATGTATCAATGCAAAAATAAGTTTTAAAAACGGTCGTTTTCCGGGAGCAGTCATTTTAATGATGCATAAAGTGAAAAAAAAAAAGTCAAATATTCCTTTAAATATCGTACCTGGGGGGTGTCTAAAGTATGCCTGTGAAGTGCCACGTGTTTCCCGTGTTTAGAACTGTCCCTGCACAAAATGACACTTCTAAAGGAAAAAAAAGCCATTTAAAACTGCTTGCGGCTTTAATGTAATGTCTGGTCCCGGTAATATGGATGAAAATCTTTAAGAAAAATGGCATAGCTACCCCATGACCCCCCCCCTACCCCAGCCCATTACCAGCCCCTTTGGGTCTTGTATGGATATTAAGGGGAACCCCGCACATAAAATAAAAAAGGCCCTATATACTCTGAACAGCCGTATACAGGCGGTGCATACAAGACAGGGACTGTAGGTTTGTTCTTATGTAGAATCTGTTTGTAATTTTGAACAGGTACATTGTTGAAGTGTAGCTCCAGACCAAAAATCTATTTTTAAACTTTTTGGAAAACATAGGTAAGGGTTATCACCCCTGTAACATTTGTTTTGCTGTCTGTGCCCCTGTTCAGAACATTTCACCTCACTTTCCGTCCTAATGACAACTGTTTTTGAAATGTGGTGTTTTTCTTGAAACAAGGATTGCTGATAAAGCATCAGTACAGAGGAGACACCTTTCTCCCATATTTATTCTTACAGGAGAGAATTTTCCTTCCTAGTGGTAGATTTCCTCTCACTTCCTGTTGTCTTCTTGCGTTTGCAAGTAGGAGTCGTTTGTAAGTTGGATGTTTGAAAGTAGGGACCTGCCGTATATACTCTGCAGAAATAGGCCCCTTAGTTGTTGGTGTTGGCACAACACTGTAAGCACTCACAGTTACTCTTGGTTGGTGCTGGAACGCCCTGCTGTCAACTATTATATCAGGAATTTTAATTACATATAATTGTTGAACAGTGGTAGTAAAAATTGGGCCTTTGATGGTGGTGCTGGTGCCACAACACTGTAAGCCCTGACAGTTACTCTTGGTGGGTGCAGCAATGGGCCCTGCTGTGAATTATTAGATCAAGAATTGTAATTACATGCCCCTGTTGAACAGGGGCTGAAAAATTGGGCCTTAGGCACTGGTGGCACAACACTGCAACCCTTCACAGATACTGTACTTGGAGCACAGCAATGAGCCCTGTTGCAAAGTATTGCTTCAAAAATTGTAATGACACGCCCCTGTTAAACAGGGGCTGAAAAATTGGGCCTTAGGCACTGGTGGCACAACACTGCAACTCCTCACAGATACTGTACTTGGAGCACAGCAATGAGCCCTGTTGCAAAGTATTGCTTCAAAAATTGTAATTACACGCCCCTGTTAAACAGGGGCTGAAAAATTGGGCGTTAGGCACTGGTGGCGGCACCCATAAACAAAAATGATCTTCCAAGCTATCATCATCAATCGTATCATTGAGGACTCGGAGGAGGAGGATAGCCAGTCAACATAACAGCACAGGCACTCAGCATCAGCATCAGTCTTGAAGGGATGTGACATTTTAAAATCAATTAGTCTGTTATATCAGCATCAGGTGTGTGGTAGCTGGTGGTGATCCAAGACTGGTTCATCTTGATGAAAGTCAGTCGATCAACCGAGTCGGTGGACAGGCGCACCCTGTGATCCGTGACAAATCCTCCAGCAGCACTGAATGTGCGTTCCGAAAGAACGCTGGATGCAGGACAGGCCAGTAGCTCAATTGCATACTGTGCAAGCTCTGGCCAGTGATCCATCCTCAAGACCCAGTAAGCCAGAGGATTTTCGGTGGGGAAGGTGTCCAAGTCTGACCTTGCCCCTAGATATTCCTGCACCATGTTTATCAGACGCTGGCGATGGTTGCTGGAACCGATCATACTTTGGGGCTGCGGACTAAAGAATTGTCTGAACGCATCGGTCAGACGGCCACCTTCCCCACCGCTCCTTCTTTGACTGGCCGAAGCCTCAGCAACTCGTTGTCCAGGACCAGGAGTTTGCAACCTCCCAGTCTCTGGGAACGCGTTGCACAGACCTTTCTGCAAGGCCTCCCGGAGTTGTCTCATCCTCTGCTCCCTCTGCGACGGTAACATAAGGTCCGCAACCTTACCCTTGTACCGTGGATCAAGGAGAGTGGCCAGCCAGTAATGGTCCCTCTCCTTGATCCGAAGAATACGAGGATCCTTCCGCAGACTTTGCAGGATCAGGGAGGCCATGCAGCGTAGGTTTGCTGAGGCATTCGCTCCGGAGTCCTCTGGGTCACTAAGGACGACATGATCCGCAGCCACCTCCTCCCAGCCACGTACAAGTCCACTGGTTTCTTGGGACTGTAAATCATCCCTAAAAGACTGCTGCTGATGATGCTGAGTGCCAGCCTCCACCTCCATGCTGACACAATCCTCCTCCTCCTCCTCCTCCTCCTCCTCCTCCTCCTCTTCCTGTGCGATGGGTGGGACAGAAGGAACACTGTCTGGGTAAAGGGGGCCTTGAGAGGCAAGGAAGTCCTCCTCTTCCTGCCTCTGTTCTGCCTCAAGTGCCCTGTCCATTATTCCACGCAGCGTGTGCTCCAACAGGTGGACAAGAGGTACAGTGTCACTGATGCATGCACTGTCACTGCTCACCATCCTCGTGGCCTCCTCAAATGGTGCCAGGACAGTGCATGCATCCCTGATCATGCCCCACTGGCGTGGAGAAAAAAAACCAAGCTCCCCTGACCCTGTCCTGGTGCCGTAGTCGCACAGGTACTCATTGATGGCCCTCTGCTGCGTGTGCAGCCGCTGCAGCATGGCCAACGTTGAGTTCCACCTGGTGGGCATGTCACATATAAGGCGGTTCTTGGGCAGGTTCAACTCCTTTTGCAGCTCAGCCAGGCGAGCACTGGCATTATAAGATCTGCGGAAATGCACACAGACTTTCCTGGCCTGCCTCAGGACATCCTGTAAGCCCGGGTACCTGCCCAAGAAGCGCTGCACCACCAGGTTAAGGACGTGAGCCACACAGGGCACATGGGTCAGTTGTCCCTGTCGGAGGGCGGAGAGGAGGTTGGTGCCATTGTCGCAAACCACCATTCCTGGCTTAAGCTGGCGTGGCGTCAACCACCTCTCGGCCTGGCCCTGCAGAGCAGACAGGACCTCTGCCCCAGTGTGGCTTCTGTCCCCCAAACACACCAGCGCAAGCACGGCATGGCATCTTTTTGCCTGCGTACTTGCGTAGCCCCGTGAACGGCTACGGAGCACCGCTGGTTCATAGGACAAACCACAGGAAGAGGCCATGGAGGAAGAAGAAGAGGAGGGGGTGGAGGAGAGAGGTGTGTCACAACCAGTAGTAGCATTTTGGAGGCGTGGCGGTGGGACAACCTCCAACACTACTGCACCTTGTCCTGAATCCTTCCCAGCTGCCAAAAGAGTGACCCAATGGGCCGTGAAAGAAAGGTAACGTCCCTGTCCATGCCTGCTGGACCATGAGTCAGCGGTAATATGCACCTTACCGCTGACCGCCCTGTCCAGCGAGGCCAAGACATTGCCTTCCACATGCCGGTAGAGAGCCGGAATAGCCTTCCGTGAGAAAAAGTGGCGTTTGGGAACCTGCCACTGAGGAACCGCACATTGCACAAACTCACGGAAGGGGGCCGAGTCTACCAACTGAAAAGGCAGCAGTTGAAGCGCTAGCAATTTAGCCAAGCTAGCATTCAACCGCTGGGCATGTGGATGGCTGGGAGTGAACTTCTTTCGACGGTCCAGCAGCTGGGGCAGGGAAATTTGCCTGCTAGAATCGGACGTCGGTGTACTGCTAGCAGAGTGGGCGCAAGTACTTGGCTGTGACACACCTAATTCTACACCTTCATTCCTCTCAGTGCATGTTTCAGAGAGGACTGAAGTTATAGTGGGGTTGGAGATCCCAGCTGATGCGGTGCAAGGAGAGGTCCGCTTGGTTCTTTGGTGTGGGTCTTTGAGGTAGGCTTGCCAACGAGCTGCATGGCAGGTCAACATATGTCTGGTCAGGCATGTGGTACCCAAGCGGCTGATGTTTTGGCCACGCGATATACGCTTGAGACATATGTTGCAAACAGCAGCTGTGCGATCTGATGCACTAGCCTCAAAAAAGGCCCACACCAAAGAACTTTTTGAATGACGGGCAGAGGCAGCGCCCTGCACAGGCGGAGCTCTGCGGTGTGATTCCGTCGGTGTACTGCCCTTACGCTGGCCACCAAAGGGCATCCTGCCTCGTTGGAGATGTGCCTCCTCCTCATCCTCCTCCTCCTCCTCTCTCCTATTAGGCACCCACGTGGAGTCATTGACCTCATCATCCCCTCCCTCCTCATCACTGGAGCCAATCTGGCAGTATGCTGCAGCTGCTGGAACATGACTGCCAGATTGGTGTCCTTCTTGAGCATCCCCTCTGTCTGCTCTCACGCTACTGCCTTCCTCTAGCTGGGTTTCATCATCAGACCCTTCGAAACGCTGGGCATCCTCCTGGAGCATGTACCCAACACTGTGCTGAAACAGTTCGGGGGACTCCTCAGGAGGAGGACATGGTGGGTCTAGGGAAGGAGTGACTGATGATTTGTCTGACATTGATACCAGGGAAGACGACGCTTTGGCAGCTGCTTTTCCAGTACCCTGAGCCTGGGTGAGAGAGGATGAGGAGGAGGAGGAGGGCTTGGTCATCCACTCTACCAAGTCTTCGGCATGATGTGGCTCAACATGTCCAGCTGCCGAAAAGAAGGACAAGCGTGTCCCATGGCCATGTGCTGATGACAATGCACCGCGTCCACGACCAGCACTGTTGCCCCCAGACACAGAGCCTGCTTGCCCTCTTTTATTGCCTCCTGACTGTCTGCCTCTCCTTGTTTGCCTTCCAGACATTCTAATAGATGGCCTGCAGGGAGATGGGAAAAAAGCAATAAGGGCTACCTTCAGGTGTCCTTCTCTGTCCCTTGAAACAAGGACTTTCACAGTGAAAGAAACTGACACTGTCCCTACCTAGAGTTTTCTGTCCCTAGAATAAATGTTTTTTTTAAGCACAATATAGCACAAGGACAATTAACTCACTGTCCTTACAGGTCCCTGGAAACAAGGACTTGCAGAGTGAAAAAAAAAAAACACTCTCCCTACCTACAGTTTTCTGTCCCTAGAAAAAATGTTTTTTTTAAGCACAATATAGCACAAGGACAATTAACTCACTGTCCTTACAGGTCCCTGGAAACAAGGACTTGCAGAGTGAAAGAAAAAAAACACTCTCCCTACCTACAGTTTTCTGTCCCTAGAAAAAATGTTTTTTTTAATCACAATATAGCACAAGGAAAATTAACTCACTGTCCTTACAGGTCCCTGGAAACAAGGACTTGCAGAGTGAAAGAAAAAAAACACTCTCCCTACCTACAGTTTTCTGTCCCTAGAAAAAATGTTTTTTTTAATCACAATATAGCACAAGGAAAATTAACTCACTGTCCTTACAGGTCCCTGGAAACAAGGACTTGCAGAGTGAAAGAAACTGACACTGTCCCTACCTAGAGTTTTCTGTCCCTAGAATAAATGTTTTTTTTAATCACAATATAGCACAAGGAAAATTAACTCACTGTCCTTACAGGTCCCTGGAAACAAGGACTTGCAGAGTGAAAGAAACTGACACTGTCCCTACCTAGAGTTTTCTGTCCCTAGAATAAATGTTTTTTTTAATCACAATATAGCACAAGGAAAATTAACTCACTGTCCTTACAGGTCCCTGGAAACAAGGACTTGCAGAGTGAAAGAAAAAAAACACTCTCCCTACCTACAGTTTTCTGTCCCTAGAAAAAATGTTTTTTTTAAGCACAATATAGCACAAGTAAAATTAACTCACTGTCCTTACAGGTCCCTGGAAACAAGGACTTGCAGAGTGAAAGAAAAAAAACACTCTCCCTACCTACAGTTTTCTGTCCCTAGAAAAAATGTTTTTTTTAATCACAATATAGCACAAGGAAAATTAACTCACTGTCCTTACAGGTCCCTGGAAACAAGGACTTGCAGAGTGAAAGAAACTGACACTGTCCCTACCTAGAGTTTTCTGTCCCTAGAATAAATGTTTTTTTTAATCACAATATAGCACAAGGAAAATTAACTCACTGTCCTTACAGGTCCCTGGAAACAAGGACTTGCAGAGTGAAAGAAACTGACACTGTCCCTACCTAGAGTTTTCTGTCCCTAGAATAAATGTTTTTTTTAAGCACAATATAGCACAAGGACAATTAACTCACTGTCCTTACAGGTCCCTGGAAACAAGGACTTGCAGAGTGAAAAAAAAAAAACACTCTCCCTACCTAGAGTTTTCTGTCCCTAGAAAAAATGTTTTTTTTAAGCACAATATAGCACAAGGAAAATTAACTCACTGTCCTTACAGGTCCCTGGAAACAAGGACTTGCAGAGTGAAAGAAACTGACACTGTCCCTACCTAGAGTTTTCTGTCCCTAGAATAAATGTTTTTTTTAATCACAATATAGCACAAGGAAAATTAACTCACTGTCCTTACAGGTCCCTGGAAACAAGGACTTGCAGAGTGAAAGAAACTGACACTGTCCCTACCTAGAGTTTTCTGTCCCTAGAATAAATGTTTTTTTTAATCACAATATAGCACAAGGAAAATTAACTCACTGTCCTTACAGGTCCCTGGAAACAAGGACTTGCAGAGTGAAAGAAAAAAAACACTCTCCCTACCTACAGTTTTCTGTCCCTAGAAAAAATGTTTTTTTAAGCACAATATAGCACAAGTAAAATTAACTCACTGTCCTTACAGGTCCCTGGAAACAAGGACTTGCAGAGTGAAAGAAAAAAAACACTCTCCCTACCTACAGTTTTCTGTCCCTAGAAAAAATGTTTTTTTTAATCACAATATAGCACAAGGAAAATTAACTCACTGTCCTTACAGGTCCCTGGAAACAAGGACTTGCAGAGTGAAAGAAACTGACACTGTCCCTACCTAGAGTTTTCTGTCCCTAGAATAAATGTTTTTTTTAATCACAATATAGCACAAGGAAAATTAACTCACTGTCCTTACAGGTCCCTGGAAACAAGGACTTGCAGAGTGAAAGAAACTGACACTGTCCCTACCTAGAGTTTTCTGTCCCTAGAATAAATGTTTTTTTTAAGCACAATATAGCACAAGGACAATTAACTCACTGTCCTTACAGGTCACTGGAAACAAGGACTTGCAGAGTGAAAAAAAAAAACACTCTCCCTACCTAGAGTTTTCTGTCCCTAGAAAAAATGTTTTTTTTAAGCACAATATAGCACAAGGACAATTAACTCACTGTCCTTACAGGTCCCTGGAAACAAGGACTTGCAGAGTGAAAGAAAAAAAACACTCTCCCTACCTAGAGTTTTCTGTCCCTAGAAAAAATGTTTTTTTTAATCACAATATAGCACAAGGAAAATTAACTCACTGTCCTTACAGGTCCCTGGAAACAAGGACTTGCAGAGTGAAAGAAAAAAAACACTCTCCCTACCTAGAGTTTTCTGTCCCTAGAAAAAATGTTTTTTTTAAGCACAATATAGCACAAGGACAATTAACTCACTGTCCTTACAGGTCCCTGGAAACAAGGACTTGCAGAGTGAAAGAAAAAAAACACTCTCCCTACCTAGAGTTTTCTGTCCCTAGAAAAAATGTTTTTTTTAATCACAATATAGCACAAGGAAAATTAACTCACTGTCCTTACAGGTCCCTGGAAACAAGGACTTGCAGAGTGAAAGAAAAAAAACACTCTCCCTACCTACAGTTTTCTGTCCCTAGAAAAAATGTTTTTTTTAATCACAATATAGCACAAGGAAAATTAACTCACTGTCCTTACAGGTCCCTGGAAACAAGGACTTGCAGAGTGAAAGAAACTGACACTGTCCCT
Source organism: Rana muscosa (assembly GCA_029206835.1). NCBI lineage: Eukaryota > Metazoa > Chordata > Amphibia > Anura > Ranidae > Rana > Rana muscosa. The sequence goes on from CM055116.1 coordinate 933,878,851, forward strand.
ACCTAGAGTTTTCTGTCCCTAGAATAAATGTTTTTTTTAATCACAATATAGCACAAGGAAAATTAACTCACTGTCCTTACAGGTCCCTGGAAACAAGGACTTGCAGAGTGAAAGAAACTGACACTGTCCCTACCTAGAGTTTTCTGTCCCTAGAATAAATGTTTTTTTTAATCACAATATAGCACAAGGAAAATTAACTCACTGTCCTTACAGGTCCCTGGAAACAAGGACTTGCAGAGTGAAAGAAACTGACACTGTCCCTACCTAGAGTTTTCTGTCCCTAGAATAAATGTTTTTTTTAATCACAATATAGCACAAGGAAAATTAACTCACTGTCCTTACAGGTCCCTGGAAACAAGGACTTGCAGAGTGAAAGAAACTGACACTGTCCCTACCTAGAGTTTTCTGTCCCTAGAATAAATGTTTTTTTTAAGCACAATATAGCACAAGGACAATTAACTCACTGTCCTTACAGGTCCCTGGAAACAAGGACTTGCAGAGTGAAAGAAAAAAAACACTCTCCCTACCTACAGTTTTCTGTCCCTAGAAAAAATGTTTTTTTTAATCACAATATAGCACAAGGAAAATTAACTCACTGTCCTTACAGGTCCCTGGAAACAAGGACTTGCAGAGTGAAAGAAACTGACACTGTCCCTACCTAGAGTTTTCTGTCCCTAGAATAAATGTTTTTTTTAATCACAATATAGCACAAGGACAATTAACTCACTGTCCTTACAGGTCCCTGGAAACAAGGACTTGCAGAGTGAAAGAAACTGACACTGTCCCTACCTAGAGTTTTCTGTCCCTAGAATAAATGTTTTTTTTAAGCACAATATAGCACAAGGACAATTAACTCACTGTCCTTACAGGTCCCTGGAAACAAGGACTTGCAGAGTGAAAGAAAAAAAACACTCTCCCTACCTACAGTTTTCTGTCCCTAGAAAAAATGTTTTTTTTAATCACAATATAGCACAAGGAAAATTAACTCACTGTCCTTACAGGTCCCTGGAAACAAGGACTTGCAGAGTGAAAGAAACTGACACTGTCCCTACCTAGAGTTTTCTGTCCCTAGAATAAATGTTTTTTTTAATCACAATATAGCACAAGGACAATTAACTCACTGTCCTTACAGGTCCCTGGAAACAAGGACTTGCAGAGTGAAAGAAACTGACACTGTCCCTACCTAGAGTTTTCTGTCCCTAGAATAAATGTTTTTTTTAAGCACAATATAGCACAAGGACAATTAACTCACTGTCCTTACAGGTCCCTGGAAACAAGGACTTGCAGAGTGAAAGAAACTGGCACTGTCCCTACCTAGAGTTTTCTGTCCCTAGAATAAATGTTTTTTTTAAGCACACTATAGCAGAAGCACAAAACACACTGACACTCTCCCTACCTATCCTTCTCTTTCCCTAAACTAAAGGAATCCAGGTTAAGCAAGAAAGAAATAACAGTCACTGTCCCTGCCTATGCTACTCTATCCCTGCTCCGGAACACACTACACTAGGCCGCCGTGCTGGCGGCCTTTTATAGTGTGGGGCGTGTACTAAACACCCTCAGCAATAATTGGCCACAGGCATCCTGCCTGTGGCCAATCATTGCTCTCCTCGCTGCCGGCGCTGTGATTGGCCAAGCATGCGGGGTCACAGTGCATGCTTGGCCAATCACAGCGCCTGGATGACACTGCGATGGCGTAGTGCATTGTGGGCCGTTCGCGTCACTCGAATTTGGCGCGAACGGCCCAAATCGTTCGATCTTCGTCGAACGATCGAACAGCCAATGTTCGAGTCGAACGTATGTTCGACTCGAACACGAAGCTCATCCCTAATGCTTAGCTTAATGGGAACTTGTCAGCATTGCCCCATTGGTTTTGCAAACATTATGGCAAGTGGTTAAATAGCATCGTCAAAGATGTTAAAGTTTGTGTAAAAATACTAATGTCTTGAATACTTTTTTGTACTAAACCATTTAGGCTCTCTGCTTTATACAACAGCTCTGCCATTTCTATCTGTTTAAAAAAAATGCACTTATTTAGAAGGAACAGACAAGTGAGGATGATTTGATGCTACCCTAAAAGCTTTGGATTTCAATAGCCATATATTTAATGAGGAAAAATGTTCTCTGTTAGTCGAAAATCTGTCAAAATCTTTAATACATCCTGCTTGAAAACTCATAGATGCAAATGTTGTTTTCCCATTGTCACAATCAGTCCTGTTTTGTTTTTTTATTTATTTATTTTTTGTGCGGTATAACTTAAAAATATTTGTATGGTAATTTTAAAGGGTTAGAGCCCATTCACACAGGGGCAACACGACTTCCAGCGCGATTTTATGAGGCAACTCAGACACGACCTGAGTATGAATCACAGCGCGACCTGGAGCTATTTACAAGGCAACTCCAAGTTGCCTGCAGGACAGGAGACATTCCAGTGGCCAATCAAACAAGAATCAGCTCTGTGGGAGGGAGGGGGGAGAGAGAGTTTTGCCTGATAAATGTGTGTTTTCTTCCTGGAGAGTTGCTCCTATTAAGACAGTGAGAGGCGACTCCCATTGAAATGAATGGTTACAGGTCGCCTAGGAGTCGGATTGAAGTAGTACAGGGACCTTTTTTGAAGTCGGAGCGACTGCAGTAGTGTGCATAAGGACGGCTCCATTAACTTGCATTGATTTCTTCAGCCAGCGCGACCTGAGGCGACTAGGGGCGACCTGGGGCGATTTGGAGTCGGATCCAAAGACGCCCCTGCGTGAATGGGCTCTTTGTTAAACTTAAAGGACATGTAAACCTTCGTTTAAAAAACAAAAACAAACATGTCATACTTACCTCCTCTGTGCAGTTGATTTTGCACAGAGTGGCCTTGATCCTCCTCTTCTGGGGTCCCTTGGCGGCGCTCCTCCTCTTCTCGAGTGTCCCATCGGAGAAGTGCTCTCCCTCGGGGCACCCTTGCAGGAGAACTCCCGTGTCCTGCTGCTGCTTCCATTGAAATAGACAGCAGGACTTGGCTCCGCCCCCCGGCTCTTGCGTCATTGGATTTGATTGACAGCAGCAGGGGCCAATGGCTGCTATCAATCTATCCATTTAGGACCCGAGACACTGGCTGGAGCGGGTGTGCTCGTCCCCGGCGCAGGAACGATCAGGCTCAGGTAAGTAAAAGGGGGGCTCTGGGGGGCTGGTGCACTACAAGAGGTGAAAAAATTCGAGAGTTTATAACCCCTTTAACCACTTAAGCCCCGAACCATTTGGTAGCTAAAGGACCAGAGGTGAATTCAGAATTTTGCACTGCGCTGCTTTAACTGTAAATTGTGCGGACATGCAATGTTGTACCCAAACAAAATTTGCGTCCTTTTCTTCCCACAAATAGAGCTTTCTTTTAATGGTATTTGATTGCCTCTGCGATTTTTATTTTTTGCGATATAAACGGAAAAAGACCGAAAATTTTGAAAAAAAATGATATTTTCTAATTTTTGTTATGAGAAAAATCGAATAAACTCAATTTTAGTCATACATTTAGGCCAAAATGTATTCAGCCACATGTTTTTAGTAAAAAAAAATGTCAATAAGCGTATATTTATTGGTTTGCGCAAAAGTTATAGAGTTTACAAACTAGGGTACATTTTCTGAAATTTACACAGCTTTAAACTTATGACTGCCTATCTCATTTCTTGAGGTGCTAAAATGACAGGACAGTACAAAACCCCCCCAAATGACCCCATTTTGGAAAGTAGACACCCCAAGGAAATTGCTGAGAGGCATGTTGAGCCCATTGAATTTTTTATTTTTTTGTCTTAAGTGATTGAATAATGACTAAAAAAAAAAAAAAATTACAAAAAGTTGTCACTAAATGATATATTGCTCACACATGCCATGGTTATATGTGGAATTGCACCCCAAAATACATTTTGCTGCTTCTCCTGAGTACGGGGATACCACATGTGTGGGACTTTTTGGGAGCCTAGCCGCGTACGGGACCCCGGAAACCAAGCACCGCCTTCAGGATTTCTAAGGGCGCAAATTTTTGATTTCACGCCTCACTACCTATCACAGTTTCGAAGGCCATAAAATGCCAAAATAGCACAAAACCCCCCCAAATGACCCAATTTTAGAAAGTAGACACCACAAGGAAATTGCTGAGAGGCATGTTGAGCCCATTGAATATATTTTTTTTTGTCCCAAGTGATTAAATAATGACAAAAAAAAAAAAATTACAAAAAGTTGTCACTAAATGATATATTGCTCACACATGCCATGGTTATATGTGGAATTACACCCCAAAATAAAATTTTCTACTTCTCCTGAGTACGGGGACACCACATGTGTGGGACTTTTTAGGAGCCGCGTACGGGACCCCAAAAACCAAGCACCGCCTTCAGGATTTCTAGGCACAAATTTTTGATTTCACTCCTCACTACCTATCACAGTTTTGAAGGCCATAAAATGCCAAAATAGCACAAAACCCCCCCAAATGACCCCATTTTGGAATATAGACACCCCAAGCTATTTGCTGAGAGGCATGGCGAGTATTTTACAGCTCTCATTTGTTTTTGAAAATGAAGAAAGAAAATATATATATATATATATTTTTTTTTTTTCAATTTTCAAAACTTTGTGACAAAAAGCGAGATCTGCAAAATACTCACAATACCTCTCAGCAAATAGCTTGGGGTGTCTACTTTCCAAAATGGGGTCATTTGGGGGGGTTTTGTGCCATCTGGGCATTCCATGGCCTCCGAAACTGTGATAGGCAGTGAGAAGTGAAATCAAAAATTTACACCCTTAGAAAGCCTGAAGGCGGTGCTTGGTTTTTGGGGTCCCGTACGCGGCTAGGCTCCCAAAAAGTCTCACACATGTGGTATCCCCGTACTCAGGAGAAGCAACAGAATGTATTTTGGGGTGTAATTCCACATATGCCCATGGCATGTTTGAGCAATATATCATTTAGTGACAACTTTGTGCAAAAAAAAAAAAAAAAAATTTCGTTTTTCTGCAACTTGTGTCAACATATAAAATATTCCATGGACTCGACATGCCTCTCAGTATATAGCTTGGGGTGTCTACTTTCCAAAATGGGGTCATTTGGGGGGGTTTTGAACTGTTCTGGCATTTTATACACAACATTAGGAAGCTTACATCCACTCTTCTAACCACTTGAAGACAAAGCCCTTTTTGACACTTTTTGTTTACATGAAAACATTTTTTTTTTTGCAAGAAAATTATGTTGAACCCCCAAACATTATATATATTTTTAAAGCAAAGGCCCTACAGATTAAAATGGTGGGTGTTGCATTTTTTTTTCTACACAGTATTTGCGCAGCGATTTTTCAAACGCATTTTTTGGGTTAAAAAATACACTTTTTTTAATTTTAATGCACTAAAACACACTATATTGCCCAAATGTTTGATGAAATAAAAAAGATGATCTTAGGCCGAGTACATAGATACCAAACACGACATGCTTTAAAATTTCGCACAAACGTGCATTGGCGACAAACTACATACATTTTTAAAAGCCTTTAAAAGCCTTTACAGGTTACCCCAGTAGATTTACAGAGGAGGTCTACTGCTAAAATGACTGCCCTCGATCGGACCTTCACGGTGATACCTCACATGCATGGTGCAATTGCTGTTTACATATGATGCCAGACCGACGCTTGCGTTCGCCATTGGGCAAGAGCAGGGCAGGACAGGGGTGCTTTTTTTTATTATTAATTTTTCTTTTTTATTTTCTTTTTAAATTGTTCCTTCCAAGTATTTTTTTTTTTTTATCATTTTTATTGTTATCTCAGGAAATGTAAATATCCCCTATGATAGCAATAGGTAGTGACAGGTACTCTTTTTTTGAAAAAACTGGGGTCTTCTAGACCCTAGATTTTTCCTCTGCCCTCAAAGCATCTGACCACACCAAGATCGGTGTGATAAAATGCTTTCCCAATTTCCCAATGGCGCTTTTTATATCCGGGGGGGGCATTCCCTCCCACTGCTTGTAAAAGCAGTCCAGAGGCTAATTAGCCGCTAGGATTGCTTTTACATGAAAGCCGGCCGCAGGCTGAAAAGAATGATACCAAGATGATACCTAAACCCGCAGGCATCATTCTGGTATAAACATTCAAAGTCCAGCAACATACCAGTACGTTGCTGGCCCTTGTTGGACATGTATTGTAATCTTTTTTTTTCATGCAGCCAGTTGGCTGAACGAAAAAAGAGATTGATCGGTGGGTATGCCCACCATTAGAATACCGCCCTTCATCCACCCACTTCCAATGATGGGCATACACGCACCATTTATATATGCCGAAGCATGGGGGCATCCTCCCGCAAAAAAGTTATGCCGCACACACATGGTCAGACTTTTCCACGGGCAAGCCTCTGTCGGAATTTCGACCGTATGTACGCGGCATTAGGAGCAAAATCGCTCCTCCGCCCCTGCTGCCCCAATGCTTCGGCATATTTGCTTTTTTTTTTATTTAACTGTGGTGGTGAAATCACCTCCTACAGCACTGGAGTCGCAGGGATCAGGCCTGTCTCTGTGAACGCTGCAGTTATGTGTGTTTTTATTTTGTAAGTGACAGTGATCGATCGATACTGCACTTGGGTGGCCTGGGCTGGACGGAGGGGCAAAACGCAGGTGCTAGCAGGTATCTAGGCTGATCCCGCTAACACTGCGTTTTTGGGAACCCTAAACTGCTGGGGACGCTAGTATAGATCTGATCAGATCAGATATTGATCTGTTCAGATACTATACCACTAAGGGGGGTGTATGCTTCACGCGTGGGTGTTAGCGTTACTGGCACTAACCTGACGCTGCCTGGGGTGTGACGCAGACCCTCTCTGATGCTAAAACCTAATTGATATCACCCGCCGGGCAATCAGGGGGTTAAACCTTTATTGGGTTATATACGGCGGGTGCCCTGACACTATAAAAAGCAAACTAACTAACCAGCGTCACCCGTAACACTTATATGGTGATCACTGGTGAAAGGGTTAACTAGGGGCAATCAGGGGGTTAAAACCTTTATTAGATAATATATGGGGGTACCTGACGCTATAAAAACCTGCGGCGAACCTAAAAAAAATTACTGGCTACCGATCTGCATCACCCACACTAAGACAGCGATCAGAAAAACGGTTGCTTAGCGACATTGGTGATAGGGGGTGAAAGGGTTACCTGGGGGGCGATCAAGGGGGTTAAACCTTTACTAGATAATATATTGGGGTACCTGACGCTATAAAAACCTGCGGCGAACCTAAAAAAAATTACTGGCTACCGATCTGCATCACGGACACTAAGACAGCGTTTAGAAAAACGATCGCTTAGCGACAGTGGTGATAGGGGGTGAAAGGGTTACCTGGGGGGCGATCAAGGGGGTTAAACCTTTATTAGATAATATATTGGGGTACCTGACGCTATAAAAACCTGCGGCGAACCTAAAAAAAATTACCAGCTACCGATCTGCATCACCGACACTAAGACAGCGTTTAGAAAAACGATCGCTTAGCGACAGTGGTGATAGGGGGTGAAAGGGTTACCTGGGGGGCGATCAAGGGGGTTAAACCTTTATTAGATAATATATTGGGGTACCTGACGCTATAAAAACATGCGGCGAACCTAAAAAAAAATACTGGCTACCGATCTGCATCACCGACACTAAGACAGCGTTTAGAAAAACGATCGCTTAGCAACAGTGGTGATAGGGGTGAAAGGGTTACCTGGGGGGCGATCAACGGGGTTAAACCTTTATTAGATAATATATTGGGGTACCTGACGCTATAAAAACCTGCGGCGAACCTAAAAAAAATTACCGGCTACCGATCTGCATCACCGACACTAAGACAGCGTTTAGAAAAATGATCGCTTAGCGACAGTGGTGATAGGGGGTGAAAGGGTTACCTGGGGGGCGATCAAGGGGGTTAAACCTTTATTAGATAATATATTGGGGTTACTGACGCTATAAAAACATGCGGCGAACCTAAAAAAAATTACTGGCTGCCGATCGGCATCACTGACGCTAAGACAGCGATCAGAAAAATGATAGCTTAGTGACAGTGGTGATAGGGGGTGAAAGGGTTATCTGGGGGGTGATCAGGGGGTTAAACCTTTATTAGGGGGGTTAGGGGGCTACACTAGACCTATAACTGAATGTACTCACACTTTTACAGTCACAAATGTCACTGATTGCAGTGATCACTAAATAAATGGTCACTGCAATCAGTGACACTGTGACTGGGGGCTGGGGGGTGATCTGGGGGGCCTGGGGGGGGCGATTTATGTCCCTATGTGTCCTGGTGTCAGTGTAGTGTTGTGTGCACTGACCTGATGTCTTCTCTTGTACGGCGCTCGGTATATGTGAGCGCCGCACCAGAGATGACATCACTTCCTCCTGCTTCCTCTGCCTGACACAGACAGAGGGGGCATTTCCATTCGCCGGGAGCGATCGCGAGGGGGTGGCCGGAAACGAATGGCTGCTCCCTCATCCCGGAACGCTCCCGGACACTTAGCCACCGCTCACTGTATAGGAGGGGGGTCCGATTGGACCCCCCAACTATGCAAAGGCAATCACGTACACTCTACGTGATTGTGCCTGTCGGTGCCATTCTGCCGACGTATATATACAGTGAGCGGTCGTTAAGTGGGTAAACTCATATGTTTTTTTTGTTTTTATAGAGACCGGTTAATCTGTGTTAATCTGTGCTTTACCTGTGTAAAGAAACTCTTCTATACAATTTATTTTACTAGTCCTTAGTTGTGGTGGCTGCATTATGCCTTGTACACACGTTCGGAATTTCCGATGGAAAAAGTCTGACGGAATTTTTTCATCGGATATTCCGACCGTGTGTGTGCCCCATCGGACTTTTTCCTGTCGGAGTTTAGAAAGAGAACATGTTCTATTTTTTTCCGATGGAAATTCCGTTCGTCTGTGTGGAACTCCGACGGAGAAAAAAAACACGCATGCTCAGAATAAATTAGGAGACGGGAGCACTCGTTCTGGTAAAACTAGCGTTCGTAATGGAGATAGCACATTCGTCATGCTCCAAATTATTGCATCATTCAATGTAGCGCATTCTTTTCTTCTTTCAATTGCTAGAATAATGTTTTTTTTTTTGCTGCTGATATTCTGACCAACTTGTTTCTTTATTGTTTCTTGTGATCTCATGAATATTCGTATTTGATTTTAAAGCCAGATCTCAAAAATATATATATTTTTTTGGTGATTTGAATCAAGATCTCCTATTTTTTGGGGGGGTTTTAATATTTTCTTGTGATCTCCATTTTTATTTTATGGTCAAGTTACCACAACAACATCATTATCTTGTATTTTTTTACCTCAAGGAGGTTGGTTGGTGTCCCTTGTTAATTACACATTGAATTTTTGAAATATACCTGCCTACTCACAACCAAACTGTTCTTATTTAAGAGAAACACATAGGCAAGTATTTAAAGTAAATCAAATATCCATTTATTCTGGTTAACAAAATAAAGAGGAAAGGCAACGATGGAGAACTTGGTCGAATTTGTGCAGCCTTTGAACCCCCAAGGCAGACATCAAGTGTATGGAAAATAAAATATCTATCTTGAGGAGTCCCATAATAGGGAGCACAATCTGGTCCCCGAATCCCAGAAATCAGGAGCAGCAGCAGAAGACAGATATGTCCCCAGTCTGTGGTACTACCACAGACTGCATCTTCTGTCAGACCAGACTGAAGCCAGGTCATCACTTTCTGGTCTTCCCTGCAGTGTTCCCTCCACGCCTCCCTGCAGCGTTCCCTCCACGGCTCCCTGCAGCGTTCCCTCCACGCCTCCCTGCATGCCTCCTTGCAGGCTGTGGCTCTGGTGGTGGACTTGTGGCAGGAGGAGGGGGAGGAGGAGGAGAAGGAGAAGGATGGGCAAGATCACATAGATGGGTGGTCTCTGTCAGCTGGCCCCTCACTGCCTTCTGAAGGGCCAGAGAAAAATCCCCTCACAGAGGATGTGTTGGCCCTCCTCCACTTTCTGTAGCCTAGTGGCTAGATAACAGCCATAGGCCTCTTCAGCGTTGGGGGGCTCCCATGATCTCACTTGCCTCCCTAATGATTCTCAGGGATTCCTCCTCCGTCTGAGTCACCTTCCTGGGCCTTTTGGATCTAAGGCGGAGGGCATGCACCTGTGATTGGGTGCTGCCACTGCGCCAGGGCACCTGCTGGCTGCCTCTGGGTCCGGCCACCTCCTGCCTGACACTCACCCCTGCCTCCTCCTGCCTGCCACTGGGCCCGGCCTCCTCCTGGCTGCCACTCAACCCTGCCTCCTCCTAGCTGCCACATTCCAGAGCCTCGTCCTGGCTGATGTCATCCTGTGTATAAAAAAGGGACATCGCTTTAGTTTTTGGTTCATCAATCACACACAATTTTCAGCTCATGATTGTTGCAAATAGAATGTTAATAAATAGAAAAGACTATCATTCTGACCCCAGCATTTTTCATTCCTGTCCCAATCATTTCTGGCCACTACTGTCTATTGATATGTAAATAACTTTTTGATTAATCCTTAACTTGGAAATAATAACATCTAGTTCCCAACATTAATTATAGGACAATAAATATGTATAAAAATACTATACCGTGCTCCAGATGTTCAGATCCGGGTCTTCCAGGCCAGGTTGCTCCTAGTCACCCTCTGCTGGGGTGGAGGGAAGGGTGGAGGGAAGGCTGGAAAGTGATTCCCTGACTTCAAGATGGTTGTCCAGAAAACACAGTCTTTTGTAGTACCACAGCCTGGGGATATACACTTTTGCTGCTGCTGCTCCTGATTTCCGTGATTTGAGGATTTTTATGTACTCCTTCCTATACATATTCCTCAAGTTATTATTTTTTTTATTCACCATGTCAAAGTCTGCCTCGGGGATCATTGTCTGCATAAATTCGACCAATTTGTCCATCGTTGCCCTCTTTATGTCGCGGTTATGATATAAATCATGCTTTAGCTCCCATAAATTTTGCATCTCCTTGTACTTGTCAATGAAAGCTGACAGGATTTGAGGGTCTTTAAAGTGCTGCATATTTGCTGCAAGATAAAACACAAGACAAAACCACTAGGTCAGCCTAAACTGTCCTAATCTTATCCCAATATAGGCCTCAATCATGAAGCAGTATAGGCCACTGATGCCCCAAGTTAAAATTTTACCTTCGTTTAGGACCTTCAGCGCTTCCTGTCCTCCTTCCTCCGCACACAGAATGTAGTTACGACACATGCATGTTAGCATTATATACATTGCGCATGCGTGAAACTCTGCCCGCGTCGCCCGCCCCTGACTATATATTTTCTATATATTTTCTTCATTCTGTTTGATTACAGCTTAGCCTTAAAGAAACCAGTACCAGAGAAAGAGCCTGTCACTGATGACTACTATCTGGAATTGCAGATTTGCTGGCTGTCTCTGGCTTTAGTGTTTTCTGAGTCAGTGATCTAGAACAGACACACAACCAGTGAAGTCATAGCAAATGATCATTTTCAGATGGTGAAATCAATGATCGCAGTCTTCTTATTTCTATCTACTGTATATTTATCCACCCATAGACATACACCAAAGGTTTGTGGATACCTGACACCTGATCTGTTTTGGAGGACACACCTCTAAAAGATTACACTTAGATGTTTTCAGTAAAGGGTATAGTTAATCATGCAAAATACAAATACAAACAAATTTTGGATAATTGTGCACTTCCAACTTTGTGGCAACAGTTTGTTGATGGGCTTGACAATACTACTGCTATTTATTGGGTAATAGCTTTTTTTTTTGTATATTATCTTTTTATTTATCCATTTTTCAGTTTAACAAGTTATACAATAGGTGTCTCCACCTTTCGTTTTCATATCAAAATAGTTCAAAACATACATTCCCTCCCCCCGTCCCCTCCCCATATAAAAAAAAAAAGTATAAATTATATATAAATGTCCTACCCCCCTCTCTCTCTCCCCCCCTTTCCCCCGTCTGTCCGTCCTGGGCTTAATCATTCCTATCTCACCTCCCTCCCTGGTTTCCCCCAGGACTCTGTCCTCCCGTCTTCTTCCCTTTTCCCTTTAACACTCCATCATCAACACTAGTGATGAGCCGAACACCCCCGGGTTCGGTTCGCACCAGAACCCGCGAACGGACCGAAAGTTCGAACGAACATTAGAACCCTATTAAATACAATGGATGCGAACGTTCGAATTCTAAAGTGCTAATTATAACAACTATTATGCATGTTATTGTCCTAAAAAGGGTTTGGGAACCCGGGTTCTGCACCAGGGGACATGTATCAATGCAAAAAGAAGTTTTAAAAACGGTCGTTTTCCGGGAGCAGTCATTTTAATGATGCATAAAGTGAAAAAAAAAAAGTCAAATATTCCTTTAAATATCGTACCTGGGGGGTGTCTAAAGTATGCCTGTGAAGTGCCACGTGTTTCCCGTGTTTAGAACTGTCCCTGCACAAAATGACACTTCTAAAGGAAAAAAAAGCCATTTAAAACTGCTTGCGGCTTTAATGTAATGTCTGGTCCCGGTAATATGGATGAAAATCTTTAAGAAAAATGGCATAGCTACCCCATGACCCCCCCCCCCTACCCCAGCCCATTACCAGCCCCTTTGGGTCTTGTATGGATATTAAGGGGAACCCCGCACATAAAATAAAAAAGGCCCTATATACTCTGAACAGCCGTATACAGGCGGTGCATACAAGACAGGGACTGTAGGTTTGTTCTTATGTAGAATCTGTTTGTAATTTTGAACAGGTACATTGTTGAAGTGTAGCTCCAGACCAAAAATCTATTTTTAAACTTTTTGGAAAACATAGGTAAGGGTTATCACCCCTGTAACATTTGTTTTGCTGTCTGTGCCCCTGTTCAGAACATTTCACCTCACTTTCCGTCCTAATGACAACTGTTTTTGAAATGTGGTGTTTTTCTTGAAACAAGGATTGCTGATAAAGCATCAGTACAGAGGAGACACCTTTCTCCCATATTTATTCTTACAGGAGAGAATTTTCCTTCCTAGTGGTAGATTTCCTCTCACTTCCTGTTGTCTTCTTGCGTTTGCAAGTAGGAGTCGTTTGTAAGTTGGATGTTTGAAAGTAGGGACCTGCCGTATATACTCTGCAGAAATAGGCCCCTTAGTTGTTGGTGTTGGCACAACACTGTAAGCACTCACAGTTACTCTTGGTTGGTGCTGGAACGCCCTGCTGTCAACTATTATATCAGGAATTTTAATTACATATAATTGTTGAACAGTGGTAGTAAAAATTGGGCCTTTGATGGTGGTGCTGGTGCCACAACACTGTAAGCCCTGACAGTTACTCTTGGTGGGTGCAGCAATGGGCCCTGCTGTGAATTATTAGATCAAGAATTGTAATTACATGCCCCTGTTGAACAGGGGCTGAAAAATTGGGCCTTAGGCACTGGTGGCACAACACTGCAACCCTTCACAGATACTGTACTTGGAGCACAGCAATGAGCCCTGTTGCAAAGTATTGCTTCAAAAATTGTAATGACACGCCCCTGTTAAACAGGGGCTGAAAAATTGGGCCTTAGGCACTGGTGGCACAACACTGCAACTCCTCACAGATACTGTACTTGGAGCACAGCAATGAGCCCTGTTGCAAAGTATTGCTTCAAAAATTGTAATTACACGCCACTGTTAAACAGGGGCTGAAAAATTGGGCGTTAGGCACTGGTGGCGGCACCCATAAACAAAAATGATCTTCCAAGCTATCATCATCAATCGTATCATTGAGGACTCGGAGGAGGAGGATAGCCAGTCAACATAACAGCACAGGCACTCAGCATCAGCATCAGTCTTGAAGGGATGTGACATTTTAAAATCAATTAGTCTGTTATATCAGCATCAGGTGTGTGGTAGCTGGTGGTGATCCAAGACTGGTTCATCTTGATGAAAGTCAGTCGATCAACCGAGTCGGTGGACAGGCGCACCCTGTGATCCGTGACAAATCCTCCAGCAGCACTGAATGTGCGTTCCGAAAGAACGCTGGATGCAGGACAGGCCAGTAGCTCAATTGCATACTGTGCAAGCTCTGGCCAGTGATCCATCCTCAAGACCCAGTAAGCCAGAGGATTTTCGGTGGGGAAGGTGTCCAAGTCTGACCTTGCCCCTAGATATTCCTGCACCATGTTTATCAGACGCTGGCGATGGTTGCTGGAACCGATCATACTTTGGGGCTGCGGACTAAAGAATTGTCTGAACGCATCGGTCAGACGGCCACCTTCCCCACCGCTCCTTCTTTGACTGGCCGAAGCCTCAGCAACTCGTTGTCCAGGACCAGGAGTTTGCAACCTCCCAGTCTCTGGGAACGCGTTGCACAGACCTTTCTGCAAGGCCTCCCGGAGTTGTCTCATCCTCTGCTCCCTCTGCGACGGTAACATAAGGTCCGCAACCTTACCCTTGTACCGTGGATCAAGGAGAGTGGCCAGCCAGTAATGGTCCCTCTCCTTGATCCGAAGAATACGAGGATCCTTCCGCAGACTTTGCAGGATCAGGGAGGCCATGCAGCGTAGGTTTGCTGAGGCATTCGCTCCGGAGTCCTCTGGGTCACTAAGGACGACATGATCCGCAGCCACCTCCTCCCAGCCACGTACAAGTCCACTGGTTTCTTGGGACTGTAAATCATCCCTAAAAGACTGCTGCTGATGATGCTGAGTGCCAGCCTCCACCTCCATGCTGACACAATCCTCCTCCTCCTCCTCCTCCTCCTCCTCCTCTTCCTGTGCGATGGGTGGGACAGAAGGAACACTGTCTGGGTAAAGGGGGCCTTGAGAGGCAAGGAAGTCCTCCTCTTCCTGCCTCTGTTCTGCCTCAAGTGCCCTGTCCATTATTCCACGCAGCGTGTGCTCCAACAGGTGGACAAGAGGTACAGTGTCACTGATGCATGCACTGTCACTGCTCACCATCCTCGTGGCCTCCTCAAATGGTGCCAGGACAGTGCATGCATCCCTGATCATGCCCCACTGGCGTGGAGAAAAAAAACCAAGCTCCCCTGACCCTGTCCTGGTGCCGTAGTCGCACAGGTACTCATTGATGGCCCTCTGCTGCGTGTGCAGCCGCTGCAGCATGGCCAACGTTGAGTTCCACCTGGTGGGCATGTCACATATAAGGCGGTTCTTGGGCAGGTTCAACTCCTTTTGCAGCTCAGCCAGGCGAGCACTGGCATTATAAGATCTGCGGAAATGCACACAGACTTTCCTGGCCTGCCTCAGGACATCCTGTAAGCCCGGGTACCTGCCCAAGAAGCGCTGCACCACCAGGTTAAGGACGTGAGCCACACAGGGCACATGGGTCAGTTGTCCCTGTCGGAGGGCGGAGAGGAGGTTGGTGCCATTGTCGCAAACCACCATTCCTGGCTTAAGCTGGCGTGGCGTCAACCACCTCTCGGCCTGGCCCTGCAGAGCAGACAGGACCTCTGCCCCAGTGTGGCTTCTGTCCCCCAAACACACCAGCGCAAGCACGGCATGGCATCTTTTTGCCTGCGTACTTGCGTAGCCCCGTGAACGGCTACGGAGCACCGCTGGTTCATAGGACAAACCACAGGAAGAGGCCATGGAGGAAGAAGAAGAGGAGGGGGTGGAGGAGAGAGGTGTGTCACAACCAGTAGTAGCATTTTGGAGGCGTGGCGGTGGGACAACCTCCAACACTACTGCACCTTGTCCTGAATCCTTCCCAGCTGCCAAAAGAGTGACCCAATGGGCCGTGAAAGAAAGGTAACGTCCCTGTCCATGCCTGCTGGACCATGAGTCAGCGGTAATATGCACCTTACCGCTGACCGCCCTGTCCAGCGAGGCCAAGACATTGCCTTCCACATGCCGGTAGAGAGCCGGAATAGCCTTCCGTGAGAAAAAGTGGCGTTTGGGAACCTGCCACTGAGGAACCGCACATTGCACAAACTCACGGAAGGGGGCCGAGTCTACCAACTGAAAAGGCAGCAGTTGAAGCGCTAGCAATTTAGCCAAGCTAGCATTCAACCGCTGGGCATGTGGATGGCTGGGAGTGAACTTCTTTCGACGGTCCAGCAGCTGGGGCAGGGAAATTTGCCTGCTAGAATCGGACGTCGGTGTACTGCTAGCAGAGTGGGCGCAAGTACTTGGCTGTGACACACCTAATTCTACACCTTCATTCCTCTCAGTGCATGTTTCAGAGAGGACTGAAGTTATAGTGGGGTTGGAGATCCCAGCTGATGCGGTGCAAGGAGAGGTCCGCTTTGTTCTTTGGTGTGGGTCTTTGAGGTAGGCTTGCCAACGAGCTGCATGGCAGGTCAACATATGTCTGGTCAGGCATGTGGTACCCAAGCGGCTGATGTTTTGGCCACGCGATATACGCTTGAGACATATGTTGCAAACAGCAGCTGTGCGATCTGATGCACTAGCCTCAAAAAAGGCCCACACCAAAGAACTTTTTGAATGACGGGCAGAGGCAGCGCCCTGCACAGGCGGAGCTCTGCGGTGTGATTCCGTCGGTGTACTGCCCTTACGCTGGCCACCAAAGGGCATCCTGCCTCGTTGGAGATGTGCCTCCTCCTCATCCTCCTCCTCCTCCTCTCTCCTATTAGGCACCCACGTGGAGTCATTGACCTCATCATCCCCTCCCTCCTCATCACTGGAGCCAATCTGGCAGTATGCTGCAGCTGCTGGAACATGACTGCCAGATTGGTGTCCTTCTTGAGCATCCCCTCTGTCTGCTCTCACGCTACTGCCTTCCTCTAGCTGGGTTTCATCATCAGACCCTTCGAAACGCTGGGCATCCTCCTGGAGCATGTACCCAACACTGTGCTGAAACAGTTCGGGGGACTCCTCAGGAGGAGGACATGGTGGGTCTAGGGAAGGAGTGACTGATGATTTGTCTGACATTGATACCAGGGAAGACGACGCTTTGGCAGCTGCTTTTCCAGTACCCTGAGCCTGGGTGAGAGAGGATGAGGAGGAGGAGGAGGGCTTGGTCATCCACTCTACCAAGTCTTCGGCATGATGTGGCTCAACATGTCCAGCTGCCGAAAAGAAGGACAAGCGTGTCCCATGGCCATGTGCTGATGACAATGCACCGCGTCCACGACCAGCACTGTTGCCCCCAGACACAGAGCCTGCTTGCCCTCTTTTATTGCCTCCTGACTGTCTGCCTCTCCTTGTTTGCCTTCCAGACATTCTAATAGATGGCCTGCAGGGAGATGGGAAAAAAGCAATAAGGGCTACCTTCAGGTGTCCTTCTCTGTCCCTTGAAACAAGGACTTTCACAGTGAAAGAAACTGACACTGTCCCTACCTAGAGTTTTCTGTCCCTAGAATAAATGTTTTTTTTAATCACAATATAGCACAAGGACAATTCACTCAATGTCTCTCCAGGTCCCTGGAAACAAGGACTTGCAGAGTGAAAGAAACTGACACTGTCCCTACCTAGAGTTTTCTGTCCCTAGAATAAATGTTTTTTTTAAGCACAATATAGCACAAGGAAAATTAACTCACTGTCCTTACAGGTCCCTGGAAACAAGGACTTGCAGAGTGAAAGAAACTGACACTGTCCCTACCTAGAGTTTTCTGTCCCTAGAATAAATGTTTTTTTTAATCACAATATAGCACAAGGAAAATTAACTCACTGTCCTTACAGGTCCCTGGAAACAAGGACTTGCAGAGTGAAAGAAACTGACACTGTCCCTACCTAGAGTTTTCTGTCCCTAGAATAAATGTTTTTTTTAATCACAATATAGCACAAGGAAAATTAACTCACTGTCCTTACAGGTCCCTGGAAACAAGGACTTGCAGAGTGAAAGAAACTGACACTGTCCCTACCTAGAGTTTTCTGTCCCTAGAATAAATGTTTTTTTTAAGCACAATATAGCACAAGGACAATTAACTCACTGTCCTTACAGGTCCCTGGAAACAAGGACTTGCAGAGTGAAAGAAAAAAAACACTCTCCCTACCTACAGTTTTCTGTCCCTAGAAAAAATGTTTTTTTTAAGCACAATATAGCACAAGGAAAATTAACTCACTGTCCTTACAGGTCCCTGGAAACAAGGACTTGCAGAGTGAAAGAAAAAAAACACTCTCCCTACCTACAGTTTTCTGTCCCTAGAAAAAATGTTTTTTTTAATCACAATATAGCACAAGGAAAATTAACTCACTGTCCTTACAGGTCCCTGGAAACAAGGACTTGCAGAGTGAAAGAAACTGACACTGTCCCTACCTAGAGTTTTCTGTCCCTAGAATAAATGTTTTTTTTAATCACAATATAGCACAAGGAAAATTAACTCACTGTCCTTACAGGTCCCTGGAAACAAGGACTTGCAGAGTGAAAGAAACTGACACTGTCCCTACCTAGAGTTTTCTGTCCCTAGAATAAATGTTTTTTTTAAGCACAATATAGCACAAGGACAATTAACTCACTGTCCTTACAGGTCCCTGGAAACAAGGACTTGCAGAGTGAAAGAAAAAAAACACTCTCCCTACCTACAGTTTTCTGTCCCTAGAAAAAATGTTTTTTTTAATCACAATATAGCACAAGGAAAATTAACTCACTGTCCTTACAGGTCCCTGGAAACAAGGACTTGCAGAGTGAAAGAAACTGACACTGTCCCTACCTAGAGTTTTCTGTCCCTAGAATAAATGTTTTTTTTAATCACAATATAGCACAAGGAAAATTAACTCACTGTCCTTACAGGTCCCTGGAAACAAGGACTTGCAGAGTGAAAGAAACTGACACTGTCCCTACCTAGAGTTTTCTGTCCCTAGAATAAATGTTTTTTTTAAGCACAATATAGCACAAGGACAATTAACTCACTGTCCTTACAGGTCCCTGGAAACAAGGACTTGCAGAGTGAAAGAAACTGACACTGTCCCTACCTAGAGTTTTCTGTCCCTAGAATAAATGTTTTTTTTAATCACAATATAGCACAAGGAAAATTAACTCACTGTCCTTACAGGTCCCTGGAAACAAGGACTTGCAGAGTGAAAGAAACTGACACTGTCCCTACCTAGAGTTTTCTGTCCCTAGAATAAATGTTTTTTTTAATCACAATATAGCACAAGGACAATTAACTCACTGTCCTTACAGGTCCCTGGAAACAAGGACTTGCAGAGTGAAAGAAACTGACACTGTCCCTACCTAGAGTTTTCTGTCCCTAGAATAAATGTTTTTTTTAAGCACAATATAGCACAAGGACAATTAACTCACTGTCCTTACAGGTCCCTGGAAACAAGGACTTGCAGAGTGAAAGAAACTGACACTGTCCCTACCTAGAGTTTTCTGTCCCTAGAATAAATGTTTTTTTTAAGCACACTATAGCAGAAGCACAAAACACACTGACACTCTCCCTACCTATCCTTCTCTTTCCCTAAACTAAAGGAATCCAGGTTAAGCAAGAAAGAAATAACAGTCACTGTCCCTGCCTATGCTACTCTATCCCTGCTCCGGAACACACTACACTAGGCCGCCGTGCTGGCGGCCTTTTATAGTGTGGGGCGTGTACTAAACACCCTCAGCAATAATTGGCCACAGGCATCCTGCCTGTGGCCAATCATTGCTCTCCTCGCTGCCGGCGCTGTGATTGGCCAAGCATGCGGGGTCACAGTGCATGCTTGGCCAATCACAGCGCCTGGATGACACTGCGATGGCGTAGTGCATTGTGGGCCGTTCGCGTCACTCGAATTTGGCGCGAACGGCCCAAATCGTTCGATCTTCGTCGAACGATCGAACAGCCAATGTTCGAGTCGAACGTATGTTCGACTCGAACACGAAGCTCATCCCTAATCAACACATATTCTTGTGATTTTTTAAATTCAGCCCACTTCCCCCATGTGTTGTTGTATGCTTCTAAAGAGTCTTCCATTCTATGTATTGTTTCTTCTATTGAGCCCAGCCAATCTATTTTTACTGCCAATTCCTTCATAGTGGGGGCTTAAGGGGTTTTCCATAGTCTTGGGATCAGACTTTTAGCGGCGTTCAGAAGATGGGGGACCACGGTGTTCCTGTATTAAACTATCTTTCTATCTGTATCATGGAACAAACATTTCCTCAGATCTTTCTGAATCTGTTCCCCTGTTATTTGATAGATTTTGTCTGTTACTCTCTCCCAATACGCCTGAATCTTCTCGCACTCCCACCATAGGTGTGCAAAGGTCCCAGGAGCACCACAGCCCCTCCAGCAAGTTAGGGGAGTCTCTATGTTCATTTTATGTGCTCTCTGTGGAGTAATGTACCATCTTGCTATTAATTTGTAGCACATCTCTACTGTCCTAACATCACTGGAGGCACAACAGGCTATTGTCAAGATCTTATTCCTATGTTTATCTCCCTGTAAGGGGCCTATTTCCTCCTCCCATTTACCCAAGTACGGAGGGTAACTGGGTCCTGCCTCCTCTATCAGTATTTTATAGATTTTAGACACAGTCTGTCCCAAGCTTATTGGGATCATTTGGAATATATATGTTAATTTGGGCAATATGATCATTTTTAAAATATTCATCCTCCCTAGCCAAGATAAGAATTTATATCTTAAGTTGTTGAGTTGAATTTTACTTTATTTAATATAGGGATATAGTTCGCCTCAAACAGGGACTCCAATGATGCTGTCAATTTTACCCCCAAATATCCTAATTCCTTTTTACACCAAGCAAAGGGGAAAGCAGGCTGGATTGCCCGCTGTTTCTCTTTTGAGATGGTTATGTTTAATGTCTCTGACTTTGCTGTATTGATTTTGAAATTTGACATCTTCCCATATCTACCCAACTCCTTCAATATAATTGGTAGTGTTATCCTGGGATCCGTGATATAAAATAGTATGTCGGCATATTCAGCCACTTTATACTCCCTATCCCCTACTCTCACTCCTTTTATATCCCTATTTTTCCTAATTGCGGCCAACAGGGGTTCCAATGCTAAGACAAACAGCATTGGAGACAGAGGGCAACCCTGTCTTGTGCCATTAAATAATTCTAAAGTAGGGGAGAGAGTACCATTTATTCTGGGCCATCTAATCAAAGTGGCCAGTATTGGGGTTTTCACAAAACAAATCGGGGCACCAAAAGGTCGGGAGGCCCAAGAGAGGAACAAGTGGGGGCAAACGAGTATGATCCAAAAAGAAAGAAGCTTTAATAGGATCTAGCATATTCAATTTGAGCACATTTGTCCTCACCGACCCTGAGAAATTAGTTTTAGATAGGGGTTTGAAATATGCTCCTCCACATTGGCTTAACAAATTTCAAACTTACATTGATATCCAGAAATTTGTTCGGAGACTAAGTATTGTAACAGCAGGCAGTTAAAATCACCAGGTTGGGTATACAAAATAGTGTAGCGCTGGAAAAAAAACTGTGTATGTCTATACAGTGAATTAAATAAGTGAAAAAAGTATCAAAAACACAAGTAAACAGCACAAATAAACAAATAAAGTTCATAAATGCACGTGAAGAGCGAATAATTGAATGTGTAGTGGGTCTTCCCTCTAATTGGATGATGAAAGTTCCACAGAGAAAATATCCAATAAAACTGGTAGATATTATTCCAACAATAAGTGAAGATCCCGCCACCAAAGTGAGAAATGAAGGCTTACCAAACAGCCTGTGACCGCCCTTCTCAGGGGGGTCAAAACAAGCTTAGCAGAGCGATGTTCACTCCATGGGAGGCAGGAAGACTGCAGTGGGAACACTCCATTCACAGTAGGCGAGTCTCCAGAGACGTGTCTGCACCACTGATCCAATCCAGAAATGGGAAACACTCTTGATGAATCAGAGTGAATAATCCTCAGCAGATGAAACGAAATCCAAAAAAGAAAAAAGAACTTTCCATAGTGCAGAGTTCATCAAGGAAGTTTTAATTCGATTTAAAAAAATGTACAAGAGAAAGTACAGTTCTCCTATATGCATAAAATAATAAAAGAGAAAATCCTTGCAAGGAAGTAAATTGCTCAGAGTTTCTGTCAAAGACCATTCGCGCGTGCGCAGTGCATGTGCGTGTCGCCCTACGCCGTTTCGTCACATCTGACATCATCAGGGGCACGCCCATACAGTCGCGCACACGCTATTTGTAGCCAAAGGGCCCACTAGGGGTTCTCTCATTGGCTACATGTCAGATTGACAGACGGAGCAAATATTAGCCTCTACATTGATCTCTCAATGCATAGGTCTAAACATAGACATAGTTACACTATGACCCCTAGTGGAGCCTCTGGAAATTGCACCAATTTTAATCTAGTCTCCACAGTGACATCTTGTGGATCATAGTGTAACTGTTTTCAAAAAAACATTTGTTCAGAGATTATTCTAAAACAAGTTAACACTTGATATATATAAATCTTTTTTTTTAAAACTTTCGTTTCATATGTTAATTAATCGGGCCCCAAAAAAAAAAAAAAAACATTTCAATGGATTAAAACTCAGATCATAATTGTAAAAGAATAGGAATAAATTGCTTCAGGTAGAATAGAAAATACATCACCCATTGTTAATGAAGCAATTTATATCCCATTCCACATTGAGGCCACCCGGTGTGTGACAACCTAATTTGTGTATCCAACTGGTTTCAGATCTAGAGATGCTTCTTTTGCCATTCCCACCTCTCCAGTGGGGCACATATTTCTCTAAACCAATGAAAATGGTACCTTTTGGATTTCTGTTATGTACAAGATCATAATGCTTAGACACACTATGTTTGTCAAAACCATTTTTTATATTGGTGATGTGTTCTCCCAATCTAATACTCAGTTTTCTAGTGGTCCGACCAACGTATTCCAAACCGCATGGGCACCACAGAAGGTACACCACGCATTTTGTAGCGCAGGTTATAAAGGACCTGATGGGATATGTGACTCCTGTTCCTGATGAAGTGAACTCAATAGTTCTTCTACCCTGGAGAGCATTAACCTTACAGACTTTGCATCGTCTACAGGGGTAAAATCCCTTTAGGTCCCCAAAAAAGGACGGACGGGTTGGAGGATCTGGTACATTGGGTGCTATTAGGTGTCTTAGGTTAGAAGCACCCCTGAAGAGTACTCTCAGGGTATTAGACAATAGAGGACCCAGTACTCAGTCGTTCTTTAAAACCGACCAATGTCTTTTGATAATCCTTTTTATGGCCCAATGTTGGCTCGAATATGTAGTCAGAAAAGCTAAGCCAAAGTCCTCCCTATTTTCTACTTCTGGAGGTCTGTCACACAGAAGTGTCTGTCTATCTCTAAGGCCCACCTCTGTAATGACAGAATCCAATCTGGCAACATCATATCCCTTGGCTATGAATCTTTGTTTAAGAATTTCTGCCTCTTTACGATATTGTTCCAGATCGGTACAATTGCGCTTTAAACGCAAGAATTGGCCCTTCGGAACCGCCGACAGCCAGGAACTATGGTGACATGAATCCAAAGGAATATAACTGTTCCTGTCTGTCGGTTTGAAAAAGGTAGACGTGACAATCCTGTTATCCACTATTGAAACATTGGGATCCAGAAAATGAATCTGAATGGGACTGATCTCGTGATTAAGAAGGATGCCCCTGTCGTTACTGTTTAAGAAAGACAGATAAGAATTAGCTGATTCAACATCACCGTCCCAGACAAACAGGATGTCATCAATAAATCTTTTCCAAAAGATTAAATTGGGTGGACTTTCACAAAGTACTACATCCTCTTCCCAGGGGAAAAGATTTATTGATGACATCCTGTTTGTCTGGGACGGTGATGTTGAATCAGCTAATTCTTATCTGTCTTTCTTAAACAGTAACGACAGGGGCATCATTCTTAATCACGAGATCAGTCCCATTCAGATTCATTTTCTGGATCTCAATGTTTCAATAGTGGATAACAGGATTGTCACGTCTACCTTTTTCAAACCGACAGACAGGAACGGTTATATTCCTTTGGATTCATGTCACCATAGTTCCTGGCTGTCGGCGGTTCCGAAGGGCCAATTCTTGCGTTTAAAGCGCAATTGTACCGATCTGGAACAATATCGTAAAGAGGCAGAAATTCTTAAACAAAGATTCATAGCCAAGGGATATGATGTTGCCAGATTGGATTCTGTCATTACAGAGGTGGGCCTTAGAGATAGACAGACACTTCTGTGTGACAGACCTCCAGAA
Organism: Rana muscosa; assembly: GCA_029206835.1. NCBI lineage: Eukaryota > Metazoa > Chordata > Amphibia > Anura > Ranidae > Rana > Rana muscosa. Next base: position 933,902,919 of record CM055116.1, read on the forward strand.
GTAGAAAATAGGGAGGACTTTGGCTTAGCTTTTCTGACTACATATTCGAGCCAACATTGGGCCATAAAAAGGATTATCAAAAGACATTGGTCGGTTTTAAAGAACGACCGAGTACTGGGTCCTCTATTGTCTAATACCCCGAGAGTACTCTTCAGGGGTGCTTCTAACCTAAGACACCTAATAGCACCCAATGTACCAGATCCTCCAACCCGTCCGTCCTTTTTTGGGGACCTAAAGGGATTTTACCCCTGTAGACGATGCAAAGTCTGTAAGGTTAATGCTCTCCAGGGTAGAAGAACTATTGAGTTCACTTCATCAGGAACAGGAGTCACATATCCCATCAGGTCCTTTATAACCTGCGCTACAAAATGCGTGGTGTACCTTCTGCGGTGCCCATGCGGTTTGGAATACGTTGGTCGGACCACTAGAAAACTGAGTATTAGATTGGGAGAACACATCACCAATATAAAAAATGGTTTTGACAAACATAGTGTGTCTAAGCATTATGATCTTGTACATAACAGAAATCCAAAAGGTACCATTTTCATTGGTTTAGAGAAATATGTGCCCCACTGGAGAGGTGGGAATGGCAAAAGAAGCATCTCTAGATCTGAAACCAGTTGGATACACAAATTAGGTTGTCACACACCGGGTGGCCTCAATGTGGAATGGGATATAAATTGCTTCATTAACAATGGGTGATGTATTTTCTATTCTACCTGAAGCAATTTATTCCTATTCTTTTACAATTATGATCTGAGTTTTAATCCATCAAAATGTTTTTTTTTTGGGGCCCGATTAATTAACATATGAAACGAAAGTTTTTTAAAAAAAGATTTATATATATCAAGTGTTAACTTGTTTTAGAATAATCTCTGAACAAATGTTTTTTTGAAAACAGTTACACTATGATCCACAAGATGTCACTGTGGAGACTAGATTAAAATTGGTGCAATTTCCGGAGGCTCCACTAGGGGTCATAGTGTAACTATGTCTATGTTTAGACCTATGCATTGAGAGATCAATGTAGAGGCTAATATTTGCTCCGTCTGTCAATCTGACATGTAGCCAATGAGAGAACCCCTAGTGGGCCCTTTGGCTACAAATAGCGTGTGCGCGCCTGTATGGGCGTGCCCCTGATGATGTCAGATGTGACAAAACGGCGTAGGGCGACACGCACATGCACTGCGCACACGCAAATGGTCTTTGACAGAAACTCGGAGCAATTTACTTCCTTGCAAGGATTTTCTCTTTTATTATTTTATGCATATAGGAGAACTGTACTTTCTCTTGTACATTTTTTTCAATCGAATTAAAACTTCCTTGATGAACTCTGCACTATGGAAAGTTCTTTTTTCTTTTTTGGATTTCGTTTCATCTGCTGAGGATTATTCACTCTGATTCATCAAGAGTGTTTCCCATTTCTGGATTGGATCAGCTGTGCAGACACGTCTCTGGAGACTCACCTACTGTGAATGGAGTGTTCCCACTGCAGTCTTCCTGCCTCCCATGGAGTGAACATTGCTCTGCTAAGCTTGTTTTGACCCCCCTGAGAAGGGCGGTCACAGGCTGTTTGGTAAGCCTTCATTTCTCACTTTGGTGGCGGGATCTTCACTTATTGTTGGAATAATATCTACCAGTTTTATTGGATATTTTCTCTGTGGAACTTTCATCATCCAATTAGAGGGAAGACCCACTACACATTCAATTATTCGCTCTTCACGTGCATTTATGAACTTTATTTGTTTATTTGTGCTGTTTACTTGTGTTTTTGATACTTTTTTCACTTATTTAATTCACTGTATAGACATACACAGTTTTTTTTTCCAGCGCTACACTATTTTGTATACCCATTTTTGTTTGTACCTTATATCAAGGTTTTTTTTGGTGTTAGCAGCAGGTTTCCTTAAGGGACTTATTCATTTATTTATTACTTCACATTATTTTGCACCTAGCGCAAATTTTTCTTTTTATAATCAAAATCACCAGGTTGCATCCAGGATGGGAGATATATATGTCCTAGATTCAGGCTTTATGCAAATTCATACCACTAGGGGAAGTGCTGGGAGTCTTGCAGGGGAAGAGTTAATGAGCCCAGCTGAAACAAGTGGGCTCGTTAGGGCCTCTACAAGAACTCCCAGCATGCTAAGGGAGATGCTCCAACCTGGAACCAGATCTGTGTGGATAGTCTGGGGAGTGTGATCTCTGTGCGGTGAGCCAAAGCCTGTGTGGTTATTGCTAAGAACTTCAAAAAGCAGGGAGCTAGGGAATGGGACAGCACAAGGCTGTACCCAGTTGTTAGTTAGGGACACCAACGTGTGTAGTGAGCGGTCAAGTTGACCAGGATTTATTTTCCTGTTTCTTTTGTTTTTGCTGTATTTTTTTGTCTGTATATAGTTCAAATAAAACCACACCCTTTTGTATTCTCCTACCACTGTCTGCTGTGCCTGTTTTTGTGTGGTGAACCCATCCAGGGGGTCACACACACCCGCTGTTGAGTTAACCCCCTCACAGTATCAAACGTCATATGTTGCTGAATCCTATTCAAACAGATTCTGGCATTCCACATGGATTTAGCCATTCAGGTCTTCATAATGCTTCATTGTTCAATCCACCAGGTGCATTAGCACCATCGATTAAAACCTTTAAGGATGTAGTATTACGGGACCTAGATCTTCTTCCCAATAAAAAGACTAGATATGATCGTGATATGGTTATAGGCCTGAACTCTCTATGTGAAAATAAAGAGATCGTGATAAGGCCAGTTGACAAGTGGGGAGGGATCATTATCTTAGACAAAAAAGATTATTTGATTGAAATGAATAGAATTTTGGGTGATCGAGAAACGTACACACCATTGCCGTCAGACCCCAAAACAAAATACAGAGTAGCTTTGGAGAGTATTATTCATAGGGGTTTTGAACAGGGGATTCTCAATCACAAAGAGAAGACGTATTTTGTCCCTTTGGCACCCCGCACCCCGGTAATCTATTACCTTCCAAAAATCCATAAACATCCCACCTGCCCCCCGGGACGCCCTATAATCAGTGGCATTGATTCTGTCACGTCCTGGGTGGGCAGGTATATTGACTTTTATCTACAACCCCTAGTGTCTAAGATGCCATCACATATAAAAGACTCACGTCAGGTGATCAATATATTGGCTGAGCATATTCCGAAGCCTGGCATGTGGTTAGTGACAGCAGATGTCACATCACTTTATACAGTCATCCCACATGATCAAGGCCTCTTCGCGGTTGAATATTTTCTAAGATGTGACTCTGGATTGTTCGATGAACAAATCGTATTCATCATGGAACTCCTCTCCTTTGCAGCTGCACATAGCTATTTTTGGTTCGACCAACAGTTTTACAGACAAGATAGAGGTGTCGCCATGGGGGCTAAGTATGCCCCCAGCCTGGCCAACCTTTTTATGGCCCTATGGGAGGAGGATGTCATCTATGCCCAACGGCGACCCCAAATGGTGCTGTGGGCAAGGTATATAGATGACATCCTCCTATGGGATGGTGACCGATGTGATTTAAATCAAAATACCAGGGGTATCTTCTTGAACTTTGAAGCTAGCCAGACAGAAATTTGTTTTCTAGACCTACGGATTAGCATTACAAACAACCAATTCACTACCTCAACTTTTTTCAAGAGTACTGACAGGAATTCTTATATTCCTGTCGGGAGTTGCCACCATGAAACTTGGCTCAAGTCAGTTCCCAAAAGCCAGTACCTACGTTTGAGTAGGAACTGCTCAGACAATAGAGAGTTCCTGTCTCAGGCTGAGGTCTTGACTAAACGTTTTTTGGATAAGGGTTATCAGAGTGCCCCCCTACAAGATATTTTGAATGAAGTTGCCGTGCTAGATAGAAGGGAACTGTTGAAAGACAGACCACCTAAGGGTGATAGATCACCCTCTATTCTCTTTATAACCACCTATTCTATTCAACATAGGAGTGTGAGGAATCTCATTGGCAAACATTGACATATTTTGACCAACGATTTGGTCCTTGGATCCACGATTCCTGTTTTTTTTTTATTTTATATAATCTTTATTAGGTTTTCATATCTCATAACATAAAATCCAAATGTACAAAGACTTAATATTTCACAAAGAGATAATAAACATTGCCCCCTACCCCTCCCCCCTCACCCCCCTCCCCGGATCTCCCCCCTTTGGTTTCCCACCGTTCTATTGCTCCCTCTTTAACCTTTTAATTTCCTTCTCTTAATCATACCTCTTTCTCATATAAAAGCTATGTAATTTCTTAATCAAATTTGTTTTATAAAGCTTATATATATTTATATTTATATCTATCTCTATCTATCTATCTATGTCCGTGTGCATTTACATTCATGTCTATATGCCCCCGTATCTCTAAATATATATATATATATATATATATATACACATACATATATATACCTATACACATATATACACATACCCGCACTAATCTATACACGCGTATGTACCCACCCCGTACGCATATTCACAAATGTACAATTCAACATAGGAGTGTGAAGAATCTCATTGGCAAACATTGACATATTTTGACCAACGATTTGGTCCTCGGATCCACGATTCCTGTTAAACCACAAGTCATATATAAGGGTGCTTCATCTCTAAGAGGTAGGGTGGCTCCCAACATTTTGGACCCTCCTCCCATTAGGAGAGGTTTTTTTGAGCACATGACTGGTTTTTACCAATGTAGAAAATGTAGGGTGTGTTCCTTAAGTGGATGCTTGCACAGACGTACCCACAAATTTACATTAACCAGCACCCTATTAGAGTTCGAGATCAAGACTTTCATCACGTGTTCCACAGAGGGGGTCATTTATCTCCTGCAGTGCCCTTGTGGGCTACAATATGTGGGCAGGACTAAACGACCCCTTCGGGTGAGACTAAATGAACACGTGACGAATATTCTGACTGGTTTTCCCAAACATTCAGTCTCTCGCCATTATTTAGAGGCACACAATAAAAATCCTGCCAAGACTATTTTTCTTGGTATTGATAAGTACGTCCCACAATGGAGGGGTGATTCCTTGGTATGGAGCATCTCCAGGTTAGAGATGTCCTGGATCCACAAAATTAGGTGTTACACCCCTTTTGGGTTAAATGTGGAAACTGACCTGAATGCTTTTATCGACAATTCCTAATTTCGTATATTTTTCCTTATGTTGGGACACTTATCCTTCATTGGTATAGCATCCCCTTTTTTGTTTATTATTTTTTATAATGAATTCTTATGAGTGGATTTTTGGCCTTTAAACATATTTTATGATACATTTTTAAGAATCGTGTGGGATTTATTTCCATTCATATAACATTAATTTTTGTATTACACCAACACCTACTGTACACTTGATGTGATTCCTTGGCAGCATCACGGGTGTCCCAGTGAGTGGGGTTTTAGAGACATATATGGAGAATCTTCTGTTTACACAATTGATTCTTCATCTAATTTAATATATTTTTATATATATATTTTTCTTGAGGTATATGTATATACATTTTTTCTAGATTCAGTTGAGAGTCCATACATATCATATTGGTATTGGCTGACATGACTGTTCAGCTTTTCAGCCACTGGGTGGTGCTACTATATCCACATTGACACCGGATATAACACCCCATATCTTATATTAGTTTTGTTCTCTGTCAGAGTTAGGTAGACTTTTTATATAATATTTTTTAACTGTTTTATTTCCCATATTCCTACATTTTTTATATTCCCCTTAATCTGCTTGTAATCCATGTCGCTGAATTGGTAACAGTCTTGCGCTTTGGATTGCTCCGCTGCCTATGATTCACATCGAGGCATGGTTTCTTGCTGTTATATAGATGCCATGAGTCAGTGCGTCGCCCGTTCCTCAGACGACGCTATCTTGTAGCGAAACGTACGTCAGGAGGAAGACGCGCTGACGTCATCGCCGTGGACGGGAGATTGCATGCCGGCCAGCTCTCCTTGATTTTAAAGGATGTTTTTTATATACTTTGCTGTAAGTTGCCAATTTTGGATTAATAAATTCCTTTTATAAGCAATACACACTATGTGAGTTTCTCCATTTGCGGGTCTATGGTGTTGATCTTCGTGGCCGCTGGGTTATTGAGTCTACCTGTCTGACTGTGTCATCTTCTGGGATTGGAGATTGCCATGGACCAGGAGTCTGACCACTATATTTGGGCTTGTTTGCAGCTTGCCTCTGGTAAGCGCATTACATTTTAGGTGGTGGTGCACATGTGGTTATTGGTGCCAAGTCTGAGGTTCACCCTTTTCTTCCTCTCTACACAAGATTTCTATTCATTTGCAATCAAGATTGGACTTGTCATTTATCCTATGCACATTGATTGGACATTTTTCTGCACATTAATTTTTGCACTTTTATGTTTTGTCAATATTAGCTTTTTCACAATAGGTTTTCATAGTTTATCTATTTACATATCAATTCATGATTGTCACTTATCAATTTATTCATTTTGGTTGAATCATATTGGGTCACTATATTTTCGAGGTTCTGCGCAGCTCCTTCCCCTTTTCCTGATCATCTAATGTTTAGTCTTACATTTTGAACTGCAGCATAGTATTATTATTAATTTATTGTTTGGTTAGGTAGCGCGGCATATTCCCCTTTTCCATTTATACCATTTATTCTGATTTTAGCTGTTGGATGAAAATAAAATGCGGATATCCATCGCATCATCCTCTCCCCAATTCACAGATGTTTCAGGGTTCCCAGCATGAAGCCCCAGTCAACCCTTTCGAAGGCCTTTTCGGCATCCACCGACAGGAGTATGACTGGGGCCCCACTCTCTCTTGCCTCATGTATTAGTAACAGGAACTTGAGGGAGTTATCTTTCCCCTCCCTCCCTGTGACGAACCCAACCTGGTCATTGTGTACCCATTGTGGTAGTAATGTTTTGAGTCTTCCTGCTATTATTTTTGCAAAGATTTTTATATCAGTATTTATTAGTGATATCGGTCTGTTACTACAGTAGGTGACCGCAAGAATATATTTCCACCGCGATTCCAGCTCTTTTGCTAGCGGAGGGGTCCGGTCTTCCCCATCGTCTCCTCCCGCTCTCCGTTGTCCTTCTGCCGGGCTCCTCCGCTATCTTCTTCCAGCTCTTTTGCTAGCGAAGGGGCCAGGTCTTCCCCATCGTCTTCTTCCCTCTTCTCCTCTTCGATGTTGACACGCTGCTTCCTCCCGCTGTAATGCCGGGTGCGCGGTGTGCAACGATTTATTTAGGCCTCTTATGGCGTCACAGTCCCATCATGCTCCGGGTGGCCACCCGGAGCATGAAGGGACTGTGACGTCATAAGAGGCCTATATAAATCATCGGGGAAGACCTATATAAATTGACGGGGAAGACCGGGCCCCTCCGCTAGCAAAAGAGCTGGAAACGCGATGGAAATATATTCTTGCGGTCACCTACTGTAGTTACAGACCGATATCACTAATAAATACTGATATAAAAATCTTTGCAAAAATAATAGCAGGAAGACTCAAAACATTACTACCACAATGGGTACACAATAACCTTGCTAGCCATTTCCCTGATTTATTACCCCATTGATGTTTCTCTTTTTCAACTAAGTGGAAGGCTCTCTTTTTTTCCTGCCCTATCTGGGATACCCCTCGATCTCGACTGTTGTTCTAGCTCATTTATCTCTTTATATAAATGATTGATCTTCTTTCCCTTTTCCTTCTTTTTCCATGCTCCTATGCTTATTAGCACCCCCCCTTGTGTACCCTTTATGAGCTTCCCACATAGTTCTTCTTGAGATTTCAGGTGCGTCGTTAATAAGAAAAAATTCCTCCAACTCCCGTTCTATCCTCTTGTTCACCTCGGGTCCTGGATAAGGGAGTCATTCAGTTTCCAGCCCCTCCCCATGGTGGGACCTAATGTTATTTCTAATTGTGCCAGTACTGGGGCGTGATCTGAGAGAGAGATTGGTTTTATAGTCGTATTCTTAAGGGAAGGTAGCCACTGATGCTCTATTAGTACATAGTCTATTCTTGAAAAAGACCCATGAACTGTTGAAAAAATGTATAGTCTCGGGCTCCTGGATGTCCGATCCTCCAGGCATCCACAAGCTGATATTCTTTTTTTTTTTTTAATACATTTTTTTTAAATAATACATAGATACATGTTACAATACATTGAGTTCCAGATACAGAAAATTTCACACTGATTGATACCCAACACGGTGATGTCAGGTAGCAACATGTTTGTAAACAATAATCATATGATAAGATTTGAGGGTCCACCATTATTCATGATTGAGTAAACGTATTTGAAACATACAATCTGCATGGTCTAAAATCTTGCTGATCCCTAGAAATTGTAGGTTAATTGAGCACATAACATGGTAAGCGTGTAAATGATATACACAACGTCTGATAGCTTGACACGTTTCGCGGCTTTAAGCCGCTCTTCAGGAGAAGACATATGATGTTTCTGCAATGAGAGAGTAGATAGCTGTGTAAACTAGCTTATATCAATATAGGGATGGATAGGTACAAAGAAGCACCCATCCCTCTGATGGGCGGATATCACTTACATATATATGTGCACTGGATGGCACAATGGCAGGGACGGCGAACCACTCGAGGGAATCAGTAACGGGAGCTGAGGGGGCATGCTCGGCAGTGGCGCCCACCACGACCAGCACCCCAGGCGGATCCGGGCACTCCTGGTGTGGACATAAGAAATGGTAAATGGCTACAAGTGAGACTAAGGTGAAACTAAGTGAAAAGGAGTGATCTAAATAGAATCACAGAGTGCAGCGGTGAAAGGGGGTAGTGAGGTGGTGGTAGAAAGGGGGTGCGGGTGGGGAACCATGAGAAAGGTCAGCCCCGACACACCAAGTGGCTAGGGAAAGATGGTGAAGGGAGGGAAAGGTGGGGAGAGGTGAGCTGGTGAGGGTCATGTACCTGGTGCTGGGAGAGAGAAAGGATCCAGTCATGGAGGGACGGGAGAAGCAGTGTTCCGGAGGGCTCGGAGCAATCCAGACCCGACCAGGGGAGCCGCTTATATATGGACACCACCGCGGGCCAAACCCCCAATGTCACAAGCACGGGCGCATAACCCACTTTACACAGAAGGATGACAGCTGTTCCTAACTCTGGAGGTTCTTATTAGACCAAAAGGGTACCCGGGACCTTGCTACATTCATTTTGTAGATATCCTCCAGAGTGCAGCAGTCGCTCCAAAGGGACTACATGCAACAGTGTTCAATGCAGCAGCCCAATGTCTATCTGGATTTGTAGTTCAGAAAGTCAATTCCTGCATTATAGAGATGCCGACTTGGAAAACTTTTCCCATGATCCCAAGTGCCCTGCAGTCTATTGCTTGGCTAGCTCTCCTGCTCCCCAATTGGTCCTTTGCTCTGCTGCCAGAAAGGGAGGGATGAGCTGGGGTAAGAAGTCTCACACAGAGCCTCAGCACAGCCAGCATGAGAAGAGGATTTTACACAGGCTGCTCTGGCTCCCAGCGTAACAATGTAGGTGGGGGAGGCAAAAGAATTGTCAGCTACATTGAACAGCCCGCAGCTGGCTACAAATGTTTTTTTTTATTTCAAATAATAAATGAGGCATGACAATTTAGGTCTGTCTTTATGAGGAAGTCTGATATATATTCTTCATTTTAAATTCTTTATTTTATTTTATCAAGATTCCAGTTATGTTACATCAGTACATTTCCATTTATCCAGCCAAGACAATGCATAGACAAAAATAAACATGAGTACTAAGAAACTCTTGGCTCTTCTCCTTATACTCACATTTCTAAAATCTCTATTTCACCCTCCCATCCCCCCCTTCCCACTATATACCCCCCCTTCTACCTCTTATTTTCTACCGATTTTCCTCTATCTTCTCAGATTTTCTGCATAACTCCATGATTTCTTACATTTTTTCCAACATTCCCACTTGTTTTTAAATCCTTTTTTTTTCCTCCTCTACGCCATACTTCAGTCCCTCCATACTGTATGTTTCTTCCACAGAGTCAATCCACTCCCATACAGATGGACTTTCCACTTCTCTCCATTTTTTTGGGATCAACCTTTTGGCCGCGTTTAGTAGATGTGGGATCAGTGACTCTTTATACTGTTTTATTCCTCCCTCTCCTCCATGGAATAATACTATCCATGGATCTTTTTTAATCCCCTTCTCTGTAATTGCTTTTATCATTTCCAGGATTTTTTCCCAGTATTTTGGGATTTTAGGGCACTGCCACCACAAGTGGGCCATTGTTCCCCTTTCTCCACATCCTCTCCAACATTCTGCATTCTGCTCCACTTGAAATTTACTCAGTTTATCTTGTGTGGCGTACCAACCTGTAATGCACTTATAATTAATCTCTGCGGTCCTGTTGTCCATAGCAGATGAGTGGGTCATTTTTATTATTCTCTCTATAGTCCTTTTATCCCTGTGTGTTCCCAGTTTCCTTTCCCATTTATTTATAAATGGGGATATCTCCAGTTCGTCCACTGTCAACAGCAATTTATAGAGTTTTGATATAGTTCCTTTTGGATTATCGGCAGTACATAGCCGTTCCAACATCGTAAGCTCCTCCCCCAAACCTAATTGGCTGGGGGAGGCTTTGTACAAAGTGGGTCAACTGATGGTACCTCCATTCATCTAATATCATTAATTCCCTGTTGTGTCTTAATTCCTGAAATGGTGTAATTTTCCCTTTTTTTATTATATCTCTATCTTTTTTAATCCAACTTCCTCCCACTGTTTTTTTTCCCGGTGCAAAATATTCATTTTCTTTTAATTCTATAAGGGGAGAATTATACTCCCTATCTATTTGTTTATGTAACCTATCCCAGACTTTTTAACACTCTGAAGTACGGTTGAGGTATTGCAACTGGTAACATCTGAAATTTATATAAATTCTTCGGCAACAAAACTATCTTCAGAATGTTAATTCTTCCTATCCATGATATCGGGCGGTTTATCATCTTTCTAATTTCACTTTTTATTTAATCTAATAGGGGGATATAGTTTATCTTATATATTTTCTTTATTGAGTTGGCGAGTTTTACCCCTAAGTACTTGAGTTCCTTCGGCCAAGGAAAATTAAACTCTTTTCTTAGGCTCTGTTCTGCTACCTTTCCAATATTGACATTTAGAATCTCAGTTTTAGCTATATTAACTTTAAAGTTTGATATTTCGCCGTATTGTTTGAAAATTTTAAGTAAATTCGGTAATGTGGTCCTTGGATTACTAATAAAGAACAAGACATCATCCGCAAAGGCTGAGAGTTTATGTTCATCTTCCTCTATTCTAATACCTTTAATGTCAGGGTTGTTTCGTACCGTCGCTAGCAGAGATTCTAGGGACAGCACAAACAAGAGGGGGGACAGGGGGCAGCCCTGTCTTGTCCCATTTTTCATCTCAAAAACTGGAGACAGTGTGCCATTTATTTTAACCCTACCCATAGGGTGCTGATACAGTGTTTTAATCCATTGTATCATCCTGGCTCCCAGACCCATGATTTCCAGGGTTTGTATCATGAGTCCCCAGTCTACCCTGTCAAATGCCTTTTCTGCATCTACTGACAGGAGTATTTTTTTATTTTCTGGAGGAGGAGCAATGTTCTCACTCCATTGTCCCTCCCCTCCCTGCCTGGGATAAATCCCACCTGATCTGGGTGGACCAGTGTGGGCATCAATCCCTTCATTCTTTCTGCCAGGACTTTCGCGTATAGTTTTACATCCGCCTTTAATAACGAGATGAGCCTATATCCGGAGCATAAACTTTCATCTTTCCCCTCCTTTGGTATAACCGTTATTATAGCTACTGAGGCCTCCCTTCCCATTTCATAGTCCGTCCCTTATCCGTTCATATATTTGCATATCCTAGGTATCAAAATCTCCTTACATTTTTTAAAATATAGCGCTGTAAACCCGTCGGGGCCGGGACTTTTCCCTGGGGCTGAGTCTCTCAAGCTGGTATTCTAATAATAACTTCTTTATTTTATTCTGTCTTTTACCTGATAGGCGGGAGAGACCCCCCCCGTAGTATCGACCCGTGGGTTCATACCTACGTTGAGATCTCCCCTGATCAACAGTTTCCCTTCCTTAAATTCTGATAATTTTTTCAGAGTTTTACTCAGGAACCTATCTGGATCTCTATTTGGAGAGTAAATGTTTGCTATAGTACAGTCCTGATTGAATAACTTCCCCTTTATAAAAAGGAATCTTCCCTCAGGGTCTGCCAACTGCTTCTTTACTTCAAACACCATATTTTTATCAAGTCCGATGGCCACCCCTCGTGAGAGGTTTGAGGTTGAATCCCCATAGTACCATGTAGGGAAGAGCCGAGGGGCCAGTTTGGTCCCTGAGGAATGTGTGATATGTGTTTCCTGAAGGCAAGCCACATTTACCCCATAGCGTTGTAGTTCCTTGCCCACAGCAAACCCCTTCCTGGAGAGTTTAGACCTTTTACGTTATAAGTTACAAAGTTTACTGTAGTCATAGATCATATTGGGAGTGGCTGCCCGCTTTCTCCTAATAGCTTAAGCCGGCCATACATGGACCAAAATTTGGCTGGTTCAGCAGGGACTGGACGAATTTAGATCCATGTATGGGCAGGGTGGATGTACATAAGTTGATCTACTAATCAAGTATGGGCAGGGTGGATGTACAGAAGTTGATCTACTAATCGACTTCTGTAAAACCACCCTGTTGGATTTTCCCATACTCAATCAGTGCTGATTGCTGTATTCTGATTGTGGGAATGCTCCCCACTGTCAGAATACACTATTTTTTTCATGTTTACATACAGACTAAGTAATCCAGCAAAATGTGGGAATTACAGGGATTGGAACAAACCATATAACACTGCTGGGGTGTTTAAAACAGGCAGCTTTTATCCATACGGTTTAAACCTTTTTTTCATATATTTCTGTAACTAGCTATATATTTCTGTAACTAGCTATTAGCTGAAGTTAAGCTTTAGGGTCCATGCACACTAAATAATGCCAGAATCGCAGGCAAAAAAAAAACTGCATTAAAAACGCTCCTATGTAAACCCGATTCGTGAAATTTGAGCTGGGCACATATATCTGCAGTGTTTTCTTATCTCTATTCAAAGCATTATGTCCCGTAGCTGTCTCCTGCTCCACTCTTCTGTTATCAGCCTGATGACCTTTGACAAGTTCTCCATCAATTGTGATAAAAGCAGCCTGAAATTTGTGTTGGGGAGGATGCTATAAATAGATTAGCAGAGTGCTGAACTATTCAATGAACAGTTCTGAAAGTCTCTACCTATGAGGAGATGGGGTGTGTGCCTTTTCTCCAATCACCTGTCTTGGCTGTATGCCCAGGTTTCACTGCAGTGCTAAACAGGAAGAGAAAATCTCCTAAAACGATCGGAACTTTCTGAAGAATATATAAATTGAAGACAACAGATATACATGTAAAACTTATGTAGGGAGATTTGTTTCATCTCTGAGGCTGTTCACTTCACTGGATATATGTGAGGGGTTACATCCACTTTAATCATATTATATTGTACATGTGTTTAGGCGCATTTGCGTTTATAAGTATTTTTGCCCAAAACACTAGAAAAATGTACAGTTAAAAATGCTTACTGTGCCTAAATGCTGCATTTTTCTTGCTCAAAAGCTCCTCTCAGAAACGCACTTGTGATGTTTTTTTCCAGTCTGTAAACACCCATATGTGCATGGACACATAGGCTAACATAGAGTTGCTTCTACAGGCTGGAAGAAAAAAAATGCCAGATGCCTGTATAAGCAGCATTTTATGCCCAGTGTGCATGAGACCTTAATTTGTTTTTCACTTACTGAAAGTCAGTTTAATAAAACATGTCTAGCTAAGACGACCCTGCCACATGGAGACAACACAGGTGCATAATTTCACTCAAGAGCAAACAGCTCTTTCCCCTTTTAAAAAGAAGTGGAAAAATAATGGAACTACTGGCAGTTTAAACAGGTAAAAATACTGTAGGGTCTGTGTATAAAAAATTCACTGAACTTGCTGTGTTCTGTGTTATATCTTGTATGATTGTAAGCATCATCTAGTGGGCATAATTCCTTTTTTTCCTGATTGAGGTATTTAACCCCTTCAGATCCGCGCTATAGCCGAATGACGGCTACAGCACGGACCTACTTTGCCGGAAGGCCGTCAATAGAAGTCCTCGCATTTTCACGCCCCCCGCGCGCCCCCTACAGGGCACGCGCGGCGTGCGCTGTGATCACCGGGTCAATGAGACTCGGGTGATCACAGATCCCGGCCCCTTATCACATGATCAGCTGTCAGCCAACAGAAGTTATAGATGGCCAGTAGACATGTGCAATTAGTTTCGTTCCGAATTCGTTTTTTAATGAATTTCGACAAATTCGTTAATTCAGAAATATCCAAATTAACGAAAACTCGTTTAACGAATTTTAACGAATCTTCGTAAATTTTAATATTCAAAAATTCGTAGATTCGTAGATTCGTAAATTTGTACATTTGCACATTCGTAAATTCGTACATTCGTTAATGCTTAAATTCGTACATTTGTAAATTAGTAAATTAGTAAATTCGGAAATCTGAAATAATAATTAACTAATAATAACTTAACTATTACTAACTATTACATTTTAGGTATTGGAATTTCCTTTCAAATTTGACTGTTAGTGAACTTAACGAAGTTACGAATTGTTTTCTGAAATAATGAATGCCGTATCTAAACGAATGGAACGTAATGAATTAATAATAATACTAAATAACAATAATAATAATAATAATAAAAGTGTTTTATTATTATTATTTATTATTAATTTGCTCCGCTCCATTTGTTTAGATGTGGCATCTGTTATTTCAGGTTATGCGTAACTTCGGATAAATTTGTATCCGTTACGTTCGCTAACAGCCAAATTTGAAAGGAAATTACAATACCTATAATAACATTTTTTTTTTTCAGATTTTCGCATTTTCGGGTTTTCGGATTTTCGAATTTCGAATTTCCGAATTTCCAAATTTCCGAATGTACGAATTTACAAATTTACGAATGTACGAATTTACGAATGTATATATTTACGAATGTACGAATTTACGAATGTATAAAGTTCCGAATGTACGAATGTACGAATTTACGAATTGCGATCATAACGAATGACCCGAAAAACGAAAAAAAAAAGAATGAAACGAAAAAGAAAACTAACAAATTTTTTGTCAGTGCACATGTCTAATGGCCAGCCATCTGATACTAAAAAAAGCGATGCTCGAAAGCGATTCATTTGTCGCAGAGTGGAAAAGTGATAGTCTCTCAAACCAGGAGGAAATTCCGGGTTCCCAAGAATGGGCATCAGAGGCGAGTCCACTGTCGAGAGAGAGGTTTTAACAATCACTTGCGAGCAGATTCGTATTGTAGGACCTATCAGAGGGTGCCTCTTTAAATTGGATGAAAGTTTATCGTAACACCATGGTGCCCCTTTCAATGAAACATCAGTTTGCTCTTGTTCAATCCGAACCCATAGTTTGTCTATTGAGTGACGACTCCAATCTATGAGTCTCCCCATGTGTACAGCCTGATAGTATTTAAGTACATCTGGGAGTGCAATTCCTCCACTATGTTTAAAAAAAAGATTTATATATATCAAGTGTTAACTTGTTTTAGAATAATCTCTGAACAAATGTTTTTTTGAAAACAGTTACACTATGATCCACAAGATGTCACTGTGGAGACTAGATTAAAATTGGTGCAATTTCCGGAGGCTCCACTAGGGGTCATAGTGTAACTATGTCTATGTTTAGACCTATGCATTGAGAGATCAATGTAGAGGCTAATATTTGCTCCGTCTGTCAATCTGACATGTAGCCAATGAGAGAACCCCTAGTGGGCCCTTTGGCTACAAATAGCGTGTGCGCGCCTGTATGGGCGTGCCCCTGATGATGTCAGATGTGACGAAACGGCGTAGGGCGACACGCACATGCACTGCGCACGCGCGAATGGTCTTTGACAGAAACTCGGAGCAATTTACTTCCTTGCAAGGATTTTCTCTTTTATTATTTTATGCATATAGGAGAACTGTACTTTCTCTTGTACATTTTTTTCAATCGAATTAAAACTTCCTTGATGAACTCTGCACTATGGAAAGTTCTTTTTTCTTTTTTGGATTTCGTTTCATCTGCTGAGGATTATTCACTCTGATTCATCAAGAGTGTTTCCCATTTCTGGATTGGATCAGCTGTGCAGACACGTCTCTGGAGACTCACCTACTGTGAATGGAGTGTTCCCACTGCAGTCTTCCTGCCTCCCATGGAGTGAACATTGCTCTGCTAAGCTTGTTTTGACCCCCCTGAGAAGGGCGGTCACAGGCTGTTTGGTAAGCCTTCATTTCTCACTTTGGTGGCGGGATCTTCACTTATTGTTGGAATAATATCTACCAGTTTTATTGGATATTTTCTCTGTGGAACTTTCATCATCCAATTAGAGGGAAGACCCACTACACATTCAATTATTCGCTCTTCACGTGCATTTATGAACTTTATTTGTTTATTTGTGCTGTTTACTTGTGTTTTTGATACTTTTTTCACTTATTTAATTCACTGTATAGACATACACAGTTTTTTTTTTCCAGCGCTACACTATTTTGTATACCCATTTTTGTTTGTACCTTATATCAAGGTTTTTTTTGGTGTTAGCAGCAGGTTTCCTTAAGGGACTTATTCATTTATTTATTACTTCACATTATTTTGCACCTAGAGCAAATTTTTCTTTTTATAATCAAAATCACCAGGTTGCATCCAGGATGGGAGATATATATGTCCTAGATTCAGGCTTTATGCAAATTCATACCACTAGGGGAAGTGCTGGGAGTCTTGCAGGGGAAGAGTTAATGAGCCCAGCTGAAACAAGTGGGCTCGTTAGGGCCTCTACAAGAACTCCCAGCATGCTAAGGGAGATGCTCCAACCTGGAACCAGATCTGTGTGGATAGTCTGGGGAGTGTGATCTCTGTGCGGTGAGCCAAAGCCTGTGTGGTTATTGCTAAGAACTTCAAAAAGCAGGGAGCTAGGGACTGGGACAGCACAAGGCTGTACCCAGTTGTTAGTTAGGGACACCAACGTGTGTAGTGAGCGGTCAAGTTGACCAGGATTTATTTTCCTGTTTCTTTTGTTTTTGCTGTATTTTTTTGTCTGTATATAGTTCAAATAAAACCACACCCTTTTGTATTCTCCTACCACTGTCTGCTGTGCCTGTTTTTGTGTGGTGAACCCATCCAGGGGGTCACACACACCCGCTGTTGAGTTAACCCCCTCACAGTATCAAACGTCATATGTTGCTGAATCCTATTCAAACAGATTCTGGCATTCCACATGGATTTAGCCATTCAGGTCTTCATAATGCTTCATTGTTCAATCCACCAGGTGCATTAGCACCATCGATTAAAACCTTTAAGGATGTAGTATTACGGGACCTAGATCTTCTTCCCAATAAAAAGACTAGATATGATCGTGATATGATTATAGGCCTGAACTCTCTATGTGAAAATAAAGAGATCGTGATAAGGCCAGTTGACAAGTGGGGAGGGATCATTATCTTAGACAAAAAAGATTATTTGATTGAAATGAATAGAATTTTGGGTGATCGAGAAACGTACACACCATTGCCGTCAGACCCCAAAACAAAATACAGAGTAGCTTTGGAGAGTATTATTCATAGGGGTTTTGAACAGGGGATTCTCAATCACAAAGAGAAGACGTATTTTGTCCCTTTGGCATCCCGCACCCCGGTAATCTATTACCTTCCAAAAATCCATAAACATCCCACCTGCCCCCCGGGACGCCCTATAATCAGTGGCATTGATTCTGTCACGTCCTGGGTGGGCAGGTATATTGACTTTTATCTACAACCCCTAGTGTCTAAGATGCCATCACATATAAAAGACTCACGTCAGGTGATCAATATATTGGCTGAGCATATTCCGAAGCCTGGCATGTGGTTAGTGACAGCAGATGTCACATCACTTTATACAGTCATCCCACATGATCAAGGCCTCTTCGCGGTTGAATATTTTCTAAGATGTGACTCTGGATTGTTCGATGAACAAATCGTATTCATCATGGAACTCCTCTCCTTTGCAGCTGCACATAGCTATTTTTGGTTCGACCAACAGTTTTACAGACAAGATAGAGGTGTCGCCATGGGGGCTAAGTATGCCCCCAGCCTGGCCAACCTTTTTATGGCCCTATGGGAGGAGGATGTCATCTATGCCCAACGGCGACCCCAAATGGTGCTGTGGGCAAGGTATATAGATGACATCCTCCTATGGGATGGTGACCGATGTGATTTAAATCAAAATACCAGGGGTATCTTCTTGAACTTTGAAGCTAGCCAGACAGAAATTTGTTTTCTAGACCTACGGATTAGCATTACAAACAACCAATTCACTACCTCAACTTTTTTCAAGAGTACTGACAGGAATTCTTATATTCCTGTCGGGAGTTGCCACCATGAAACTTGGCTCAAGTCAGTTCCCAAAAGCCAGTACCTACGTTTGAGTAGGAACTGCTCAGACAATAGAGAGTTCCTGTCTCAGGCTGAGGTCTTGACTAAACGTTTTTTGGATAAGGGTTATCAGAGTGCCCCCCTACAAGATATTTTGAATGAAGTTGCCGTGCTAGATAGAAGGGAACTGTTGAAAGACAGACCACCTAAGGGTGATAGATCACCCTCTATTCTCTTTATAACCACCTATTCTATTCAACATAGGAGTGTGAGGAATCTCATTGGCAAACATTGACATATTTTGACCAACGATTTGGTCCTTGGATCCACGATTCCTGTTTTTTTTTTTTTTATATAATCTTTATTAGGTTTTCATATCTCATAACATAAAATCCAAATGTACAAAGACTTAATATTTCACAAAGAGATAATAAACATTGCCCCCTACCCCTCCCCCCTCACCCCCCTCCCCGGATCTCCCCCCTTTGGTTTCCCACCATTCTATTGCTCCCTCTTTAACCTTTTAATTTCCTTCTCTTAATCATACCTCTTTCTCATATAAAAGCTATGTAATTTCTTAATCAAATTTGTTTTATAAAGCTTATATATATTTATATTTATATCTATCTCTATCTATCTATCTATGTCCGTGTGCATTTACATTCATGTCTATATGCCCCCGTATCTCTAAATATATATATATATATATATATATATACACATACATATATATACCTATACACATACCCGCACTAATCTATACACGCGTATGTACCCACCCCGTACGCATATTCACAAATGTACAATTCAACATAGGAGTGTGAAGAATCTCATTGGCAAACATTGACATATTTTGACCAACGATTTGGTCCTCGGATCCACGATTCCTGTTAAACCACAAGTCATATATAAGGGTGCTCCATCTCTAAGAGGTAGGGTGGCTCCCAACATTTTGGACCCTCCTCCCATTAGGAGAGGTTTTTTTGAGCACATGACTGGTTTTTACCAAAGTAGAAAATGTAGGGTGTGTTCCTTAAGTGGATGCTTGCACAGACGTACCCACAAATTTACATTAACCAGCACCCTATTAGAGTTCGAGATCAAGACTTTCATCACGTGTTCCACAGAGGGGGTCATTTATCTCCTGCAGTGCCCTTGTGGGCTACAATATGTGGGCAGGACTAAACGACCCCTTCGGGTGAGACTAAATGAACACGTGACGAATATTCTGACTGGTTTTCCCAAACATTCAGTCTCTCGCCATTATTTAGAGGCACACAATAAAAATCCTGCCAAGACTATTTTTCTTGGTATTGATAAGTACGTCCCACAATGGAGGGGTGATTCCTTGGTATGGAGCATCTCCAGGTTAGAGATGTCCTGGATCCACAAAATTAGGTGTTACACCCCTTTCGGGTTAAATGTGGAAACTGACCTGAATGCTTTTATCGACAATTCCTAATTTCGTATATTTTTCCTTATGTTGGGACACTTATCCTTCATTGGTATAGCATCCCCTTTTTTGTTTATTATTTTTTATAATGAATTCTTATGAGTGGATTTTTGGCCTTTAAACATATTTTATGATACATTTTTAAGAATCGTGTGGGATTTAATTCCATTCATATAACATTAATTTTTGTATTACACCAACACCTACTGTACACTTGATGTGATTCCTTGGCAGCATCACGGGTGTCCCAGTGAGTGGGGTTTTAGAGACATATATGGAGAATCTTCTGTTTACACAATTGATTCTTCATCTAATTTAATATATTTTTATATATATATTTTTCTTGAGGTATATGTATATACATTTTTTCTAGATTCAGTTGAGAGTCCATACATATCATATTGGTATTGGCTGACATGACTGTTCAGCTTTTCAGCCACTGGGTGGTGCTACTATATCCACATTGACACCGGATATAACACCCCATATCTTATATTAGTTTTGTTCTCTGTCAGAGTTAGGTAGACTTTTTATATAATATTTTTTAACTGTTTTATTTCCCATATTCCTACATTTTTTATATTCCCCTTAATCTGCTTGTAATCCATGTAATCCATGTCGCTGAATTGGTAACAGTCTTGCGCTTTGGATTGCTCCACTGCCTATGATTCACATCGAGGCATGGTTTCTTGCTGTTATATAGATGCCATGAGTCAGTGCGTCGCCCGTTCCTCAGACGACGCTATCTTGTAGCGAAACGTACGTCAGGAGGAAGACGCGCTGACGTCATCGCCGTGGACGGGAGATTGCATGCCGGCCAGCTCTCCTTGATTTTAAAGGATGTTTTTTATATACTTTGCTGTAAGTTGTTAATTTTGGATTAATAAATTCCTTTTATAAGCAATACACACTATGTGAGTTTCTCCATTTGCGGGTCTATGGTGTTGATCTTCGTGGCCGCTGGGTTATCGAGTCTACCTGTCTGACTGTGTCATCTTCTGGGATTGGAGATTGCCATGGACCAGGAGTCTGACCACTATATTTGGGCTTGTTTGCAGCTTGCCTCTGGTAAGCGCATTACATTTTAGGTGGTGGTGCACATGTGGTTATTGGTGCCAAGTCTGAGGTTCACCCTTTTCTTCCTCTCTACACAAGATTACTATTCATTTGCAATCAAGATTGGACTTGTCATTTATCCTATGCACATTGATTGGACATTTTTCTGCACATTAATTTTTGCACTTTTATGTTTTGTCAATATTAGCTTTTTCACAATAGGTTTTCATAGTTTATCTATTTACATATCAATTCATGATTGTCACTTATCAATTTATTCATTTTGGTTGAATCATATTGGGTCACTATATTTTCGAGGTTCTGCGCAGCTCCTTCCCCTTTTCCTGATCATCTAATGTTTAGTCTTACATTTTGAACTGCAAACGTATTGTTTGGTTAGGTAGCGCGGCATATTCCCCTTTTCCATTTATACCATTTATTCTGATTTTAGCTGTTGGATGGAAATAAAATGCGGATATCCATCGCATCATCCTCTCCCCAATTCACAGATGTTTCAGGGTTCCCAGCATGAAGCCCCAGTCAACCCTTTCGAAGGCCTTTTCGGCATCCACCGACAGGAGTATGACTGGGGCCCCACTCTCTCTTGCCTCATGTATTAGTAACAGGAACTTGAGGGAGTTATCTTTCCCCTCCCTCCCTGTGACGAACCCAACCTGGTCATTGTGTACCCATTGTGGTAGTAATGTTTTGAGTCTTCCTGCTATTATTTTTGCAAAGATTTTTATATCAGTATTTATTAGTGATATCGGTCTGTAACTACAGTAGGTGACCGCAAGAATATATTTCCATCGCGATTCCAGCTCTTTTGCTAGCGGAGGGGTCCGGTCTTCCCCATCGTCTCCTCCCGCTCTCCGTTGTCCTTCTGCCGGGCTCCTCCGCTATCTTCTTCCAGCTCTTTTGCTAGCGAAGGGGCCAGGTCTTCCCCATCGTCTTCTTCCCTCTTCTCCTCTTCGATGTTGACACGCTGCTTCCTCCCGCTGTAATGCCGGGTGCGCAGTGTGCAATGATTTATTTAGGCCTCTTATGGCGTCACAGTCCCATCATGCTCCGGGTGGCCACCCGGAGCATGAAGGGACTGTGACGTCATAAGAGGCCTATATAAATCATCGGGGAAGACCTATATAAATTGACGGGGAAGACCGGGCCCCTCCGCTAGCAAAAGAGCTGGAAACGCGATGGAAATATATTCTTGCGGTCACCTACTGTAGTTACAGACCGATATCACTAATAAATACTGATATAAAAATCTTTGCAAAAATAATAGCAGGAAGACTCAAAACATTACTACCACAATGGGTACACAATAACCTTGCTAGCCATTTCCCTGATTTATTACCCCATTGATGTTTCTCTTTTTCAACTAAGTGGAAGGCTCTCTTTTTTTCCTGCCCTATCTGGGATACCCCTCGATCTCGACTGTTGTTCTAGCTCATTTATCTCTTTATATAAATGATTGATCTTCTTTCCCTTTTCCTTCTTTTTCCATGCTCCTATGCTTATTAGCACCCCCCTTGTGTACCCTTTATGAGCTTCCCACATAGTTCTTCTTGAGATTTCAGGTGCGTCGTTAATAAGAAAAAATTCCTCCAACTCCCATTCTATCCTCTTGTTCACCTCGGGTCCTGGATAAGGGAGTCATTCAGTTTCCAGCCCCTCCCCATGGTGGGACCTAATGTTATTTCTAATTGTGCCAGTACTGGGGCGTGATCTGAGAGAGAGATTGGTTTTATAGTCGTATTCTTAAGGGAAGGTAGCCACTGATGCTCTATTAGTACATAGTCTGTTCTTGAAAAAGACCCATGAACTGTTGAAAAAATGTATAGTCTCGGGCTCCTGGATGTCCGATCCTCCAGGCATCCACAAGCTGATATTCTTTTTTTTTTTTTAATACATTTTTTTTAAATAATACATAGATACATGTTACAATACATTGAGTTCCAGATACAGAAAATTTCACACTGATTGATACCCAACACGGTGATGTCAGGTAGCAACATGTTTGTAAACAATAATCATATGATAAGATTTGAGGGTCCACCATTATTCATGATTGAGTAAACATATTTGAAACATACAATCTGCATGGTCTAAAATCTTGCTGATCCCTAGAAATTGTAGGTTAATTGAGCACATAACATGGTAAGCGTGTAAATGATATACACAACGTCTGATAGCTTGACGCGTTTCGTGGCTTTAAGCCGCTCTTCAGGAGAAGACATATGATGTTTCTGCAATGAGAGAGTAGATAGCTGTGTAAACTAGCTTATATCAATATAGGGATGGATAGGTACAAAGAAGCACCCATCCCTCTGATGGGCGGATATCACTTACATATATATGTGCACTGGATGGCACAATGGCAGGGACGGCGAACCACTCGAGGGAATCAGTAACGGGAGCTGAGGGGGCATGCTCGGCAGTGGCGCCCACCACGACCAGCACCCCAGGCGGATCCGGGCACTCCTGGTGTGGACATAAGAAATGGTAACTGGCTACAAGTGAGACTAAGGTGAAACTAAGTGAAAAGGAGTGATCTAAATAGAATCACAGAGTGCAGCGGTGAAAGGGGGTAGTGAGGTGGTGGTAGAAAGGGGGTGCGGGTGGGGAACCATGAGAAAGGTCAGCCCCGACACACCAAGTGGCTAGGGAAAGATGGTGAAGGGAGGGAAAGGTGGGGAGAGGTGAGCTGGTGAGGGTCATGTACCTGGTGCTGGGAGAGAGAAAGGATCCAGTCATGGAGGGACGGGAGAAGCAGTGTTCCGGAGGGCTCGGAGCAATCCAGACCCGACCAGGGGAGCCGCTTATATATGGACACCACCGCGGGCCAAACCCCCAATGTCACAAGCACGGGCGCATAACCCACTTTACACAGAAGGATGACAGCTGTTCCTAACTCTGGAGGTTCTTATTAGACCAAAAGGGTACCCGGGACCTTGCTACATTCATTTTGTAGATATCCTCCAGAGTGCAGCAGTCTCTCCAAAGGGACTACATGCAACAGTGTTCAATGCAGCAGCCCAATGTCTATCTGGATTTGTAGTTCAGAAAGTCAATTCCTGCATTATAGAGATGCCGACTTGGAAAACTTTTCCCATGATCCCAAGTGCCCTGCAGTCTATTGCTTGGCTAGCTCTCCTGCTCCCCAATTGGTCCTTTGCTCTGCTGCCAGAAAGGGAGGGATGAGCTGGGGTAAGAAGTCTCACACAGAGCCTCAGCACAGCCAGCATGAGAAGAGGATTTTACACAGGCTGCTCTGGCTCCCAGCGTAACAATGTAGGTGGGGGAGGCAAAAGAATTGTCAGCTACATTGAACAGCCCGCATCTGGCTACAAATGTTTTTTTTTATTTCAAATAATAAATGAGGCATGACAATTTAGGTCTGTCTTTATGAGGAAGTCTGATATATATTCTTCATTTTAAATTCTTTATTTTATTTTATCAAGATTCCAGTTATGTTACATCAGTACATTTCCATTTATCCAGCCAAGACAATGCATAGACAAAAATAAACATGAGTACTAAGAAACTCTTGGCTCTTCTCCTTATACTCACATTTCTAAAATCTCTATTTCACCCTCCCATCCCCCCTTCCCACTATATACCCCCCCTTCTACCTCTTATTTTCTACCGATTTTCCTCTATCTTCTCAGATTTTCTGCATAACTCCATGATTTCTTACATTTTTTCCAACATTCCCACTTGTTTTTAAATCCTTTTTTTTTCCTCCTCTACGCCATACTTCAGTCCCTCCATACTGTATGTTTCTTCCACAGAGTCAATCCACTCCCATACAGATGGACTTTCCACTTCTCTCCATTTTTTTGGGATCAACCTTTTGGCCGCGTTTAGTAGATGTGGGATCAGTGACTCTTTATACTGTTTTATTCCTCCCTCTCCTCCATGGAATAATACTATCCATGGATCTTTTTTAATCCCCTTCTCTGTAATTGCTTTTATCATTTCCAGGATTTTTTCCCAGTATTTTGGGATTTTAGGGCACTGCCACCACAAGTGGGCCATTGTTCCCCTTTCTCCACATCCTCTCCAACATTCTGCATTCTGCTCCACTTGAAATTTACTCAGTTTATCTTGTGTGGCGTACCAACCTGTAATGCACTTATAATTAATCTCTGCGGTCCTGTTGTCCATAGCAGATGAGTGGGTCATTTTTATTATTCTCTCTATAGTCCTTTTATCCCTGTGTGTTCCCAGTTTCCTTTCCCATTTATTTATAAATGGGGATATCTCCAGTTCGTCCACTGTCAACAGCAATTTATAGAGTTTTGATATAGTTCCTTTTGGATTATCGGCAGTACATAGCCGTTCCAACATCGTAAGCTCCTCCCCCAAACCTAATTGGCTGGGGGAGGCTTTGTACAAAGTGGGTCAACTGATGGTACCTCCATTCATCTAATATCATTAATTCCCTGTTGTGTCTTAATTCCTGAAATGGTGTAATTTTCCCTTTTTTTATTATATCTCTATCTTTTTTAATCCAACTTCCTCCCACTGTTTTTTTTCCCGGTGCAAAATATTCATTTTCTTTTAATTCTATAAGGGGAGAATTATACTCCCTATCTATTTGTTTATGTAACCTATCCCAGACTTTTTAACACTCTGAAGTACGGTTGAGGTATTGCAACTGGTAACATCTGAAATTTATATAAATTCTTCGGCAACAAAACTATCTTCAGAATGTTAATTCTTCCTATCCATGATATCGGGCGGTTTATCATCTTTCTAAATTCACTTTTTATTTAATCTAATAGGGGGATATAGTTTATCTTATATATTTTCTTTATTGAGTTGGCGAGTTTTACCCCTAAGTACTTGAGTTCCTTCGGCCAAGGAAAATTAAACTCTTTTCTTAGGCTCTGTTCTGCTACCTTTCCAATATTGACATTTAGAATCTCAGTTTTAGCTATATTAACTTTAAAGTTTGATATTTCGCCGTATTGTTTGAAAATTTTAAGTAAATTCGGTAATGTGGTCCTTGGATTACTAATAAAGAACAAGACATCATCCGCAAAGGCTGAGAGTTTATGTTCATCTTCCTCTATTCTAATACCTTTAATGTCAGGGTTGTTTCGTACCGTCGCTAGCAGAGATTCTAGGGACAGCACAAACAAGAGGGGGGACAGGGGGCAGCCCTGTCTTGTCCCATTTTTCATCTCAAAAACTGGAGACAGTGTGCCATTTATTTTAACCCTACCCATAGGGTGCTGATACAGTGTTTTAATCCATTGTATCATCCTGGCTCCCAGACCCATGATTTCCAGGGTTTGTATCATGAGTCCCCAGTCTACCCTGTCAAATGCTTTTTCTGCATCTACTGACAGGAGTATTTTTTTATTTTCTGGAGGAGGAGCAATGTTCTCACTCCATTGTCCCTCCCCTCCCTGCCTGGGATAAATCCCACCTGATCTGGGTGGACCAGTGTGGGCATCAATCCCTTCATTCTTTCTGCCAGGACTTTCGCGTATAGTTTTACATCCGCCTTTAATAACGAGATGGGCCTATATCCGGAGCATAAACTTTCATCTTTCCCCTCCTTTGGTATAACCGTTATTATAGCTACTGAGGCCTCCCTTCCCATTTCATAGTCCGTCCCTTATCCGTTCATATATTTGCATATCCTAGGTATCAAAATCTCCTTACATTTTTTAAAATATAGCGCTGTAAACCCGTCGGGGCCGGGACTTTTCCCTGGGGCTGAGTCTCTCAAGCTGGTATTCTAATAATAACTTCTTTATTTTATTCTGTCTTTTACCTGATAGGTGGGAGAGACCCCCACCCCCGTAGTATCGACCCGTGGGTTCATACCTACGTTGAGATCTCCCCTGATCAACAGTTTCCCTTCCTTAAATTCTGATAATTTTTTCAGAGTTTTACTCAG
Source organism: Rana muscosa (assembly GCA_029206835.1). Taxonomy (NCBI): domain Eukaryota; kingdom Metazoa; phylum Chordata; class Amphibia; order Anura; family Ranidae; genus Rana; species Rana muscosa. The sequence continues at coordinate 933,929,832 of CM055116.1, forward strand.
GAACCTATCTGGATCTCTATTTGGAGAGTAAATGTTTGCTATAGTACAGTCCTGATTGAATAACTTCCCCTTTATAAAAAGGAATCTTCCCTCAGGGTCTGCCAACTGCTTCTTTACTTCAAACACCATATTTTTATCAAGTCCGATGGCCACCCCTCGTGAGAGGTTTGAGGTTGAATCCCCATAGTACCATGTAGGGAAGAGCCGAGGGGCCAGTTTGGTCCCTGAGGAATGTGTGATATGTGTTTCCTGAAGGCAAGCCACATTTACCCCATAGCGTTGTAGTTCCTTGCCCACAGCAAACCCCTTCCTGGAGAGTTTAGACCTTTTACGTTATAAGTTACAAAGTTTACTGTAGTCATAGATCATATTGGGAGTGGCTGCCCGCTTTCTCCTAATAGCTTAAGCCGGCCATACATGGACCAAAATTTGGCTGGTTCAGCAGGGACTGGACGAATTTAGATCCATGTATGGGCAGGGTGGATGTACATAAGTTGATCTACTAATCAAGTATGGGCAGGGTGGATGTACAGAAGTTGATCTACTAATCGACTTCTGTAAAACCACCCTGTTGGATTTTCCCATACTCAATCAGTGCTGATTGCTGTATTCTGATTGTGGGAATGCTCCCCACTGTCAGAATACACTATTTTTTTCATGTTTACATACAGACTAAGTAATCCAGCAAAATGTGGGAATTACAGGGGTTGGAACAAACCATATAACACTGCTGGGGTGTTTAAAACAGGCAGCTTTTATCCATACGGTTTAAACCTTTTTTTCATATATTTCTGTAACTAGCTATATATTTCTGTAACTAGCTATTAGCTGAAGTTAAGCTTTAGGGTCCATGCACACTAAATAATGCCAGAATCGCAGGCAAAAAAAAACTGCATTAAAAACGCTCCTATGTAAACCCGATTCGTGAAATTTGAGCTGGGCACATATATCTGCAGTGTTTTCTTATCTCTATTCAAAGCATTATGTCCCGTAGCTGTCTCCTGCTCCACTCTTCTGTTATCAGCCTGATGACCTTTGACAAGTTCTCCATCAATTGTGATAAAAGCAGCCTGAAATTTGTGTTGGGGAGGATGCTATAAATAGATTAGCAGAGTGCTGAACTATTCAACGAACAGTTCTGAAAGTCTCTACCTATGAGGAGATGGGGTGTGTGCCTTTTCTCCAATCACCTGTCTTGGCTGTATGCCCAGGTTTCACTGCAGTGCTAAACAGGAAGAGAAAATCTCCTAAAACGATCGGAACTTTCTGAAGAATATATAAATTGAAGACAACAGATATACATGTAAAACTTATGTAGGGAGATTTGTTTCATCTCTGAGGCTGTTCACTTCACTGGATATATGTGAGGGGTTACATCCCCTTTAATCATATTATATTGTACATGTGTTTAGGCGCATTTGCGTTTATAAGTATTTTTGCCCAAAACACTAGAAAAATGTACAGTTAAAAATGCTTACTGTGCCTAAATGCTGCATTTTTCTTGCTCAAAAGCTCCTCTCAGAAACGCACTTGTGATGTTTTTTTCCAGTCTGTAAACACCCATATGTGCATGGACACATAGGCTAACATAGAGTTGCTTCTACAGGCTGGAAGAAAAAAAATGCCAGATGCCTGTATAAGCAGCATTTTATGCCCAGTGTGCATGAGACCTTAATTTGTTTTTCACTTACTGAAAGTCAGTTTAATAAAACATGTCTAGCTAAGACGACCCTGCCACATGGAGACAACACAGGTGCATAATTTCACTCAAGAGCAAACAGCTCTTTCCCCTTTTAAAAAGAAGTGGAAAAATAATGGAACTACTGGCAGTTTAAACAGGTAAAAATACTGTAGGGTCTGTGTATAAAAAGTTCACTGAACTTGCTGTGTTCTGTGTTATATCTTGTATGATTGTAAGCATCATCTAGTGGGCATAATTCCTTTTTTTCCTGATTGAGGTATTTAACCCCTTCAGATCCGCGCTATAGCCGAATGACAGCTACAGCACGGACCTACTTTGCCGGAAGGCCGTCAATAGAAGTCCTCGCATTTTCACGCCCCCCCGCGCGCCCCCTACAGGGCGTGCGCGGCGTGCGCTGTGATCACCGGGTCAATGAGACTCGGGTGATCACAGATCCCGGCCCCTTATCACATGATCAGCTGTCAGCCAACAGAAGTTATAGATGGCCAGTAGACATGTGCAATTAGTTTCGTTCCGAATTCGTTTTTTAATGAATTTCGACAAATTCGTTAATTCGGAAATATCCAAATTAACGAAAACTCGTTTAACGAATTTTAACGAATCTTCGTAAATTTGAATATTCAAAAATTCGTAGATTCGTACATTCGTAAATTTGTACATTTGCACATTCGTAAATTCGTACATTCGTTAATGCTTAAATTCGTACATTTGTAAATTAGTAAATTAGTAAATTAGTAAATTCGGAAATCTGAAATAATAATTAACTAATAATAACTTAACTATTACTAACTATTACATTTTAGGTATTGGAATTTCCTTTCAAATTTGACTGTTAGTGAACTTAACGAAGTTACGAATTGTTTTCTGAAATAATGAATGCCGTATCTAAACGAATGGAACGTAATGAATTAATAATAATACTAAATAACAATAATAATAATAATAAAAGTGTTTTATTATTATTATTATTTATTATTAATTTGCTCCGCTCCATTTGTTTAGATGTGGCATCTGTTATTTCAGGTTATGCGTAACTTCGGATAAATTTGTATCCGTTACGTTCGCTAACAGCCAAATTTGAAAGGAAATTACAATACCTATAATAAAAAAAATTTTTTTCAGATTTTCGCATTTTCAGGTTTTCGGATTTTCGAATTTCGAATTTCCGAATTTCCAAATTTCCGAATGTACGAATTTACAAATTTACGAATGTACGAATTTACGAATGTATATATTTACGAATGTACGAATTTACGAATGTATAAAGTTCCGAATGTACGAATGTACGAATTTACGAATTGCGATCATAACGAATGACCCGAAAAACGAAAAAAAAAAAAAGAATGAAACGAAAAAGAAAACTAACAAATTTTTTGTCAGTGCACATGTCTAATGGCCAGCCATCTGATACTAAAAAAAGCGATGCTCGAAAGCGATTCATTTGTCGCAGAGTGGAAAAGTGATAGTCTCTCAAACCAGGAGGAAATTCCGGGTTCCCAAGAATGGGCATCAGAGGCGAGTCCACTGTCGAGAGAGAGGTTTTAACAATCACTTGCGAGCAGATTCGTATTGTAGGACCTATCAGAGGGTGCCTCTTTAAATTGGATGAAAGTTTATCGTAACACCATGGTGCCCCTTTCAATGAAACATCAGTTTGCTCTTGTTCAATCCGAACCCAGAGTTTGTCTATTGAGTGACGACTCCAATCTATGAGTCTCCCCATGTGTACAGCCTGATAGTATTTAAGTACATCTGGGAGTGCAATTCCTCCACTATGTTTCAGTCAAGATAGTTGGGATCTGGGAGTGTGTGGTCTCTTATTTGTCCATATAAATTTGATAAACATAGAATGAACCTGTTTAAAGTATTGAGATGGTATCTTGATCGGCAGAGTTTGAAATAAGTATAGATACTTGGGTAGGATACTCATCTTTAAGAGGTTGCATCTAGCAAACCACGAATGCAGTCCCCGGTTCCATGTCTCTAATAAAATGCGTGTTCTAGTCAATAGGGGAGGAAAATTAAGATCAAAAACCCGTATTAGATTAGAGGGGATATATGTTCCCAGATATTTCAGGGCTGTATCTGTCCACTTAAACCTAAAATTTGTCTGTAGGGTCTGTAGCCTCTTGATAGGGACCCCTACCCCCATTGCCTCTGATTTGTTAAAATTGATCCGTAGATTAGACAATCGACCATAGATTTCAAATTTGTGGAGAAGATTCGGCAAGGAAACCAAAGGGTTGGTGAGGGAGAAGAGCAGATCATCAGCGAAAGCTGACATTTTATGTTGCTCCTCTCTCACTCCAACTCCAGTGATGTCTGGGTTCAGATGGATCCTACACATAAACGGCTCCAGGGAGAGGACATAAAGGAAAGGGGACAGTGGTCACCCCTGCCTCGTTCCATTTGAAATAGGAAAAGGGTCTGATAGAACTCTGTTAACTTTGACCTGGGCCGTCGGGTTTGAAAAGATCTTGGAGATCCACTGCATCATATGTTCCCCCAGACCTATATAACGCAGAACCGCCATCAATAATTTCCAATTAACTAGATCTAATGCCTTTTCCGCATCTGCACTTATCATAACGCATGGGGTACGCGTCTCTCGTGCGATATGGATAAGGTTTAACACTTTAATCGTATTGTCACAAGCTTCTCTGGATGGGATGAATCCCACCTGGTCCAGATGTATCATGGACTGTAAACGTTGCACAATTCAAGTGGCAATGATCTTCGTAAATAATTTAAGATCACAATTCAGGAGTGATATAGGCCTGTAGCTACTGCAACAGGTGGGATCCTTTCCCTCCTTGAGAATTACAGTGACGTGTGCTTTTAAAGTATCTCTAGGGAAAGATGTTTCCAAGCTTACATTATTAAACAGTTCCACCATATGGGGGCCTAAAATTGGAAGAAATTTCTTATAATACTGTATCGAGAACCCATCTGGGCCTGGGGCTTTACCTAGTTTAGAGGTCCTGATTGCATTCTGAAGTTCGTCCAAAGTTATTGGCGCCTCTAGATTTTCTCTAGCCTCTGGGGTCAACTGGGGGAGTTGAGAGGAAGCAATGTAGTTTTCTATTTGTATCTGAGTGGAAGATTGATCTGGGAGGTTGTAATAAGGAATAAAAGTCTCTAAAACTCTTTGTAATTTGCTTGGGTAATCCCACTTTTTGACCTTGAGGTGTCTTGATTTGGGGAATGTATGAAGCAAATTTTTGTTCTTCGACTGAGCGCGCTAGCATTCTCCCACATTTATCTCCTGACTCATATACAAATCTACAGCATCGTTGTAGAGCAGCTTTGGCTTGATATCTTAATAAATCTGTAACCTGTTTACGGAGGGAAAAAAGTTTTTGTTCAAGCGTAGGGTGCGTTATATGTTTATGTTGGACTTCTGCTTTATGAATTTCATGAAGAAGAGCTGTAAGTTTTTCCGTCCTCTGGCGTTTAAGCCATGCACCGTGTTTAATAAAATCGCCTCTTATAACTGTCTTATGGGCTTCCCAAAAGATCCCTGTATCGCAATCAGCTTGTTTGTTAATTTGAAAGTACTGATCTATCTCATGCTGTACATCCTCCGCTATCTCAGGGGTCTGCAGGAGGCTTTCATTTAATCTCCAGAATCTAGTTCTGGAGCTTAGGTGCTCTAAAAGTCGATATGTCAACTCAATCGGTGCGTGGTCTGACCATGTAATTACGCCGATTGTTGTACTTTGAACTGCCTGTAAATGTGTATGTGGAATCAAGAAATATTCTATACGTGAATAGAGTTTATGAGGAGAAGAGTAGAACATATAGTCTCTTGTCTGGATGTTGTAAGCGCCAGACGTCAATCAGTTGAGCCTTATAGATAGCCTGTAACACTCGTTTGCGGGTGCTGGAGTTAACGGAGGACGAGCCAGATGAAGTGTCTACATTGGGAAGTAACAGAACATTAAAGTCGCCCCCAAGAATCAACTGGCCTTCAAGAAATTCCATGAGGCGATTTATTGTTGAATTAATGCCCTGTACACGCGATTGGATTTCCGATGGAATAAAATCCGATGGAATCTTCCGTCTGAATTCCGATGAAGCTGACTTCCATCAGTCTTGCCTACACACCATCAGGCAAAATTCCGACCGTCCAAAACGCTGTGACGTACAACACGTAGGACGGCACTATAAATGGGAAGTTCAAATCCAATGACGCCACCCTTTGGGCTGCTTTTGCTGATTTCGTGTTACCGCGTGTTAGTAAAAGTTTGGTGTTAGCCGATTCGCGCTTTTCAGTCTCCGTGCTTTTCAGTCTGTAACAGCATGACGAATGTGCTATCTCCATTACGAACGCTAGTTTTACCAGAACGAGCGCTCCCGTCTTGTAATTTAGTCTGATGGAGTTCCACACAGACGATCGGAATTTCCTATGGTTTTTTTTCCATCGGAAGTTCACACAGTATGAACATCCAAAAAAAACTCCAAAGCATATCAAAGAAATCCAAAAAATCCACACTCTAGAGTATAAGTAGACAGCGTGATAGGAACAGCAAGAGCTGGTGTATTTGTCCCGACCGGTTTCGTCTAATAAGACTTCTACTGGGGTATACACCAGCTCTTGCTGTTCCTATCACGCTGTCTACTTATACTCTAGAGTGTGGATTTTTTGGATTTCTTTGATATGCTTTGGAGTTTTTTTTGGATGTTCATACTAATGTTTTTTGGATGTTCATACTGTGTTCATACTTTTTATGGATACATTTTTTTAATAAATCTTTTTTGGATTTACACCATGTGGAGCAATTTTTTGTTTTCCATGGTTATGATTGGATAAGGTAGCTGCTACCCGCTAATCCGGATTTTTCCTGGTTGGATTGCCACTGATCCTGGGAGGAGGTGTTCTATAGATCTTGGTCGTCTCTACAAAGCCTGGCTGTCTGATCCGTCCACGAAGTGGACAAAGTCTTGAAGATCCACCGCCGTACGGTGTGTTGGATCCATCCCAGCTGGTAAGAGTACCTTATCGACTCGAACTCGAAGCTCATCCCTACTAGTCAACCAACATTAGAATTCTTCTATAGCCTATGGGCCGAGCATTTGACCGGAAATGTACGATTGCAGCGTCGTACAGTTTATCTGCTCCGTAGAATCTTCTTAGAACTTTCAACAGAAACCATAAGCCTTCAATGACAGATTCGACGTTTGTATGTTTTTCGATGCTTCGTTGAATCTTCGTCGTTCATGTCGAATTGTCAAGTTAGTTCTAGCTATTTTACTGCTCCTCCTCTTTGGTTACAATCAGCCAATAACATTCATCATCATCATTTTTTTATTTTACTTCCCCCACCCAATTCCAGCAGTGATCTTTTCTCTCTATGTCGAATCTTTTCTCTCTATAATGTCAAATCTTTTCTCTCTATAATGTCAAATCTTTTCTCTCTATGTCGAATCTTTTCTCTCTATAATGTCGAATCTTTTCTCTCTATGTAGAATAATCTTGGACTAATAGAGTTAAGGTTAGGCACATTCGACCACAGGTTCGATGGACACAGATTATTATTGTCAGCCTCATGTCGAATCTCCTATCTATATCGAACTGTTGTTGCAACGAAAATGAAAATTAAGCATTTGTTTATGTCGGATCTTTCGGTTTTCGGATTCTGCATTTTCGTTTGTTAAAACGATAACGAAAATACCTGAAATTCGGACGAAAATGCATTCGGACGAAAACGAATGCACATGTCTAATATTTAGGACTTTTATCCTAAATTCTCATTAGCGCCACACTTATTATATATTTACACTTAATTTATTTTGTCTGATTTTGGTGTTTGGCTGCTGTTGTTACAATATTTTTGGGTTGGCGCAGTATTATATAATTTTTAGATGCATTAAAAAAACAGTAAAGTTAGCCCAATGATTTTGTATAATGTGAAAGATGATGTTACGCCGAGTAAATAGATACCTAACATGTCACGCTTCAAAATTGTGCACACTTGTGGAACGGCGCCAAACTTCGGTACTTGAAAATCCCCATAGGGGACATTATTTTTACAGGTTACATGTTTAGAGTTACAGAGGAGGTCCAGTGCTAGAATTATTGCTCTCGCTCTAATGTTTGCGGTGATACCTCATATGTGTGGTTTTAACACCGTTTACATATATGGGGGAAAAAATTTGCTTCTGCGAGTGTGCACACGTGGACAGGGACGCTTAATTTATTTATTTATTTTATTGTTAATTTTACTGTATTTTTTTTTCTAGTTTGATGCTTTCTTTTTACGTGTTTTTTTTTTTATCACTTTTATTCCTATTACAAGGAATGTAAACATCCCTTGTAATAAGGAGATGACATGACAGGTCCTCTTTACAGTGAGATATGGGGTCAATAAGCCCCCACATCTCACCTCTAGGCTGGGAAGTCTGAAATAATAAAAAATAAAAAAAAACGAATTTTGCTTCCCAACCGAGGCGGTGGAATTTTTTCAAATGCAGAGGCCGGCCGTGACATCATAACATCGCGCCCGGCCTCCGAACGATCATAGCGACTCCGGGGATTGTATAATGTTATCTGTAATGTTGAGCTATATACCCTAATCTGTAATACTGAGCTATATACCCTGACCTGTAAGGCTGAGCTATATACTCTGTCCTGTGATGCTGGGACTGTATACTCCTGTCCTGTGATGCTGGGGCTATATACTCTGACCTGTGATGCTGAGCTGTATACTCCTGACACTATAGGTGGAAGCAAGTGGAATACAGGGGACCGAGTGGGTGGATTATTTAAGGGGTGGGGCTTATGAGAAGTGGGAGGGGTCAAAAAGGAGGGGCAGGGTCTGGTGCCCACCCATCCTAAAATTTCACCAGCCGCCACTGGTCAGTACATACATCTCATGGTCTCCTCTGCACTGCCACTAGGTATTGCGCATGGCCCTGCACTTCTGTACGGCTACACTTCCCAACTTGCTCAGGTAGAAAATGGATGTACAAACTGCTTACCAGATCAGACGGATCCCCATTACAGGGATCTTTTGAGGCTCAATGTCCTTCACGGATCACTCAGATGGTAGGAACCCAGCAGCACATCCAGCGGGAACTCCAAGGAACACGTCTGCAGAGGCAGGGAAAAACCGAACCACCTTTCTGTTGCTCAGCTTGTCAATTCCCCCTCCAGGCGTGTTAGATTGTATAGTGGGATTAAAAGGAAAAAAGACGCTTCATGGTGCAATATTCTTAAAAATAAGATACCCTTTATTTGCAATCCTGGGTATTATACATGAAAGCGCCAAACTTTTCAAACGAAAAAAAGGATTCTCAGCTGCGGTGTGATCCGATCAGCTGATGCGTGGTGACGTCAGGATCTTTCAGCTGAAAGATCCTGACGTCACCACGCATCAGCTGATCGGATCACACCGCAGCTGAGAATCCTTTTTTTCGTTTGAAAAGTTTGGCGCTTTCATGTATAATACCCAGGATTGCAAATAAAGGGTATCTTATTTTTAAGAATATTGCACCATGAAGCGTCTTTTTTCCTTTTAATCCCACTATACAATCTAACACGCCTGGAGGGGGAATTGACAAGCTGAGCAACAGAAAGGTGGTTCGGTTTTTCCCTGCCTCTGCAGACGTGTTCCTTGGAGTTCCCGCTGGATGTGCTGCTGGGTTCCTATCATCTGAGTGATCCGTGAAGGACATTGAGCCTCAAAAGATCCCTGTAATGGGGATCCGTCTGATCTGGTAAGCAGTTTGTACATCCATTTTCTACCTGAGCAAGTTGGGAAGTGTTGAATTTTTACCTGCACCCATCTTCAATGTGGGGAATATAGGATAATATTCCGAGTGGCCATCCCTTCTATGAACTTTGTTGTGCTTTTTATGAAAAGTTTGTTTGTTGTTTTACATACACCATATTGCAGCACCATGTCAGCTGCAAATTTTTAGTATAGTATTTGTCACTAAGAGGTTGCGCATTTGTTTTTTATTTCTTACTTGTCAATAAATGCTGAGTGGTCTGAGTTTTTTTATCCCAAATAAATGAACTCTTACTGCACTAAGAGGCACTTTCTTTTTATCTTTTCTGATAAGTAAAGGGTTTTACTAAAGGCAAAAAGACTGTGCATTTTGCAAAGTTGCACCCTGCAAGAGCAGTTGCTCCAGAGCAAATAAAGTAAATGAGCAGAAGCTCTGCTGACTTCCATCATCCAATCATGTGTAGCGATACCTTCAACTAAGAGGGCCGCAGATTTAATTTGGGCCCTGAAGACAGCACCGCCAACCCCCGGCAATTTACTCGACCCCCTACTGGCACAGTTAGTTATGGCAACAATATAATTCTTATGCTATATGATCAAACTCAGACACCAAGGCAATAATAAAAGGGGTATCTAGTTTACTTTAGATTGTGGTAAAAAGGGTCAACAGTGGTAACAGTTTACATGAAATAGGTTGCAGAGCCCTGCAGCAATAAACACACTATGTATTAATAGAACAGTAAAGGTGCGCCACGTGGGCGACCGTTAACTATGCGCCCTGTGGCGCAGCAACTAAATGAACTAACTAGCTGGCCAGGCCTGGCTCAGATACCTAAAACTCAGTCTCTAGGGGATGATGGTTTCTTCACCGGCAAGTCTTTAAAGGTGGTGCACATAACAGAACAACATTTGTAATCCAGTGGGAAGATTGTGATAGAACAAACACTTTACTGAAGAACCTCTGAGTTCAACTCTGATATGAATCTCCAGTGAGAGTATCAGATATAAACTTGTGGGCCACGGCAGTCTATAGGCACATCAGCAATAAACAGTATATGGTCTGAGCATACTCTCGCTCACCCCTCTGGACGCGATCCCAGTCCGGGAACTTCCACCAACTGTGTTCTCACACACAGTGTCTCCAGCGATCGGGTCCCCGATACAACCAAGGCTGTGGATAAGCAAAGTCAGATGCCACCCAGGCTCGCAGCGGGGTGGAAGGCTCTTTGGTGCTGCACAAGGCCTCCGGCTTCAGGCCTTGCACACCGGCACATCCGCACAGGAGGATCAGTCACTGAAGTCTTGTGTCCCAAAGAGACCGAGCCCAGCCTCGCCTCCTCCTTTTATAACCCCTCTCATGAGTCTCTGGGGTGGAAACATTGCCGAAAGGGGTTCTGGGTAAGGTAGTCCTGGGAGTCTTAAAGGGGACCCCGCTACACACTCCCCCCACTTAAATTCTTTGGTCCCCAAAGAAAATTCTAGCATACACTGCGTACAACCCCAGACAACATTGCAAAAGAGGTTGGCATAGGGAATTCCCACCAAAACCGAGGGGTTGGATTCCCTTGCTCACAGGTCACACTATCCTGAGTGGCCTGCCTAACTGTGCCAGAGAGTGAGTGGGGGTTGCCCTCCACCAAATGAATAGTGGAGGGATCCGGATTCTCTACACTCCTCCTGGCAGTGACCACAGAATCTTCTGAGCTCTTCCCCATTTGTGGGTAGGTCAACTTTCTGGGAGGCCTTATGACTCTGCAAGCCCTTTGTTCCCTTCGGGTTTCTGGCTCTGGTGCCACAGGCTCTTCTTCTGTAACAGGTTCAGGCGACACGGCAGGCTCTGCAACATCTGCTTCAGGAGCCGAGGGATACATAGAGTCTCTAGGGTCCTGTTCAGGGTAAACATCACAGGCATCTACCCAGTAATCCGATGAAGGACTAGATGGGATGAATTCAGCGGCTTCTGCATTCAGTTGTCCATCTATAGTGTCTTCAGTAGTTGGAAGATCTATAGCAGAAGTTCCTGGAGTTGGGGAAGACCACAGCCAGTCAAGTTCTCTCCCTTCATCTCCACTGAGTTCAGAGGCCTCTTCATCTTCAGCCCGAGAGGTCTGGGACCGAGTGTTTAGCCTGGGGGTATCTAGAATAGAGACTGGTTCAGGGGAGTCCCTCACTGGAGGTATCCTGACCGCTTCAGCAAGTGGGAGCAGGTGGTTTCGATGCCACATCTTCAGTGGTCCTACCTTTCCTTCTGGCTTCAACTTGTAGACAGGTAGGCCCGGAAGCTTCCTACAGATGACATAGGGTTCAGATCTCCATCTGTCTGCAAGTTTGTGTTTTCCAGGGACCCCCAGATTGCGTAGCAGTACTCGATCCCCGGGCTGCAGGTCTTGTACCTTCAGGTTGAAGTTTCTTTTGTTTCGGGCTCCCCTTTGATCTGAGGCCGCTTGAGCTTGTTCATAAGCTACTTTCAGGCTGTGTCTGAGCCTGTCCACATATCCTTTGTGGGATGTGGCTGAGGAATGGTCTAAAGAAGTGCCAAAGGCCAGGTCCACAGGCAACCTCGCTTCTCTCCCAAACATGAGTCGATATGGGGAGTAGCCTGTAGCATCACTGGTGGTACAGTTGTAAGCGTGTACTATAGCTGCTATGTGTTTGCTCCAATGTTGTTTCTTCTCACTATCCAGAGTTCCCAACATGTTGAGCAGGGTTCGGTTAAACCTCTCCGGCTGAGCATCTCCCTGTGGGTGATAAGGTGTGGTTCGAGTTTTCTTGATTCCTAACGAATACAGGAGTTTTCGGATCAGCCGACTCTCAAAGTCCCTTCCTTGATCTGAATGAAATCACTGGGGCAGCCCATAATGGACAAAATAAGTACCTTGGCTACTGTGGAAGCCTTCTGGTCTTTGGTTGGGAAAGCTTGGGCATACCGGGTGAAATGATCGGTTATCACCAGAACATTTCCTAGTCCACTCAGGTCGGGTTCGAGGCAGAGGAAATCAATGCATACCAGATCCATTGGGCCTTGACTTTGTAGATGGCCCATTGGGGCAGCTTGATGGGGCAAAGTCTTCCTCTGGATGCAGCGTGCACATGAATGGCAGTACTCTTCCACTTCTGCCCTCATGCAGGGCCAATAGAACCGACTTCTGACAAGTTGAAAGGTCCTTGTCATGTAGGGCAATCAGAACAGTCTCTCTGTGTTTTTCCGGAAGAAACAATTGCCATTTGTCTTCCAGGTCATCAGAGGGGCCCCTTCGGTAGACCACTCCCTGATGCACCTGTAACCTGTCCCACTCTTTCCTCAACAGGCGAGCTTCCTTTGAGGAGTGACTCAGGAGTCTGTTTGGATCCTGATTCTCCAGGGCTTCCAGAACTAATTTCCCCATGGGGTCTTCTAATTGGTCACATCTTAGTTCCTTCTTGGACAGCTTTGGCAGATGGTCTTCCTCCAGTTGAGTTACTCCACAGTATTGTTTGGGGACTCCTACCATGGTAACTCCTATCTCTTCTGCCCTTGAGCCCCCTCTGGCTTGTAATTCAGCCCCTTGACAAAGGGCCCGCACCCCGTCAGGTGCCACTTGAGTCCAGGGCCAGATTAAGAACATCATGGGCCTGGTGCTGAGGATTTTGGTGGGCTTTTTATAAATAATAAATAAATAAATATGCAAACAATTTTTTGTTATATTAAATTAAAGAGAGAGAGGGAGGATGAGAGAGGGGTGAGGAGTAAGGGAGGGAGGATGAGAGAGAAAGGGAGGATGAGAGAGAGAGAGGATGCGCATGAGCATACGTGGGAATGACATCAACGCAGCCCAGCCAAGGCAAGTGACTGAAGGCACAGAGCCCAGAAGGAAGACCGGTGAAGATGCAAGCGCCCAGGACCCGCCGGAATTGATCACAGCGCAGCACTGGAGGGCTCAATCTGACAATTTAAGTGTACCCTAATGTGCTAATATGCTGTACATATTTGTACACTATGGCACAACCTACCTCAGGGCCTCTAAAAAGTAGTAATGTTAGCGAAGTTTACTACCGCTTTATTATCACAGGATCCCAGGAGCCTCTCATGGGGTCCCCTACTGACCCGGTGGCCCTTGGTCAGTGCCTAAGTGCATAGTTGCCAACATTTAAAAATATTTTTAAGGAGCACTTTTTTCACCAGTGCTATATTTAGAGTAGCTGAGATCCCCTATGTTCCTCTATACATCTCAGTAGTAATCACAAAATGAAATGAGTACTAATAATGGGGCAGAACAAATATGAGGACTGAGAAAAGTGTGCCCATTCTAGAGCTGGTAACATTGAGGATATTCAGCATAATTTTAAAGAACTGTTTTTGTGGGTAAGAGGCATAGGGGAGGAGTATGGACGGTATAAAACTGGGAAGTATGTGCAGGTGATGGAGAGGAATGTGGGGGGTCTAATAGTGGGCACTATGTACAGGAGAGGAGTGTGGAGGGTATGGCAGAAGGCACTATGTACAGGAGAGGAGTTTGAAGGGTATTACAGTGGGCAGTATGTACAGGAGAGGAGTGTGGGGGGTATGACAGAGGGTGGTATGTACCGGAAAGGCGTGTGGAGGGTATGAAAGTGGGCAGTATGTACAGAAGAGGAGTGTGGAGAGTATGACAGTGGGCAGTATGTACAGGAAAGGAATGTGAAGAGAATGATGGGGGCGGTATGTATAGGAGAGGAATGTGAAGAGAAATATAGTTGGCAGTATGTACAGGAGAGGAGTGTGAAGGGTAAGGTTAGGTTACAGTATGTACAAAAGAGGAGTGTGGAGGGTAAGGTTGGGTTACAGTATGTACAGGAGAGGAGTGTGGATGGTATGATAGTGGGCAGTATGTACAGGAGAGGAGTGTGGAGGGTATAATGGGGGCAGTATGTACAGGAGAGGAGTGTGGAGGGTATGATAGTGGGAAGTATGCACAGGAGAGGAGTGTGGAGGGTATGACAGCCAGCACTATGTACAATAGAGGAGTTTATGACTGTGGGCAGTATATACAGTGGGGATCGAAAGTTTGGGCACCCCAGGTAAAAATGTGTATTAATGTGCTTAACGAAGCCAAGGAAAGATGGAAAAATCTCCAAATGCCATCAAATTACAGATTAGACATTCTTATAATATGTCAAAAAAAGTTAGATTTTATTTCCATCATTATTTACACTTTCAAAATTACAGAAAACAAAAAAATGGCGTCTGCAAAAGTTTGGGCACCCTGCAGAGTTAATATCTTGTACTGCCCCCTTTGGCAAGTATCACAGCTTGTAAACACTTTTTGTAGCCAGCCAAGAGTCTTTCAATTCTTGTTTGAGGTATCCTTGCCCATTCTTCCTTACACAAGTCTTCCAGTTCTTTGAGATTTCTGAGCTGTCTGTCACGCACTGCTCTTTTAAGGTCTATTCATAGGTTTTTAATAATGTTGAGGTCAGGAGATTGTGATGGCCATGGCAAAACCTTCAGTTTACGGCTCTTGATGTAATCCCCCGTGGATTTTGTGTTGTGTTTAGGATCATTATCCATTTGTAGAAGCCATCCTCTCTTTAACTTCAGCTTTTTCACAGATGGCATCAAGTTACCATCCAAAATTTGCTGAAATTTTATTGAATCCATTTTTCCTTCTACTCGTGAAATGTTCCCTGTGCCACTGGCTGTAATACAACCCCAAAGCATGATTGATCCACCCCCATGCTTAACAGTAGGACAGAGGTTCTTTTCATTAAATTCTGTGCCCTTTCTTCTCCAAACGTACCTTTGCTCATTCCGGCCAAAAAGTTCTATTTTAACCTCATCGGTCCACAGAACTTGTTTCCAAAATGCCTCAGGCTTGTCTATATTTCATTTGCAAAGTTCAAACGCTGATTTTTGTGGTGAGGACGTAGAAGAGGTTTTCTTCTGATGACTCTTCCATGAAGACCATATTTGTACAAGTATCTCTTTATAGTGGAATAGTGTACCACAACTCCAGTGTCTGCCAGATCTTTCTGGAGGGATCGTGCAGTCAAACGTGGGTTTTGAATTGCTTTTCTCACAATCCCGTGAGCTGTTCTGTCTGATATTTTTCTTGGTCTTCCAGATCTTGCTTTAACTTCCACTGTTCCTGATGACTGCCATTTCTTAATTACATTCTGAACAGAGGATATTGACATTTAAAAACGCTTTGCTATCTTCTTATAGCCTTCTCCAGCGTTGTGAGCGTCAACTATTTTCAGTTTCAGTTTTCTAGACAACTGCTTAGAAGAACCCATTGTGCTGATTGTTGGGGCAAGGTCAGATGAGTCTGGCCATTTAAAACCTTTGAGATTGACATCACCTGGTCTTCCCAGACGATGATTGAGAACAATCCATGACACTGGCAGGTCTCAGCTTTGCAAAGGGGGCAGTGCATGCTATAAATTCTGCAGGGTGCCCAAACTTTTGCAGACACCATTTTTTTGTTTTCTGTAATTTTGAAAGTGTAAATGATGGAAATAAAATCTAACTTTTTTTGACATATTATAAGAATGTCTAATCTGTAATTTGATGCCATTTGGAGATTTTTCCATCTTTCCTTGGCTTCGTTAAGCACATTAATACACATTTTTACCTGGGGTGCCCAAACTTTCGATCCCCACTGTACAGGAGAGGAGTGTGGAGGGTATGACAGTGAGCAGTATGTACAGAAGATGAGTGTAGACAGTATGATACTGAGCAGTATGCACATTAAATGAGTGTGGAGGGTAAGACAGTGAACAGTTTGTACAGGAGAAGAGTGTGGAGGGTATGACAGTGGGCACTATGTATAGGAGAGGATTGTGGAGGGTATGATAGTGAGCTGTATGTACAGGAGAGGAGTGTGGAGCGTACGACAGTGGGCACTATGTACAGGAGAGAAGTGTATGACAGCGGGCACTATGTACAGGAGAGGAGTCTGTAGGGTATGACAGCGGGAACTATGTATAGGAGAGAAGTGTGGAGGGTATGACAGTGAGCAGTATGTACAGGAGAGAAGTATGGAGAGTATGTACAGGTGAGGAGGATGAAGGAATCTGGGAAGGAAACATTTAAAGGTTTGTGGAAGGGTGTTTAGGGACTGCGTAGTGGTTAAGCGGGCCATACATGGATTGAAATTACGCCAATTAAGCAGAGACCGGCCATAGTCGATCTATGTATGGGCTAGCTGGTTTTACACAAGTAAATCTATTATCTGACTTGAGTACAACCAGCCTGTCAGGTTTTTCCCAAATCAATCAGTGCTGCCAGCTATAGTTAGCAACACTGATCATTGTATTCACAGGCAGAACACAATAACACTGCAGGAGTGATTCCCCCATCCACAGGTCAGCAGGTGAGAGGGTGTGTGGGGACAGGCTGGGGAGAGATACTATTTTACACAAGCAAAATCACTGATATCCCATAGGTATACAATCAGATGGCGCATGTACAGTAGGTGTACAGTCAGTGGACATGGGGTCCAGGCTCCAAGAGTACGTAGGAGAGAAAGGGTAGGGGGGGGGGGTTGTAACAGGCTGAATGAACAATAATGGGAAAAGTCACATACACAATCTCAGGGCTGCCATTCAAAGAGAAACCGAAACCGTGTTCCAGGGTACTGTGAAGAAAAGCAAGGGAGAGGCGCCTCTGAGTGCAGATGTTTAAAAACAATTTAATAAAGGATAGTGCTACAAGCAACTCACATTTACATAGTAACAACGGGCATTTGTACGAATTCCATTAGAAGAGGAAGATGTCATCAGGTCTGTCATGGGGTACCTCCTCCTGCAAACCAGCAGCACAGCGCCCCAGCAGGAGGAGGTAACCCATGACAGACCTGATGACATCTTCCTCTTCTAATGGAATTCGTACAAATGCCAGTTTTTACTATGTAAATGTGAGTTGCTTGTAGCACTATCCTTTATTAAATTGTTTTTAAACATCTGCACTCAGAGGCGCCTCTCCCTTGCTTTTCTTGGGGAGAGATACTAGTCAGTGGCTAGGTAGGCCTTGGCTAGTATCAGAGCCAGATACACACAGGTTACATACGCCACGATCGTTAGAGCGAGAACAATAATTCTAGCACTAGACCTCCTCTGTAACTCTAAACAGGTAACCTGTAAAAAATTTTAAAGCATCGCTTAGTATACAAAAAAAAATTGTGCTAACTTTAGTGTTTTTTTTTTTGTTTTTTTTTTATGAAACAGTCTCTTTCCAAAAAAAAACACGTTTGAAAAAATTCCTGCGCAATTACCGTGTAACATAAAAAGTTGCAAAGACCACCATTTTATTCCATAGGGTGTCTGCTAAAACAATATATATAATGTTTGAGGGTTCTGAGTAATTTTCTAGCAAAAAACAAATGATGATTTTTACATGTAGGAGAGAAGTGTCAGAATTGGCCTGGGTGGCAAGGGGTTAATAACTATAAGACCCCTTTCACACTGAGGGCGTTTTGCAGGCGCTATAGCGTTAAAAATAGCACCTGCAATCTGCCCTTAAACAGCTGCTCTATTCACTCCAGTGTGAAAGCCCGAGAGCTTTCACACTGGAGCGGTGCGCTAGCAGGGCGTCAGAAAAAGTCCTGCCAGCAACTTCTTTGGAGCGCATTAAGAGCGGTGAACTCTCCGCTCCTAATGCGCTCCTGCCCATTGAAATCAATGGGCACATCGCGGGCGGTTTTAACCCTTTCTCAGACGCTAGCGGTGGTTAAAAGTGCCCCGCTAGCGGCCGAAATGTGCCGCAAATCCGACGGTAAAATAGCAGCGTTTTACCGCTATTTTACCGCCGATGCTCGGGGCGGCATAGTGTGAAAGCAGTCTTAGTAATATCCAAATAATTAGTATAAGCTCTGTGAGCTCATCCTCTCAGTCTGCTGCAGAGTGTGTCAGCTTGTATTTAAACTATCCGCTCTGTATATAGCTTCCGACAGGCTGCGCAAGCAGCCCTGTATCTCCTATAAAGAACTAATAAATTATAGCAGCCCCATATTTTGACCAGTGGTGGGGTGGGTCTTCAGCTACTTCCCCCCCCCCCCCCCAAATATGGGGTCTCTGTGGCCCATGGTCGCTGAGCTACAATCCTCGATTTTGATCTTTTTTTTTTTCTTTTTTTTTTGGGGGCAAATGGGCCTATCTTGAGGAAGGGGCCTGGAGCTGCAGCTCCAATATCCCCTATGTTAATCCGGCCCTGCTTGAGTCCAGTCTTCCATGTCACGGGTGGGACCATGAGATCTTCTGGACAGAGCGTCTGCATCTCGATTCCCAATCCCTGGCCTATACTTTAGGCTGAAATTGAATCCAGACAATGCGGCCAGCCACCTGTGTCCAGTGGCGTCCAGCTTTGCTGTAGTGAAAAGGTAGGTAAGGGGGTTGTTGTCGGTTTTCACAGTGAACTCCGCCCCATACAGGTAGTCTTTGAGCTTGTCTACTACCGCCCACTTAAGGGCCAGGAACTCCAGCTTGTGAGTGGGGTAGTTTTTCTCAGAGGGGGTCAGGCTCCTGCTCACATAGGCAACAGGCCGTAGTTGCCCTTCGTGTCCTTGGTAAAGTACTCCTCCCAGACCGTCATGACTAGCATCTACGTGTAGTTCATAGGGTTTGGTTGGGTCTGCGTAGGCCAAGACTGGGGCAGTGGTTAGGCTCTTCTTCAACGCCAGGAAGGCCTCTTCACACTTCTGGTTCCACTGATCTCTGACTGACTCTCCCGGCTTCCTGGGCCCTGAGTCGTCCTCTTCCCCCTCAGTCTTGAGCAGTTCATTCAATGGTCTAGCAATTCGGGCGAATCCTTCCACAAACCTCCTGTAATAGGAGCAGAACCCTAAGAAGGATCTGAGTTCTGTTACTGTGGTGGGTCGTGGCCAGGAGGTAACTGCCTCCAATTTCTCAGGGTCTGTGGCCACCCCTTCTTCAGACACTATGTGTCCCAGATAGTTCACAGAAGACTGGTAGAACCAACACTTCTCAGGCGAAAGCTTGAGTCCCTCCTCACTGAGTCTTCTCAACACTTTTTCCAGCCTCTCCTCGTGTTCCTCCAAGGTTCTCCCAAAGACAATGGCATCGTCTAGGTATACAAGGACTTCAATAAGGTTCATGTCTCCTACAGTCTTCTTCATGAGACGTTGGAAGGTAGCAGGAGCTCCAGACAGTCCCTGGGGCATTCGATCAAACTCAAAGAACCCCACTGGGGTTATGAAGGCTGTCTTCTCCTTGTCTTCTGGATGAATAGGGATCTGATAGTATCCACTTTTAAGATCCATAACGCTGAACCACTTGGCTCCAGACAAGCTCTGTAAAGCGTCCTCTATCCTCGGAGTGATGTACTGGTCGGGTATGGTTCTCCTGTTGAGAGTCCTGTAGTCTATACAGAGCCTCAATGACCCATTCTTCTTCCTGACCACCACTATCGGGGAGGCATAGGGGCTTCTAGACTCCCGGATCACACCAGTCCTCTTGAGTTCTGCAAGTTGTTCCCTTAGATCCTCCAGATCTGCTAGTGGGACCCGCCTGACCCTCTCTCTGAAGGGCTTATCTTCTTGGAGGCGGATCCGATGGGTGGCACTCCTTGCACACCCCACATCGAACTCATCTTTAGAGAAGATCTTCTCCCATCTGGTCAGCTGGGCCTTGGCTCTCTCTTTCCAAGCCCTGGGCAGATTCGGGTTTTCCATGGACAGCTTCTCCCAAACATCTCCTCCTTCACCCGTCCCCTTGACTTCTGACAGGGTAACAGGGGCAGCAGGGCTCACCTGGCCCAGCAGCATCCTGGCTGGGATTTCCATGGGGCCATCTGTAGTGTTCCTAACACTCACCGGAACTCTACAATGGGCCTTCTTCAGGGCCTTCAGTGGAATCACTTCTGGTATCACTTCCAGACCGGGGGACTCTTCCCTTGGGTCGGACTCCAACATGACAAAGAGTCCAGGCTGCTCCCAAGTAAGCTTCACAGTGGCTCTGAGACAGGTTACTTCGCCGGGCTGCAACACTACCCCTTCTCTTCCAAGTCTCCACACCTTCCCTATCCCCTCTCCAGGGGTCTTCTGCTCTAGGACCAGCCGTTGGTAGGCCGTCTTCAGCATGGGGTGGATCTTGGTGGCCGCTTGCCCCTTCTCTTCCACTAGAGGGGTCAAGAGTCTTCGGACCAGGTCCGTGTTCGTCCCTATTATAAGGGAACTTTTGTTGGCTCCTGGCGGTCGAGGGCACACAACTGCCAGGGTGTCAAACACTTCGGCCTTCCCAGCCACGGATGGGTCAAAAGTCATCTTGACGGGCAGATAGCCATCGTAGGGGAAACTCTGGGTTCCAATCCCACATATTTCCAGTTCCTCTATCTTCTGGATGGGCAGGTGACTCAAGTGTTTATCGTAGAAATCCCGGTATAATAGGGTCACTTTTGCCCCAGTATCCAAGATTGCTCTGGTGTAGACTCCCTCCACTTGAATGGGCACTATAGGAGATGGGCCTACCAGTTTCTCCGGATATGGCCTGGCAGGGGTCGCCTCCTTCTGGCCCTTTCCCTTCGGCCTCTCTCTCGTCCAACTCCCTTTGGACTTTAATCTTTCTTGAGCCTGGTATGCATTGATTTCTCTCCTTTCAATGGGTGTACGGACCCGCTGAGGCATACTATTGTTTTTCTTAGGTGTGCACCCCCTCTGGGGAGTGCTGTGCCTCTTCTGAGGGGTCTTGCCCCCTTTTTCTGGGGTGTATCTCTGTTGAGGAATGTTGTGTTTCCTCTGAGGTGTTTTATCTCCTCTTTTCTTCTGCTTCGCATTCAGCTTGGAGCTCACTGAAGGTGATGGGCACCCGGTTGACTCCTTCACCGGGGCCCTCTGAAGTTTCCCGCTGGCTTGCGATTGTCCGTTTTCTTCTTCTTGGGACTGGAACATGTAGCTGCAATATGGCCAATTCCTCCACAGTTAAAGCAGACTATATCTCCCCATTCTTGTAAAGATGCAGGTGCTGAGGCAATTGGGAATAGTTCCTTTCTTGGTACTTCTCTCCTGGGACCCTCTGGGTATTTTGCTATCAGAGAGGTCAACATCTCTAAAACCTTGGACATTTGTGATTTTAGAGTGTCTACCTCTGAGTCTCTTTCAGGGGTCATCACTGGATTGACTAGCACCTGTGCGGGGACAACATTTGTCTTAATCATTTGCTGGTCCTATTGTAGCGCCTCCTCATCTCTGATGATTTTTATCAAGTCAGCATAAGTCAGTAACGTTCCTCCTCCCGAGGTTTTCAGGTGCAGCCAGACTGGATCCGAACGTAACGCTCCCTTTAAGACTTGCTTCATTCTTGCCGCATCTGTATCTTGGGGCTTCATTCCCTTCTTCAACACAATCTTGCACAGCAACCTGTTCAGTCTCCTAACATACTCTGAAAGTTTCTCCCTTGGCTGTTGGAAAGTATGTTCAAATTGGTAGACCATCTCTGTCACCTTTTCCAATTGACCAAACTCTTCCTGTAGCATGGCTAGACAGTCTTGAGCCGTGCAATCTGCATTCCCAAACCGAAAACTTTTCACTGCTTCTGCTGCTGCGCCCTTGAGGCTTTCTATCACTCGTTGCCTCTTCTGTGCTTCAGGCACCTCCCATGCCTCTACTGCTTGTAATGCCAGCTCCACCCAGGTATCAAAATCTTCTTCCCCTGCAGGGACAGGGAGCTTCCCTGAGAATGTCTTCAGTCTCCGGTAGCTAGTCTCTACATGCACCGTGTTTGTCTTCTGACATTTGATTAGCAGATCCCCTCTTGCCTTTATCAAATCTGGTGATATAGCAGTGGCAGGTGCGGGTGCCACCGGGGGTGTCACTCCGTCTCCCCTTTCCGGTGAGGTACGGGTCGCAGCCCGCGGTGATCCCATCTGTGATGGTTCCTTCTTTATAGTTACTGCGGGCGCCAACCTATAGGTTCTAGTGTCTGGCGTCTTTACACACTTGTGCTTGCAAGCCTCTGGTATCCCGTCTCCATATTCCACCAGTGCATACTGATATGAAGTGTCTGGGTCTGACTTTATATCTATCACCCATGGTGTGTGATCTGGGGACACTAACTTCATTAACTCCTCTACCATCTCAGTCTTCCATTCCTCCCCTGGGAGGCTGATGACTATCGAGTTGTTTGGCTCTGCCCTAGAGGCTTTGCACCACTCTTCTACTGCTTGTGGGTCCATGCCGGCACCTCTGGCGTTCAACTGCTGTATCAGGATCCCGGACAAGCCCCCACGTGTAGTGATACCTTCAACTAAGAGGGCCGCACATTTAGTTTGGGCCCTGAAGACAGCACCGCCAACCCCCGGCAATTTACTCGACCCCCTACTGGCACAGTTAGTTATGGCAACAATATAATTCTTATGCTATATGATCAAACTCAGACACCAAGGCAATAATGAAAGGGGTATCTAGTTTACTTTAGATTGTGGTAAAAAGGGTCAACAGTGGTAACAGTTTACATGAAATAGGTTGCAGAGCCCTGCAGCAATAAACACACTATGTATTAATAGAACAGTAAAGGTGCGCCGCGTGGGCGACCGTTAACTAGGCGCCCTGTGGCGCAGCAACTAAATGAACTAACTAGCTGGCCAGGCCTGGCTCAGATACCTAAAACTCAGTCTCTAGGGGATAATGGTTTCTTCACCGGCAAGTCTTTAAAGGTGGTGCACATAACAGAACAACATTTGTAATCCAGTGGGAAGATTGTGATAGAACAAACACTTTACTGAAGAACCTCTGAGTTCAACTCTGATATGAATCTCCAGTGAGAGTATCAGATATAAACTTGTGGGCCACGGCAGTCTATAGGCACATCAGCAATAAACAGTATATGGTCTGAGCATACGCTCGCTCACCCCTCCGGACGCGATCCCAGTCCGGGAACTTCCACCGACTGTGTTCTCACACACAGTGTCTCCAGCGATCGGGTCCCCGATCCAACTAAGGCTGTGGATAAGCAAAGTCAGATGCCACCCAGGCTCGCAGCGGGGTGGAAGGCTCTTTGGTGCTGCACAAGGCCCCCGGCTTCAGGCCTTGCACACCGGCACATCCGCACAGGAGGATCAGTCACTGAAGTCTCGTGTCCCAAAGAGACCGAGCCCAGCCTCGCCTCCTCCTTTTATAACCCCTCTCATGAGTCTCTGGGGTGGAAACATTGCCGAAAGGGGTTCTGGGTAAGGTAGTCCTGGGAGTCTTAAAGGGGACCCCGCTACACATGTGCAAGCATAAATGCTGTTTTTTACATTTTCCTTGCACGTGATTGGGTATTCTTTGCAACGTGAAGCTTTGCCTCATTTATTAAGCTCTGGAGCAACTGTACAGTGAACTGTCTATTTGCCTTTGGTAAATCAACCCCAGAGTCTGCTCCTGTTCTTTGAAAGCCTGGACTGCTCCCACAACAGATCCTTTTATTGAATTTATTGGACTTTATTTTGGGAGGCAAATACCCCTAGCGCACCCTATTATCTGTTTATTAATGCCCTGCACTTTCCTACTACTACATGCCACACACTCCACAGCTTTTCATTACCATTTCTTACTGCTTACTTCCTGTGCTGAATACTGCTCACTAAACCTTCCCTATGCACTACTCTGCACGTCCCTACATACTGCTTACTTCCTGTGCTAAATACTGCTCACTAAACCTTCTCTATGCACTACTCTGCACGTCCCTACATACTGCTTACTTCCTGTGCTGAATACTGCTCACTAAACCTTCTCTATGCACTACTCTGCACATCCCTACATACTGCTTACTTCCTTTGCTGAATACTGCTCACTAAACCTTCTCTATGCTCTACTCTGCACGTCCCTACATACTGCTTACTTCCTGTGCTGAATACTGCTCACTAAATCTTCTCTATGCACTACTCTGCATGTCCCTACATACTGCTTACTTCCTGTGCTGAATACTGCTCACTAAACCTTCTCTATGCACTACTCTGCACGTCCCTACATACTGCTTACTTCCTGTGCTGAATACTGCTCACTAAACCTTCTCTATGCACTACTCTGCACGTCCCTACATACTGCTTACTTCCTGTGCTGAATACTGCTCACTAAGCCTTCTCTATGCACTACTCTGCACGTCCCTACATACTGCTTACTTCCTGTGCTGAATACTGCTCACTAAACCTTCTCTATGCACTACTCTGCATGTCCCTACATAGTACGGTCACACATTGGACAGTAGTACAGTCACATTGAGTGGGGGAGAGGTGGATTGTGTGGGGCCCAATGATTTCTAATGACAGCCCTGAACAAAAGGCCTGCTTTTTTAAATGTACCCCTTTAAATATACTGAGGAAGAAGCTAATGTGATTGTGTGTGCATTTGTGAACCCTGAGTTTTGAAACTACTGACAAAGTTCAGTGGTTAGAATTTGTCTTTTGCTCTATGGCTCATTTAATAGAAAACAGATAAAATATTAGACCAATAAAAGCCAGGATTTAGGAATGGCTGTTACAAAAAGCAACACTTTATATAAATCTGTGGTAGTCTGTTTTGCAAGTGGTATATTGAAGCATATTATATTATGAGTTGAAAGGTAAATGCAGCCATTGTTCCATCAAATGCCGCCACTGTGCCCATCAATTGCAGCCACTGTGCCCATCAAATGCTGCCACTGTGCCATCAAATGCTGCCACTGTGCCCATTAAATGCTGCCACTGTGCCCATCAAATACCACCATTGTGCCCCATCAAATGCTGCCACTGTGCCCATCAAATGCTCCCACTGTGCCCATCAAATACCGCCAGTGTGCCCATCAAATGTCCCCACTGTGCTCATCAAATGCTGCCACTGTGCCCATGAAATACCGCCACTGTGCCCATCAAATGCACCCTCTGCGCCCATCAAATGATGCCACTGTGCCCATTAAATACCGCCACTGTGCCCATCAAATGGCACCACTGTGCCCATCAAATACCACCACTGTGCCTGCCTATTAAATGCCGACACTGTGCCCATCAAAAGTTAACACTGTGACCCCCGTCCGCTCGCCATCTGCCTGGCACCTACCCTATCTCTGTGGGGCAGCGGATGATGGCAGCGAGCTGTCCCCCATGTGTCTCCTCCCCTCCTACTGATAGGCGTCCAATCACAGCGCCTGTCGTTTCAACCAATCAGGTGACGGGTAACACACCGGCGCTTCCTGATTGGTGGAGAGGCGGTTCAGTGTTAGAACAGTGAATGTTCATTCGCTGTTCTAACACACCTGGGTGAACTGCGAGCACAATGCTCTGTGATCGCAGTTCACCTATTTTGAAGCCTATTAGAGCCTATGGTTCTAATCAGGTGCTTCAAAGATACACCCCTGCTGCTGTAATTCAGGCGCATGGCATCCGAAATGGGTCCGGACGCCTGAATAGGGGGTGGCGGTGGCGGCCATGGACAGATTCATGCAATGCATGAATCTTATTCATATAGGGGGGTGGCTGGAGAAAGGGGGTGGCTGGAGAGAGGGGGCGGTGCCCATGCGCCCCCAAATGGATGCACCACCACTACTATAGGTACAACTTCCACAGAGAAGTTTAAAACCTCTTTAACTGCATAGCTAGTGCTGGGCTTTCTTGTGAAAAACAGTGTTATGTAAGCAACATTGTACAATATTTAATCCTTATCTGGAAAATAAAGAGTTTAAACAAAAAAAAACATATACAAGCATCAGTTTATAATGTGGAAACAATACAATAAAAATAAAATAAGACTGACCAAAACCATTATAGGCATCTTTTAGAGGACTACAGTATCAAAACAAAAAAAAAAATATTTTATGTGAGTTACTAAAACCATTCCAGTACATAAAAGTTCCAGGACCTTTCTGGAGTCTGAAATGTTTGTTGCTTTGCTGGGCAGTCTATTGACCCGTGTGAACTGTTAGGCTCCATGTACACAGAAGCTCAAAAACTGTCGTTTTTAAAGCAGCAGAAAAAGCAAGCTTTTATCAGCGTTTTTTTACTAGCTTTTATTAGCCTTTTTCAGTGTAGCGTTTTTTAGCTTTAAAAAAAAAAAAAAAATTTCAATGGACCAAAAATTGCTAAAAAACGCTCGCGGCCAGCGTTTTTGACCGTTTATGAGCGTTTTTCGGCGTTTTTCGTTTTTTTGCGTTTTTTTCTGCCGAAAAAACGGCACTTTGAACGCAAATTTCTTGCGTTCAGAAAAAAGCCCATTAACTCCACTGCTCATTAAAGCTAAAAAACGTTATGTGTACATGAACACATAGGCTAACATAGAGTGCAGTTAATGGGCTTTTTAAAAAAACGGCAAAACGCCCATTAACTGCAGTTTATCAGCTTCTGTGTACATGGAGCCTTACTGGAAACAAGAAAATAAGTGTTTATGTTTATGTAATTACTGGAAAAACAGGCAGGAGTGTGTTGGAAAATATTGCACCCTGCTATATCCCCTTGGTTTCAAATCTCTTCCGATTTGATAATCTCCCTATATTTGATAATTCTGCCTATATTAGATAATATTTGAAATTAAAAAGCTGTTCCTACATTTAAAACCAATTCCCAGAGTATAAATGCAGGTGCTAATTAGGTAAATAAAAAAGGCATTAGCATGCAAGCTGTCAAAATTTCCTAGTATTAACCTTTAAGCTGACTTTGAGGACAAGCAAATACTGCCTAAATACAGAAAACATGTATTCTTACCTGAATTGTGCAGTAATCCAGTGTGAAATGTTGCCTTTGTGCAGCAACTTCCTGTAATAAAGACTTGTCATTGCTGCTCTCTCTTTGAGCAGGGTGACTGGTCTTGTATCTGCCCCCTCCTGTATCTTTCTGCAAGCAGCCTGTAGTGGGTGGAGAATCTGGACCCTTCCCACAACTCTGCTATCTGCACAGGCTATGTACAGTGATGATGTCACTGCTACTTTTACAAAGTATTGGCTGAGTATGTAAAAGCATTTGGTGGACACAAAGTGGATTGACATCTTTTGTGGTTTGGAAGGGATTTATTTAACCATTTGCCAACCACGATATAGCCGAATGACGGCTACAGCGTGGTCCCACATTTTCGGGAGGGCACCTATTGCGGTCCTCCCAGAACTCTGCCTCCCTGCATGCCCCCAGGGTGCACATCGGGAGTGCTCTATGATCGCTGTGTCCAAAGGATCACAAATTGGGGTAGACGGCCAATCACAGCGACCTTTTACCATGTGATCAGCTGTGTCAAATCACAGCTGATCACAGTGAAAAACAGGATTTGCTGGTTGTCGGCAGTCCTCTCCTCACGCCGACAACACATGAGAAAAGGAGAGCTGGTGAGTAGCAATCCACACATGGGATATCTACACTGATAACTAGGGAACTGTTCATAAGTGCCCTGATGATCCGTTCAACCCCATCAGTGCCCATCAGTGATGCCTGTCAGTGTCCATCAGTGCCACATATCAGTGCAGCCTCATAAGTGCCTCATTAGTGCCCATCAGTGTTGCCTCATCAGTCCCGCCTCATCAGTGCACATCAGTGAAGGAGAAAAACTACTTATTTGCAAAATTGTATAACTGAAACTAAGAAAAACATTATTTTTTTCGTTTAGCAATAAATAAAAATCCCAGTGGTGATTTACCACTTCAGCCCCGAAAGGATTTGCCCCCTTCCTGACCAGGCCATTTTTTGCGATACATTGCGATGATTATAAGGGTCATGCTATATGGAAAAATGTTTACAATCATAAATTTATATTTACCAAACTATGAACAAATTAAGTGCAGAATAAAATCTGTTGTGGAAGCAATGGAAAAAGTAGAAGGTACAGTAATAATGGGCGGAGACTTTAATTTTATACTGGACTCAACGATAGATACAACAAGTACTCACTCGCATAGGAAAAATAGTCAACTAAAAGAATTCAAACATTTACTGGGAAAACACCAAATGATAGATATATGGAGGGCTCAACACCAGATGGAAAAAAAACTATACATATTATTCAAATATACATAACTCATACCATAGAATAGATTATTTTTTTATCAACCAATCCGCTCTGATGATGACCCCTTCAACAGACATAGGCAACTTTTCCTGCTCAGACCATGCTCCAATATATTTGGAACTTAGGATAGTTGAATATAAAAAACCAAGAGGGACATGGAGATTGAACGATAATTTAATAAAAAACAAAGAATGTGAAAATGACATACGACAAGTAGTGAGAGAATTTCTGTCAAATCATCAAGATGATGATACCTCAATCCTTATACAATGGGAAACACTTAAATGTGTACTGTGGGGAATTTTCATCAAGTATGGATCCAGGCTGAAAAAGGAAAAAGAACAGAAGCAGTCCCAACTTATGATGGAAATCATAAAATTAGAGAATAAGCATAAACAAAGCCTTAAAATGCGGGACAAAATAGTACTAAAAGAAAAAAAAATGCAGCTACAACACTTGCTTGATGGAGATTCCCTTCGGGTGAGGGATAAGAATAGAACACAGTGGTACCAACAAGGAAACAAAACAGGGAAATTGTTAGCCAGAACTCTAAAAAATCAACAACCTATGACCTCCATAGTTAATATCCTAAAAACAAATGGGGAACTGGCATATGACCCTACTGAAATATTAAAAACTTTTCATACATATTACTCTAAACTATATAATTGAAATATTCAACAGGAAAATAAAGATAAAGACAAGAAAGGGGAAGAGATTTTTAAATATATAAAAGATACAGCCCTACAGGTATTTCCAAAAGAAATAGCGGAGGAACTGGAAAAATAAATTTCAATAGAGGAAATTCAACACGCTATCTCTGAATTGGTCCTGGGCAAAAGCCCCGGACCAGACGGATATACTTCCAGATTTTACAAATCATTCCAAGATATAATAATACTCATTCTTAAGAAAACATATAATTCTATATTTAGAACAAAAATTTACATTGTATTAATACCAAAACCAGAGAAAGATCACACATTATGTAACAACTACCGACCAATTTCTTTGACAAATATTGATATAAGACTATACTCAAAGATCATCTCAAATAGATTAACACCCATACAACCAGGATATATAAACCTAGATCAAACGGGCTTTACAAAAGGACGAGAAACAAGGGACAATATTATAAAAACTTGTACATTGGTAAAATATGCTAAAAGAAATGCCATCCCTACATGTTTACTATCCATTGATGCTGAAAAAGCATTTGATAGAGTGGGATGGCATTTCCTGGAGGAAACATTAGTTCAGATAGGAATGGGCCCAAAAATGCTTAGTAGGATTGTTGCATTGTATTCTAATTCACGGGCCAAAATCAGAACAAACGGAATGCTATCGGAGTGTCTCAAATAGAAACTGACAGGGTTGCCCACTATCTCCTTTATTATATATATTAGTGATCGAACATCTTATACAAGCAGTAAGGAAAAATAAAGATATACAAGGGATTAATATTAACCACTAAGGCCCCGGACCATTTTGTTGCTAAAGGACCAGGCCCCTTTTTGCGATTCAGGCACTGCGTCGATTTAACTGACAATTGTGTGGTCGTGCGACGTGGCTCCCAAACAAAATTGACGTCCTTTTTTTCCCACAAATAGAGCTTTCTTTTGGTGGTATTTGATCACCTCTGTGGTTTTTATTTTTTGCGCTATAAACAAAAATAGAGCAACAATTTTGAAAAAAATTCAATATTTTTTACTTTTTGCTATAATAAATATCTCCAAAAAATATATAAAAAAACATATTTTTTTTCTCAGTTTAAGTCGATACGTATTCTTCTACATATTTTTGGTAAAAAAAATCGCAATAAACATTTATTGATTGGTTTGCACAAAAGTTATTGCGTCCACAATATAGGGCAGTGTTTCTCAACTCCAGTCCTCAAGGCGCACCAACAGGTCATGTTTTTGGGATTTCCTGCAGATAAAACAGCTGTGATAATTACTAAGGCAGTGAAACTGCTCAAATCACCTGTGAAAATCAATGGAAATCCCCAAAACATGACCTGTTGGTGCGTCTTAAGGACTGGAGTTGAGAAACACTGATATAGGGGATAGTTTTATGGCTTTTTTTATTAATATTTTTTTTTATACTAGTAATGGCGGCGATCAGCGATTTTTATCGTGACTGCGACATTATGGCGGACACATCGGAACACTTTTGTCACACTTTTGACACTATTTTGGGACCATTGTCATTTTTACAGCGATCAGTGCTATAAAAATGCACTGATTACTGTGAAAATGACACTGGCTGTGAAGGGGTTAACCTGTAGGAGGCGCTAAAGGAGTTAAGTGTGACCTAATGTGTGATTCTAACTGTAGGGGGCATGGCTTGGCGTGTGACGTCACTGATCGTCGTTCCCTATGACAGGGAACAGACGATCAGTGACAGGCTCACTAGGAAGCACGGGGAGAGGTTTGTTTACACTTACCTCTCCCCATTCTTCAGCTCTGTGACCCGATCGCGGGACACCGGCGGCGATCGGGCCCGCGGGTCCTGCGGGCGCTGTCACGGAGTACCCGTCCGGGTCGCAAGCGCGCCGCCGGCGGCACGCGCGCGACCCACAGCTGTGCATATTATTATTTTTTTTAACAAATTTTTATTGGGAGATAAAGACAATCGTACAAAGAGATTGTCAGTCAGTTTCAAAACATAAGTTCCATAGACAAAAATATAGCGAGTTGCATAGGTCAAGGAGGACAAAATACAGAAGATAAAATTTGACATTAGAAAACTGAACAGGACGGGGTTGTAGAGAGCATTGAAAAAGACTCACCTAGTGAGGATACAAAAAGTCATCCTAGATAAATATCAATACCAATAAACATCGGGGAGGTAGAAACTGGATGAATCTGTTTACGCGTCCCTGTAGTTAATTAAAATCGGGAATAAGGGGGGAGGGAACATAACATAAAATAATAAGTGAAGGAGAGAGGGGGGAAGGGGAGGGGGTCCAGAGGTAAAGGTGGGCTATGCGTTCCAAAACATGGAGGATCCCGAGAACGATAACAGCCATGGTGGGGCCAATAGAAAAGTAATGACTAGGTATTGCCTACAGCCCTTTTGAGATTGGGTCACCATAGGAAAAGGAAAAATGTTCCAGGGCCTCCTGATCAGCAGAAGAGAGGGTCGAAGTGATGAAGGAGTGCCATCTGTAGAAAAAACTAGCTCTTGATCTAGGTTCTTTGAAGTCTGTGAGAAAACGTTCTTTATAAAAAAGGTTGAGGCAATCCTTTTCGAGTTGGATGATGGAAGGGCTTTGAGGCGAGATCCAGTATCTAAGAATGAGTCTCCTTGTGATAAGCAGGCAAAGCAAAATCCAGTCTTTGGAGGAAGGATGTTTGGTGGTCCCTGAGGAGGGTGATGCAGCAGGGAGCCGGGACCAGGGCAGCAGTAGAGGGTCCCAATAACCGAAAATTAGGAGTAAAGGGTCCTTGGGCAGCTTCAATAAAGTAATTTCGAAAATGTAGGATATGACTCGATCCCAGAATGATGAAATGAAGGAGCAGGACCAAAAACGGTGAGAAAGAGGAGGCTTGGGTACCTTGCATAGAGGACATGAGGCACCATCCTTATTGGATTTGGGGGAGAGGAACGGGATATAGGCCCGTTGGGCGATCTTGATTTGGGTTTCTCTCCAAATTTCGTTGGGTGTCAGTTGAAGAGTCTTCTGCAGACCGACCAAGATTTTTTCTGTTATATTGGGATTCGGGAAATCCGCAGCCCAGTTAGCAAGAGATGAGGAGGACAGAGACAGGGATGGTTCTCGTAGGAGAGGTTTGTAGATGTCAGAGATTTTGTAATGTCCAGAATGTAATAGAAGGTCCGAGAAACTGGTCTCAAATCTCCGGTGTTTTTCTTTGCAGATAGTAGACAGGAAGCTGATGCATTGGTTGTAGTAAAATATGTGTGAAGGGGGCAGAGAAAAAGACAAGGATATAGTGGAAAAAGGAAGTGGTTTTCCTGTGTTGCCTTCGCACAATGAGGAAAAATTGGAAAGTCCTTGATTCTGCCAGACCGAAAAGGCTTTGCAATGAAGACCAGGGAGGAAGCTAGGATTTCCCTGGATTGGTAAATGGGGAGAGATGAAGGGAGGGAGCTTGAGGGTTTTCCTGATTTCTCTCCACGCAAGAGCTGTGTTCCGTAAAAGGAGATTGTGTTAATATGGAGGGGGAACAGTTTTCCATCGGCAGTGAAGGAGGGCCACCAATGTGTAGGGGTGAGCCATTTCGGATTCTAATTCATAGTTAGAGTGTTGGGAAGAGTGGGCTATCCAGTCTAGGCTGGTCATAAACAAGCAAGCTAAATTATACAATCTAATATGAGGTAGACTGATACCCCCGTCACGTCTGGGAAGGTGTAGTTTTTTAAAAGCTATCCGAGGCCTTTTGCCGCGCCAGATGAATTGCGAAATTTTGGAGTTGAGAGATTTGACATCTTTGTGTTTTAAGAGCAAAGGTATGGTTTGCAAAGGATAGAGCAGTCTGGCAAACCTAATCATTTTAACAAGGTGACACCTTCCCAGGAGTGAGAGGGGGAGATCCATCCAGTTTGACAGTTCCTGAAAAAGTTTAGTGAAAAGGGGGGATAATTGAGGTGGTATATAGAAGAGGGCAATTTCCCAATCTTTATTCCAAGATATGTAATGTGGGAAGAGGCGACTTTAAACAGGGAGTGTTTAGTCCAGGAGGGTGAGGAGTGTATATCGATGGGGAGAATTTCACTCTTGGGGAGTAATTGATACGGAGGCCGGAACACAATCGAAAGTCGTCAAAGGTGCTTTTAATGGTCAAGATGTCGTCCTGGGGGTTACCCGTAAATATGAGAACGTAGTCGGCGAACAATGAGGTGCGAAGTTCCGTTTTGCCTATTTTGATGCCTCGTAAGGGGGGTGTCTGGGAAAGATATCTAGAGAGGGGTTCTAAGGCTAAGTTGAACAGGAGGGGGGGAAGAGGGCAGCCCTGTCTGGTCCCTTTATGAAGGCAGAAGTCCTCAGAGAGGAGACCCACTGCAACAAGTCTAGCTGAGGGCGCTGTATACATAGAATTAATTAGGTGGCATAAGGGGCCTGAGAAACCCATTTTAGAAAGTGTGAGAGATAACCAGTCAAAATTAACATTGTCGAAAGCCTTTTCTGCATCTAGGGTGATGATTGCATAGTCCCCCGTGGGGTCCTGTTTGGCTCGTTCAAGGGCCAAGAGAACTTTACGAATGTTAAGAGTGGCTGTCCGCCCCTTCACAAAACCTGATTGGGCCGGGTGGATGAGGTCTGGGAGGGTGATAGCTAGTCTGGATGCCACTATTTTTTACAGAATTTTGACATCTAGGTTGAGTAAAGAAATTGGCCTATAGGAGCCCGGTTCTAGAGGGTCTTTGCCCTTTTTAGAAAGTAACTTGATGATAGCCTGGTTGCCCGTCGGGAGATAAGGACCCCCCGCCCAGATGTTGGAATAAACCGAGTGAAGTATGGGAACCGTGATATTAGAGAGAGTTTTATAGATTTTGCTTGTAAAGCCGTCCAGTCCGGGAGCTTTCGAGGGGTGGAGAGTGCGGATGGTGCGTTCTATTTTGTCGAGGGAGATGGGAGCGTTTAAGGTTTCCAGTTGGGTGGAAGAGATAGTTGGTAGGTCCATTTTTTCAAGAAAAGCTTGGGCTAGCTTATGGTCGATAGGGTCGGGGGCATATAGGGCCGTATATTAGTCCAGCATGGTTTTGTTTATATGCTGTGGGGTAGAATGAATATTTCCCGTGCGGTCCCTCAGCGAGGTGATGTGTGTCGGACGGAATGAGCCCTTGCAGAGCCTAGAGAGGAGTTTACCAGCTTTGTTGCCAAATTTATGTAGAGTGGCATCTAAGTGAGATTTTTTTGTGAGTTCCAGAGTGTCAGTCCAGGTGTCAAAGGCAGTTTTAGCCGCCGACCACTCAGCCCTGTCAGCTGGTGATGTAGAGGTGGCTAGAGTGCGTTGTGCAAGGTGAAGTCTATCGCTGGCCAGTTTGAATTTCGATAATGCATGTCTTTTGAAGGAAGTGGCGTATGATATAATCCGGCCCCTCAAGTATTCTTTGCCAGCATCCCAGAGAAGATTCGGATCCCCTGCGTGTGGAGCATTGGCAGATGTGAACTCTGCACATGATCGTTCCATATATGCACTAAAATCAGCATTATTGCGGAGAAAGGATGGGAAACGCCAGATATTGGGATGGGGGGGAGGTCTAACTTGTCCAGAGTAAGGGTTATTGGGGCATGGTCTGATATGGCTATGTCCCCAATCTCTGAGTCTGAAACTAGCGGAATAAGGTTATCGGACCCGAAGAAATAGTCAATTCTAGTGAGGATCTTGTGCGGATTGGAGTAAAAAGTAAATTCCCTGTCTACCGGGTGTGTTAAATGCCAAATGTCGGTGAGGTGGAGGGAATCCATGGTGGAGGCAAACAAGGAGGGAGCAGATGTAATGAGTGCCGGGGTGGATTGTTTCGGTGAGGACCTATCGTCTGGAGGGTGCATGAGATCATTAAAATCTCCCCCAACTAAGTGTGGTAGATGGGAGACGGTGAGAAGCCAAGAAGAGAGTTGGGAATAGAAGGTTTTTGTGGGACTGTTGGGAGCATATACATTTGAGATCACTAGTTCTTTGGTGCCTATTTTAACCCTGGAAGAGACGAAACGCCCTTGGTCATCTGTGTGTGTGGATAGAACTGTACATGGGAGTTTTTTGTGAATCAGAAGGAGGACACCAGCTTTCCGTCCAACTGATTCTGCCCCCAGGACCGTTCCAACCCAGAGTTTCTGCATACGACTGAAGTCTGATGCTGGAAGATGAGACTCCTGTAGTAGTGCTATGTCAGCTTTTAGCCTTTTGAGATGACGAAGAATCTTCATTCTCTTGTTAGGAGAACGGAGACCCTTCACATTCCATGAAATTACCTTAAGACATCACGGAGAAAGAGAGATATGTAAGGAGGATCAGTAGCCATAGGAGCAAATGTGGGGATCAGGAGGTCCAGTTTAAGCCCGGGAGGAACGTGTGCGTCTATATGTGAAGCCCTTGGGTTGGGAGGGTGAGATGATATGTGGAGAGGGAGGAGAGGGGAGGAATGGAGGGAAAAGGGGAGAGAACAGAGGAGAAAACAAGGCAAAACAAGCCAACAAGTGAAAGTAAATACCAGAGTAAACATCGCTTTTTTCCGCATGAGTTCGCTGTGCAGGGTAGCTCCCCATGCAGGACCCTGCATGAGAAAGAAAAAAAAAAGGAGCAAGAAAAAATGCCTGAGAGCCCTAGGGACATCAATGATGTGCAAGGGATCCCCAGAGTGGAATCGTGGTTGGGAGCCGGGTACGCTGCACAGCGAGATCACGGTGGATATTGAAATGTAAACCCAATTACGCGTAACGTGACATGGATGCAATGGTGCCCTTGCTGATAACATCGAGCTCGAGCAATAGCAAACAATACACTAGAATGCATATATAACAGTGACGAATGACCAATAAATTCAAAGCAATTGAGGGAGTAGAAAAGAAAAAAAAAAAAAAAAACCTTGGGGGACCAGTCATGGGGTCAGTGCCCAGCGGTGAGTTCTGGGTGACCACAGAAAGGGCCATGTAAAGAGATATAACATCACAAACAACAGGCGTACCATAGAGAAACCATACAACCTGCAATGGGGTGGATGAAAAACCATGTCTGTGTGTAGAAAACTTCACCGCACGGAGTTGTGGTTGCGTTGGTACGTATCAGAAGGTCGGAAGTGTTTCAGAGAGTCCTTACGAGGGCTCCTCTGTTCCAGAGACCGGAGGCTAGAAGTCGACTTTGAAGGCGTGTGAGGAAGTATATCTCCCCGAAGGGAACGGATAAAGGATTCTGCTTCCAAGGGATCCTGGAAAGACAGTTGCTCCCCTTTAGGAGATTTGAGGCGTAGAGTTGCAGGAAAGGCCAGGGTGAATTTTATTTGTTGCTTGAAGAGTTCAGAGCAGATCGGTTGAAAGGCTTTTCTCTTCTTGGAAACTTCGATCGAGTAGTCAGCAAAAATGAGGATCTTCACCCCGTCGATTTGGAGAGATGGGGATTGGCGGAATGCCTGCAGGATTAGGGATTTGTCAGCATAGTTGAGATATTTGGCTATGATGGGACATGGTGTTTTGCGCTCGGTATTAAAGGTGCCCATACGGTGTGCGCGTTCGACTGTGAACAGGCCCGAGAGCCCCATGGCTTCCGGTATGCGTTTTGAACAAAATTATGACAAAGCTGCAGAGGGGAGCGATTCAGGGACGCCTACAAATCGCAAGTTGCTCCTTCTGGATCTATTTTCCAAATCTTCCAATTTTTGGATAATATATTGATTAGTTTTGTCCTGCGACTGTTCCGTGGCCTGCGCTTGGTAGAGTTCGTCTTCTACCTCAGAAAGGCGGTGTTCTACCTCATTTAGTCTAGTGGAATGTTCAGTGAGCTGGGCTTTAATTTGCTGCATGTCCGCATTTACTGCCTTTTCCACCGAGGCAGAAATCACAGGGGAGAGAAGGGCTGCTACTGCATTGGCAATGCGGTGGGTGTGATCATTATCCCCGGGGGGTGAGGAGATGTTAAAGCCCCCTGGTGTGCCTGGCAGAGCGGATGGTGGATCTAGTCCCTGGGGTGAGTTGGCAGAGGATGTGGTGATGTGCTGGGAGGGCTGTCCACTCACCTCCATGTCAGCCGCCTGTGTGACTTCCGCGCCGTGCGAGTAGGCCGAAGCCGGGGCCTCGATTTGCGACCTGGCCGGCGGCGCTACCGCACCCGTGAACGAACGGGCGCCAGTTTTCTCAACAAAATGGTCCATCGAGTGCCAGAGAGTGAGGGGGGAACTTGGGGAAGGCAGATGGATGTGGGGGGCCACTCCGGCAGAGTTTATATGCCGATGCAGGGTCCTGGTGCGGGAGCTGTGAGGAGGCGCAGCTACCTCATACGGCACCGGAACCGGAAGTCGCTGTGCATATTAAAGGGGACGTACCTGTATGCCAATATGCCCAGCCATGCTATTCTGCCGACGTACATCGGCGTGCGGTGGTCAGCAAGTGGTTAAAGATAAAGAATACAAAACAGCAGTTTACGCAGATGATTTATTAATATATGCAACTAACCCCATTATAACAATACCTAACTTAATAAAATAATTTAAACAATTTGGGGAACTGAGCAATTTTAAAGTTAACTATGATAAATCTGAAATGCTAAATGTATCACTAACAGAAAAAACACAATTACTATTGCAAAATGATTTTTCATTTAAATGGCAGCAAGTGGCAGTCAAGTATCTGGGAATTTATATTCCGAGAGACCTGTACAAATTACAAGAATTGAATTACAATGTGACAGTCCCAAAAGTAATAAAACTACTACAAAAATATGAAAAGGTAACCTACTCATGGATGGGAAGAATTAACATAATAAAAATGGACATATTACCAAAACTGTTATACATTTTTCAAACTATTCCCTTAGTTATCCCAAAAAAACTAAAGACTGAATTAAGAAAAGCAATAGGAAGCTTTATCTGGGCCCACAAAACACCACAAATTAATAGAGAAATTTTGATTAGAACTAAGAAAAATGGGGGGTTAGCACTACCAGATTTCTCAAAATATCTACAAGCAGCCTCCCTGACCAGGATTATAGACTGGTACCATAATATGGAGGACAAACAATAGGTTAAACTAGAAGAAGATATTATAGGAATTCAAGTCAAAGCCCTCCCCTGTATAAAACCTCACCTAAGATCTGGAAATAAAAATTAACAATCTTTGCAAGAGCCACATTAAAAATATGGGACGCATAATTAAAAAAGGGGAACCTATCCACTATGATGGGGCCAATGACCCCATTGTTCTCCAATCCAGAACTTCCACCAGCATTAGCAACTACAAAATACTTAAAATGGAATATATTGGAGATCGCTAGGGTGGCCCAGATCCTAGTGGAAGGGAAAATGCCAAAAATACAAGATCTGGGACCTGAACATAAACATACGGTAAGTGGCTACAATACCATCAATTAAATACATATATTACAACAAATATAGAATTGAATTACCTCTAATAAATAGATCCAAAACTAAATTTGAACAAATATTAATAGATGAACAAAAGCCAACTAAAAAGTTATCTAAGATATATGGATTATTACTCCCCTCAGGATCCCTTAGAGAGCTAACAGGAATGAAAAAATGGGAAAAAGAAATAGGGAGATCAATTTCAGAAACAGAATGGGAGAAAATATTTGAAGTAATTCACAAAACATCTACAGCGAATAAATACCAAGAAAGAAATTACAAAATAGCAATGAGATGGTATTGGAGCCCCGTAGCGTTAAATAAAATAAAAAGTGGACAAACAGATATTTGTTGGAGATGTAAGGTGGAAAGGGGGACTATGGACCCCATTTGGTATGAATGTCATATGGTGAGAAAATTCTGGAAAACAATTCATGAAATATATGAA
Organism: Rana muscosa; assembly: GCA_029206835.1. NCBI lineage: Eukaryota > Metazoa > Chordata > Amphibia > Anura > Ranidae > Rana > Rana muscosa. The sequence continues at coordinate 933,968,667 of CM055116.1, forward strand.
AAAGTGTCGGGAATAGAGAGGAATCTAAATATAGATATCTCATTACTATCTCTGATGCCAGAATCAATAAAGAGTATTAAGAGGGATATTTTTCATCATATGACATCAGCAGCTAGAACAATAATAGCTCGTAAATGGAGAGAAAATAAAAGTCCAAACATAGCAGAATGGATATGTGAAATGAACAAAATAGAATATATGGAGAGACAGATAAGAGAAGAAGGACACATAAATAGTCAAATGCCATATATATGGCAAAAATGGGCTGATTTTCGGTTCTCAAAAAGATTTAAAGAATACCTATAAAGGGAAAGTAAGGAAGAACATGAAGGGGATATGAAAATGAAGTATAAAATGAAAGGGGAGAGAACAGGGAGGTTGTGGGGTTTTTTTTCTCTTTTTTTTTTTCTGCTTGTTGTTGTTGTGTGTTTGGTGAGGGATGAATGGGTGTTAGATGAAAGTAAATGGAAGATAGTAGGATATATGTAGGTATATGTTGTAAGAAATTTTGTAGGTAATGCGATTTACAGACATTGATCAAAATTCTGTATATTGAATAATGAGTAGGAGCAGATACATAATGTGATAGAATCTTGTCTAAATGTAAATTTTTTTGTATTTAAGAAAAAGACTAATAAAAACAAATTGAAAACAAAATAGGGGATAGATTTATGGCATTTTTAATATTATTTTTTTTTACTAGGAATGGTGGCGATCTGCGATTTTTAGCACGACTATGACATTGCAGCGGACAGGTCAGACACTTTTGACAAGTTTTTGTGACCATTGACATTTATACAGCGATCAGAGCTATTAAAATTCACTGACTACTGTGTAAATTTCACTGGCAGGGAAGGTGGCAATCAAGGGGTTAAATGTGTTCCCTCAGTATGTGTTCTAACTGTGGGGGGATGGGACTGACTGGAGGAGGGGTCCGATCGCTGTTCCTAATTACTAGTATAGCGGGTATGTACTTTCCCGGGTGTAAATTTAACTGGCAGAGACACCAGTGATGTGTAATTCCCTGCAGCCCAGCAGGTGGCGCTGTCGCCATGGCCTGGGGGTTGACCCATTGCTGTGTGCCGGGCCTCCTTTTTGTCCTCCCTTGGAAGCGGTATGGTTGGGCGGGGAACCCGCCGTGCTTGCTGGGAGAGGGTATAAAGGGGCCGGCCATCTTTGTCACGGGGTCGAGTCCCAGGCACCTTCAGCCTGTGGGCGGTGGTTCATGTCGGTCCTCTAGGCGGCCTAGGCCTAGAGGACAGCCGGAGGTCGTGTTCCATCTCAGGCACCTTTAGCCTGGGGTGAGGTACTCGAGAGGATGGTCTGGAGCTCAGTGCCCAACACTGAGTTCCGCGAGGGAAGGAGGTCCTAGGGAACCCAGGGATTGGGTACCCCAATCCGGAAGGCGTAATGGACCGGGGGGAGCTCCTCACTTGAAGACTGGGTGCAGCAGATTGCCAGTGACAGGTGAGCCTCCCACCGGAGACCGCCTGGAAGGAAATCCCCCCTCGCTAGGAGACCTCAGCCCACTTTCGGGAAGGAAAGTGGAGAGTTCATTGTGTCTGGGCCTACTCGCATCCACACCTCCTTTTCTGTTCTGTTTTCTAAGGGAGTCTAACTGATTATGCTGTTCACTCAAGAAGAATAAAGGAGTGTTGGACTTTAATGGTGTGGGGCTCTTTTCTGGTGGACATTGTTCAAGGTAATCTCACGTGGAGGTTTTAGGTGCACAACACTGACCCGAAGGTATTGAAAGAACTTTGCTTACACCGCACTGACACCTGTGGTGAAGGTCAGGCATGGTGTCCCCGCTCTCTCCCCTCTGAGGTACCCCTAGACAAGAAGAGAAACGAGCTGAAGCGAAGAGGTGAGTGAGGAGGGCGCTACACTAGGAACAGACGATCACTCTCTACTCCCCTGACAGAACGAAGATCTGTCTGTTTACATTGACAGACCTTTGTTTTGTGTTCCACAGGAGCGATCGCAGGTGCATCTGCTCCTAGGCCACGTGGCGAGTGTGCGCATGCCCCCTGTACCCCTTAAGGCGCCCGCCGTACAGATACAGTGATTTGCGCAGTCGGCAAGTAGTTAATTACCACCAAAAGAAAGCTCCATTTGTGTGAAAAAAGGATAAAAGTGTTGCATGAGTGCACAATTGTCATTCAAAGTGCAACAGCACTGAAAGCTGAAAATTGGCCTGGACAGGAAGGGGGTAAAAGTGCCCAGTAGGCAAGTGATTAATCAATAGTTTTTGTGTCGTGTGTTTTTTTTTTTCTTTACTTGAGTGTTAGCAAGCATTTTGTAAATTAAGCTGGTATTCACTGGAACTTCTTGTAACTGTCAGTATATTTTAAGGGTGCTCAGTAAGCACCATGTTTGAAAAGTGTTGTAATAGGCAATGTCCTTGTTATCCGCATAGCAACCAATTAGCTTCAAATAAAGAATAATATTGGTTGCTACAGAAACAAGAATACTTTTATTATACAGCACTTTTAGTACAATACAATACACACTTTTCACAGGTGATATGTGCATTTAAATAGGAAGCAAATAAATGAAAAGCTGAGTTCTTTGAGAATTTTTTTTTTGTGGATAAACATAATGTTGTAAATTAGTAGGTTTAAGGAAGCATAAACTGTATTTGATTTGGGATAAAATGTTAGTGTCTTTGGAATTATTATTTGTTATGCCTCATACACACGATCAGAAATACCAACAAGAAAAGTTCGATGTGAGCTTTTGGTCGGAAATTCTGACCGTGTGTAGGCTCCATCTGACTTTTTCTGTTAGAGTTTCCCGCACCAAAAATTTGAGAGCTGGTTCTCAATTTTTTCCGACAAGAAAAGTTTGTATGCAATTCCGATGCGCAAAAAAAAAAACAAGCATGCTCTGAATCAATTTGACGCATGCTCGGAATCATTGAACTTCATTTTTCTCGGCTCGTAGTAGTGTTGTACGTCACCCCGTTCTTGAAGGTCAGAATTTTGTGTGACCGTGTGTATGCAACACAAGTTTGAGCCAACATTCCGTTGTAAAAAAATCCACGGTTTACTTGACGGATTTTCCGATCGTGTGTACGCAGCATAAGACTTACTGTAGTTCTTTGTGCTTCCTTACTCCTTGCCAATAAAAAAGTAAAAAGTGATTAACTGAAAACTAGCTCTACAAGCAGTTACTGATATTTGCCTAGCAGGTCTTATTAGGTGGGGCAGATTAGTTACTTATGCATGGGTATAACACAAAAGATTTAATTTAAGTACCCCTTTTTTATATATCAATTTACTTAGAAAAGATTGTCTTCTTTTTTTTGCACTGGATCTTCTTTTCATTCAGAAACCCCATTTAGGGTTAAACTTGGCTTTCAGCTACACACCAAATGAATATCAAAGAGTAGTACTGGTCATTTATTCATAACAAACAGGCCTTGTTGCAGTGCCTTCTAAGAAAAAAATTGAATTGAAATTATGGGAAAGACTGGGAACAACATAGAAGAAGACCCTCATGCTTACAAGCAGGGTCATATTTAAACATTGTGCTGCCCTTGCTTTGACCCTTGACTCATGGGGTCAATTCTTGAAAAATTGGAATGCTTGAATTTTAGTGGAGGTAGGCTGGTGTCTGCTTTTTATGTGTTACTACTTATCAGCTATACTCAGTACCAAGCAAGAGAAAGAAGAAAAGCATTTTTTTTTTTCCAAATTATCAATAGTCTCTTAACTAATTTCAACACCCACTGCACCCCTTTCCCTCTACAGCTGCCTTGCTCACCATAGCCACATATATTCAGTGGTGGCCAGAAGAGGGAAATATAATGTAAAAATTGGGGGGAATTAAGTATCACACATTTTATATTTTAAGGCTCAATGCCCCTTTAATCTTGCTGCCCTAGGTATTAGTTCACGTGTGCCATCATTCAAAATATAGCCCTGCTCAGAGCTATCTTGCTATGTAGATAACATCCCATAACATCCTCTGTTTGGAAAGTATATTTTAGGAAAATGCTTCTGAAAAGTAAACACATTGGGGTTGATTTACTAAAGGCAACAAGAATGTGCACTTTGCAGTTGCTCCAGCGCTTAGTAAATGAGGCAAGGCTTCACTTTACAAACAATACCCTATCATGTGTGTAGCGGGGGTTTCCTTTAAGGCCTCAGAGACTTCTGTACCCATAACCCCACTGGACACCCAGGGTGCATTGCCCCGCGCAAAGACTGCTGGGTTGGACTTTATAAGAAAGAGGCGGAGCCGGCTTCAGTCTCTTTGGACATCGCCCATCCAGCAAGAGGAACTCTTTTCTGAGTCTGTGGTGATACTAGGCCTGAAGCCTGGGCCTTTCTCCAAAGAGCCTTCCGCTCTCACCGAGTAACCTGAGGGACGTCTCTCGATACTGTAGCTGCACCATTACCAGGAGGACCGAAGACTTGGATGTTGTGAGACCTGTGTACCAAGACACAGCAGCGGAAGATACGGACACGGACTGGTCCGGTTGGGTGAGAGAGCACCTGCTCAGAGAACTACATAGGATCTCTAGGCTGTTACCCCGAGTTTTTATTAGTGTTGCACTGTGCCCTGGAGAGACAGCGCATCAGAGCAGCTTTAGAGATTTCCTTTATTCACTAAGTTATAAAAAAACCTTTACCCTGTGGATTACAGTATTTCTTCAACAAGTGCATCCAACGTGTTTGCTACTGAAGATTTTCACGTACAGAACTTCTACACAGTACAGTCAGGCCTGACTTAGCGTAGACATTGCTGGGCGCCATCTTTGTCCACGAGGGAAAATAGCTGCAGCGGGGACCGTTAGATTTATGCACCATACTGTATATCTGTTTGTCTTTTGAGATACTCTTTTATTGCAGGGCTCTGCACATGATATGCATCCTGTTGATTGTGTCAGGGAATTCCTGTGAGACGTTTTGCACACAGACGTGCACAAGCACATAGTCTTTCCAATAGAATGGCAAACAGGCGTGCGCATGCGCGCCAGAACCCGCATTCGCGAATGCGCACGCGCATGCGTGCATGCCCGAATGCGCGCGCACGGGCGCGCACGCACAACCCTAATTCTCCTTTGGCGCCAGACAGCCTATTTAAAGGGAGTCTGGGCTCTTGTGCTTTGCTGACTGATCTCAGCTGTGTTCCTGAATCATGCTCTGATCCTGTGTGTCTCCCTAGTATTTTGACCCGGCTTGCTCTTGACCTTGTTCCTGTACTGATGTCCATCTCTGACCCGGCTCCGTTCCCGACTCTGGCTCTGTCTATGATCTTGTACCTCGCTGCCCGCCTGCTGACGAACCTGGCTATTCCTGAGACCTTGTTCCTGGTTGCTGTTAACCCCCGGCTACCTGCCTGGCTGTTACCTGTTCCTGCTCAGCACATCACAGCCTCCTCCAGTCTGCTGAACCCTGCCAAACTGTTCTCCCGGGACCTCCTGCTCCAGGCACTCTTGTCCCTCTTGTCCTTCGGCTTCCTCTGTCTCACCTCCAGCGGAGCCAGGACAGGAGATATAAGAGAGGCCGACCTCGTCAATTCAGTCTCCCATCCGATCCCTGACAGATTGTATGCTTACCTAACAATCTGAGTAAAACTTCAAAGGTTAAGTATACTGGTGTTGTGTCATTTACTTTGCAGAAGAGACAGGTAAAGATAGCTATACTCTATTGCTGTGTGTTCTATTATAGGATTGTGTCTCTGTGAGTTGCAGGTTACACAATCCTATCATCTCCTACTAGCTGTGCCAAGAGAGGTCAGAGCAAATTGCCGGGGGTTGACAGGGTGCATTACAGAGGCCCAAAAGTTATACCAGCAGCCCTCTTAACTGGGGGTACCGCTATATGTGCAAGGAAAATAAAAAAAAACATAATTTTTGCTTGCACATGATTGGATGATGGAAGTCAGTAGAGCTTCTGCTCATTTACTAAGCTCTGGAGCAACTGCTCTTGCAGAGTGCAGCTGCACTTTGCAAAGTGCACTTTCTATTTGCCTTTAGTAAATCAACCCTGTTATGTACTACTAGATAAGTGAGGTGGACGATCTGAAATTTACACTAGATACCTTCTACTCAGGGCTGGCCCAATACATTGTGCTGCCTGGGTCCAAAAATTAAATGCCCCCCCCCCCCAAAAAAAAGAATCAAGCCCACCAAAAGGCCCCCACATCCATTATTTTATATCATGATAATTAAAACTAAAATTACATTTATCAGGAAGTCAGATATACATGCAACAGTACCTTGTCTATATGCAAAATGATATGACATACCATTATGTTCATTACAAAGGGGCAGGCTAGGGCAGTATAGGGGCGGGCTAGGGCAGTATAAGGGCAGGATAGGGCAATATATAGATAGGCTAGGATAGTATAGGGGCAGGCTAGGGTAGTATATAAACAGGCTAGAGTAGTATATGGACAGGCTAGGGTAGTATATGGACAGGCTAGGGTAATATATGGACAGAATAAGGCAGTATAGGGGCAGGCTAGGGTAGTATATGGACAGGCTAAGGCAGTATAGGGGCAGTCTGAGGTAGTATATAGACAGGCTAGGGTAGTATATAGACAGGCTAAGGTAGTATATAGACAGGCTATGGCAGTATAGGGGCGGGCGAGGGTAGTATAGGGGCAGGCGGAATAAGTCGGTGGAGCAAATAGCCTCTCTTCCTCTGTTAACTAAAGAAAAACATCTGAGGGCTCATTCACACCACTCAGGTCTATTGAGGAGCAGTAAGTTACTGCGTGTTGCTGTATATTTGTGAAAATGTTTCATGCACAATGCAGCACAAGTGCACTAGGAAGGTGCGTTGTGGTCCTGCTCAGAATGAATGACACTAGTGGGTGGTTTGCGTGTTATTACAATGCTTTGGTGTGAATGGGTCCTAACTATTGGATTAACACTGTCTGCCAGAAAGCATGGAGGTAGTGCTGGGCTTTCCTATTACAAAGCTCAGCATGTTTTTCGAATAGAAAATGCTGTGTATGCACACTGTTATTAAGGTAATTGTAAAATAAATAGTTCATAAACATAGATAGGAACATGGAAAAAAACTTTGTTTTATAAATCTTTAAAACCTAAACATGATTAAAACCAAATGACTAAAACCAACTTTATGTTCTATTTAATTGTTTAAATTCTAAGCATTACACTGTTCAACATTTACTGTTTCTCTGGGCAGCAGTACCAATGTGTTAAATATTTATTGATCTGAAGTGGTTTCACACAGGGAGAGACATTCAGGTAGTGAGTGACACTACTAATTAAAATCATAGGGAGCCAACATGATCCCTGACAACAATTCAGTAAAAAGAGTGAAAAAGATATTCCTCATTAGCAGCTTGCAGAGACATATTATACAGATTAAAGCAGTAGTAAACCACGGCTGTTTAAAAACAAAAAAAGACCTGTAAGGCAATTGCATAATGTGCTAGTACGCATCATGTACTAGCACATTATGAAATATTTACCTTGTAACAAAGCCTTCCAGTGGAATTACAGATTTATAAAACAAAGAGCTGTCACCGCTTAGAGGGCTGACATCTTCCCCCGGTCTTTCTTCCGGGTTTGCGCGCTCCGGCTATGTGATTGGCTCCGAGCCGCGGTAACATCACTCCCTGCATCTGCCGGTGACGTAACTGGCTGCATCCAGGGTGAATATCTCCTAAACGGTGCATGTCTAGGAGATACTAATTTTACATACAGGTTAGCCTTATTATAGGCTTAAGTGTAGGTAAAAATCACCAAGCGGGCTTAATTACCGCTTTAAGAAATACGTTTGGATTTAGGGTGTTACCACTGAAATTGAAATTATTATTATTCAAGATTTATATAGCGCCAACAGTTTGTGCAGCGCTTTACAACACTGGGGGGCAGACAGTACAGTTACAATACAATTCATTACAGGAGGGATAAGAGGGCCCTGCTCATTAGAGCTTACAATCTGGAAGGGAGGGTCAAGTGGAACAAAAGGTAATAGCTGTGGGGGCTGATCAGATGGAGAAAATGAAAATACAGTTGTTAGGTGTGGGTAGGATAGGCTTCTCTGAAGAGGAGGGTTTTCAGGGATCGTCGAAAAGCTAATAGAGTAGGAGATAATCAGACAGATTGGAGTAAGGCATTCCATAGGATTGGAGAGGCCCTGGAAAAGTCCTGGAGGTGAGCATGGGAGGGGGTGACGCGGGAGCTAGAGAGCAGGAGGTCTTGAGAAGAACAAAGAGAACAATTTGGTTGGTATTTTGAGACTAGGTCAGTGATGTAGCTGGGGGCAGAGTTGTGGATGGCTTTGTAAGTAGTTGTTAGTATTTTGAAATAGTTTGTAGCACAAGCTTCAAAGCATGCTGTAAAAACAAAAGGTTATACTCACTCAATCTCAATTACAGTATGGGAATACAAACTATGTATTTAAAGCCCAACATTGAAAACTATAAAATGATCCCTTGTAGTGGGGCTGTGCCTGCATTGCAAGGTTTTTTTTTTCTAATTTTGGTCCGGGGGACACAGAGAAACAGATTTGCTTACCCTATCCTCTTTATTTTCCTGCTGCTAGACCAGTCCCTGTAGCAAATCCCCCCCCCCCCCATGCTCTAAGGTTCTGACATCATCAAGACCAGTGCAGAGTCCAAAGCCCAGCACTGGACATAAGGACGTTGATGGACGGATGGAGGAAGTTCTGGTAGCCCTGAAGATATCAGAAATGAGGCAATCAAACAATTACAGAGGGACAGGATTAGGTTCCAGGAGCCCTAAAGTTATATAATTGATCAGAGAAATTTTTAAAGACATGCTGTAACAAAACGTCCCACACTCCGCTTGAGTGCTTTCGTCATATACCACTTCCTCCCAGTCTGAATCTAGATGTCAGATATTCCAACTGCTATCAACAACAAACAAGACTATACTTGCTTGATTGCTGAACATGAACTGTTTATTAGAACCAGAATACAAGTCTTATATACAGTTAAAGAGGAGGAGGTTCATACTCTAAAATTACACCAGAAACATAAATTAACATGAGCTAATTAACTAATCCCTTCTTAAAGCAGCCAATGTGACTCTGTAATTACAATACACATTATCATACATATCAACACAGAACTCCTTAATACAATTGCAGGGTTAATTATCACAGACAACAATTGGTGAAAGACTCATTTACATTATAACAGACAACAGACAGACAGGTGGCTGGAGTTGACATTAGCATCTAGCAGTATGTGTCCCAACAGTATGAATCAGTCACTATTTCTAATATGGCATATACAGGGTTCCCAGAGTCTGTGTGTCTTGGGGGGGACATGGACCTGAATCCAAAGTAGCACCACCTCAGGGGTCCCCAGGCATACAGCTCACAAAGAGCACCGTTCCCCCAAATGCCAGGGCCCATGATCGGTAGGCAAGAGGCTAGCAGTCAGTCCCCTCCAAAAGCCTCTGTCCCGGCTAGGTCTGTCACAAATGCCAACCATCGAAGCTGTGTGTTTCACCTTAGCGCCATCAGAGGCAGAAAGATAGGTCACATGAGATTTAGTTTGTGGCCTTCGAGGGGCACATGCTGTTTGATATGAGAGTACAAGGAGGATGTCTGTGCAAGGTTCTCTTTTTTCACTCTGGTCCTGTGTTTGAGAAAGATTCCCCAAATGGTGTGGCTCCTATAGGACCGAGGGCTCAGCCTCCAGAGTATTGTTCAGTTGGAAATAGGAGGTCAATGATGTGGTAGTGCTGTTAACCCCCCCCCCCCCATTTTGCATTGCTGGTCAGTGGCTGTGCTGTTAATCCCCCCACCTTGCATTACTGGTAAACTCCTTAACTTCCATTGTTGGTCAGTGTTGTTAACCCTCATCTTTCATTGAAGGCCAGTGTTTTTAATTCTCTTATTCCCCTTCTCTTGGTCAGTGTTGCTGCACCCCTTCCCCACCTTTGCATTGCTGGTCAGTGCTCTGAACCCCCTTGTTCCTCTTTGCATTGCTGGTCAGTGATGTTAACCCTAAACCCACACCTCACTGCTGGTCAGTGCTGCCAGCCTCCCTTTTGCTGGTCAGTGCTTATCTCACCTTTGCATTAGTGGTGCTTACTTGTAATCTCTATACTCTACAGATGTTTTTTCAGTGTCAGGGGTTGGAACTCAGAGAGTGTTCCAGCAGTCAGCATCAGCTTCCGCTCTACAAAAAACAAACAGAAAACCATGTTGCATCTATATTTACCAACTATCCAGAATTTGCCAGGAGAGTCAAGATATTTAGGCAGCTGTCCCTTGAAGGCTGTGGAGTCTGTGACTACCTCTGCTGTTTCAAAGAATTTGAATGAGACCCCATGGTAGCTAATTCATATAATAAGGTATAAAATACCTTGCCCTGATCGCTGGATTTGTCATGGAAGGAAAGCTGGTGTGGAACCCCAGTTATCACTGTTAAGATCAGCTTTGCTGCCTTCCTTAGATACAACTCTTTTATTATTTCAAATACATTAAAGCTAATAATTAGATCAGGGCAGATTGTTTGCACTGTTTCAACTTCAGTATAACACTGTTTTTCTTTCTCCTTTCATATGACTCCTGGTGAGCTCTGTTCCTCATACACATCTACTACTTTACAACTTTTTGGAAGGTTTTTTGGTAGGGCCCCACCTTCTGGTGAACAGTGCAGCTGCCATTTGTTCAGCATATTCACTTTTTATTTTGCTCAATATCGTTTAAATTATTATCTCCTTAGGAGGGAAGACTCCTCACTTAGGTTTTCATCCTGCCCTGAAAAGTCAGTTGTTTAATCCACATTTTTCTTTCTGCCATGATCGCTGGTCTCCTCTAACAGATGGCGCCATCATATTCAATGCAAGTTCTCTGACATGGGTCATTATTAGGTCAAGGTGACTTCTCAGAGTTGGAAAGTTTGGCAAATATTATCTCCTTTAGCTCTGCGGAAATCTTCAAGAGTGTTTTCATTCAATTACAAACCCCATTAAACCATTGCAGGGTCCTATGCATTGAATCTTTTCCCAAAAGGTAAGATCTTCCATCATGATCCCTCCACCATACCTCCTGGAGCATGAGGTTTAGGAGAATGGGTGTGTTAGAGCACAACGTAATAGAGGTAGCTTTCAAAGTAGACAGAAAGCCATGGTGAGTGTGATAGGAGAAGGGAAAAAGAAAAAAAGGGCACACCAGCATTATCCTTTGGATATATTTTATTAAAAGTAGGTAAAAGGAAAACTACTCACAAACATAGGTAGATAACTTGCAGTGTAAATAGTCTCCAATTGCAGCAATTGGTCTAAGACAGATGAACTCCAGATGGTCACGGAGGAAGAAGTTATTCCTTTGAAACGCGTGAGCCGGCAGTTGCCCCTGTGATCTCCTCCGGGACCATCTGGAGTTCATCTGTCTTTTTTTGCTGTGATTGGAGACTATTTACATTGCGAGTTATCTACCTATGTTTGTGAGTAGTTTTCCTTTTACCTACTTTTAATAAAATATATCCAAAGGATAATGCACAAGGCTGGTGCGCCCTTTTTTTCTTTTTCTCTTTGACTGTTAGGATACCCCTATCCTTGAGGGCAGCAAGGTCTGTTACATACACCATCACAATATATAGTCCGTCTGGTTATCCACTCGTGCGCTGGAGTGTTTGTTTTCTGCTATCAAAGTGAGTGTGATAGGAGGCTGGGACTCAGTAGTTGATAACCTTTGGTTTACAGAAAATCATAGTGGCACATAAAATTGATGTCTCTATTTAGCCCGTGTCCTTGCATTCTAATGGCATCACTCTAAAGCCAATTTCTACTTTTGTCGATGGCTAACATGGTACAATACCCTGCTGCTGTTATAGATTAAGAATGTTATTTATATATAAAAAGGCTGGTCTGGAACAGCATCTGAGAATTTGATGAAGAAAGCCCTGGCATACAAACAACATAAGCTGATAAATGAACATGGATCCCCTTATGTTTTTTTTTTGTGAACATGGAAAATCTGCTATGTGTAATATGTACTTACATAAAATGCAGCATGTAAATACTTACAATACTATCTTCCAAGCAAACAGCTAAATACACAGATGACATACTGTACATACACAAGAGCTATTTAACATATCAAAGGATTTGTGTCTCTATCCATTTACGCCTGAATTTTACACAACCCTGCCAGCTGGGAGACTTGACTTTCTCTGCTGTAGCTAAGTAATATGACTAGGTCTGGTCCCTTGAAGAAGAAGCATTATGATGAGCTCATCTCTAACCCAGTCGGCTCTCTCTTTCTATACGTATATTCCATGTTGGCACATGAGCAGTACGTCATAACTGATTGGCTCCTTGTGCTGCTTTTCCATCTCTCAATCTGAGCTCTGCTATACAGGGGATTGCAAGAGGCTGATACTAATTTAAATTTAGGTAATTACTTAATTCCAAACAAATTAAATAAAAAAATGAATTAAATGAATAAATAAAATAATTCAATAATTACAAAACACACTTAAAGGGGTTGTAAAGGTTCAAATATATTAAAAAAAAATAACAAACATGTCATACTTACCTCCACTGTGCAGCTTGTTTTGCACAGAGTGGCCCCGATCCTGGTCTTCTGGGGTCCCTCGGCGGCTGTCTCGGCTCCTCCCCGCAAGAGCTAACCCCCTTCATGGGAAGCTCTCTCCCAAGGGGGTTAGCTTGCGGGCACGCTCCCGTGATACAGCCGGCGGCCATAGCCGCCGACTGTATCACTAGTCCCCGCCCCCCCGGCACGCCATGTCATTGATTAGATTGACAGCAGCGGGAGCCAATGGCTGCGCTGCTATCCATCTCCAATGAAGAGCCAAGAACAGCCGAGAAGACTGGGGCCAGTAGCCAGCGCGTTCACGGCGCGGGACTTTCGAGGGCTCAGGTAAGTAAATCAGGGGGCTGGGGGGCTTGTAAGCATCGGATGTTTTTTCACCTTAATGCATAGGATGCATTAAGGTGAAAAAACGTGAAGCTTTACAACCCCTTTAATGATTTTTTTACTTGCATGAAGTTGTATTTTTTTTTTTTTACCTTCCTGAAACCTAGCTTTAAAAAAACATCAAGGTTGCTTGCCTGTTCTATATACTGTATATGGTGCCATTGAAATATACAGACAGGCTATTTATGAATGTGCATAAGTGAATGCATTGTACAGTTTTATATTTTTACATGTCATATATCATTTATTCATGAACATTAGGAAAACATAAATCAGTTATTTTGTTAGCCTTATATAGACTGTCCTAATATGTCCTCATTCTCATGAATTAATTAAAATGTGGTGCCCAGTTTTTGCCTTGGGAACTTCATGAGGTTGCTGGCTGTGTCTACTTTTGGACATGACACAAATTTAGGAACAGTAGGGACCCATCGGACAGGTATAAAAACAGTGGTCCCAACATTACTTCTTGAAATTGGACACATGCACCAGCTGCCATAAACAGAACTCTGATGGCACTGCGACTGGAGACTGGACCTTACTAGGCAAGGTCGAATTCATAAGTCTGGACATGCTGCATACAGTGCAGTCTGTTGCATTGGTGAAAGAGTAAATGTACCTAATTTTATTTACTTGCTGCAGCACTAGGAAAGGGGTGTGAATAATATACCAAGAGAGAATTTAATTGGACACAGACAGGTGCATGCTCTGCTTAAACTTATCAGCCTTGAGCATGTGGATGATCTCACTGATAAGCTACAATGGCAACAGTTTTGAAAAGCAACTGCCAAAGAGAACATCATCAAAATCAGAAGCAGATGCAATTGGGATAATGCATGGAAAATAATACTAGGACTGCAAGATGCAAAACTCATCCCTACTGAACTTTTACTAAACATTCTTAAAGTGGTGGTCCGGCTGCGCTCTGTTACTGGCCTGGAAACATTGGGAGGAAGGGGCCAAACTTGTGACATACCTCGCCGTGGCGAGGTTCGACGGAGGTGGGGATAGGGTACTTGTCACAAACAGGTACCCGCTCCCCCCCCCCCAGAAAGATGCCAATTGTGGCACCGGAGGAGGGGAGGAATGGGATAAGCAGAGTTCCACTTTTGGGTGGAACTCCGCTTTAATGCCTGGCTGTCTTGCTGATTTTCTGGGTTCAGTTTTTATCAGTCAGAAAGCAGTAAAGCTAGTAGATCATCAAGACAGCCAGGCAACTACAGTTTTTTAAAGGTCAACAGTGGCAGCCAATATAATTCTGTCTTGAGATGGGTGTCCTCTGAATAGTTTACTATTATTATAATTAACATATGAATATTTAAGTATTATTATTTCTATCATATATTTGCTTACCAGTCTTTTCTGGAAAAGGGTATATTTTTTTCTAAACAAATTAACTTCTATAGTATTATATTTTTGTCTTTTATTTTACTGCTTTTGCTTAACACATATTCTGAACGTTTAAATGTGTTACTGTGTTTGGAGATGTAGTACTTAAATAACGTGAGTTAAAAATCTCAGTTGTCATACATAAAAATTTATATTAAAAAAAGGCGAAAAACACAGCTAAATGTATAATGAATGCTTGCAATACAGAATCTTATCTAGTTTGTACCCACTAATATCGGTACAATTAAAAAGTTTCCTAAACCATTGTTCATTGTCTATTTAAGAAGTTTGTTCTGGCCCATTTCACTGATAACATGTCCATCAATTATAGTGTTACCTTGTTTTATAGGCTTACAACTACTAATTATTCAAAGCACCATTAGTGCTGGCATGTTTTGATTCGGCTATAATTAAACATGTTGCAAAAGAGACTGAGACAACTTTTTGTAATATATTACAGATTGTTTTACATGATATGGAATTGATCTCATTGAATATTCTGCTTTATTGTGCGTACAAACAAATATCCACTAAAGCTTTTTCTTTAACAATGTAATGCCTCTATCACCAAATATATTGTTGTGGTAGTTTATAAATACAGCCAAACTACACTGATATAATAATGTATACAAATTCTGTATATCCCCACGTTCAATTTAAGCCTTTTGACATGATAGTATTAAATACCCACACACTAATACACAATTAAAAAATAAAAAGCAAAATTTTTACTTACCGTATATACTCGAGTATAAGCCAGGGCACCTAATTTTACCACAAAAAAGGGAAAACTTATTGACTTGAGTATAAGCCTAGGGTGTCCATCTGCATGCCTCACTGTGCCTCACTGTGCCTCACTTTGTCCATGCCTCACTGTGCCTTACTGTGCCCATGCCTCACTGTGCCCATGCCTCACTGTCACTGTGCCCATGCCTCACTGTGTCCATGCCTCACTGTGCCCAATCTCCCTACCTGATCTCCAGCGCTGTGTGACTAGACTGATGTTTAACATGGGAGTCTATGGAAGGGGTGCCCGGGGACCTAGGGCCAGCCAGTACCGCGTCCCCAAAATCACCAGAGAAATGACCATTTAACATGGGAGTCTATGGAAGGGTTGCCCAGATTTGAAAAATCGGTGCTCCCTGGCCGTAGGGCCCCTGGACAATAAACTTTGCACACTTGTAGAGGAAGAGTGGGGCTACATGTGTGCCAAGTTTGGAGTTCAGGGAACCTAGAGCCGGAAGGTAACAGGTCCCAAAAATCACCAAAGAAATGACCGTTTAACATAGGAGTCTATGGAAGGGGTGCTCGGATTTGAAAAATCGGTGCTCCCCGGCCGTAGGTCCCCCGGACAACAACCTTTGCACACTTGTAGAGGAAGAGTGGGGCTACGGCTGGCCAGGATCAGGCGCACAAAAGTGAAGATGTACACAGACTTGAGTATAAGCCGAGAGAGGCATTTTCTGCACAAAAAAAGTGCTGAAAAACTCGGCTTATACTCGAGTATATACGGTAGCTTAGTTAGAGATGTTGGGTAACACAAATAGCTGTCTCAGCATCTTTCCAGTCTAATTTAAGGTCTATTGACCTATAGCAGGGATATGAAATTAGCGGACCTCCAGCTGTTGCCAAACTACAAGTCCCATGAGGCATAGCGAGACTCTGACAGCAGCAAGCATGACACCCAGAGGCAGAGGCATGATGGGACTTGTAGTTTTGCAACAGCTGGAGGTCCGCTAATTGCATATCCATGACCTATAGCTATCACACACTGCAGGTGACAAAGTTTGATGGTCTATGATGATGGTAACATGACCTTTCATTACTCAAGTCCTGCAAAATCAGTACAACTGAGCTGATTATGTTTTTTAAAGCAACAACTTGTTTTTTGAGTGCACTGTACCTTCCAAATTCTGTAGACACTCCAGAAGCTTAACGTGACAAATACATCCTGTACATTCTGATGGCCTGTGTCTTCAAACTTACTGGTCCCTGGTTGAGGCAAGTATTCCACATTTCCAGGTGTCTGAATACCACCATTATATACCACATGCTGTGGTTCCTCCTGCTGGTTCATACTCCATTTAATGATGCACAAGCCAACAAGAGGAACCAGAGAGTGTGGCACGGGGTGCAGGTATCCCACTCACCCAGAAATGTTGAATACCTGCAGTGGCTGGAGATCAGGAAAGCAGTAGAGTTGGAAGATATGCCACTTGAATGAAAAGCATATATCATCTCCATAGGTAATTTCCCTTTAAATTTTGGTTGTAGTACAGTCTAAGATTATAATTTAGATGGAAAATATTTAGCAGTGAAGCAGAATTCCAAATCTCAAATATCAGTTTCCAAATTTGCTGTTTCACAAGATTGTGTTTCTTATGGAAAAGTAAGACATGAAGACAATTTTATTGAAACGTTCACTTCAAAAAACCACATACATAATCATTATTTATCCTGTAGCTTGGAGTATTACTGGCATTTTTATTATCTATTATTAAAACATCGTAAACAAGTCACGCAAAAGTGTAGCCATACAAAAAATTGTGTCACATTCTAACAAGAGAATATATATATATATATATATGTAGTGACCTCACCCCTCTCACCCCTTCTTCTTCTCGGCTTGTTGTCTTGTCTAGGGGGGAGTATGGGAGGAGGGATGCGATACACCACGGTCCATGTCCTCTTTTGGATAGAGGTGAAGGCCAGAACCTATTTTACCATCGGGTCATGTGCATAACCCAGAGCCAAGTCTTTTCTGTAAATGACCCCCTCTGCTCCCAGTAACTAGAGTTCCACACCACTGAAAAGGTCCTACTCGTATTTATTCTCCAATAGCAATAAATCGTCATTTAGCACAGACAGGTTGTAACCAAAAGAACAGATCAGTATAGGTGGAGAGTAGGTCGAGGCACAATCTCTAGATAGAACTAACCATTGTGGTGTCACCAACGGTTATGGCGCACAGCCGCTGCCACCGACTGTGTAGAACAGAAAGTGAATTACCTTCGCTAAGCGCAGCCCCTGTCAGAGGGAATACATCCGTCCAAGAGAGTTACCAGAGGCCCCTCCATCACCAGCAAATGCTGCACCGGACTGTCCGGAGAAGTTCTGCACACTGGCCTCCTCGTCTCAGACTCGGGCACCCAAGGCTTTAGGGCCCCCTCGGATTCCTCCACCCTTGAGGGACCCAGTCGAAGGTACTGGGCCCCATGCCTCCTCAATAGTACCTCACCCCAGGCTAAAGGTGCCTGGAATGGACTCCATCTCCCGCTCCGGCCAGGTCAAGGGCACCTGGGCCCGGAACTCTGGAATGCCAGCACCCAGGCTGAAGGTGCCTGGGCGCGACTCTGACCTCCGACTCTGAACCCCGTGTTCAGGGCGTCCGCCCCCTTTTATCTCCTCTCCCCAGCGTCACAGCAGGTTCCCCGCCCCGCTGTACAACCGCTGGAAGAGGACAAAAATGGCACAGTACTGCAGTGAGGGTTCAACCCCGGCCCAGTACGTCAGCGCCACCCACAGGCTGAAGGGAACCTCACACCACCAGAGTCCTCCATGAACAACAAATGGTCCCAAATCCCCTAACAATCAGTGCATCTGGGTTACACTACCACCCAGATGCCTCCCCTAAATTCAAATACCTGCTACATATACAGGTCCTTCTCAAAAAATTAGCATATTGTGATAAAGTTCATTATTTTCTGTAATGTACTGATAAACATTAGACTTTCATATATTTTAGATTCATTACACACAACTGAAGTAGTTCAAGCCTTTTCTTGTTTTAATATTGATGATTTTGGCATACAGCTCATGACAACCCAAAATTCCTATCTCAAAAAATTAGCATATCATGAAAAGGTTCTCTAAACGAGCTATTAACCTAATCATCTGAATCAACTAATTAACTTTAAACACCTGCAAAAGATTCCTGAGGCTTTTAAAAACTCCCAGCCTGGTTCATTACTCAAAACCGCAATCATGGGTAAGACTGCCGACCTGACTGCTGTCCAGAAGGCCATCATTGACACCCTCAAGCAAGAGGGTAAGACACAGAAAGAAATTTCTGAACGAATATGCTGTTCCCAGAGTGCTGTATCAAGGCACCTCAGTGGGAAGTCTGTGGGAAGGAAAAAGTGTGGCAGAAAACGCTGCACAACGAGAAGAGGTGACCGGACCCTGAAGAAGATTGTGGAGAAGGACCGATTCCAGACCTTGGAGGACCTGCGGAAGCAGTGGACTGAGTCTGGAGTAGAAACATCCAGAGCCACCGTGAACAGGCGTGTGCAGGAAATGGGCTACAGGTGCCGCATTCCCCAGGTCAAGCCACTTTTGAACCAGAAACAGCGGCAGAAGCGCCTGACCTGGGCTACAGAGAAGCAGCACTGGACTGTTGCTTAGTGGTCCAAAGTACTTTTTTCGGATGAAAGCAAATTTTGCATGTCATTCGGAAATCAAGGTGCCAGAGTCTGGAGGAAGACTGGGGAGAGGGAAATGCCAAAATGCCTGAAGTCCAGTGTCAAGTACCCACAGTCAGTGATGGTCTGGGGTGCCATGTCAGCTGCTGGTGTTGGTCCACTGTGTTTTATCAAGGGCAGGGTCAATGCAGCTAGCTATCAGGAGATTTTGGAGCACTTCATGCTTCCATCTGCTGAAAAGCTTTATGGAGATGAAGATTTCATTTTTCAGCACGACCTGGCACCTGCTCACAGTGCCAAAACCACTGGTAAATGGTTTACTGACCATGGTATTACTGTGCTCAATTGGCCTGCCAACTCTCCTGACCGGAACCCCATAGAGAATCTGTGGGATATTGGGAAGAGAAAGTTGAGAGACGCAAGACCCAACACTCTGGATGAGCTTAAGGCCACTATCGAAGCATCCTGGGCCTCCATAACACCTCAGCAGTGCCACAGGCTGGTTGCCTCCATGCCACGCCGCATTGAAGCAGTCATTTCTGCAAAAGGATTCCCGACCAAGTATTGAGTGCATAACTGAACATAATTATTTGAAGGTTGACTTTTTTTGTATTAAAAACACTTTTCTTTTATTGGTCGGATGAAATATGCTAATTTTTTGAGATAGGATTTTTGGGTTTTCATGATCATCAATATTAAAACAAGAAAAGGCTTGAACTACTTCAGTTGTGTGTAATGAATCTAAAATATATGAAAGTCTAATGTTTATCAGTACATTACAGAAAATAACGAACTTTATCACAATATGCTAATTTTTTGAGAAGGACCTGTGTATATATATATATATATATATATATATATAATATATATATATAATATATATATAATCTGTGATAGCTACACTCATATATATCCACATATGTAATATATAAACAGGGATGAGCCGAACACCCCCCTGTTCGGTTCGCACCAGAACCTGCGAACAGACAAAATGTTCGTGTGAACTTTAGAACCCTATTAAATACAATGGACTCGAACGTTCGAAATCTAAAGTGCTAATTATAAAGGCTAATATGCAAGTTATTGTCCTAAAAAGTGTTTTGGGACCCGGATCCTGCCCCAGGGGACATGTATCAATGCAAAAAAAAGTTTTAAAAACTGCAGTTTTTTCGGGAGCAGTGATTTTAATAATGCTTAAAATGAAAAAATAAAAGTGAAATATTCCTTTAAATTTCGTACCTGGGGGGTGTGTATGATATGCATTTAAAGTGGCGCATGTTTCCCGTGCTTAGAACTGTCCCTGCAAAAAAATTTTGAAAGAAAAAAAGTCATTCAAAACTCACTCGCGGCTATTAATGAATTGTCGGCTCCCGGCAATACATACAAAAGTCATTGATAAAAAAAATATAAAAAGCGTGGGGGCCCCCCAGAATTCAATTACCAGGCCCTTCAGGTCTGGAATGGATATTAAGGGGAACCCTGCCGCAAATTTAAAAATGGCGTGGGGTTCCCCCAAATATCCATTCCAGGCCCTTCAGGTCTGGCATGGATTTTAAGGGGAACTCCACCCCAAATTTTAAAAAAAATGGCGTGGAGTCCCCCTAAAAATCCATACCAGACCCTTATCCGAGCACGCAACCTGGCCGGCCGCAGGTGAAGAGGGGGGACAAGAGAGCGCCCCCCTCCCTCCTGAACCGTACCAGGCCACATGCCCTCAACATGGGGAGGATGTCCCCATGTTGATGGGGACAAGGGCCTCATCCCCACAACCCTTGCCCGGTGGTTGTGGGGGTCTGCGGGTGGGGGGCTTATCGGAATCTGGAAGACCCCTTTAACAAAGGGGACCCCCAGATCCCGGCCCCCCCTATGTGAATTGGTAAGGGGTACATTGTACCCCTACCATTTCACGAAGGAAGTGTAAAAAAAACAAACACACAAACACCTTGAAAAAATAAATAAATAAATAAACATTCCAGCGGTGAAATCCAGTGTCCCGCGGCGATCCCGATGTCCAGCGCTGTCCGTCATTGGTTGTGCCTGTGCGGACCTGATGGGGAACTTCCTCCTCAGTGTTTTAAATGTATAGACCCGCCCTTTCTAAAGTTCCCCATCAGGTCCACTCAGCGGACCAGATGCGGAACATGAGAAGGGGCAGGTCTATACATGTATTACCAAAGTGAGAGAAGTTCCCCATCAGGTCCGCCCCCTCGGTATGTCGGACCCGCCTACGTCATTGGCCTGAGCGGGGAACTTCCTTCACTGTGTAATTTAAATTTACACAGTGAAGGAAGTTTCCCCGCTCAGGCCAATGACGTAGGCGGGGTCTGACATACCGAGGGGGCGGACCTGATGGGGAACTTCTCTCACTTTGGTAATACATGTATAGACCCGCCCCTTCTCATGTTCCGCATCTGGTCCGCTGAGCGGACCTGATGGGGAACTTTAGAAGGGGCGGGTCTATACATTTAAAACACTGAGGAGGAAGTTCCCCATCAGGTCCGCACAGGCACAACCAATGACGGACAGCGCTGGACATCGGGATCGCCGCGGGACACTGGATTTCACCGCTGGAATGGGTTTTTTTTTTTTTTTTAATAAAGGACTTTTCCAAAGTGTTTGTGTGTATTTTTTACGCTTTCTTCGTGAAATGGTAGGGGTACAATGTACCCCTTACCAATTCACATGGGGGGGCCGGGATCTGGGGGTCCCCTTTGTTAAAGGGGTCTTCCAGATTCCGATAAGCCCCCCGCCCGCAGACCCCCACAACCACCGGGCAAGGGTTGTGGGGATGAGGCCCTTGTCCCCATCAACATGGGGACATCCTCCCCATGTTGAGGGCATGTGGCCTGGTACGGTTCAGGAGGGAGGGGGGGCCGCTCTCTCGTCCCCCCCTCTTCCCCTGCGGCCGGCCAGGTTGCGTGCTCGGATAAGGGTCTGGTATGGATTTTTAGGGGGACTCCACGCCATTTTTTTTTAAATTTGGGGTGGAGTTCCCCTTAAAATCCATGCCAGATCTGAAGGGCCTGGAATGGATATTTGGGGGAACCCCACGTCAATTTTTTTTAAATTTGCGGCGGGGTTCCCCTTAATATACATTCCAGACCTGAAGGGCCTGGTAATTGAATTCTGGGGAACCCCCACGGTTTTTTTTTTTTTTTTATCAATGACTTTTGTATGTATTGCCGGGAGCCGACAATTCATTAATGGCCGCGAGTGAATTTTAAATGACTTTTTTTCCTTCAAAAATGACATTTTTTGCAGGGACAGTTCTAAGCACGGGAAACATGCGCCACTTCACATGCATATCATACACACCCCCCAGGTACGAAATTTAAAGGAATATTTCACTTTTATTTTTTCATTTTAAGCATTATTAAAATCACTGCTCCCGAAAAAACGGCCGTTTTTAAAACTTTTTTTTGCATTGATACATGTCCCCTGGGGCAGGACCCGGGTCCCCAAACACTTTTTAGGACAATAACTTGCATATAAGCCTTTATAATTAGCACTTTAGATTTCTCCCATAGATTTTTCGAATTTGCCGCGACCACCCCAATTTGTTCGCTGTTCGGCGAACAGGCGAACAGGCAATGTTCGAGTCGAACATGAGTTCGACTCGAATTCGAAGCTCATCCCTATATATAAACCATAAAAAAACAAATATTGTGCTGCGCTATCATTAGAAAGTGCATTGTAAAAATCTTACAATCGAGTGAAAAAATAAACAAATATGTGATTTAAAACATACGCACAAGTAATAAAATAATCCATACACAATCCATAAAGTCCAGGAAATAAAGTGCTTCAGTGCAAAAAAAAGTTCATATAAACATTTAGATGTTAACAAAATCCAGTGCTCCAAAAGTGAACGAAGAAGTATTTTTCACACCTAGACAGTGCACACCCCACTCACTAGCCGCTTACCAGCTATTAGGACCCCAGGATGGAGGTCAGGATGTGCCTTATCCCAATATCCCTATGGGATGGATACCAGGAGCCAGGATTCCAAGATAAACAAAACAAAGCAAACAGGATGATCCACGATCAACCGCTGGGACCCAAGGTGGAAGTATAACTGCGCCTAAACCCAATATCCCTATGGGATGGATGGATGCCAAGAGCAAGGGTTAAAAGATGGATAAACTATGCAGTCAAAACGGTCCAGCAGTGCACTTAATGAGAAGAGGAAACATAGGGGGTTATTTACTAAAGGCAAATCCACTTTGCACTACAAGTGCAGACTACAAGTGCAAAGTGCACTTGAAATTGCACTGAAAGTGCACTTGGAAGTGCAGTCGCTGTAAATCCGAAGGGGCCATGCAAGGAAAATAAAAAACAGCATTTTAGCTTGCACATGATTGGATAATAAAATCAGCAGAGCTTCCCCTCATTTCAGATCTTCCCCTCAGATTTACAGCGACTGCACTTCCAAGTGCACCTTCAGTGCAATTTCAAGTGCACTTTGCAAAGTGGATTTGCCTTTAGTAAATAACCCCCATTGTGTGTATTAAAAGTTCAAGTTTTTAAACAAGGTTAAAACTACTCACAACTACTTCCAACAAGCAGGAGTAAACTTGCATAAAATACAGTCAAACGCATGCAGCACCCTGGCAGGTGTGATGACATCACCGCTGTAGCTCCTCCCTAGAATATTATTATATTATTTGACATGGAAAATATTTAGCAGTAGAGCACTACCCAGCTCCAAATATCAGAATTCCAAATCTCAAATATCAGTTTCCAAATTTGCTGTTTCAAGTGTGTTTCTTATGGAAAAATAAGACAAGAAGCCAATTTTATTGAAAGGTTCACTTTAAAAAACAAATGAATAATCATTATTTATCCTGTAGCTTAGATTACTATTACTGCCATTTTTATCTATTATTATTTGGGTAGAACCTTTTACTTTTTCATGTGATACAAATTGTTAAATGCACAGAAGACAAAATGTGTTACTATTTTTCTATATTCTAATCATCTTTTTTTAATTTATTATTTTTAAATGGAAATCATTGATCTTTCTTTCTTACTTAACCTCCCTGGTGGTATTCTCGAGTCTGGCTCGGGGTGAGATTTCAGTACCATTAGCGGTAACCCCGAGCCAGATTCAGGGTGCATCGCAGTATCCAGGGAAAGTTACTTACTTTGTCCCCTGGATCCTGTGATGTCTCCCCGCTGTGTGTGCGAGCTGTCTCCTCGCTCGATTCACACAGTGCCGCCGAGCTCCGCTCCCTGCGACGTTGCGGCGCACGGGGGCGGAGATCGGCACCAAATTCAAAAAAGTAAAAACACAATACACATACAGTATACTGTAATCTTACAGATTACAGTACTGTATAAAAAAATACACACCCCCTTTATCCCAAGTGGTCTGTCCAGTGCCCTGCATGCACTTTTATATTATAAATACAGTTTTTTCTGCCTGGGATTTGGAGATTATCCATAGCAACCAAAAAGTGTCCCTTTATGTCAAAAGTGGTTTTAGACCAGCTAAAAAACAGTGATAATAATTTAGAATCACTTGCAGAATTGAGTGATAGCTATTTGTGGGGAAATTCGTCATCAAACACTAAATCTAACGACAGCGACAATTCTGCAACTGAGCAAATTTCAGTGTTTTTGATTTGATTACATTATTGAATAATTTTTATTATTTTTATATTATTATTTGTTATATTTATTTATAGTTATTTATTATAATATAATTTATGATTTTGTGTTTCAAACTTTATCATACCCGGGGTGTCTACTAGACTCTTGTTTGGACAGATTTAACTGAGTTATTTCCTAAGAATTACAGGCCTACAATATAAAACGCCAAATTTCCATGCAGAATAATGGCACCGCTTTCAGCACCTAAAATCAGACAGAATCATACCACCAGGGAGGTTAACCTTGTGACTGCTTATCATATAACATAAAAAAAGAAATTATAGTTACACACAAGTAATTAATTTTGAAGACATTTATAATTATTATCTACATTTGTCGTGAAAAAAAAGAAAAACGAAAACTATAGCTTCATGCCGAGTAAATGTAATTACTTTAGAGGACATTTAAAATAAATAATATGGTTGCTGTGGAAATAGTACAATGTACTTTGTTACAGAAAACCTTGAATACAAAAACAGTTATAAAATAATGTAATGTTTTTTTTTTTTTTCTTGTTTAATTTACTTCCTAATACTCTGTAGTGAAACGAACTAGATTAATGAATACATCCAGATATGGGGATTGCTTCAATTCTCATTTTTTTTATTATATATTTATAAAGCTCAGTGCACGACATGGTCTTTGAACTTTGGTTTTATTTTATTATGGCTTTTTTTTTTTTTGGGGTGCATTGCATGAACTTGTGCAGTAAAGTATTGTGTGCCAAAGCACCACACAGTTATTCCTCCTAATGCCATAGATGGCATTCAGTTTAGGGAATCCCCTTTATTAAAATGATTTATTCACACAATCACGGATTTGCTGCGGGAGGATGATCTTGGTCATGTACTTGTATTTCTCATTTCAGATATTGAAAATAGCCCAGAGACTATACAACATACCCCCAAACAGTACCATAATTTTTGGGACTCTCCAACTATTTAAAAAAAATCTCAGCATTCCATGGATCAGAGAAGGATCCTGCTAAAGAAGTGAGACAAAAGTCCTGTTGCTAAATGGCATGCACAGGGAGTGAGTTTTACCTTGTTTATTTCCTTTTCAGACTAGTTACCCCACAGCTGATGGGAGCAGCTAGGAGCCTGAGCAGACTCATTACCCTCCGGCTGATGGGAGAATCTGAAAGGTTTGACAGCCACTTAATATTTCTGCAGCTGGACCTCAGCTTCCAAACTTCTAATGATTGATTGCTGCAGCGTAAGCCTTGCCATACATTATACAATTTTCTTGTACAACTTTGCTTTAGATTTACCAAAACCATATAATAGGAGGTTAAACCTAAATTTTATTTGTACGCAATCAGGTAGGCCCTTGCACTACATAGCTGAAGGTAAATCTAAAGCCCCGTACACACGGTCGGACTTTTGGCCAACAAACTTCATTTTGAGCAAGTTGGACCAACAATCCGACCGTGTGTACGCTCCATCGGGCAAACTTTTTTTGCTTTTTTCTTGTTTTCATCGGACAAAAGTTGGGTCTGCAAACAGACAAACTTTTGCCCAACAAAAGTCAGATGGAGCAAAGTCCGACCGTGTGTACAGAAAACCATCTGACTTTTGTCCGATGGACAAAACAACTAATGTTAAAATCAACCAACAATAGCAGAAGTTGACCAAAGGGTGGCGGTAAAGAGCAGAAAAGAGCAGAAAAACCACGTGATGTTGCAAAAAGTTTTGGGAAAGTTTGCAGAAAAGTCTGAGCGTGTGTATGCTATAGGTGTTCCCGACCAACTCGGTTCGGACAAAAAACCACGGAAAAGTCAGATGGAAGTCCGACCGTGTGTATGGGGCTTAAGGCTACATTCACACTGGGGTTTGGGCGGCAGTAATGCGCCGCTATTTTTAGCGGCGATTTACCATTGTTTTTGCAGCGCTATTGGGCCACTAGCTGGGCACTTTTAACCCCCGCTAGCGGCCGAAAAAGGGTTAAAATCGCCCACGGCACTTTGCCAGCCCTTCAGCGCTGCCCATTTATTTCAATGGGCAGGGGCGCTGTAGGAGCGGTGTATAGGATGCGGCTACCAGGACTTTTTTGAGTGTCCTGCCAGTGCACCGCTCCAGTGTGAAAGCCCTCGGGCTTTCACACTGGAGTGAAAGAAGAGGCTCTTTCAGGGTGCTTTTCAGGTGCTATTTTTGGCGCTATAGCGCCTGCAAAGCATCTCAGTGTGAAAGTAGCCTAAAGAAAATTGAATAAGAAATTTGTATGGTGTATGGCCAGCCTAAATCCTGCTTTGTGTCTCAATGTTTGTGGCCTATTCCAGTGCTCCAGCTCTGTAAATGTGCCAGCTGTACCCTAGCTGTCAAAATTCTAATGTTTGCAACAGAGTAAAGCCCGGTACACACGTAATTTTTTTTATTTCGTTCAACCCAGCAGGCTGAATGAAAAAAAATGACAGATCACAGTACTATCACACAAGATGTTAATGTGGCGATCTCCACTGCTAGGCCTTTGTGTTCTGACAGGGGAACTGCCCGACGTCCCCCCCCTCCCCACGCCACCAGAACACACACTGATTAGCACTCACAGCATTTCCCTTTGACCAAAGCCAGCTTCTGTAGGAAAGACAGCTGTACACACTGACCGAACCTCAACCTGTTCCTGATGAACCGGTCGATATTCAACTAGGGCCATGGATCCCGCTCTGATCTTGATGATGTTAGGACCCTTTACTGCTAGACAATGGGAAGCTGCGGGGAACGGTCTAGCTACAGAGTGGAGTATCAAGTAAGTAAATCTTCCTTTATCGTTTCCCTAGGCAATGAACAAGCAATTAACCCTTGCATTGATGCTGTGCACTGTGATAAATTTTGTTAGTGTTTGGAGTTGGGCTTTAAGCTAAAACTGCCTTGTCCCTCCCTCTTACATTGCCATCTCACCAAGCTGCTTGCATACTGTCCAGCAACTGTATAATATCGTTGGCTATTGTCTGTCAAATGACACACTCTAATGATGAAATCAAAAAGATAAATATAAGAGAAAGCCTGCTCGTCTCTACCACTTATATGGCTACCTTACAAAACTGCTTACATACTATCCAGCCAATGTACATTTTTTGTCTGCCAAATAATATATTTAAATATATTAAATATGAAGGGGGAAGAGGAGAAAAAAAAGGAACTACAGTGAAACCTCGGATTGCGAGTAACGCGGTTAATGAGGTTTTCGCAATACGAGCACTGTTTTAAAAAAAAATCCTGACTCGGTTTGCGAGTGTTGTCTCACAAAGCGAGCAGTATTCAAGCCACAGCGGTGTGCAGTACTGCGTTTGGCCTGAGGTAGGGGGTTCCGGAGCTGGGGGGGATTCTATAGCCAATAGCAGGCTGTTTATTGGCTAAGGATCCACCCACTGCCGTCTGTCAATCACAAGGGGAGCCGACTTGATGAGGAAATAGTATCTGTAAATCTCCATCTGGATCTGCCCCGGGACAAAACTTTCCACTGCTGTGCTGTCTGACAGGTGCAATGACGGGGAAGAAGCACAGTTGCACTGAGGGTGCACCTCCACACTTAGTGTATGCCCCAGATTTCTGTGCATGTTCACAGCAGCTACATTAATATTCCACCTGCACTGACATTCGTCAGGTAGAATCATGTGGGAATTCTAAAAAGTGTCTTAGACACTCCTTATGAATATTCTTTATATGTTTAGTGCTGCACTTGGTTGTTGTAACTAGGGATGAGCCGAACACCCCCCAGTTCGGTTTGCATCAGAACATGCAAACAGGCAATAAATTTGTTCGAACATCCGAACACCGTTAAAGTCTATGGGACTCGAACATGAAAAATCTAAAGTGCTAATTTTAAAGGCTTATATGCAAGTTATTGTCATAAAAAGTGTTTGGGGACCCGGGTCCTTCCCCAGGGGACATGTATCAATGCAAAAAAAGTTTTAAAAACTGAAGTTTTTTCGGGAGCAGTGATTTTAATAATGCTTAAAGTGAAACAATAAAAGTGAAATATTCCTTTAAATTTCGTACCTAGGGGGTGTGTATAGTATGCCTGTAAAGTAGCGCTTGTTTCCTATGCTTAGAACTGTCCCTGCACAAAGTGTCATTTCTGAAGGAAAAAAGTAATTTAAAAGTACTCGCGGCTATAATGAATTGTCGGCTCCCGGCAACACAGAGAACAGTCATTGAAAGTCATTGATAAAAAAAAAAATAATGCATGGGGGTCCCCCCAATTTCAATTACCAGGCCCTTCAGGTCTGGTATGGATATTAAGGGGAACCCTGCGTCAAATAAAAAAAATGATGTGGAGTTCCCCCCAAATATCCATACCAGACCCTTTATCCGAGCACCCAACCTGGCAGGCCGCAGGAAAAGAGGGGGACGAGAGAGCGCCCCCCCTCCTGAACCGTACCAGGCCACATGCCCTCAACATGGGGAGGATGCTTTGGGGGTCTGTGACCCCTCAAAGCACCATGTCCCCATGTTGATGGGGACAAGGGCCTCATCCCCACAACCCTTGCCCGGTGGTTGTGGGGGTCTGCGGGCGGGGGGCTTATCGGAATCTGGAAGCCCCTTTAACAAAGGGGACCCCCAGATTCCGACCCCCCTATGTAAATTGGTAATGGGGTACATTGTACCCCTACCATTTCACAAAAGAAAGTGTCAAAATTTTAAAAACCACACAGACACCGTTGTGAAAAGTCCTTTATTAAAAATAAAGGTTCCCGTGATGCGTTAGAGGGGGCTGGATGGGTAACCCCGCCCCCTCTAACGCATCATGGGGATTTCCGACCTCGGTTATAAAAGAACTGTCAACACTGCTTGCGCGTCATTAGCCGGGAGGCTCCGGTGCAGGGAAGATGTGCGTCGTTCATCGCTGGAGATTCATGGATCATCGCTGGACAGACTGCATTACAACGCTGGAATGGGTTTTTTTTTTTTTAATAAAGGACTTTTCACAATGGTGTCTGTGTGGTTTTTACATTTTTTGAAACTTTATTTTGTGAAATGATAGGGGTACAATGTACCCCATTCCCAATTCACATAGAGGGGGGTCGGAATCTGGGGGTCCCCTTTGTTAAAGGGGGCTTCCAGATTCTGATAAGCCCCCCGCCCGCAGACCCCCACAACCACCGGGCAATGGTTGTGGGGATGAGACCCTTGTCCCCATCAACATGGGGACATGGTGCTTTGAGGGGTCACAGACCCCCAAAGCATCCTCCTCATGTTGAGGGCATGTGGCCTGGTACGGTTCAGGAGGGGGGCGCTCTCTCATCCCCCCCTCTTTTCCTGCAGCCTGCCAGGTTGCATGCTCGGATAAAGGGTCTGGTATGGATTTTTGGGGGGAACTCCAAAACATTTTTTTTTATTTGGTGCGGAGTTCCCCTTAAAATCCATACCAGACCTGAAGAGCCTGGTATGGATATTTGGGGGGAACCCTACGTCATTTTTTTTTCCCAATGACTTTCAATCACTTTTCTTTGTATTGCCGGGACCGACAATTCATTATAGCCACGAGTAGTTTTAAATTACTTTTTTTCCTTCAGAAATTACATTTTGTGCAGAGACTGTTATATACACGGGAAACATGCGCTACTTTAAAGGCATACTTTAGACACCCCCCACGTACGAAATTTCAAGGAATATTTCACTTTTATTGATTCACTTTAAGCATTATTAAAATCACTGCTCCCGAAAAAACGGCAGTTTTTAAAACTTTTTTTTTGCATTGATACATGTCCCCTGGGGCAGGACCCAGGTCCCCAAACACTCTTTATGACAATAACTTGCATATTAACCTTCAAAATGAGCACTTTAGATTTCTCCCATAGACTTTTAAAGGGTGTTCCGCGGCTTTTCGAATTTGCTGCGAACACCCCAAATTGTTCGCTGTTCGCCAAACGCGTGAACAGCCAATGTTCGAGTCGAACATGAGTTTGACTCGAACATAAAGCTCATCCCTAGTTGTAACCTGTCTCTCTGTTTTGTTGTTCTACATGGAGTGGAGTTTAGAGCATATAACTGTTGCATCACTTTTTAATTAGGTTCCTGCAGGTCAAAAGTATTTTGAGTAGAACACACTTTAAAAAAAAAGTTTACTGATAGGTGCAACAAAAACTGTGCTACCTGATGATTGCTACAGAGTACGATCACTTTAAGATCATGGGGCATCTGACAGATTTAACAAAAAATATACTGTACACATGGCAGGAAAACAGAAGTAGAACAAAATGGTGTAATTCTGTTATTTTCTGCCTGCATTGTCTAAATTCACTGTGAGCTCTGACTTATGCGGATAAGTTTCCTGTTGACTATTTATCAGTAATTTAACCACTTAAGCCCCGGACCATTTGGCTGGCCAAAGACCAGAGCACTTTTTGCGATTCGGTACTGCGTCGCTTTAACTGACAATTGCGCGGTCGTGCGACGTGGCTCCCAAACAAAATTGGCGTCCTTTTTTCCCCACAAATAGAGCTTTCATTTGGTGGTATTTGATCACCTCTGCGTTTTTTTTTTTTTTTGCGTTATAAACAAAAATAGAGCGACAATAAAAAAAAAAAAGCAATATTTTGTACTTTTTGCTATAATAAATATCCCCAAACAATATATAAAAAAACTATTTCTTTCCTCGGTTTAGGGAGATACATATTCTTCTACATATTTTTGGTAAAAAAAATCGCAATAAGCGTTTATTAATTGGTTTGCGCAAAAGTTATAGCATCTACAAAATAGGGAATAGTTTTATGGCATTTTTATTAATATTTTTTTTTCTACTAGTAATGGCAGCGATCAGCGATTTTTATCATGACTGCGTCTTAATGGCGGACACATCGGACACTTTTAACACCATTTTGGGACCATTGTCATTGATACAGCGATCAGTGCTATAAAAATGCACTGATTACTGTAAAAATTACACTGGCAGCGAAGGGGTTAACTAGTAGGGGGCACTGAAGGGGTTAAGTGTGTCCTATGGATGTGTTCTAACTGTGGGGTGGATGGGCTATGTGTGACACGACACTGATCACCGCTCCCGATCACAGAGAGCTGTGATCAGTGTCCTGTCACTAGGAAGAATGGGGAAATGCTTGTTTACATTAGCATTTCCCCATTCTTCTTCTCCGTGAGACGATCGCGGATATCCTAGCGGACATCGGGTCCGCGGGACCCGTGGTCAGACTCACGGTGGCGGTGCATCCACAATGCTGCATCTTAAAGGGGGATGTACAGATATATCCATCTGCCCAGCCGTGCCATTGTGTTGACGTATATCGTCCTGCGCTGGTCCTTAAGCGGTTAATACTAGTAACATTTTTCTAACCATTAGCAAAGGTACTCAGCAGAAGAAAACATTTCTCATTGCTGTTCATCACTACTTGTTAGAGTCTCTGCATGGTAATGTACATTCTTTCAAGTTCTTACATTCTTTCATGTTCTTACATATAAAACTACAGGAGTGAAACAATTCTCCATCTCTTCAATGTTAAAGCTATAAAATGTTAGTGCTTCTGAACAGAAGCCAGATTGGGTTAAAGCAAATGTTAGGTAATTAAGATTCCCATTAGCGCTGACTCATGGCAGTTTCTGTGTTTTACAATTGTACAAGATAACCTAAAAGCTTTATTTGTTCTTCCTATGGTTTACTGCCTTGTCAGTGCTTTTTTTGACTCCTATCTATTTACCCATGGCAAAGAAAAATTCCTGTGAAATTTATCTAAAATTATAGACAGGATAACTGAAAAAAATAATACCAAAAGGCATAATGACAGTAACATTAACCATGATTTGAAATGTGTTTATCGACAATTTTCTGAGATACTCCAAAATCTGCTGGTATAAAGACATTGGCTAACCACAAGGAAGATGTGTATGGTTTGAATCAGCTCCACCAGATATTTGTTTGATTTACCCCTGCAATCCGTTTTACACCAACTGAACCAATCATCTTTTTGTCTTCGTGTTTTTTTTTTAATAACATTTAAACCTGCTCACAGAGACCTATACAAAGTATATCCTATAGGAATATAGAACACACCACAGGTTATCTTTTATAATGGTAAGTGGAAGGAGTTGTAAAAAAATATATGAATTTTATATACTTTTACTTACAAAGGCGAGGACAGGAAATGGCTTTGATGAATCTATTTTATATATACTGTATATAGTTTGCCAGGGCGGAGAGTAGCAATTTAGGGATCAAGAAGATGCAAAAAAAAAAAAAAAAAAAACCCTAGCTAGCCATAACAGAACATTCTGTTAGTATGGAAATGGTATATTAAGAGAAGCGAGCCATTTTGGGGGCCCCTCTTGAAGTACCTGCCTGAATTGTGAAGAAAATACATACTAGTATTACCATGGATTTCTTAAAGTGATTGTAAACATTCTTTTTTTTTTTCTTCTAATAACAGTCATGTTATACTTTCCTGCTCTGTGCAATGGTTTTGCGCAGAGCAGCCCCAGACTTTCTCTTATGGGGTTAATTGACACACCCAATGCAGCTCAGCCCTACACCCGCTCCCTCGTTACTGGATTTAATTGATAGCAGCTGAAGCCAAAGGCTTCTGATGCTCTCACTGAGTCCAGTGAGGAGGGAGAAAGAGAGCAGCACCACTACTATCAGGCACAGTGCTGGATCGAGAACCGGCTCAGGTAAGTATTTGGGGAGGGGGGGTATTCTATGATACATCTACCAGAAAAACATTATAAATGACAGGAAATTTAACATTTTGGTGGAAGGAAGAATGTAAAAACTGCAAGGTGAAAGGAAAGAAAAAAAAAATAGTCTGGTTGATTTACTAAAGACAAATAGACTGTTCAATTGCAAGTGAAATTTTCCTTTAGAATAGTGAATTAGGTGAATCTCTGCTGACTTCCATCACTCTATTATGTGCAAGAAAAATTGCTGTTTATTTTTTTTTTTTTTTCCTTTTACATAAGTGATTCATTTCTGCAAAGTGAATTTCCACCACATTCACTAAGCTAAGGGAAAATTCCCTTCGCAAAGTTAACTGCCTATTTTCCTTTAGTAAATCCACCCCAGTATCTCATTGTGCAAAGGACCCTCTCCCAACTTTACCAAATTTTACCACTTACCAAATTTTTCTTTTAAATTTGGCATTGGCACATATCCCACATGGCAGTGCCCAACTTCCAGTGCCTTTTTAAAAATATCTTGCCTATTAGCTCTAAAAATGGCCAGAATTTACTAACCGGATTCACCCCTATAGACTTCAATTGGATTGGCCTCTAAGTTCAGATTCTCTGAATTTCATACAGGATTCACTGAACTTCTGGCAAATAAAACTGGGGCAGGTTCACTCATCACCAGTTAGAATCATTGTCAGCTGTCCCCACTTGAAAATTTTACTCTCTCTGTTTGCCACAGTGATTACTCTCCCTTCGACTGCGTCACTTTCAATAGGGATACTTGTTCTGGTGACAACTTTATATGAGGGGATTTCCTTTACTTTGGTAAGATTTCCTCCCACTTTCTGTTGTATCTACAGGATGAGAAGCAAAGGAAAACCCACTCATTGGGACGAAAAATAACAACAAAAAAAATCTTCCAGGTTTTAACCATTTTCTACTCTATCCAAAATGAAAAAGAAAATTTCGTTTTGGCTGTAGCTATACTTTAAATTAATAATTATGGTTCTTCATCTTAATTTACATGTATTTTATATATTTAACTGCTATGGATTCAATTTATAAAAATCTAACTCTATAAAATACCATTAAATTAAAAAATGATTCAATTATAATGTTGGAAGATTTCAAGGTTTGGGATGTAAGCATGCTGTGCAAACACCTAATTTAATTATTTTAATTCTTATTAAGAAAAATATAATTGTGAGGAAATTGATCCTGCTTTATTTCACATAAAATGTTAAACTAATTGTCTTAGAAATAATCTTCCCTGACAGCTTAGGTGAATGTGTAGCATAATAAACAGGTACAGGAAATGTTTAAAATGTTAAATTTGTATCACCAAATTGTGTTTTTTTAAACAGAAAAGATTACTTATTTCAATGTAATGTAGCTAGCGTGATTAGAAAAAAGGTAAACACTATGTCAAGAGATAGGCAAGAGAGTCAATAAATGTTAACTCTGTCTCTAATCAGAGCTTGCTTTGCAGACAAATTATGACCAATGAATCAGTAGTTCATCTAAATGACATTTAAAATATTAGCAAGGAATTAATAAGGTGGGGGTGAGGGAGAGTTGAACCTCTATCACAAACTGGAGCATTTCAAAGCACTGGTCCATTCTGTAGACCCAGTCATCCAATGGGTTATAGCAGGGCTCAAAATTTCAAGTCCTGAGCTACTAGTCAGGCCTCAAGGGTTACTTGCCACCAGTCGCCCCCACCCAACCCCTACCCTGCCCCACCCCTAATTCCGCCCCTAAACACGCCCTCATAAATTATCTCATGAAATGACACTTAAATGTTTTTTGCAGAATTAAGTTATAAAAATAAATATTAACAACAACTATATCCATGTCCACCATGAAGCCCACCCGTGTCCACCATGCAGCCCACCCGTGTCCACCATGCAGCCCACCCATGTCCACCATGCAGCCCACCCGTGTCCACCATGCAGCCCACCCGTGTCCACCATGCAGCCCATCCGTGTTCTCCATGCAGCCCATCCGTGTTCTCCATGCAGCCCATCCGTGTTCTCCATGCAGCCCACCCGTGTTCTCCATGCAGCCCACCCGTGTTCACTATGCAGCCCACCTGTGTCCTAAAAAACACCCGAAGGACTCCAAGATGGTGAGAAATAAGATTCTCTGGTCTGATGAGACCAAGATAGAACTTTTTGGCCTTAATTCTAAGTGGTATGTGTGGAGAAAACCAGGCACTGCTCATCACCTGTCCAATACAGTCCCAACAGTGAAGCATGGTGGTGGCAGCATCATGCTGTGGGGGTGTTTTTCAGCTGCAGGGACAGGAAGACTGGTTGCAATTGAGGGAAAGATAAATGCGGCCAAGTACAGGGATATCCTGGACGAAAGCCTTCTCCAAAGTGCTCAGGACCTCAGACTGGGCCGAAGGTTTACCTTCCAACAAGACAATGACCCTAAGCACACAGCTAAAATAATGAAGGAGTGGCTTCACAACAACTCCGTGACTGTTCTTGAATGGCCCAGCCAGAGCCCTGACTTAAACCCTATTGAGCATCTCTGGAGAGACCTAAAAATAGCTGTCCACCAACGTTTACCATCCAACCTGACAGAACTGGAGAGGATCTGCAAGGAGGAATGGCAGAGGATCCCCAGATCCAGGTGTGAAAAACTTGTTGCATCTTTCCCAAAAAAACTCATGGCTGTATTAGATCAAAAGGGTGCTTCCACTAAATACTGAGCAAAAGGGTCTGAATATTTAGGACCATGTGATATTTCAGTTTTTATTTTTTAATAAATCTGCAAAAATGTCAACAATTCTGTGTTTTTCTGTCAATATGGGGTGCTTTGTGTACATTAATGAGGAAAAAAATTAACTTACATGATTTTCGCAAATGGCTGCAATATAACAAAGAGTTAAAAAAATTAAGGGGGTCTGAATACTTTCCGTACCCACTGTATTCCATTTTAAATATATAGTCTATTCTTTCAAACCATTCCTTTATTGTGTGTTTTCCCGTATCTAGCCATTTTGTTCCTTTTGCTTCATTCAATATGTATGGGATCAAAGTTCTCTTATGTTGTTTTTTTTTAACTACTTTTTATGGAATAAACATGTCCATGGATCAGTTATTATCACCTTCCTTGTAATTTCCCTTATATAATATTGTATCTCTTGCCAGAACTCCTTTATTGTTATACATTCCCACCATATATGGATCATGTTGCCTATCTGTTTGCAGCCTCTCCGACATAGTGGGGATTTATCTTGTTGGTATTTTTGGATCTTTTCAGGTATTATATACCATCTCAGCAAGCACTTATAATTCCTTTCTATTGTGTTTATGTCAGTCCCGTAGTCATCTACTGCTCCCATCACTTTAATCATCTGTTGCTCATCTAATCGTGACCCCAACTCCCCTTCCCATTTTCAAATGAAAGGAGGTTTTTCCAGCCCCTCAAGATCTGTAAGTATTTTATAGATCTGAGATATTCCATGTTTTAGTGTTGTCTGTGCATTACATAGACGTTCTGTTGGGTTTAACCACTTAAGCCCCGGACCATTTGGTAGCTAAAGGACCAGAGGTGAATTCAGAATTTTGCACTGCGCTGCTTTAACTGTAAATTGTGCGGACATGCAATGTTGTACCCAAACGAAATTTGCGTCCTTTTCTTCCCACAAATAGAGCTTTCTTTTAATGGTATTTGATTGCCTCTGCGATTTTTATTTTTTGCGATATAAATGGAAAAAGACCGAAAATTTTGAAAAAAAATGATATTTTCTACTTTTTGTTATAAGAAAAAATTAATAAACTCAATTTTAGTCATACATTTAGGCCAAAATGTATTCAGCCACATGTTTTTAGTAAAAAAATGTCAATAAGCGTATATTTATTGGTTTGCGCAAAAGTTATAGAGTTTACAAACTAGGGTACATTTTCTGAAATTTACACAGCTTTAAATTTATGACTGCCTATCTCATTTCTTGAGGTGCTAAAATGACAGGGCAGTACAAAACCCCCCCAAATGACCCCATTTTGGAAAGTAGACACCCCAAGGAAATTGCTGAGAGGCATGTTGAGCCCATTGAATTTTTTTTTTGTCTTAAGTGATTGAATAATGACTAAAAAAAAATAAAATAAAAAAAATTACAAAAAGTTTTCACTAAATGATATATTGCTCACACATGCCATGGTTATATGTGGAATTGCACCCCAAAATAAATTTTGCTGCTTCTCCTGAGTACGGGGATACCACATGTGTGTGACTTTTTGGGAGCCTAGCCGCGTACGGGACCCCGGAAACCAAGCACCGCCTTCAGGATTTCTAAGGGCGCAAATTTTTGATTTCACTCCTCACTACCTATCACAGTTTCGAAGGCCATAAAATGCCAAAATAGCACAAAACCCCCCCAAATGACCCCATTTTGGAATATAGACACCCCAAGCTATTTGCTGAGAGGCATGGCGAGTATTTTACAGCTCTCATTTGTTTTTGAAAATGAAGAAAGAATATATATATATATATATTTTTTTTTTTCAATTTTCAAAACTTTGTGACAAAAAGCGAGATCTGCAAAATACTCACAATACCTCTCAGCAAATAGCTTGGGGTGTCTACTTTCCAAAATGGGGTCATTTGGGGGGGTTTGTGCCATCTGGGCATTCCATGGCCTCCGAAACTGTGATAGGCAGTGAGAAGTGAAATCAAAAATTTACACCCTTAGAAAGCCTGAAGGCGGTGCTTGGTTTTTGGGGTCCCGTGCGCGGATAGGCTCCCAAAAAGTCTCACACATGTGGTATCCCCGTACTCAGGAGAAGCAACAGAATGTATTTTGGGGTGTAATTCCACATATGCCCATGGCATGTTTGAGCAATATATCATTTAGTGACAACTTTGTGCAAAAAAAAAAAAAAAAAAATTGTTGTTTTTCCGCAACTTGTGTCAACATATAAAATATTCCATGGACTCGACATGCCTCTCAGTATATAGCTTGGGGTGTCTACTTTCCAAAATGGGGTCATTTGGGGGGGGTTTTGAACTGTTCTGGCATTTTATACACAACATTAGGAAGCTTACATCCACTCTTCTAACCACTTGAAGACAAACCCCTTTTTGACACTTTTTGTTTACATGAAAACATTTTATTTTTTGCAAGAAAATTATGTTGAACCCCCAAACATTATATATATTTTTAAAGCAAAGGCCCTACAGATTAAAATGGTGGGTGTTGCATTTTTTTTTCTACACAGTATTTGCGCAGCGATTTTTCAAACGCATTTTTTGGGTTAAAAAATACACTTTTTTAAATTTTAATGCACTAAAACACACTATATTGCCCAAATGTTTGATGAAATAAAAAAGATGATCTTAGGCCGAGTACATAGATACCAAACACGACATGCTTTAAAATTTCGCACAAACGCGCATTGGCGACAAACTACATACATTTTTAAAAGCCTTTAAAAGCCTTTACAGGTTACCCCAGTAGATTTACAGAGGAGGTCTACTGCTAAAATGACTGCCCTCGATCTGACCTTCGCGGTGATACCTCACATGCATGGTGCAATTGCTGTTTACATATGACGCCAGACCGACGCCAGACCGACGCTATTTTTAAATTGTTCCTTCCAAGTATTTTTTTTTTAATCATTTTTATTGTTATCTCAGGGAATGTAAATATCCCCTATGATAGCAATAGGTAGTGACAGGTACTCTTTTTTTGAAAAAACTGGGGTCTTCTAGACCCTAGATTTTTCCTCTGCCCTCAAAGCATCTGACCACACCAAGATCGGTGTGATAAAATGCTTTCCCAATTTCCCAATGGCGCTTTTTATATCCGGGGGGGCATTCCCTCCCACTGCTTGTAAAAGCAGTCCAGAGGCTTATTAGCCGCTAGGATTGCTTTTACATGAAAGCCGGCCGCAGGCTGAAAAGAATGATACCAAGATGATACCTAAACCCACAGGCATCATTCTGGTATAAACATTCAAAGTCCAGCAACATACCAGTACGTTGCTGGTCCTTGTTGGACATGTATTGCAATCTTTTTTTTTTCATGCAGCCAGTTGGCTGAACGAAAAAAGAGATTGATCAGTGGGTATGCCCACCATTAGAATACCGCCCTTCATCCACCCACTTCTGTCATGGATATGCATTAATGTCTGTCTGCCATCTTACCTTCCTCCTCATGTGTTCATCTAGAGACCAGACCTCCTTCACCTGGCTTCCTTTATAATCTCCTCCCAGCCTGACTCCACCCCAGGCCCTATCACTGAACACTATATTAACCTGTGCACTGCAAGCCTGCTTTGCTGATCAACGTGTTTGTTAGGCATTGTGTGTTTCTGTTCCTACCTTCCGTGTGCTACGTCTGTCTCTCTGTTACGTTATTGGCTTGTCCCCGACTATCCCTGTCTGCTCGTGACCCTTGACCTTCGGCTCGTTCTTCGTTATCCTTGTCTGCTTGTGGCCCCTGACCTTCGGCTTGTTATTCGGTTCTCTCTATCGTGTGCTGCTGCTTCCCCTTATCCTACGGGGCGTGAGCTAGGAAACTCCAGGGGCCGCGACCTGGTCCCAGCCTGCAGCGTAACATCCTCACCACTAGAGGCCCTGGAGAAGACCAGCTGGGTCTTAGACTCCGCGCCCTGGGGAATCTTGGCTCTCGCTTCCGTTGGGATCCCGGTTGTGCTCCTCTGGTCCCGCTTTCCACAACCACCCAGTTTCCTATCCGCAGAAGCCAGCCATAGGGTTCACTACCTCGCGGTGCACTCCTGTCCCCCTACGGTGTGCATCTGTCACCTGGCCACAGGTGACCCTGACAACTTCCAATGATGGGCATACACGCACCATTTATATATGCCGAAGCATGGGGGCATCCTCCCGCAAAAAAGTTATGCCGCACACACATGGTCGGACTTTTCCACGGGCAAGCCTCCATCGGAATTTCGACCGTATGTACGCGGCATTAGGAGCAAAATCGCTCCTCCGCTCCTGCTGCCCCAATGCTTCGGCATATATGCTTTTTTTATTTAACTGTGGTGGTGAAATCACCTCCTACAGCACTGGAGTCGCAGGGATCAGGCCTGTCTCTGCGAACGCTGCAGTTATGTGTGTTTTTGTTTTGTAAGTGACAGTGATCGATCGATACTGCACTTGGGTGGCCTGGGCTGGACGGAGGGGCAAAACGCAGGTGCCAGCAGGTATCTGGGCTGATCCCGCTAACACTGCGTTTTTGGGAACCCTAAACTGCTGGGGACGCTAGTATAGATCTGATCAGATCAGATATTGATCTGTTCAGATACTATACCACTAAGGGGGTGTATGCTTCACACGTGGGTGTTAGCGTTACTGGCACTAACCTGATGCTGCCTGGGGTGTGACGCAGACCCTCTCTGACGCTAAAACCTAATTGATATCACCCGCCGGGCGATCAGGGGGTTAAACCTTTATTGGGTTATATACGGCGGGTGCCCTGACACTATAAAAAGCAAACTAACTAACCAGCGTCACCCGTAACACTTATATGGTGATCACTGGTGAAAGGGTTAACTAGGGGCAATCAGGGGGTTAAAACCTTTATTAGATAATATATGGGGGTACCTGACGCTATAAAAACCTGCGGCGAACC
This sequence comes from Rana muscosa, assembly GCA_029206835.1. Taxonomy (NCBI): domain Eukaryota; kingdom Metazoa; phylum Chordata; class Amphibia; order Anura; family Ranidae; genus Rana; species Rana muscosa. The sequence goes on from CM055116.1 coordinate 934,009,264, forward strand.
TAAAAAAAATTACTGGCTACCGATCTGCATCACCGACACTAAGACAGCGATCAGAAAAACGATCGCTTAGCGACAGTGGTGATAGGGGGTGAAAGGGTTACCTGGGGGGCGATCAAGGGGGTTAAACCTTTACTAGATAATATATTGGGGTACCTGACGCTATAAAAACCTGCGGCGAACCTAAAACAAATTACTGGCTACCGATCTGCATCACCGACACTAAGACAGCGTTTAGAAAAACGATCGCTTAGCGACAGTGGTGATAGGGGGTGAAAGGGTTACCTGGGGGGTGATCAAGGGGGTTAAACCTTTATTAGATAATATATTGGGGTACCTGAAGCTATAAAAACATGCGGCGAACCTAAAAAAAATTACTGGCTACCGATCTGCATCACCGACACTAAGACAGCGTTTAGAAAAACGATCGCTTAGCGACAGTGGTGATAGGGGGTGAAAGGGCTACCTGGGGGGCGATCAAGGGGGTTAAACCTTTATTAGATAATATATTGGGGTACCTGACGCTATAAAAACCTGCGGCGAACCTAAAAAAAATTACCGGCTACCGATCTGCATCACCGACACTAAGACAGCGTTTAGAAAAACGATCGCTTAGCGACAGTGGTGATAGGGGGTGAAAGGGTTACCTGGGGGGCGATCAAGGGGGTTAAACCTTTATTAGATAATATATTGGGGTACCTGACGCTATAAAAACATGCGGCAAACCTAAAAAAAATTACTGGCTGCCGATCGGCATCACTGACGCTAAGACAGCGATCAGAAAAATGATCGCTTAGCGACAGTGGTGATAGGGGGTGAAAGGGTTATCTGGGGGGTGATCGGGGGGTTAAACCTTTATTAGGGGGGGTTAGGGGGCTACACTGGACCTAAAACTGAATGTACTGACACTTTTACAGTCACAAATGTCACTGATTGCAGTGATCAGTAGATAAATGGTCACTGCAATCAGTGACACTGTGACTGGGGGCTGGGGGGGTGATCTGGGGGTGTCTGGGGGGGCCTGGGGGGCGATTTATGTCCCTATGTGTCCTGGTGTCATTGTAGTGTTGTGTGCACTGACCTGATGTCTTCTCTTGTACGGCGCTCGGTATATGTGAGCGCCGCACCAGAGATGACATCACTTCCTCCTGCTTCCTCTGCCTGACACAGACAGAGGGGGCATTTCCATTCGCCAGGAGCGATCGCGAGGGGGTGACCGGAAACGAATGGCTGCCCCCTCATCCCGGAACGCTCCCGGACACTTAGCCACTGCTCACTGTATAGGAGGGGGGTCTGATTGGACCCCCCAACTATACAAAGGCAATCACGTATGCTCTACATGATTGTGCCTGTCGGTGCCATTCTGCCGACGTATATATACAGTGAGCGGTCGTTAAGTGGTTAAAGGGGTTGTAAACCTTTGTGTTTTTTCACTTTAATGCATCCTATGCAGTGACTGGCCCCCTAGCCTGCCTGTTTTACTTACCTGACCCCCGAATTTCCATCAGCAAGTCCCCGCCATCCCTCTCTCCATGGGTTCCCGGCTCTTGATTAGATAGATTGATAGCAGCGCAGCCATTGGCTCCCGCTGCTGTCAATCAAATCCAATAACCTGGGTGGGGCCGAGTCCGGCATTCATGTCTGTGGACTCAAATGCTGGACTCGGGAGCACGCCCGCAAGGTAACCACCTCAGGAGAGCGCTTCTTAGAGGGGGATATCTGATGTGGGGAGGAGCCGCGAGAGCTTCCGTTGCCCTCAGAAGAGGAGGTTCGGGGCCACTCTGTGCAAAACGGGCTGCACAGTGGAGGTAAGTATGACATGTTTGTTATCTAAAAAAAAAAACTATTCTTTACAACCACTTTAAGTTCTCCTCTGTTCTAATTGGCTGTGGCAATGTTGTCACAAAATGCTTCAGCTGTAAATACCTCCATTCATTGATCTTTAATAAATCACTTTTATATTTTAACTCCTGGAACATTTTTATTTTTCCTTTATCTACTATGACTACGTCTTTTAATTATGTGTTCCCTACCTAGCTTCCAAAAAGTGTCCCTTTACCCGGCAAAAAAAAAAAATTGGCCCTGAAAGTGCAATTAGTGGTGAATTATATTCCCATTTTTCTTGCCTATAAATTAAATCCCATACTTTAAAAACATTTCTTGTCAAATCATGTGTACCTTCATCCAGTGTTCTGTACTTTCTTGGTATCCATACATTTTTATCTAAATGTGTTTTACTCAGAGTGCTTTCCATACCCACCCATCTTTTTGCATTTTTATTTTTGTCCATTCTATCATTCATGTCATTATAATTGCATTGTAATATCTTTTTATATCTGGTGCTGCTAATCTCCCATGCATTTTATCTCTACTCAATATCGCGTACTGTACTTTTGGCTTCTTATCCTGCCAAATATATATTAAGATCTTTGTTTTTATTGTTCTAAAGAAAGCCTGGGGAAGTGTTATTGGTATAATTTGAAATTTTGTATACTATTTTTGGGAGTATTACTATTTTTAACATATTTAGTCTTCCCATCCACAACAGTTGATAGTTTCCCATACATGACAGTTGATAGTTTCTTAATTTCTGTTTTAATTTCATTGAGCAGTGGAATAAAGTTAGCTTTGTACAGTTTCCCAAGGGAGGCTGTTAATTTTAAGTTAAAATATATTTAAGTTCTTTCCCCTCCCATGTGAACGGGAATTCGCTTTGTAGTGCCAGTGCTTCCTTCTTACTTAGACTTATATTGGAAGGAGCAACTGAGAATTCTATAGAGGTTGCACAGCACAACAGGGACATTGCATGGGAAGCTGGTATTAAAATGATTTTCAGGCAAAGCAGCCCAGTGCTTAAAGTTCAGTTTTTCGTTTTCTTTGTTTTTCTTCATTCATAAAATGTGTGTTTGTTTGAAAGCATCAAAACAAGCCACTTTTTTTTTTTTTTAAAGATGCATTATGTGTCCAGAGGGATTTTAATTAACCTTCAGCACACTAATAACCTTTATTGATGTATTTTCCGAGTGACTCTTCATTCTTGGTAAGCCAGGCATAAGCTAGCCATATTATTAGCAGTTATAAATATCTTTCAGCCTTCTTGCCAGAATATTTGTGTGTAGCATGGCATTTAAATATGTTTGTCAGGCTTCTAGAACATCCCATGTGTAGATGTTCCCCAGCTTTGTGTAAATGTAATGGTTCTTGGGGAGGCTATATTCTTGTAAATATAGTTTAATTTATTATAAATTGTTAATTAAAAAAAAAGGAAACTGTTCATGTTAATTGGTTCATAGGGTTTGGTTTACTTAAGACAAACAAGCTGTTCCCTTAGCTTAGTTAACAAGGTGAAGCTCTCGTGACCTCCATCTAATCATAACTCTATAGTTGTGTTGCTGCTCCTTTATTGTCTAAATCTCTTTAAATTCCGGTCATTCAGCACTTTAAACATGTAAGAGCAGCACACTTCAATCCCTCAACAGGTAGGTACATGCCAAAAGTTCTATTTACTTGATTTTCTGACCCATATATGAGTCTAATAAGGCTTAATCACTCTGAAAATCATAGTGCCTTCCTTATTAGTCCTCTTCTCTCCTCATTTTCACCCCCCCCCAAATAAAGAAGGAAGAACTCACATAGTGTAATACCTTTAATAACTTCACTTAAGTATCTAATAATGTGCTTACATGAGTATGTGACAACAAGCACCAGTGGATCACAATCAAATCCTTGGATTGTCTTCTTCACAATATCTCCAAAAAAGAAAATGAAATGGAGTACATCCATGCAAAAAGCATATATTTCAGTTTTTAATTGTGCTCACATTATATTGTGTTCAAATTCATTAACAACACCGTGCCTCTTCCCCCATGCACCAAACACCTTATACAAAGAACCTCTATAGCACAGGGTTGAGTGATCTCACTTGTAACAGCTCCTCTCATATATTTGCTCCTCCAAATTCCAAAATTCTCGGTTCCTAGTAATCAGTTTAAAATCAGAACATGAAAAGGCAAAATAAACTAATAGTGCACAAATCCCTTAATTAAAATGACCCATTAAAAGGATCCTTTGGCAAAGTCAATTATGAAAAAATGCATCAGAAAGTGACGTCAGATGCTGCTGCTGGAACTGGAATTGTCTATTCCGCCTTCTTTGATATTGGAAAGAGTGTATTTTTAGACCTAATAAATGTAATTTTAATGGATATTTCTGCACTATTGGCTTCTTTCACCTTTTTCGTGTACTGATTGTGACCTGATTATTGAAAACCAAGTATTTTGAAATCTGCAGAGCGAATATATGAATGGAGTGCGATCACCCAACCCTGTGCAATAGGGGTTGTTTGGGTAAAGTGTTTGGTGCAGGGGGGAAGAGGCACAGTGTTGTGAATTAATTTGATTACATTTTGCACATATGGGAGCATAGTATATTGTGAGCACAATTTAAGGTAAAATATATGCATTTTGTATGGATGTACTGCGCTGTTTAGTTTTCTTTTTTGGAGATATTGTGAAGAAGACAATCCAAGGATTTGATTAGGATCTACTGGAGGGAGTCTTTATTCGAAAGTGATATGTGTTATAAAGATTGATATTTTTGGTAAGAACATAGACAGGAGGGGTTAAGAAATCACTGATCTCAAATCACTGATGACAACAGGACATCATATGAGCACATTATTGGATACTTAAGTGAAGTTATTGAAGTTATTATGTGAGTTGTTCCTTTTTTGGGGGAATACAACTGATGAGACAGGAGGACTAATAAGGAAGGCACTGACGCATGTGGAGTGATTATGATTTTTTAGACACATTTAATCTTATGTGGATCAGAAAATCCGGTAAGACTTTGGGAGATTGAACTTTTGGGGATACACTTAACTATTGAGGGATTGAAGTGTGCTGCTTTTACACATTTGAAGCACTGGATGACCTGAATTTAAGGAGATTGGAACTTGCTAGGGGGCGTTAGATTATTGTCTGGTTTTTGGATTGTTTCTATTTTGGGCCACTTGTGCACTGGTGAACATTTGAACCACCCTTAATTGTCCAGTCAGTAGGTCGGGGGGAGGAAAGGTGACAATGAAAGAACATCAAAAGCCATTGTTTCCTGTAGCCACCTGTGAAATGGGTACTATTACCAAGATTTCAAGAGAAGAAAGGGTGTTCAACTGTGCATGTGGAAACTGTATCCTAATATAAGAATACGGTGGATCATTGTTTGGAATTTAATTCAGGTTTTGAAGTTCTATTTTACATCAGTGTTTTGTTTTATTTGTTTTTATAAAGCTGGTAATATATACAGTATGCTGGGTTAACTTGGTAAATGTGCACTTTTGGAGGAAAACCTTAAAAAAAAAAAGGTCAGGGTAGAACTGAGACTGAAAATGTGACAAGCAAAGAAACAAGATTGATTTCCCAACTCTATAATAAGTTGACAGTGAACCTGTAAAATTTGGAATACCGGGCAATAGGTTTAGCTTTCCATGCAGTGCCATAAGAAGTTACTTTTCTGATGTGCCCCCCCTTTTTTCCCCTGCCAGGTACATGGAAATATGTGGCACTCAGCTTCCCCACAATACAGTGCTCGGCGACTGAGCAGCCAAGTGCCAGTCTTGAGCATTATTAGGTGTAAACTATTTAGCATTTATTATATAAAGAGGTACACATAGGGGCTTTGTACTTTATAATCTCTTCTGGACTTTTTGCGTTGCCTAGTTTGAAAAAATTACAGGTTAAATTGATTTATCAATAACAATTTTTATTGATTGATTTATTTTTCTATTTACAAGAAAAAGGAGGATACAGACACTAAACACATAGTGAACAAACTTCAGTCATAACATACCAAGGACTTACTGAATATCTGTGACAATAAGGCTAAAGCCAAAAAAACTGTGCCTCAATGGAGGCCAGTAATATAGGCTTCACAGTATACACATGAACCAATTATAGAGCACATTATACAGGTATTCAGGTATCGGAAAGAAACAAAAACAAGAAGACTCTCTGCCATGGCTATAGGGCAGTTGGAGCATCATCATGCAAAGTATCACTAATAGATAGTTAAAGAGAAATATATAAAAATATTTAAAAAAAGGAATGCTCAAAATGAGCTCAGGTTTAATTTAAATAGTAAATAATAAATCTTTGAACTGAAAGTTGCGGAATACAGTTTCTACAGTAATCCAATGAACACCTTATCTTATCATATGAGTCCATTGATAGCTCTTTAGAATTGACAGACAAGGGGATCCAAGCAGATACTAACAATGACTTAGCAGATTCTTTGCCATTTTTCAGCTTGTTTACAGTCACCCTACTTAGTTCACTGCAAGGACGTCTCTGGGACTACAGTTTCCTAATTTATTTTCTTACTTTTTTTGTGATTCCTCTTTTCCTACCTAACCATTTCTGTTTTTATATTACTTATTACTAGGGTGTTTAAGAATCTCTGTGTCTTACTGCACATTAAACATGTGACTGGTTTCTTTTGCAGGGCTAAACTTACAGAAGGTGTCAGTACGTTTGGTATAAGGACCAGCTCACATTTATGGGATGTTAAAGAAAACATGGATTTTCCAGGGCGGCTGTCTCCTGTTATCATTGATTGCCAGAGGAAATATCCTATTTCAGAAAACAGGTAGGTAACAAATATCTTGACTTCTAGTTTTTTTGGAAACCTTACCTAAAATTGGTTACATGGTTATATAGTAATTAATTATTGCCATCACTTATTTATGTAATTTCATAAAGCATCTCCTCACTATAGTACTCTTTGTTTGCCTTTTCTAAGTCTGCCTTCTTTATGGGCATTTTTATTTTTGTGCTTGATATTCAATTCCACTATGTGTTTTTCTGTCCAAAATGTTACCCTTATTATGCAAAATTCAGGTTCATACTGATTATGGAAAATATCAAAGTAGATGTGTTTGTTATGTTCTGTATTGCATATAATTAGTTGTCCCTTGGAAATAGGTTTATTGGCATGGCCTTTTATACACAAAACAATACTAGTGACCATGGGTACAATTGAAGTTCCATATGCCTTGGAGGAATTTCCCATATCCTCCTTTACCCCTGTTCATGCCATACTGAGTACCTGACCTTTCATATCTCCAATATAGACATATAAATGTTCTATTCTTGTTCTGTGGACAGGGCGAAGCTTGGCTCAGTGTTGCTGTGTACAGTCAGTGCTGTGGGTGGGGTGTGCTCGGTAGGTATGGCTCGGTTGGTTTGGGTATCGGTGGTGGCAGATGGGTGTTCGGTGTGCGGGTGGGGCTTGGTGTCAGACGCGATCGGGTGGCTTTTTCTCCTGGAGCTGCTGAGGATCGCTGGGAAGTACCAGAGGACAGAGAGGGTTCTGGGTCGCTGGAGTGGTTTCCAGAGCCTGTGGCTGCCTCTGTCTCCCAGCTGTGCGAGAGGGAAGGATGTGCCCCGGACTCTGGAGGAGAAGGATGCCTGGACACCCTGACTCCCTGCATGGACTCTGACCATAAAAATCCAATCCTGATTGGATATACGTTTGGCGTTTTGGCCACACTATATGATGGTCCACAGGATCTGGTAAGAAGCTTGAGCACTTGGTGTCACCTGGTAGTCGCAGTACTGCGAATTGGGAATGTGGGATCACTAGAGCAACAAGTGAATCGTGGAAGATTTGTTCCTTTTGAACTTTTGTTGTGCACTTATTTTTCCACCCCAGCCCTTGTATATGGGCTTTTATGAACTTTTTTTTCATGTATTCGGTGATATTTTTACTCATGTGTTTTTCACTTAATAAGTTTGATATCACTATATTTGTTGATGTTTAATTCATTTGTGTTTTCACAACACTGATCTTTAGCGCTGCTTTATACATTTAATATATTTTTGCATTCGGTGTCACAGATTGCTTAAGCGGCCACTTACCTGTATTATATATGTTTTTAGCTTATATATTCTATGTTTTTCTATCTTTCTATAGGATGCAGCTACCACTAACAGTTCACCTAGTGCATCTAGCATATTCCCAGAGGGCTTACACTACAGAGCCTACACTATAGACTTATGCTGGCCATACACTATACGAAAAATCGTCCGAACGAACTTTCGAAAAACGAACGTTCGGTCGTGAGCGCAAACGATAGTGCCATCATGTAATGACTGATAAATCGTTCAGTGGACTTAAATAAAAAAAAATTGGTTTGTTTTTTTACATATACCTAGTGCAGAAAAATCAAACGGGAAACACATTAACCTTTCAATTTATTGTTCGTTTGGCAGAAAATTTCCAAACTTGTCCTTTGTTTTTTCGGCTCAAAAACGTCCCAACGATTATCGATTTTGTGCCCATTAACTGTTCAAAAAACAAACAAACTGTCTGAACGACCGATTTTCGGCCGATTTTTCATATAGTGTATGGCCAGCATTACACTACTGCTCAGGGCCTGGGAAATAATAACTAGTGCAGGTCGATTGTGGTGAATAGGGAAAATGGACCGTAAGATCAATCAAAGTCTTTCTGGTGTTAATTCCTCTTGTTAATGTATTGTACCAAATTCATGAAGCATTTGCAACACTTTTGGTTCTGACAGCGACTCATGCACTAAATTCAGGTAGTTCTAAAATGTACCACTTTTACCTTGTGTCACATTGAATGTGCCAAATGTAAAAGTGGAGCTAATAAAGACCAAAGGGTTGATTTACTAAAATAGACTGTGCACTTTACAAAGTTGCTCCAGAGCATAGTAAATAAGGTAAAGCTTCACTTTGCAAAGAATTCCCAATAACATGCAAGGAAAATAAAAGCAACTGCATTTTTGCTTGCACATGGTTGAATAATGAAAGTCAGCTTTTGCTCATTTACTAAGCTCTGGAGCAACTGCTCGAACAGTCACGTGAGTGCCGGAAGGCGCTCTGAAATAAGGTAGAATTCAGCACATGTTTTATAAAGCACAAAGAGTGGGGCACATGTACTTATCTAACAGAGGGGATTGTATGAACATACCATTGTTTTTATAGCAGCAGGACGGGGAGGGGCAGGAAGAGAGCGACACTGGCTGACAGCTCTAACAATATATAATGCAGCAAAGTGCCCATTTACTTAGCATGCTCAGCTGCAGGAGCAGCCCCTTTAAATCCATTTCCCCAGAACTTCCTTGGCTCCCGGATATGCCCAGAGACAATAAATTTCTCAGCTTCCCTCCATCAACAGCTCAGGGGGTGACACACACACACCTGTTGAGGTAAAGGTAGCTTGACAGGTGATCTGCAGCCAGGCAAGAGGCCCTCCACTATCAGAACCAGTGTGTGGGCAGTTGGGTTGGAGCCTAATAGCACATGGCTACACCAAAAGACAGAAACTATGTGGCATGATTGTTACCAGAGTACTGAAGCTCCAGTGGGGTGACCCTTGCTGTTCACCGGTGTTTACAAAGCTACCCTTGACTATTACATGACATAAGCTCTCACAGTAAGGGAGGGCTAAGAAAACAAAAATTAGCACAAAACTTCTATTTTTATAGCATAGTTGTGTTTTCCAAAATAATATAATCTTTTTAATTAATAATAATAATGGTGTAGCTAAAAACGGATTTTTGTCTGAATTGATGCATAATAAATGGTGATGTCAGGTAAACTTTTTTGCTTACTAAGATGTCTGAATTATTGCTCATTGTTATCATATAGGTAAACTGCTTATACTCCACTAATATATAAAGCTTTTAGAGGTTTGCCCAATTTAGGCAGAGTTACTTCCAATCTTTAATGGAACAATTATAGCTAAGGAAACCTATTTAAAACTAGTAAAATACAGTCAATAATGCTAATGATTTGGCTGGCACATACCAATGAATATCATAGATTAATCAGACTTGGCGTACAGTGCCCATAAGTGTAAGTCATTGCCAGTGACATTTTGCTGGTGGGCAATCCACTGAAATAACTAAATGCCTAATAACAAACAGATGGCATTGCATGAGTGTATAATAGGCAAAAAATAAATGAAAAAACACCATCCAATTTACAATTATTTACAGTGCAAACAACATATTATTATTTTTACCCAGACTTACATCGCAAATTATTGTTGTTTTAATATCCTAATTTTCAAAATGTTATATGATATATAGGAAGAGGTATCAGACTCTGCTACTTTAAGCAAAGTTCCGGAAGTTTTTGTGTTTATTAAAAGTCAGCAGCTACAAAAAGTGTAGCTGCTGACTTTTAATAAACACACACTCACCTGTCCCACAATCCAGCGATGTGGCCGCTCAAACCCTTGGTTTTCTCCCTCGCTTCCCTGCCTTCGGCATCACAAGTGTGGTCACCTGGCTGTGACAGCTTGTGGCTTCACAGCCGGGTGCATGGGTGAGTCGCGCTGAGCCTTCTCAATAGCCGGGCAATATTCTGGGACCTGTGATGTGTCCCAGAAGATTGCAGGGATGGAGGGGGAGAGGAGAACTTCTGCTCGAGTCATCCTATGCGGCCCAAGCGGAAGTGGGAGCTGGGTACCTATCAAAACTAGGTAACTACTCCCCCCAAAAAAAATGACTTGCCAAATGTGGCATGTAAGCGGGTGAGGAGTCCTTAAAACAGAACTTCCACTTTTAGGTGGAACTCCGCTTTAAATCTCCACACTGGGCAAAATCTATTTTTTCACAATACCTCCCTCCCACCTCTCTCCCCTCCTTCCCCCTTTCCCCCTTACCTGGTAAAGGCATATATACTGACCCAAGTCCCCATCAAGGTGCCTCACTGCCAACAGTTCTGGTGCTAGGAACAACTGGTCCAGTGCTGTGATGACATCCTGAGACCACTTGTCCCCTACCACCCCCCTATTATGATGTTGTCCTCTTCTTTACCCTGAGAGGACACCACCGGTGGCCATCCAGAAGGAAGTGTCCAAGTGTCACAGGCAATGACATATGACATAGACACCCAGTGAAGCACCTCTCCTGGAAGTAAACAGAAGAGGAGAAGACTTGGGATTCACACACAACAAATTTACATACAGTATTCAGCTTGATGAATAGTTATGCAAATTGTTTTAGTAGAATCTTTTGTGAATGCCTTTTTACCATTAAAATATGTTTGAGGATGTAGTCACATTTCCATATTTGTCATAAACATTGACAGAAAAATACTATGACACAACTATAAATAGTGTGCGTTGGTGTGAAATACAAGAACAGTTTCATGGGAGAAAATTCTAAGAAACACCACCAGTAATCCATTATTTAGCTTACCACCTCACAACAATGCTGGTCTGTTGTCAGGTTTTCAGTTCATTTGTCAATGTAGACTATTTCTCATGTGAACCAGACATATATAATTTTAATAATGTGTTTGAAGATTATTTATAATATGTATTCATTTGTGTAGAACAAAAATATACCATAAAACTGATGTGATATGCAGCAGTTGCTAATTTGTTACAAACTTGCATCTGATAGATGCGCTACAGGTTTAGAAAAATAAGTTGCTTTTTTTGATTTAAGCTACTCAGATATAGCTGTTTTTAATGTATCCTTTAATTATTATGCTGAAAATATACCCTTAACTCTATACCATATAAAGATATTGAAGGTTATAGAGTTCCTTGACAATACACAAAGATGTAAGTCAATAGGTTGAGCTAACCTCTACAATCATGTCTTTATTTGTAACATACAAGGTATTTCCTGTTTATTCATATATTTATTTTGTATGTTGCACAGTAAACATGATCTATGAAAACCTCCATTTCACTCACCCTCCCCCCCCCCAAAAAAAAGAAAAGGTCTTCTTGAATTTTAAGGGTTACATGATACTTTATGTTTTTGGAGTTCATTTCAAAATGTGCAAGAAGAGAGCACAGGTAAAAGCAAACTGTATATGAGATTTAATTGAGCAATTACAAATAACATATATATTAATATTTGAACAATTATAAATAGAAACTTAGCTGGAGATAGGATATACAGTAAATTATTTTCTTGGAGTCCCACCTGTTTTCAATGACTTGGCAGATGATCAAACCAGAGGGGTATGTATAGTACTTCTGTTGAGAGAATAACATTTGAGTTTGCACTGTGTTAAAAACAGGAATAATTAGCAATAATGACAAATCATCACCTTTGCAAAAACCTTTTAAGTAAAAGAGCACACATTCTTGGACGCTTGGTCAGATTGTGCGCAAAACAATTCTTGGAGTATTTGGTCAGTTGAGTGCAAAACCATCCTCCTCTATGGCTTCTCAATCAGGCTTGAATATATTATTATGTATTAGTGAGCCATGACAAGGAAAACATTTAGGTCTATCCAATTGTTGTTTTTTTTTGTTTTGTTTTTTGCTTCTTTTTTTTTTTTTTTTTGCAAAAGCGTTTTGTTGAGTTCTAAATTATATTTATTTCAACAATGAGATTTTAGACCAAACAGTGTCCGAAAAACAAAAAAACAAAACCAGTAAACACCATCTATATATGGTAATACAGCCTTTTAAATAATATTTTCCATACCTTTGAATTCCGCATATTCATATTAGCATTAATATTAAACTGGATGTGAATGAATTTTTTTTTTATTGTTAGCTAGAGGGACAACATACTGTATATTTATGACAAGAGTTTGCTCATTTAGGTCACCGCCAGATCATAAGTAAAAAGTTACCAATCAAAGCATTCTATTAATTTGTAACCTGATGGTAGTTAATAAGTTCTATACATGTATTTTATATAACATTGTCCATAGACAATATTACAATATAAAGAAGCTCATATAGAAATTCTGACAGTATCTTATTCCATTCAGGTTGACAGCACTGTACCTTACTGCTGCCCTCTAAAAAAGCACTCAATATTCCTTGAGAATGCACCCCAGCCCATTGCAGGATTTTATTCTCATGGAAGTGCCTAGGAGGCAGCATTGAGGCATGCTGATGTCACCCTTGCCTTACATTTTTTTTTCAGATGCATATTCTTCATCTGACAGATATGCTACAGGTTTAAAATAAACATACTGTATGTTACCTATGCTACTCAATATTTAACCATATATTAAGTAGCTATTTTTTCATTTATCCTTTGATATATTAAAAATGTACTTTTGTTGTGCTATCCTCTATAATCATGTTTTTTGTAACATTTAAGATGCTTCCTCTTTATTTGTATAGTAATTATTTTATGTTCTGTTGAAAACATAATCTATGAAGTTTTATCTCATATTCACTCTAAAAACAAAAAAAAAAAGAAAGTGTTAAAAAATAATTATTTAGCTCTTCTCCACAATGTTGTCAAATTCCATTTAGGTAGAAAATAAAGCACTTCACCACTGTCTCCTAGAACAGCAGGTGTACTCAAAATCCTGAGTGAAGGTGCCAAAGCCCATTGCATGATTGCATTTCCATGTGATTTTGAGTGCCCAGGAGGCATTTGCATGGAAGGTCTTGTTAAAGGACTTTACCTGTCTTTCCTGCATTATCTTAGTTCCAAGTAGCAGAAGTTATAACCAACTTTAAAGGAAATTTATTATCAACACTGCTCAGGAAGTCATTATTAAAAGTTGGCATTGTTTGACAAACTGCATATTGGCTCTGTGGAGCTTAAAGTGAGTTGATCACATTAAAACCTAGCAAAACGTAACTATGTATGTCTCAACAGATTGTTGTTGTTCAGTCGTCTAGTTGTGTCTGACTCTTTGTGACCTCATAGCAGTGCCGGGACAAGGTCATCAAGGGCCCAGGGCAAAGATGCCAAACTGCGCCCCCCTTTTCTTTAGGGTTAGGGTCTGGGTGCCCCCCCCATCCCTGCAATAAACCATTGCGCCAGGGGCAGCCGCCCCTCCTGCCGACCCCTTTGCCCCGGCCCTGCCTCATAGACCATAGTACGCCAGGCTTTTCTGTCCTCCACTGCCTCCTGGAGCTTGCTTAACTTCAAGTTCATTGTATTTCCCAACTCACTTAGCAGCTAGCCTGCAAACAGCTAGCTGGTAAATGTGTGGGGGCACATTGGATGCATTTAACTGCCAATGTGCTGGGCATCCAATTGTCCCTCTGCTTTTAAGGAGGAGTGGGCTCCCTCCAGGCAAGTCTGCCCTTAATTTATCCACTGCTATATATGCTTCAACTTGGAGACTCTTAAAACTATAGAGTTAGGACTGCAGTAAACAAAGCAGCCTTGATGTGGTCACTGCGGATTCCACCTATATTTGCAAATGTGTGCAATGAAGCCCTCTTTTTTAACATGAATTGTTAGACAGGGGCAATTTGGTGTGTTTGCAGGCTAGCTGGTAAGTGTGCTGTAAAATGTTTGTATGTTTGTGATGTGCATTGCTCTTCAGTTTGCTGCAAATGCTATTTATAAATTGGGGTTGTTACCATATTTTTGTATGATTCAACAGATGCCTACCACATTTGGTAGTTACATAGTTACATAGTTGGTGAGGTTGAAAAAAGACACAAGTACATCAAGTCCCACCTGTGTGATTTTTTATGTTAATAGTACATTGTATACCCCTGTATGTTGTGGTCGTTTAGGTGCCATCTAATAGTTTTTGAAATTATCGATGCTCCCCGCTGAAACCAGAGAATTGTAGAGTGGGAGAATTATAATTTTATCTCTGGAGTTAACGCGTTTGTTAACCCCAAAACAATTCATTTAGATTCTGGTCCCTTAAAGCAGATTACACAGCACAGCGCTTGTGCTATGTAATCTGCCCCCCTCTAAACTGTAAAAAAAAAACTAAACCTAACACTTCCTGTAAGGCCTCTCTAAACAGACCACGAAAACCAGGGCAGGTCCGCCCTGATCACCGTGGTCAAAGTGCCTCCCTCTGTGATAGGCTGCCTGCTCTCTGCTCTCCTCACCCCTCCTTCCTCCTTGTCAGCGCCCTCTCTGTCTGTCTCCGGGCCGCCCCCGCCCCCGGCCACTATTATTTTAATTAATAAAATATACATTTTGTCACTGCCAGCCTCTCTATAAGAGGCTGGCATAGCACACTGTGTATGTTAACAAGCGCTGTAAATACTGTATATCAGCCATCTTCAGGCCGGTCACGTGACTCGCGGCCACTTTCCAGCTCCAATGGGTATCTTCTGTGGAGGAGACAAGCGGCCACGTGATCTCCCTCTGATGTCAGAGGAAGATCATAACCCCTCCCTCAGAAGACATCTATCAGAGCTGGAAATCGCTCGCAAGTGATGAGACCAGCCTGAAGACAGCTGATATTCAGTATTTACAGTGCTCATTTTAAATACAACATACACAGTGTGCTATGCCAGCTTCTAATATAGGGGCTGGCAAAGACTTATATATGCTTTAACAAACACTTTAACAAACACTTTAATCCCCTTTTTGTTGCATGCCAATATTCAGTTGGTCTTGCTTGCAGCAGCCTGGCATTGCATGCCATTGCTGAGCCTGTCATCTACTAGGATCCCCAGGTCCTTTTCCATCCTAGATTCCCCCAGAGGTTCTCCGCCTAGCGAGTAAATTGCAATTATATTTTTGACACCCAAATGCATTATTTTAAATTTTTCAACAATAAACCTCATTTGCCATGTCCACCCCATTCATTTGTTTAGATCTTCTTGCAAGGTTTCTACATCGTAGAAGTTATTGCCCTGCTTAGTATCGTCCGCAAATACTGAGATTAAGCTGTTTATTCCATCCTCCAGATCATTTATGAATAAATTAAATAGGATTGGTCCCAGGACAGAACCCTGGGGGACCCCACTTTCCATACCAGACCATTCTGACTACTCCCCATTTATCACCACCCTCTGGACTCGCCCCAGTAGCCAGTTTTCAATCCATGTACTCACCCTTTGGTCTATGCCAACAGACCTTAATTTGTACAGTAAATGTTTATAGGGAACTGTACTGAATGCCTTTGCAAAATCCAGATAGTTAAACATTCCTTAGTGCTGAGCACTGTGAGCCGCTGTATACAAACTTGCAAAATACTGCAAAGACATGCTCTTGCATCCCTGAATCCAATGTGGAAACCAACAAGAGGTATTTTATTGGCCTTATGCAAAGCAGCCTATAGATGATTCAGTATTTTTTTTATTAACAAGTGGATTGACCCGATTCCCCCATCCACACATTTGAGGTTGGTTTTGGGATTCACTCCCGCTGAGCTATTGTGTTCTGAAAGTGGGGAGAGTTCCCCGCATTCAGAATACACTGATCAGCATTTCCTGCTATAGCCAGAAGCGCTGATGTAGTGCCATTTAACAAGCAGGCTGGTTGTACAGAAGTCAATCTGTAGATCAATTTCTGTACAACCACTGTCTTCATACATGGGAAGTTCAGGTTTTGGCTTCTGGGAAGAAGTGAAATTTCAAGATACACTAATGTTGTGTAAGCATCTGGTAATGCTTATTTTTATACACAGCTTAGTTTTGTGTGACAGGTTTAGTTTGGCTCCTTGTGAATGAGCAGACTGGGGAAAACAAGCCTGTGGCCTCAGAATTGGCTCAGTACACACATTTAGATGTAATGGGTTGATTTCATTAAAGTGTAGAAGTCATTCACTTAACAATGTGAATGTTCATTTTGCAATATGTATGTTTTCTTAGTTTAGTAAATAGGGTAAAGCAGTGATCATTTTGAAAGATGTGCAAGGCAGATGGGAAAAAACAGGAATTTTGATTGCACGTGATTCACCTCATTCACTAAGCTAAGTGAAGATGTATTTACAAATGAAACAATCTTTATTCTTTAAGCAATTTAACCCTGGTGTCAAAGCGAGCCGTTAAGCTTCCCCTTGAAGCTGTAGCCCTGAAACAGTTTCTTTCCTCTAGCTCTCTTAACAGTCACAAGTCAAACAGCTGTTATGTGCCCTCAAATATTACTGAAAATAAAACATATCTGTAATGAAAAAATGTGATGTGTTAATAGTACAGATTTGGGGAAAAAAAAGCCTTATACAGTATATGACAAAGGATTGAAATTTCTGCATCAATGACTGTATGTCGTGACAATTCAGAGACTCCGTATTCTATGCTGAATGTAAATGGTTTCCATCTGTGGGTTAAATTTAAGGATTTGTTCCTTTCAAGCTATTTGCACCCTCTTTGTAACCTTTCGTAGATGACATTTTATAAAGCTAGAAATGTGACTACACTGTAAATTTATATGGAAAACAAAGTCACATTTTTCAGTTAAACACTTTACACTGTCATTTAAATGCTGTTTTTTTTTTTATGAAATAAATATGCAGAGTGAATATTTATTTATGTATGATTACTTTCCTGATGCATGTGTTCCCAGTTTATTATTATGCAAGTTTATTTATGGGCCATTTGCATATTGTTTAATTACTCTTAAAACTAAAACTCATCACTAGAATGCTAAGGTATATTTGTCAAGCAATTTGAGATTTGCTGCCTGATGGTTTCACATGCATCAGAAAATATTATTAATAAAACTAACTTAGTGTGAAAAGTGTAATTTTCTGCAGCAGGGAGACACTCATGGGACTGACATGGTTACATACTGTGGATCACACATTGAGAATAAGACACATAAACCCAGGCAGCTAGCTGCTTTTTGCTTGAACAATTAATTGTAATAGAGTTAAGTAATTCTAAGGGCAAAACATTTTTTTTTTACCTTTTAATACATTCCCTGCATTAAGGTAAAAAATGTTTTACAGCCTGCTGTCCTCCCCCATCTCCCAAAATGCCTACTTGAGTCCTCTATTGACCCAGTGCTGTACACAGCTGGATCTCTTCTCTCCTCACTTCCTCTTCACACTGGGACCTGGGTAGCAGCAAGAGCCATTGCTGTTATCAATCAAATGCTGTAAGGAGGAAACGGGGGAGGAGGCCAAGCTGCGCTATGTGTGTCTATGGAGCACGACTCCATAGATGCACACACAGCTCGGGAGCAAGCATGCAAGTGTGCACCCATAGCAAGTGGCTTGCTATGGGGGCACACTGAGAAGAGGAGAAGCCAAGATCACTGATGGCCCTCCAGAAGAGGATGTTAGTGGCTGCTCTGTGAGTATAACATGTTTATGATTTTAATAAAAACTTTAACATGCAATTATTGTGGAAACCATGAAATCTGTGTGATTTTTTTATTTTCTAAGTACAGTAGAACCTCGGATTGCGAGTAACGTGGTTAACGAGCATTTCGCAATACGGGCACTGTTTTATAAAAATTCCTAACTCGGTTTGCGAGTGTTGTCTCACAAAACGAGCAGGATTCAAGCCAAAGTGGTGTGCAGTTCCACGTTTGGCCTGAGGTGGGGGGGCACTGGAGCCGAGCGGAGCCGATTGTAGTCGATCGGCGCCGTTCGGAAATGCTCGGAAAGACACGGAAATACTCCGTTCTCGAGCCTTTCCGAGGTTTGCCAAGGTCAGCCGAGCTGTCCTTGGGTCTTTCCGTGTGTTTTCCAGGCTTTACGGCGCCCCCCCACCCTTGGCTGCATGCGGTATTGCATGCCATTGAAGTCAATGCAGAACAAATTATTTTTGTTTCCGTTGACTTCAATGGGGAAAATTCCTTTGATATGCGAGTACTTTGGATTACGAGCATTCTCCTGGAATAGATTATGCCCGTAATCCGAGGTTCCACTGTAACCCCAACCCTTATTTAAAGAGCATTGCTAATTTTTAGTGCAGTACCCCATACTACCAATGAATACTCATCTTGTTCCGGGTTGATTTCAGCAGTGTGGATATGGATTGGTTGTTGTGGCTTACTGCACTTAGAAATTAGTACTCTTTTTTTAACAAGGCCATTTGAATCATGCACATATTTTGTACTGATGGATCATGGCAATTTTGGGTGCCAATTTATTTTAAATGTAATATGCAGCTAAGCAGCATAAAAAGACTTAGGCTTTGTTGCTACCTTTACTAATTCAGGAACTGCATTTATTCTCTCTTGAGAAGAGGGGATTAGGGGGGCTATGATCAACATGTACAAATACACACAGTAAGTGGTCCATATAGTGAACTTGGTGTTGGGTTATTTACTTTAAGGTCATCACAAAGGACAATTGGGCACTCTTTACATCTGGAGTAAAAGAGATTTCATCTATAAATATGGAAAGGTTTCTTCACAGTAAGAGTTGTGAAAGTGAGGAATAGACTCCCTCAGGAGGTGGTTCTGGCCAGCTCAGTAGATTGCTTTAAAAAAGGCCTGGATTTTTTCCCAATATAACAGGGAATCTCCGATTGCCTCTCGAAGGATCAGAATTTTTTTTTTCCTCTGATGTAGCAAATTGGAGCATGCTTTGTTGAGGTTTTAGCCTTCCTCTGGATCAACAGTGGGTATAGGATTGTGTATATGGGATTGTATGTTTTTTTTTCTCCTCTCTTTTATTGGTTGAACTAGATGGACTTTGGTGTCTTTTTTTAACCTGACCAACTATGTAACTATGCAAATAACAGATAATATAAAGATATATTAATATAAAGGTAGATTCCAAGCTAATACATTAGCAATAGCTTAATTTAAAAACACTTCTTACATTTTTTTTAAACATCAAAATGTAAAATTTTAGCTAATTTAGTACGGCACATGCAGTAATAATGATTTAGAAACTTGCTTGTTTTTCACTGCTAGCTAATCAGGGACCTTTAATCAATAACTGCAGTATACTTTAGCAATATAAAAAGTGCAGATATATAACCTCAACATTAGTAAAGCTTGCAGTAAACATCAGTTATGTGTGGCACCTATATATGTGTAATTATTTGCACTAACTATAGTGGCACAGATATCTGTAATGCAACATGAAGTGTCCCATTAGTACCTTAAAAGTCTTTCAAACAGGTGCAGTCTTCAGATGCAACAAATTGCTGCAATTTAGATGTCTGAGATACAGCATAAATGTACTGTACTTTTTTTCTGTACTTACAGGACGTAGCTAAACTAAATACACTTTTAATGTCAGTTTATCTTTTCTTTTATAATTTGTCGTAGTAATAGAATTTTAAATATATATAGAGTCTATTAAAAAATGATTATAGGCTAATTGGGTACTCAGTAGTTAATGCTGGTAAAATATTTCAAGGGAAATGTCTTGTTATGAGATGTATTATACACTGCGGTTTCATGGCACATTGCTCATGCCATGTTGCTAGAGACAGTGGATTTTACCTGTATATCCTTAACTGCCATCCATACATTAAAACTTTGCACATTGCAGCATAAATGAAAACATTATTTTAATTAAGCACATTCAGATAATGTGCTAGGTTTAATCATGCATCTAATATGTGTAGTGATTTGATTTCAATTATGCAGCCCAACGGTTATGATTACTCCATTGCAGGTGTTCCTTCTGATATACGAAACACCTTTCTTGGCGCTTTGTCTCTGCAGTTGGAAATGAATTGGAAAGCACTAAATTATGGTGCCAAAAATTTGGTACCAGAATCTTTACGCAGAATAGGTTGATCTTAGGGGTGGATATGCACACAAAGGGTCAGTGTAGGGATATGTTCCCTAAAGCTCGCTCACTGAGTCTGCCCCATTTTATATATAATTATATACAGATATATATATATATATATATATATATGACAACACTGAAGAAATGACACTTTGCTACAATGTAAAGTAGTGAGTGTACAGCTTGTATAACAGTGCAAATTTGCTGTCCCCTCAAAATAACTCAACACACAGCCATTAATGTCTAAACCACTGACAACAAAAGTGAGTACACCCCTAAGTGAAAATGTCCAAATGGGCCCAAACTGTCAATATTTTTTGTTTCTTTATTTAACCACCTGAGAGCTGGGCCATGTACAAATGACAGCCTCAAGGTGGCTCTAGAAATCCGGGAGGCCGTCATTATACGGCCTCGGCTATTCCGGACACTGGGGGGCGCACGAGTGGCGCGCGCGTGCGCCTGGTGCATCACTGAGATGCCGATGCGCGTGCCTGGCGGCCGCGATGTCCGCCAGGTACCCGCGATCGGCCGGTACACAGACAAGGATGTGGATCTGTGTGTGTGTAAACACACAGATCCATGTCCTGTCAGGGAGAGGAGACCGATGCTGTGTCCCTTGTACATAGGGACACAGATCGGTCACCTCCTCCAGTCAGTCCCCTCCCCCCACACAGTAGTAATCACTCCCAGGTTACACATTTAACCCCTTCCTTGCCCCTAGTGTTAACCCCTTCCCTGCCAGTGTCATTTTTACAGTAACCAGTGCATTTTTATAGCACTGGTCGCTGTAAAAATGACAATGGTGTCAAAAGTGTCCGATGTGTCCGCCATAATGTCGCAGTCACAATAAAAATTGCTGATCGCCGCCATTACTAGTAAAAAAAAAATATTAATAAAAGTGCTATAAAACTATCCCCTATTTTGTAGACGCTAGAACTTTTGCGCAAACAAATCAATAAACACTTATTGCAATTTTTTTTACCCAAAATATGTAGAAGAATACGTATCGGACTAAACTGAGGAAAAATGTATTTATTTTTTTTAAAAATTGGGGTATTTATTATAGCAAAAAGTAAAAAATATTGTGTTTTTTTCAAAATCGTTGTTTTTTTTTTGTTTATAGCGCAAAAAATAAAAACCGCAGAGATGATCAAATACCACCAAAAGAAAGCTCTATTTGTGGGGAAAAAATGACGTCAATTTTGTTTGGGAGCCACGTCGCACGACCGCGCAATTGTCATTCAAAGCGTGACAGTGCTAAAAGCTGAAAATTGGCCTGGGCAGGAAGGGGGTTTAAGTGCCCAGTAAGCAAGTGGTTAAACCTCTGGGTGCCAAAGTATTTAGTGTATAAATCCAAAAGGTCTCTCTAAATTGCATAATTTTTTTAAACCTTTCAGCCTCATATTTACACCTAGATATGGACTCAATGACCCAAACTTTAAGTGGATTATTGTGTTTCAATAGAAGATGTCTCGGGAAACTATGGTCAACATCCCTATCTTCTATAAGCCTTCTGTGCTCTCCCAATCTACAATGCAAAGCGGCTCACATATAGAAGTGAAAAAGAATTTCAATGGATAGATTTTTCCACTATTATCACTAAATGTTTTTTGCAGATGTTTAACATATTTACACATTTTGCACTTTCTCTTTTTACACCGAAATATGCCAGTAATGTTGATAAAAGTAAGCAAGATAGACGTTTATTTGTCTCACGCGTCCTACTTGGGGTAATTATTATTTAATACTACTTAACCCCTTAACGACCGCTCACTGTATATATACGTCGGCACAATGGCACCAACAGGCACAATCACGTAGAGTGTACGTGATTGCCTTTGTATAGTTGGGGGGTCCAATCGGACCCCCCTTCTGTACAGTGAGCGGTCGGAATTCGTTGAGGAGCGATCCGACATGAGGGGACGGCCGTTCGATTCCGGCCACCCCCCCGCGATCGCTCCCGGCGAATGGAAATGCCCCCTCTGTCTGTGTAATGTTTACACAGACAGAGGAAGCAGGAGGAAGTGATGTCATCTCCTGTGCGGCGCTCACATATACCGAGCGCCGTACAAGAGAAGACACACAGGTTAGTGCACAAACACTACACTAACACCAGCACACATAGGCACATAAATCGCCCCCCCCAGGCCCCCCAAGATCACCCCCCAGCCCCCAGTCACAGTGTCACTGATTGCAGTGACTATTTATTTAGTGATCACTGCAATCAGTGACATTTGTGACTGTAAAAGTGTCACTACATTTAGTTTTAGGTCCAGTGTAGCCCCCTAACCCCCCCTAATAAAGGTTTAACCCCTTGATCACCCCCCAGATAACCCTTTCACCCCCTAGCACCGCCGTCGCTAAGCGATCATTTTTCTGATCGTTGTCTTAGCTTCGGTGATGCAGATCGGTAGCCAGTATTTTTTTTTTAGGTTCGCCGCAGGTTTTTATAGCGTCAGGTACCCCCATAAATTATCTAATAAAGGTTTAAACCCCTTGATCACCCCCCAGGTAACCCTTTCACCCCCTATCACCACTGTCGCTAAGCGATCATTTTTCTGATCGCTGTCTTAGCGTCGGTGATGCAGATCGGTAGCCAGTAATTTTTTTTAGGTTCGCCGCAGGTTTTTATAGCGTCAGGTACCCCCATAAATTATCTAATAAAGGTTTAACCCCATTGATCGCCCCCCAGGTAACCCTTTCACCCCCTATCACCACTGTCGCTAAGCGATAATTTTTCTGATCGCTGTCTTAGCGGCGGTGATGCAGATCAGTAGCCAGTATTTTTTTTTTAGGTTCGCCGCAGGTTTTTATAGCGTCAGGTACCCCCATAAATTATCGAATAAAGGTTTAACCCCCTTGATCGCCCCCAGGTAACCCTTTCACCCCCTATCACCACTATCGCAAAGCAATCATTTTTCTGATTGCTGTCTTAGCGTCGGTGATGCAGATCGGTAGCCAGTAATTTTTTTTAGGTTCGCCGCAGGTTTTTATAGTTTCAGGTACCCCCATAAATGATCTAATAAAGGTTTAACCCCCTTGATCGCACCCCAGGTAACCCTTTCACCCCCTATCGTCACTGTCGCTAAGCGATCATTTTTCTGATCGCTGTCTTAGCGTCGGTGATTCAGATCGGTAGCCAGTAATTTTTTTTAGGTTTGCCGCAGGTTTTTATAGTGTCAGGTACCCCCATATATTATCTAATAAAAGTTTTAACCCCCTAATTGCCCCTAGTTAACCCTTTCACCAGTGATCATCATATAAGTGTTACGGGTGACGCTGGTTAGTTAGTTTGCTTTTTATAGTGTCAGGGCACCCGCCGTATATAACCCAATAAATGTTTAACCCCCTGATCGCCCGGCGGGTGATATCAATTAGGTTTTAGCATCAGAGAGGGTCTGCGTCACACCCCAGGCAGCGTCAGGTTAGTGCCAGTAACGCTAACACCCACGCGTGAAGCATACACCTCCCTTAGTGGTATAGTATCTGAACAGATCAATATCTGATCTGATCAGATCTATACTAGCGTCCCCAGCAGTTTAGGGTTCCCAAAAATGCAGTGTTAGCGGGATCAGCCCAGATACCTGCTAGCACCTGCGTTTTGCCCCTCCGTCCAGCCCAGGCCACCCAAGTGCAGTATCGATCGATCACTGTCACTTACAAAACACAACACACATAACTGCAGCGTTCGCAGAGACAGGCCTGATCCCTGCGACTCCAGTGCTGTAGGAGGTGATTTCACCACCACAGTTAAAAAAAAAAGCATATATGCCGAAGCATTGGGGCAGCAGGAGCAGAGGAGCGATTTTGCTCCTAATGCCACGTACATACGGTCGAAATTCCGACGGAGGCTTGCCCGTGGAAAAGTACGACCATGTGTACGCGGCATAACTTTTTTGCGGGAGGATGCCCCCATGCTTCGGCATATATAAATGGTGCATGTATGCCCATCATTAGAAGTGGGTGGATGAAGGGCGGTATTCTAATGGTGGGCATACCCACCGATCAATCTCTTTTTTCATTCAGCCACCTGGCTGCATGAAAAAAAAAGATTACAATACATGTCCAACAAGGACCAGCAACGTACTGGTATGTTGCTGGAATTTGAATGGTTATACCAGATTGATGCCTGCGGGTTTAGGTATCATCTTGGTATCATTCTTTTCAGCCAGCGGCCAGCTTTCATGTAAAAGCAATCCTAGTGGCTAATTAGCCTCTGGACTTGTTTTACAAGCAGTGGGAGGGAATGTCCCCCCCGGATATAAAAAGCGCCATTGGGAAATTTGGAAAGCATTTTATCACACCGATCTTGGTGTGGTCAGATGCTTTGAGGGCAGAGGAAAGATCTAGGGTCTAGACCCCAGTTTTTTCAAAAAAAGAGTACCTGTCACTACCTATTGCTATCATAGGGGATATTTACATTCCCTGAGATAACAATAAAAATGATTAAAAATAAATAAATATGGAAGGAACAATTTAAAGATAAAATAAAAAAGCAAAATTAATAATAATAAATAAAAAAAAGCACCCCTGTCCTGCCCTGCTCTTGCCCAATGGCGAACGCAAGCGTCGGTCTGGCGTCATATGTAAACAGCAATTGCACCATGCATGTGAGGTATCACCGCGAAGGTCAGATCGAGGGCAGTAATTTTAGCAGTAGACCTCCTCTGTAAATCTAACGGGGTAACCTGTAAAGGCTTTTAAAGGCTTTTAAAAATGTACGTAGTTTGTCGCCAATGCGCGTTTGTGCGAAATTTTAAAGCATGTCGTGTTTGGTATCTATGTACTCGGCCTAAGATCATATTTTTTATTTCATCAAACATTTGGGCAATATAGTGTGTTTTAGTGCATTAACATTTAAAAAAGTGTATTTTTTCCCCAAAAAATGTGTTTGAAAAATCGCTGCACAAATACTGTGTAGAAAAAAAAATGCAACACCCACCATTTTATTCTGTAGGGCCTTTGCAATAAAAATATATATAATGTTTGGGGGTTCAACATAATTTTCCTGCAAAAAAAAATGTTTTCATGTAAACAAAAAGTGTCAAAAAGGGCTTTGTCTTCAAGTGGTTAGAAGAGTGGATGTAAGCTTCCTAATGTTGTGTATAAAATGCCAGAACAGTTCAAAACCCCCCAAATGACCCCATTTTGGAAAGTAGACACCCCAAGCTATATACTGAGAGGCATGTTGAGTCCATGGAATATTTTATATGTTGACACAAGTTGCGGAAAAAAGACAATTTTTTTTTTTTTTTGCACAAAGTTGTCACTAAATGATATATTGCTCAAACATGCCATGGGCATATGTGGAATTACACCCCAAAATACATTCTGTTGCTTCTCCTGAGTACGGGGATACCACATGTGTGAGACTTTTTGGGAGCCTAGCCGTGTACGGGACCCCAAAAACCAATCACCGCCTTCAGGCTTTCTAAGGGTGTAAATTATTGATTTCACTTCTCACTGCCTATCACAGTTTCGGAGGCCATGGAATGCCCAGATGGCACAAAACCCCCCCCAAATGACCCCATTTTGGAAAGTAGACACACCAAGCTATTTGCTGAGAGGTATTGTGAGTATTTTGCAGATCTCGCTTTTTGGCACAAAGTTTTGAAAATTGAAAAAAAAAAAGAAAAAAAAAATGTTCTTTCTTCATTTTCAAAAACAAATGAGAGCTGTAAAATACTCACTATGCCTCTCAGCAAACAGCTTGGGGTGTCTACTTTCCAAAATGGGGTCATTTGGGGGGGTTTTGTGCTATTTGGGCATTTTATGGCCTTCGAAACTGTGATAGGTAGTGAGGAGTCAAATCAAAAATTTGTGCCTAGAAATCCTGAAGGCGGTGATTGGTTTTCGGGTCCCGTACACGGCTAGGCTCCTAAAAAGTCCCACACATGTGGTATCCCCGTACTCAGGAGAAGCAGCAAAATGTATTTTGGGGTGTAATTCCACATATAACCATGGCATGTGTGAGCAATATATCATTTAGTGACAACTTTTTGTAATTTTTATTTTTTTTTGTCATTATTCAATCACTTGGGACAAAAAAATATATTCAATGGGCTCAACAGGCCTCTCAGCAATTTCCTTGGGGTGTCTACTTTCTAAAATGGGGTCATTTGGGGGGGGGTTGTGCTATTTTGGCATTTTATGGCCTTCAAAACTGTGATAGGTAATGAGGAGTGAAATCAAAAATTTGCGCCCTTAGAAATCCTGAAGGCGGTGCTTGGTTTCCGGGGTCCCGTATGTGGCTAGGCTCCTAAAAAGTCCCACACATGTGGTATCCCCGTACTCAGGAGAAGCAGCAGAATGTATTTTGGGGTGCAATTCCACATATAACCATGGCATGTGTGAGCAATATATCATTTAGTGACAACTTTTTGTATTTTTTTTTTTTGTCATTATTCAATCACTTGGGACAAAAAAAAAATATTCAATGGGCTCAACATGCCTCTCAGCAATTTCCTTGTGGTGTCTACTTTCCAAAATGGGGTCATTTGGGGGGGTTTTGTACTGCCCTGCCATTTTAGCACCTCAAGAAATGAGATAGGCAGTCATAAATTTAAAGCTGTGTAAATTCCAGTAAATGTACCCTAGTTTGCAAACGCTATAACTTTTGCGCAAACCAATAAATATACGCTTATTGACATTTTTTTTACTAAAGACATGTGGCTGAATACATTTTGGCCTAAATGTATGTGTCAGGAAAGGTGTTTTTACAATCTGCCTGGCAACAGTGCCGCCAAGAGATCGTCTACACTCCATAGGTCCATTCCGCGCATGCGCGTGCACAATAGTGCGATCGGCGTGCGAGGGAGCGGGCGCGCGTTCACGGGAGCGCGCGCGTTCGCGGGAGCGCGCGCGGTGACAGCATTTGGCGCCAAACAAGGTATTTAAACTATCTGCATACCTTGCTTCTTGCTGTCTGGTCTACAGCGTTCCCGAGACCCCTGCTATTGACTTCTGATTCCTGTACACCTGTTATCTGATCCGGCTTGTCTCTGTTTAACCCCGATTGCTGCCCGCCCCGACTTCGGCTTGCTCTGACAACTCTCTTGGTCATCCCTGTACCTAGTCGCCTGCTGGTCCGACCCATCGGTCTGCTCGAACTATAAGGCACCTCCACCTGAACTACAGTGCATCCTGCCTGAAGCCACCGTGCGAATCTTTGCCTGAATCATAGCGCATCTCTGCCTGAACTACCCTGCACCTGTGCCTGAGCTACAGTACACCTCAGCCTGTACTACAATACACCACCTTGTTTCTGCAGTCTGATCTGGGACTTTTATACATCTGCCTGTTGTCTGCATTCTGATTAGTCCTACTGTGCACCTTCCAGCTATCTTTGGACTGTTCCAGTTTGTCGTGCACCATCTGCTGCCGCAACTACCCAATATCCTGCTTACCTGCCAGGCACTTGTGCCCCCTGTCCTCCTAAGCCTCTGTCTGCTCTATCAGGGGCTCTCGAGCCAGGGGTTTACGAGAGGCCGCTCCCTGCACGTTGGGCTCCCATCACAAGGTACGTGACAGTACCAGACAGCCATGTCGGAGCCTACGCAGGGGGCCTCTCCCATGGAGGAACTATGCCGCCACCTGGACGGACTTACTGCTGCAGTCAGGAGTTTGCAAGAGGGATATACCCGGCTAGAGGAGCATGTCCAGACCCTGGCTACCTCAGCACCTGTCGTATCAGGTGCTTCACCTGCACCGTCGGTTGTCATGTTGCCACCTGAACCCAGGGTCCCTACTCCGGAGAGGTTCTCTGGGGACCGC
The DNA here is from genome assembly GCA_029206835.1 of Rana muscosa. Lineage (NCBI taxonomy): Eukaryota > Metazoa > Chordata > Amphibia > Anura > Ranidae > Rana > Rana muscosa. The sequence goes on from CM055116.1 coordinate 934,037,409, forward strand.
GGCAAGTACAGGGCCTTTCATAACGCCTGCAAAATTTTCTTTACGCTACAGCCCAGGACCTTCTCCCTTGAATCTACCAAGGTGGGCTTTGTCATAGCCCTATTGTCCGGTGAACCTCAGGCCTGGGCACACCGCCTCCTGGAACAGAAAAACACCTGCCTTGACCAACTAAGTACTTTCCTCCAGGCCCTGGACCTCCTCTATGAGGACCCTCAACTGGCCGCTACCGCTGAAGCAGCATTATGCTCTCTCCAGCAGGGTCGCAGAGCCGCTGAAGATTACGTATCAGACTTTAGGCGCTGGAGCGCCGATACCAGCTGGAACGACGCCGCCCTGCGACACCAATTCCGGCTGGGACTATCTGAGCCCTTAAAGGACGAGTTGGCCCGGGTCGGTATACCGAACACGCTCGATGCCTTGATCCTTCAAGCTATTCAGATCGACAGGCGACTAAGGGAGCGTAGAGCTGAACGGTCAGCGGGACCATCCCGTCCAGTATGGATGTTGCCACGGGTACCCTATCCTCCTCATTCCGCTTCTTCGACCTCCCCACGCTCCGCTACCAATGCCTCTGAACCCATGCAACTGGGGTTGATCCGACCCTCGCTTACTCCTGAGGAGCGCCAGCGACGCCGGGTTCACAACCTCTGCCTCTACTGCGGGGAGTCAGGACATTACGTGAGGATGTGCCCCGCTAAACTGCGTAAGTGCCACCTCTCCTCTACTGTCTCGCCTGTTCTGCCTAACCATTCCGCTCACCTGATCATTTCCTTCTCTCTACAGCTCCCAGGAAGGAACATCCGGACTCCCGCCATTATTGACTCCGGTGCTTGCAGCGGCTTCATGGACCTTTCCTTTGCCTTGAAACATCAAGTCCCTTTGAGGCCCAGACCTAAAGAACTCACGGTCCACCTTGCCGACGGATCGGCCATCAGATCAGGACCAGTGATGCAGCAGACAATTCCCCTGCGCACAACCACTGCAGACAAGCATCAAGAACTATTGTGCTTGGACATTATAGAATCCCCTCTCTTCCCAATTATCTTGGGGATACCATGGCTAAAAGCTCATAATCCTCAGATCGACTGGAACACTGGAGAGGTTCGCTTTCCATCTCTCTATTGCCGTGAACACTGTTTTCCAGCACCATCCGACACCTCGTCCCCATTACTTTGTCTGAGGAGTGATATGGAGAACCGGCGGCTGGTCCCGGAGGCCTATCACAACTTTCTAGATGTCTTTAGCAAGAAGGGCGCGGAGACTCTACCTCCGCACAGGCCCTACGATTGCCCTATTGACCTTCTTCCGGGGGCAGAGGTCCCTTTTGGAAGAATTTTCCCCTTATCTGAACTAGAGCTTGGAACTCTCAAGACGTATCTGGATGACAACTTAGAGAAGGGATTCATACGTCCCTCCACCTCTCCTGCCGGAGCCGGTATATTCTTTGTCGAAAAGAAGGACCACTCCCTACGCCCCTGTGTGGATTACAGAGCCCTGAATAAAGTAACTATTAAAAATAGGCATCCCCTGCCATTAGTACCCAAACTTTTTCAAAGACTTGGGACAGCAGCCATTTTCACTAAATTGGACCTCCGCGGCGCCTACAACTTAGTCCGCATTCGGAGCGGTGATGAATGGAAAACAGCGTTTCGCACCAGATTCGGGCACTTTGAATACCTGGTCATGCCCTTCGGGCTATGTAATGCCCCTGCCACGTTCCAACATTTCATAAACGATATTTTTAGAGACTACCTAGATCTATTCGTCATCGTCTACCTAGACGATATCCTGGTCTTCTCTTCCTCCTTAACCGACCATCGTGAACACGTCCGGAAGGTATTGGCCCGACTTCGCCAACATGGTTTGTACGCCAAGCCCGAGAAATGTGCATTCGAACAACAAGATATTCAGTTCCTAGGGCTAATCATTTCGGTAGAGGGTATTAAGATGGACCCTCAGAAGGTCACGGCCATTCTGGATTGGCCAGCCCCAGCGATAAAAGGGGATCCAACGCTTCGTGGGCTTTGCGAACTTCTACCGGAAATTCATTAAAGGATTCTCCTCTATCATTGCCCCCATTACCAACTTAACTAAACAAGGTAACCGGTTTCACTGGTCCCCCGAAGCTCAGGCCGCCTTCGCTAACCTTAAGAATCTGTTCATCTCGGCCTCTGTCCTAAAGCACCCTAACCCGGCCTTACCTTACATCTTGGAGGTGGATGCCTCTGAAGTTGCAGTTGGAGCAATACTTTCCCAGAGACAAGGCCCAAAGGCCGCATTGCATCCAGTAGCCTTCTTCTCCCGTAAACTAACGGAGGCCGAGAAAAACTACGACGTCGGGGACAGGGAACTTCTGGCAATAAAGTCCGCACTTGAGGAATGGCGCTACCTCCTGGAAGGAGCAGCACATCCTATCCTGATCTATACCGACCATAAGAACTTGGAATACTTAAAGATTGCCAAGAGACTGAGACCACGCCAGGCCAGGTGGGCACTCTTTTTTACCTGATTTTCGTTTCACATCACGTACCGACCCGGATCAAAGAACACCAAACCGGACGCCCTTTCCCGGATGTTTGCCGAACCTAAGGTCCTTTCCCCCCCGGATACCATTCTACCTCCCAGTAACTTCCTCCTGTTACAAGAGGACCTCCTGTCCCAAATCAGACAGGCCTCCTCGGGACCATGCCCGGTTTCTGGCCTTGCCCTACAGTCTAAAGACGGTCTGCTGTGGAACAAGGACAAGATTTTTGTACCTCAACAACTTCGGGTGGCCGTCTTGAAATCCTGTCATGACCACCAGTTAGCCGGCCACTTCGGTGTGTACAAAACTTCCAAACTTCTCCAGCGGACATTCTGGTGGCCACGATTATCCCAAGATTGCAAGCGCTATGTGGAATCTTGTACCACCTGCATCCAGAACAAAAACAGCAAAACCAGAGCCTGGGGGTTACTAAAACCACTACCCGTCCCGGAGAGGCCATGGAGGATGATCTCAATGGATTTTATAGTTGAACTACCTCCATCAGAAGACTTTACGACCATCTTTGTAGTGGTGGATAGACTCTCCAAGATGGCCCATTTCCTACCCATGAGGGGCGTCCCCTCGGCCTCTGAGACTGCAAAAATCTTCATCAGGGAAATAGTAAGGCTGCACGGTGTACCTGCTAACATTACATCTGACCGGGGGGTACAGTTTACATCAAGATTTTGGAGGGCACTATGTAAATCACTGAAGATCGATCTGTTCTTTTCCTCAGCATACCATCCCCAAACCAATGGCCAAACAGAGCGCACCAATCAAGCGCTCGAGCAGTACCTGCGCTGCTTTTCAAGCTTCTCCCAGAATGATTGGGCCCCTCTTTTGCCTCTTGCTGAGTTTGCCTACAACAACTCTGTTCATTCTGCCATCAAGCAATCCCCATTTTTCGCAAACTATGGGTTTCACCCATTATTTCTATCTAACAACATGCCCGAATGTCCGGTACCAGCCGCCCAGGAAACTCTAAATTTCTTCTCCACCAACAATAAACTTCTCCAGGAGACCATGACTAAGGCACAAAGCTACAACAAGGAAATTTTCGACAGGAAGAGGAGAGGGGAGCTCAACCTGGCACCTGGGGACCAAGTTTGGCTCTCTACCCTGAATCTAAAATTGGCATGCCCATCCAAGAAGTTGGGCCCTAAATTCGTGGGTCCCTTCCCTATAACAAGGAAGATTAACGAGGTAGCTTACGAATTGAAACTGCCTGAGTCCTTCCGGATTCACCCAGTTTTTCATGTAGCCCTGCTTAGGCCCACGGTCCCTGATCCCTTTACAGATCGGGACACCAATCCTCCCGAACCCGTGCTTATCGATGGAGAAAAGGAATTTGAGGTTGAGTCCATTCTGGGTTGTAGACGAAGACGAAACCAGATCCAATACCTGGTGAAATGGAAGGGTTACGGCCCAGAAGAAAACTCATGGGAGCTAGAGATGAATGTCCACGCGGAAAGGCTAATCAAGGACTTTGAGAGATCTCACCCAGACAAAGTGGCCCAGTTGGGCATCCGGAGGCTGCCCCTTGGGGGGGGCAATGTCAGGAAAGGCGTTTTTACAATCTGCCTGGCAACAGTGCCGCCAGGAGATCGTCTACACTCCATAGGTCCATTCCGTGCATGCGCGTGCACAATAGCGTGATCGGCGCGCGCGGGCGCGCGCGCGTGTTCACGGGAGCGTGTGCGTGCGTTCGCGGGAGCGCACGTGGTGACAGCATTTGGCGCCAAACAAGGTATTTAAACTATCTGCATACCTTGCTTCTTGCTGTCTGGTCTACAGCGTTCCCGAGACCCCTGCTATTGACTTCTGATTCCTGTACACCTGTTATCTGATCCAGCTTGTCTCTGTTTAACCCCGATTGCTGCCCGCCCCGACTTCGGCTTGCTCTGACAACTCTCTTGGTCATCCCTGTACCTAGTCGCCTGCTGGTCCGACCCATCGGTCTGCTCGAACTATAAGGCACCTCCACCTGAACTACAGTGCATCCTGCCTGAAGCCACCGTGCATCTCTGCCTGAATCATAGTGCATCTCTGCCTGAACTACCCTGCACCTGTGCCTGAGCTACAGTACACCTCAGCCTGTACTACAATACACCACCTTGTTTCTGCAGTCTGATCTGGGACTTTTATACATCTGCCTGTTGTCTGCATTCTGATTAGTCCTACTGTGCACCTTCCAGCTATCTTTGGACTGTTCCAGTTTGCCGTGCACCATCTGCTGCCGCAACTACCCAATATCCTGCTTACCTGCCAGGCACTTGTGCCCCCTGTCCTCCTGAGCCTCTGTCTGCTCTATCAGGGGCTCTCGAGCCAGGGGTTTACGAGAGGCCGCTCCCTGCACGTTGGGCTCCCATCACAAGGTACGTGACAGTATGACTAAAATTGAGTTTATTCGATTTTTCTTATAACAAAAAGTAGAAAATATCATTTTTTTTCAAAATTTTCGTTTTTTTTTCCGTTTATATCGCAAAAAATAAAAATCGCAGAGGCAATCAAATACCATTAAAAGAAAGCTCTATTTGTGGGAAGAAAAGGACGCAAATTTGGTTTGGGTACAACATTGCATGTCCGCACAATTTACAGTTAAAGCAGCGCAGTACAAAATTCTGAATTCACCTCTGGTCCTTTAGCTACCAAATGGTCCGGGGCTTAAGTGGTTAAAATCCTTTTTCACTTGATCTACAGAATTTGTTATTTATTGCCCTTCATCTACTAGTCCTCCCTCAGCGTTGCCAACCTACCAGATTGAAATTCACTGACACGACACCCACAATGTACTGGCACAGCCAAGTTTTTGCTGGCATTTCCAAAATTACAGTTTAACCACTTGACCACTGGGCACTTAAACCCCCTTCCTAACCAGACCAATTTTCAGCTTTCGGTGCTCTCACATTTTGAATGACAATTACTCAGTCATACAACATTGTACCCATATGAATTTTTTGTCCTTTTTTTCACACAAACAGAGCTTTCTTTTGGTGGTATTTAATCACCGTTGGGGTTTTTTTTTTGCGCTATAAAAGAAAAAAGACTGAAAATTTTGTAAAAAATTATTTTTCTTGGTTTCTGTTATAAAATGTAGCAAATTAGTAATTTTTCTTCATAAATTTTGGCCAAAATTTATACTGCTACATATCTTTAGTAAAAATAAGTACAAATTGGTGTATATTATTTGGTCTTTGTGAAAGTTATAGAGTCCACAAACTATGGTGCCAATATCTGAAAATTGATCACACTTGAAGTACTGACGGCCTATCTTAATTCCTGAGACCCTAACATGCCAGAAAAGTACAAATACCCCCCAAATGACCCCTTTTTGGAAAGAAGACATTCCAAGGTATTTAGAAAGCGGCATAGTGAGTTTTTTAAAGTTGTCATTTTTTACCACAATTCTTTGCAAAATCAAGATTTTTTTTTTCTTTTTTTTTTTTTTCACTAAATTGCCATATTAGCAGGTTATTTCCCACACACAGCATATGCATACCACAAATTACACCCCAAAACACATTCTGCTATTACTCCTGAGTATGGCAATACCACATGTGTGAGACTTTTACACAGCGTGGCCACATACAGAGGCCCAACATGCAAGGAGCACTTTCAGGCGTTCTGGAGCACCCAGGCCAATTCTGACATTTCTCTCCTACATGTAAATTTCATAATTTATTTGCTAGAAAATTACACCGAACCCCCAAACAATATAAATGTTTTTTTTAGCAAAGACCCTAGAGAATACAATGGCGGTTGTTGCAACTTTTTATCTCGCACGGTATTTGCGCAGCAATTTTTCGAACGCGGTTTTTGGGGAAAAACTGTTTTGTGCTTTTAAAAAAAACAAAATGGTAAGGTTAGCCGAATGTTTTTGCATAATTTGAAAGATGAAGATACGCCGAGTAAATAGATACCTAACATGTCACCCTTCAAAATTGCATACACTCGTGGAATGGCGCCAAACTTCGCTACTTAAAAATCCCCATAGGCGACGCTTTTAATTTTTTTACTGGTTACATGTTTTGAGTTACAGAAGAGTTCTAGGACTAGAATTATTGCTCTCACTCTAACGTTCGCAGCGATACCTCACATGTGTGGTTTGAACACCGTTTTCATATGTGGGCGGGACTTACGTATGCGTTCGCTTCTGCATGCGAGCACACGGGGCAGGGGCGCTTTAAAAAAAATGACAAATTATTGTTCATTTTATTTTATTTATTTTAGTTTGCCACTTTTTTCCCCAAAAATAAATTTTTTGATCCCTTTTATTCCTATTACAAGGAATGTAAACATCACTTGTAATAGGAATATGGCATGACAGGTCCTCTTTACAGTGAGATATGGGGTCAATAAAACCCCTCATCTCACCTCTAGGCTGGGAAGCCTGAAATAAATAAATAAAAAACGATCCTGGCTTCGATCGTAGCGGTGAGTCGGTAGAAGCACCGGAGGGCGGCGGGAGGGGGGGAGTCCCCTCTCGCCTCCCATAAGAGTGATCAAGTGACGGAACAGCCGCTATGATTGTTCTTATGGTGTAGGGAATCGCTGGCTGAAAAAGCTGATATCTGAATGATGCCTGTAGCTGAAGGCATCATTCAGATATCCCCGCACAAAGTCAAGGACGTCATATGACGGCTGGCGGGCGGGAAGTGGTTAAAACGCTTTTTTTGCAGGGTATGGGCAGGGTATTGCCGGGTATGGGCAGGGTATGGGCAGGGTATGGGCAGGGTATTGCCGGGTATTGCAGGGTATTGCAGGGTATTTCAGAGTATGAGCAGGGTATTGCAGAGTATGGGCAGGGTATTGCAGAGTATGGGCAGGGTATTGCAGGGTATTGGCAGAGTATTGCAGGGTATTGGCAGAGTATGGCGGGGTATTGGCAGAGTATGGCGGGGTATTGGCAGAGTATGGCGGGGTATTGGCAGAGTATGAGCAGGGTATTGCAGAGTATGAGCAGGGTATTGGCAGAGTATGGTGGGGTATTGGCAGAGTATGGTGGGATATTGGCAGAGTATGGTGGGGTATTGGCAGAGTATGGCGGGGTATTGGCAGAGTATGGCGGGGTATTGGCAGAGTATGGCAGGGTATTGCAGAGTATTGCAGAGTATGGCGGGGTATTGCAGAGTATGGGCAGGGTATTGCAGGGTATGGGCAGGGTATTTGAGTATGAGCAGGGATGGCTGAGCAGGGATGGCTGAGCAGGGATGGCTGAGCAGGGATGGCTGAGCACTGGAATGGATGGATCTGTGACTTCACTTGTCACAGAGCAGAGCTGTGGGCACTACACATCCAGCCCACATCGCTGCTGCCATCCGCTCCCTTCCCCTCTCCTCTCACAATGTACCGATCGGTACAGAGAGGGGAGAGAGGAAACCGGCGTCATCACATGATGTCGGTTTGTTTACAAGTGATCACTCCATCATTTGACGGAGCGATCACGTGGTAAACGGCCGCGATTAGCGGCCACCTACCACTATCCGTGATGCGCCGGGTCTTCCCAGGGGGCGCGCGGGAGCAAGATTCTGTGAGGACGTCCCTGGGATGTCTTCCCAGAATACCTCGACCGCCCTGTAGCCGTCTTTCGGCTATGGGGCGGTCGGCAAGTGTTCCATAGTATATCTAATGCCTTGGAAATTATTTTGTAGCCTTCTCTTGACTGATACCTTTTAACAATGAGATCTCTCTGATGCTTTGGAAGCTCTCTCTCTGCGGACCATGGCTTTTGCTGTAGGATGTGACTAAGAAAATGTCAGGAAAGACCTACTAGAACAGCTGAACATTATTTGGGGTTAATCAGAGGCACTTTAAATGATGGCAGGTGTGTACTGACTCCTATTTAACATAAATTTGAATGTGATTGTTTAATTCTGAACACAGCTACATCCCCAGTTATAAGAGGGTGTGGACTTTTATGCAACCACATTATTTTTTATTTTTTATTTTTACTCCCCCGTCCTAAAAGATTTCAGTTTGTTTTTCAACTGAGTTGTACAGTTTACATAGGTCACATTAAAGGTGGAAAATTTTCTGGAATTATTTATCTTTGTCTCTTTTTGTTACATCATAGAAAACTGACATTTTAAAAGGTGTGTGTGTGTAGACTTTGTGTATTCACTGTATATCTACATATAGATAGATATTTTTTTTTACTTTTTTTACTTTCTTGTCTGAATGTCTGAGTCCACTTACTGTTGAATGACTCACTACCTCTGCTGGAAGTCTATGCCAACCATCAACTTCTCTTACTGTAAAATACTACTTTCTGAGAATAGTTTTGAACTTTTCTCCTGCTAGTTTGAGGTCATGTCCCTGTGTTCTTGATCTTGGCTTCATATTGAAAATACTGCCACCCTGAACCGTATTTGAGAAATATCTACCAAGCTTTAGGATTTAGCCCATGCTAATTGTGCTATGAAAAAGAAATTGGGGACAATGGAGCCACACATTAACTTCAATTGGTCTATAAAATGCAGTCATCAAATTGGCAGAAAAAGTTTAGTAACATCTGGGGGTTTTTACGGGGGGGGGGAAGCTAATTACTTCTAAGATGTTGTCTGTATCTGTGTGGTAAATCATAAATCTGAGTACCTGCCCAGGGACTGCTTTCCTAAAAAGCAGTTGCACTTTTAGATATTCCATTCATTGTTCAAAATTCAACAGTAGAGTTCAAAAAATTTTTTTAGGACTGGGTTGCCTTTTTGTTCAGGATCAAAGTCTGAAACAATGCCTAGGGACATGATGATTTCAGGAAATTTTGTATAGAATAGTCCCATTCTCTCACATAATCAGAGGCCTAAACTTAAAGGGTAACTCTACTTTCATGGGAAAAAAAATTGCAAATAAAGAAAAAATAATATAGCATATACAATTGTGACACAGTTGTAATTGAATGTTATTAAAAATTACCTTTCCTTTTCAATCTGCAGATCTGTAATTTTCGGTAAAGTGCAATGCAATATGGCTACCTGGAGGTGTTCTGTACACAGAATGTGTACAGAACACCCCCAGGGAAACATAATTTCCTGCTTGTGTGTTTGGGTCACAAATTTTCCCAGAAGTCTACACTAAGATACAAGTCAGATTTTTGGCATCCCGTGCAAAAAAAATGTCATTTCTGGTTAGAAAAGGTGGAAAAATCATGTCTAGGGATGCAGGCCCAGCAGTTTTCCTCATTAGAGCTCTGATTCTGCAGCAGCTGGTTGATGATTATGAACCCAATCCCATTAGACTCACTTAGAACAGGGGCACAGAGGAAAAAAACATGGATTTCTTCAGAATAACACAAGGTAGGAATCTGCAACAAAGTTTCTTAAAATCGCTGAAATGTACATTAGATCACCCAAACGGGAATGATTTTTTCTCAACAAAAGTGGAGTTATGCTTTAAGTTTACACAGGTGCAATGAACATTAGTAGCTTTCAAGAGAGAAAATACCTAAATGTGTTTAAAAATAGGGCTACATTTACCTGAACGACAGTTACAGGAAGGAGTTAGTATTACATGGTTACAGGAAGAGGTTTGTTTAATGGCAGGTACACACAGACCGAATGTTGGGAGACAACGGCCGGCTTCTGACTGACTCTGGATCAGCGCTCTCAGCCAATGGCTATGAGCGCTGATCGGAGTGTTCTGGTGAGGGGCTGTCCCCCTGTCAGAACACAACAGCTCAGCAGGGGAGATTGCTGAACTAACCTTTCACGGTTAGTACAGCGGCTCTTTTAGCAGGTAGCAGGAAAACAAAACTGTTAGTGTGTACCTGGCTTAAGGGGAACAATGATGTAGGACATTGCTCTCTTTGTCAAAATCTAACAGTGCTGATGTCCCAAGTCCTGAAAGCTAGAGTATCAGCATAACTGGATTTCAATCTAATGTACATGTACAATTTTAACACACTGTGGGCTCCATTCACAGAACCAGATCGCATGCAGTATTTAGGTATTTCCCAAATACCGCATGCAATCCTGAAAATGTTAATTCACTACTGCCTTATGTGGTATTTACAACATAAAGCAGAAATACTTGGTAAATACTGCATAAAACAGGAGTGACTGTCAATTCACCAAAAAATAATAAAATATTTTTTTTTATTAAAATTAAAAAGGAAATAAGTAGTGGTCCTGGCATGCAATATTTGAAGAAACCGGCATCCGCCGGCAATTTTTAACAACCAGTAAACCATCTGGTTGTCAAGGAGCGGGCGGCCGCTGTGTCCTTAACAACCATTAAGTCAGAAGCACAAAACAATTGCAGGCAATAAAAAAATCCACCCTAAATCGTTACCAGGCCCTTCGGGTCTGGTATGGATTTTGAAGGGAACCCCATGCCAATTATTTTTTTAAATGGCATGGGGTCCCCCCTAAAATCCATACCAGACTCTTATCAGAGCATGCATCCTGGCAGGTCAGGAAAGGGAGGGGATAAGCGAGCGCCCCCCACTCCTAAACCATACTAGGCCTCATGCCCTCAACATAGACAGATGCTGAGGGGTACCCGCAGACCCCCACAAGCACTGGCCAGGATTGTGGGGAAGAGGACCTTGTCCCTATCAACATGGGGACAAGGTACTTTGGGGACGGCAGAGCCCCCCTGCCCCAAAGTACCCCCCATGTTCAGGGCATGTGCCCGGTATGGGTCAGGGGGGAGGGGATGCTCGCTCACCCCCTCTTTTTCCTGACATGCTGGACTGCATGGTAAGGTTCTGGTATGAATTTTGGGGGACCCCACGCCCTTTTTAAAAAACAATTGCCATGAGGGTTAACTTTAAAATCCATACCAGACCCAAAGGATAAAAAAAAGGAAGTAGAGAATAAAGAACAAGCAGAGAGAAAGGGGAAAGGAAAGCTAAAAAAAAATTGAAAAAAATAATAAAAAATATTAAAAAAATAAATAAATAATGATAAAAATAAATAAACAATAATAAATAAAAATCCCAAAAAAGCAGGAAAAAAACGAAATACAATACAAATCAAAAGAGAAAATACACGGAGAAAAAACGAGAATAAAGGAAAGAAGAAAGAAAAAATTAAAAGATATGGGAAAAAGTGAAAATTGCAAAATAGTGAGAACACAAAGGAGAAAAAAGAAGAAAAGAAAAAGGAAGAGAAAAAATTGAGGAAAAAAAAAAGGTCAGAAGAAGAACAGAACAGGGAAAAAAAGGAAGAAGAGGATGGGGAGGGGGAGAAGTAATAGGAAAACTGAAAAGAATGAAAGGGAAATTGAAAACATAAAAATGTGAAAAAGCAGAAAAGGCAAGTGGGAAAAAAAGGAACACGTCAAATACCATAATCACCTCTCATCATGGAAGCAGGTGAAAGATAAGTTAAAGGCCCCTGGGTTGTACGGTGTTTAATGTAAAAAAAAATGTTTTCCTCCCTACATATGAGGAGTCAGTCACGGTCATCACCTCTCACCTGATGGATCGACATGTTCATGTACCTGATGTTTTTTTTGTAACAAGTGTACAGCCACAGGTTTGGTGAGGTCACTGGAAACAGCCTTCGCCCAGGCTGTCTTAATGTCACTCCTGTGCCTCTGAAATCTCAGTTTAAAGGGGCCAATTGCCTTACCTACATATACCAGTGAACATGGTCAAATTTAAGAAGTATACACAATGTTCAGTGTTGCAGTTCACATAATTATGTACCTGATAAGACTTTCTGCTATGCGGATGTGCAAAGATTTCACCGCATATCAAGGAGTTGCAGCCATTACCATTGTGAAACCTGTAATAGCCCTGTTTTTGTGACCGTCTGATGACTGATTTGGCATATTTTGGTCTAGGGTCCGTCTGGACAAGTAAGTCCATTAGAGACTTTCCACATTTGTGAACCAATAATGGCGAGTTCTTTCACTCAGTCATCAGGATGTTGTCAGCTTTAAAAATGTTGAGGTTCCGTGTGGTTACGTGTTGGATCCAATCAGATTCACAGTTGAACCTGTGTATAAACAATGATCTAACCTCAGTTTTTGAGGTCCTAAAGCTATTCGTGGTAATACCCCCTTCGGGGTAAGACCGCGCTGTATTAAGATGCTTCTCAACTCATGGTCAAGTACAGAAGTGCGATACCCACTTTCCAATAATTTTACTTAAATAGTTTAAAGCAATAGTTTTTTTTCATCCTCGCTGAAGCAGATGCGTAGGACTCCCCTAAGAGTGTGCGTTCCTTTCCTTTCCTGCTTTTTTTGGATTTTTATTTATTATTGTTTATTTATTTATTTAATTTTTATATTTATTTATTTATTTATTATATTTTTTTTTTCTCATTTAATTTTAATTTATTACATTTTTCTCCATTCTTTACATGCTTAGAGAGAGCTCTGACCCCATATACTGTTGTCCCGATGCCTGCCTATCTGGCGGCTGCTGCGGTGTCTAGTGTTGCCATGGCAATATCAGCCTGCCAGAGTGAAGTGCTTTCTATTGCACATGTGCCTCACCATGCACAGCATTGGAGGCTGAACTACATGCCTCCAATGCTGCTAAGCAACTGAGAAATATAATGCCCAGAGACTGTACAGGCCTCTGTCTGTTACAGATGGCAAGCTCTTTTTATGTTTCATTTTTAAATTTAAATTTTTGACAGTGACCAGCACCTTTCTTTATTTGTTCAATGCCTGATAGAAGGTTTGATTGCTATTACTTTGCTGATTTCCATTATGTGTTTGGCAGTTATGTCATATGTTTAAACTTAGCATAATGGTGGGCTTATGATCTCACTATGAGATCAGGGGGCAGGGCTGGGCCATAATAGTTTGCACTAATTGGTGGATTGTCTGTTAAATGTGTGTTGACTTTCACTGCACTTTGTCACTTGCCTGATGGTGGGATCCTGTGTGGCTCCGAAACATTGCCTTATGTGTACCATGTGACCACGAAAATAAAGCTTTGGACCCTTGGGGTATAGGTTACCTTGTAGCCTATGTTCAGTGATAACACACTATCTATATATAGCTAGACATATAGATATATATATCATAGTTCACAGGGAGCAGAAATATAGTCCCTGAAGGAGTTTTACTTTTTTTCTTGTCTTGTATCTTTCATAGTTGGTTGATTTTTTTTTCTCCAATCTGTTGTTGAGTTTTCAAGCCCACAATGCTACTGAAAGAACAATTTGAGATTATAAATGCCTTGAGGAATTGCCTCACTATTTCCTTTTTTCATATTAAAAATAGATTTCAGTATTATAGAGAAGATTTACTATTAGAAGCTTTCAGGACACCCTGTTTACATAACTTTCTAGATTTGGATCCCATTGTTGTTAATGAATATATTTACAGGTTCTTAGAAGAAGCCGCACTTGCTATGGTTTTGACCAAATTTTTTAATTTTTTTAAGGCAATAGAGACAGGGCTTTTGTGCCTGCAATTTTAGCTGAAAGATATTGTGAAGTATGTTGTTAGACATCCATTATCTCTACTTGTTTCTAATGTCCATTCAAATTCAAAATATTTTCAAGTTCAATCCTTGAACTCCTATGCAACTGCTGCCATGGTATTGTAATATAGCAGAAGAAAACTAGGGTGTTTTTGTCCCTCCTTGAAGCTTACAATCATTCAATTCCTTGTGGGTATGCCTTCCCATGTCCAGGCTTACCTGAGACCAGCTTTCGTCAGTTAACTGCATGTTTTAAAGTTACTTTTTAATAATATTTGTCTATAATATTTCAATGTAAAAAATACAAAAAACATCAAGTTTCTATTAACCAGCATATCATGTAATCATTACAAATTATTCCATATAATGTATTATTTACTGTGTTACTATCATCGCTAATGTGACAGTAAACTTCTGCAGTTGGTTTGTTTGAACATCTCAGGTGATCAATATTAGACGCAATCACTTTTATCAGCTTGACAAGTTAGCGGGAACAGATAAAAGCTATACACATTCTCTAATTTGAAACCATAAATACTGTGTGTTAAGTTCAGTTGAAGTATACTTAACACAATGAGATAAAATACTGTATGTGTCGGATTAAGTAAATTACAATTTCCCATATTACAATGGAATTAACAATAAAAAGATCACATGAAATTCAAAAACACTTACAAAGGAAAGCCTAATCACATTATGTAGTTTAATTTAATAAAAGGGATCTTAGGTATGATGATCTAATGGGATGAGCATGTTTTTAAAATATATGTAAAACCAATTACAAAATCTCATATAAGCATTAACATGTTAATGTATTTTCAGAAAGTAAATTTCAATATTTTTTTAAAACTGTAGCTGTCATTTAGGCCCAACTCTGGCTTAAGGGCCTCGACGTGCCTTAGTCCTCACCCTGTCATGGTCAGGAATCAGGCTCAAAGTCCAGTTTCTATAGCAGTAGTGGAACTACCACTGACCAGCAGGATAGGTACACAGGCACTCTGGTGAATGAGGTGCAGAGTCTAAGTACTAACCAGTGTTCACCAGAGCTCCTGATGGTGGAAATGAATTTTGCTGCGTATTAGTACCAGGTCATGGACCTCAGGATCACCCCACCAGGAGGTGAGCAAGCTAGGTTCCAGTAGCGGATAAGCAGGTAGGTATCAAACAGAAGCGTAGTCAGTAAAAAAGCCAAAAGGCCAGTAACATGTAGTTGCAGGTTGGAATCAGGCAAAAGCATAAGCCAAAGGTCTATAATGAGTGGTAGAAAAATATGTACAACACCAGGGAAGACAGGAGAGAGCACAATAATCTGGCAATCGGGAAGTGCAGGGACATGGCTTAAATCAGGAAGTTCATGGGAGGAGCAAAGAGTTTAAGATTCAAGTCAAACAAGGTTTAAGACAGGATCTTTCAAGGAATTGTCCTGGGAATGGTTCAACATTTCAGGTAGCTCATCGAGAAGAGACATTGATTGACTCAGCAGAGGTTCTGGGTTCAAATTCAGGCCCTGACACACCTATTGAAGCAACCTCAAACCTTAAATAAAATGATATAGTTCTGGTCTTATGTGAGGCCCTGGACCCACAGAATCTGGGTTAACTGACATTGAACATCATTCAACCTCAAAGAGGTGCTGCGCCACATTTCTGGATTGATGAGTCTGCAGGGGGCACCTTGGAGATCAAGTAAGTATATTGGCAGATTATTTTATTTTTAGCTAGTGTATTTTGCATTTTGATACAAAGTATGACTTGGCTTTTAAAATAATATCTGATAATCCTGCCCTAAAGGTCCCTTTCAAAGCATTTCCTGTTATAAGTTGACAATGCTTTATTGCTTTTCATCTTCCCAATTCCTTCCTGTCTGTTTTGCTTTTGCTATGTTTTATACCTTGGTACATTCCCCCCTCTTGTTATGCACCAGTTAGACCATTCCTAGTTGCCACTCCTGCGCCTGCTTCTCCATGATCTCTGTTACTTTTGTTTTTGCCCTCATAGATCGAGTTAGAAGGCCTATTCTCCTATAATGCTCTTTCATCTTTATAAATGCTTTGCTGTGGTAGACTGTCTAATTGTTGCCTTGAAAACCATCCTTGTTGCCTTGAAAAGCTATCTTTCTGCTTAATCTCTAACTGCATACAGATACAGCTACACTGTTCACATTTGCAGCACAATGTCTCAGCAAAGATCATACAATCCCAACAGGTAGTTAAATGAACCTGATTTTCAACAGGTAAAGAGATCTGCAAGACCCAAATGCCTAGTTAAGTCTTTCTTGAAATTAAAAGTTAGTTATGAATCAAACAAGGCAGAAATGAATCGACTGATAACCTATACAGTTCATGGAGTAGGACTATGCAATAACTGTTACTGATGAAATCTAAAAAGGGACTATGAAAGCTACGTATAAGAGAGTTTTAGATTCTATGCAAGACCTAAATAGCTTCACAACCCTTAAAGTGGTGGTAAACCGCAGCATTAAAAAAAAATCCTCTGCAAGGCAATGGCATAATGTACTAGTATGCATCGCATATTAGCACCTTATCAAATGCTTACCATAGAATGAAGCCCTCCAGTGGTGCGCTGTCATCGCTTCCATCTTCATCCAGTCTTCCTTCTGGATTCACGGGGGTTTGGCAGAGCGGGAGTCAGGGCCATTGCGCAGCACTGGAAACAGCATGACCTGGTGATGTCACGGGCTGTCAAAAGAGTGAATAACTCCTATGGTGCATGTTTAGGAGATATGCATTTTACCTACAGGTTAGCTTTATTATTAGCTTACCTGTAGGTAAAAATCACAGACTTTACTACCACTTTAACTAACATATGATAGCCACTTTACATTTCTGGAAGTCAAGTCACAGAGGACAGTATATTTTAGTTGTATGAAACTAAAGAAATAAAATAAGCAAAATAATCAAATAACTTGAGCTACTAATAACAAATTGTTCAATGTCCCAAATGTGACTTCAGAGCACCAAGAAGAAATTAAATATGCTCTCCCTTGAATCTTC
Organism: Rana muscosa; assembly: GCA_029206835.1. Taxonomy (NCBI): domain Eukaryota; kingdom Metazoa; phylum Chordata; class Amphibia; order Anura; family Ranidae; genus Rana; species Rana muscosa. Next base: position 934,054,329 of record CM055116.1, read on the forward strand.
TATGCATCGGAATCGCTGTGACACCCGTCCTCTCCACCACATGAAATTTCAATCTGCTCACCTTTATAATTGACCACAACTGAGGTCAAATAACACTTTAATAGTCCTTTTTCAGGCTGATATCAAGATATTGAGTATGTTTCCTTTACATTTCAAGCCTCACTTGCCACTCACAACATGTCTCCCATCCAGTATTTCCTCATGGCTCACAACACAATATACATAAAAAGAAAGAACTGATAATGCTCGCTGTTTATTATTAGTGAAAAAAAATATACACGCTAAAATCACACACACAGTACAAAGAATGCAGCACAGAACCATGTTTAAACAGAGCTTCACAATGTCCACAATGATATAAAGTACTGGTCCCACCACATAGCAATCCCAGTCTGAAAGCACAATGATGTCATCGACTGTTGGCTCCGCACCATACATGTTACGTCCAGAGGGCCGGACTTCTTCAGTAGGAAGGACAGGGCAACTAAAATAGAATACGAGAAACACCTTGTAACAGCAAAAACAAATTCAAACTGTTTTTTTCAAATGTAATAAATAATTTTTCCATCTAGTGTTTACAGATAAAAAAGACTGTTTGATAATTGTAACTGTAACTGTATAGAACCCAGATCTCCCCATAAAGAGTACTGGTCACATTCCTTGTGACAGCGGAAAAAGTGATTAAAAAATAAAATAAAGCCACATTGTAAAAGAAAAAAAATGTAAAGCACCCCCATTCCCAGTGGCTGTGTGTAAAGGTGAACGCATATGTCAGTCCCTCCCGCACACAAACAGCGTTTGCCCTACAGATGTGAGGTATCACTGCGAACATCAGATTATGGGCAGTAATTCTAGCATGAGACTTTCTGTGTAAATCTAAAGTGGTAACCTGTAAAGCAGGGGTAGGCAACCTCAGCCCTCCAGCTGTGGTGAAACTACAAGTCCCATGAGACATTGCAAGACCCTGACAATCACAGGCATGACTCCTAAAGGCAGAGGTATGATGGGATTTGTGGTTTCACCACAGCTGGAGTGCTGAGTTTGCCTACTCCTGCTGTAAATGCTTTTAACCACTTAAGCCCTGGACCATTTTGGCTAGTTAATGACCAGGCCACTTTTTGCGATTCGGCACTGCGTCGCTTTATTTGACAATTGCACGTGGCTCCCAAACAAAATGTACGTCCTTTTTTTCCCACAAATAGAGCTGTCTTTTGGTGGTATTTGATCACCTCTGCGGTTTTTATTGTTTGCGCTATAAACAAAAATAGAGCGACAATTTTGAAAAAAATTCAATATTTTTTACTTTTTGCTATGATAAATATCACCAAAAATATATAAAAAAAAATGTTTTCCTCAGTTTAGGCCGATACGTATTCTTCTACACATTTTTGGTAAAAAAAATCGCAGTCGGTGTTTATTGATTGGTTTGCCCAAAAGTTATAGTGTTTACAAAATAGGGGATAGTTTTATGGCATTTTTATAAAAAAAATATTTATTTATTTTACTAGTAATGGCGGCGATCAGCGATTTTTTTCGTGACTGCGACATTATGGGGGACACATCGGACACTTTTGACACATTTTTGGGACCATTGTCATTTTTACAGCGATCAGTGCTATAAAAATGCACTGGTTACTGTAAAAATTACACTGGCAGTGAAGGGGTTAACCACTAGTCGCGCTGAAGGGGTTAAGTGTGCCTAAGGGAGTGATTACTACTGTGTGGGGGCGTGGCTACGAGTGACACGTCACTGATCTCCACTCTGATTACACAGAGCGGAAATCAGTGACAGTGTCAGTAGGCGAGCGGGGAGATGTTGTGTTTACACTAATATCTCCCCGCTCCATCCCTCTGTGAGACGATCGCGGTGATCAAGTCCGCGGGACCCGCGGTCCGACTCACAGGGATGGCGGCAGGGTCGCGAGCGTGCCGCCGGCAGCGCACGTGCGACCACACGGCAGGCAGTTAAAGGGGGCGTACAGGTACGTGATTGTGCATGTACGTGCCATTCGTGCCATTCTGCCGACGTATATATGCCATAGTCATTAGTTGCTGTTGCACAAGCATTCGCAATTTTAAAAGGTGACATGCTTGGTCTCTTTTTACTAAAACAAATGGGTTTTGTATTGCGTTTTTTTGCATTATGGTTTTAAAAGGTGTATTTTTTTCCAAAGAAATTGCTTTGAAAAAACACTTGGCAAATACCGTGTGACATAAAAAAAAGAATTGCCACACCCACCAATTTATTGTCTAGAGCCCCTGCTTAAAAAATATAATGTTCGGGGGTTCTAAAAAAAAATTCTAGCAAAACAATCTGACTGTTACATGTAAATAAAAAGTGCCAGAAAAGGCCTGTGGGTCAAGTGGTTAACAATAACCTAACTTATCTCGAGGCTGTTTATTATTGTTTCTCACTTTCATTTCTTTAGTCCTGAAGCCAGTTTTACAATAAACATATTAGTAAAGCACGTCATTGTGCAATGTACGTATGCCATTTTTTAAGTAGCATTTTAGTTCACTAAATCACATTTAAGAGAACCCAGTCTGGCCTAAGGTGGACTGCTACGGTGCAGACAATTTATGGTGCCTACAATCAAAATGAATTATTCTGTTACTATAGTGTCCATATATCCCAGTCCTGGAGCGTATACAGAGCCTCAGCTTCTCTCTATGTTGAGGTTATGCCCTACCTCTTGGCTTTAAACCTTGCTCCCTGTTCTTCAAGTTTTAAAGCTCAAAGCCTCAGTGTACAGGTAGGTCTCTGATCTTTGACATTTGAATAATGAGTCAAGGACTAGCCCAAAGAGGAAAAGGGCTTAGGCCTCGTACACACGACCAGTTTTCTAGGCAAGAAACCATCAAGAAAACTGCTGGCAGAGCTTTTTGACGAGAAAACCGTCCGTGTGTATGGTTTTTCGTTGAGAAAACTGCCGGGAATCTCGACGAGAAAAATAGAGAACCTGCTCTCTATTTTCTCGTCAGGATTCTCGTTTTTCTCATCGGGGTTCTCGTTGGCCTGTTTCCCCACAAAAAAAACGGTCGTGTGTATGCTTTTCCGATTCTTAAAAAAACGCGCATGCTCAGAATCAAGTATGAGACGGGAGTGCTCCTTCTGGTAAAACTAGCGTTAGCAATGGAGATAGCACATTCGTCACACTGTAACGAACTGAAAGCACAAAGACTGAAAAGCGCAAATTGTCTCTCACCAAACTTTTACTAACACACAGTAACACGAGATCAGCAAAAGCAGCCCAAGGGGTGGCGCTATTGGAATCGAACTTCCGCGTTATACTGCCGTTGTACGTGTTGTACGTCACCGCGCTTTAGACCGACGAGATTTTGGATTGACAGTGTGTATGCAAGGAAACCTTGAAAAGAATCCCGTCAAGCTTGACAAGAATCTCGTCGAGAAAACCAATGTTTTTTTTACGCCGTGATTCTCGGTCGTGTGTACTAGGCTTTACTCTTAAGTGTAGACTGTAGAGAATTTCAAATAACACAGACAGGACTACTAAAGTATTTTTGCTGGACATGGCTTGAGGAGGCACAAAAAGTTTTCAGACTGACCTGGCAACTGGTGGCAAGCTTCTAATGCCGCGTACACACGACCGTTTTTAATGTCATTGAAAAAAACAGCATTTTTACAGTGTGACAGATGTGCTATCTCCATTACGAACGCTAGTTTTAAAAGAACGAGCGCTCCCGTCTCATACTTGATTCTGAGCATGCGCATTTTTTTTCACGTCGTTAAAGCCCACACACGGCCGTTTTTCATGACGAGAAAAACGACGATGTAAAAAACGACGTGAAAAATTAGAGCATGTTACAATTTTTCTCGTCGGGATTCTCTGCGTTTTTCTCGTCTGGAAAAATGCTGGAAAGCCCACACACGATCATTTTTAATGACCATTTTAAAAAATTTAATTTTTCTCGTCATTAAAAACGGTCGTGTGTACGCGGCATTAGATTCCTTTTTGACATTTAAAAATATTTTTACACTTCTGTTTTGCATTCTGAAAAAATACTAAATTGAATCAGTCATTTGAAAAATAGGAATCTATTTTATGTCAAATATTTTTCTCATCTAATGTCATAATACATTTTATTGCATAGGCACACAATATCTACATTATGTTAGCAATGATCTTTGTTTTTTTACATACAAAAATATTCATCATAGTGAACAATAGGGCCTATTTCATGCTTAAACAATCTATTTAATAAAAGTAAATATAATTCCTTGTTCCTTTATACAGGTGACTAGTGCTGCTAGTAAATATACAGTTTTTGTAATGTTAAACAGACATATTTTTTAGCCAACATAATCTTACTTGGTTATGGATTTCTCTACCCCAAAGAAATGCACAACAGGCTCAGACACAGCCTAATAGGTTAACTTGCTAGTAACAGCTTTAACCTTTTGTTCACTAATTTCATAGTGACCTTTTGTCGGTTTTACAAACATAAATGATTTGGACTTTATATTTCTGGCTTCCATCAGGCTAAAGCTGGCTCATAACATGAAGTGACTTCGATTTCTCAGACTGTTAGATCTCCAAAGAATAGATTTCATCAAAGGCTTTTATTGCAAACTGCCTTATCCACCAGCAGGGAAAGTTCATGGTGGACTACTCATTCAGCCATGTGGAAACAGCTTGTGATATGCCTGTGTGCTCATGACATTACATGCTGCCACAGTCATCAACTTTATTATAGTCTATGCTTGCAGCAATTAGCTCACATTAGAGATATTTCAAATACAGCCATTCATTAGTAAATTGATTTTGAAATAATATTATCATACACACATCTGTTTGTGACAGGGTGATTTTCCCATTAGATATCCAGAGGGTAAACTCTCACATTGACCATTACCAGTAGGGATGAGCGGAACACCCCCTTGTTCGGTTCGCACCAGAACCTGCGAACAGCCAGAATGTTCGTGTGAACTTTAGAACCCTATAAATACAATGGACTCGAACGTTCAAAATCAAAAGTGCTAATTATAAAGTCTAATATGCAAGTTATTGTCCTAAAAAAATGTAATTTTCCTTTAAATTTCGTACCTAGGGTGTGTATATAATATGCCTGTAAAGTCGCGCTTGTTTCCCGTGCTTAGAACTGTCCCTGCACAAAGTGTCATTTCTGAAAAAAAAAAAGTCATTTTAAACTCACTCACGGCTATAATGAATTGTCGGCTCCCGGCAATACAGAGAAAAGTCATTGATAAAAAAAAAAAGCGTGGGGGTCCCCCCAAATTCAATTACCAGGCCCTTCAGGTCTGGTATGGATATTAAGGGGAACCCTGCCGCAAATTTAAAAAAAAAATGCGTGGAGTTCCCCCAAATATCCATACCAGGCCCTTCAGGTCTGGTATGGATTTTGGGGGGAACTCCACCCCAAATTTAAAAAAAAAATGGCGTGGAGTTCCCCCCAAAATCCATACCAGACCCTTTATCCGAGCACGCAACCTTGCAGGCCGCAGGAAAGGAGGGGGGCGAGAGAGCGCCCCCCCCTCCTGAACCATACCAGGCCACATGCCCTCAACATGGGGAGGATGGGACAAGGGCCTCATCCTCCCAACCCTTGCCCGGTGGTTGTGGGGGTCTGCGGGCAGGGGGCTTATCGGAATCTGGAAGACCCCTTTAACAAAGGGGACCCCCAGATCCCGCCCCCCCAAAATTTACGTCCTTTTTTTCCCACAAATAGAGCTTTCTTTTGGTGGTATTTGATCATCTCTGTGATTTTTTTTCTTTTTTTGCGCTATAAACAAAAACAGAGCGACAATTTAAAAAAAAACAATATTTTCTAATTTTTGCTAAAATAAATATCCCCATTTTTTTTTTTTTAAAGTGAAATTTTTCTCAGTTTAGGCTGATATGTATTCTTTTACATATTTTTGGTACTAAAAATTGCAATAAGCGTATATTGATTGGTTTGCGCAAAAGTTATAGTGTCTACAAAATAGATTTATAGCATTTTTATTATTATTTTTTTTTACTAGTAATGGCGGCGATCTGCGATTTTTATCGGGACTGCGACATTATGGCGGACACATCGGACACTTTTGACACATTTTTGGGACCATTGTCATTTATACAGCGATCAGTGCTATAAAAATGCACTGATTACTGTAAAAATGTCACTGGCAGGGAAGGGGTTAACACTAGAGGGCGATCAAGGGGTTAATTGTGTTCCCTAGCGTGTGTTCTAACCGAAGGGGGGATGGGACTGACTAGTGGAAATTACAGATCGTGGTTTCTAGCTATTAGGAACTCACGATCTGCATTTCCTCAGCTCAGAACAGGGATGTGTGTGTTTACACACACACACGTCCCTGTTCTGCCTCTCGTGCCCAGAGACCACTTGCGGCCGGCGGTCATTGGCACTCCGGCAATGCAGCGGGCGCACGCGCCTGCTAACACTGCTTAAAGCGACTGATGTACAGCTACGACGGTTCGCCCAGTGGAGCCAACCTGCCGCAGTATAACTGCGGTGGCTGGTCTGCAAGCAGTTAACAAGTACAAGCCGGCAACTCAACAGCTTCTCCATAGAAAACGTTATTATAACATGATAGCAGTAACATCATCCAAAATACTGATGCGACTGACGTACAGCGACTGACGTACAGCTACGGTAACATCATCCAAAATACTGATGCGTTTTGGCCTAAGCCTTCATCATAGCATGAATATATGACATTAAAAAAAATTATATATAAAGGAACAACCCTCCTAAAGTGAGAGGGGCGGTATTTAACTTAATTAAAAAATCATCTCATTGATTGATTACAAATGGAGATAATCAAAACCTGGGTCAGATGATCACATATGACAGGGGGTTTAAACATGAAACACAAGATGTTAACCATTAAAGTCCCCCTGATGCGACAGTGGAAGAATTGTCTTTTAAATCACAGTACAAAATAAATAATACATGTCAAAGACACATTTAAAAAACAGGCTAGCATCCATCCTGTTATTCATACCAAAACGGCATCCTGGTATTTGACGTGTGTATCCACCACACCTCTCATTAGAACAGGGTGCAATGGGTGTCCCCCACTCTTGTAGATTATTTAAATTGTTCTAGACCAAGTCCCATGAGGCATAGCAAGACTAATAGCCACAAGCATGACACCCAGAGGCAGAGGCATGATGGGACTTGTAGTTTTGCAACAGCTGGAGGTCCGCTAATTGCATATCACTGTTCTAGACCGAAGAAAGAAAAAGTGTCAAGTTTACTTCCATGCACTGTCTTGAAATGTTTAGATACATTCTGTTTTTTAGTATTTGAATCGGCAGTGTCATTGTAATTTTCTGAAACCCTAAATCGTAAATGACGAATGGTACACCCCACATATTGTAATTGACAGGCACTACATTCCACTACATAGATCACTGATTTAGAACACGCTCTCTGCTTTTTTTAACGTGCTATCTCTGTCCCTGCTCTCCGCCTTGATCCTGCCATTATCGATCAAATGTTCCTTGTATCCTCACCTCATTAACAACAGTGACTTTTGAGGGACTTCCTCTCACTTCCTGCTTTGGCTACAGGACAGGAAGTGAAGACAAATCTACCCAATGGGTGTCAGGGGCTCCTGACCCATGGTAGTTGCTGGTCTCATTCCAGCATCCTGGTTTTGGCAGAGCTGCACTCTCCCTGTCTGTCCAGCTGCAGGATGATTCTTAGACACTACTGGGTTGTGTTCAAACCTATATTAAGCCTACCAAGCCCTCCGTGTCATGCTTGTGATAGTGTTTGCAACACGTGCTTCAAGCTCCCTGTTTCCCTGCCTTGTTCCCGTGCCTTGGCCTCTGTTCTTTGCTCAAGCCCTGTCCTGCCCGCTAATTTGGATTCCCTTGTCTACAATCATATTTTGACTAAGCTCAGAACTCAGCCTGCCTTTTGACCATGGATTTGACCCTGACAACTCTTTAAACTCTGTTTTGAATTCTGCTTGCTCTGAAACCCGGGCTGTCACTGGACCACTCTTCCTGATTGGGGAACTGCAAGTACCTGTTTGCTGTGGTTAGTTCATGCCTGCCCCTTCATGGTAGCCTGGCACTAAAGAATTGTGTATAAAACCTGAGGGCAACCAAGTACCGGTAGACCTGCTTGCCTTATGGGAAAGGAGGCTGGTATGAGCAAAGAACACAGCAGCCAGCTATAGTGCCTGACCACCAACACTAGGGGTAGGCGTGACAATGGGACTTAGATAACTAAAAATAAACTGACATGAATTATACCATTCCTTACTCTATCTAAAATGAAAAAAAGTTTTGCCTTGAGTTCTACTTTAAGGCTACTTTTACACAGCAGCGCCCGGCCGCTAGCATTAAAGCTGCCCTAGTTTTTGCAGCGCATTTCGGACACTAGCGGGGCGCTTTTAACCCCAGCTAGTGGCTGAAGAAGGGGTTAAAAGTGCCTGTGTTGTGGCGGGGGCTAAATGGACAGGGCGTTTTGGGAGCGCTGTATATAGCACTCCTAAACCGCACTCCCAAAGATGCTGCTTGCAGGACTTTTCCTAACGTCCCGCAAGCACACCGCCCCAGTGCGAAAAGTCACACTGAAATGAATTGCAGGTGGTTTTCATGCGTTATTTAGAGGCTATTTCTAGCGCTAATATGCCTGAAAACAGCTTCACTGTGAAAGGGTTCTAAAGGAAATAAAACTCTTTTATAGCCAGAATTAGGGTACGTACATGGAACAGTTTTTTTTCTTTATTAATTTTGAGAATAGTTCTCAAACCTAATTAAATTATACATTGGTGTTTTTGACCAGTCTTAGATTAGACCCTTTTTCATAGGAAAGGTAAATAATACACTCACATTACACATGCTAAAGCCAATATTACAGCACTGGAATAGACATGTAAATTGTACTAACCAATAAAGAATGACCTCTTTGACAATGGGCAGATCTCATAGGGATATATGAATGTTTATATGAGCTGTCTGTAATTCTCATCCTTTTGATTTAAGTTATTCATAGAAGGAGATCTGTTTGTACTAGGGCTGTGGAAATTAACTATTAATTCCTTGATTAATCGATTAATTTTTTTGATCGATCAAAATTATTTTGATCGGTACTCACCTCTCTGCTGGCTTCCGGGTCTTCAGGGAGTTCTGTCGGAGATCCGGTGATGTCACGGCTTGCCGTGTCCATCTGAAGGGCCCCTTTTCTGTGCCTTCATATCTGCATGCCGGTGGGACCTTACTATCTGCCACATACAAGGGCTGTTACACTTCCCTCTATCAACCTGGGATTCTACAGCCATCCACTGGGAGTTGTGATAGTTCCCTTCACGGGACATCTACATGCCGACGGACTGATGTTAACCCCTCCTCATCTGGATTCAGCAGTGGTATCGTTGTACACATTTTTATACCAGTATCATACTTAGCTTTATGTTTTTATGACTGCTTTTGCTACCGTTTGGTATTACTCGCACCATTTTTACAGTTTATGTAGCTACATTGATTTTATCTTCAGTGCAATATTTATTTTGTTATCTATTTGAAGACTATAAAAGTTTTAATGCTATTCCCATTGAGCGCTGCCTTTGTGTGTTTTTTGTATCCTGTTATCCATTTTTCCAGTGGTTGGTAGCTGCACTGGGAATCGGCCTGCAAGGAGATCAGCTAAAAGTAGTTGGATCTGTATGTGCGTTATAATTAATCGGAATTAGTCGATTAATCGATAAAAAAAAAAAAAAAGATTAATCGAACACGAAAATTTTAATCAGTAACAGCCCTAGTTTGTACCTACTCCAAAATACTGGGGTAAATGGGGTTGGGTACATGTAGGTTGGAGAAAGAATAAATCTACAGAACTTTCATGAAATTGTGGACACCTTTTAGATGTACTGAGACATATATAGCACGTAAACGATGTGTAGAATCAGTAAAACAACCCTTGGCTATCATAGAGTAACCAAGGAAACATTAATGAAGTGTTGAGCATTCATCTCAATGTGATGGGAATTTGGGGGGCAGGCAGGCTTGGTACAGACCAAATAGTACCAAATCATTAAAAAAAAACTGATAATGACAAGATAAAACCAGAACCAGAAGTATGCACAGATGAGGCTTACGTTTTATTAGAGTTTAAAAATGGCTGACATTTTCAGGTTAAGCCTGTCACTCTGCCTTTGTGCTCACACTGTCACGTTGTAAAATCTATTAAAACTCCAGTATTCATTTTTACACATTTTCTGTGTACTAGTTACAACTTTGGTATTAATTTGTGGTGCCTCTGTTAATGACTGTGACATATGGAGCAATGTTTTTTAGTGCAGCTGCTAGGCTGAAATATTTTCTACATTATTTCTACTTTCACCCTGAGGACGTGTTATTTTGTTGCTGTTCAGTCCTAAGACCTAATTACTTGCAGTGACTCTGTGTGAACAGAATTGTGATGTCATGCTTTAAAATTACTGTATTTTCTCACATTAGTTATTAACAAATACTGATTACTTTTTGTTTTTAAGGTGGTTGGAGACATGGTAGGCAGATAGTAAAAGTTAACCACTTCAGCCCCGGAAGAATTGGCTGCTCAATGACCAGAGCATTTTTTGCGATTCGGCACTGCGTCGCTTTAACTGACAGTTGCGTGGTCATGCCACGTTGTACCCAAACAAAATTGACGTCCTTTTTTCCCAGAAATAGAGATTTCTTTTGTTGGTATATGATCATCTCTGCGGTTTTTATTTTTTGCGCTATAAACAAAAAAATAGTGTAAATTTTGAAAAAAACACAATATTTTGTACTTTTTGCTGTAATAAATATCCCCAATTCTTTTTAAAAAAGCAATTTTTTTTTCTCAGTTTAGGCCAATATGTATTCCTCTACATATTTTTGGTAATAAAAATCGCAATAAGCGTACATTGATTGGTTTGCGCAAAAGTTATAGTGTCTACAAAATAGGGAATAGATTTATGCCATTTTTCTTCTTCTTTTTTCTTTTTTTTTTTTTTTACTAGTAATTGTGGCGATCTGCGATTTTTATTGGGACTGCAACATTATGGCGTACACATCGGACACTTTCGACACATTTTTGGGACCATTGGCATTTATACAGCGATTAGTGCTATTGTCAAGGTCACCTGTGGCCAGGTGACAGATGCACACCGTAGGGGGACAGGAGTGCACCGCAAGGTAGTGAACCCTATGGCTGACTTCTGCGGATAGGAAACTGGGTGGTTGTGGAAAGCGGGACCAGAGGAGCACAACCGGGATCCTAACGGAAGCTAGAGCCAAGATTCCCCAGGGCGCGGAGTCTAAGACCCAGTAGGTCTTCTCCAGAGCCTCTAGCGGTGAGGATGTTATGCTGCAGGCTGGGTCCAGGTCGCGGCCCCTGGAGTCTCCTAGCTCACGCCCCGTAGGATAAGGGGAAAAGAGGGGAAGCAGCAGCACAAGATATGAGAGAAACGAATAACAAGCTGAAGGTCAGGGGCCACAAGCAGACAAGAATAACGAAAGAACGAGCCGAAGGTCAAGGGTCACGAGCAGACAGGGATAGTCGGGGACAAGCCAAATGTAACAGAGAGACAGACGTAGCACACGGCAGGCAGGAACCCAAACACACAATGCCTAACAAACACGTTGATCAGCAAAGCAGGCTTGCAGTACACAGGTTAATATAGTGTTCTGTGATAGGGCCTGGGGTGGAGTCTGGCTGGGAGGAGATTATAAAGGAAGCCAGGTGAAGGAGGTCTGGTCTCTAAGATGAACACATGAAGAGGAAAGGTAAGATGGCAGACAGACATTAATGCATATCCATGACAGTACCCTCCCTCTTACGAGGCCTCCCCCTTCCCCGCCTGGGCCCAGGTTTGGAGGGAAACTTCAGATGAAACTCCTTTAACAGACGAGGTGCGAAGACCTCAGATGCAGCGATCCAAGACCTCTCCTCAGGACCAAACCCCTTCCAATGGACGAGGTACTGAAGAACGCCTTTACAAAGTCGGGAGTCCAGAATTTGACTGACCTCGTACTCCTGATTATCCTCAGAGACAGGCGCCACGGTAGGGAGAGGACGAGAGAATTTATTGAGGACTAAAGGCTTCAGAAGGGCAACATGGAAGGAGTTAGTGATTTTAAGGCTCTTAGGAATCTGGAGTTTGAAACAAACTGGATTCAGTTTAGCAGTTACAGTGTATGGACCAATGAATCGTGGAGCAAACTTCAGAGAAGGAACTCGGAGCTTGATGTTCCTGTTGGAGAGCCAGACTTTGTCCCCTGGTTGAAGAGAAGGCGGTTTGCGCCTGCGGCGGTCAGCAAAGCCTTTGAATTTTTCAGCAGCTGCCCGGAGGGAATCATGAACGTCACCCCAAACAGAATTGAGAGACTCCTGAACCGAAGCCAAAGCTGGAATATCTGGAGAACAAGTCATGGGAAGAGGAAGTTGAGGGTGTTTTCCATAAACAGTGAAAAAGGGTGTCTTCTGCGAGCTGGTATTCACATGATTGTTATGGGAGAATTCTGCCCACGGAAGTAGAGAGGACCAATCGTCATGATGAGAAGACACAAAGGTGTGAAGAAAGACCTCTAACTCCTGATTAACCCTCTCAGTCTGTCCATTGGATTGAGGGTGGTAGGAAGAGGAAAAATCCAAGACAATATTGAGGGATTTGCAAAAGGCTCTCCAAAAACGAGACGTAAATTGGACTCCCCTGTCGGAAACAATATGAGAAGGAACCCCATGGAGGCGGAAAATCTCTCGAATAAAAATGGGAACCAAGGCAGGAGCAGAAGGAAGACCAGGAAAAGGAACAAAATGAGCCATCTTGGAGAACCGATCGATTACCACCCAAATGACTGTATTATTCTCAGACAGTGGGAGGTCAGTGATAAAATCCATGGCAATATGAGCCCAGGGCTCCTTAGGGATGGGCAAGGGCATGAGGAGACCAGCAGGAGCTTGTGTGGAGGATTTAGACTGAGCACAGACATGACAAGCCTTAACGTAGTCTTTGACATCTGAGTGGAGATTAGGCCACCAGTAGTGACGACTAATGAGTAAGAAGGATCGGAGGAACCCAGAATGACCTGCCACCTTGGAATCATGTCCCCAACGAAGGATCTTAGCTCTTAGCTCAGTGGGGACAAAGGTCTTACTAGGCGGAATCTTTGACTTCAGGGTGGTAGAGTGGGCAGCAATGCACGAGGTTGGAATGATCGGCTCAGGTTCAGGGGCTGACTCCTCGTCAAAAGTGTCAAATGACCTAGAGAGCGCATCAGCCCGACCGTTGCAGGAACCAGGTTTGTAAGTAATCGTGAAATTAAAACGGGCAAAGAAGAGACTCCACCTGGCCTGTCTAGGATTCAGACGTTTAGCATTCTGTAGATACTGTAAATTCTTGTGGTCAGTAAAGATCGTTATGGAGTGAGGGGAACCCTCCAAGAGATGACGCCACTCCTCTAACGCCAATTTAATCACGAGAAGTTCCCGATCACCGATGGCATAATTCCTCTCTGCCTGAGAATTTTTTTTGGAGAAGAACGCACATGGTTGACGTCTCTTCTCAAAGAATTGAAGAAGCACAGCTCCCACCCCCATTGAGGAAGCGTCCACTTCAATAAAAAATGCATCCCCAGGATTTGGTCTCCTCAAGAGAGGTCCAGAAACAAAGGCCTGTTTCAGGTCGTGAAATGCAGAGACAGCTTCGGGAGGCCAGTCTTTGGCATTCGCACCCTTCTTGGTTAAAGCGATAATAGGCGCGGCAATGGAAGAGTAATTCCTTATGAACTGCCTATAATAATTTGTGAAGCCAAGAAAGCGCTGTGTGGCCTTGAGGCTAGCAGGAAGAGGCCAGTTGGTAATAGCCAAGACCTTCGCAGGATCCATACGAAGACCCGAACATGAGACAAAGCACCCCAAAAACAGGACCTCAGAACATTCAAAGGAACATTTCTCCAGCTTGGCATAGAGATTGTTCTCTCTAAGACGCTGAAGTACAGTGCGGACATGGTTTCTGTGGACGAGCAGATTTTCAGAAAAGATCAGAATGTCATCCAGATAGATGACAACAAACTGGTACAGCAGATCTCTGAAGATTTCATTGACAAAGTTTTGAAACACAGCTGGGGCATTACACAAACCAAAAGGCATCACCAGGTATTCGTAATGCCCGTCTCTAGTGTTGAATGCAGTCTTCCATTCATCACCCTCCCGTATTCGAATGAGATTATACACGCCTCTGAGATCCAACTTGGTGAAAATGGAGGCACCCTTCAACCTATCGAATAGTTCAGATATTAAGGGTAAGGGGTATCGATTTTTAATAGTAACCGCGTTTAACCCTCGATAGTCGATACAGGGTCTTAGGGTACCATCCTTTTTGGCAACGAAAAAGAACCCTGCCCCTGCAGGTGATGCGGATTTCCGGATGAAACCTCTCTCCAGATTCTCTGCAACATACTCAGACATGGCCTGGGTCTCTGGGATGGACAGAGGGTAGGTACGACCCCTGGGCAGAGTTGCTCCGGGGACAAGATCAATAGCACAGTCAAAAGACCTGTGGGGAGGAAGGACATCAGCTGATTTCTTACAGAACACATCCTGGTAATCGCTGTATGCAGCAGGAAGAACAGAAGAAACAGAAGTGGTAGCAACCGGAAGTCTCTCTTTGGGGGCCACCTTGAGAAGACATGACGAGAAACATGAGGGACCCCAAGCCAGGACCTGCCCAGAGGCCCAGTCCACAAGTGGAGAGTGGAGCTGCAGCCAAGGAAGGCCCAATACAATACAATGGGGGTAGAGGCCTTGGGTAGAATGAGAAAGGATATCCACTCCTGGTGGAGAATCCCTACCGACATCCTAATAGGTAGCATCTGGAAGCGAATAGGGCCCCCTGGGAGAACAGTGCCATCAATTGCCGAGACTACCAATGGGGTAGTGAGAGGTGAAAGGGTAAGCTTCATAGAAGAAGCAGTTCCCCAATCCATAAAATTGCCGGCTGCCCCTGAATCCAGATATGCAAGGGTTGATTGAGGAGAAGTGCCTACATGAAGGAACACCGGCAGGAGAAGGCGAGAAGGTGATGTTTCAGGGTCCAATACTCCACCTTCCAAATGTATTAAGCCCGAGCGTTCTCCGGACAGAAGCGAGCAAAAGTCACGAAAATGACCCTTGCACCCACAATAGAGGCACAAGCCCAGAGTTCTGCGCCTAGCACGTTATTCGGGGGTTAGTCTGGTCCGGTCCAGCTGCATAGGTCCCTCAGCAGGCAGAAGATGCTCCACGGGACGAAGGGAGGGGAGCTCAGACTGGCTAGGACCCAGAGAGTGCTGGCGTCTTTTTTCTAGCGACCTCTCCTGAAAACGAATGTCGATCTGGTTGCACAAAGAAATTACATCGTCCAGACCGACGGGAATGGCTCTTCCCGCTAATTCGTCTTTCACTCGGTCAGAGAGGCCATGTAAAAAGGTAGCAACCAGGGCCTCATTATTCCAGCTCAATTCAGCTGTGTGGATACGGAACTGAAGAGCGTACTGTCCCACTGAACTAGATTCTTGGCGAAGACGTAAGACAGCACTAGCCGCTGAAGAAGCCCGAGCTGGCTCCTCAAAGATGTTCCGAAAGAGCTCCACGAAGTCAGACAGGATGGAAACCACTGAATCATTCCTTTCCCACAGAGGGGCAGCCCAGGCTAAAGCTTCACCGGAGAGGAGGGAGATGATATAGGCTACCTTAGCCCGATCAGACAGGAAGTTTTGAGGCTGAAGCTCAAAATGAATCATACATTGGCTGAGAAACCCCCTGCAGGCCTTGGAGTCCCCAGAGAAACGGAACGGAGCTGGCAGTTCTAGTGAGTGTGTGTCTGCGACTGATGCGAAAGGCGCAGCCGCTGGTTGTACTTGAGGTTGCAGATTTGGGGTTCCCAAGGAGGTCTGAAGCTGCTCGAAGCGAGAAGCCAGATCCTGGAGGAATCGCATCACCTGAGTCTGATCTGATTCCTGGGTCTCAAGTCTACGGACTATGCCCTGTAATGGATCATCCGCGGGGAGCGGCCTGTCAGCCGGGTTCATGGCTGATCAAACTGTCAAGGTCACCTGTGGCCAGGTGACAGATGCACACCGTAGGGGGACAGGAGTGCACCGCAAGGTAGTGAACCCTATGGCTGACTTCTGCGGATAGGAAACTGGGTGGTTGTGGACAGCGGGACCAGAGGAGCACAACCGGGATCCTAACGGAAGCTAGAGCCAAGATTCCCCAGGGCGCGGAGTCTAAGACCCAGCAGGTCTTCTCCAGAGCCTCTAGTGGTGAGGATGTTATGCTGCAGGCTGGGTCCAGGTCGCGGCCCCTGGAGTCTCCTAGCTCACGCCCCATAGGATAAGGGGAAAAGAGGGGAAGCAGCAGCACAAGATATGAGAGAAACGAATAACAAGCTGAAGGTCAGGGGCCACAAGCAGACAAGGATAACGAAAGAACGAGCCGAAGGTCAAGGGTCACGAGCAGACAGGGATAGTCGGGGACAAGCCAAATGTAACAGAGAGACAGACGTAGCACATGGCAGGCAGGAACCCAAACACACAATGCCTAACAAATACGTTGATCAGCAAAGCAGGCTTGCAGTGCACAGGTTAATATAGTGTTCTGTGATAGGGCCTGGGGTGGAGTCTGGCTGGGAGGAGATTATAAAGGAAGCCAGGTGAAGGAGGTCTGGTCTCTAAGATGAACACATGAGGAGGAAAGGTAAGAAGGCAGACAGACATTAATGCATATCCATGACAGCTATACAATGCACAATCTTTACTATGATTTCTGGATTGTTGCAAAAGGGACTTGCAAACAACTTTATCTCCTGTTGCTTTATCAAAAATTCTCTCTCCTATAGATCATTGATCAGTAATAAGTACCAGAAATCACGCTACAAGCTAGTGACATGGTGGTATCACAGCTCTGCTTATTTTCACTCCATCTATACCTAGGTGCATGCCACCTGTTGGCAGTGTGAAACAGAGACAGATGATCTACTGCTCATTTTCTGGTTGTGTCCTGCACTGTAGTCCTTTTGGACTCATGTACATCAGACTTTTTTTTTTAATTTACTGAGTGCTCTGTCCCTAAAGATCCTGCATATTTCCTCCTCCATTACAACACAGTCCCCCTAAAGCATTACAAGAGGTCAGTTATTATTCATTTAGTTAATGCGGCACACTCTTGTATGCCAGCAAACTGGAAGTCCCGTACCCCATGCATCAATATCACAATGGCTGTTGAGATTGATGGAAGATCTGACCAGTTCAATCAAAGATTCCAATGAGATTCCAATGACACATTTAGGAACACTTGGTTGTATTGGTTAGAATTTACATGTACAGTTTAAAATAAACAACTTTTTTCTTGGTGACTATAAACAACTGATTTCTGGATGTCAGCAGCAGAATTTAAGTTCTGCGTACTAGAATGTTTATTGCTTCTGGCACCCTTCATTACTGGGGAGGGGAGAATGCATGACCATTCTCAATTCACAACATTTATATTGTTATTGCTATACATATGTAGCACACAGATCCCTGTCCTTCTTACCTTCACTTGCAGGATAGGACACACCATGCCACATGCCTAGTATCTTCCATGTTGTAGAGGGTGAGCGGTGTTAATACAATTTTGGGTCCTGCAACGAGTTACCTCCTTCCGTTGGTTCTTGTCCCTAGAGTGTAGGGAAAAGTCTATTTTCTCTCAGAGGAAAGCCAATGTCCAGACAATGTAAACTCAATGAAAAGAGTTTATTTTCTTATGCTTGTAACTTGACAGGAAAGTTGAAGAGAGAAGGAGTTGAATAGGGAGCTAGGTTAAGGCACGTGGCACTCAATTACCACTTTTGTCGCCACTCAAGCCTGAGTGGGTTTTGCTCACCCAGATAGATCCCTCTCACGGTTCTAGCAGCCGGAGTGAAACACGGACATTTACTTTTCAGAAGATCCTCTGCCACAGAATCTTTTGGTTCTTAAATGCAGAACTCCTTAGCACCTGTAATTTTAGAGACCGTAGGTGCCAATGGGGCACTTTACGTGGTTGTTTCACAGATCACAGAATCCTTCCCTCTGACAGGCAACCAGGCCTCTCCCGAGACAGTGACTTCCTTCACCGATCCTCCGGACAGGTCCTCCCCTGGTTTCCTCTCCTTCAGAGCGAGTAACCCTCCCACGGGCACCCTGGGACTTCTGTGGTTTGGTTTGGTTGTAGGCCTCAGTTAAAGGTACTGGGCCTACCTGGAATAATGCGGCCTCGGGCCAAAGGTGCCCGGGACCGAACACACACACGCACCCCAGGCCTGGAGGGTCAAAGGGCACGAACCGGACTCCTCAGATCATGGCGCTTGCCCCTTATGTACCCCCTCCCGGCATGCACAGCAGGCAGACCACGCCCACTGCACAGCCGCTGAGAGAGGACACCCAATCACGCCGCAATGCCACCTGTGGTTCCACCCAAGACCTGGGCAACAATGCCACCTACAGGTCAAAGGGGAACTAAACACCCAGGCAACACCACAGCAGAGCAGAGTCCATTTTAAGGAAATTAAATAGCCTGAGCCAAACTATTGCTCAGGCTACCCTCTAAATTTCAGGCATAGCGACCCCAAATGTGGGGGTTCGCTACACATATTTTCATGCATTCTGCTCTATGCTTGCCTATAATATTATCCACATTACTGGTTTATGATGTATGTACATTGCATCTATGTTTTTTTGCTCCTAATTTTGGCAAGGTGAAACTTTGATTTGCTGTGTACCGCTTTTTTATAATTTGTGATGTTCTAACTGTACATAACCTGATCACCAGATGGTTCCAAAATGTCTCCAGTTTCTTGACAATTTTAGTGATAGGAGAGGAGTTGAGGTGGTAAAGGGTAGAGGGGGAATTACCTATGTTACAAACAAGTGGCAACCACCCCAAATTACCTATGTGTATCCCCAAATATCTAATGTTATCAGTAACTGTTTTAGCAGTAGTGCAAGTTGCATGCAATCCAGAGAAAATGTTGCATAAAGGGCAAATGAGTACTGAATGTTAGAGATATCATGAGAGGGTTGAGATGTAAAAAGAAATGCAAACGTTGCTATTCTGGGTTCGTTGTCTCCCATTTCAATGTCTCATAGTTCTAGTGTAGAGTTTAGGTACCTAGACAGGGGATCTTTTGCTATATTAAACAGTAAATGCAAAAGGGGACATCCCTACCTAGTGTCTTTTTATAGATAAAAGGTCTGGGAGAGTACTCATGGGGTATTTAACCTAGCTGTGGGGCTTCATACATTTGTTGGAGGAAGA
This sequence comes from Rana muscosa, assembly GCA_029206835.1. NCBI lineage: Eukaryota > Metazoa > Chordata > Amphibia > Anura > Ranidae > Rana > Rana muscosa. The sequence goes on from CM055116.1 coordinate 934,073,613, forward strand.
TAAGTATACGGCCCTGGAACCCCATCTTCTCCATGACCAAGAAAAGTAAAGTCAACTTTACATTAGTAAATACCTTTTCAGCATCTAGGGTGATAATCGTTGGATCCTGGTTTGAATACATATTAGCATGTTTCAGAGCCGCAAGAACCTTACATAATGTATGTTGGTGACTGCTATGAAGCCTGTTTGTGAGTGATGAACACGATTTGGTAGAATTGTCACCAACCAAAGTGTTGCAATCTTAGAAAAACGAATTTCTGTTAATGTATACCAATTATATTGGTCGATATGACCCTGGAAGAGTGACATCTTTGTCTTTTTGGCAGAATTTTTAAATAGTTGCCTTTTTCTTGTTGATGTCACCATTTCCATTAGTACTTTATAGCAGTATCACAGTGTACTGAATATCTTCTTTCATAATTTTATAAAATGTGGGTGTGATTGCATCTGGTCCAGGGACTTCTGCCACAGACGTATTTGTAATAATGGAAGTTATTTCCTTGGTGGTAATTGAGGCAAGAATATCTAGATGTTTTGTGGGGATGTCATAGGCTGTGTGGATATGGTACAGGTGGTGGTCTTAGGCTGTGCGGACACGGTACAGAAGATGTCAGAGACTATGCGGACATGGTATAGGAGGTGGTCATAGGCTGTGCAGATATGGTACAGGAGGTGGTCAGAGGCTGCAGAGGGGTCTAATCTTACCCGGCCGTGATGGGGAGAGGCGCGTGCCACTGCCGAGATCAAGTCAAGTGCCTTACATTTAAAAATGGCACCTGCCATTACATCACTGCACATGCTCCCATCTGCCCGAAAATGGCCGAGCATGTACAGGCTGTCCTGAGCCACAGCCATATTTCTTATAGGCACCGCTGCAGCCACAGTTCAAAGCGGCCCCAGGGCAGGTGGCCTACCGCAACATATTCCACTATCCGGGTAGGCCAGTCTGACCCTGGTATCCAGTGAATCTGACTGACCACCATATTTGTGCACTGTAAATTTATATCCAAATTGTACAGCAGTCACTATAGTAGTGTTTTTGCTATTCCAGTTTAGTACAGGTCACAGAATAATCCAAAGCTGTTAACATGGGTTGGTGTGCATCTTCTTTCTCCACAGCCTGCTTTAAAATACTTTAAAATACTTAGTTCAGGTATTGCTTCTGCACTTCTATTTCCATTTGAAGTACTACTTAGTATTTTTTTGTAACAATCCCCAGTGTGTGCTTCACTTGCTGGTGTGAAGTTTCGGCCTGTATGTGCGACTTCCCCATTCACTGCTCCCCTTTTGAGGCAGGAAGCCTGTACCTTTGTTTCTCCTCCGCAGGCCATAATTAGTTCAGTCAAGGGTGATCTCTTGGAGCTGCATCACAACAATGTAGATGATCTCCTGGAATGATTGATTCTTCAATACTGACACTTGATGAAAGGCAGGAAAATACTTTTTTCAGCCAATCTCTTATAGATATCATAGGCCTTTGTGAACCTTACAAGAATGTCAATAACTGCTCCACATCATTGATAGCCTGATCAGCAAAATATACGTGGTTTGCAATGTTATTCCACAAATGCATTTAGGTTTAACACACAGCTCTTGGTGTAGCAAGCCAATGTGATCTAAGTCTAGGTTCACTTCTATGCGGCCACACTTGATGCATTTTTCAGTGCATTTTGCGTTTTTAAACCAGCGTTTTTGCATGCAGTTTTCATGCATTTTATGTTGTTTTTTCTCCTTAGACGCACTGTAAAACACACTGTATATAGCCAGTTGCTAATGAGGGGGCCAGGAAGCCGGCCGCCATGTCCATAGCAACCGATGAGTCATCAGCTGTTAGCGGGATTCCCCGCTGAAAGCTTAATGTAAAAAATAAATAACAAAATTGCCGTCCGAAATTTTTTCAAGAAAAATGGCTTGTGGCTCATTCCCAGGTCCATACCAGACCCTTCAGGTCTAGTATGGATTTGGAGGGGACCCCCACTGCAATTATTTTTTACAAAAATGGCGTGGGGTCCCCCAAAATCCATACCAGACCCTTATCCAAGCATGCCTCCCAGCAGGTCAGGCAAGGGAGGGGATGAGCGAGCGCTCCCCCCTGAACCATACCAGGCTGCATGCCCTCAACATGGGGGGTGAGTGCGTTGGGGCAGGGGGGCTCTGCGCCCCCCACCCCAAAGCACCTTGCCCCCATGTTGATGAGGGGTCCCCCAGATACTGCCCCCCTATGTGGATGGGTATCAGGTACATTGTACCCCTATCCATTCACCAAAAAAGCAGTGAAAGTAATAAAAACACAAGAGCCGGTTTTTGACAATCCCTTTAATAATAGCTCTGTCTTCTCTAGCCGTCTCTTCCCGCTGTTTTCTCCTCCTCGAGCTGTCTCATCCCGCTGTCTTCTCCTTCCTGCAGTCTCCTCCTAACCGCCGTCTCTTTCCACCGCCTTCTCCTCACAATGTCTCTTCCCGCTGCTGCTGTCTTCTTCCTCACTGCCGGTTACCCACAAATAAAAAAAAAAATCTGCTCTTGTTCTGTTGATGTCTTCATCTGTTTTGTTGTCACCCGCTCTCTGTTGACTCTTATATAGCCATGGGGCGTGACCATCCAATGACATCCCCCGGAGAGCCAGCCCCTTGCCATGAGTGAAATGCAAAATGTACCAAATACCCATTCACATACGGGGGCCGGGATCTGGGTGCCCCCTTCTTAAAGGAGGGCTTCCAGATTCTGATAAGTCCCCCACCCGCAGACCCTCCAACATCCACCGACTAGGGTTGTTGGGAAGAGGCCCTTGTCCTCATTAACATGGGGGCAAGGTGCTTTGGGGTGGGGGGCACACCCACCCCCCATGTAGAGGGCAATGTGGTCTGGTATGGTTCAGGAGGGGGGGTGCTCGCTCGTTCTCTCCCTTTCCTGACCTGCCAGGCGGTATTCTCAGATAAGGGTCTTGGAATAGACTTGGGGAGAAAACTTCACTTTCACACTTTTTTTGCCGCCAATTTTTTATTTTTTTTTTACATTTAGCTTTCGACGGGGAACCCCACTGACAGCTGATGACTCATCAGTTGCTAAGGATGCAGCGGCCAGCTTCCCGGCCCCCTGCTTAGCAACCAGATGTATACAGTGGTAAAATAAGAACTGCAAAACACATCAAAAATGCACCACTTTCATTTCTAATGCAGTTCCATTGAAGTCTATTAGCCGCAAATCACAGGAAAAAAGTCCCCGGCCCTTTCCAAAAATGCACCGGCCACAAAACGCATAGATGTGAACTAGTACCATAGGAAACCCTGTTAAATAGACTGTAGTGCATTTCTGCAAACTGCAAAACGCACAAAAAACGCATTGGTGTGAACGTAGGGTAAAGGAGAGAGGTTAGTGGCACATCATATGTTTGCTGAAACTCAAGCACAGGTTTATGCTGATTTGAAAACTATAGAGGAAGCTGCGCTAAAGAATAAAAATAGAAATGAAAATAAATTGAAAATCATTATGCTGATTTGAGCTCAGAAAAAGATTTGAGCTCAGAAAAAGTTTATTGTAACACACCAACCGCAAGAAAGACCAGAAAACATTTCTTATGCTTCCACAAGTAATGCTGAGCACATTCTCTAGTATACAAACAGCATCTGTAAAACTATAGTTACTTGAAAAATTCTTACAAAACAAAGGCAGGCAAAACCATTGAAACTACTGCAGGCTGTAATCTGATATTCCGCAAGATGATGATGCAGGGTGATTTGAGATCAGCTGCTGGTGTCTGAGTTGCAGGTATATGTTCACACAGAGGTTATAGGCAATGTACATTCTCAGAACAGTCATAATTCCTTATAGAAATCAGGGTGAAAGGTAGAAAATGATTTTTTAATATTCTCTTTCAAATCTCACTTTATGTAAGTAAGGTACCTCCTGAGACCCAGCCTGTGTTCATAATATGACTTGACAAGACCCATGTATACAGTAGTTTGACGTAGGAGTGGAGTCCACTCTTTAAAATGAATAGCAGAAATACGCACTAAAAAGTTTTTGTTTTTTTTTGGTAGCAGAGATATGGCAAGTCTGTTGTGCCCAAATGTTCTTGCCATGATGTACAAATGTGCACATTATGGCAGCAGATGCCTACCATGGACCATGCGACAGTTCCACTTTAAAGCCCAACTTTGGACTCTGAACTTTCTCTGCAACTACCCCACCCCCTGAAGGTCTTCTAGCATATGTTATATGCTATTTTATACTTACCTGTTTTAAGGTCTTTAGGCTGGTTACACAATGCTGCAGGATCCTCTTTGTCTATTGTCTAGAATGGGGGGTCCCTAATGATGTAGAAAGAAAAGCTGTTGTGATGACAGAAGTGCTGCTGTCTGCACTGTAACAAACTTATTGTGGGCACCATGGAGACCCCTTACAATGAGCACAACCCTGTGATTCCTTACATTCATAGCATGTCTTAAATCTTCCAGTTTGAGTGACACAGGGGCAGGGATGAGCCAAAAAAAACCCTGTTCGGTTCGCACCAGAACCTGCGAACAGACAGAATGTTTGCGTGAACTTTAGAACCCTATTAAATACAATGGACTCGAACGTTCGAAATCTAAAGTGCTAATTATAAAGGCTAATATGCAAGTTATTGTCCTAAAAAGTGTTTGGGGACCTGGGTCCTACCCCAGGGGACATGTATCAATGCAAAAAAAAGTTTTAAAAATGGAAGTTTTTTCGGGAGCAATGATTTTAATAATGCTTAAAATGAAAAAATAAAAGTGAAATTTTCCTTTAAATTTCGTACCTAGGGGGTGTGTATGATATGCATGTAAAGTCGCGCTTGTTTCCCGTGCTTAGAACTGTCCCTGCACAAAATGTCATTTCTGAAGGAAAAAAAGTACCGTATATACTCGAGTATAAGCCGAGTTTTAAAGCACAATTTTTTGTGCTGAAAATTCCCCCCTCGGCTTATACTCGAGTCACCTTTTTGAGCCTGATCTCCCGGAATTTGGGGAGCCGGTACCGGCCGGGCGTAGGTCTCCTGGACCCCAAACTTGGCACACATGTAGCCCCACTCTTCCTCTACAGGTTGGCAAAGTTTATTGTCCGGGGGACCTACGGCCGGGGAGCACCGATTTTTCAAAACCGGGCACCCCTTCCATAGACTCCCATGTTAAACGGTAATTTCTCTGGTGACTTTGGGGACCTGGTACCGGCCGGTCGTAGGTCCTCTGGACCCCAAACTTGTCACACATGTAGCCCCACTCTTCCTCTATATGTTGGCAATGTTTCTTGTCCGGGGGACCTACGGCCAGGGAGCACCGATTTTTCAAATCCGGGCACCCCTTCCATAGACTCCCATGTTAAACGTCAGTCTAGTCATGGACACAGTGAGGCAAAGTGAGGCACACCCTAGGCTTATACTCGAGTCAATAAGTTTTCCCAGTTTTTGTGGTAAAATTAGGTGCCTCGGCTTATATTCGGGTCGGCTTATACTCGAGTATATACGGTAATTTAAAACTCATTTGCGGCTATTAATGAATTGTCGGCTCCCGGCAATACATGGCAAAGTCATTGATAAAAAAACAAAGCGTGGGGGTCCCCCCAAATTCAATTACCAGGCCCTTCAGGTCTGGTATAGATATTAAGGGGAACCCCGCCGCAAATTTAAAACAAATGCTTGCGGTTCCCCCCAAATATCCATACCAGGCCCTTCAGGTCTGGCATGGATTTTAAGGGGAACTCCACCCCAAATTTAAAAAAAATGGTGTGGAGTCCCCCCAAAAATCCATTATTATCAAGGCATTATATGAAGGCACATAGAGAGAGTAATGGGAGGGAGTTCATGCCATTGATGTGACCGGAATGTGAAATGCATATATATATTTTTAATGAACATGATGAAGTAAGTTTTCCCCTCTGTCTCTTTATGCACCTGTTGGGGGTGTGGGAGAATGGGGTAACCTGTGTTGTACTTAATGAATTCCTGTGATCTGTTATAGACAAGGATACTAGCTAAATAACCCTGATGAAGAACTTTTCCATAAAACTATTTGAAACATGTTGGTGTAAGCCGTCTTTGACTGTCTCCGGAAGATCTGGAGTGTTCAATCCTGGCAATTGTATTTCCTATGTCTCAATCATGTTATAGATTTTATTGATATCAGCATATTTGTGCACTGTATATTATGATCCTTTTTCTTTTTCTTGGTATTTAAATAAATATATTTTTGTACAAACTATTTTTTGTTGCCTCCATAATCCCAATCCTAGAGGTTTTTTCATACCTATTTACTCGGGATGATAGCAACCACATGTCTTGACGCATGAGTTGTCCTAATTTCAGACTAAGGACACCTTGGGATTGATTTACTAAAACTGGAGAGGGCAAAATCTGGTGAAGTTCTACATAGAAACCAAGGTTTTTTTTTTGTCAAAGCTTAATTGATCAAGCTGAAGTTAGTTGGCTGCCATGCACGGCTGCACCAGATTTTGCACTCTCCAGTTTTAGTAAATTAACCCCAGTGTGTTGGAGAAAATGTACTACAAGGGACAGCAGGGGAGGGAGTATTGCAGCAGGAATCAGAATGTCCGGGGTGCCCCTGTTTCAAGAAAAGTTAGCACTGGTCACCATTGAATAGGGGCCCTTTTTCCACTGACACTAATATATATTGAATGCATACCAATAATTGAAGGCACTTCACTGAACACCAGTGTAACATGGCCCTTTTGTCCCATATACCAATGTGATAAAGGCATTTACATGAACTGCCAAATGCAGCAGGAAACCCAATACTGACCACCAATGTAACAGGAAGTTTTATAACGAGCTCCAATTTAAAATGTGAATTTACTTTGGCCAGCAATGCAGCAGGAGAATTTACACTGACCAACAACATAGCAGGAGATTTAACAATGACCATTTTACACTGACCACTATTGTAACAAGGGAATTTACACTGGTCATTACATTTGTTATAGGGAATAGGGATGAGCTGAATGTACCTGGGTTTTGTTTGAGGTAGATGTGTAGAACACGACTGCCAAATCCAAACTTCATTCAAGTCAATGGGAGCCGAATTTTAAAAAACAATAAAGACAAATCCAGCTTGTCAGGGCACAGCGATTTTAATAATGCTTTTAGGTCAACATTAAAATGCCAATTTCTTTAAACAACATGCCTAGGGTGTGCCGTTAACCTGTCTGTGACTTGGCACATCTGTATGATGTATACATATATACACACACAAAAAGTGCCCAATTTTCCCTGAACTTTACCAGGCCACATGCCCTCAACATGAAAGAAGTACCTTCCCTGAGAACCACATTGTCTGCCCGTTGATGATGGCTCTTCCACACAGCCCTGGACTGATGATTGTAGAGGTCACCAGGCAAGGGGCTTATCGAAACATGGAAACATAATCATAAACAATACCTGCCAAGAGAAAACACTCATCCTCTATATATACAATATGTAGCGGTAAGGAGAGGAGCCTGCCCCCTACAGCATATATGTCATGCAGAGAGCACCACCCTAAGTGGAGGAGATGTATACAGTTCTGACCCCCATACTGTAGAGAGGAAGGTCCCCCGAGTTCCCCTTCTGCTAGGAGAAGCAGGATGCCCCCACCCCCAATAAAGTTGAGCCAAAATAAATAAATAGAAATTCGCCTCAACATAATCAAATTTACCATGGTATTCTAATTTCAGTGATGGTGGAGGCCCCCTTCAACCCCACACTTATCAATGGGAAAGGCAGGCCAGGATTGCTTCCCCTCCAGGGGGAACTATAACCACAGTCTAGTGACCTGGAGGAAGGAGTCTGGGAGGGCCTCAATTCATTAATATATGCCCAAGGCTATAGACTGTGAACCCTCCCCTCTGTGGAAGATTAATATCACAGCAAGAGATTTAGTGGTTGAGCGTGAGATATTAGAAGTATAGGTGGGAATTTGCTACAGGTGACCATGTGTTTGCATGATGCTGGTATAGTCGAGCAGCATGTCAATGCACCAAAGCATGTAGTCATCAGTAGCCCCACCCCCCAAATTTCTCAGCCCTGGAACTTGTGGGCCACCTACACAAAGCAGGAAAACATATTTCTCTGCAGAGTATAGTATTCCATACTAATTAAAAAACCCCACAAAGTTCAGGAAAGAATATATGATCATCAATGGCACAAATAGAATAGGAGCCTCTGTGGCCTAAGAGTTCAGGAGTGGTAGGATCCTGATTCTGTATCCTTCTAGTCAAACAATATTTTTGATGCCTTTGGGACTCTGAATGTGCAACTCTGGTGTGGGCAGCAGTAGGCTCAGAAGGAATCTCCAACCAGTTGGTTAAAGGAGTTGCTTTAGTGATCAAGAAGTGAAAGGGAGCCAGGAACTAATTTGTTGTCTGCAGGTGAAGCTGAAGACCATCCCTTTTTCACCTGAAGGTAAAATGGGTGACCCTAGCTATATGTTGCGTTTGATGCTCTAAAGTGTTAAAGGAAGGGGCGGATTTTTTTCCACATGAAAATAACCTGGCCAGATAAGTCAGAATAAAAAGTCATGATCGCCCCATCAAATTTGATGGCCTTTTGGTTTCTGCCAAACTTCCTCCCTGAGAACATAAAAGTGAATGTGACACAGGACATCACGTGGGGTGGAATTGTTCTCAGTGTCCCGCGAGCCTGTGACTCGGGGGACACTGTTCAATATGGGTTGAAACTCACCTGTCTAACAGGGTAATAAAGATAGCCTGAGCCGTATCCTCAGATCTGGTCCTCTGGTCACTTCGGACCTTATTTTGTCTGCAATGGTCTTCTCCATTGTCGATCTTAATACTATCACACTGGGGCCGCACCGCAATAGCGGTAAAGCGCCGCTCATTTTAGCAGGGCTTTACCGTCATTTTAGCGGCACTTTTGGCCATTAGCAGGGCACTTTTAACCCCCGCTAACGGCCGAAGAAAGGGTTAAAACTGCCTGTGTTGCGGCGCTTCAGAAGCGCTTTTCAGGTGAGTTCAGGTGAGTTATCCCTTTAATGTGTCCTCTATGGAACCATGGAGTTTAGGTCTGACAGCATGATCGAAACAGCTCTCTGAACTCCTGACTTTACTGGAGCTGAACTTGGGGATGCATCTGGCCTAAATAGCTATGGTGTATCAGGCAGGGTGCTATACTTAGAGGAGTGCATTGGTCCCAAGACAGCAGCAGTCCTTCCCACAACTTCCACTTGTTTTCTTGTCGGTACCATGTTGGATTCTCCCAGTGGCTGGGGATTAAGTCTTCCTGCATGGAAAAACCACAGTAAAGTTTGTGAGGGTGTCCCAGGGGGGTCTTAGGAGGCTTGCTGCATGGGCTAACTGGACCTGCAGTGAGACAGAATGAGCTATAGATCAGCAGTATGACACAGAGCTCCTTTGTCTCGTATCCTCATGGCTCCATGGCTAGCACACACCCCCATGTAACTGCCAATTTTGCTTACACAGACCTGTTAAGGAAATGGAAAAAAAATAACAAATCTGGAAGGATCATTAGGTATTAAAACGGTTACAGGAGGCAGGGCATGCATTTGACAGACTGTAGTATATATGACAGCAATAAAATATGGTATCCGGTGCTCAGTACAATGGCTCACTTCACTTTAAAGTTCAAGATACATCTATTATTCATCAAGGGAATGAAATTTCAGGAGTAAAAAACAATCCCGCAGCGCCTCCAACCGATCAGTGGGTGATCCAAATAACATACAAAGCACAAAGTAGCAGGGCACAGGGATAAAAAATTTGTAACACTAGTATCACTTACAGGGAGGCAGACTAGTAGATTCACCTTGCAGAGAGATGATGAGTCAAGATGGAAAAAATAGATCGATATGATCAGTATGCCCAGGATTAAGCACAAGACCCGCCAGATGAAGGTGATATTTGTGGCATCTGTGGCTTCTCTCTATGCACATCCACACAGTACAACTCAGCCCGAGGTGTGAGATGGGGTGGGCGGAAACATGTTTTGAGGGCTCCACCCCCTTTTTCAAACCTGCACAACAGGAGGAGAAAGACAAATTTTAAACCTGGCTAGAGGGTGGGGGAGCGCTGAAGAGCTGGGTTTAGTGATACTGCAGGCAGACTACAAGTACCAGAGATTAATTTGGACTATTCTTACCTATTGCTGCTCTATGCTAAAAAGCGGATTATCCTTTCATGAAAAAAGCTCCTCAACTCCAACCTTGGAATCCTGGAAGGCGTTGGTTAACAAGGCAGTACCCTTTTATAAAGCTACTTATTTGAGCAGGGGGCACTGACTAAATTTGACAAGGTTTGGGGGGACTGGATGGCTTTTGTAGATACGGCATCTGATTAACATCAGGCAAGATGTAGCTATTGATCCTTGGTATGGTATACACTGAAGGGAGGTGAATATAATTGAGGTACGGGAGGGCCATTAGTTATCCTACAATTGAGGTGCTGATCACTCTGGGAGGGGGAACTGTTTTCTTCTTACCAGCTCTCCATTCCTGCTGTTGGGGGGGGGGGGAGGTGAAGGGCCATACTACTGACAATATCCGGTTACACAGCCCAGGGTGTCGGATAGTTCAGGCACTGTGCTATCAGGTGCCTACCTCCGGTTTGGAGGTCATGCATTGACTGTATATGTCTAGGCAAAAAAGTTCTGCTGTTTGGGGGAGGAGGAGGGATATAATTTTGGTCTTGTTTTTTCGTTTTGTTTTACCTATGTTTCCTTTTCTTGTAACTTTACACAAGTAACTGTGTTTTAACCGGTGGCTAATAGCCACAATTGTGGCCTGTTGTTGTATGTATGTATGTATGTTACAAAACGAAATAAAAAAGAATAAAAGAAAAAGGAAAAGGTTTGGGACTTTAAATGAAGCACGTGACACATAGCTGGTAAAGTGGTCAAATGCATGATGGCACATTTACTCTTGTATATGTGTACAGATATCATGATGGCATATTACCATTATAATTCATATATATACTCAGATGTCATGAATAACACATTGTAGTATAAAGTATAATTGTTGTGGGCTGGCTTGTAATCCATATCATAAAATATATATTAAAATCAATGATTGCAGAAAGTTTATAATAATCTAAGCTGTAAACACATGATTATATGCATCTAAAAAAGCTTGAGGCATGCATTTCATGGAATTCACCCCACTTCTTCAGGAGCAGATGCAGGGTGTGTATCTGCAAAAAACATGTAGATACCAATGAGGTTTGATGGTTAACTCAAAAAAGAAAAAGGGGGAAGAAAAAGTATCCATTACTTACAAGTCAGCTCCAGATTCAGCATGCAGCGTTTCAAATTGAGGGCTGCTAGGGAGGAGTCTGTCCCAGGGGGTGTGGCAGTGGCCAGTGGAAACCCACAGCACATACGTGCAGACCCTGAGGTGGATATGGGTCTCCGTGTCATAGTAGTTAGAAACGCAGGTCACAGCTCCAGTGAATATCTGTAAAGAATGTGGGTTCTGCTGTGTGCTTAAATACCAAAATCAATGACTATTGATAGGATGAAAAGAAATGGAGAGCATGGGGGAAAATAGGTGGACGTAAACTACAACCCAAGTGTGGAATGAATATAGGCATTGCATTAAATCCACCATAAAATATCTCCAGCAGGGGACTGATAGTAAAGGAAGACACGATACTAAAGGAACCCATATAAAAGAAGGTAATCTCCCAGACTAATTACCTGGTGATCAAACATATTAGCAACATGATCTGGGTGTGGTGTGCAATGTCCTCAGGAGAGAAAGAGAAAAAGAAAAAAAATAGAAAAAAAAAGAAAAGATATTGTCTAATCCAACTGGGGGTGTCAGGAATGGTGTCATTACTGGGCTCACCTGCTGGTGGCACTGTTGCATTCGGCAGCAGTGGGTGTAGTTCTGGTGACCACCAGCGGGTGTCTCCTCACCAAGACTTTCCACCAGCCATCAAGCACACCTGATCTGGGTCTGCTGGACTATATAAACCCGCCCTTAACAAAGCTCAGTGCTCCAGAATTCCTTCTGTAAGCCTGGTCCCTGCCTGAACCTGATCCTTTACCTGGTCCTGAACCTGATCCTGATCTGTTCCCTGCCTTGTCCTGGACTCTGATCCTTGTACCCTGTCCCCTGAGACCTGTCCCCTGATACCTGTCCCCTGATACCAGCTCCCCCTTGCTGACTGCTCCCAGTACCTGGCCTTCTGCTCCCCTTGTCTCTCATCCCTGCCTTGTTCATGTATGTGTGTTCTCTTTTGTACATATTAGTTAGCTAGTTAGATTAGGTTGTTTTTGGGGTTTGTTGTGTTCCTTTGTATTCGTTTCTTGCTTATGGTTTGCTGTGGTTTTGTTTACACGTGTGTCTTTATCTTTAATAAATATATATATTTTTCACTTACTCTGTTCCCGATTCCTTAATGTGCAGCCCAATGATCTGACCACCTGTATTGGATGTCTGTGTATAGCATCCTCATGACAGAATTCTGGAGCCATACAATCAGATCGGCTGCACCTTGGAATTGGGTCTGAGCACTTGTTAAAATTACTGAGATGGAGGTGGACGATATTTTTTATCTTTCGCTCCTGGCAACAGAAGACAGAGATTTCTGTTATCAGACACTAAGAGAATATACCAGAGAGCAGTTATTAGAATGCATCCGCATAGCTCACGTTTTTGTGGATCAGGGCAATTTTGTGTTTGAGGATGTACAAGCTTTGATTTGTATCTGTTGTGAGGGGGTTAACTCGGTAGCGGGTGTGTGTGACCCCCTGGTTGGGCTCCCCACACAAAAACAGGCCCAGCAGACGGAGGTTGTGGTTTTCAAAATCAAAAGGTGCGGTTTATTTCTCTATGTACAGTGACAAAAACACAGCAAAGCCAAAAAGAAACATAAACAAAATAAATCCTGGTCAGCTTGACCTCTGACTAAACATGCAGGTTTCCTAACTAACAACTGGGATCAGCCTGGTGCTGTCCTAGTCCCTAAGTCCCTGGTTTAGTCAATGTCCAAACAAATAGCCACACAGGCTTTGCCTCACCGCACAGGGGTTCACTCTTCCTAGACAGTCCACACAGGTCTGGGTCCAGGCATGAGCAAACACCTAATGAAGCTGGGAGTTTTTATAGAGGCCTTAAACGAGCTGACAAGCTTCAGCTGGTCTCATCAACTCCCTGCCTGCACGACGCCCAGCACTCTCCCTAGAGGTATGAGTCATCCATGAGCCCACTAGCCTCAGCTGGGCTTCATCAACTCTCTCCCTAGTTGTATAAGTCGGCATAAAGCCTGAATCTGGGAGAAATATACCTACCCCCCTGGATGCAACCAGGTGACTTTACCTTCCTGCTGTCACATACCCCCCCTCTTGTTTTAACCTTGGGGTTGGAACACCAGCAATCAGGCATTCATGTACTCGAGACAAAGCATCCACATTCCCCATTTGAACGCCAGGGCGATGCTTTACTGTGAAGTTGAATTCCTGTAGGGCCAGGAACCACCTATTTACTCTTCTATTTGTCTCCTTGTTTTGAGCCATCCACTTTAACGGAGCGTGATCCGTAACCATGTCAAAGTGCCTACCTAGCAGATAGTACCGAAGGGAATCTAGAGCCCACTTCACCGCTAAACACTCCTTTTCAACCGTGGCGTAATTTACCTCATGGGACTTCAACTTCCTGCTGAGGTAAATGACTGGGTGCTCTTCCCCGTTCCAGACCTGGGACAATACTGCTCCTAACCCCACATCTGACGCATCACTTTGTACGACAAAGTCTTTAGAGAAGTCGGGTGAGTACAACACTGGCTGGCTACATAAGGCTTGTTTCAAGAATTGGAATGCTGCCTCAGCCTCGGGGGTCCATTTAATCATGACCGACCCATTCCCTTTCGTCAGGTTGGTTAGGGGCACAGCCTTAGAAGCAAAGTGGGGAATGAAGCGCCGATAATAACCCGCGATTCCCAGAAAGGCCCGTACCTGCATTCTCCACCAACTGTGAGGGGGTTAACTCGGTAGCGGGTGTGTGTGACCCCCTGGTTGGGCTCCCCACACAAAAACAGGCCCAGCAGACGGAGGTTGTGGTTTTCAAAATCAAAAGGTGCGGTTTATTTCTCTATGTACAGTGACAAAAACACAGCAAAGCCAAAAAGAAACATAAACAAAATAAATCCTGGTCAGCTTGACCTCTGACTAAACATGCAGGTTTCCTAACTAACAACTGGGATCAGCCTGGTGCTGTCCTAGTCCCTAAGTCCCTGGTTTAGTCAATGTCCAAACAAATAGCCACACAGGCTTTGCCTCACCGCACAGGGGTTCACTCTCCCTAGACAGTCCACACAGGTCTGGGTCCAGGCATGAGCAAACACCTAATGAAGCTGGGAGTTTTTATAGAGGCCTTAAACGAGCTGACAAGCTTCAGCTGGTCTCATCAACTCCCTGCCTGCACGACGCCCAGCACTCTCCCTAGAGGTATGAGTCATCCATGAGCCCACTAGCCTCAGCTGGGCTTCATCAACTCTCTCCCTAGTTGTATAAGTCGGCATAAAGCCTGAATCTGGGAGAAATATACCTACCCCCCTGGATGCAACCAGGTGACTTTACCTTCCTGCTGTCACACTGTACAGAGTTGGCCCTGTCTGATGCCTCTATTGGAACTGACGATTATACACCTCCTTTTAATGCAGCTCAAGTAGAATCTTTGGTGTGGCTGTTGGAGGATGACTCAGCCTTTTTCCATGAGCAGTACTCAGCTTGTCCTGAACAGGTGCTTGCAGCATGCATTGATTCAGTGCAGTCTCTGGTCAGACAAGCAGTGTGCAAACCTGATTTTGTGAAATCCTTATTACAGGCCTGGTCAAGTTTGTTGTACTCAGCCCCTGTCAGCTCCCAACCATCCATTTGTATGTCTAGATACCAACCTGCTGGGATGTCTTCCTCTCCTTTTCCCACAATTCCCACTTTTTCTGAACAATGCACCCAGCTAACAATGAAGTATCAGTACCCTGTCTCCTCCTGCTGCACTTACCCTGCCTTCAATCCACCTGCTTCTTCCCTCCTATCCGTAGCCAATCCACAAGAACCTCCTCCAGCCACTGTCCCTGCACCTCTGCCATTTTCTTCCATTTGCCCAATCCCAACCTTTTCATATATTCCCCCCGGTACTTGCAAACCTGCAGTGACTAAGCCCAAAAAGAAGCGGAAGTACTTTCCAACCCACACAATCTTACCGGTATCCCAACCTGCCTCCACACCCACCAACCTGTTCCAGCCTGAGGTTCCCGTGCCAGCCTTCCAGCCTGAGGTTCCCGTGCCAGTTTGCCAGCCTGAGGTTCCCGTGCCAGTTTGCCAGCCTGAGGTTCCCGTGCCAGTTTGCCAGCCTGAGGTTCCTGTGCCAGTTTGCCAGCCCGAGGTTCCTGTGCCAGTTTGCCAGCCCGAGGTTCCTGTGCCAGTTTGCCAGCCCGAGGTTCCTGTGCCAGTTTGCCAGCCCGAGGTTCCTGTGCCAGTCTTTCAGCCTGCAGTGCCAGAGCCAGCCTTTCAACCTGCAGTGCCAGGGCCAGCCTTTCAGCCTGCAGTGCCAGGGCCAGCCTTTCAGCCTGAGGTTCCTGTGCCAGCCTGCCAACTTGAAGTTCCTGTGCCAGCCTGCCAACTTGAAGTTCCTGTCTTCCGAACAGAAGTCCTGATGACGGTGTCCCAGTCGGAAGATCCGGTGTCCCAGTCGGAAGATCCGGTGTCCCAGTCGGAAGATTCGGTGCATGAGACCCCGCCTGAAGATCCTGTGCCCGTTTCCTGGCCTGAGGTTATGATGCCCGTTTCTCAGTCTGTGGAGCCTACTGCCCAGCCTGACGTGTTCCTGTCTGCTGCCCAGCCTGAGATGACCCCGTCTGCTGCCCAGCCTGAGATGACCCCGTCTGCTGCCCAGCCTGAGATGACCCCGTCTGCTGCCCAGCCTGAGATGTTCCGTCTGCTGCCCAGCCGGAGATGTTCCTGTCTGCTGCTCCGTTGCCCGCTGCCCAGTCTGATGTTCCAGAGCCTACTGTCTTGCTTGGTGACCCTGTACCTGGTATCCAGCCTCACGATCCAGTTCCTGATGGTTCCATTCCTGATACTCTTCCTGGTGGTTCCTTTACCGCTGCCTAGCCTGATGACTCGGAGCCCGCTGTCCAGCCTGAGGATATGGTCCCTGTTAAGACCTGTTCCTGATGCCCAGCTGGCCGCTGACGTCTTCCTGATGGATGCCCTTTTTTCCACTATTTTAATCCTGATGGTCACCTAGCCTGAATGTAATGCCCCTGCGTGGTCTGCCTCCGATGGGTTCTTGCCCGTTGCCCTGCTAATTTTTACTTCTAAATCTAAACTTCCTTACCCTGGTGGTGGGATGCGCGCCCTATTTTCAGACTCTAGTGGCACGTCCCCCAGTGAACTAAATGACTCTGGCCTAGGAAGTGCGAAGAAGTCCGCAGACATAGTATGGAGACTTTTTTGGGTGTTTCCGCATCCACTCGGACTGTCCAACCAAGGGCTGAATGGAGTGTCCGGAGGCCACTCCTTAAGGGGGGGGAACTGTCAGGAATGGTGTCATTACTGGGCTCACCTGCTGGTGGCACTGTTGCATTCGGCAGCAGTGGGTGTAGTTCTGGTGACCACCAGCGGGTGTCTCCTCACCAAGACTTTCCACCAGCCATCAAGCACACCTGATCTGGGTCTGCTGGACTATATAAACCCGCCCTTAACAAAGCTCAGTGCTCCAGAATTCCTTCTGTAAGCCTGGTCCCTGCCTGAACCTGATCCGTTACCTGGTCCTGAACCTGATCCTGATCTGTTCCCTGCCTTGTCCTGGACTCTGATCCTTGTACCCTGTCCCCTGAGACCTGTCCCCTGATACCTGTCCCCTGATACCAGCTCCCCCTTGCTGACTGCTCCCAGTACCTGGCCTTCTGCTCCCCTTGTCTCTCATCCCTGCCTTGTTCATGTATGTGTGTTCTCTTTTGTACATATTAGTTAGCTAGTTAGATTAGGTTGTTTTTGGGGTTTGTTGTGTTCCTTTGTATTCGTTTCTTGCTTATGGTTTGCTGTGGTTTTGTTTACACGTGTGTCTTTATCTTTAATAAATATATATATTTTTCACTTACTCTGTTCCCGATTCCTTAATGTGCAGCCCAATGATCTGACCACCTGTATTGGATGTCTGTGTATAGCATCCTCGTGACAGTGGGTGACATATATACCAAAGGCCCTGCTCCGGGTCCCTCCTGGCATCATGCTGGCATGGCTGATGAGGGGAGGCAAGATCGCCTGAGCGGCGCCGTCCTCTGTCAATTGGCGCCAAATAAGCCTTTATCATGAAACAGCCACTGATATTATTAAGACACGCCAATTTTGATGCCATGCATCTGACACGTGGTGTGGCACCAATGCGCATCGTGTGTGCCCGCCCAATCTCCCACATTACAAGGGGACGGAGGGTAAAATGTGCCTTGCAGCTCCCTGGTACAGAGACAACCAGCCATCCCAACAAAGCAAAACCACATGTAAGTAAAAAAGGTAGCTAAACCGCAAAAGTAGGGCAAAGTACTGAGTAAATATGAATATAAACTCTGCATATCCTGTAAAGAAACTCTGACCACCAAAGGTGTAATCTGCCGCATGTAATGAAGAAAGAAATATTAAATGGAAGAAAAATAAAGGCGACCATTTGAATATACCGTAGTCAAAAACATCAGCTGGTCACATGCCTCCATCCCTATATAGCAAAGTTGGTTGATGAGGCATTTTGGGACTTTAAACGAGGCCCATGGCATTCTATAGTCATTTTCCTCCATCCCTGAATCTGAAATAAAAAATTCTAATTTTAAAACATTTTAATAAAAAAAGGAACAAATAAAAAAAACTGAATATTAAATTAAACATAAAAATATGAGCATTAGTCCATCAATCTATTACAATCCTCTGATACAAATCAACTTATCAACTTAAATTAAATATAGTGGATTCCCCTGATGTAGTGAATTGTTTAAAAATTTCCATCCATGAACTAATAAACCTAAAAGAAAATGTATTAAAAATGAGAAAATATGAATTTTTAAAATCTCATCAGTTACAAATATTCGGCTTAATTTAGTCATATATTGAGTAAAACAAAGTAAGGTAAAAAAATGTCCTATATAAAAGCATGTGCGTGCTGAAACCCATGCGTTGCATGCTCAAAATAAACACGCAAATAGTATATGTATGCACATAAGGCAAGCAAATGCAATTTTTTTTTATGAAATGCATTTGAATATAACATATGTGAATTAAAAAAACATAACACCTTTTGTTTTTGTTTTTTGCTATTTTATTACTATGATGTTGAAGCTCCCTTAATATTGTTAATAGCTCCACAGAGGATAATATATATATATATTGGTAGTTACTAATAATTGCATAAAACCTTTAAAACTTAATAATATTATTACCACTGGAAACTAATTAATATACCATACTTTGTCCACAAGTATCTACTAATATGTTTACTTATTGAAATAAGAATATTTGAGCTTCTCTATTTCTGATGTATTTAATGTATCATCTATAATTTGTATCACAACTTGTACTCAATAAAATATATTTGACAAGAAAAAAGCATAACAAATCTTTATATTAAAACAGTATGGATTTATATTTCTTTATTTAAACCTCTGGGCGCCACAGTATTTAGTGTATAAATCCAAAAGGTCTCTCTAATGCATAATTTTTTTTAACCTTTCAGCCTCAGATTTACACTTAGATATGGACTCAATGACCCACACTTTAAGACCTTCAGTGGGTTATTGTGTTTCAATAGAAGATGTCTCAGGACACTATGGTCAACATCCTTATCTTCTATGAGCCTTCTGTGCTCTCCAAATCTACAACGCACAGAGCAGCTCACATATAGAAGGCCACAAGGACATGAAAGACAATAAATTATGAATTCTGTAGAGGAGGTGAAAAATGATTTCAATGGATAGATTTCCCATTATTATCACTAAATGTTTTTTGCAGATGTTTGACATATTTACACATTTTGCACTTTCTCTTTTTACACTGAAACATCCCAGTAATGTTGATAAAAGTAAGCAAGGATAGATATTTATTTGTCTCACGCATTCTACTTGGGGTAATTTTATATTTAATACTAATTAAAATCCTTTTTCACTTGCTCTACAGAATGTGTAATTTATTGTCTTTTATATCCTACTTTCTAGACTTTTCTACTAGTCCCCCCTCAGTGTTGCCAACCTACCAGATTTAAATTTACTGACACGACACCCAAAATGTACTGGCACAGCCAAGTTTTTGCTGGCTTTTCCAAAATTACAGTTTTAAGTGCAAATTGCAGTATTTAATCTACAAACAAGTACAATATGCAATTAGCAATGTGATTTAAGGTAGATATTAAGGTAAAAACATAAATGTACTGATTTAGGCGCTGCCTAGTCTGTTGGATATCATACAAATACATGTATGAAAATGCAAACTGAAAAATAAGCATTAAAGGTGGAAAAAGTTCTGAAAATATTTATTTTTGTCAGTTTTTTTACATCACAGAAACCTGACATTTTAACAGGGTTGTGTAGAGTTTTTATATCCACTGTATATAATATATATATATACATATATATATATATATATATATATATATATATATATATATATATATATATACAGTATATACAGTATCTCACAAAAGTGAGTACACACCTAACATTTTTGTAAATATTTTATTATATCTTTTCATATGACAACACTGAAGAAATTATACTTTGCTACAATGTAAAGAAGTGAGTGTACAGCTTGTATAACAGCGCAATTTTGCTGCCCCCTCAAAATAATTATACACACAGCCATTAATGTCTAAACCACTGGCAACAAAAGTGAGTACACCCTTAAGTGAAAATGTCCAAATTGGTCTCAAAGTGCCAATATTTTGTGTGGGCTCCATTATTTTCCAGCACTGCCTTAACCCTATTGGGCTTGGAGTTCACTAGAGCTTCACAGGTTGCCACTGGAGTCCTCTTTCACTTCTCCATGGTGACACCATAGAGCTGGTGGATGTTAGAGACCTTGCGCTCCTCCACCTTCCATTTGAGGATGTCCCACAGATGCTCAATAGGGTTTAGGTCTGGAGACATGCTTGGTCAGGCTATCACCTTTACCCTCAGCTTCTTTAGCAAGGCAGTGGTCATCTTGGAGGTGTGTTTGGGGTCTTTATGTTGGAATACTGCCCTGCTGCCCAGTCTCTGAAGGGAGGGGATCATGCTCTGCTTCAGTATGTCACAGTACATCTTGGCATTCATGGTTCCTCAATGAACGTAGCTCCCCAGTGCCAGCAGCACTTATGCAGCCCCAGACCATGACACTCCCACCACCATGCTTGACTGTAGGCAAGACACACTTGTCTTTGTGCTCCTTACCTGGCTGCCGTCACACACACGCTTGACACCATCTGAACCAAATACGTTTATCTTGGTCTCATCAGACCACAGGACATGGTTCCAGTAATCAATGTCCTTAGTCTGCTTCTCTTCAGCAAACTGTTTGCGGGTTTTCTTGTGCATCATCTTTAGAAGAGGCTTCCTTCTGGGACAACAGCCATGCAGACCAATTTGATGCAGTGTGGGGCGTATGGTCTGAGCACTGACAGGCTGCCCCCCACCCCTTCAACCTCTGCAGCAATTCTTGCAGCATTCATACGTCTATTACCCAAAAACAACCTCTGGATATGATGCTGAGCATGTGCACTCAACTTCTTTGGTTGACCATGGCAAGGCCTGTTTTGATTGGAACCTGTCCTGTTATACTGCTGTATGGTCTTGGCCACCATGCTCCAGCTCAGTTTCAGAGTCTTGGCAATCTTCTTATAGCCTAGGCCATCTTTATGTAGAGTAGGCTTGTGCAATTCGTTTCGTAACTAATCGAAATTCGTCCGAATTTAGCAACTTTCGGACATTCGGAACCATTCGAATTTCCGAACAAAGCAATTACGAATAAAACCGAATCCGAAATAAATTATACCGCAAAATAGCGAATGCCCGAATGTCTTCGGCATAATTCGTTATGAAAAAAGTTACGAATGTACGAATCCATTTGAAGCACAATAACACTCACTCTGCTCTCTGCTTCTCCCTCACCATGCTGAACTCCCTCTCAAAATGGTGTACAGGGGCAGAGGCTATAGCCGCATGAAAAAACAAAAGTAAAATACGAGATTTCGAATCCATTCGAAGCACAATAACACTCTGCTCTGCTCTCTGCTTCTCCCTCACCGTGCTGAACCCTCTCAAAATGGTGTACAGGGGCGGAGGCTATAGCCGCATGTAAAAAACGAAAGTAAAATACGAGATTTTGAATCGTTACAAATAACCGCAATGTATTTAGAAAAGTACAAATCCATTCGAAGCACATTAGGCATAATAGGCAGCGTCGTTGTGAGAGAGACACGGAAAATTACGAATCGACGAACCCAAAAAAAGTTACGAAAGTAGGAGTGTTGTCCAGAATCAAAGAAAAACAATGTACCCTACCGAAAGTACGAATTATAAATCAACTAAAAATTCAACGAAAAATGACGCTTGCGAAAATACGAATTAGTCCGAACACGAAAAATCCCGTCTAGCAAAATTACGAATGATTACGAATCAACAGGACCGAAAAGAAACGAACTGAAACTAAACTAATTTTTCCGTTGTGCACAAAAAACGAACCGAAACTAAACAAATTTTTCCGTTGTGCACAAGTCTAATGTAGAGCAACAATTCTTTTTTTCAGATCCTCAGAGAGTTCTCTGCCTTGAGGTGCCATGTTGAACTTCCAGTGACCAGTATGAGAGAGTGAGAGTGATAACACCACATTTAACACACCTGCTCCCCATTGACACCTGAGACCTTGTAACACTAACAAGTCCCATGGCATCGGGAAGGGATAATGGCTAATTGGGCCTAATTTGGACATTTTCACTTAGGGGTGTACTCACTTTTGTTTTCAGTGGTTTAAACATTAATGGCTGTGTGAAGTTATTTTGAGGGGACAGCAAATTTACACAGTTATACAAGCTGTACACTCACTGCTTTATATTGTAGCAAAGTGTAATTTCTTCAGTGTTGTCACATGAAAAGATATAATAAAATATTTACAAAAATGGGAAGGGTGTACTCACTTTTGTGAGATAATGTAAATATTGCATTAGAAACAATATATATGTAAGTTTTAACATTTAGTTTAAAGAGTAACTCCACTTTTGTTGAGAAAAAAACATACCCCTCTTAGTGATTTATGTACATTGTGAGGATTTTAATAAACTTTGTTGCAGATTCCTACCTTTTGGTATTCTAATGAGTTACTAATGAGTAAGTCTAATGGGAGGGGTTTCATAATATTCAAACAGGTTCTTCACCTGCGGGGTACTAATGAGGAAAACTGCAGGGACTGCATCCCTTTAGACTTGATTTCTTATTGGGATTATCACACAACAAAAATAAAAATTTTGTTGCAGGGGATGCCTGAAATCTGACTTGTATCTTAGGCAGACTTCTGTGAAAATCAGTGAGCCAAACACACAAGCAGGAAATTATGTTTCTGGGGTGCGTTTTATACACATTCTGAAAGCTGCAGATTGAAAAGGAAAGGTCGTTTTTAATAACATTTCAATTACAATATGACTTGTCGCAATTATATATGCTATATTTTTTATATATTTTTTTTTATTTGCTATTTTTTTCCCCACAAAATTAGTTAGGTAGTTTATCGGTTTTATCGGTTTCACATATATTTGATCCTAAGTGCGGGTGTACAAAATTAGCATAAGGCAAAAAAAAATTCTTATTTTATTTTTGATATAATAGTTTCTGTAACCTATGTCCAACTGGAGAGGTTTCCACTTAATTTCTGTTCCATAGACACCACAGAAAGTGGGGGGAAATCCCTGGTAGCCACCAGGATCACCAGAATGTATGTCCCTCAATTCCAAAGATTCACCTCTATTTCTGTTCTGGAATCTCGTTTGCTTTTGGTAATAGTAGTAAACAGGACAAAAATAGAGGCTAAATCTCCCTAAATGGGGCACAGACTACTTTGCCCCTATAGAGAGAGAGCGGTTTGTGTTTGCCCCCACGGAGAGAGAGCGGTTCGCGTTTTCCCCCACAGAGAGGGAGACCGCTGTGCATTTGAGCCCTCAGAGTGAGACCGTTTTGCAGTTGCCTCCACACAGAGAGAGAGAGACCACTTTGCATTTGCCCCCACAGAGAGAAAGACTGCTTTGCATTTGCCCCACAGAGAAAGAGAGAGAGCGCTTTGCATGTGCCTCCTACAGAGAGAGAGAGACTGCTTTGCCCCCAAAGCAAGAGAGCCCCTCAGTCTGCCTGAAGTTCCCAGAAAACAGACTGCTGCCCCTCCCTTCCTTTTCCCAGGTCAGGAAGGGGAAGATATGGAGCCTGAGCACATATGAAATTGACTGCCTGGACGCTGGACCCCTCAATGTCAGTGATAGTCTCCACTCCCGGAAGGCAGGCTTCCCCTTCCAAGCTCAGGAATAGACAGGAGGGCAAGAACTTAGAATGAGGAGACAGGCACACACACATGAAATTGACTCTCACAGTGACGCTGACACAGAGGCGTAACTAGAAACTTCAGGGCCCCGGTGCAAGAAAAGCATGATTTTCATGATTTTGATACTTTATTTTTTTACACTGTACAACAAAGTAAAACATTTATTGATCATTGGAGGAGAGCATACAGAGTTACCAGCCTAACTAGAGTACTGACCATGCAGAGGGACTGGCCATATCACCAGGGATTTCACATAAATGAAGCAATACATTGGTTGCTGATCCTATGAAGCAATCATAGGATCAATGAAATCTGACCTGGGGAATGGGATCAGTAACAGTGCTGGTGGGGAGGAGGGATGGGATCAGTGGAAGTGCTGGTGTTGATGGGGGGTGGCAGCGGTTGTACTTGAGGAGGAGTGGCTGCGGTGGCAGTGGTGGTGCCATCCTCTCCCACCACCACCTGTGCCTCTTACTGATCCCATCCCCCCACCGCTGATCTCATCCCTATCCCCCCCATCACCTCTGTTGTAGAAGTAATGGGGGATAGGGATGAGATTAGTGGTGGGGGGGATAGGGATCAGTAAGGAGGCACAGGTGGTGGTGGGAGAGGATGGCACCACCACTGTCACCACCCTCAAGTACCACCGCTACCACCCCCCTTTAAGTACCATTGCTGACACCCCCCCTCAAGTACTCAAGTATCACCGCTACCACCCCCCTCAAGTACCAGCGGTGGTACTTGAGGGAGATGGCAGTGGTGGTGCCATCCTCTCCCACCACCACCTGTGCCTCTTACTGATCCCATCCCCCCACCACTGATCTCATCCCTATTCAACCCCATCACCTCTGTTGTAGAAGTAATGGGGGCATAGGGATGAGATCAGTGGTGGGGGGATGGGATCGGTAAGATGCACAGTGGTGGAGGTTGGCATCGATTGCTCAGCTCTGTCACTTGATTGACTTACCGTCAATCAGTGGCGTCACTAGGGTTGGTGTCACCTGGTGCGGAAAAAATTGGTGTCACCCCCCCTCCGCCAACTATAGTCCCCCCTCAGTACAGACCCCTCTCCACTAACTACAGACCCCCCTCCCGCAGTATAGATCCCCTCACTAAGAACAGACCCCCCTCCCTCAGTACAGACCCCCCTTCACTAAGTACTGACCCCCTCCCTCAGTACAGACCCCCCTCATCAGTACAGACCCCCCTCATCAGTACAGACATCCCCATCAGTGTAGAATTCCCCCTCTTAGTGCAGACACCCCCCTTTAGTGCAGACCCCCATCAGTATAGAATCCCCCTTAGTGCAGAACAGGGATGAGCCGAACACCCCCCTGTTCGGTTCGCACCAGAACCTGCGAACAGACAGAATGTTCGCGTGAACTTTAGAACCCTATTAAATACAACGAACGTTCGAAATCTAAAGTGCTAATTATAAAGGCTAATTTATTGTCCTAAAAAGTGTTTGGGGACCCGGGTCCTGCCCCAGGGGACATGTATCAATGCAAAAAAAAGTTAAAAAAATTGACGTTTTCACGGGAGCGGTGATTTTAACAATGCTTAAAATGAAAAAATAAAAGTGAAATATTCCTTTAAATTTCGTACCTGGGGGGTATGTATGATATGCATGTAAAGTGGCGCATGTTTCCCGTGCTTAGAACTGTCCCTGCATAAAATTTTATTTTTGAAGGAAAAAAAGTCATTTAAAACTCACTCGCGGCTATTAATGAATTGTCGGCTCCCGGCAATACATACAAAAGTCATTGATAAAAAAAAAAAAAAAAGTGTGGGGGTTCCCCTAAATTCAATTACCAGGCCCTTCAGGTCTGGAATGGATATTAAGGGGAACCCCACCGCAATTTTTTTTTAAAAAATGGCGTGGGGTTCCCCCTAAGTATCCATACCAGGCCCTTCAGATCTGGCATGGATTTTAAGGGGAACTCCACCCCAAATAAAAAAAAAAATGGCGTGGAGTCCCACCAAAAATCCATACCAGACCCTTATCCGAGCACGCAACCTGGCCGGCCGCAGGGGAAGAGGGGGGGTGAGAGAGTGGCCCCCCTCCCTCCTGAACCATACCAGGCCACATGCCCTCAACATGGGGAGGATGTCCCCGTGTTGATGGGGACAAGGGCCTCATCCCCACAACCCTTGCCCGGTGGTGGTGGGGGTCTGCGGGCGGGGGGCTTATCGGAATCTGGAAGACCCCTTTAACAAAGGGAACCCCCAGATCCCACCCCCCCTATGTGAATTGGTAAGGGGTACATTGTACCCCTACCATTTCACGAAGAAAGTGTCAAAAAATGTAAAAAAAGCACACCAACACCTTGGAAAAGTCCTTTATTAAAAAAAAAACATTCCAGCAATGAAATCCAGTGTCCCGCGGCGATCCCGATGTCCAGCGCTGTCCGTCATTGGTTGTGCCTGAGCGGACCTGATGGGGAACTTCCTCTGCAGTGTTTTAAATGTATAGACCCACCCCTTCTAAAGTTCCCCATCAGGTCCGCTCAGCGGACCTGATGTGGAATGCGAGAAGGGGCGGGTCTATACATGAATTACACAGTAAAAGAAGTTCCCCATCAGGTCCGCCCCCTCGGTATGTCAGACCGCGCCTACGTCATTGGCCTGAGCGGACCTGATGGGGAACTTCCTTCACTGTGTAAATTTAAATTACACAGTGAAGGAAGTTCCCCACTCAGGCCAATGATGTAGATGGGGTCTGACATACCGAGGGGGCGGACCTGATGGGAACTTCCTTCACTGTGTAATACGTGAATAGACCCGCCCCTTCTAAAGTTCCCCATCAGGTCCGCTAAGCGTACCAGATGTGGAACATGAGAAGGGGCGGGTCTATTCACGTATTACACAGTGAAGGAAGTTCCCATCAGGTCCGCCCCCTCGTAGAGCGGACCTGATGGGGAACTTCCTTCACTGTGTAATACATGAATAGACCCGCCCCTTCTCACGTTCCGCATCTGGTCCGCTGAGCGGACCTGATGGGGAACTTTTGAAGGGGTGGGTCTATACATTTAAAACTCTGCGGAGGAAGTTCCCCATCAGGTCCGCTCAGGCACAACCAATGACGGACAGCGCTGGACATCGGGATCGCCGCGGGACACTGGATTTCATCGCTGGAATGTTGTTGTTTTTTTTTTTTTAATAAAGAACTTTTCCAAAGTTGTTTGTGTGTTTTTATTTAAAATTTTTTACACTTTCTTCGTGAAATCGTAGGGGTACAATGTACCCCTTACCAATTCACATGGGGGGGGCCGGGATCTGATGGTCCCCTTTGTTAAAGGGGTCTTCCAGATTCCGATAAGCCCCCTGCCCGCAGACCCCCACAACCACTGGGCAAGGGTTGTGGAGATGAGGCCCTTGTCCCCATCAACATGGGGACATCCTCCCCATGTTGAGGGCATGTGGCCTGGTACGGTTCAGGAGGGAGGGGGGCCGCTCTCTCGTCCCCCCCTCTTCCCCTGCGGCCGGCCAGGTTGCGTGCTCGGATAAGGGTCTGGTATGGATTTTTGGGGGGACTCCACGCCATTTTTATTTTATTTGGGGTGGAGTTCCCCTTAAAATCCATGCCAGATCTGAAGGGCCTGGTATGGATATTTAGGGGGAACCCCACACCATTTTTTTTTAAATTTGCGGCGGGGTTCCCCTTAATATCCATTCCAGACCTGAAGGGCCTGGTAATTGAATTTGGGGGAACCCCCACTCTTTTATTTTTTATCAATGACTTTTCTATGTATTGATAAAAGCCGACAATTCATTAATAGCCGCGAGTGAGTTTTAAATGACTTTTTTTCCTTCAGAAATGACACTTTGTGCAGGGACAGTTCTAAGCACGGGAAACATGCGCCACTTTACATGCATATTATACACAACCCCCATCAGTAAAGACACCCCCCTTTAGTACAGACCCCCATCAGTAAAGACACCCCCCTTTAGTACAGACCCCCCATCAGTATAGACCCCCCATCAGTATAGACACCCCCGCAGTATAGACACCCCCACAGTGCAGACCCCCCATCAGTATAGACACCCCCTTAGTGCAAACCCCTGCAGTATAGACACCCCCTTAGTGCAAACCCCCCCATCAGTATAGAATCCCCCTTAGTACAGACCCCCTGCGGTATACACACACACCCTTAGTACAGACTCCCGCAGTATACACACCCCTGCAGTATACACACACCCCCTTAGTACAGACTCCCGAAGTATACACACCCCCCTTAGTACAGACCCCTGCAGTATACACACACACACCCTTAGTACAGACCCCTGCAGTATACACACACCCCCTTAGTACAGACCCCTGCAGTATACACACCCCTTTAGTACAGACCCCTGCAGTATACACACCCCCCTTAGTACAGACCCCTGCAGTATAAACACACCCCCCTTAGTACAGACCCCTGCAGTATACACACCCCCTTAGTACAGACCCCGCAGTATACACCCCCCTTAGTACAGACCCCTGCAGTATAGACACCCCCTTAGTACAGACCCCCGCAGTATAGACACCCCCTTAGTGCAGACACCTGCAGTATAGACACCCCCTTAGTGCAGACCCCCACAGTATACACAGCCCTCTTAGTACAAACCCTGCACGAATAGACACCCCTCTTGGTGCAGACCCCCGCAGTATAGACACCCCCCTTAGTGAAGACCCACGGTATATTACACAGCCCCCCTTAGTACAGACCCCCACAGTATAGACACCCCACTTGGTGCACACCCCCCATCAGCATAGGCACCCCCCCCCATATATCCATCTACTTAAAATAAAATGTACAGTACAGACCTCAGAACAGCGTGGCTGCGGATGTGTACACAGTGGTGTGTGTCCCTCGGGCTCCTCCTCCTCCCTGGATGTAAACAGAGAGGAAGAGGCACCGGCAGCTTCAGTCCCCACTGACAAGAGCGAGGCGCAGATCAGTGTAGGGAATCGGGCGGTTTTAGCGGTGCCGGCCTCTATCCACGGGTGTCACCCGCGTGCGGCTTTCACGCCCCGACCCCACCCAGCAACCAGGGGCGGACTGACAACTTATGGGGCCCCCAGGCAATAGGAGATTATGGGGCCCCCCTGGTTTCCAGATGGCCATCACGCCAGGAGTAAGTAACAAACAAAACAACATATAGAGTACAACAGTCAGGATGAGCTCCACGCTCACATCAGAGTCCTCCCTTACAACAAAGTCCCAACATTCTCCCTATACATCACAGTCCACAGAGTGCCACCCTATGGCAGAGCCCCCCAGTGTGCCACCCTATGGCAGAGCCCCCCAGTGTGCCACCCTATGGCAGAGCCCCCCAGTGTGCCACCCTATGACAGAGCCCCCCAGTGTGCCACCCTACGCTATTCCCCCCAGTGTGCCACCCTACGGCAGTCCCCCCAGTTTGCCACCCTACAGCAGTGCCCCCCAGTGTGCCACCTTCCATCAGTGTCCCCTTACTCACACCTTTGCACCTTAGTGCTTGGTATGGCAGGCAGCTGTTTGGAAAAGGCTTTTAATTAGAAAAACTCCACTTGTTGCAGCCTCTGAACTGCACAAGTGAGTCGTAGAGCCAGTGGAATAGTGAACTGCTGTGGTTGGCCTCAGATTGGGCAGTGGGGCATGTGAATAAAGGCCATGCTTGATGTGTGACATGATGTCACTGTACGGGTGTGTACCCAACCCTGTCCTGCTGCCTGATCTGAGGTCGAGCTCTGCAGTGCACCAATCGGATGGCTCCAAATGGCAACAAGTGCATTTTTCACGGGCGTGGGATAGTTAGATCGACTTCTGTTGAGCAGCAGTGGGCACACATGGAACATACAGTATTTATACACACACACAGTATACATACACACACATACAGTATACATACACACTATACATACAGTATATACACACACTATACCTACAGTATATACACACACGCACACTACACATACATTATATACACACATACAGTATACATACAGTATATATATGTAGCGGGTATTTGAATTTAGGGGAAGCATCTGGGTGGTAGTGTAACCCAGATGCACTGATTGCTAGGGAGTCTGAGACCCTTTTATGGTTCTTGGAGGACTCTGGTGGTGTGAGGTTCCCTGCGGCCTACAGGTGGCGTTGTTGCCGGGGGCCGGAGGCGAACTCACACCGCAAGACTGTGCCTTTTTTGTCCTCCCCTGGAGCTGGCACAGCGGGGCGGGGAACCCACTGTGACACAAAGGGAGAGGGGATAAAAGGGGCGGACGCCCTTACCACGGGGTTCAGAGTCTGGAGGACGCAGCTGCACCCAGGCACCTTCAGCTTGGGTGCTGGCGTTCAGGCGTTCAGGTGCTCCGGGTCCAGGTGCCTTTGGCCTGGCCGGAGCAGAGATGGAGTCCATCTCAGGCACCTTTAGCCTGGGATGAGGTACTATGGCTTACCTTATCAGGCAGCAGTCCGTCCCACACTGAAGGCTGTGTCCCCGCATCCCTCTCCTCTCCTCGAGCAGTCGGCATCTCCTGCTCTTGTGTCAAAAAAGCAGCGCTGTGGAAGGGGGCATGTACAGCATGTTCCTATTGGCTGAGGGGGCAGTGCAGAGGCGGGGCCTCTATAATCTGACCGAATGCCCGAATGGTCAGTCCACCCCTACCAGCAACGCCGTGACGGGCGGCGGTTGGGCCCCTCACACAGGTGGGTGGCGGGCCCCCCCGGACTTGGTGGAACTACAGGGCCCAGTCGCAACGCCGACTGTTGCGACCCTGAAAATTCCGCCACTGCGCTGACATGTGCAGAGGCACAGATAATGACACCTGATGATACATAGTCTCTCCCCTCCAGTCTCTAAGAATCAAGAATTACAGGAATACATACTGAAAGACCATTTAGGAATGAACATGCACACGCATTTGTGTACATGCTGTGATGCCGTTGCATGTCTAGTTAGGCTTCTATGCCTGCAAAACATGTGAATTCTTATACGTGTAGCCAGCAGCTGGCTAAATTGCCTGTGTTTTAGAGAACACTCTAAAGCATCTGCCACAGTGTGGCTGTTCTCTCTAGTGCTCAGCCTGGGATCTGCCTTGTCACATCCTGAATGCAGAGTGAGTGAAAAATTACAGAAGAGTGGGCATGTAGTCTAAAGAGCTCAAATCTTCATTGAACCCGGATCATTGTGGACTACAAGTTTCAGCTGGCTGAAGGAAGAGAACAGAATGCTGGGAGAGGTGATAAATAGTCTGTTGGGGAGAAGTCGATCTCTTGGGACCACGGCCTTGATCTGAAGCAGTGACTCGTACAGTCGGTAGAGCACGGCTGTGCTGCAGCCTATGCAGAGAGAGAGTCAAGGTTTTGGTGCACCTGCTGTCAGCAACATCCAATTGTCAGGTGACAGCCGGGAGGTCATCCTCATCACCTGCAATACAGATCCAGCTGGACTGCAGCGCAGAGCGACGCAGGGGTCGAGCGCTGCTCGTTGAGCCCAGATTCTGCAGAGGCCTATTGCAGAATCTCCAAGCCATTTCTCTTGAGCGGGATATCGCTGGGATTGGTGTGCAAGCACATGCTCATCTTCTTTACACCCAAGGACACTATGCAGACACCATTGCCTTCTTACAAAGCCCTGTTAGGAGCCACTTACAACTATTTGTTTCTACACTGATGGAATGTTGTATTCATCAAATTTGCCAAGTCACATTGAGCCCATTTAAAAGAACTATCTGAAGACACAAGACTTCTACATCAAAGGACTACTATATATCCCCCCTCTCCCTCCTCCACAAGGGACAGGAACTTTGGCGCCTATCTAGGCCTGTAGCAACCAGGAACTCTCTATTAGAGACCAGGGTGCTCAATGAATTGCATTTAGTGCTTGTGTTATTACTGAGCTGTGGCGTCAGCAGGTTAAAAGGTCTGATTCAAGCTGGTCATTCTCCTACTCTTTGTGGGCCTGCAGTCCTAGACCCTGAATTGCCTGAGTTTGCTGGTTACATGTCACTAAGGGGTTTCAGTTGACCATCCATTTAATTGTGCTTACTAAAATATAACAATAACTGTATCTCTTTTACCTGTTGCATTTTCGTTACTGTTGACCTTATTTACTGCAAAATTTTAAGTAAACAAATCCAACTGGTTTAATGTGAATTATTATGTGTTTGCATTGAAGTTAATTTGCATACAAAATGTCTGAACCCAGAGTGTCAGAAGTGTCGGAGGACTTGCAAGGTCTGGGCAACCATTGGGGTACAGTATCTTTAAGCTGCCCTTACAGGGGTAGTGCTACATAGGAATGCAATGAAATCTAATGATTGCCATGAAGATCTTGACCAAGACCAAAATAAAGGATGGTTTGGCTCAGTTAAAGGGTGTTTTTCTTTCTGCTTATGAGGTCTGTACATCACATAGTAACTGGATTTGGAACTTTCTTGGACTGTCCTACAAGAGCCCTCAGTTACTAGTACTTTAATAATGTGAATTACAAAGAGATACTACTATCTGTACTTCCCTGTTTTCTAATCCCATAAACACATCATGAGTTAAACGGCATTTTATCATATTGACTAATGCCGCGTACACACGATCATTTTTCCCATCGAGAAAAATTAAATTTTTCCCTTTGGACGAGAAAAACGATCGTCTGTGGGCTTTTTGTTGTTTTTCTCGACGGGAAAAACGGCATTAATCACGACGAGAAAAATTAGAACATGCTCTAATTTTTCTCGTCGTGATTCCCGTCGTTTTTTACAGCGGCAGTTTTCCCATAGGGAATCACTGCCGGGGAGCCCACACACGGTAGTTTTTTTCGACCAAAAAAAAAATGTCATTTAAAACGGCCGTGTGTGGGGGGAACAAGCTGTTCCTCGTTTTTCACGTCGATTTTCTCGACGGTGTTTTCACAGTCGAAAAAATCGATGGTGTGTATGCGGCATGAGTGTCATACTGAAAACCTTCCACATAAAGTTTTCTAAATCTTTACATGTCTGTTTTACAAGTTTTGGAATCCAACATTTGTCTTTCTCTGGTGATTTCAGTCTAGTTAATATTGCCTTTTTATTTTGCTCTTTTCTTAGTCATGCTTTTTAAATTTTGGATGTCCTGTTGGTCACATTACAAACCTAGTGAGGTGTCTTGTGGGAGACAAGCTCCAAGGAGCAGGAAACTCAAAGCAAGAAACAAGCCTCTTATGTTTGAAGTGTGATAAATCATAATGAGATTTTCAAACAGGAGCGTGGCCCAGTTTAAAACAATGAATGCTGATTGCTTATAGCTTAATCCAAAATACAAAGAATGTTATGCAACCTGTCTGTGCCAGGGCTATTGGTAATTTCATTACACGCTGGTTTTAATGTGGAGAAAAAATACAGCCATTTGTTTAATGTTACATTTATTGTACAAATTGGTCTGCATGTCTAAGAGGTGGAACGGGGTGCATTCCTAGAACTTTGGTTCTAATACACACTAAGAAGTAGGTAATAGCAAAAAGCAGAAGGAAGGGACATTTGGGAGCTCCATAGGACAGATAATGCATGTAAATAATATTCAAATCTGCAGCGTGCATCTAAACTCCAAAACAAAATTATAATATAGTGTAGCTTACCAGTCCTTAGATGTGATGGCTGCATTAGTTTTCAGACTCTATTCATCTATTCCCTTGGTGCTTTTGCTGGTACCACACTTCCAAATCCTAGGGTGACAAGGCTCACTTACTGCACTCTATCTAAGCAGCGTTGTCACCCTAGGACAGGACTACAGGTACCTCCCCTCATAGATTGCTGGGATCAATGTAACTGACAAGAGTGCAGCACAGGTGAGTTATCAGCTCACAATATTTTTGCAACAGGTATTTTTTACACATATCAAACAGATATAACAAAATGCTATCAATGGTATATTTACCAGGCCAAAAGAGGCCAAGCATTAGAAATGTATTTGGAAAAAGAGTTTATCCAAGGGTCTTATTCACATGCATCACCTCCCCAAAATGGAAATATTACAAAGGGAGACATAGAAATGGAAGTTTTAAGGTTCAAATTAATCAGATTGAGAACAAAATCAATTACAAATTTATATTTTAATAAACATCATTTAAAATTCATTTTTATTAGAACCGACATGAAAGAATTCATGCAGTCGTTGTACAAAAGTTTGTCGACTCTACATGTTTCGCCATAATCATGGCTTGTTCAGGAGATTTTGCAAGACCATATGTACAGTATCACTATAAATAAATCAAAAATATTTATTTTAAATAAACAAAATAAAAAATTAAGTAAAAACATAATACGAGGTCGAAAAATCTACATAAGTACACAACAGAAATACAATCATATAAACATAAGTCATCTGATGAGTGAACTCTCACCCCAAATAAAATACATTTATTTGCTAGATTATACCTTCCCCAAACCAAAAGTGCTGGTTTATATTCCAGATAAAGTTTTCAGTCCATCCAGAACTGCTGCTGTAATCAATTAAAATTCAAAACACAATTCAAACACAACTTAAGCTTGGTGATTAAAAAATGGGAACTGTTTGGTATGCATTCTAAAATTGCACCCTAAACCAAAAAAAAAGGGAATTGAATAGAAAATGTAATAAGCAGACAATTTCCCCTTTTTAAATGTTATCTTTTATTGTTTAAGTAAAACTTATTTTCAATGTATACATTTATGAATGGCTACGTTTCATTCATAAAACCTTGGGGTGTCCTGTTGAATGTATAAAAATTATCTCACCACACATTAACTGAAAAATCTCCAAATACAACTCTTGTCAAACTGGCATAATTTAAAGCAGTATTAAATTCAGAAGTGAACATTTATGATATTTCAGCTTATCAATTTTTAGATATGAGGGCTGCAATAATTTTGAAAGGCTTTTTTACCTTCATGTTCACCTGGTATTTCAGCCAGTACTTTAAGTCTGTTTTATTTTTCCAAAACAAACAAGCTGCCCTGCAGATGTAGCAGATAACAGATAATGCCCCTTTAAATCTTGGTTAATTTACTATAACAGGAAAATATTCCTTCCTGGTCCCCTAGGGCAGGCATGTCCAAAGTCCGGCCCGCGGGCCAATTGCGGCCCGCGTTCTGGTTTAATGTGGCCCCCCTGGTAATTTGTATATATATCTTTTGTGGCCCCCAGGGCCACAAAATAAGTATACTGTATTCTTCCACGCTGCCTCTGAGGGGACAGGGAGGGGGCGGGACGAGCGCTGTCAGATTACATACAGGAAAATCTCCTGTGTACTTGGCGGCCTCTGTAATAGGAAGTCCTGTCTTCTGGGCTGCCATTGGACAACTGTTCTGTCTATCATATGAGGTAGGACTTTGTATTAAAGAGGCCGCTGTGTAAACAGGATTCTCCTGCATGTAATCTGTTGTCCCGCCCCCTCCCTGTCCCCTCCAAGGCTGCAGATGGGCATCGATCAGGCTGCACTGATGGCAATGGCGAGGCTGCATTCATGGCACATATGAGGCTGCATTTATGGCAATGGTGAGGCTGCATTCATGGCAATGGGGAGGCTGCAGATAGATGGGCACTGATTAGGTGGCATTGATGGGCACTGACCCTTATTTTGCTTCACAGTTCTTTATTTAAAATGAAAAAAAAAATCCAGAAATGTCCTTCTTAATGTGAAGGTGCTCGTTATACGCCTGTGCATGTTATAAGCCGATAAATACGGTATATCCAAATAACACGCCCAAGCTCATCTTTAGTCCTGAGCGGCGCTCGGGGATTCGTTGGGGCCACAAACGATATATATATATGTATATATATATCCAAATAACACGCCCAAGCTAATCTCTTCACTACTCACAGCCACAAAGGCAAGAGAATTCTTGTTGGGCAGTGTATTAGTGCTCGGACGAACACACTAATGCCGTGTACACACGATCGGTTTTACCGATGAAAACAGTCTGGTGGACTTTTCTCATCGGACAAAACGATCGTCTATGGGCCCCATCGGTCTTTTTTCCATCGGTGAGAAGAAATAGAACATGTTTTAAATTTATCCGATGGGAAAAAAAACAATAGCAAATTCCGATCGTCTATGTGGAACTCCATCGGACAAAAAACCCACGCATGCTCAGAATCAAGTCGACGCATGCTCAGAAGCATTGAACTTAATTTTTCTCGGCTTGTCGGAGTGTTTTACGTCACGGCGTTTGGGACGGTCGGATTTTTGACTGATGGTGTGTAGGCAAGACTGATGGAAGTCAGCTTCATCGGATTTCCGAAGGAAAAAATCCATTGGATTAGAATCCATAGGAAATCCGATCGTGTGTACAGGGCTTTAGACCAAATTTTAATCGTTCAAAGAATGTCAGGCAAAATGGTCGGCCCTCACGCATGTTCACTTAATTAAATCTGGTCCTCTTTGAAAAAAGTTTGGACACCCCTGCCCTAGGGCAATCAGATAACTGCCTGCATTCCCAAAATTAGAAGTTAAACTTATAGCTGCAGTCTATTGAACTTAATTCCTTTTTAAATAAGGGATCTACACTTGTAATACCTCAGCATATTGATACAAAGCCAATATAAAAAAGGCTTAAAAATGACCAAGTTATTATTTTTTTTTTTTTACTACTATTCTTTTTTTTGTAAAGGAGAGGACAAAACTTTAATATACATCACAATAAAGATATGTAGAGATACATGACTCATAACAACACGTTATGGGTGATAACATTAACATATATGTTGACAACAAAGATAGCTACAATGTTGTTAGCAGTAAACTGAATGAGCTAGACCAGTGTTTCTCAACTCCAGTCCTCAAGGCGCACCAACAGGTCATGTTTTTTGGATTTCCTGCAGATGAAACAGCTGTGGTAATTACTAAGGCAGTGAAACTGCTCAAATCACCTGTGCAAATCAATGGAAATCCCAAAAACATGACCTGTTGGTGCGCCTTGAGGACTGGAGTTGAGAAACACCGAGCTAGACGACAACTTATTGTTAACTGTGGGCTAGGTAGACTGGTTTAGAGAGTCTGTGAGGAATGACAACGTCATTGACTTGATCAGAAGTAGAGATGGGCTCAGGCGTGTTCAGGATTCTAGTCCCAACCCACCTGCCCAATCCTGCCAGCTAATCACAGGCATTGAGACATTTACCGATCTGTGCAGCTGCAGACCAGGAAATGGCTCACTGCCTGTGATTAGGGATGAGCTTCGTGTTCGAGTCGAACATACGTTCGACTCGAACATCGGCTGTTCGATCGTTCGACGAAGATCGAACGATTTGGGCCGTTCCCGCCAAATTCGAGTGACGCGAACGGCCCACAATGCACTACGCCATCGCAGTGTCATCCAGGCGCTGTGATTGGCCAAGCATGCACTGTGACCCCGCATGCTTGGCCAATCACAGCGCCGTCAGCGAGGAGAGCAATGATTGGCCACAGGCAGGATGCCTGTGGCCAATTATTGCTGAGGGTGTTTAGTACACGCCCCACACTATAAAAGGCCGCCAGCACGGCGGCCTAGTGTAGTGTGTTCCGGAGCAGGGATAGAGC
This sequence comes from Rana muscosa, assembly GCA_029206835.1. Taxonomy (NCBI): domain Eukaryota; kingdom Metazoa; phylum Chordata; class Amphibia; order Anura; family Ranidae; genus Rana; species Rana muscosa. The sequence goes on from CM055116.1 coordinate 934,110,634, forward strand.
AGCATAGGCAGGGACAGTGACTTTTATTTCTTTCTTGCTTAACCTGGATTCCTTTCGTTTAGGGAAAGAGAAGGATAGGTAGGGAGAGTGTCAGTGTGTTTTGTGCTTGTGCTATATTGTGCTTAAAAAAAAATTTTTTCTAGGGACAGAAAACTGTAGGTAGGGAGAGTGTGTCAGTTTCTTTCACTGTCAAAGTCCTTGTTTCCAGGGACCTGGAAGGACAGTGAGTGAATTCTCCTTGTGCTAAATTGTGCTTAAAAAAAACATTTTTTCTAGGGACAGAAAACTGTAGGTAGGGAGAGTGTGTCAGTTTCTTTCACTGTCAAAGTCCTTGTTTCCAGGGACCTGGAAGGACAGTGAGTGAATTCTCCTTGTGCTAAATTGTGCTTAAAAAAAACATTTTTTCTAGGGACAGAAAACTGTAGGTAGGGAGAGTGTGTCAGTTTCTTTCACTGTCAAAGTCCTTGTTTCCAGGGACCTGGAAGGACAGTGAGTGAATTCTCCTTGTGCTAAATTGTGCTTAAAAAAAACATTTTTTCTAGGGACAGAAAACTGTAGGTAGGGAGAGTGTGTCAGTTTCTTTCACTGTCAAAGTCCTTGTTTCCAGGGACCTGGAAGGACAGTGAGTGAATTCTCCTTGTGCTAAATTGTGCTTAAAAAAAACATTTTTTCTAGGGACAGAAAACTGTAGGTAGGGAGAGTGTGTCAGTTTCTTTCACTGTCAAAGTCCTTGTTTCCAGGGACCTGGAAGGACAGTGAGTGAATTCTCCTTGTGCTAAATTGTGCTTAAAAAAAACATTTTTTCTAGGGACAGAAAACTGTAGGTAGGGAGAGTGTGTCAGTTTCTTTCACTGTCAAAGTCCTTGTTTCCAGGGACCTGGAAGGACAGTGAGTGAATTCTCCTTGTGCTAAATTGTGCTTAAAAAAAACATTTTTTCTAGGGACAGAAAACTGTAGGTAGGGAGAGTGTGTCAGTTTCTTTCACTGTCAAAGTCCTTGTTTCCAGGGACCTGGAAGGACAGTGAGTGAATTCTCCTCGTGCTAAATTGTGCTTAAAAAAAACATTTTTTCTAGGGACAGAAAACTGTAGGTAGGGAGAGTGTGTCAGTTTCTTTCACTGTCAAAGTCCTTGTTTCCAGGGACCTGGAAGGACAGTGAGTGAATTCTCCTTGTGCTAAATTGTGCTTAAAAAAAACATTTTTTCTAGGGACAGAAAACTGTAGGTAGGGAGAGTGTGTCAGTTTCTTTCACTGTCAAAGTCCTTGTTTCCAGGGACCTGGAAGGACAGTGAGTGAATTCTCCTTGTGCTATATTGTGCTTAAAAAAAAACATTTTTTCTAGGGACAGAAAACTGTAGGTAGGGAGAGTGTGTCAGTTTCTTTCACTGTCAAAGTCCTTGTTTCCAGGGACCTGGAAGGACAGTGAGTGAATTCTCCTTGTGCTAAATTGTGCTTAAAAAAAACATTTTTTCTAGGGACAGAAAACTGTAGGTAGGGAGAGTGTGTCAGTTTCTTTCACTGTCAAAGTCCTTGTTTCCAGGGACCTGGAAGGACAGTGAGTGAATTCTCCTTGTGCTAAATTGTGCTTAAAAAAAACATTTTTTCTAGGGACAGAAAACTGTAGGTAGGGAGAGTGTGTCAGTTTCTTTCACTGTCAAAGTCCTTGTTTCCAGGGACCTGGAAGGACAGTGAGTGAATTCTCCTTGTGCTAAATTGTGCTTAAAAAAAACATTTTTTCTAGGGACAGAAAACTGTAGGTAGGGAGAGTGTGTCAGTTTCTTTCACTGTCAAAGTCCTTGTTTCCAGGGACCTGGAAGGACAGTGAGTGAATTCTCCTTGTGCTAAATTGTGCTTAAAAAAAACATGTTTCTAGGGACAGAAAACTGTAGGTAGGGAGAGTGTATCAGTTTCTTTCACTGTCAAAGTCCTTGTTTCCAGGGACCTGGAAGGACAGTGAGTGAATTCTCCTTGTGCTAAATTGTGCTTAAAAAAAACATTTTTTCTAGGGACAGAAAACTGTAGGTAGGGAGAGTGTGTCAGTTTCTTTCACTGTCAAAGTCCTTGTTTCCAGGGACCTGGAAGGACAGTGAGTGAATTCTCCTTGTGCTATATTGTGCTTAAAAAAAACATTTTTTCTAGGGACAGAAAACTGTAGGTAGGGAGAGTGTGTCAGTTTCTTTCACTGTCAAAGTCCTTGTTTCCAGGGACCTGGAAGGACAGTGAGTGAATTCTCCTTGTGCTAAATTGTGCTTAAAAAAAACATTTTTTCTAGGGACAGAAAACTGTAGGTAGGGAGAGTGTGTCAGTTTCTTTCACTGTCAAAGTCCTTGTTTCCAGGGACCTGGAAGGACAGTGAGTGAATTCTCCTTGTGCTAAATTGTGCTTAAAAAAAACATTTTTTCTAGGGACAGAAAACTGTAGGTAGGGAGAGTGTGTCAGTTTCTTTCACTGTCAAAGTCCTTGTTTCCAGGGACCTGGAAGGACAGTGAGTGAATTCTCCTTGTGCTAAATTGTGCTTAAAAAAAACATTTTTTCTAGGGACAGAAAACTGTAGGTAGGGAGAGTGTGTCAGTTTCTTTCACTGTCAAAGTCCTTGTTTCCAGGGACCTGGAAGGACAGTGAGTGAATTCTCCTTGTGCTAAATTGTGCTTAAAAAAAACATTTTTTCTAGGGACAGAAAACTGTAGGTAGGGAGAGTGTGTCAGTTTCTTTCACTGTCAAAGTCCTTGTTTCCAGGGACCTGGAAGGACAGTGAGTGAATTCTCCTTGTGCTAAATTGTGCTTAAAAAAAACATTTTTTCTAGGGACAGAAAACTGTAGGTAAGGAGAGTGTGTCAGTTTCTTTCACTGTCAAAGTCCTTGTTTCCAGGGACCTGGAAGGACAGTGAGTGAATTCTCCTTGTGCTAAATTGTGCTTAAAAAAAACATTTTTTCTAGGGACAGAAAACTGTAGGTAGGGAGAGTGTGTCAGTTTCTTTCACTGTCAAAGTCCTTGTTTCCAGGGACCTGGAAGGACAGTGAGTGAATTCTCCTTGTGCTAAATTGTGCTTAAAAAAAACATTTTTTCTAGGGACAGAAAACTGTAGGTAGGGAGAGTGTGTCAGTTTCTTTCACTGTCAAAGTCCTTGTTTCCAGGGACCTGGAAGGACAGTGAGTGAATTCTCCTTGTGCTAAATTGTGCTTAAAAAAAACATGTTTCTAGGGACAGAAAACTGTAGGTAGGGAGAGTGTATCAGTTTCTTTCACTGTCAAAGTCCTTGTTTCCAGGGACCTGGAAGGACAGTGAGTGAATTCTCCTTGTGCTAAATTGTGCTTAAAAAAAACATTTTTTCTAGGGACAGAAAACTGTAGGTAGGGAGAGTGTGTCAGTTTCTTTCACTGTCAAAGTCCTTGTTTCCAGGGACCTGGAAGGACAGTGAGTGAATTCTCCTTGTGCTATATTGTGCTTAAAAAAAACATTTTTTCTAGGGACAGAAAACTGTAGGTAGGGAGAGTGTGTCAGTTTCTTTCACTGTCAAAGTCCTTGTTTCCAGGGACCTGGAAGGACAGTGAGTGAATTCTCCTTGTGCTAAATTGTTCTTAAAAAAAACATTTTTTCTAGGGACAGAAAACTGTAGGTAGGGAGAGTGTGTCAGTTTCTTTCACTGTCAAAGTCCTTGTTTCCAGGGACCTGGAAGGACAGTGAGTGAATTCTCCTTGTGCTAAATTGTGCTTAAAAAAAACATTTTTTCTAGGGACAGAAAACTGTAGGTAGGGAGAGTGTGTCAGTTTCTTTCACTGTCAAAGTCCTTGTTTCCAGGGACCTGGAAGGACAGTGAGTGAATTCTCCTCGTGCTAAATTGTGCTTAAAAAAAACATTTTTTCTAGGGACAGAAAACTGTAGGTAGGGAGAGTGTGTCAGTTTCTTTCACTGTCAAAGTCCTTGTTTCCAGGGACCTGGAAGGACAGTGAGTGAATTCTCCTTGTGCTAAATTGTGCTTAAAAAAAACATTTTTTCTAGGGACAGAAAACTGTAGGTAGGGAGAGTGTGTCAGTTTCTTTCACTGTCAAAGTCCTTGTTTCCAGGGACCTGGAAGGACAGTGAGTGAATTCTCCTTGTGCTAAATTGTGCTTAAAAAAAACATTTTTTCTAGGGACAGAAAACTGTAGGTAGGGAGAGTGTGTCAGTTTCTTTCACTGTCAAAGTCCTTGTTTCAAGGGACAGAGAAGGACACCTGAAGGTAGCCCTTATTGCTTTTTTCCCATCTCCCTGCAGGCCATCTATTAGAATGTCTGGAAGGCAAACAAGGAGAGGCAGACAGTCAGGAGGCAATAAAAGAGGGCAAGCAGGCTCTGTGTCTGGGGGCAACAGTGCTGGTCGTGGACGCGGTGCATTGTCATCAGCACATGGCCATGGGACACGCTTGTCCTTCTTTTCGGCAGCTGGACATGTTGAGCCACATCATGCCGAAGACTTGGTAGAGTGGATGACCAAGCCCTCCTCCTCCTCCTCATCCTCTCTCACCCAGGCTCAGGGTACTGGAAAAGCAGCTGCCAAAGCGTCCTCTTCCCTGGTATCAATGTCAGACTCATCATCAGTCACTCCTTCCCTAGACCCACCATGTCCTCCTCCTGAGGAGTCCCCCGAACTGTTTGAGCACAGTGTTGGGTACATGCTCCAGGAGGATGCCCAGCGTTTCGAAGGGTCTGATGATGAAACCCAGCTAGAGGAAGGCAGTAGCGTGAGAGCAGACAGAGGGGATGCTCAAGAAGGACACCAATCTGGCAGTCATGTTCCAGCAGCTGCAGCATACTGCCAGATTGGCTCCAGTGATGAGGAGGGAGGTGATGATGAGGTCACTGACTCCACGTGGGTGCCTAATAGGAGAGAGGAGGAGGAGGAGGATGAGGAGGAGGCACATCTCCAACGAGGCAGGATGCCCTTTGGTGGCCAGCGTAAGGGCAGTACACCGACGGAATCACACCGCAGAGCTCCGCCTGTGCAGGGCGCTGCCTCTGCCCGTCATTCAAAAAGTTCTTTGGTGTGGGCCTTTTTTGAGGCTAGTGCATCAGATCGCACAGCTGCTGTTTGCAACATATGTCTCAAGCGTATATCGCGTGGCCAAAACATCAGCCGCTTGGGTACCACATGCCTGACCAGACATATGTTGACCTGCCATGCAGCTCGTTGGCAAGCCTACCTCAAAGACCCACACCAAAGAACAAAGCGGACCTCTCCTTGCACCGCATCAGCTGGGATCTCCAACCCCACTATAACTTCAGTCCTCTCTGAAACATGCACTGAGAGGAATGAAGGTGTAGAATTAGGTGTGTCACAGCCAAGTACTTGCGCCCACTCTGCTAGCAGTACACCGACGTCCGATTCTAGCAGGCAAATTTCCCTGCCCCAGCTGCTGGACCGTCGAAAGAAGTTCACTCCCAGCCATCCACATGCCCAGCGGTTGAATGCTAGCTTGGCTAAATTGCTAGCGCTTCAACTGCTGCCTTTTCAGTTGGTAGACTCGGCCCCCTTCCGTGAGTTTGTGCAATGTGCGGTTCCTCAGTGGCAGGTTCCCAAACGCCACTTTTTCTCACGGAAGGCTATTCCGGCTCTCTACCGGCATGTGGAAGGCAATGTCTTGGCCTCGCTGGACAGGGCGGTCAGCGGTAAGGTGCATATTACCGCTGACTCATGGTCCAGCAGGCATGGACAGGGACGTTACCTTTCTTTCACGGCCCATTGGGTCACTCTTTTGGCAGCTGGGAAGGATGCAGGACAAGGTGCAGTAGTGTTGGAGGTTGTCCCACCGCCACGCCTCCAAAATGCTACTACTGGTTGTGACACACCTCTCTCCTCCACCCCCTCCTCTTCTTCTTCCTCCATGGCCTCTTCCTGTGGTTTGTCCTATGAACCAGCGGTGCTCCGTAGCCGTTCACGGGGCTACGCAAGTACGCAGGCAAAAAGATGCCATGCCGTGCTTGCGCTGGTGTGTTTGGGGGACAGAAGCCACACTGGGGCAGAGGTCCTGTCTGCTCTGCAGGGCCAGGCCGAGAGGTGGTTGACGCCACGCCAGCTTAAGCCAGGAATGGTGGTTTGCGACAATGGCACCAACCTCCTCTCCGCCCTCCGACAGGGACAACTGACCCATGTGCCCTGTGTGGCTCACGTCCTTAACCTGGTGGTGCAGCGGTTCTTGGGCAGGTACCCGGGCTTACAGGATGTCCTGAGGCAGGCCAGGAAAGTCTGTGTGCATTTCCGCAGATCTTATAATGCCAGTGCTTGCCTGGCTGAGCTGCAAAAGGAGTTGAACCTGCCCAAGAACCGCCTTATATGTGACATGCCCACCAGGTGGAACTCAACGTTGGCCATGCTGCAGCGGCTGCACACGCAGCAGAGGGCCATCAATGAGTACCTGTGCGACTACGGCACCAGGACAGGGTCAGGGGAGCTTGGTTTTTTTTCTCCACGCCAGTGGGGCATGATCAGGGATGCATGCACTGTCCTGGCACCATTTGAGGAGGCCACGAGGATGGTGAGCAGTGACAGTGCATGCATCAGTGACACTGTACCTCTTGTCCACCTGTTGGAGCACACGCTGCGTGGAATAATGGACAGGGCACTTGAGGCAGAACAGAGGCAGGAAGAGGAGGACTTCCTTGCCTCTCAAGGCCCCCTTTACCCAGACAGTGTTCCTTCTGTCCCACCCATCGCACAGGAAGAGGAGGAGGAGGAGGAGGAGGAGGAGGATTGTGTCAGCATGGAGGTGGAGGCTGGCACTCAGCATCATCAGCAGCAGTCTTTTAGGGATGATTTACAGTCCCAAGAAACCAGTGGACTTGTACGTGGCTGGGAGGAGGTGGCTGCGGATCATGTCGTCCTTAGTGACCCAGAGGACTCCGGAGCGAATGCCTCAGCAAACCTACGCTGCATGGCCTCCCTGATCCTGCAAAGTCTGCGGAAGGATCCTCGTATTCTTCGGATCAAGGAGAGGGACCATTACTGGCTGGCCACTCTCCTTGATCCACGGTACAAGGGTAAGGTTGCGGACCTTATGTTACCGTCGCAGAGGGAGCAGAGGATGAGACAACTCCGGGAGGCCTTGCAGAAAGGTCTGTGCAACGCGTTCCCAGAGACTGGGAGGTTACAAACTCCTGGTCCTGGACAACGAGTTGCTGAGGCTTCGGCCAGTCAAAGAAGGAGCGGTGGGGAAGGTGGCCGTCTGACCGATGCGTTCAGACAATTCTTTAGTCCGCAGCCCCAAAGTATGATCGGTTCCAGCAACCATCGCCAGCGTCTGATAAACATGGTGCAGGAATATCTAGGGGCAAGGTCAGACTTGGACACCTTCCCCACCGAAAATCCTCTGGCTTACTGGGTCTTGAGGATGGATCACTGGCCAGAGCTTGCACAGTATGCAATTGAGCTACTGGCCTGTCCTGCATCCAGCGTTCTTTCGGAACGCACATTCAGTGCTGCTGGAGGATTTGTCACGGATCACAGGGTGCGCCTGTCCACCGACTCGGTTGATCGACTGACTTTCATCAAGATGAACCAGTCTTGGATCACCACCAGCTACCACACACCTGATGCTGATATAACAGACTAATTGATTTTAACATGTCACATCCCTTCAAGACTGATGCTGATGCTGAGTGCCTGTGCTGTTATGTTGACTGGCTATCCTCCTCCTCCGAGTCCTCAATGATACGATTGATGATGATAGCTTGGAAGATCATTTTTGTTTATGGGTGCCGCCACCAGTGGCTAAGGCCCAATTTTTCAGCCCCTGTTTTACAGGGGCGTGTAATTACAATTTTTTTAGCAATAATTTGCCATAGGGCTCATTGCTGTGCTCCAAGTACAGTATCTGTGAGGGGTTGGAGTGTTGTGGCACCAGTGCCTAAGGCCCAATTTTTCAGCCCCTGTTTAACAGGGGCGTGTCATTACAATTTTTGAAGCAATACTTTGCAACAGGGCTCATTGCTGTGCTCCAAGTACAGTATCTGTGAGGGGTTGTAGTGTTGTGCCACCAGTGCCTAAGGCCCAATTTTTCAGCCCCTGTTCAACAGGGGCATGCAATTACAATTCTTGATCTAATAATTCACAGCAGGGTCCATTGCTGCACCCACCAAGAGTAACTCTGAGGGCTTACAGTCTTGTGGCAACGCCACCACCACCACCACCACGAAAGGCCCAATTTTTCAGCCCCTGTTCAAAAGGGGCATGTAATTACAATTCTTGATCTAATAATTCACAGCAGGGCCCATTGCTGCACCCACCAAGAGTAACTGTCAGGGCTTACAGTGTTGTGGCACCAGCACCACCATCAAAGCCCCAATTTTTACTACCACTGTTCAACAATTATATGTAATTAAAATTCCTGATATAATAGTTGACAGCAGGGCGTTCCAGCACCAACCAAGAGTAACTGAGTGCTTACAGTGTTGTGCCAACACCAACAACTAAGGGGCCTATTTCTGCAGAGTATATACGGCAGGTCCCTACTTTCAAACATCCAACTTACAAACGACTCCTACTTGCAAACGAAAGAAGACAACAGGAAGTGAGAGGAAATCTACCCCTAGAAAGGAAAATTCTCTCCTGTAAGAATAAATATGGGAGAAAGGGGTCTCATCTGTACTGATGCTTTATCAGCAATCCTTGTTTCAAGAAAAACACCACATTTCAAAAACAGTTGTCATTGGGACGGAAAGTGAGGTGAAATGTTCTGAACAGGGGCACAGACAGCAAAACAAATGTTACAGGGTTGATAACCCTTACCTATGTTTCCCAAAAAGTTTAAAAATAGATTTTTGGGCTGGAGCTACACTTCAACAATGTACCTGTTCAAAATTACAAACAGATTCTACATAAGAACAAACCTACAGTCCCTGTCTTGTATGCACCGCCTGTATACGGCTGTTCAGAGTATATAGGGCCTTTTTTATTTTATGTGCGGGGTTCCCCTTAATATCCATACAAGACCCAAAGGGGCTGGTAATGGGCTGGGGTAGGGGGGGGGGGTCATGGGGTAGCTATGCCATTTTTCTTAAAGAATTTCATCCATATTACCGGGACCAGACATTACATTAAAGCCGCAAGCAGTTTTAAATGGCTTTTTTTTCCTTTAGAAGTGTCATTTTGTGCAGGGACAGTTCTAAACACGGGAAACACGTGGCACTTCACAGGCATACTTTAGACACCCCCCAGGTACGATATTTAAAGGAATATTTGACTTTTTTTTTTTCACTTTATGCATCATTAAAATGACTGCTCCCGAAAAACGACCGTTTTTAAAACTTCTTTTTGCATTGATACATGTCTCCTGGTGCAGAACCCGGGTTCCCAAACCCTATTTATGACAATAACATGCATAATAGTTGTTATAATTAGCACTTTAGAATTCGAACGTTCGCATCCATTGTATTTAATAGGGTTCTAATGTTCGTTCGAACTTTCGGTCCGTTCGCGGGTTCTGGTGCGAACCGAACCCGGGGGTGTTCGGCTCATCACTACCTGTGATTAGCGGTGTGCAGTGTCGGCTTCGTAGCGGGATCAGGCAGGTGGGTTGGGACTAGGATCCTGAACACGCCTGAGCCCATATCTAATCAGAAGGCTAAAGGAGGGGCAGATCTGGGGAAATAAAGGAGGAACTGCAGACCAGAACCCACCTATTTGAGGGCTACACTTCTCTGATCAGCAATCCAAGCTGCCCATGCTTGTAAAAGGTTGAAGTGCAGTGGTCATCTTGGCCTTGGCGAATGAGAATTCCAATTGGAAATGTGTATTCAGCAAATGGATAATGCCTGTTAGGGTGGGTGGATGTGGTGACTTCCAGTGTTTTGCTAGTGCTAGATGAGCAGCTATCAAGATATGAGTTACCAAGACTTTGAAGTGTCCAAGCCATGTAGGGAGCGAAAATCCCAACAGAAGATCCAGTGAGGTCATGGGGAAAGAAAAGTCGCATGTGGAGGTGATGAGGCTAGATACTTCTTGCCAGTAATTTTTGATGATAGGACAGTCACACCAAATGTGGCATAGGGCTCCCAACCCCTCACACCCTCTCCAACATTGTGGCAATGTTGTAGGTGATATGGTGGCAAGCCTGGGCTGGGTGAAGTACCAATTGTGGAATAGCTTTTGTAGGGCTTCCCAATAGAAGATACAATGGGACATATGCAGGGGTAAGGTTAGAGCTTGATGCCATAGTTTAGTTGGTGACGGAGTGTCTATGAATGTAGACCAGAATTTGATTAGTGAGGCAAGATCAACTTTTTTCACATTTAGTTTGTCTGATGTTTTCTGGATCATATAAATGCAGAGTCACTGAGGAGCTTTTAAATTTGTGCTTATGCCATCTTCATGTTCTGCACCCCCGCCACCAATATACTGCGGGCGAGTGGCCTGTGTAGACAAAGCAACATACCCGTATGTCACTACCTACTTCTGGGTTTAGGGAGCGTGCATGCACGTCCCCCACCCAGTACCTGTTGTGATTGTCAGCAAGGCCTGGCCAATGATACACAGTCAGGACCTGCTGATAGGCTGTGTCCAATCACAGCCAAGAGCTCTGTACAGAGGGAGTGATCTGTCAGTTTCTCATCTCTGCAAAGAATGGATGAGAAACTGAGAGATCTAGTAGTAAAAGAAGCATATATTGCACATAGTTAGGCACACATTTAATCCCTTAATTGCCCTAGATGTTAAACCCTTCCCAGCCAGTGTCATTAGTACAGTGACAGTGTATTGTGTTATCACTGACGACTGTATTAATGTCACTGGTGAGTGGCAGTTAGTCAGTTCCCCCCAGCGTCAGTTAGTGTCGGAATTCCTGCCGCACTATCGCAGTCCCATTATAAGTCGCTGATCACCGCTATTAGTAGTATAAAAAAACTAAAAAATAATGAATATTCCAGTATATATACCATAGTTTGTAGGCAGTATAACTTTCACATAAACCAATCGATTTACACTTATTGGGATTTTTTTTATCAAAAACATGTAGCAGAATACATTTTGGCCAAAATGTATGTAGATTAGAATTAGATTTTTAAATGTGGATATGTTTAATAGCATAAAGTAAAAAATATTGTTAATTTTTTTTTAAATGTTTTAAAAATGTTTTTTCATTTATATCACAATAAATAAGAACTCCATTGGTGATCAAATACCATAAAAATAAAGCTCAATTTCTGTGGAAAAAAAATTAGATAAATTTTGTTTTGGTACAGTGTTGCATGACCTCAAAATTACTGGTTAAAACAGTGCAGTACTGAATAGCAAAAAATGGCCAGGCCATGAAGGGGGTAAAATCTTCCAGAGCATAAGTGGATAAACAGGGGAAGTGATGGCATGCCATTTTAAGGCTATAGAACAGTTGGGATGAGGCTAGCTGAGAGTAATGACAAGATAAGTGGTAATTAGCAGAGAATTTGACTGCAAATAGCATATATCCCAGTTCTAAAGACTATACAGTAAACTAAAGTTGAAAAAAAAAACAAGACACAAACAAATATAAATCCCCGTTAATAAAAATCTGTGACCTCCAAAAGACTCAAAACAATATGCAAAGTCTGTGTACAAACACAGAGCTGAACACTATTACTATGGCTCCAGAAAATTGATTAAACTGCCAAGGAGTCTTGCAGCTTCCACATCACCATCTGGTGGTGTTCTAGCCAATAAAAAAAGGAAAGGAATAGGAAGCACATAAACCTAGTGCAGCAATAGGAGAAATTTCTCTTATCTGGTGTGGGGAGATCTTCCATTACACCACTACCACTGATGTCCACTCCAGGCTGTATTTTGAAGTATATAGGGCGATCCGCAACATCCTCAACATCTTCACCTTAGTAAAAAGTTGCACTGTGCTAGGTCTATGTGTTTCCTTTTCCTTTTTGTTTTGAAGAAAATACAGTAGTAGATGCAGGCCAGAGCAAACTAAACATGAAAGAACATAGAAAATACAGCAGGTAGCATTTACATATAGTTACATAGTTACATAGTTGGTAAAGTTGAATAAAGACGCTAGTCCATCCAGTTCAACATGTGCGTGTGTGTGCGTGTGTCTGTGTTTATGGCTCTACCACTACCCATATCCCAGTATATTGCGTTCAGTAAGATGCCCATCTAAAAGTTTTTTTTAAATCAATAACACTTCCTGCTGACACCACTGCTTATAGAAGGGAGTTCCACATCCTTGCCGCTCTTAAGCCGCTTACACACGACCGGTTTTCTCGGCAAGAAACAACAAGAAATCTGTTGTGAGAGCTTCCTTGCCGAGAAAACCATTCGTGTGTATGCTTTCTCGTCGAGAAAACTGGCCAAAATCTCGACGAGAGAAGAAAGAAGACATGCGGTCTTTTTTCTTGTCGGAATCTCATTTTTTCTCTGCGTGATTCTCGTCAGACTGTTTTTGGACGAGAAAAACGTTCATGTGTATGCTTTTCCGAGTCTTCAAAAACCGCGCATGGTCAGAATTAAGTATGAGACGGGAGCGCACCTTCTTGTAAAACTAGCGTTCGTAATGGAGAAGCACATACGTCACCACACTTTTAGACCGAGGAGATTTTGGATTGACAGTGTGTATGCAAGGAAAGCTTGATAAGAATCTCATCAAGCTTGACAAGAAACCCGTTGAGAAAAACAACGTTTTTTTTGCGACGAGATTTTCGGCCGTGTGTACGAGGCTTAACAGTAATAAAACCCTACACAGTTTAAGGTTAAACCATTTCTCATCCAACCTCATTGAGTGGGCCACATGTCTTCTTGAGCGAACTGAGCCTGAACAAATTCCTCCCTATGCTGGAATACCATTTAGATATTTGTATATTGCTATCATATCTCCTCTTAAGCGTCTCTTCTCCAGGGAGAATATGTTTAATGTTTGCAGCCATTCCTCGTAACTGAGCTCCTCAAGCCCTCTCATAGGGTTTGTTGTCCTTCTTTGATCTCCAGTTCCAGCATATCTTTCCTGAGGACTGGTGACCAGAACTGGACAGCATTTTTTAGATGTGGCCAAACCAGCGTTTTGTAGTGTGGTAAAATTATAGTTATATTTCTTGAGTAGATATCCTTTTTAATACATGCTAATATTCTGCTAGCTTTGCTTGCTGCTGCCTGGCATTGCATGCTATTGCCAGGTCTGTCATCTATTAGGACCCCCAGATCCTTTTTCATGCTCGATTCCTCCAGAGGTTCTCCCCCTAGCGTGTAACCTGCATTCATATTTTTTCCCCCAAGTGCATCAATTTACGTTTTCCTACATTGAACCTCATTTGCCATGTAGTTGTCCACTCCTCTATTTTGTTGAGGTTCTCTTGTAAAGTTGCTGTATCCTTTTGTGAGGTTATTGCCCTGCATAGCTTTGTATCGTCAGCAAACACTGAGATTGTACTATTTATCCTAATCTGAGACTGAGATTCTACTATTTATCCTTACCTCTATATAATTTATGAACAAGTTAAACATAATCGATGTAAGGACAGAGCCCTGGGATACCCCACTTACAACTCCAGACCATTCAGAGTATATGCATCGGACACTTTTGACACTATTTTGGGACCATTGTCATTTATACAGCGATCAGAGCTACAAATAGCCACTGATTACTGTATAAATGACACTGACAGGGAAGGGGTTAAACCCTAGCGGGCGATAAAGAGGTTAAGTGTGTCCTAGGGAGTGATTTTAACTGTGGGGGGGGGGTGGGCTTACTACAACATGAGATATTACTGCTCCTGAGGACAGGGAGCAGTAGATCCCTGTCATGTTGCTAGGCAGAACAGGGAAATGCCTTGTTTACATAGGCATCTCCCCGTTCTGCCTCTCCTCGCCGCAGTCGCGGGCCGCCGGCAAAGATTGAGTTTGTGGAACCCGCGTGCAAGCCCCTGCGGCGTACGGTGGGCACGTGCGTGCCGCCAGTGAGTAAGCCCGATAGGTGGCAAATTCAAAGGGACGTACAGGTATGCCCATTTGCCTGCCTGTGCCATTCTGCCGATGTATATGTTTGTGCAGCAGTCGGCAAGTTGTTAATATACAGTACATATCTATAAAAACATACGATTGCCCTGGGACTTTAACCTCTTGCCAACCAGAACTGCGGCAGGTTGGCTCAGCTGCGCGAATCGCCGTAGGTGTACGTCGGTTCGTGCACAAGGTTATGTGGGCACATGCCTGCGGCCAGAGGCATGCGTGCACACCCATTGGCCAGTGAGGGAGCCTATCAGCGGCCCACGATCGTTCCTCACAGTGACAGAATGGGGATCTGCCATAGTAAACAAGGCAGATCCCCGTTCTCACAGGGGATCACACAGAGATCCTATCTTTCTGCTATGCAGGAAGACGGATCTGTTTGTTCCAGGAAGTCAATCCCCCCACACAGTTAGAAACAGACTGAGGGAACATATTTAACCCCTTGATCATCCCTGATGTTAACCCCTTCCCCTACCAGGGTCATTAGTACAATGTCAATGCATATTCTTGGCACTGATCACTGTAATAATGTTACTGGTTCCCAAAAAAGTGTCAATGTCAGCTAGATGTCCGATCTGTCTGCCGCAATGTCGCAGTCCCACTAAAAATCACTGATCACCGCCATTACTAGTAAAAAAAAAATGCCATAAATCTTTCCCCTATTTTGTAAACGTTATAACTTTTGCGCAAACCAATCAATATATGCTTATTGTTTTTGTTTTTTTTTACCAAAAACATGTAGCAGAATACATATTGGTCTAAATTTATTAAGAAATTAGATTTAAAAAAAAAACAATTATTGGGTATGTTTTATAGCAAAAAGTTAAAAATATTGGTTTTTTTTCAAAATTGTCAGTCTCTTTTTGTTTATAGCGAAAAAACGGAAAACTGCAGAGGTGATCAAATACCACCAAAATAAATTTATTTATTTGTGGGAAAAAAAGGACATACATTTTATTTGGATACAGCGTTGCGCAACCGCAAAATTGTCAGTTAAAGTAACGCAGTGCCGTATCGCAAAAAAATGGCCTGGTCAGGAACGGGGTAAATGCTTCCAGGGCTGAAGTGGTTAAATGAGGTGCACAACACACCTGCACTCCTGGCTCCTCCTCGCTGACAAGTACTTCAATAGAGAGCTGCTTTCTATGGGGGCACTTGTGCAGGCTCACTCCTGAGCCTCGCTGTCTGTGTCTATAGACACAGACAGGGACTCGACCCTGCCCCACGCTCTCTCATCCCTGATTTTACCTTACAGCAGAGGGATCCAATGGCTACCTCAGTAAAGCCAGTGAGACCAGGGGAGAAAGGGGACAAGGGGAGACAATGGGAAAGAAGAGCTGCAGGTGGGCAAAGCTCTGGATCGAATGAGGGCTCAGGTAAGTAAAAGAGGGGTGAGGGGGGATACTAATGCCTAAAGATGTTTTATCTGAATACAAGGAATGCATTAAAGTAAAAAAAAATTGGCTTTATAACACCTTTTAGAAATGTTATTTATAATTTTCACCTTTTAACAATCCATCAAATGCACACCAATCCTTTTCACCTTAACCATTGCTAATGAACTATCTTTAGAGGCCAGGGATAGTCATGAGTACATGCAATGGTTTTAGTCATAATTTGGACTGCTAGGTCTTGTCAAGCATGCTCGCCTCATGTATATTAGTTATTAGGGTGTGCCACCCTATTTACCATGTAATGCTATTCTCTGTGCACTGAGGAGACCATACTGGCCTAAACATTTTTTCCCTTAGGCCCCTTTCACACTGGTGCGGTGGGTGCATCGGCGGTAAAGCGCCGCTATTTTTAGCGGTGCTTTACCGTCAATTTTGCTGCACTATTCGGACACTATTCGGCCGCTAGTGGGGCGCTTTTATCCCCCACTAGCAGCCGAGAAAGGGTTAAAACCACCGCAAAGCGCCTCTGCAGAGGCACTTTGCCAGCGGTATAGCCGCGGTGCCCATTGATTTCAATAGGCAGGAGTGGTGGAGAAGCGGTAAACACACCGCTCCTTCACCGCTCCAAAGATGCTGCTAGCAGGACTTTTTTTACCGTCCTGCTAGTGCACCGCTCCAGTGTGAAATCCCTGAGGGCTTTTACACTGGAGAGACAGCTGCGGCTGTTTCAGGGCACTTTGCAGGCGCTATTTTTAGCGTTGTAGTGCCTGCAAAACAACCCAGTGTGAAAAGGGTCTGAGTAGAAGTGAGAGCTAATGCACTGCATTCAGGTATGTTTGTGTGGTTAGCAATTATTTTGTGTATAGACAAGTACAGTTCATATCCTACCTGATCCTGCATTACTTTTTTGTTAGGAAGAAGGATCATTATAGTTTTTTGCCACGCATCAGTTTTTCTTTTTGTCCAAATTTATGTAGACTTTACAGAAAATACTGTACAACAGGTATGACTCAGATGTGATTTTACATTTCAATCGGTAAAATTTGCTAATACTGCAATTTGCCAGGCCACTACTGAATGTCAAATGTTAGTGGTCAGGCATTTGAGTCTTCAACTACAGAAGCTGAAAGAGAATAGACACAAATCCACTGCATCTATTGACAGATCAAACAGTCTATGGTAAGGGGTTCATGAGATCCATGAGGCAGGAGGAAAAGAAGTACCTTAATATTATATCTCAAGAACACAACACAGCAGGCTGCTATTCAAACTGAATGTTAAAATCTAACCTCTACATTTTTTGAAAAGTACAAGCTAGAGAAAGAGGAAAAGAATCTTCAGAATCTTAAAAAAAAAAAAAAACTACATACTAGTCTTTAATATCTGACTTGGGGGCTGATAAAGTTATGTGTAGGCCCCTCTGCCCTTCTACTTGCCTTTACTTTATACCTGTGTAGCGGCCTCACCCCTCTACCCCTTCTTCTTCTTGGCTTGTTGTCTTGTCTAGGGGGTTTAGGGAGGAGGGATGCGGTACACTACGGCCTATGTCCTCTAATGTGCAGAGGTGAAAGCCAACACATGTTTACCTTTGGGCTGTGTGTATAACCCAGAGCCAAGTCTGTTCTGCAGATGACCCCCCTTTGCTCCCAGTAACTGAAGTTCCACACCACTGAAAAGGTCCAACTCTTATTTATTCTCTGACAGCAACAAATCGTCCTTTAACAGCAGACAGGTTGTGACCCAAAGAACAGTTCAGTATAAGTGGGGAGTAGGTCAAGGCACAATCCTCAAATGGAACCAACCATTGTAGTGTCACCAACGGTTATGGCGCAGAGCCGCTGCCACCGACCGTGTAGAACAAGAACAGAATTTACCTTCGCTAAATGCAGCCCCTGTCAGAGGGAAGACATCCTTCCAAGAGAGTTACCAGAGGCCCCGCCATCACCAGCAATGCTGCACCGGACTGTTCAGAAGGGTTACAGTCCCTGGCCTCCTCGTCTCAGATTCGGGCACCCATCACCTTAGGGCCCCTCGGACTCTTCCACCCCTGCGGAACCCAGTCAAAGGTACTGGGCCCCGGGCCTTCTCAGTAGTACCTCACCCCAGGCTGAAGGTGCCTGGGATGGACTCCATCCCCTGCTCCGGCCAGGTCAAGGGCACCTGGGCCTGGAACTCCGGAACGCCAGCACCCAGGCTGAAGGTGCCTGGGCGCGGCTCTCACCTCCGACGACTGAACCTCTTGTTGAGGGCGTCTCTCCCCTTTATCTCCTCCCCCGACAGGCACAGCGGGCTCCCCGCCCCGCTGCACGGCTGCCGAAACAGGACAAAAAGGGCACAGCGCTACAGTGACGGTTCAACCCCGACCCAGGGCGACAGCGCCACCCACAGGCCGCAGGGAACTGCACACCACTGGAGTCCTCCACAAATAAAAAGGGTCCCAAATTCCCTAACAATCAGTGCATCTGGGTCATACTACCACCCAGATGCTCCCCCTATATTTAAATACCCGCTACACTCTCCCCCTGGTGATTTGACACTGGTCCCCAGTGTCTGATGCAAACCCATGTCTCCAAAAGGGTGGTAACATAAGTTCAACCCAGAGACCAAACTACACATAGAACCAAACCTTACAAATTAACCATGAATTGTGCCAGGACCTAAAATGGGAAAGGTAAACAAGAATATAAAACAATGAACTCTCATCAAATATACTCTAGGTATTTTTTTTTCATTTACATTTTCCCCTCTCTGCTATCTAAGGACCACCCCATTCTCAGTAGCCTTGATAGATGAATCTCCTGCAGAGGGGAAAAAAATACATCCTATCACAATGTGTGTTTCTTGGAATGAATGGGTCTATCCGAAAAGAAACCCATTCGCTCCAATAAGTATGATACAAGTGCAAAAACAAAAAAAAAAACAGTCGTTGCGCAACACTGCCACCTGGTGGTAGTGCCCCGGTAAAGACACTTGGTCAAATCCAGATGAAACTTTACTTCTCTGTGCTGTGGCCCTATGCTAACTACACCCCAAAATCTCTATGTTCCTTGTGGTGAGTGGAGAGGAGGGAGCACAAACAACAGCAACAGCTCCCATTTCTCCTAAGAGCAAAACACCCATATGACTAGGGCACAGTTCCTGGGTTCCGGCAAAGGCACTCTGGAAGGTCCAGCAAATGAAAAAAACAAAGGAGTCTCTTCCTCCTAGAGGTAAAACTTTGGATGTGGCAGGAACAGGGGCTTTAAGTGCTTATCAAAGGACTCTGATAGGCTTCCCGATTACAGCCTGTGGGCTGTAATCGGCTTCCAAATAGTTAACCAGGGGACGCACAGGCTGTGCGTTCCTTGGTTAACACTGACACGCGTCTCAGCCAATCAGGTTCACCGGGTCTGGTTACCGGTAACCTGATTGGCTGAAGCGACATCGAGGGTGGGAGAACACATCGAGGATGGAAGAAGGACGGCGCTGACCCGAGGAAGGTAAGTGCAGGGCTGGGGGGAAACTGGCTGCATTTGGGGACAAACTGGCTGCATTTGGGGACAAACTGGCTGTATTTGGGGACAAACTGGCTGTATTTGGGGGCAAACTGGCTGAATTTGGGGGGAAACTGGCTGCATTTGGGGACAAACTGGCTGCATTTGGGGACAAACTGGCTGCATTTGAGGGGGCAAACTGGTTTCATTTGGGGACAAACTGGCTGCATTTGAGGACAAACTGGCTGCATTTGAGGGGGCAAACTGGTGGCATTTGGGCACAGTGGCTGCGTTTAATGGACACAGTGGCTGCAATTGATGATTTTTTTTTTCAGTTTGTTTGCGCCCCCCCCCCCAAAAAAAATTTGAGCACCAGCCGCCACTGGTTGCCAGACAGGCCACAAAGTGGTCAACAACTAGTGTCTCAGCTTGTCTGAGAGCTCATGCTTTACTCACAACTTTGTGAGTCTCTCTCTCTCCACTCTTCTTCCCTGACAGGTGCTGATTTCCCTTTCAAGACTCCTAATAGTCAGGGTTTGGAGGTTCTTCCCACCCAAATCTATTTGAACCTCTGACATTCTTGGTCCCTAATAAGAGATTATCAACTAAGAGAGCACTGTCAATCAGTCATCTCTTTCAACCAGATCACCCCAGAAACCCTCACCCTGCATTGGTGAGATCCCCTGAGTACTCAGGCCAGTTTTTACACTGTCACCCTTAAGGGGACAACAACTCAAATACTGGTGCAACATACCCAGAGCTCACTCCTGGTGTCATGTACAATATCTATGGATCTCTGCTTATGAAACTGCTAGCTACCTGGCAGTCAGGGTATGACTAGCAACTACAATTGCTCAGTTTTAGACTTGTACAGTTCGTTTAGATTCCAAACTGAAATTCAGGCAAAATGTAAATTATTCTGAAATTCGGGTACATGCCTCCGTGCGTCTGACATGTCCGATTCCCACTGACGTTAAACCAGTGTTCCCCTTAAAATTCATACCAGACCCAAAGGGCCTTGTATGGATTGGGGGGGACCCCCACGCTGTTTTTTTTTTGTAAATTTTTAATGCCACCACTGGTTTGGTAATATTCTGCTATCAACTGGGAATACCGCTGACAGCAGATGAGTCATTGGTGATGAGTGGCTGCCCTGCTCCTTAACATCCAGCTATTCTTCAGCTATTCTTCACACAGAATTCGGATCGGATCAATATTTTTGATTTGATTCAAATTCAAAAAGTAAAAAAAAAGAACTTTGTTTTAAAATGAATAAACTAAACTAAACGAATTCCGAAAATGAATCAACAAAACAAAATTAGTAAGAAAAGCAAATTTTCCGTTCTACACGTCTACTCAATTTGACCATAGCTGTTGCTGGCAGATTGAAATTTTGTTGTCCTAATCTCATTTAATAAATCTGAAAAAAAGAATGCAAAGGCTTCTTCCTGAGATCTCACAAGATATTGTAAAATCTTCCATGATCTCTGGGAGAAGTACATTAATTCCTAATTTTCTGCACAGATTTCATAGTTTACCTATGAGGGCTCCCTAAAAAGTACTGGTGCTGTAGCCCTACCCGCTGTGAGGTCCTGGCTATGTCACTAGTGCCTAGGCAAACCAGGTGATAGGGGAAAATGTAAATACACACAAAAAAATCACTTCCGACTTTTAGATGTTTTTAGATCAGCATACAGAGCAGCATGCATATGCATTTTAGGTTTGGGGGAAGAAGCATGTTTTACTGACTCTATTGCTAATTAACTCAAGGAAAAAAAAAGAAAGTCAATTATACACTTCTTCTGCATTAAACAACAATAACAGACAATAATAACAGTGACAGTCTAATAATATAAATTTTTTGGATGTTTTTTGGTTTTCATGTTAATCAGAAATAAATCTGCTATTACACAACTAGCATGTCTAGATTACATTGCATGAAGATAATATTGAAAACCTATACTGTATATTATTTCATAAACAACTGCTTCTCAATAACTCAGTTGCATTTTATTTAATTTTAGAGTGACAGTTTTTTGATTGATATTATCCACCATTCTTCAAACTATTTGATTGTGCCTTGAAGCAGCTGTGTTTTCCTTGCTTTTGAGTGGTGAATAATACTTGTAGTTAAAACTTTTGATATGTGGCATAACAAGTTAGTAATATAAAACTTTTTATCTATAAAAAATATATGGCATTCTATAAATTAACAGTCCATCAACATTTTTGCTCCTCCACTACAGTGCTCTTAAGTCGATGTATCCGTTTCCACTATTTGAGTGCACGCCAACACCAGGTGGAAAACCGGCTCACCTTATACATGGATATACAGGCTCACCTTTAAAACTCCTGTGATTCCCCCTGGGATGGTCATCTCTCCTTTCTCCTGGGACTTGGCACTCCTTCTATTGTTTAATCTAACCAATGAACCACATGCAATAAAAAGGCAATTACATAGTGATGCGTTTCAAACTTTTATTAAAAGCCCCCTTATTAAAATACACTTACAAGCAAGTGAATAAGAAAATGCTCATATAATTCGATCAGCTGGATCACCACTCCTCAGTAGGCCTACTGAGGAAGCCCAATGAGGAGGAAGGGGCCGAGTCTGTGATGGCTCGCAACCACCGCGGCCAATGTGAAGTGATGAGTCAGCTGAGTAACTGAGTAATCACATTGTTTTCTTTTGTAATTTATATGTGTAGCTGGTTTATTTATAAGATTATTTTATATCACATTTATTAGGAGTGGAAAGGTTGCGCTGATGGTATTTTTTACAAATTTTGGGAGAAAAACACCTGTTTTACAGCTTTCACATACTGAGTTTATGCGAGTTTAGCAGCCGTTATGAGTATTTGACATTAGAAGCATTTTTAAAGATAACCTCAGGAAACTCTCGCAAATGCTCACAATGCATGAAAACCAAGTAAATTATTAACTATTTCAGCCATTCTGTGAGAGAAGAGAGAGCAGCAGCAGAGAGAGCAGTGTGCTTGTAGTCTTATTTTTGTGTTTTTACTATGGATCATAAGCATGTGTGAGGTACCGTATTTATCGGCGTATAACACACACTTTTTTCCCCTTAAAATCAGGGGGAAATCATGGGTGCGTGTTATACGTCGATACTCACCTATCCCCGTCGAATCTCCGCTGACTGTGAGCGGAGCGCAGCGATCGTCGCCGAGATACACATAGCCGAGTGTACTCGGCTTTTCTCGGCTCCGCTCACAGTCACGCCCAGTCCCGCCATTGGACCTGTGTTATGTCCATCATAGGGCGGGACTCGGCGGGACTGTGAGCGGAGCCGAGAAAAGCCGAGTAGAGCCGAGTACACTCGGCTATGTGTATCTCGGCTCCGCCCAGTCCCTGCGTTCTCTGCGGCGTTCGCCCCAGTCGGCGGCGCCAAATTTAAATTCGGCCAAGGCTGCAATAGACACTAGGGGGGGGGGGGGCAAGGCTGCAATGGACACTGGGGGGGGCAAGGCTGCAATGAAAACTTTGGGTTTGCAAGGCTGCAATGGACGCTGACAAGGCTGCAATGGACACTGACAAGGCTGCAATGGACACTGACAAGGCTGCAATGGACACTGTCAAGGCTGCAATGGACACTGACAAGGCTGCAATGGACACTGGGGCAAGGCTGCACTGTGACAAGGCTGCATTTAAATGTAAGTTTTTTTTCCTTAAACTTCCCTCCTAAAAGTTTTTTTCCCTAAAATTCCCTTCTAAACTTGGGGTGCCTGTTATACGGTAATTTTGCTCCCGATGTTGCTGTTCCTGAGGCTCCGAAGACGTAGAAAATTGCGTGAGAGGGACCAGAGTTTTTCGCTACTTGACTCATCCATTGACGCAAGCAACAGCATGTGGGGAAAATTGTGTGTTTTTTTCAACATTTGTATATATTCAAAAATGATTATACATTTTTTCCCCTTTAAAAGCACTTATAAACGCAAATGCGCATAAACGTGGTTCACTGCGATTACATGTGGTTACACGGTTACAAGCATTTGGCGTTTGAAATGCCAGTAAATTACAGTCTTGAATGTGATTTTTCTGCTTTAAAAAAATGCCTGTAGCCTCAACTTCCTCTAAACTACTATAAACTACTGAGTGTACATGTACACATAAGATAACATAGAGGAGAGTTCAGGGGCTTCTGAAAAAAACACCCAACTTTTCCTAGACTTCAGTTTAACAGTTGTAGTGTACATGAGGCCTCACAATAACAGAAAACAACAAACTATGATGGGTAACTTACTGTATATCAGTGCATGTTTACTAAGAACAGGAGATGTTACCCCACAGTCACTCTTCATCATAGGTGCAGCCTATTGCATTAGGGTGTGCACTCCAAAGCTCAAACACACATGCCTTTCTCTGCAGCCTCAGCTGCACAGGATAGTGAATGAATGAGAAGTGCTCTGTGCTGAGAGGCTTCCTGTTCTTTACTGTGCTTTGGTTATGAATGAGCACAGTTAGTGAGTGTGTTCACTTTATTCATTTAGAAAAGGAAGCTGCTGGTAAATTACATATTTACTAGCCCCTTCCCCCACTCTCCATCCTGAAACATCTCCTGCAGCAGCTGGGGGAGGGGGGAGGAGGGAAGCCCGCAGCACTGTGGGGTTGGGGGGGGCAACACAGGGGAAGCCCGGGCAGTAGAAGGAATCTGCACTGCACGTGATTAGGGTGTGCCCAGGCACACCTGGTACACTCCCTGCGCACGCCTATGCTGATCATATTCAGTCTTTCAGGGCTGGTTTTCTATCAGTTGTCAAGTATGGTTTAGAAACACAGTTCTTTTTTTAATACAAACGTTTTTTTATTGGGTATAGACAGAAAAAAAAAGCACATATCTTATCGGGATGCAACCCACTCATATAACATAAAAATTACATTGCGACATATAATATCGAGAGGAAAAGAGCATAAGAGGATCAGTCACAGGGGCAGAAACTAAATGTGTTACTCGAGGTCAGGCCCAGTGACAGCCCGTCAGGTGCATCCCAGGGTTCAAACAGAAATAAAATTCTATTAATGCTTAAAAGAAATCAAGAAGGAAACAGGATTAGAGGGGAATAAGGGAGAATCTTCATGGAAGGATAAGAAAGAAGGGAAAGAAAGATTAGGGAAAAGAAAAAGCTCAGACAGGTATATGTGTAGAAAGGGGACAACAACCTGTTGAAAACTCAACTTTAATCTGCTACTTCTGGTTTGAATAATTCGACCGACCCAGTATCAAACAAAAAGAAAAAGTAGAGGATGTACTCCTCGTCGGGTTGGGATCACATGTCCTGACCATCTCCTAGTATCCCCAGGCCCAGGGCCCAAAGGAAACGGGAGAATATGGGGTACCTATCCGACCACACAGAGGCGGCCACCCCAGAGGCAGTGCGTTGGTCACAGTATAGCCGCTCCTGTCGACCACGCCGCCCATTTATTATGGAAGGTCGGCATGGTGTCCATGATAGTGTGATAGATCCTTTCCATAAGACGGATAGACTCCATCCGCTGGAGTACCTGTGTCCATGGAACCGACTGGGACCGCCAATTCAAGGCTATGGCCCAATGAGTTGCACAGAATAGGGTATTCACTAATCTCTGGGTATGGGGAGGCAGACCCGGTATAGTGGCAAAGAGCAAACACATCGGGGCCGTCAGGTCTAGGATGGTGCCCACAATCAGCGCCACCCTGGATGCCACCTGGCTCCATAGGTGCCTCAGATGAGGGCAACCCCAAAACGTGGGCAGAAGGGTGCCAGGGCTCTGACAGCCCCTAAAGCACGTCTCCTGAACTGTAGGGTAGTATTTATGAACTCTATCTGGAGTGAGGTACCACCTCGTATGTAGTTTAAGTACTGTCTCCTTAGTGGCTATGGAGCGGGTACATCTGTGCATATTCTGTAGCATGTCGCTCCAGTCTTCTGGGGGGAATGCCACACCCAGGTCTGATTCCCAATGGGTCATAGCAGAGGACTTAACTGGCAGCTGAGAATCATTTAGTGACATATATATTGTAGAGATCGTTCCCTTGCCTCTAGCACCATTCTGGCAGATTGTTTCATACTGGGATAAGTTGGATCTAGTGTTCAATGTGAATAGGGATTTGAAAAAGTGCCTAATTTGTAGGAATCTAAAGAATTCCGTTCCCGGGGCTTCGAACTGCTCTTGGAGTTGTGTAAATGAACAGAAATGTGTGCCTTGCGATAGTGCTTTTAATGTCAGGAGGGAGTTTTGTACCCACCAATGGAAGCTCTCAGGGGCTCGGAAAGCAGGGGGAAAACTGGGCGATCCCAGGAAGGTGGACAGGGGGGGTCTGCCCGACCTAAGTTTAAATTTGTGGTGATATAGGGACCAAAGGTGTATTGTTTGACCCACTACCATGTTTAGCATGCCCAGTTCCCTGGGCTTAAGGCCCGTCTGCCAAAGAAGTCCCGGAAGGTAGTATGGGCAGACAGAGGACATTTCAAACTGTAGCCAGGGGATGTTGTCTGGTGCGGCATGCCACTGTGCCGTCTGGGCCAACCTGGCTGACAAGTAATACAACCAGATGTTAGGTAGCCCTAACCCCCCCTGTGAAGAGGGTCTGTGTGTGATAAGACCGCCATACCTAGGATGTTTATTGTTCCATAGAAACCCATTAATCTCACGTTGGATCTGCAACAGAGTATGTCGTGAGACATAAAGGGGGAGAGCCCTAAAGAAGTAAAGCAATTTCGGTAAAATGGACATTTTTACGGCTGTGACTCTGCCTAGGAGGGTGATGTGGAATGTAGACCATAGGCGTAACCATTGTCTGACTTTGGCGAAGATCTGGGGGTAGTTAGCGTTATATAATTCTCTTAGGGTGGGGGCTAGACGAATCCCGAGGTATTGGAGGGTTTTATTTGATACTGAAAAGCCAAAAGAAGATTTAAGGGCAGAGGTGACTCTGGGAGGGATATTGACAGGGAGGGCCGAACACTTGGAGAGGTTGACACCAAGGCCCGAAAAAGTGTGAAAGGATTGGAGAGTAGAGATTAAATTAGGAAGGGAAGTAACTGGGTCCTGGAGGAATACAAGGATATCATCCGCGTATAGGCTCACCTTATACTCCCCATTCCCCTTCTGATACCCCCTAATGTTCTGGTCTGTGATGATCGCCCTCGCCAAAGGCTCCACGGCCAGGGCAAACATCAAAGGGGACAGAGGGCAGCCCTGGCGTGTTCCCCTGCCCAGGGGGAAGTAATCCGAAGTGCAACCTGGGAGCTTAACGCGTGTGTGAGGATTGTGGTACAGTGCCCTAAATCCATGAACAAACTCCCCTGAAAAACCAAACCTAGTCATGACCGCGTCCATATATGGCCACAGGACACTATCAAAGGCCTTGTGTATATCCAGGCCCAACAGAAGAACCTTGCGGGAGAATAGCTCCGCATCCTGGATAATGTCCGTCGCCAAGCGAATGTTGTCTGTGATTTGCCTAGCGGGGATGAATCCGGTTTGTTCGGGGCCAACCAGGGTGGAAATTATGGGGGCTAGTCTATCTGCAAGAACACGACCTAGAATCTTAATGTCATTGTTAAGAACCGAGATTGGTCTGTAATTCTGGGGGAGGGAGTGATCCTTGTTAGGTTTAGGGATTAGGGTCATATTGGCTGCAAGCATTTCCTCTGGAAGTGAGTGGCCTTGCAATACGTGGTTGATTAATTTAGTCAATTTAGGGGCCAACGTACCTGCAAATTTTTTATAGTAAGTCGCCGTGTACCCATCTGGGCCCGGGGCTGTTGACGCTTTGAGCGACTTAATGACTGTCAGGACCTCCAGTTCTGTGCATGGGGCGTTCAAGTTGGTCAGTTGTTCGTGTGTCAAAGTCGGAAGTTGGATGGAGTTCAACCAGTCCTCAACTCCAGCAGGGGGGAGAGAGGCTGGCGCAGATAGTAGGGAGCTGTAGAACGCGGTGAAAGTGTCAAGTACCTCCTTGGGGTGGGAGACCAGCTGGCCCGAGGTGTTACGCAATTTGTAGATATGGGTGGGCTGAAGGGAGTGATGTAGTTTACGTGAGAACATGGCCGAGGCCGCGTTTGAGTGCAATAGGAATCTCGCTTTGGCCCATCTAATAGATTTTTCAGTGTGGTCTGAGAGGATAGTATCCAATTCCACCCTCTTCTGGTCAATTTGTCTAAGAGTGTCCGGGGCGTGGGATTGTGCGTGTATATGGTACAGTTTTGCAAGGTCAGCAGTTAGGGTTTTAATTTTGGCTAACTTCTGTCTCTTCTTAATGGTGGCCAACTCTATCAGTCGGCCGCGAAGTACTGCCTTATGGGCTGCCCAGAGAATAGAGGGGGTGGTGCCTTCTACATCGTTCAGTCTGAAGTACTCTTCCAACTGATTCGCTACTTGTGTGGCTATGTCAGGGTCCGTCAATAGGGAGTCATTAAGCCTCCAGGAGGCTGTCAGGGGGGAAATGCCTACATGTGAAGTTTTAAAGGAGACCACCAGGTGGTCTGACCATGGGCATGGGTGTATAGTGGCCGCTGTGGAGTTGGCAAGTAAAATTGGGGAGCTGAAAATGTAATCTAGCCTTGCATAGCTCTCGTGGGGGGCTGAGTAATGTGTGTATTCCCTAGCTCCTGTATTGAGGGCCCTCCACGTGTCAATAAGTTGGAAAGTCTCCAGGGACCTCACTAGAGATTTGGGGAAGGCCTTAGATGAGTGGGTAACCTTACTTCTGTCCAGTGTGGAATGGGCGACTAGATTGAAGTCCCCACCCACTATCATGTGTGGAGAAGTATATCTGTCCAAAATTCGGGTGAAGGACCTGAAAAAGGAACCCTGAGCAGTATTGGGGGCGTACACATTGGCGACTGTAAAGGATTTGCCCTGGACATCACCTTGGAGTATCAAAAACCTGCTATCCGGGTCCTTGTAAACATGTTTGACATCAAAATGTACATTATTTCTGACAAATATGGCTACCCCTCTGGCTTTAGAGCTATACGTGGTATGGTAATGTAACTTAAATGACTTGTCAAAATAATTGGGGTGAGACAATGCCGAAAAATGAGTCTCTTGCAAGAGGACAATGTCCGCCCCCAATTGCTTATAATCTCGAAAGGCCTTCCTCCTCTTTTGTGCGGAATTAAAGCCTCTGACATTATGTGAGATAACCTTCAAACCCATAATATGGTTGGAACAAATTTAGCTTGGGGTGAGGTTGGTGAGATAGGTGCGAATGTCAGCCGCACAACCCACAGGCCCAGCACCAAAGCGGGTCGCCAAATTCCTGGATCATAGATCGGGGGCACGGTCAGCAGGTTAAGTGTAGCAGTAAAACCAATAATATAACATTGATAACAGGAACATTGTAGGAAGAAAAAAAAAGGCAAACAAACTAACAGGGGTCTGGATGGATAGGCCATCCAAGCCAGCATCAAATATTTCAAATGACTGAAAAAAAACAGTCTTCCACGTGCACTCAATCTCCCCCAACACTGAAGGGGGGAGAGAGAGAGTGGCAAGAGTTCAGTACAAGGTCTCTCCCAAAACAAAAAAGGGAATGGTGGGAGAGAAGTGATTCTTGGATTGAACACTAACGTGGTTGGGGGGTAAAAGTTCCGGGCGGAAAACAGCAGGATCACGAGGACCGGAGACATAAAGGCTCGTTCAGAACCGAAAGGCTTGGGGGTCCAGAAATTGACAAGTCCAGCGAGACAGGCCAGGGGACATGGGGCTCATGAACAAAAAATAAGGGGGGGACAGGTGGTACCGAAATCATATTTAGTACCTTGACCGCAAGCCTGCGGGAAGATCGTGTTGGAGCCGCGGAGAACTTCCACAGCTGTCCGCGGTCACGGGTTACGGTAGGCTCTGCGTCCCCTCTGAGGAGGTGGAGTGGCCCAGATTGGTGACGGGCGGGGGGTGGACGGGTGCCTTGGTGCTTGTTGAGGTTCGAGGAGGCCCAATTTGACCAGGATGGATTTACCTTCCAGGACCGTGGTGGCGGTGTATGTGGATCCGTTGTGTGGGACCGTCAGTTTGAATGGGAAACCCCATCTATAGCGGATCCGAGCAGTTTGAAGGACGGAGGTGATTTCTTTCATCTGTCGGCGTCTCTCCAGTGTGGTCGGGGAGATGTCCGGATATATCTGAATGGTGACCCCGTCCAGCTGTATACGAGGGGTGTTGCGGGAAGCTCGCAGGATCTCCTCCTTCACCAGGTAGTCCTTCAGGCACATCACCACATCCCTCGGAGGCTTCTCCGGGGGCGGTTTGGGTCGTAGGGCCCTGTGGAGGCGATCACATATGAATGCATTCACCGGTTGTCCTGGGAGGAGGGAGCGAAACAATCTCTCAGTGGCATCAGGCAGATCCAAGACTGTTTCAGGCAGGCCACGCACTCTAATATTGTTCCTCCTGTTCCGGTTGTCTAAATCTTCCATACTATTCTGGAGCTGGACAACCGTGTCCGTGAGCAATTCATGGTCTTTGCGGAGGTCATCGTATGCGAGCTGGAGCTCATCATGCTTCACCTCCAGTACGTCTGTCCTCCCGCCCAGGGAAGCGATCTCCTGAGAGAGGGTATGGGTGGACTTGTGAAGCTCAGCCTGAAACTTGCGGGCAAGTTTTTCATACATTGTTGTCAGACTGTGGTCCAAGTCTGCCTTCGTGAGGTGTGGAGTGCACTCACTCAGCTCTGAAGTCGCAGAAGGGGAAGCCATGGGCTCCGGGGCCTCCAGCATGGACGATTCCTGGTCAGCGCCACTCTGGGACATCCTCGTTTGATCCCGGGCCCGTAGTAAATAATTCGTCAAGGACCGCTGGGCGGATTTCTGCTTATTATATTTTTTAATCGACGGCATGCACAACTGGTCCCTCTAGGGGTTCAGGGTGATTCAAGTAAGATTTGCAGGCAATATAACCCCCTTGGGAGTGCTAATGTCTCCGGTGCCCTCGGATCTCCTTCACTTAGCTGCCTGCCAGTTCCGCGCCGCGCATGCGCCCCCCCTTGCGGATGTGACTTTTAGTTCATCTTGTCACCTTAATACAGGTGAGGGGGTGAGGGGATCCTCCAACCATGGAGCACTGTCTCCTGTTGGGTTCTCACAACAGCCCAAGGGAAAGTCGGCAGAGGACCGGGTTGGGAGGTTAGTGGCAGGCCAGGAGTCTCGGTTCAGGCAGGGGACGACTTATGGGGAGTTCAAAAACCAGGATGGGAGGAAGTCTCTACTGATGGTGACCCCTGGGGACGTTCTTTCAGGCAGGGCTACTTTAAAAGTGTTGAGGGGGGTGAAACATCTGCAGAAGGATAAGGAAGAGCTCTGTAAATTTGAGGCCGGGTGAAGCAAGATGTCCGCCTGACAGGGTTATGGGAACCGGGCCGCAGCCGAATCCCACTAATAGGAAGGAATCCCACCTTAGTCCTCTACAAGAGCACCGACTTTTGTAGAACTGTTAGCCGAGGTAGAGGGACAGGGTCTTTAATCTGCTGCAGGGGGACTATGGAGATCGCAGAGGTGTACCAAGATGGCCGCCGTATGCTAGCAGCACAGACTTTTGTATGAAGGTAGTAGATAGCCTTATGCATATATTGGGGAGAAGTGATGGATAGTTTCCCCAGCTGAGACAGGGACCAGGAAGAGTGACTGGGTACCGGAGATCTGCAGATGTGGCCCGGCCGCGGCCCGCTCCCGCGGGGTACTGCCTCAGGAAACACCGCGGACTCCCAGGCCCGACTAGGCCGCACCGACCGCGGCCTCCACGAATGCCCCCGAGACGTAGCTCTTGCTCCGGATCACTAGAGGTAAGTGGATGGGTGTCAGGGAGGGACGAGAGCTGGTCCCTTACCTCAAATTCAGCCGCAAACAGGTTTCCTCCGGGAGGCCTCGGGCCTGCAAGATGGCGGCGGCCCCGAGCACTGGATGCCGTCAATCTCGGGAGACCTCCGGTGTCCCCCGGCCGAATTGTCCGAAGATAAGGGTGTGGGATACTGCAGGGGGTCTAGCTGGATGGGATGGTATGCTTTGTAAGCGTGGATGGGCGATACAGCGTTCCGATGGTGATGGATGGTACCTGGAGCTCCTCTAGGAAACGTCCGCCGCCACTCACATCCAGGCCACGCCCCCCTAGAAACACAGTTCTTAGAGAAAATATGCAATATATCGGACACAACACGTCTCTGCATTTTTTTATCAGTGCAATGATGCAGTTCATAAGAACTCAGATTTTGTGATGTTCTTATGTCTCTATCTTCAGGTAGGTGCTAGAGTAGTGGGTTTTTGTGTATACTGCCAGTGCAGGTAAATTTAGGCAGGCCTAGCTGTGAACTAGGCCTTTTTGTTTTGATCTGGGGGCAGGGGAGTGGTTTTAGTGTAGCAGCAGGTGACTGACATGTGCCTCAGCTCTTGGGCGCCTCCTCTGTTTCCAGGGAGAAGGTACTGGAAAAGGGGCAGGGCAGAGAGCTGGAGTGACATGGGGTGTATGTGGGAGCCCTGACCAATCCCAAACTAGGATTGACAGGGGGCAGGCTTCTATATATACCTGTGGTCAGCCTGCTGTGTGAGGAGTTGTCGGGTGGAAGAACTGAATGATAAAGTGTAAGACTGTCATGGTCTGAGGAAACCCCCTTTCTGGGGGAGTGTACCTCAGGCTGGGAGCTGGGAGGGTCATTGAGATGTGCTCTGGAACAGGAGCAAGAAAGAGCACGTCCAGGCAAGTCATTCAGGAGGGATCCATGCCGGGTCGGTGAGTGAAAAGCACAGTGGAAAGTTTTGGAAGAGACTTGCCAGGATTTGGATGTGGAGCCAGAGGGGGAGAATGTGGGGTTGTTGTGGAGTCAAGTCGCTGCAGCCAGGAGGGCTGGCAGGATTTAAATCGGACATGCTGGGATCAGTAGTCCACCAAGTGTCAGTTAGCACATTTATTCTTCTCATCTAAAATGGTTGCTACCACAAAGGGGACCAAAAACCCCTGCCTGTAATGGGCTATCAGGAAAATGTTAGGACTTATTCAGAGTGAGGCCTAGCCATGTGCTAAACTTGAGAATACAGGTGATATTACCAAAATGTATATCATAGATGAGCCTAATTTCCTTAAACCACGGGAATAAAAAAAATATATTTTATTTTGAACATTTCTGTAAAAATGTTCTTATATATTTATGGGGCTTCAAAAGGACCATTAGGGTGTGTACACACACAATATATCTAATTTCATAAACATCTTTTTTTTTTTTTTACAAAAATTAACAACCTCATTAATAGAAAATGTGAATTCAATGTAAGATTGTACAAATGTACCCAAATAAGAAAGACAATGTAACAAATATAATATTGCACCAAATGGCTGACTATGACAGCTAAAGTTTAAAGCTCATTACTAGCTCATTATGAAATACTCATCTTAGATCGAAGCCCCCACAGCGATCCCAGTACACAACTCCGGCCGGCAACATCAGTCCCGGAGTTACTTCCGGGTATCGCGGGCTCCGGCGCTGTGATTGGCCGGAGCCAAGATGACGTCACTCCCGCGCATGCGTGGGGGAGCCGTCGGTATTGGTACACTAGCTGAAGCAATGGCACAAACATGACATTGCTTCAGTGTGCATGTGCCGATGATGTCGGCATATGCTCATACAGGGGATTTCTACTAAACTGTGTAGGTTTAGGAGATATATGGGGTAGATACAGGAAAGCCTTATTATAGGCTTACCTGTAGTCAAAAGTGAATTGTAAGGGTTTACAACCACTTTAAATGCCTAACCACCAACCGTATCCTGGATCAAATTTTTAGGATTGAAGATCTTCATAGTATGGAAAATTGCATTAACCACTTCAGCCCCGGAAGATTTGGCTGCTCAATGACCAGGCACTGCGTCGTTTTAACTGACAATTGCGCAGTCGTGCAACATCGTAACCAAACTTTTGGTGGTATTTGATCACCTCTGCGGTTTTTATTTTTTGCATTATAAACAAAAGAACAGCGTCAATTTTGAAAAAAACACAATAACTTTTACTTTTTGCTATAATAAATATCCCATTTTTTCTCAGTTTAGGCCGATATGTTTTCTTCTACATATTTTTGGTAAAAAAAAATCGCAATAAGCGTATATTGATTGGTTTACACAAATGTTATAGTGTCTACAAAATAGGAGATATATTTATGGCATTATTATTATTATTATTTTACTAGTAATGGCGTTGATCAGCGGTTTTTATCGGGACTGCGATATTGCGGTGGACAGATCGGACACTTTTGACACATTTTTGGGACCAGTGACAATTATACAGTGATCAGTGCTATAAAAATGCACTGATTACTGTATAAATGTCACTGGCAGTAAAGGGGTTAACACCAGGGGGCGATCAAGGGGTTCACTGTGTTCCCTAGTGTGTGTTCTAACTGTGGGGTGGATGGGGCTGACTAGGAGAGATGACAGATCGTTGTTCATAGTTTGTATGAACACACGATCAGTCTCCTCTCCCCTGAGAGAACCAGGATCTGTGTGTTTACACACACAGATCCTGGTTCTCGGTCTGTCACAAGCGATCGTGGGTGATCGGCGGTCATCGCGCCCGCTGGGCATTTGCATTGGCTCCGGCGGCGAGCCCCCTAGTGGCATAAGGCAAAGCGACGCAAGGTAACGTCGTTTTGACCAGGGGAGCCAACCTGCTGCAGTAAAACTGTAGCGGCTGGTCCGGAAGAGGTTAAGTTCACTTTGGGGACAGCAGAAATGGTTCAGTCATATTCAACAAAACATTCCTGACTCACTTTGTTTAGCTGTTTTATATGGTAACAGTTTACAGAATGTTTTTCTTGTCTAAGTCACTGTTTATTCCATCTCATTATGCGATAATGTTTATTCTTTATTATCCTTTAAAACCCATGTTTAGAGGATGCATTAAAGCTGCAGATGATGTTATGGTACGGTATGATGTAGTCCTTAACTCCTTCCTGTCCAGCCAACCTATTGTAATATGACAGCCAAGCGGGAGCCCTGTTATCCTCTGAGGACATCACATGACTGACGCGATCTGTCACCCGCTGTGTCCACCAGACACATCCGATGACAGATTACTGTGCCTGCTGGTATCATGTGATCACTGTGGCCAATCACAGTAGATCACATGACAATTGTACACACTGAAAGGCTTGATCCGGCACTCGGAACTCCGTGAAGACATCAATCAGATGAAACGTGCATAGAGTGAGGCAGGGACGCTGGCGATATTGTGGTGAGTGGCCGGAGCCCGTGTTGTGTGATACGACCGGAGCACAAATGACTAACTGAGCTGAGAGTGTTATCCTTAGTGCCGGACGGGCACTCAAAACATCTGAGTGGAATTACAATTGTTTTTATCAATACCTGTCAGAACTGTTTTACGCTATGAGAAATATGTCTCCTTCTTTCTCCTCAATCATTATGTATCCCATAGAGAGATGTGTCTTTGATTAAGAAATACAGTGGAGCAGTGATTGAAGCTTATTGGAAGCTTCACAATCTCAAACAGCAAATTTATTGGTAGGATTGGTGAAGGACTTACGTTTTCTGTTTTTGAACACTGGGTGTCTAATTGACCTGAAGAGTCATCATTTTATATGAACACTGCACAATTGTTACAGATATTTATTGTTATTCAATTGTTGGAACATTACAATATTGATTCACTTTTGTTACACTTTCAGGTTTAATGTATCAGTATGATACTCATCATTTATGACATTCATGCACATTTGCACAGATATACTTTGCACTTTATTTTGCATATTTACACAAACGAATATTACTTTTATAATCACACTCATTAACCAGTTTTTATGGCTGAATTGCACACATATGTGTCAGTTTTTGCACATTTTCACAGAAGATACATTTGGTAATCATATTTAGAATTATATTTAGAATTACACTATATGTTGGTTAGTACTATGGACCTGCGCTAATCTTGTATTTTATTTACCCTGGACTGATGAGTATAAATTTGAAGTATTTGTCAGTAGCAGGAGGCATTTTGTTTGCCAAAAGGCTGGAGAGCTGTACAATAATGAGTGTCTGCAGATAACAGTGAAGTATAGTGGAGGTTCCTTGCACGTTTTGGCTGCATTTCTCCAAATGGAGATGGAGATTTGGTCAGGGTCAGTGATGTCTTAAGCGAATTCCAATAGAAGAAGCCGGCACTCCAAATCCTTAGTAAATGGTTTATTAGGTACACATAAAAGGGTACAAGGGGCTGATGTCTTCAATGCTGAGAAATACATGAAAATACTTATCCATCATGTCATACCATCATAGAGGCCTGTGATCTGCCTCAAATGTATTCTTCAGCAGAACAACAACCCCTAACATACAGCCAATTTCATTAGGATTTATCTTAAGCATAAAGAAGAACAAGGAGTCCTGGAAGTGATGGCTTGGTCCCCATAGAGCTCTGATCTGAAGAGACAGAAGGATTTGAGGCAGACTACATCCACAGAAGATCTGTGTTTAGTTCTCCAAGTTGCTTGGCACAACCTACCTGCCAAGTTCCTTCAAAGACGGTATGCTAGTATGCCTAGAAGAATTGATGCTGTTTTGAAGGCAAAGGCTGGTCACACTAAATATTGATTTGATCCAAATCTCTCTTCTGTTCATATAATTTCCATTTTATTAATTGATAAAAAATTAACTATTAACCCTTCTATTTCTGAAAGCATTCTTTACAGCATTTTACATCCCCTTGCTAACTGGATGTGTGGCCCTTGTCCCCAAATATTGGGATGAGGTGCATTGCAAAAAGGATAGGCTTTGGGAGGAGGGGCATGTGGAGTCCATGAAGGATGATCTGTTCTAGCTAGTTATAGGAATGACAGAAAGTGATATTGAAGATAACCCTGTAGGATTAGCTGTGGGTTCAATACATGTCCCTAACTTGGAAGAAGTACATTGCCAGTTTGTTTGGCATTTTAGAGAACTGCGATCAGGTTGGGGTTAACCTGAGGATCATCTCTAGTCATAAGTTGTAAAGCCTTGTACACACGATCAGAATTTCCGATGGAAAAAGTCCGACTGACTTTTTCCATCGGATATTCCGACCATGTGTATGCCCCATCTGACTTTTTCCATCGGAAATTCCGAGGAATTCCGTCGGAGTTTAGATAGAGAACATGTTCTCTTTTACTCCAATGGAATTCTGTCGGAATTCCGATGTGATTTTGGCTGCGCAAAAGTCTGACCGTGTGTACGGGGCATAACTCACACAAATGGACTGTTCTTTTAATAAATTCTACCCTTTTGCTATATTTCTTCCTAATCCTTACCCTGCCTTATTTAATTTTCACCCTTATCTTTCAGTTTTTTCCCTTTCATTCTTATTATTGAAAACAATATCTATATACTGTAAGTGTGAAGTTTTTTTATTTTTATTTATCCAGGTCATTGTATAAAAAGTGTTAGTTAGTCACATGCATGTGGTCATGTTCGGTAATGTTGAAGATGTTGTTTCTCTGCTCATCCAAGTGTATGTCTTATTTCTAATGAGTTTCAAGAACATTCCCCAGCATTTTTACCCACATGGGTAACTCAGTCACAATAACCCAATTACCATAGTGCCTTGAAGTGTGTCAAGAAAAATATTGACTCTTTTTACAGTTATGTGATTGCTTTTATGTTTATTTTTAATGTGTGGTATCTGCTTTTATGATTCCCTGTTTTGGATCGTTTGAGTTTGAAAATTTTTATAAAAATCAATTTGAACAACAATAACCAAAACATTTTTCCTCATGCATGTTAGTGAGAATGTGCCTTATATGACCATAGAGCTGTTCTGAATAGAAATAGATATTAAGGAAAATTATAGTGACAAGTATTCATATGGGCAGAAATTTCATTTAGCTTCAATCAATAAACATGAAACGATTGCATCTATGTAGGCAGCAGCAGAAAACATCAGTGAGCTAAAATCCTATCTTGGATTTATTTCCTCCCTTAATGTTTTTATGCCAATAAATAAAATGCAGCTTTCATCATGATCTAGTAATGAACTGTGAAATAAAAATAATGGCGTATTTGAGCAGTTAATGTTCCTAATTCTTCATCAGTTTTTTCTTTATATACATAACTCTGTTTTCAGTCTTCTCATGGAAATAACTTTCAGAGTTTCAGTGGAAAGTGGAAATGGTAGATTTCCATAAATACTCTTTTCTATAACGTTTACTATATTTTTACAGCTGTAGGTTTGTTCAGGAACAGAATGTAATTAATGATTCAATCTTCCTAACCACAGTGGCTGTAAGCAAAGCAATTGCAGGCTGTGTTTTGTGACTGACCTTTTCTGTGCAACATGCTTGAAGAGATTGCTTTGGTGAGATAGTGAATGAAATGACACCCTGTAAATAACCTTCCATCTGCTATACATTACGGCACGCGGCATTGTTTTGTGGTGCCCAGCCATTCACGGTAATATCCTGATTTTCACATCCTAATAGTTTTGGGGAAAACGGGCTGACCACTTTAACAGCCTGAAATTCTGAGATAAACTGCTAGGAAACAGAAGGTTTGGGACCTGCTGAAAGGCTGCCAATAGTAATTCAAATGTGCGCTAAAACTAATCCAAGTTATTCTCCGTAGATATAAACTTCATCACATTTATTATTGTATTACTCTATTTAAAATTTATTGGCCAGTATGTCTAATGTGCTATCTGGTGTTGAGTTCCATTATTTCCATGGGTAAATACTGCTGACTGGATTAAAGACCTTTTCCAGAGTACGGTAATTACTAAATTCAGCTATACTGCCACATATTTAACACATATCTGTATATTTGTCTTTTGTGTGGGTTCACCTAATTGAAATGTTTCTGATTCAGTTAACCATTGTAAACTGTTCCTGTTATCTATATTATATTTATTAGTTTATATTTTTCAATTATATTTTCCAATATATAAAGCAAGATGTTTCATTAAACCTTTCACATCCCTCCCTGCACTGTGATATAATATCTCCACAACAGTCAGAAACAAAGGGCTTGCAATATTAAGGTGAAAAATGCACTATGTATCATAAAAACATTGCCATGTGTTTTGTAGGGTTTTTTTTTTTTTCATCCTTCCTTTTTACATCTCAAGATTGCTAGTTTCCTCTCTTGAGCAACTTCATGTCTCTATGCACTGCAGTCACTCCAGCGATGGCAAAGATGGATTAAACTGTAGCGTGTTGGTTTGGCCACCTGTAGTTGCCATTGGGGGTTCTTGTGGCTAGGTGACATGTGGGGGCATGACTGGGAAACAGTTGTCACCCTATAATAGAAAGTTCCTGAACAAGGACCTTCATGGTAGGATCGCCAGTTATTGTTTTTATGATAGCTGCATATTTAAATAGATAAAGAAACAACTTTGAAACTTACTGTACATGGATATGTAAAAGCATTTTTGAGACATTAGTAATTGGTTTAGATCAAATGTAATAGACCACAGGTGTCAAACACAAGGCCAAATCCAGCCCTCCAGGCCATTTCATGTGGCCCTTGCACCTCTCCTGCAGCTGCAGGAGAGCTCCAGCCCTCCTCTGTTCCTCCTCCAGAGCCTTACTTTCTGCTTTCAAGCAATGCATCCAGCTTCTTCCCAGCAGCAGCATAAGGTAAGGGGGTGCACTGTGATGTAAGGGAGAGTGGGGGACTCAACTTCTGATAGTGGGGTGGCTCTTGACATCTAATGTAAGGGGAGGGGATGCACTGGACATCTAATCTTACAGATACAACCGGCCCTTTTGAGGGCAATCATAATGCTGATGCGGCCCACAATGACATTGAGTTTGACACCCCTGTAATAGACCTTGGCTCATCAGTAGTATTGTCTATTGTGAGATACCCATACGTGTTTATCAGCTGCGACCTGAAGTATTGCCAGCTGTATTCCTGCTGCCAATTTAAAAAAAAATACTTCTGTCCCACAGATACTAAGGCATTTATGGATTCTTGAGATATAGGGTCTGATCTACTAAAACTGGAGAGTTCAAAATTTGGTGGAGCTTTGCATGGTAACCAATCAGCTTCTAACTTCAGCTTGTTCAAAAAAGCTTGGTTTTTGTGCAGAGCTGGACCAGATTTTTCACCCACCAGTTTTAGTACATCAACCCTCATTTGTTTTGTTTAGTCATGCGCTTTATTGTTTAGTTGCCTTGACTGCATTTCTGCCTTTGGCATGTTCTGCATTGCATTAGACAACATTTTGTTGCTTATACTGTTTTTATATTTAAAACTTTTTTACATTAGGACACAAAACATGTTGCCATCCAAAATATTTAAAACTTTTTTTTTTTTTTTACAAAATTACAAACTGATTAACAACAAAAATCCACGAGTTGATTAACCAAGGCTACATAAGCTACATAAATTCTGGTCACTGGGACTATCATCTCACCATGTAGTTATTATTATTAATGGAGCTGGGCAGCTGGGTGCTTATTGGTGTAAGACCATAGGCGTGCGCAGGGGGGGTGCTGGGTGTGCCTGGACGCACCCTAATCACCAGGGGCGCCAGTGCCTTTCAGCTTACCGAAGTGTGCAGGCAGAAGCGTAACTATAAAGGTCGCAATTGCGACCTGGCCCCATGCTTCGAGTGGCCGTGCGGTTCCCCTGTCATACTTGTCTACACCTGGATGCGAGGGGCAGCGGGGCGGCATATAGACCAACCGATGCTCTGCATTTTCCTCCCTGCAGCCGTTGAATGGCAGCGGGAGGAAGAGGAGAAGAAGCGAGCATTCAGGGGCTGCAGGGAGGAAAATGCAGAGCATCGGTTGTTCTATATGGCATCCCACTGCCCCTCTAATCCAGCCTAGTGCTATATGTTTCCATCAGCTAACTGCTGGCTGTGCCTCCCAGATCCCCCTGACTCCTTGGCTCCAAGTAACTGCTGCAGGACTGCCCACCCAGCCTCTCCGCGGCTCCGCCCATTGAATTTCCAGCAGCAGGCAGATGGGAGCATGGGTCCGGGGACTGGAAGAGCTGGCTCATCCAATAGAGTTAAGGGGGAGGAGCGGAGGAGGTCTCCACTGTGTGAGGAGACACGTGAAGCCTGGAGGGAGCCGGAGACACAGCAAGCATGGAGTTGGGAATCCACACTGAGAGCAAGTGAGTGCCGCTGATCCCATCTATCCCCCCACCCAGCACTGCCACTGGTACCATGCCCTCCAGCACTTCCACTCATCCACCCCCCCAGCATTGCCAC
Source organism: Rana muscosa (assembly GCA_029206835.1). Lineage (NCBI taxonomy): Eukaryota > Metazoa > Chordata > Amphibia > Anura > Ranidae > Rana > Rana muscosa. The sequence goes on from CM055116.1 coordinate 934,150,636, forward strand.
TGATCCCATGCCCCTCAACACTGCCACTCATCCTATCTCCCCCCCAGCATTTCCACTGATCCCATCCCCCCAGCACTCCCACTGATCCTACCCCCTCTCCCACTGCCACTTACCCCCCCAGTACTGCCACTGATCCCAAACCCCCACCACTCCCACTGATCCCCCCCCCACTGCCACTCATTCCACCCCCCCCAGTGCTGCCACTGATCCACTTACCCCCCCACCACCACAACTCCCAGCACTGCCACTGATCACCCCCCAGCATTGCCACTGAGCCCATCAACCCCCCAGCACTGACACTGATCCTCAGTCACCCCTGCCGCTCATCCCATTCCCCTAAGTACTGCAGCTGATCCCGTTACCCCCCACCACAACTGCCACTGATCCCATCAACCCCCACCACCGCCACTGATCCCATCAACCCCCAGCACTGCCACTGATCACCCCCCCAGCACTGCCACTGATCACCCCCCCAGCACTGCCACTGAGCCCATCAACCCCCCAACACTGCCACTGAGCCCATCAACCCCCCCAGCACTGCCAATGGTCACCTCCCCAGCACTGTCACTGAGGCCACTGAGCACACAAACCCCCAGCACTGCCACTGAGCCCATCAACCCCCCCAGCACTGCCAATGGTCACCCCCCCAGCACTGCCACTGAGCCCATCAACCCCCCAGCACTGCCACTGAGCCCATCAACCCCCCAGCTATGCCACTGAGCACATAAACCCCCCAGCACTGCCACTGAGCCCATCACCCCCCCAGCACTGCCACTGATCCCATCAACCCCCAACACTGCCACTGATCACCCCCCATAGCACTGCCACTGAGCCCATCAACCCACCCACCACAACTGCCACTGATCCCATCTGACAGAGACTCTTTACCACGTGATCAGCCGTGTCCAACAACGGCTGATCACAATGTAAACAGGAAAAGCCGATGACCTGCTTTTCCTCACTCGCGTCTGCTGCTTCTCTGACAGGGGGGGTTTGTGCTGATCGATTATCAGCGCAGCCCCCCCCCCCCGAGGATGCCCACACTGGACCACCAGGGATGCCACCAGACCACCAGGGATGCCCACCATAAGGTATGCCACCCTAGACCACCAGGGATGCCAATCATAAATGCATAATGGATGCCTAATGGATGCCAATCAGTGCCCACAATGGATGCAAATCAGTGCCCACAATGAGCACCACTGATTGGCAGGCATTATTGTTTGGCACTGATTGGCATCCATTAGTACAACACATTACAGTACATCAGTGCCACCTATCAGTGCCCATTCATGCCCATCCATGCCACATATCAGTGCCCATCCGTGCCACCTATCAGTGCCCATCCATGCCGCCTATTAGTGCCCATCCGTGTCGCCTATCCATGCCCATCCATGCTGCCTATCTGTGCCCATCCATGCCGCCTATCTGTGCCCATCCATGCCGCCTATCTGTGCCCATCCGTGCCGCCTATCAGTGCCCATCCGTGCTGCATATCAGTGCCACCTATCAGTGCCCATTAGTGCCCATCATCAGTGCCCATCAGTGCCACCTCATCGGTGCCCATCAGTGCTGCCTTATCAGTGCCCGTCAGTGCAGCCCCATCAGTGAAGGAGAAAACGTACTTATTTACAAAGTTTTGTAACTGAAACAAAAAATACTTTTTTTTTTTTCAAAATTTTCGGTCTTTTTTCTATTTTTTTAGCAGAAAATAAAAATCCCAGAGGTGATCAAATACCACCAAAAGAAAGCTCTATTTGTGGGAACAAAATGATAAAAATTTAGTCTGGGTACAGTGTTGCATGACTGCGCAATTGTCATTCAAAGTGCAACAGCGCTGAAAGCTAAAAATTGGTCTGGGCAGGAAGGTGTATAAGTGCCCTGTATGGAAGTGGTTAAAGAGTTTGTTGGAGATTTGACCATCAACAGTAATGATTCGTGGCAAACTACCCGATCTTGCTTGGGCAATAGCGGCAGTTGTACAAGTACTTCACACATACACGTCGTTTAACCACATTCCTTTTTATACAAATTTAGTTTGTTGGCTTCAAAAGTTAGGGACAGTGCATTACATGAAAGTATATGGTGAAGAGTCAGCAATTCATCCTCCCAATAAAAGTACTTTATTGATAATGGAGCAGCTGCCTGAGACTGAGTTAGTTACATGCTTCAGCCTGCAGAGCAGGCAGACATGGAGGGAATCCAGTGGTCGGGCGCCCCTAGGCTGCAGTGCGCCCTAGGCAGCTGCCTAGTGGTAGCACAGGCCCTGCATCCATGTGTGCAGATTGTTCACTGCACACAGGCCTCTGAGGGGGGGGCTGACAGAAGAAGTGATGACTCTATCACTGCTCCTGTGGCCGGGGGGCACCTTTGGAGGAGGGACGCTGGGGATGCCGTGCAGTGACAGCTCAGGCATGTAGCGAAAAAGTGTCAGCATAGGAAGACTTCCAGTGGTTTCCTCTGCTGGGCTCTGCAATAGATGATGTCAGTCAGGCAGAGAAGGGAACAGAGGAAGTTTTCTTTTGCTTTCGTGAGATCGTCTGAGCTATCACTGCACTGGCATCCCTGGCATCCATTCAGATGAGAGAAATCAGCCCAGAAGAAAAGTCAGAGAGGGCATGATTCTTATAAACAAGATTCCAGATGGTTCAAGCAGCCAGGTAAGTGCCCCCTCCCCCACTGACTGGCAGTGCCCCCCAATCTGCCCCTACTAAGCTCCAAGACCCCCATCTCCACTGACTGAGCACCCTTCTGCCCCCCTTGAAGACAAACCTGCATTCTTTTAGTCAGGTATGCAGGGTCAGAGGCGGGGCTTGGGGCCCCATCAGGTAGGCTGTAGGGGGCCCCATGATTTCTAACAGTGGCCCTGCTGTAACTGCCCCCCACCCACTGCACCGATCACCCTTGACTGTCACAGTGTGTTCTCCTCCAGCCCCACTGTGTTCTCCTCCAGCCCCACTTTGTCCTCCTCCAGCCCCCTGTGTCCTTCTCTACTGAGGGTACACTGCCCTACTGACACCACCCTGCACATACTACCCACCGCCATGCACGCTGAACTCCTCTCCTGAACATACTACCCACCTCCATACACTCCATACTCCTATCCCTGCACATACTACCCACCACCATACACTGTTCACTCCTCTCCCTGCACATACTACCCACCGTCATACACTTCGCTCTCCTCTCCCTGCACATACTACCCACCGCCGTACACTCCACACCCCTCTCCTGCACAAGCTACCCACCACCATACACTTCACACTCCTCCCTGCTTATACTACCCACCGCCATACACTCCACGCCCCTCTCCCTGCACATACTACCCACCACCATACACTTCGCACTACTCTCCCTGCACATACTACCCACCGTCATACACTTCACACTCCTCTCCCTGCACATACTACCCACCTCCACACCCCTCTCCTGCACAAGCTACCCACCCTCATACACTTCGCACTCCTCTACTACCCATCGCCATACACTCCACACCCCTCTCCTGTACAAGCTACCCACCATCATACACTTCAAACTCCTCTCCCTGCACATACTACCCACCGCGATACACTCCACACTCCTCTTCCTGCACATACTACACACCACTGTACACTTTGCACTCTTCTACCTGCACATACTACCCACTGCTGTACACTCTGCACTCCATACCATCTGCACTCCTCTCCTGCACTTACTATCCACCGCCGTACACCCCATACTCTTCTCCTGCACATACTACCCGCTACAGTATACTCCGCACTGTACATTCCATATTTAACATCACCACATTACACCTTTATATTAGTACTTGACACAAGAAAAATATGCATAAATTATTATAATACAACTTGTACATATAATTGTGGAAATGCTTTTTTTACGAAAAGCCAGCTAATGGGTACTTACTAACAAAAAAATAATAATTAGTAATTTTGTTGTCCTGGAATTAATGTCAGGTTAAAGGAATCTGCTATACTTTTACTCGAAGTAATGAATTAAACTGTAAATAAAACAATACTTGATCCTTAGATTAAATTACAGGTTTGGATTTTAGAACTGACAGAAAGATGAAAAACCACTTTAAACGCCAAGGCTCAAAAAAGTTAATTTATTCCACACAGCGAATGTTTACTATAATTACCTTAAAATCTGCAGCAGTCATAGATAATATTAAATTTAAATAAACCAATACTTTCAAAAGGGTAGATAAATTCTTTGTCCCTGGTGTCTTCAGGTTTCAATTTGATCTCTTATAATTATTAAGATTTACACTCCAGTTAAAACTAAAAACCAAGGGAGAGCATAAGCATTTTAGTTCCTGCATAGTATTGTTTTACTGATCCAGTTCTTTGTTGTCATTAATCTTATAAGCAGTGGCATACCTAGCCTTGTTGACACCTGAAGAGGGGTTTTGTATTTATGTGGTCCCCCATACATGTTTCTCTGTACAACATGGCTAATTTCAGTATTATTCATGAAATGTAAATATCAGAAAATAATTGGGGATTCCCACATGAAAGGAAAGAAAAAAAAAACAGCGGGGGGTTCCCCTTAAAATACATAACAGACCCCTATACTTTATGAGAGTCTGTTGTAGATGTCAAAGAGGGAACACACCTAAAAAAAGAAAAAGCCTGGGGCCCCCCAAATTCTAAATCCAACTGTTAGGGTCTAGTATGCACTATAAGGGGGAATCCCATGAAATCCCATGAAAAAATTGTGGGAGGACCCCCCTGGCAAAGCACCATGTCCTCACGTTAATGAGGACAAGAGCTTCTTCCTAACTACTCTGGCCTAGTGCTTGTGGAGGTTTACAAGTTGAATGACTTATCTGAATCTGGAGCCTTGTTTTACAACAAAGGGAAATACCTCCCTCCAAAGGGAATGAATAAGGAGTAAAAAGCATACCTACTCATTCACACACAGAAATAAATAATCAGTAACTTAAGACATTTACATTTTTGCCAAGTCTTCTATTTAAAAAAAGTGTCCAATGATGTACATCTATCGTCAATCACGTTCAGTGATGCAGTGATCAATCACAATGCTGACTCACGCAGAATCACAGAATCGCAGAATCACATTTCTAGGGGCTCAGTTGCTAAAGTGATGGAGTCTCCTGAGTGAAATTGTTGATCAACTTTGGCCACTGTCATTGCCCAAATATTGCCATGTGGCCTATTTTTGGTCAGTAATGTCTGCCCTTTGTCCCCTGTATCTCTTTTTAGACTGCATTAGAAGCAACTAAAAAGGTATCAAGGTGAAGAATACATCCTTTACCCTTTCCTTATTTGCTGATAATATTTTTTATCACACTTATAAAACCCCTTACAGAACTCCCAAACTTTTATCAGGAGTACAGCCAGTTATTAGGCTATAAGATTAGTTTCTAGCACAATAGTCATAATTATATAGACAATTACCGTATTTATCGGTGTATAACACGCACAGGCGTATAACACGCACCTTAACTTTAAGAGGGAAGTTTCAGGAAAAAAACTTTCCACAGCCCCCTGCATGGTACACAGACCCTTGCACAACGCACAGCCCCCTGCATAGTACACAGACCCTTGCACAACGCACAGCCCCCTGCATAGTACACAGACCCTTGCACAACGCACAGCCCCCTACATAGTACACAGACCCTTGCACAACGCACAGCCCCCTGCATAGTACACAGACCCTTGCACAACGCACAGCCCCCTGCATAGTACACAGACCCTTGCCCAACGCACAGCCCCCTGCATAGTACACAGACCCTTGTATAACACACAGCCCCCTGCATAGTACGCAGACCCTTGCACAATGCACAGCCCCCTGCATAGTACAAAGACCCTTGCAAAATGCACAGCCCCCTGCATAGTACACAGACCCTTGTATAACACACAGCCCCCTTACATTATAAATCCCCCCTCCCCTGCACTCCCAGGAGACCCCCAGTCTCCTGGGACAGCGCTGTCCGCATACTTTAAAGTTTAAAAAAAATCACACTATCAGCCTCTCTCATACACCACTTCCCCTGTGTGACTTTCAATTTAAATCAAAGCTTCTACAGTACCTCCATTAACGCCGGACCCTGTCATGTGACTTCTCTCCTCTCTTTCATTGACGGTCACATGACCGCTCTCCTCCTCCAATCAAAAGTAACTTGAGGAGGAGGCGGAGTGGGGGAGGAGGAGAGCAGCCACAATGAGCAGGGATTATTGAGGTAATCGGAGAGTAAATCTAATCGGAGGGTAAATCAATCTAAAGATTGACACAGGAGGAGCGATATGACAAAGGGCTAGCAGTAATATATATTTTTTTACTGGCAGCGCGGTCCTAAGGTCAGGATAGGCGGGGATGGATGGCCTGACACCTTCCCAATGGGTGGCACCCGAGGAGGACCGCCCGATCCCCACCCCCCCGTTGGTAAAAAAACAGATATTAGGGTATGACACGCAGGCACAGTTTACCCTCTATTTTCAGGGTAAAAAAGAGCGTGTTATACTCCGATAAATACGGTATATAGACAATGCTTTTTCAATTTAGACTGTAGCCTTTCCACTGAACATGCCCTCATCTAACATCTACTAACGGAAAAGTTACTATCTTTATGTGAAGAAATCTTATTCCATTAAATATCTTGAACTCAATATCATTCCAACATACAACTCCCTATTACAACATTTCCCAATCTCTCCAAAAATGGAAGACTCTACTCACGTCACTCCTTGGATGAATAGCATCTGTAAAAATAGCTATTCTTCCAAAAATATTGTAAGCTCACCAAAATCCCCAACCAAATCTTCAAAAAACAATAGTCCATATTTGCTATATTTCATTTGTAACCACATTGGCTTGATTTACTATAGGCAAATAGGCTGTTCACTTTGCAAGAAAATGTTCCACAGAACTTAGTGAATGTGGTGAAGATTCTTGTAGCAAAGAAAACACAATCATGTGCAATAAACGTAAAAAAAAAGCAAAAACAGCATTGTTTCTTGCACATAAATGGATGATGGAAGTCAGCAGAGCTTCACCTCATTCACTAATCTCAGAGGACAATTCCCTTGCAAAATTCAACTAAATAATACCTTGTGGCTCACCTGCGGACTCTTGCATCCTGGTCTTTCCTATATATATTTTTTTTTTAATTAGATGTTTAGATGAATTCTAACCAATTTCTACTTTTACCTAATGTTCTTGAAATGAAAAAAAGGCTACTGTGCAGGTCATCACTTGACACACTGATGAATTGCCCATTAAATCATATTAACTGACAGCTCAGCATGCTTACAGCAGTATAAATGAAGCTCTAATTGCGGGACTAATCTTTAATTGTTGATCTGGATGTGTGTATGTATCTACATACTTGTTTTGATTTTTACATATATCTGAAATCCTAAAGCATGGCGTGCGCATAGAAAATCAACGCTCATAGTCACTTGTCAGATTTATTCAATACCACAATGGAAACATTAAAAAAAAAAAGGTATATATACTGTGTATATATGTATGTATGTATATATATATATATATATACATATATTATACATTTTTATAATTACTGTATGGGAGATATGTGACCAATTTAGAAATACAAATGCTCAGGGGAGTTCTCACTTTGTTTGGAATACTACGATGTGCATAGATTGCTAGAATTTACCTTAAATTATAATTGTTTTTCAGTAATGGAATAATCTAATATGTTATATCCCGTGCTCTCTCTGCAAAATGGTTTTAGTTTCAAAATGTTTAATCTATTAGCTTAATGCACTAATTTCCTGTCACATTTTCTATAAAGCTCTTAGTGCTTTTCGGATATTTGCAAAGTTTAGACAGTTTCAACATAAGCAATAATGCAAATGTTTTGACTTTTTTTTTGTATTTAAATTTTCTATTTTGCAAAAGGTTTCTTCAATAATGTCCAACTCCTACTAGAACTTTTTTTTTCTTAATAAGGATAGAGTTAAAAACAAGACTATAAATCTCTGTTTTAGTGAAGTATGTGTCACCATTGGCAATATTTGGCAATATTTGCCTACAATTGTGCTTCTGCTGGCAAAGGGTCACAGTAGCAGAAAGGCTCTTTTGTGGACACACTGACAGCAATAAAAACACATGTCCAGAATGTGTATGTATAGCCAAAACTTAAAAAATCTTTGTATAAAGTGGGCAAGACTAAGAACCTTTGTGAAGTTGTTACTGCTGCCTGTGTCCCTTTAGAGGAATCAATCTTTCCATTAGCATTTCTGCCAATTGTCACTGAATCAGAAAGTGATGGGGAATCCAATCCAAAGGGTTGTCCCTGGAACTAAAGGAGACACCTGTTCTGGGAACAGATGTCTAAAAGAGAAATTTCCCTCACTTTGGGAGATTTTCTCTGAGACAGGAAGTAAGAGTAAATCTCTCCAAAAGTACGCAAAAAGAAAATCAGCAAAAAATAACAAGGCCACAACCATTACTTAGTTTTGGATAAATGTCAGAATAAGAAAAAAGTAAAGGATTTGGAAAGTTGCCATGAATAACCCCAATAGAGGTTAACTATTTTTAATTAAAATTATACAAAAGTTTATTTCCTATCAGTATAAAAAAATATACAGATTACATAAAGCTATCCCACTTGCATTTCCCAGCTGGCTAAATATAGTACTCTGTGTGCAGACTAGACCTGTACCAAATGACCTGATCAACTTATTGAAAGAATGAACAAAGATTTCCACATAGAGGGCCAGATGCAGGAATCTGCATGTCATCACAGGTATAGATCTTTACACGTTTTGCCAGATGGCTTCCTCAGGGGATCCTATTAAGGCTGGGAGATGCATTACGGTCAGTATTTCATCATATAACAATAGCCAGTCATCAGTACGAAAGTACATCAATCAGAACATTTCACCTCACTTTCCGTCCCAATGACAAATGTTTTTGAAAAGTGGGGTTTTTATTGAAACAAGGATTGGTGATAAAGCATCAGTAGAGAGGAGACACCCTTTTCCCATATTAACTCTTACAGGAGAGAATTTCACTTCCTAGGGGTAGATTTCCTCTCACTTCCTGTTGTCTCCTTCCGTTTGCAAGTAGGAGTCGTTTGTATGTTAGATGTTTGAAAGTAGGGGCCTGCCGTATATACTCTGCTGAAATTTGCCCCTTACATGTTGGTGTTGCCACAGCACTGTGAGCCCTCACAGTTACTCTTTGTGGGCGCTGGAATGCCCTGCTGTGAACTATTATATCAGGAATTGTAATTACATGCCATTGTTGAACAGTGGTAGGAAAAATTGGGCCTTTGGTGGTGGTGCTGGTGCTACAACGCTGTCAGCCCTCACAGTTACTCTTGGTGGGCGCATGAATGGGCCCTACTGTAAATTATTAGATCAAGAATTGTAATTGCATGCCCCTGTTGAAGAGGGGCAGAAAAATTGGGCCTTTGGTGGTGGTGGTGGTGGTGTTGCCACAACACTGTAAGCCCCCACAGTTACTCTTGGTGGGCGCAGGAATGGGCCCTGCTGTGAATTATTAGATCAAGAATTGTAATTACATGCCCCTGTTGAACGGGGCAGAAAAATTGGGCCTTAGGCACTGGTGCCACAACACTGCAACTCCTCACAAATACTGTACTTGGAGCACAGCAATGAGCCCTGTTGCAAAGTATTGCATCAAAAATTGTAATTACACGCCCCTGTTAAATGTATACTGTGCCACTAACTCCTGCAGATGCCTGTATTAGAGAACATCAATGATGGGTATATACAGGTGTATACTGTGCCACTAACTCCTGCAGATACCTGTATTAGAGAACAGCAATGACAGGTATATACAGGTGTATACTGTGCCACTAACTCCTGCAGATGCCTGTATTAGAGAACAGCAATGATGGGTATATACAGGTGTATACTGTGCCACTAACTCCTGCAGATGCCTGTATTAGAGAACAGCAATGACGGGTATATACAGGTGTATACTGTGCTGGAGGCACACAACACTCACTAACTCCTGCAGATGCCTGAGAAAAGAATAGAACATAGAACACACTGTCCCTGCCTATGTATCGCTTTCCCTGCACGCCGGAACACACTGCACAAGGCCGCCGTGCTGGCGGCCTTTTATAGTGTGGGGTGTGTACTAAACCCCCCTGAGCTATTATTGGCCACATGCATCCTGCCGTATGTTCGACTCGAACACGAAGCTCATCCCTAGTAATCACATATGATGCATGGAGTTGCAGACTTGAGCCAGGGAAAAAGAAAAGAGGCTTCACTCAGGGTGGAAGGCAAGAAAAGAGGCACAGGGTCCAGCCATACACAGGAAGGGTCCACACTAGGGTAAATAGAAATAAAGACACTATCGCATACATTGTTATTTTCCAATAGGAATAGATTGGCCCTAGGAGGTGCCCTCCCGAATTTGCCTTTACCCTGGTGTGGAGCCTTCCTGTGTATGGCTGGACCCTGTGCCTCTTTTCTTGCCTTCCACCCTGAATGGAGCCCCTTTTCTCTATATTTAGCCAGTTGCAATGAAGTTGCAGATGCAAGCAGGATAACTTTATGTAATCTATATATGTTTTTATGGTTTTTATACTGATATGAAATAAACTTTTGTATAATCTATTTAGAAAAAAGTTCATCCCTTTTGGGGTTATTTACTGCAACCTTCAAAATCATTTACTTTTCTTATTTTTTTGCTTAAATTTTGATATGGATGCGGTGCCATATTTATCAAGATCTGTCTGTACATGTTACATTTAGATAAATTGGGCAAGGGTTAGACCATTTGGCGTCATTTGGTCATTTCTTTTATATATTCTTTGTCAAACTGTGCCTGGTAAATATTTATTTATTCACAAGGTAGTTCTGTGAATCTTGGGTAACGCTGAATATCACCATCAGTGTTTGGGCATTAGGAAGCGATTTGTGTGTCATGACACTCGCATGCAAATATCTAACGAGTATGTATATGGGAAAGGTTCTGAATTGTATTGCTGTTTTTAACCTGGACTAAGTTTAAAAAGCTATAACACACAGTACAAAGTGCTGTTGTGCAGTTGTTCCGTTCAAATAAGATCTGAAAAAAAAGAAAGAAAAAAACTCTTAGAACTTGTTGCTAAAATAAGCCACCTGAGTTAGGCCATCCAGTGGAAAAACACAGAACATAGTAAAGGAGGGTAAAGACACATTTAGTGAAATGAAGTGTAGAGTCCAAATGTGTTTGTCAGCATTTAAAGTTAGCAACATACATCAGTTGAACAGAGTTACCTTAAAAGTCTTTTACTGCTTATGAATACCTTCAGTTAAGTCTAGAGGATATTTATAAAGTGTAGCCAGCAGATGTAGCTATCAGGACAAAGGTTCTGGAGCTCATCAAGAGCCCTTCTAGAAGAATTTATGTGGTATCCTTCAGAGGATACAATTTTAAAGTTGCATTAAACAAAAAAGCGGCATTTGGAAAAATCAGAAGCAATAGTCATTTTGAACATTTTATTTTAAATTCATGTTTTAAATCTATCAATTTTATCTATTCTTATATGAATATATATATATTTATCTATTGAAACAATGTTTCCCCCACCTAAAAAAAACCCCATAATTGCATGATCTTTAGGAATAAAGTGTTTTGTTCAATTAAGGTTATAAGGGTAACATAATAATTTAGCCAGTCATTAAAGCCCATTTTTACACCCAGGAACAAAAATATAATATATACTGCAGCTTACCACTACTAAGAAACGTTGCATGCATTTGTTTTCCCCTTTCTGGCTTTTTTCCTTTGGTGGTTCTGCCAGTCACACGCTTCCTGTCCTTGGGTGAGAACAATCACGCGCTGTGCTGTATCTGTTTAGGAGCATATAAATAAACATAACCCCCAACTGAAGAAGGCTATGAAAGGAACTTCAATCTGCTATTTTACCAGCAGTCCTTTAACCACTTCAGCCTCGGAAGGATTTACCCCCTTAATGACCAGGCCATTTTTTTGCAATACAGCGCTGCGTCTCTTTAGCTAACAATTGCGCGGTCATGCAACGCTGTACGCAAACAAAATTGATGTCCTTTTTTTCCCACAAATAGAGCTTTCTTTTGGTGGTATTTGATCACCTCTGCGGTTTTAATTTTTTGTGCTATAAATAAAAAAAACGACAATTTTGAAAAAAAAAACAATATTTTTTACTTTTTGCTATAATAAATATTCCCCCCCCCCCCCCCCCCCAAAAAAAAAACAAATTTCTTCATGAGTTTAGGCCAATATGTATTCTTCTACATATTTTTGGTAGAAAAAAATCACAATAAGCGTATATTAATTGGTTTGCGCAAAAGTTATAGCGTCTACAATATAGGGGATATATTTATGGCATTTTTATTATACCGTATATACTCGAGTATAAGCCGACCCGAATATAAGCCGAGGCACCTAATTTTACCACAAAAACTGGGAAAACGTATTGACTCGAGTATAAGCCTAGGGTGTGCCTCACTTTGCCTCATTGTGTCCATGCCTCACTGTGTCCATGCCTCACTGTGTCCATGACTAGTCTGACGTTTAACATGGGAGTCTATGGAGGGGGTGCCCGGCTTTGAAAAATCTGTTCTCCCCGGCCGTAAATTCCTCCGGACAAGAAACTTTGCAAACTTGTAGAGGAAGAGTGGGGCTACATGTGTGCCAAGTTTGGGGTCCAGAGGACCTACGACCAGCCGGTACCGGGTCCCCAAAGTCACCAGAGAAATGACCGTTTAACATGGGAGTCTATTGAAGGGGTGCCCAGGTTTGAAAAATCAGTGCTCCCCGGCCGTAGGTCCCCCGGACAAGAAACTTTGCACACTTGTAGAGGAAGAGTGGGGCTATATGTGTGCCAAAGTCCGGGAGATCAGGCGCAAAAAGGTGACTCAAATATAAGCCGAGGGGGGCATTTTCAGCACAAAAAAATTGTGCTTAAAAACTCGGCTTATACTCGAGTATATACGGTAATTTTTTTTTACTAGAAATGACGGTGATCAGCGATTTTTAGCGGGACTGCAACATTGCGGCGGACAGATTGGACACTTTTGACACTTTTTTGGGACCAGTGACATTATTACAGAGATCAGAGCTAAAAAATAGCCACTGATCACTGTATAAATGTCACTGCCAGGGAAAGGGGTTAACACTAGTGTTCCCTAGGGAGGTGTTTCTAGCTGTGAGGGGGTGCAGAGAGATCACTGTTCCTGATCACTAGGAACAGATGATCTCTCTCTGCTTCCCTGTCAGAATGGGGATCTGTTTGTTTACATTGACAGATCCTCATTCTGGCTCTCTGAGGAGCGATCGCAAGTAGACGGCGCGCCTGCTATAGCTGTTAAAGGGACCAACTAACAGCTACAGTGAGTCACGCAGCCGAGCTAACCTGCCGCAGTATAACTGTGGCGGCTGGTCGGCAAGCGGTTAACCTCCCTGGCGGTATTCCCGAGTCTGGCTCGGGGTGAGATTTCAGTACCATTAGCGGTAACCCCGAGCCAGACTCGGGATCGCATCGCAGTATCAAGGCAAAGTAACCTACCTTGTCCCATGGATCCTGCGATGTCTCCCCGCTGTGTCTGCGAGCTGTCATCTCGCTCGATTCACAGTGCCAAGTGCCGAGATCCGTTCCCAGCGACGTTGCGACGCACGGGGACGGAGCACTGTGCCAAACTCAAAAAAATAAAAACACAGTATACATACAGTACACTGTAATCTTACAGATTACAGTGCTGTATAAAATAATTACACATCCCCTTTGTCCCTAGTGGTTTGTCCAGTGCCCTGCATGCACTTTTATATTATAAATACAGTTTTTTTCTGCCTGGAAACTGGAGATTGTCCATAGCAACCAAAAAGTGCCCGTTTATGTCAAAAGTGGTTTTAGACCAGCTAGAAAACAGCGATAATAAATAAGAATCATTTGCAGAATTGAGCGATAGTGATTTGTGGGGAAATTCGTCATCAAACACTGAAAGTAATGAAAGCGACAATTCTGCAACTGAGCAAATTTCAGTGTTTTTGATTTGATTACATTATTGAATATTTTTTATCATTATTGTTATATTATTATTTGTTATAATTATTTATAGTTATTTATTATATTATTATTTATGATTTTGTGTTTCAAACTTTATCATACCCGGGATGTCTACTAGACTCTTGTTTGGACAGATTTAAGGGAGTTATTCCTAAGAATTGCAGGCCTACAATATAAAACGCCAAATTTCCATGCAAAATAATGGTACCGCTTTCAGCACCTAAAATCTGAAATAATCATATCGTCAGGGAGGTTAATAGTCACCTCAAGTTGAGTGATTATGTTTAAAATGAAGCACATTTTTGAGAGTTATTTCTATGACTAAGCATGACATTGGTTGGAATATTCATTCATTATGCCTCTAACAGTGTTGTTTATAGGGGTGAGACAAACCATTTAACACTGACAGGGGTGCTTACAATATTCAGCTTTTACTTGATGCTGTTACTGCTTTGGCTTTAATTTTTTAGTCTCTTATTTAAAGTCCATCTAAGTCTACCAGTTTATCTAACACTACCCTCTCCAGACAGTGCAGCTGTCCATGGGAACCTTCGTTGCTCTATGGATACCATAAGACAAGAAATGTGTTACTGGTCAGATCCCTGGGTGAGAACAAAGAGAAAAAAACATGAAAACAAATGCAACCACCTCATCTAAGGATTGGTAAACTATATGGCTTTTTGGTTTAGATATTCTGAAGAGGGTCCATTTAATAAATGTTTTCACACAAGATGCATGCAGCATCCAGGATTCAAACAATTTTCCAGTTGAATCCAAATAGAACATGTGAGAATTCTAGGCAAACAATATATATAGACCTCTAATGCCTTGAACACAAGATCGGAATTTCCGATAAAAAAAGTCAGATGGAATTTTTTCATCGGAAATTCCAATCGTGTGTGGGCCTTTTTTCCGTCGGAGTTCAGAAATAGAACATGTTTTATTTTTTTCCGATGGAAAAAAATCCGATAGGAATTTCCTATCGTCTGTGTGGAACTCCAACGGAGAAAAAAACATGCATGCTCAGAATAAATTAGGAGACGGGAGCGCTCGTTCTGGTAAAACTAGCGTTCGTAATGGAGATAGCACATTCGTCATGCTGCAAATTATTGCATCGTTTAACGTAGCGCATTATTTTCTTCTTTCTAAAGCTAGAATAATGTTGTTTTTTTTGCTGCTGATATTCACACAGTTCTGACCAACTTGTTTCTTTATTGTTTCTTGTGATCTTAAAGCCAGATCTAAAAAAAAAAAAAAAATTTTTTTTTTTGGTGATTTGAATCAAGATTTTTTTTGTGGGGTTTTAATGTTTTCTTGTGATCTCCTTTTTTATTTTCTGGTCAAGTTACCACAATAACATTATTATCTTGTATTTTGTTACCTCAAGGAGGTCTGTTGGTGTCCCTTGTTAATTTGACATTGTATTTATGAAATGTACCTGCCTACCCACAAACAAACCTGTCCTTTTTAAGAAAAACACATAGGCAAGTATTTCAATTAAATCAAATATCCATTTATTCTGGTAGCAAAATAAAGAGGAAGGGCAACAATGGAGAAATTGCTTGAATTTGCGCAGCCTTTGGACACCAAGGCAGACATCAAGTGTGTTGAAATAAAAAAAAATAGCTTGAGTCCAAAGAATAGGGAGCACAATCTGGTCCCCAAATCTCAGAAATCAGGAGCAGCAGCAGATGTCATATATGTCCCCAAGCTGTGGTACTACAACAGACTGCGTCTTCTGGCAGAGCAGACTGAAGCCAGGGAATCACTTTCCGGTCTTCCTTGCAGCCTTCCCTCCACGCATCCCTGCAGCGTTCCTTCCACGGCTCCCTCCACGCCCCCTTGCAGGCTGTGGCTTTGGTGGTAGAATTGTGTCAGGAGGAGGAGGAGAAGAAAGAGGAGAAGGAGGAGGAGAAGAAGGATGGGCGACATCACACAGATGGGTGGTCTCTGTCAGCGGGCCCCTTACCGCCTTTTGAAGGACCATAGAAAAAAGCTCCTCAGAGAGGATACATTGTCCCTCCTCCACTTTCTGTAGCCTATTGGCTAGATAACAGCCATAGGCCTCTTCAGGGTTGGGGGGGGGCTCTCATGATCTCGGCTGCCTCCCTTATTGTTCTCAGGGATTCTTCCTCCGTCTCAGTCATCTTCCTGGGCCTTTTTGGTCTAACATGGAGGGCATGCACCTGTGACTAGGTGCTGCCACTGGGCCCGGCCACCTGCTGGCTGCCACTGGGCCAGGCCTCCCCCTGTCTGCCACTCACCCCTGCCTCCTCCTGGCTGCCACACTCCAGAGCCTAGTCCTCCTGGCTGACCTCATCCTGTGTATAAAAAAGGGACATAGTTTTAGTTTTTGGTTCATCAATCACGCACAATTTTCAGCTCATGACT
This sequence comes from Rana muscosa, assembly GCA_029206835.1. Classification (NCBI taxonomy): domain Eukaryota; kingdom Metazoa; phylum Chordata; class Amphibia; order Anura; family Ranidae; genus Rana; species Rana muscosa. Next base: position 934,167,035 of record CM055116.1, read on the forward strand.
GTTGCAAATTGAATGTTAATAAATAGAAAAGACTCTCATTCTGACCCCAGCATTTTCCTTCCTGTCCCAATCATTTATGGCCACTACTGTCTATTGATATGTAAATTACTTTTTGTTTAATCCTTAATTTGGGAATAATAACATCTAGTTCCCAACAATAATTATAGGACAATAAATATGTTGAAAAATACTATACCTGGCTATAGATATTCAGATCCGGGTCTTTCAGGTCAGGTAGCTCCTCAACACCCTCTGCAGGGCTGGAGGGAAGGCTGGAGGGAAGACTGGAGGGAAGGCTTGAAAGTGATTCCCTGACTTCAAGCTGGTCGTCCAGAAATCGAAATTTCTTGTAGTACCACAACCTGGGGACATGCACTTTGTCTGCTGCTTCTCCGGATCTCCAGGAATTGAGGATTTTAGTGTGCTGCTTCTTGTACGTATTACTCAAGTTATTGACTTTACTATTCACCAATGTGTTATAGTCTGCCTCGGGGATCCATGTCTGCATAAATTGGACAATTTGTCCATTGTTGCCCTCCTTGCTTAGCGGTTATGGTATAACTTGTTTTTTAGCTCCCACAAATTTCACAGCTCCCTGTATTTGTCTATGAATGCTGTCATTATTTTTGGATCTTTAAATGTCTGCATATTTCCTGCAAGATAAAACACAAGACAAAAACACTAGGTCAGCCTAAACTGTCCTAATCTTATCCCAATATAGGCCTCAATCATGAAGCAGTATAGGCCACTGATGCCCCAAGTTTCAATTTTACCTTCGTTTATGACGTTCTGCACTTCCAGTCCTCCTTACTCCGCACACAGAATGTAGTTACGACACATGCGTGTTATCATTATATACACTGTGAATGCGTGAAACTCTGCCCGCATCGCCCGCCCCTGATGTTCTTTCTAGGATATTCCCCGCCCCTTCTCTGTCGGCGCACAGTGGGAGACGACATGGCGGAGTCACAGCAGGTGCGTGTTGTTTTAAGTACCGACGAGGAAAGCCCAGAGCAGGAAACGTCCCGATCCAGGAAAAGATACAAGGCCAGTAATATGTCCTTTGCAGAAATGGCGGAGATGGTGGAGATCTTGGGGAGTAGAGATTAGGATGGGAAGCATGGGCTGTACACCAATCCTAATCTCAGGAAGGCCAAAATAATGAGCAAAGTGGTGAGGAGTCTGTACCAGAAATTTGGGGTCCAAAGATCCAAAGAGCAGCTGAGAAAAAGGTGGTCTGACCTGAAGTTGAGGGAGCCGGAGCAGTACAGGAAGATCAAAAAAAATGCTTGCAAAAAGTAAGTATTTATTTTGTGTTATTAATAATTTGATTAATATACTTGCATGTTGCTCCATGTGCTTTGATTGACTGGTTGGACATTTGAAAATGGCAACTTTCAGGTTAGTGGCCAAAGTATAATCATTCGTAGTAAACATCCTTCGTCAACAAAATAGGATGATTTGCGCAGATACAGGTAAACCACATTTGGTCATGCCTATTTGTATTTAAACAACGTTTAGAAACATTGATGTCTAGATGTGTTTGTAACTAGAATGTGAAATGCAAACTTGATTCAGTGTAAAGGAGAGGACTCTCAGCAGCTGTTTACACATCTGGACTCTGGAGCACTAGTGATGGACACCAGAACAACCTTTTTAGGGTGTCCCAAACAGGTTCTCCAGTGGATGCTTGGGGTGTCTCCATGTGTGAAACTTGGCCAAAAAAGGTCAGTATTCCAGCTTTGTAAAAATCAAAAAATCATGTCTTCATCTTGGAACTCTGCCAAAACAGACAATTGTACCCCACTTCCAAGCAATGTTTCATATTCCTATTTCTGCCCTCAAATATCTGTGTGCTAAGTATACCTTTTGTTTTATTCTCATAGGGGAGCGAAGACTCGGAGAACACCACTCTGAGGAGCCCAGAAACCCCACACCTCGGAAAGAACAGAGGGAACCCCAAACTCAGAAAGAAGGGGACCAGAGAGAACCCCAACCTCAGGATGTGGAGGAAGAAGAGGTGGAGGAAGGAGAGATGGAGGAAGGAGAGATGGAGGAAGGAGAGGTAGTGGAAGTGTGCGAGATTGTCACCACGACAGGTCATTCACAACAGATTCAGGGAATAGATGCATGCATGCATATTTATAAGACATGTTTTTTAACTTTTTGTTTTTAGGTGATGTGCTGCTTGTTGAAGAACAATCTCCTCCTTTCTCAAGTGGTAGCGCACAAATCATAATCCAGGACCTCATGGTTATGAGTCGTGAAATCGACATTATAAGGCACAAACTCAATTGTTTTGACCAACAAATTAGGAACATGATTGATGTTTTGGGGAGAGTCTAAAGATCTTCGTAATGCCACCATTTAATGTTTTTGTGGCCTACTTTCCCAAATGTTAGTGTAATTTAACAAGCCAAATTTTGAAGATGCACACAGTGTGTCAACATGTGCTATCTGCCATCAGGGGAAATCAATGTACGTGTTTTGAGGGTGCAACCCCTTCCTCGCAACACAAGTAGGTGAGAGGAAGAGTTTGCACCCCCAAAACCTGTCCATTGATCCCCCATGATGGCAGATAGCACATGTTGACATTTGGCATGGGATCAGGAGGAAAATACCCATTTTGACGCACAAATTGTGTGTATCTTCAAAATTTGGCTTGTTCAGGGGTGACATCACCCCATCTCATGAAGGCAACAGCAACACATTTTTAAAACACTATATAATGTCTGATATTGCCTTCAGTTTTTCATAGGTTAAACTTTGTAAGTTCCATAGTTTTATATGTTTTATTGTTTGAAACATGCCTGTTAATGCAAAACCAAAAAAAAAAAAAAGTTTGAGAAAAAAAATGGTTTGAATTTTACAAGAAATTTTATAATGCACAGAGTAAAACATTTTTTGTAATCAACAATGTGTGGCTTCTTCTTTCTATGCTCAATAGCAGTTTTAAAATTAAGTTGTTGTTTACAGTGACAATGGTGGTTATTTACCAAAGACAAATCCAATTGGCAGTTAAAGTGCACTAGGAGAACCTGGGAAACAGATAAAAGAAACACAAGCAATAATGAAAAAACAAGCTTTTCACAGAAATTATTTATTTAATTTTTTTATAAAAAAATCTGAGATTGTCTGGCATAGCAATGGCCCCCCTACCCCTAAAATACTCCACGTTTTTCTCCCGCACTTCATGGGCGCTTTGGGGGGCCAAGCCAGTACGGCCAGTATCCAGGCCCATCATGGGATTGTCAGAAATCAGGCCTCAGGGCCAACTGTTGTTAGATAATTTGGTGAATTTGTCCTTAAATAGTTATGCAGGATGCAGCAGCTGAAAACAATATGATTGAGTTTGTAGTCCGCCATATGTATGTATGTAAGGAACAGGCGGAACCGGCTGGCCATTATCCCAAAGGCATTCTCAACAACCCTTCGGGCTATGGCCAGCCCATAATTAAAAACCCTCCTCTCCGGGGTGAGGGTCCCCAGGGGGAATGGCCTCATCAGGTGTGATCCTAGTCTGAAAGCCTCATCAGCAATTAAAACAAACAGAAGGCCCTCAACGTTGTCTTCATCAGGTGGCAATGCCAGGCCACCACTCTGGAGACGTTGGGCAAATTCCATCTGTGTGAATACACCACCATCCGACATCCGGCCATTCTTCCCGATGTCCACATACAGAAATTCATACTGTACCGACACCACCGCCATTAACACAATACTATTAAACCCTTTATAGTTATAATAATATGACCCCGAATGGGGTGGTGGCTTCCCATCTATTGCCCTTCCGCAGTTGGGGAAGTCCCACCACTGGGCAAACTGGGATGCCACAGTCTGCCATTCCTGTGGCGTTGAAGGAAACTGTGGAGTCAAACCAGAAAAATAATTTAGTACTTTTGCACATAACATTGCAAGCAGATTACACAAAAGCATTCTTGGCCAACATCAGTATAACATTTATTTAAAGGAGTATTTAAAGACAAAAATAGAAGGCCCAATTATCAGATTCCGCACCCCCTCTGATGGCCCATTGGAAAAAATTTAGGGGGGGAGGGGTTCTAGATGAATTTGGGCCCTCCAAAAAAAGCCTCTGCCACTCTGCCTGAATTTAATGATAACAAAAACATTTGTACACATTTTAGGGGGGGGGAGGGTTCTAGCTGAGTTTGGGGCCCTCCAAAAAAATCCTCTGCCACTCTGCCTGAATTTAATGAGAACAAAAACATTTGTACACATTTTAGGGGGAGGGGGGAAGCACTACAATGGAGCTGACAAAATACATTGGTAAGTGACTTGGCTAGGTGTGTTTGGGCCCAGGATAACATACTGGAGAAGTAAGTGAAGGCAAATATGCATGTAGGCCAAAAAAAGGAGCATTAAAAGCTTACAGCATGCATGAGGACAAAGGGGACATTCACAGCATATTACAATCATGGTAATTAGGGAATGATGAAAGAAATACAATACATTAGCATACATTAATTACATAGAATGTGATGTTAAAGGAGAAAACTTACCTTAATATAGTCCTTCTGCAGAACTTGAATTGTGGCAGAACAGGTTTCTGGGATAATGATCCCCAGAGCCTGGGGGGAGATGCCTGCCGTGAACTTGAGGTCCTGCAGGCTTCTCCCAGTCACCAGGTATCGCAACGTGGCAACTAGCCTCTGCTCGGCAGTGATGGCTTGGCGCATCACAGTATCCTGCCTCGTGATATAGGGGGACAGCAAATTCAACAGACGGTGAAAAACGGGATCCGTCATCTGGAGATAATTCCTGAAGTAATCAGGATTATTCTCCTGGATATCCCGCAGCAGAGGCATATGAGAGAATAGGGATGAGCCGAACACCCCCGGGTTCGGTTCGCACCAGAACCTTCGAACGGACCGAAAGTTTGCGCGAATTTTCGAACCCTATTCGTTATAATGGACGCGAACGTTCGAAATCAAAATTGCTAATTACAACGGCCAATATGCATGTTAATGTCATAAAACAGGTTTTGGGGACCCGGGTGCTGCCCCAGGGGACATATATCAATGCAAAAAGAAATTTTAAAAACTAAAGTTTTTTCGGGAGCAGTCATTTTAATGATGCATAAAGTGAAAAAAAAAAAGTGAAATTTTCCTTTAAATATGGTACCTGGGGGGTGTCTAAAGTATGCCTGTGAAGTGGCATGTGTTTCCCGTGTTTAGAACTGTCCTTGCACAAAATGACATTTGTAAAGGAAAAAAAGAAGCCATTTAAAACCACTTGCGGCTTTAATGTCATGTCTTGTCCTGGCCGCCATATGGCTGAAAATCCTTGAGAAAAATGGCATGGCTACCCCATCACCCCCCCCCCACCCCAGCCCCTTTGGGTCTTGTATGGATACTAAGGGGGACCCCGCACCCAAAATAAAACCCTATACCTACAACCCTATATACTCTGAACAGCAGTATATAGGTGGTGCAAACAAGACATGGACTGTAGGTTTGTTCTTAAGTAGAATCTGAACAGGTACATTATGAAGTGTAGCTACATCCCAAAAAAAATCAATTTTTAAGCTTTTTGGAGAACATAGGGAGGGGTTATCACCCCTGTAACATTTGCTGTCTTTGCACATCTGTTCAGAACATGTCACCTCACTTTCCGTCCCAATGACAAATGTTTTTGGAAAAGTGGGGTTTTAATTGAAACAAGGATTGGTGATAAAGCATCAGTAGAGAGGAGATACCTTTTTCCCAAATTAAATCTAACAGGATAGAATTTTCCTTCCTAGGGGTAGATTTCCTCTCACTTCCTGTTTTCTCTTGCCGTTTGCAAGTAGGAGTCGTTTGTAAGTTGGATGTTTGAAAGTAGGGGCCTGCCGTATATACTCTGCAGAAATTTGCCCTATTAGATGTTGGTGTAGCCACAAGACTGGTGGGCACAGGAATGGGCCCTGCTGTGAGTTAATAGATCAAGATTTGTACTTGCATGCACCTGTTGAACCGGGCAGAAAAATTGGGCCTTTGGTGGTGGTGGTGGTGGTGGTGGACGGTGTTGCCACAAGACTGTAAGCCCTCACAGTTACTCTTGGTGGGTGCAGGAATGGGCCCTGCTGTGAGTTATTAGATCAAGATTTGTAATTGCATGCACCTGTTGAACAGGGCAGAAAAATTGGGCCTTTGGTGGTGGTGGTGGTGGTGGACGGTGTTGCCACAAGACTGTAGGCCCTCATAGTTACTCTTGGTGGGCGCAGGAATGGGCCCTGCTGTGAACTATTAGATCAAGATTTGTAATTACACGCCCCTGTTAAACAGGGGCTGAAAAATTGTGCCTTAGGCATTGGTGCTGGTGCCACAACACTGCAACCCCTCACAGATACTGTACTTGGAGCACAGCAGTCACACCTGTTGCGAAGCATCTTTTTAAAAAATTGTAATTACACGCCCCTGTTATACAGGGGCTGAAAAATTGTGCCTTAGGCACTGGTGCTGGTGCCACAACACTGCAACCCCTCACAGATACTGTACTCTGAGCACAGCAATGAGACCTGTTGCAAAGCATTGCCTAAAAATTGTAATTACACGCCCCAACAGGGGCTGAAAAATTGTGCCTTAGGCACTGGTGCTGGTGCCACAACACTGCAACCCCTCACAGATACTGTACTCTGAGCACAGCAGTCACACCTGTTGCGAAGCATCTTTTTAAAAAATTGTAATTACACGCCCCTGTTATACAGGGGCTGAAAAATTGTGCCTTAGGCACTGGTGTGGTGGCATGGATCATTGAGGAGGAGGAAGAGGATAGTCAGTGAACATAACAGGACAGTCACTCAGCATCAGCATAGGCAGTCTTGAAGGGATGTGACATTATAAATTATTCCGTTATATCCGCTTCAGGTGTCTGGTAGCTGGTGGTGATCCAAGACTGATTCATTTTTATGAAGGTCAGTCGATCAACCGAGTCGGTGGACAGGCGCACCCTATGATCGGTGACAAATCCTCCAGCAGCACTGAATGTGCGTTCGGAAAGAACGCTGGATGCAGGACAGGCCAGTAGCTCAATTGCATACTGTGCAAGCTCTGGCCAGTGATCCATCCTCAGGACCCAGTAAGCCAGAGGATTTTCGGTGGGAAAGGTGTCCAAGTCTGACCTTGCCCCTAGGTATTCCTGCACCATGTATATCAGACGCTGGCGATGGTTGCTGGAACCGATCATACCTTGGGGCTGCGGACTAAAAAATTGTCTGAACGCATCGGTCAGACGTCCACCTTCCCCACCGCTCCTTCTGCTACTGACCGAAGCCTCAGCAACTCGTCGTCCAGGACCAGGAGTTTGTAACCTCCCAGTTTCTGGGAACGCGTTGCACAGACCTTTCTGCAAGGCCTCCCTGAGATGTCTCATCCTCTGCTCCCTCTGCGACGGCAAGATAAGGTCCGCAACCTTACCCTTGTACCGTGGATCAAGGAGAGTGGCCAGCCAGTAATGGTCACTCTCCTTGATCCGAAGAACACGAGGATCCTTCCGCAGGCTTTGCAGGATCAGGGAGGCCATGCAGCGTAGGTTAGCTGAGGCATTCGGTCCGGAGTCTTCTGGGTCACTGAGGATGACATGATCGCCAGCCACCTCCTCCCAGCCACGTACAAGTCCACTGGTTTGTTGGGACTGTACATCATCCCTAAAAGACTGCTGCTGCTGATGCTGAGTGCCAGGCTCCACCTCCATGCTCACACAATCCTCCTCCTCCTCCTCCTCCTCTTCCTGTGTGATGGGTGGGACAGAAGGAACATTGTCTGGATAAAGGGGGCCTTGAGAGACAAGGAAGTCCTCCTCTTCCTGCCTCTGTTCTGCCTCAAGTGCCCTGTCCATTATCCCACGCAGCGTATGCTCCAACAGGTGGACAAGAGGTACAGTGTCACTGATGCATGCACTGTCACTGCTCACCATCCTCGTGGCCTCCTCAAATGGTGAGAGGACAGTGCATGCATCCCTGATCATGCTCCACTGGCGTGGGGAAAAAAAGCCAAGCTCCCCTGACCCTGTCCTGGTGCCGTAGTCGCAAAGGTACTCATTGATGGCCCTCTGCTGCGTGTGCAGTCGCTGCAGCATGGCCAACGTTGAGTTCCACCTGGTGGGCATGTCACATATTAGGCGGTTCTTGGGCAGGTTCAGCTCCTTTTGCAGCTTAGTCAGCCGAGCACTGGCATTATAAGATCGGCGGAAATGCACACAGACTTTCCTGGCCTGTCTCAGGACATCCTGTAAGCCTGGGAACCTGCCCAAGAACCGCTGCACCACCAGGTTGAGGACGTGAGCCATACAGGGCACATGGGTGAGCTGCCCCTGTCGCAGGGCGGAGAGGAGGTTGGTGCCATTATCAGAAACGACCATTCCTGGCTTAAGCTGGCGTGGCGTCAACCACCTCTCGGCCTGCCCCTGCAGAGCTGCCAGAACCTCTGGCCCAGTGTGGCTCCTGTCCCCCAAACACACCAGCGCAAGCACGGCATGGCATCTTTTTGCCTGCGTACTCGCGTAGCCCCTTGTACGCCTACGGAGCACCGCTGGTTCCGAGGACAGAGCACTCGAAGAGGACATGGAGGAAGAAGAAGAGGAGGGGGTGGAGGAGAGAGGTGTGTCACAACCAGTAGTAGCATTTTGGAGGCGTGGTGGCGGAACAACCTCCAACACTACTGCACCTTGTCCTGCATCCCTCCCAGCTGCCAATAGAGTGACCCAATGGGCCGTGAAAGAAAGATAACGTCCCTGTCCATGCCTGCTGGACCATGAGTCAGCGGTAATATGCACCTTACCGCTGACCGCCCTGTCCAGCGAGGCATGGACATTGCCTTCCACATGCCAGTAGAGAGACGGAATCGCCTTCCGTGAGAAAAAGTGGCGTTTGGGAACCTGCCACTGAGGAACCGCACATTGAACAAACTCACGGAAGGGGGCCGAGTCTATCAACTGAAAAGGCAGCAGTTGAAGTGCTAGCAATTTAGCCAAGCTAGCATTCAACCGCTGGGCATGTGGATGGCTGGGAGTATACTTCTTTCGACGGTCCAGCAGCTGGGGCAGGGAAATTTGCCTGCTACAATCGGACGTCGGTGTACTGCAAGTACTTGGTTGTGACACACCTAATTCTACACCTTCAGTCCTCTCAGAGCAGCTTTCAGAGAGGACTGAAGATATAGTGGGGATGGAGATCCCAGCTGATGAGGAGCAAGGAGAGGTCCGCTTTGTTCTTTGGTGTGGGTCTTTTATGTGTGCTTGCCAACGAGCTGCATGGCAGGTCGACATATGTCTGCTCATGCTTGTGGTGCCCAAGCGGCTGATGTTTTGGCCACGCGAGATACGCTTGAGATAAATATATTGCAAATAGCAGTGGTGCGATCTGATGCACTCGTCTCAAAAAAGGCCCACACCAAAGAACTTTTGTGATAATGTGCAGAGGCAGCGCCCTGCACAGGCGGAGCTCTGCGGTGTGGTACAGTTGCTGTGCTGGCCTCTAGCTGGCCTCCAGGGGGCATCCTGCCTCGTTGGACATGTGACGCTGCATCCTCCTCCTCCTCCTCCTCTCTCCCTTCAGGCACCCACGTGGAGTCAGTGACCTCATCATCCCCTCCCTCTTCACCACTAGAGCAAACCTGGCAGTAAGCTGCAGCTGGTGGAACACTACTGCCAGATTGCTGTCCTTCAGCATCCCCTCTCTCTGCGCGCACACTACTGACTTCCTCAAGCTGGGTATCATCATCCGAGCCTTCGAATCGTTGGGCATCCTCCTGGAGCATGTACCCAACACTGTGCTCAAACAGTTCGGGGGACTCCTCAGGAGGACATGGTGGGTCTAGGGAAGGGGTGGCTGATGATGCCATTGAGTACGCGTTGGCAGCTGCTCTGCCAGTACCCTGAGCCTGGGTGAGAGAGGATGAGGAGGATGAGGAGGGCTTGGTCATCCATTCTACCAAGCCTTCGGCATGATGCGGCTCCACATGTCCAGCTGCCGAAAACAAAGACAAGCGTGTCCCATGGCCACGTGCTGATGACGATGCACGACCACGTCCACGGCCAGCACTGTTGTCTCTAGAAACAGAGCCTGCCTGCCCTGTGTTCTTGCCTCGGCACGCTCTGCCTCTCCTTGGCGGTCTTCCAGCCATTGTAGTCGGTAGTGTATATAGTATAAAAAATAGAACTCCTATGTGTGCTCACAACACACTGTAGGTCCTATGGGTGCTGACACTAACACACTATAGGTACTATGTGTGCTGCTGACAAGAAAATATAGGAGCTCTGTTTGCTGCCACTAACACACTAGAAGTCCTATGGGTGCTGCTGAGAAGAAAATATAGGAGCTCTGTGTGATGCCACTAACATACTAGAAGTCCTATGGGTGCTGCTGAGAAGAAAATATAGGAGCTCTGTTTGCTGCCACTAACACACTAGAAGTCCTATGGGTGCTGCTGAGAAGAAAATATAGGAGCTCTGTTTGCTGCCACTAACACACTAGAAGTCCTATGGGTGCTGCTGAGAAGAAAATATAGGAGCTCTGTGTGATGCCACTAACACACTAGAAGTCCTATGGGTGCTGCTGAGAAGAAAATATAGGAGCTCTGTTTGCTGCCACTAACACACTAGAAGTCCTATGGGTGCTGCTGAGAAGAAAATATAGGAGCTCTGTTTGCTGCCACTAACACACTAGAAGTCCTATGGGTGCTGCTGAGAAGAAAATATAGGAGCTCTGTTTGCTGCCACTAACACACTAGAAGTCCTATGGGTGCTGCTGAGAAGAAAATATAGGAGCTCTGTGTGATGCCACTAACACACTAGAAGTCCTATGGGTGCTGCTGAGAAGAAAATATAGGAGCTCTGTGTGATGCCACTAACACACTAGAAGTCCTATGGGTGCTGCTGAGAAGAAAATATAGGAGCTCTGTTTGCTGCCACTAACACACTAGAAGTCCTATGGGTGCTGCTGAGAAGAAAATATAGGAGCTCTGTTTGCTGCCACTAACACACTAGAAGTCCTATGGGTGCTGCTGAGAAGAAAATATAGGAGCTCTGTTTGCTGCCACTAACACACTAGAAGTCCTATGGGTGCTGCTGAGAAGAAAATATAGGAGCTCTGTTTGCTGCCACTAACACACTAGAAGTCCTATGGGTGCTGCTGAGAAGAAAATATAGGAGCTCTGTGTGATGCCACTAACACACTAGAAGTCCTATGGGTGCTGCTGAGAAGAAAATATAGGAGCTCTGTTTGCTGCCACTAACACACTAGAAGTCCTATGGGTGCTGCTGAGAAGAAAATATAGGAGCTCTGTTTGCTGCCACTAACACACTAGAAGTCCTATGGGTGCTGCTGAGAAGAAAATATAGGAGCTCTGTGTGATGCCACTAACACACTAGAAGTCCTATGGGTGCTGCTGAGAAGAAAATATAGGAGCTCTGTTTGCTGCCACTAACACACTAGAAGTCCTATGGGTGCTGCTGAGAAGAAAATATAGGAGCTCTGTTTGCTGCCACTAACACACTAGAAGTCCTATGGGTGCTGCTGAGAAGAAAATATAGGAGCTCTGTGTGATGCCACTAACACACTAGAAGTCCTATGGGTGCTGCTGAGAAGAAAATATAGGAGCTCTGTTTGCTGCCACTAACACACTAGAAGTCCTATGGGTGCTGCTGAGAAGAAAATATAGGAGCTCTGTTTGCTGCCACTAACACACTAGAAGTCCTATGGGTGCTGCTGAGAAGAAAATATAGGAGCTCTGTTTGCTGCCACTAACACACTAGAAGTCCTATGGGTGCTGCTGAGAAGAAAATATAGGAGCTGTTTGCTGCCACTAACACACTAGAAGTCCTATGGGTGCTGCTGAGAAGAAAATATAGGAGCTCTGTTTGCTGCCACTAACACACTAGAAGTCCTATGGGTGCTGCTGAGAAGAAAATATAGGAGCTCTGTTTGCTGCCACTAACACACTAGAAGTCCTATGGGTGCTGCTGAGAAGAAAATATAGGAGCTCTGTGTGATGCCACTAACACACTAGAAGTCCTATGGGTGCTGCTGAGAAGAAAATATAGGAGCTCTGTTTGCTGCCACTAACACACTAGAAGTCCTATGGGTGCTGCTGAGAAGAAAATATAGGAGCTCTGTTTGCTGCCACTAACACACTAGAAGTCCTATGGGTGCTGCTGAGAAGAAAATATAGGAGCTCTGTTTGCTGCCACTAACACACTAGAAGTCCTATGGGTGCTGCTGAGAAGAAAATATAGGAGCTCTGTGTGATGCCACTAACACACTAGAAGTCCTATGGGTGCTGCTGAGAAGAAAATATAGGAGCTCTGTTTGCTGCCACTAACACACTAGAAGTCCTATGGGTGCTGCTGAGAAGAAAATATAGGAGCTCTGTTTGCTGCCACTAACACACTAGAAGTCCTATGGGTGCTGCTGAGAAGAAAATATAGGAGCTCTGTTTGCTGCCACTAACACACTAGAAGTCCTATGGGTGCTGCTGAGATGAAAATATAGGAGCTCTGTTTGCTGCCACTAACACACTAGAAGTCCTATGGGTGCTGCTGAGAAGAAAATATAGGAGCTCTGTTTGCTGCCACTAACACACTAGAAGTCCTATGGGTGCTGCTGAGAAGAAAATATAGGAGCTCTGTTTGCTGCCACTAACACACTAGAAGTCCTATGGGTGCTGCTGAGAAGAAAATATAGGAGCTCTGTGTGATGCCACTAACACACTAGAAGTCCTATGGGTGCTGCTGAGAAGAAAATATAGGAGCTCTGTTTGCTGCCACTAACACACTAGAAGTCCTATGGGTGCTGCTGAGAAGAAAATATAGGAGCTCTGTTTGCTGCCACTAATACACTAGAAGTCCTATGGGTGCTGCTGAGAAGAAAATATAGGAGCTCTGTTTGCTGCCACTAACACACTAGAAGTCCTATGGGTGCTGCTGAGAAGAAAATATAGGAGCTCTGTTTGCTGCCACTAACACACTAGAAGTCCTATGGGTGCTGCTGAGAAGAAAATATAGGAGCTCTGTGTGATGCCACTAACACACTAGAAGTCCTATGGGTGCTGCTGAGAAGAAAATATAGGAGCTCTGTTTGCTGCCACTAACACACTAGAAGTCCTATGGGTGCTGCTGAGAAGAAAATATAGGAGCTCTGTTTGCTGCCACTAACACACTAGAAGTCCTATGGGTGCTGCTGAGAAGAAAATATAGGAGCTCTGTGTGATGCCACTAACACACTAGAAGTCCTATGGGTGCTGCTGAGAAGAAAATATAGGAGCTCTGTTTGCTGCCACTAACACACTAGAAGTCCTATGGGTGCTGCTGAGAAGAAAATATAGGAGCTCTGTTTGCTGCCACTAACACACTAGAAGTCCTATGGGTGCTGCTGAGAAGAAAATATAGGAGCTCTGTTTGCTGCCACTAACACACTAGAAGTCCTATGGGTGCTGCTGAGAAGAAAATATAGGAGCTCTGTTTGCTGCCACTAACACACTAGAAGTCCTATGGGTGCTGCTGAGAAGAAAATATAGGAGCTCTGTGTGATGCCACTAACACACTAGAAGTCCTATGGGTGCTGCTGAGAAGAAAATATAGGAGCTCTGTGTGATGCCACTAACACACTAGAAGTCCTATGGGTGCTGCTGAGAAGAAAATATAGGAGCTCTGTTTGCTGCCACTAACACACTAGAAGTCCTATGGGTGCTGCTGAGAAGAAAATATAGGAGCTCTGTTTGCTGCCACTAACACACTAGAAGTCCTATGGGTGCTGCTGAGAAGAAAATATAGGAGCTCTGTTTGTTGCCACTAACACACTAGAAGTCCTATGGGTGCTGCTGAGAAGAAAATATAGGAGCTCTGTTTGCTGCCACTAACACACTAGAAGTCCTATGGGTGCTGCTGAGAAGAAAATATAGGAGCTCTGTGTGATGCCACTAACACACTAGAAGTCCTATGGGTGCTGCTGAGAAGAAAATATAGGAGCTCTGTTTGCTGCCACTAACACACTAGAAGTCCTATGGGTGCTGCTGAGAAGAAAATATAGGAGCTCTGTTTGCTGCCACTAACACACTAGAAGTCCTATGGGTGCTGCTGAGAAGAAAATATAGGAGCTCTGTGTGATGCCACTAACACACTAGAAGTCCTATGGGTGCTGCTGAGAAGAAAATATAGGAGCTCTGTTTGCTGCCACTAACACACTAGAAGTCCTATGGGTGCTGCTGAGAAGAAAATATAGGAGCTCTGTTTGCTGCCACTAACACACTAGAAGTCCTATGGGTGCTGCTGAGAAGAAAATATAGGAGCTCTGTTTGCTGCCACTAACACACTAGAAGTCCTATGGGTGCTGCTGAGAAGAAAATATAGGAGCTCTGTGTGATGCCACTAACAGACTAGAAGTCCTATGGGTGCTGCTGAGAAGAAAATATAGGAGCTCTGTTTGCTGCCACTAACACACTAGAAGTCCTATGGGTGCTGCTGAGAAGAAAATATAGGAGCTCTGTGTGATGCCACTAACACACTAGAAGTCCTATGGGTGCTGCTGAGATGAAAATATAGGAACTCTGTGTGATGCCACTAACACATTAGAAGTCCTATGGGTGCTGCTGAGAAGAAAATATAGGAGCTCTGTTTGCTGCCACTAACACACTAGAAGTCCTATGGGTGCTGCTGAGAAGAAAATATAGGAGCTCTGTGTGATGCCACTAACACACTAGAAGTCCTATGGGTGCTGCTGAGAAGAAAATATAGGAGCTCTGTTTGCTGCCACTAACACACTAGAAGTCCTATGGGTGCTGCTGAGAAGAAAATATAGGAGCTCTGTGTGATGCCACTAACACACTAGAAGTCCTATGGGTGCTGCTGAGAAGAAAATATAGGAGCTCTGTTTGCTGCCACTAACACACTAGAAGTCCTATGGGTGCTGCTGAGAAGAAAATATAGGAGCTCTGTTTGCTGCCACTAACACACTAGAAGTCCTATGGGTGCTGCTGAGAAGAAAATATAGGAGCTCTGTTTGCTGCCACCAACACACTAGAAGTCCTATGGGTGCTGCTGAGAAGAAAATATAGGAGCTCTGTGTGATGCCACTAACACACTAGAAGTCCTATGGGTGCTGCTGAGAAGAAAATATAGGAGCTCTGTTTGCTGCCACTAACACACTAGAAGTCCTATGGGTGCTGCTGAGAAGAAAATATAGGAGCTCTGTTTGCTGCCACTAACACACTAGAAGTCCTATGGGTGCTGCTGAGAAGAAAATATAGGAGCTCTGTGTGATGCCACTAACACACTAGAAGTCCTATGGGTGCTGCTGAGAAGAAAATATAGGAGCTCTGTTTGCTGCCACTAACACACTAGAAGTCCTATGGGTGCTGCTGAGAAGAAAATATAGGAGCTCTGTTTGCTGCCACTAACACACTAGAAGTCCTATGGGTGCTGCTGAGAAGAAAATATAGGAGCTCTGTTTGCTGCCACTAACACACTAGAAGTCCTATGGGTGCTGCTGAGAAGAAAATATAGGAGCTCTGTGTGATGCCACTAACACACTAGAAGTCCTATGGGTGCTGCTGAGAAGAAAATATAGGAGCTCTGTTTGCTGCCACTAACACACTAGAAGTCCTATGGGTGCTGCTGAGAAGAAAATATAGGAGCTCTGTGTGATGCCACTAACACACTAGAAGTCCTATGGGTGCTGCTGAGAAGAAAATATAGGAGCTCTGTTTGCTGCCACTAACACACTAGAAGTCCTATGGGTGCTGCTGAGATGAAAATATAGGAACTCTGTGTGATGCCACTAACACATTAGAAGTCCTATGGGTGCTGCTGAGAAGAAAATATAGGAGCTCTGTTTGCTGCCACTAACACACTAGAAGTCCTATGGGTGCTGCTGAGAAGAAAATATAGGAGCTCTGTTTGCTGCCACTAACACACTAGAAGTCCTATGGGTGCTGCTGAGAAGAAAATATAGGAGCTCTGTGTGATGCCACTAACACACTAGAAGTCCTATGGGTGCTGCTGAGATGAAAATATAGGAACTCTGTGTGATGCCACTAACACATTAGAAGTCCTATGGGTGCTGCTGAGAAGAAAATATAGGAGCTCTGTTTGCTGCCACTAACACACTAGAAGTCCTATGGGTGCTGCTGAGAAGAAAATATAGGAGCTCTGTGTGATGCCACTAACACACTAGAAGTCCTATGGGTGCTGCTGAGATGAAAATATAGGAACTCTGTGTGATGCCACTAACACATTAGAAGTCCTATGGGTGCTGCTGAGAAGAAAATATAGGAGCTCTGTTTGCTGCCACTAACACACTAGAAGTCCTATGGGTGCTGCTGAGAAGAAAATATAGGAGCTCTGTGTGATGCCACTAACACACTAGAAGTCCTATGGGTGCTGCTGAGAAGAAAATATAGGAGCTCTGTTTGCTGCCACTAACACACTAGAAGTCCTATGGGTGCTGCTGAGAAGAAAATATAGGAGCTCTGTGTGATGCCACTAACACACTAGAAGTCCTATGGGTGCTGCTGAGAAGAAAATATAGGAGCTCTGTTTGCTGCCACTAACACACTAGAAGTCCTATGGGTGCTGCTGAGAAGAAAATATAGGAGCTCTGTTTGCTGCCACTAACACACTAGAAGTCCTATGGGTGCTGCTGAGAAGAAAATATAGGAGCTCTGTTTGCTGCCACCAACACACTAGAAGTCCTATGGGTGCTGCTGAGAAGAAAATATAGGAGCTCTGTGTGATGCCACTAACACACTAGAAGTCCTATGGGTGCTGCTGAGAAGAAAATATAGGAGCTCTGTTTGCTGCCACTAACACACTAGAAGTCCTATGGGTGCTGCTGAGAAGAAAATATAGGAGCTCTGTTTGCTGCCACTAACACACTAGAAGTCCTATGGGTGCTGCTGAGAAGAAAATATAGGAGCTCTGTGTGATGCCACTAACACACTAGAAGTCCTATGGGTGCTGCTGAGAAGAAAATATAGGAGCTCTGTTTGCTGCCACTAACACACTAGAAGTCCTATGGGTGCTGCTGAGAAGAAAATATAGGAGCTCTGTTTGCTGCCACTAACACACTAGAAGTCCTATGGGTGCTGCTGAGAAGAAAATATAGGAGCTCTGTTTGCTGCCACTAACACACTAGAAGTCCTATGGGTGCTGCTGAGAAGAAAATATAGGAGCTCTGTGTGATGCCACTAACACACTAGAAGTCCTATGGGTGGTGCTGAGAAGAAAATATAGGAGCTCTGTTTGCTGCCACTAACACACTAGAAGTCCTATGGGTGCTGCTGAGAAGAAAATATAGGAGCTCTGTTTGCTGCCACTAACACACTAGAAGTCCTATGGGTGCTGTTGGGGTGCAATGCTGTGCTAACAGCACTGCGGTTGGTACTACTGCAATACTGTACTAACAGTAAGCACGCACCAGACTAATCCCCAGCAGCAGCTAATAACACACTAACTGTGCAATCAGCAGCAATGAACGATCAATGACTTAGGTAGCAATGGTTTAGCAAAGAAATAGCCAATGGTTTAGCAAAGAAGAGCAAATCTTTCAGTATCAAGCAAAGACAGAATCAGCAGACTAATCTCTCCTAAAGCCGGAACTCATGTGACCGGGGCCGATGGCGTGGCGGCCTTTTAAATGGTGGGGCGTGTACTAAAGCCCCTGAGCTGTAATTGGCTACAGGCGTCCTGCCTGTAGCCAATTATTGCTCTCCGAGTTTCGGGCGCTGTGATTGGCCAAGCATGCGGGGTCACAGTGCATGCTTGGCCAATCATCAGCCAGCAATGCACTGCGCCGGCCGCGCCGGCCGCAATGCATTGCGGGGCCGCTCGCATCACACGAATGTGAACGGCCCAAATAGTTCTGGGCTCGACGAGCGAGCGAACGCCCGATGCTCGATTCGAACATGGGTTCGAATCGAGCACCGGGCCCATCCCTATGAGAGAATTGGTCCTGCTGGAGCAACCAATTCTTGGTCCATGAACTCCTCCTCACCCTGTTCATGGACTGAGCTTGGGTCAAAGTATTAATAGTGATGTCGCGAACATAAAATTTTCCGTTCGTGGGCGAATGCGAATTTCCGCAAATGTTCGCGAACGGGCGAACCGGGCGAACCGCCATAGACTTCAATAGGCAGGCAAATTTTAAAACCCACAGGGACTCTTTCTGGCCACAATAGTGATGGAAAAGTTGTTTCAAGGGGACTAACACCTGGACTGTGGCATGCCGGAGGGGGATCCATGGCAAAACTCCCATGGAAAATTACGTCGTTGACGCAGAGTCGGGTTTTAATCCATAAAGGGCATAAATCACCTAACATTCCTAAATTGTTTGAAATAACGTGCTTTAAAACATCAGGTATGATGTTGTATCGACCAGGTAGTGTAAGGGTTACGCCCGCTTCACAGTGACAGACCAAACTCTGACAGACCAAATTCCCCGTTTAACGCACCACAAACAACCGCAAACAGTCCATTTGCAAAACCGCAAGGCTTTAATGATCACCTTAGATGATCACAAAGAAAATTAATGTTTTTTCTATGCAAAATTATCCAGCCGATCGCTTTTGGTCTGTTCACAATGAAGCAACGACCTTATCATCTGGGGTGTGCCAACATTGCCATTGCCAACACACTCATAGAGGTGGTCGCTTCATTGTGATACGCAAGCCCCTTCACCACAACAAGGTAACGATCACGAAGGGGAATTGACACATGTATGTGCTTTTTTTTTTGTTTTGTTTTTGCAGCCACATTGCAGCACCAGAGGCCAGAAAAATTAGGCATGTACACATGCCTGAAAAATTAGGTATTGTTGCAGCCGGCAGAAAGTGCCCTAAAACATTGCGGCTTGAACCCTAGTTGGTGGCGGATAAGTCACGCAAGTCATCCGGCATGCAGAGATAAAATACAGCAGCGTGTGGACCATTTTTAGCCCAAGGCAGCTCATCTCATCAGGCC
This sequence comes from Rana muscosa, assembly GCA_029206835.1. NCBI lineage: Eukaryota > Metazoa > Chordata > Amphibia > Anura > Ranidae > Rana > Rana muscosa. Next base: position 934,185,983 of record CM055116.1, read on the forward strand.
TTTTTTAGTCAAATGTATCGCCCACTGTCAGTCCCTTCGGGATCCATGCCTCATTCATCCTAATAAAGGTGAGGTAATCTAGACTTTTTTGACCTAGGCGACTTCTCTTCTCAGTGGCAATACCTCCTGCTGCACTGAAGGTCCTTTCTGTAAGGACACTTGAAGCGGGGCAGGCCAGAAGTTCTATCGCAAATTGGGATAGCTCAGGCCACAGGTCAAGCCTGCACACCCAGTAGTCAAGGGGTTCATCGCTCCTCAGAGTGTCGATATCTGCAGTTAAGGCGAGGTGGTCTGCTACCTGTCGGTCGAGTCATTCTCTGAGGGTGGACCCCGAAGGGCTGTGGCGATGCGTAGGACTTTAAAACCTCTGCATGTCCTCCATCAACAACACGTCTGTAAAGCGTCCTGTCCTTGCTGGCGTGGTCATGGTAGGAGGAGGATTACTTTCACCTCTTCCCCTGTTAGATTCCCGTTGTGCTGTGACATCACCCTTATACGCTGTGTAAAGCATACTTTTTAATTTATTTTGGAACTGCTGCATCCTTTCCGACTTCCGGTAATTCAGTAACATTTCAGGCACTTTCTGCTTATACCGGGGGTCTAGTAGCATGGCCACCCAGTACAGGTCGTTCTCCTTCAGCCTTTTTATACGAGGGTCCCTCAACAGGCACAACAGCAGGAAAGACCCCATTTGCACAAGGTTGGATGCCGAGCTACTCATGTCCCGTTCCTCGTCCTCACTGATCTCACTGAAGGTCTGTTCTTCCCCCCAGCCACGTACAACACCACAGGTACCAGATAGGTGACAACGAGCACCCTGGGATGCCTGCTGTGGTTGGTCTTCCTCCTCCTCCTCAAAGCCACATTCCTCCTCTGACTCCTCTTCCTCAGACTCCTCTTCCAGCGTTGCCGCAGGTCCAGCAAGCGATGCTAATAAGGCTGTTTCTGGTGGTGATGGTGACCACAACTCTTCCTCTTCCTCTTCACGCTCATCTACGGCCTGATCCAGCACTCTTCGCAGGGCAGGCTCCAGGAAGAAAACAAATGGGATGATGTCGCTGATGGTGCCTTCAGTGCAATTGACTAGGTTTGTCACCTCCTCAAAAGGACGCATGAGCCTACAGGCATTGCGCATGAACGTCCAGTAACGTGGCAAAAAAATTCCCAGCTGCGCAGAGGCTGTCCTAGCACCCCGGTCATATAAATACTTGTTGACGGCTTTTTCTTGTTGGAGCAGGCGGTCGAACATTAGGAGTGTTGAATTCCAACGTGTCGGGCTGTCGCAAATCAAGCACCTCACTGGCATGTTGTTTCACCGCTGGATATCTGAAAAGTGCGCCATGGCCGTGTAGGAACGCCTGAAATGGCCACACACCTTCCTGGCCTGCTTGAGGACGTCCTGTAAGTCTGGGTACTTATGCACAAAGCATTGTACAATCAGATTCAACACATGTGCCAACTTGCCCAAATTCAATGGCGCCAACAAATTGCTTCCGTTGTCACACACCACTTTGCCGATCTCCAGTTGGTGCGGAGTCAGCCACTGATCCACCTGTGTGTTCAGGGCGGACAGGAGTGCTGGTCCGGTGTGACTCTCTGCTTTCAGGCAAGTCAACCCCAAGACGGTGTGACACTGTCGTATCCGGGATGTGGAATAGCCCCTGGGGAGCTGGGGGGGTGCAGTTGATGTGGAGCAAGACGCAGCAGCAGAAGAGGACTCAGCCGAGGAGGTTATCGAAGAGGATGGAGTAGGAGGAGTAGAGGAGGTGACAGCAGGCCTGCCTGCAAGTCGTGGCAGTGTCACCACCAAATCCTCTGCAGAGCCACGCATTACATGCTTGGCAGCCGTCAGCAGGTTTACCGAATGCGCAGTGTAGGTGATATACCTGCCCTGACCGTGCTTTGCAGACCAGGTATCAGTGGTCAGATGGACCCTTGCCCCAACACTGTGTGCCAGACATGCCATGACTTCCTTTTGCACAATAGAGTACAGGTTGGGGATTGCATTTTGTGAAAATAAATTTCGGCCGGGTACCTTCCACTGCGGTGTCCCAATAGCTACAAATTTTTTGAAGGCCTCAGACTCCACCAGCTTGTATGGTAAAAGCTGGCGGGCTAAGAGTTCCGACAAGCTAGCTGTCAGACGCCGGGCAAGGGGGTGACTCTGTGACATTGGCTTCTTACGCTCAAACATGTCCTTGACAGACACCTGACTGTGGGCAGATGAGCAGGAACTGCTCAAGGCGAGAGACGGAGTGGCGGATGGTTGAGAGGGGGCAAGGAGGACAGTAGTGGTTGACGTGGCTGAAGATGCTGGACCAGGAGGAGGATGGTGGCTTTGAGCTTGTGTGCTGCTTGTACTCGTCATCATGTGTTCATCCCATAGGCGTTTGTGATGTGCGATCATGTGCCTTCGCAAAGCAGTTGTACCTAGGTGGGTGTTGGATTTCCCACGACTCAGTTTCTTTTGGCACAGGTTGCAAATGGCATCACTGTTATCAGAGGCAGACACACAAAAAAAATGCCACACTGCTGAGCTTTGCAATGACGGCATTCTGGTGGTGGCAACAGCATGCGTTGATTGGCGTGCTGTCTGGCTGACCCCGGGTGCCGATACATGCTGTCTGACTGTGCCACTAGCTCCTTCCGACGACCTACACCTGCTTCCAACTCGTCTCCTCCTACTCTCTGTCTCTCCATCTGAACTTTCCCCCTGTTCTTCTTCTCCTCGAGCGGGCACCCACGTGACATCCACATCGTCATCATCAACCGCTTCACTTGTATCTGACAACTCAGCAAAGGAAGCAGCAGCGGGTACAACATCATCATCATCACACCGTACGTCCATGTGTGTAATGCTGCCTGACTGAGACATATCCCTTTTATCTACATCCTCTAGCAATAATGGTTGCGCATCACTCATTTCTTCCAACTCATATGTAAATAACTCCTCTGACAGATCAAGTGAAGCAGCTGTGGTGCTAGTGTTGGTGGTGGCGGCAGGTGGGCGAGTGGTAACTTGAGAGGTGCCCGAAGCTGAGCTGGAGGAGGATGGTGCGTCAAGGTTCCGAGCGGAAGCTGTAGAAGATTGGGTGTCCTGTGTTAGCCAGTCAACTATGTCCTCAGAACTTTTCGAGTTCAGGGTACGTGGCCTCTGAACACTGGGCATTATTCTAGGGCCAAAGGGAATCACAGCACCACGACCACGACGGCCCCTGCGGGGTGGCCTGCCTCAGCCTGTCATTTTTTTTTGATTAGTTTAGTTGTACTATGCGTGCAAGCTACTGTGACATCAGATATGAGTGGCACTGTGCACTGGCAGAAGTTGGCAGAGTAGACGCTGTAGGCCTGACACACACGCTGGCAGGCAACTGACTGGTATTCTACTGCAGTCATAACTGTTGTTTTTTTTTAATGTAAGCTACTGTGACACCAGATATGAGTGGCACTGTGCACTGGCAGAAGTTGGCAGAGTAGACGCTGTAGGCCTGACACACACGCTGGCAGGCAACTGACTGCTATTCTACTGCAGTCAAAACTGTTGTTTTTTTTTTGTAAGCTACTGTGACACCAGATATGAGTGGCACTGTGCACTGGCAGAGGTTGGCAGAGTAGACGCTGTAGGCCTGACACACATGCTGGCAGGCAACTGACTGCTATTCTACTGCAGTCAAAACTGTTTTTTTTTTATGTAAGCCACTGTGACACCAGATATGAGTGGCACTGTGCACTGGCAGAAGTTGGCAGAGTAGACGCTGTAGGCCTGACACACACGCTGGCAGGCAACTGACTGCTATTCTATTGCAGTCAAAACTGTTGTTTTTTTTTTTTTTTATGTAAGCTACTGTGCCAGGAAAAAAAAAGCAGACTTATGTACTAGCCCTAAAAAGGGCTTTTTGGGGTGCTGTCAGGACGCTGTCCTTACAACAGAGATCAGATGAGTCTTTCAGGACTGGAGTGGACACTGAATAAACTGGCCTAGCTATAGATTTCCCTATTAAATCAGCAGCAGCTACACTGTCCCTCCTCTCACTAAAACTGCAGCCGGGAACTATTCGCCGGCGAATAGTTTGGGACATCTCTAAGTATTAACCCCAACACCAAGCCCATACGCAGCATGAGCTCTACGATGAGAACGTACTTCTTCAAACATGGCTAGAAACCTGTCGGCTGGTCAGAACGAACTACACAGCACGCACTGAGGAACAGAAAGTCCTATGAAGAACGACCTGAAAACCAGAAACAAGCGGACAAGAACGCACTGAAAAACAGATACGACCTAACTACACGCACTGAAAAACAGATACGACCTGACTACATGCACTGAAAGACAGATACGAACCCACAAGCACCAACTGAACAGCAGAAAACGATGTGAAAAGCTGGAGACTGAAAAGCGCGAATCGGCTAACACCAAACTTTTACTAACACGCGGTAACACAAAATCAGCAAAAGCAGTCCAAAGGGTGGCGCCGTTGGATTTGAACTTCCCCTTTATAGTGCCGTCGTATGTGTTGTATGTCACTGCATTTTTGGACGGTCGGAATTTGGTCTGACAGTGTGTATGCAAGACAGCTTGAACGGAATTCCGACTAAAAATTCCATCGGATTTTAGGCCATCGGAAATTCCGATCGTGTGTACAGGGCATAAGTGTTTCATAAGTGTAAATAAGGGGACACCCACTAACCACACTATTGAAAGCTAAAAATTCTGCTTGTTACTGCTCTTCACACTTTTGCATGCTTTATAAAAAAAAAAAAATTCCATAGTGTTTCTTTATTAATCTTCGAAGAATTGTTCTACAATTTGTTTATAATAATTACAGAAAAACTATAACAATGTAAGTTTTAATAAAACTGAACTTCCAAAATTGGGAATTTAGTAGTCAGAAGTTTGTTTCCAAAGAGACCTTTGGAATATTGCTTTAAATGCATAATCTTTATTTCTAAGTATAAAAGGAAGCCTGGGAGATAAAAAGCCTTTGGACTCCTGTAAAAATACCAGAGGCTATTATACTGGTTAAATAATAAGTGGGATACTTTAAGAGATTCTTATGACCTAAAAAAGCCTCTAGCCATTCCATTATTAATACATCCGTAACTTTCACACAATCCAATTTTCTGCTGCAGCAAAAACATTGCAGTGACTGCCTTCCAAAATGTTCTGAGATCTGACAGTACAAGAAACCTGAATGAATTCTTGTCTGAGACTGTGCTTTTCAAAAACAGCTGCTTTAATTAATTTTAAGTCTGTAGCTAGGCAAAGAAGTTGATTATATTACATGCCGTTACCATAAGAAGCTGCAAAGTTTAATCGTTGCAGTGTAATACACAAACAGGGAACATTTAAGCAATAAAAAAAAAAAAATTGTTGTAGTTTGCATAAAAGGTAATTCAGATTGTAGAGATTGTAAATACTTAGGGACATTTCCATTCAATAGAGAATTAAAAGAACTTTTCAGCCATGTTAACTATTTAATGCACCAGTGTGAATTTGTGTTGTATATGACTTGTCTTTGGGACTGTTTGCTGTGTGGCAATCAGTCTTTACTGTGAATGAGTTAATGGTAAACTAAATTTTAAGTTGTCCAAAGAACCTGTAATAAATTCACAGGAGCACCACTTTGGGGTTTATTTACTAAAGGCAAATCCACTTTGCACTACAAGTACACTGAAAGTGCACTTGGAAGTGCAGTCGCTGTAGATCTGAGGGGGTAGGGTTGCCACCTGTATGGGATTCACCCGGGCAGTACGGGTTTTGAATCCTCTGCACGGGTTTCTCTCCGCTCGAGCCCCGGACACATCAGTGGCAGCCCCGCAGCACCAATCCTCCTCTCTCTCTTACTGTCAGCTCAGGGAAGGCGGAGCTTTACCTCACGGCATAGTGCACATGCTTCAGCGTCTCCACTCTGCATCCTCCAGCCTCCCCTTGTACTCAGATTTTGTGAGTGAAGGGAGAATGGCTTCCGTAGTGTGGAGAACACAGACAGGAGTAGAACTTAGAAGCAGCAGTGACAGCCCAGAGCTCCATCACAGACATCAGAGCTGTACTGGGGATTTCCTCCTTCTCTGCTACTGTGAATCACCTCTCCCCCTCCGGGGCTGCTGTATGTGTATGGTTCTAGATCAGTTCACTACACACTATTCACTTTCTCAAGAGGGAGGAGGGGGGGTGCTGCCTGCAGTCTTCCTGGTCAGTGGACTTTTTCTATTAGAGGGGGGTGAGCAAGATCCTACCAGCTGGGCTTCTTTTTACCTTGGGAGGGAGGGGAGTTCCTATTTTCCTGGATGGGGTCCCCTATTATTACCCCCCTGCAGTCCTCCAAGCTGGGGATCTCCTATAACTTGAGGGGGAAGAGGGGGGAATTTCTATATTCAGTTCTCACAGCTGGGAGTCTTTAACTAGAGGGGAGTTCCTATCTTCCTGGGTGGGGATCCCCTCTTATCAACCCCCCCCAGCAGTCATATTATTCAGGGGTCAGTACACATGAAAGTGTGTGTGTGTGGGGGGGGGGGGATCCCTAACTCCTTTGGCACTATCTTAGCACATACCATAACCATCCCATATATTTTAGCTTAGCACTGCATGCACTTTTATTAACTCTGTCATTTTGACATCTTTTTCCCTGGGCACCAGCTGACTTTGTCCCGGCACTGGCTGCAAGGGAGCCACAGTGAGATTTGTCTCTAAAAGTAGATCCCCCCCTTGTATTGCTCCTCCCATCCCGATCCCTTGCGAATCCTCCAAACAACGCTGCTACAACGCTGCTAGCCTGCTTCCCCTTTAAATGGCTGCAGCTGATGCTGGGGCGGGAGATCAGTGCTATGTTCAGATGGAGAGCAGAAGAGGGGGATGGGGGCTGGTAAGCATATCAGTCCCTTCCTGAATGAATACAGTGAGCAATCAGTACCTATCGCTCCTGTGTTCATTCATCACTGAAGCATAGTAAACTATGTTTACTATGCTTTGGCTTGTGAATGAATAGAAAATGACAAGTGAGATTATACTGGGGGACACATTGACCTGTGAGGGGGTAGGATTATACTGAGTTACAGACTACCTGTGGGGAATGTACTGAGCTACAGACTGATCTGGGGGGGGATTACACTGCAGGACAGACTGACTCGGGGGGGGGTGTATTGAGGGATGTATTGAGGTACAGACTGACCTGGGGGGACTATACTAGAGGACAGACTGACCTGGGGGGCAGAATTATCCTGGGGAACACACTGACCTGGGGGGGATATACTGGAGGACAGACTGACCTGAGGGGCAGAATTGTCCTGGAGGACAGACTGACCTGGGGGATATACTGGAGGACAGACTGACCTGGAGGGATACACTGGAAAACAGACTGACCTGGGGGGATATACTGGAAAACAGACTGACCTGGGGGATATACTGGAGGACAGACTGACCCGGGGGATATACTGGAGGACAGACTGACCTGGGGGGATATACTGGAGGACAGACTGACCTATGGGTATATACAGGAAAACAGACTGACCTGGGGGGATATACTGGAAAACAGACTGACCTGGGGGATATACTGGAGGACAGACTGACCTGAGGGGCAGAATTATCCTGGAGGACAGACTGACCTGGGGGATATACTGGAGGACAGACTGACCTGGGGGGATATACTGGAAAACAGACTGACCTGGGGGGATATACTGGAAAACAGACTGACTTGGGGGATATACTGGAGGACAGACTGACCCGGGGGATATACTGGAGGACAGACTGACCTGGGGGGATATACTGGAGGACAGACTGACCTGGGGGGATATACTAGAGGACAGACTGACCTGGGGGGATATACTGGAGGACAGACTGACCTGGGGGGATATACTGGAAAACAGACTGACCTGGGGGATATACTGGAGGACAGACTGACCTGGGGGATATACTGGAGGACAGACTGACCTGGGGATATAATGGAGGACAGACTGACCTGGGGATATAATGGAGGACAGATTGACCTGGGGGGATATACTGGAGAACAGACTGACCTGGGGGGATATACTGGAGAACAGACTGACCTGGGGGGGATATACTGGAGAACAGACTGACCTGGGGGATATACTGGAGGACAGACTGACCTGGGGGGGATATACTGGAAAACAGACTGACCTGGGGGATATACTGGAGGACAGACTGAACTGGGGGATATAATGGAGGACAGACTGACCTGGGGGATATACTGGAGGACAGACTGACCTGAGGGGCAGAATTATCCTGGAGGACAGACTGACCTGGGGGATATACTGGAGGACAGACTGACCTGGGGGGATATACTGGAAAACAGACTGACCTGGGGGGATATACTGGAAAACAGACTGACCCGGGGGATATACTGGAGGACAGACTGACCTGGGGGGATATACTGGAGGACAGACTGACCTGGGGGGATATACTGGAGGACAGACTGACCTGGGGGGATATACTGGAGGACAGACTGACCTGGGGGGATATACTGGAGGACAGACTGACCTGGGGGGATATACTGGAAAACAGACTGACCTGGGGGATATACTGGAGGACAGACTGACCTGGGGGATATACTGGAGGACAGACTGACCTGGGGCTATAATGGAGGACAGACTGACCTGGGGATATAATGGAGGACAGATTGACCTGGGGGGATATACTGGAGAACAGACTGACCTGGGGGGGATATACTAGAGAACAGACTGACCTGGGGGGATATACTGGAGAACAGACTGACCTGGGGGATATACTGGAGGACAGACTGACCTGGGGGGGATATACTGGAAAACAGACTGACCTGGGGGATATACTGGAGGACAGACTGAACTGGGGGATATAATGGAGGACAGACTGACCTGGGGATATAATGGAGGACAGATTGACCGGGGGGGATATACTGGAGGACAGACTGACCTGGGGGGGGATATACTGGAGGACAAACTGACCTGGGGGGATATACTGGAGGACAGACTGACCTGGGGGGGGATATACTGGAGGACAGACTGACCTGGGGGGGATATACTGGAGGACAGACTGACCTGGGGGGATATACTGGAGGACAGACTGACCTGGGGGGGATATACTGGAGGACAGACTGACCTGGGGGGGATATACTGGAGGACAGACTGACCTGGGGGGGATATACTGGAGGACAGACTGACCTGGGGGGGATATACTGGAGGACAGACTGACCTGGGGGGGATATACTGGAGGACAGACTGACCTAGGGGGGATATACTGGAGGACAGACTGACCTGGGGGGATATACTGGAGGACAGACTGACCTGGGGGGATATACTGGAGGACAGACTGACCTGGGGGGGGATATACTGGAGGACAGACTGACCTGGGGGGGATATACTGGAGGACAGACTGACCTGGGGGGATATACTGGAGGACAGACTGACCTGGGGGGGATATACTGGAGGACAGACTGACCTGGGGGGGATATACTGGAGGACAGACTGACCTGGGGGGATATACTGGAGGACATACTGACCTGGGGGGATATAATGGAGGACAGATTGACCTGGGGATATAATGGAGGACAGATTGACCTGGGGGGATATACTGGCGGACAGACTGACCTGGGGGGATATACTGGAGGACAGACTGACCTTGGGGGGGTATACTGGAGGACAGACTGACCTGGGGGGATATACTGGAGGACATACTGACCTGGGGGGATATACTGGAGGACAGACTGACCTGGGGGGGGATATACTGGAGGACAGACTGACCTGGGGGGATATACTGGAGGACAGACTGACCTGGGGGGGATATAATGGAGGACAGATTGACCTGGGGATAAAATGGAGGACAAATTGACCTGGGGGATATACTGGCGGACAGACTGATGTGGGGGTGGAATTATACTGGGGGATACACTGACCTGAGGGGGGGGGAATCGGCCCACACAAACTGTTCATCATGGTGCCACATTACTACTACTACTTTTACAATTCTATAATGTATATTGCAAAAAAAAAATTGCCATGCGTCGCTAAAGTGTTCGGGTTTGGCTTGACGAAAAGGTGGCAACCCTATGAGGGGGACATGCAAGGAAAATAAACAGCATTTTTGCTTGTACATGATTGGATGATAAAATCAGCAGAGCTTCCCCTCATTTCAGATCTCCCCCTCAGATCTACAGCGACTGCACTTCCATGTGCACTTCCAAGTGCACTTGTAGTGCAAAGTGGATTTGCCTTTAGTAAATAAACCTCTTTGTGTTACTATCTACAATCACTACATAAACCTGAGTTAAGTTATTTGTGTACTGCCCAATTAACTTGTAAAGATGTCCTTTGGACCAGAATCAGATTAAGGTAGGTTTTTAACTTTGGGTTGTTGATTTTTAGTGCACTTATAATGTGTTCTGTCCTCTGCTGTGCAGTACACATGGTACAGTTTTAATACAAGAGCAGATCAAATGAGTTTGATACATTTCCATATTATATAAGAGATTGTGCTTTATGGCAGTAAAGAGAAAATGGTGCAGGAGGTAAGTTTATTACACAGGAGAACATCGCATGCATATGAATGGAGTTGTTAGGCACCTGATGGCTAACAAGTTTAACAGAATAGGGAATCAGCTTAGGCCCCATGCACACGAGACGCCGTTGCAAACTCTGCTGAACACACGTTTTTAAAGACTGAAACCGGCGTTTAGAAACGCCCGTATTGCCGCAATTGCAACCGAAATTTACCTGCATTTTACCGCGTTTTACCGCATTTGCGTCTATAAGCGTTTAGTTAAGAAACATCATTCGACCCTCCCTAAGCTCAAAAAACAGTATTATTTAACCATTTCAGCCATTTTGTGAGACCAGAGTGAGTAGCAGCAGCTGAGAGAGCAGCAGTGTACTTGTATTTAGCGTATCACTTGCCACATCACCTGCCACAAGCTGTGGATTGTTCACTTGCCACGTCACCTGACACGTCACCTGACACGTCACCTGGCCACGTCACCTGCCACAAGTTGTGAATCGTCCACTTGCCACGTCACCTGGCCACGTCACCTGGCACAAGTTGTGGATTGTCCACTGGCCACGTCACCTGGCCACGTCACCTGCCACGTCACCTGGCCACGTCACCTGCCACAAGTTGTGAATTGTCCACTTGCCATGTCACCTGGACATGTCACCTGGCCATGTCACCTGGCCACCTCACCTGGCCACGTCACTTGGCCACGTCACCTGCAGCATCACTTGGCCACACCACCTGCCACAAGTTGTTGATTGTCCACTTGCCACGTCACCTGCCACGTCACCTGGCCACGTCACCTGCCACGTCACCTGGCCACGTCACCTGGCCACTTCACCTGCCACAAGTTGTGGATTGTCCACTTACCACGTCACCTGCCACGTCACCTGGCCACGTCACATGGCCACGTCACCTGCCACAAGTTGTGGATTGTCCACTTGCCACGGTACCCGCCACAAGCTGTGGATTGTCCACTTGCCACATCACCTGACACATCACCTGGCCACGTCACCTGCCACAAGTTGTGGATTGTCCACTTGCCATGTCACCTGCCACGTCACCTGCCACAAGTTGTGGATTGTCCACTTGCCACGTTACCTGCCACAAGTTGTGGATTGTCCACTTTCCACGTCACCTGCCACAAGTTGTGGATTGTCCACAATGCAATGCAAGCAATTACAGGTTTTTTATATGGTTTTTCATAATTTGGCATCATTTTTGAGATTTCTAATTTAAAAAAATAGGTCACCTTTAAAAACGCTTATAAACGAAAACGCGGCAAAACGCCGGTACCGCGTTTAGCCGCGTTTAGCGGCGTTTTGCGTCTGAAACGTGGAAAACTTTTGCGTCCTGAACCCATTTTTTTGCTTCTGAAAAAACAAGGTTAAACGCAACTGCCTAAAACCGGCAATACACGAGACTGTGTGCATAGACACATAGGATAACATTGAATGTGTTCAGGGGCAGTTGAATTTTTTTTTTACACTTTCTTCGTGAAATGGTAGGGGTACAATGTACCCCTTACCAATTCACATAGGGGGGCCGGGATCTTGGGGTCCCCTTTGTTAAAGGGGTCTTCCAGATTCCGATAAGCCCCCTGCCCACAGACCCCCACAACCATCGGGCAAGGGTTGTGGGGATGAGGCCCTTGTCAGGTTGCGTGCTCGGATAAGGGTCTGGTATGGATTTTTGGGGGACTCCATGCCATTAAAAAAAAAAATTGGGGTGGAGTTCCCCTTAAAATCCATCCCAGATCTGAAGGGCCTGGTATGGATATTTGGGGGGAACTGCACGCATTTTGTTTTAATTTGCGGTGGGGTTCCCCTTAATATCTATACCAGACCTGAAGGGCCTGGTAATTGAATTTGGGGGGACCCCCACGCTTTATTTTTTATTTTTATCAATGACTTTTCTATGTATTGCCGGGAGCCGACAATTCATTAATAGCCGCGAGTGAGTTTTAAATGACTTTTTTTCCTTCAAAAATGACATTTTGTGCAGGGACAGTTCTAAGCACGGGAAACATGCGCGACTTTACATGCATATTATACACAACCCCAGGTACGAAATTTAAAGGAAAATTTCACTTTTATTTTTTCATTTTAAGCATTATTTAAATCACTGCTCCCGTAAAAACGTCATTTAAAAAAAAAAATTTGCATTGATACATGTCTCCTGGGGCAGGACCCGGGTCCCCAAACACTTTTTAGGACAATAACTTGCATATAAGCCTTTATAATTAGCACTTTAGATTTCGAACGTTCGAGTCCATTGTATTTAATAGGGTTCTAAAGCTCACGCGAACATTCTGTCTGTTCGCAGGTTCTGGTGCGAACCGAACAGGGGGGTGTTCGGCTCATCCTTGATCACCACATATACAGGCCACTCACCTCAAAGTATGGGTCTCTGAACCAACAGACCAAATGCTCATTCCCCTCTGGGGCAAAATCCAAGAATGTACTCTCCAGGTCACTTATGTACTGTCATCAGATGGTAAATCTTTCCTTCCACAATTGCTTGGCAATCATCAATCATGTAAAAAATCAATTTAAACAGACATAGTGCTCTCTGTTTTAAACATGATCATCACATTTATTATAGTAAAAGAATTACACTCACATAAAAAGCACTGATCCCAGTGCTAGGTATAAAAGCCTCTGGTATGAATAAAAGCCTCTGAACTGGATAAAAAGCATCCCTCCGCACGTCTTAGATGGGTAAGGCAACTGACGCCACACGGTGGTCCCGTCCACACGCACGCATATCGTCCTATGACAGGACTTCCTCAGCGTAGGACGATAGAAGCAAGAAGCAATTATGCAAAAAAGATTTAAAATGAAAAAAAACATGCATATACTGCAGAGCAATAAATAACAATAATCTATTTATAGCATCCTCCCAAACACAAAACTCTGGCTGCTATTATCATATGTGATGGAGAACTTGTCAGGAGTTATCAGGCTGATAACAGAAGAACAGAGCAGGAGACAGCTACTGGACATAGGGCTTTGAAGAGAGATAAGAAAACACTGCAGATATATGTGCCTGGGTCAAATTTCATGAATCGGGTTTACATCCACTTTAAAGTGCAACAATAAAAATATTAAATATAGTCCCTAGGGGGTCCCCTTAGTCTGCCTGTAAAGTAGCACATCAGTAGCATGCATAGAACATGCTGCAGCAAAAAAATTATTTCTCAAGAAAAAAAAGAAAAAACAAGTCAAATCACATTTAAATCGATTTAATAGCTGGCACCTACCAGAAAAAAAATAAAGAAAAGATTGAGGCCCACCCCTGGATTTTAAGGGGAACCCCACGACAACATTTAAAAAAAAACAGCGCGGGATCCTCCCAAAAATGTATACCAGATCTCGCTCACCCCAAAGCACCTTGTCCTCATGTTAATGGGGACAGGGGTCTCTTCCCCACAACCCTGGGCTGTGATTGTGGGGGTATGCAGGCATGGGGCTTATTGGAATCTGGAAGCCCTCTTTAACAAGGGGGCCCCATATCCTGCCCCCCTCATGTGAATGAGTATGGGGGACAAAGTAACCCTTACCCATTCACCAAAAAGTGTCAAAAAGGAATAAAAAAACTGTCCCCCGATGTAAATCCATTGACAATCATGCCGCCTGCTGCACCCTAAAAAAATAAGTGCTCTGCACTCATTGACGGCCAACTGCTGAATGCCCCCTCTGCCCTCTTACAGTTCTTATATAGGTGAGGGCGGAGCCACCTGGCAGCGTCACCTGGTGGCACCACCCACTTGTGACATTACAGATTGATGCATGCTGGGTCAGTGACATCACCAGGTTGCCCCACCCATACCTATATAAGGACTGCCAAACGGCAGAGGAGGCTTTTACTATTTTTATTTTTTTTATTCAGCTGTAAGTGGGGAAGCCCAATAACAGCTGATGACTCATCGGTTGTTCAGGACACTGCGGCCGGCTTCCTGGCCCCGCTCCTTAACAACCAGCTTTTACTGCGCCCTGACTGGGCAAAGCTTTGCCCAATCAGGACACAGAATGCACTGTGCAGTACACAGTGAATTGCAGGATGTTCGGCAGGGCGAACACCCGCCGAACACCCTGCAAATTCGAGTGTTCCCTGAACGGCGGAAACAGCCAATGTTCGGCCCGAACGGCTCGCCCAACTCAACATCTCTGGATGGTGAGTAAATGGGCAATCTACTAAACAAGCTCTTGTTGTTTCTCCAGCAATTTTCCCAGTCAACTCTTGAGGCTGAGAATTGTAAATTGTGTTATTGGTGCTTGGTGCACCTTAAAAGACAACAAATTATTGTAGGTGTCTTCTTCAGGACCTCAGCTATATGTATTAGCCGCATTACCAGCTTTAGAAAAGTCAAAATTGAAACATAATTTAAAAAAATGTCCATATGCATCAAATTCTACCTTAAAAAGAAAGATTTTTTTTTATCTGTAGCAGATCCAGGGGAAGGCATAAAGTAAAGGTTTACTGTGTTGTAGGAACATTTGGAAATGTTAATTGTGCCTAAGCAGTAGGCTTGTGCAATTCGTTTCGTAACGAATTGAAATTCGTCCGAATTTAGCAACTTTCGGACATTCGGAAGCATTCGAATTTCCGAACAAAGCAATTACGAATAAGACCGAATCCGAAATAAATTATACCGCAAATAGCGAATGCCCGAATGTCTTCGGCATAATTCGTTATGAAAAAGTTACGAATGTACGAATCCATACGAAGCACAATAACACTCACTCTGCTCTGCTCTCTGCTTCTCCCACACCGTGCTGAACTCCCTCTCAAAATGGTGTACAGGGGCGGAGGTTATAGCCGCATGTAAAAAACGAAAGTAAAATACGAGATTTTGAATCCATTCGAAGCACAATAACACTCTGCTCTGCTCTCTGCTTCTCCCTCACCGTGCTGAACCCTCTCAAAATGGTGTACAGGGGCGGAGCCTATAGCCGCATGTAAAAAACGAAAGTAAAATACGAGATTTCGAATCGTTACAAATAACCGCTATGTATTTAGAAAAGTACAAATCCATTCGAAGCACATTAGGCATAATAGGCAGCGTCGTTGTGAGAGAGACACGGAAAATTACGAATCAACGAACCCAAAAAAAGTTACGAAAGTAGGAGTTGTGTCCAGAATCAACGAAAAACAACGTACTCTACCGAAAGTACGAATTATAAAGCAACAAAAAATTCAACAAAAAATGTCGCTTGCAAAAATACGAATGAGTCCGAACACGAAAAATCCCGTCTAGCAAAATTACGAATGATTACGAATCAACAGGACCGGAAAGAAACGAACCGAAACGGAACAAATTTTTCCGTTGTGCACAAGTCTACCAAGCAGTAGACATGTGCATTTCGTTTCGTTCCGAATCGAAATTCGGACGAATTTTTCATTATTCGGACATTCGGATGCATCCGAATTACCGAATTACAATACTAACGAATTTAACCAAATCCGAATTTTTTCGAATCTAAAAATATTTTTGACCCGACTTTGGGTCCATGTATCTCGGGGTTCCTTGGTTATAGAAACACTCATGGCAGGTGTTGTGGTAAGTGGACAATGACATACAGCATATGTACTTGCCTTGCGATCGACATCCGTGACAGCCATTTCACATCTTTTTTTTATGTGACAGATGTATATAAGTAAGTAAATAACCTTCTTCCAAAATTTATAATTCAAATAGAAAAGATTAGAACAGAATAGAAAAAAAATATAATTTAGAAGAATAAAATAGAAAGAATATACAACCATCTTCTGAAATTCGAATTTCGAATAGAATAAATTTGAATTTCGAATAGTATGAATTCAAATTTTTTAATTAATTAATTAATTTTAACTTTGGATAGAAAAGATTATAATAAAATAGAAAATAGACTAGAAAAACAATAACCCCAAATTTGGGGTTTCTATCACCAAGTAACCCCGAGATACATGGACCCAAATTCGGGTCACAAAATATTTTCGAATCCGGTTGAAATAGTTTCAAATGCAGTTGAAATAATTTCGAATCATGTTGATACTATTTCAACCGGATTCGAAAATATTTTGCGACCCGACTTTGGGTCCATGTATTTTGGGGTTACTTGGTGATAGAAACCCAAAATTTGGAGATGTTGTAGTGCTAGTTCTTCCGTGTTTGCATACCAAATTTGGGGTTTCTATCACTAAGTGACCCCGAGATACGTGGACCCAAAGTCGGGTCGCAAAATGTCAAGCACTTTACTGGAGCAGAGAATGACATTTTGCGACCCGATTTTGGGGCCACATATCTCGGGGCCACTTGTAGCTAGAAACCCCAAATTGGGTATGCAAACACAGTAGAATTAGCACTACAACATCTCCAAATTTTGGGTTTCTATCACCAAGTAACTCCAAAATACATGGACCCAAAGTCGGGTCGCAAAATATTTTCGAATCCGGTTGAAATAGTATCAACATGATTCGAAATTATTTCAACTGCATTTGAAACTATTTCAACCGGATTCGAAAATATTTTGTGACCCGAATTTGGGTCCATGTATCTCGGGGTTACTTGGTGATAGAAACCCCAAATTTGGGGTTATTGTTTTTTCTAGTCTATTTTCTATTTTGTTATAATCTTTTCTATCCAAAGTTAAAATTAATTAATTAATTAAAAAATTTGAATTCATACTATTCGAAATTCAAATTTATTCTATTCGAAATTCGAATTTCAGAAGATGGTTGTATATTCTTTTTATTTTATTCTTCTAAATTATATTTTTTTTCTATTCTGTTCTAATCTTTTCTATTTGAATTATAAATTTTGGAAGAAGGTTATTTACTTACTTATATACATCTGTCACATAAAAAAAAAGATGTGAAATGGCTGTCACGGATGTCGATCGCAAGGCAAGTACATATGCTGTATGTCATTGTCCACTTGCCACAACACCTGCCACGAGTGCCACGTGACCGGCCACGAGTGCCACGTGACCGGCCACGAGTGCCACGTGAACGGCCACGAGTGTCACGTGACCTGCCACGTGACCTGCCACGAGTGCCACGTGAACGGCCACGAGTGTCACGTGACCTGCCACGTGACCAAGTTGTGGATTGTCCACTTGCCACGTCACCTGCCACAAGTTATGGGGTTCCTAGCACCAAGTGACCCCCAGATATGGGCGATATGTCAAGTACTTTTCTGCAGCAGAGAATGACATTTTGTGACCCGACTTTGGGGCCACGTATCTCGGGGCCACTTATAGCTAGAAACCCCAAATTTGGTATGCAAACACAATAGAACTAGCATTACAACGGGGTTACTTGTTGATAGAAACCCCAAATTTGGGGTTATTGTAGTGCCAGTTGTAATGTGTTTGCATACCAAATATTTTGGGATTTCTAGCTATAAGTGGCCCCGAGATACGTGGCCTCAAAGTCGGGTCACAAAATTTAATTCTCTGCTGCAGAAAAGCACTTGTCAGATCGCCCATATCTGGGGGTCACTTGGTGCTAGGAACCCCATAACTTGTGGCAGGTGACGTGGCAAGTGGACAATCCACAACTAGGTCACGTGGCAGGTCACGTGGCACTCGTGGCCGTTCACGTGGCACTCGTGGCACCGTGGCCGGTGTCGTGGCACTCGTGGCCGGTGTCGTGGCACTCATGGCAGGTGTTGTGGTAAGTGGACAATGACATACAGCATATGTACTTGCCTTGCGATCGACATCCGTGACAGCCATTTCACATCTTTTTTTTATGTGACAGATGTATATAAGTAAGTAAATAACCTTCTTCCAAAATTTATAATTCAAATAGAAAAGATTAGAACAGAATAGAAAAAAAATATAATTTAGAAGAATAAAATAGAAAGAATATACAACCATCTTCTGAAATTCGAATTTCGAATAGAATAAATTTGAATTTCGAATAGTATGAATTCAAATTTTTTAATTAATTAATTAATTTTAACTTTGGATAGAAAAGATTATAATAAAATAGAAAATAGACTAGAAAAACAATAACCCCAAATTTGGGGTTTCTATCACCAAGTAACCCCGAGATACATGGACCCAAATTCGGGTCACAAAATATTTTCGAATCCGGTTGAAATAGTTTCAAATGCAGTTGAAATAATTTCGAATCATGTTGATACTATTTCAACCGGATTCGAAAATATTTTGCGACCCGACTTTGGGTCCATGTATTTTGGGGTTACTTGGTGATAGAAACCCAAAATTTGGAGATGTTGTAGTGCTAGTTCTTCCGTGTTTGCATACCAAATTTGGGGTTTCTATCACTAAGTGACCCCGAGATACGTGGACCCAAAGTCGGGTCGCAAAATGTCAAGCACTTTACTGGAGCAGAGAATGACATTTTGCGACCCGATTTTGGGGCCACATATCTCGGGGCCACTTGTAGCTAGAAACCCCAAATTTGGTATGCAAACACAGTAGAATTAGCACTACAACATCTCCAAATTTTGGGTTTCTATCACCAAGTAACCCCAAAATACATGGACCCAAAGTCGGGTCGCAAAATATTTTCGAATCCGGTTGAAATAGTATCAACATGATTCGAAATTATTTCAACTGCATTTGAAACTATTTCAACCGGATTCGAAAATATTTTGTGACCCGAATTTGGGTCCATGTATCTCGGGGTTACTTGGTGATAGAAACCCCAAATTTGGGGTTATTGTTTTTTCTAGTCTATTTTCTATTTTATTATAATCTTTTCTATCCAAAGTTAAAATTAATTAATTAATTAAAAAATTTGAATTCATACTATTCGAAATTCAAATTTATTCTATTCGAAATTCGAATTTCAGAAGATGGTTGTATATTCTTTTTATTTTATTCTTCTAAATTATATTTTTTTTCTATTCTGTTCTAATCTTTTCTATTTGAATTATAAATTTTGGAAGAAGGTTATTTACTTACTTATATACATCTGTCACATAAAAAAAAAGATGTGAAATGGCTGTCACGGATGTCGATCGCAAGGCAAGTACATATGCTGTATGTCATTGTCCACTTGCCACAACACCTGCCACGAGTGCCACGTGACCGGCCACGAGTGCCACGTGACCGGCCACGAGTGCCACGTGAACGGCCACGAGTGTCACGTGACCTGCCACGTGACCTGCCACGAGTGCCACGTGAACGGCCACGAGTGTCACGTGACCTGCCACGTGACCAAGTTGTGGATTGTCCACTTGCCACGTCACCTGCCACAAGTTATGGGGTTCCTAGCACCAAGTGACCCCCAGATATGGGCGATATGTCAAGTACTTTTCTGCAGCAGAGAATGACATTTTGTGACCCGACTTTGGGGCCACGTATCTCGGGGCCACTTATAGCTAGAAACCCCAAATTTGGTATGCAAACACAATAGAACTAGCATTACAACGGGGTTACTTGTTGATAGAAACCCCAAATTTGGGGTTATTGTAGTGCCAGTTGTAATGTGTTTGCATACCAAATATTTTGGGATTTCTAGCTATAAGTGGCCCCGAGATACGTGGCCTCAAAGTCGGGTCACAAAATTTAATTCTCTGCTGCAGAAAAGCACTTGTCAGATCGCCCATATCTGGGGGTCACTTGGTGCTAGGAACCCCATAACTTGTGGCAGGTGACAATCCACAACTTGGTCACGTGGCACTCGTGGCCGGTCACGTGGCACTCGGACAATGACATACAGCATATGTACTTGCCTTGCGATCGACATCCATGACAGCCATTTCACATCTTTTTTTTATGTGACAGATGTATATAAGTAAGTAACTAACCATCTTTCAAAATTTATAATTCAAATAGAAAAGATTAGAACAGAATAGAAAAAATATATAATTTAATAGAATAAAATAGAAAGAATATGCAACCATCTTATGAAATTCGAATTTCGAATAGAATACATTTTAATTTCGAACAGTAGGAATTAAAAAAAATGTAATTAATTAATTTTAACTTTGGATAGAATAGATTAGAATAGAAATAGAGAATACACTAGAAAAACAATAGAATAGAATAGAATATAGATACTATCTATTTCATGTTTAATTTTTTTTGCAGATTACTATTTTTTACATAAGATCTCCTGCAGACTATTAGCATTTATTTTATTTTTTTAGCAGATCTCCTGTAGACTATTAACAGCCATTTCACTTCTTTTTTTTTTGCAGATCTCCTGCAGACTGTTAGAATCAATTTCATTTTTTTTTCAAAGTCGGGTCGCAAAATATTTTCGAATCTGCTTTAAATAGTATCAACATGATTCGAAATTATTTCAACCGCATTTAAAACTATTTCAACCGCATTTGAAACTATTTCAACTGGATTCAAAAATATTTTGCGACCCGACTTTGGGTCCACGTATCTCGGGATTAGTTGGCGATAGAAACCCCAAATTTGGGGATGTTGTAGTGCTAGTTCTCCTGTGTTTGCATACCAATTTTGGGGTTTCTATCACTAAGTGACCCCGAGAAACGTGGACCCAAAATCGGGTCGCAAAATGTCAAACACTTTTCTGCAGCAGAGAATGACATTTTGCAACCCGAATTTTGGGCCACATATCTCGGGGCCACTTGTAGCTAGAAACCCCAAATTTGGTATGCAAACACAGTAGAACTAGCACTATAACATCTCCAAATTTGGGGTTTCTATTACTAAGTGACCCTGAGATACGTGGACCCAAAGTCGGGTCGCAAAATATTTTCGAATCCGGTTGAAATAGTTTCAAATGCGGTTGAAATAATTTCGAATCATGTTGAAATAATTTCGAATCATGTTGAAATAATTTCGAATCCAGTAGAAATATTTTCGAATTCGGTTGAAATATTTTCGAATGCGACCGATTTTCGAATTCGGTCGAAAACAAAACGAAATCCGAAAACGAATTTAACAAATTTAACGAATCTAACTAAACGAAATTAATTAATTAACGAATTAAAACGAAACGAAACGAAACAAATTTTTTCCTTTTGCACATGTCTACTAAGCAGTACAAGACATTTTGTCTTGGATTCCTTATAATAAAAAAAAACTAGAACTTCATGGCTTGTAAGTGAGCGTAGGCCATCCTATACCTGCAGCCTCATAGCTATATATTTAAAGTATCAGATTTAAAGCACTGCTGCTTCTAAATGCTAGTCTCAGAAAATTTTGAGTGAGATTTGGTGATGCTGCTATCTTTACTAGAGACTTGGACATGAGTAAGCAAAACCCTGCTAGAGAAATAGGAGGGAGTTAAATAAGGCATTTGCAATGCATTTCTGGTCATGTAAATATCGTTGTAAACCTTGCTTTAAATTTTTGAAACCCGTGCTACATTTTCGTTATTAGTATTGATGCGTGTATCAGTTTCATGTAGGTTTTTTTTTTTTTTTGCTTTTACTGTCTGTTGCTACTGTTGCATCAAATTCATAAAGAAATACCATATCAGTAATAAGAAAAGTGGAAATTTATAAAAATACTTCTACTATGATGGTTGTGTTGCATTTGTTGGTATTGTTTCACACCTTTGAGACAACTCTGCAACAAAATACCATGTAGAACTACAGTATATATAATATAATATATATATGTAGCGGGGTCTTCAAAGTTAGTGGGATACACCTGGGGGTAGAGAGACCCAGGTGTGTAATTATGTCAGGGATTAGACACCTTTTTGTTATTCGTGGAGGATTGGGTGGTGCAATATTCTCCTTGGCCTGTGGGTGGCGACGTACCTACAGGCTCGAGGTAGAATCACTACCACAGTGCTACCCTTTTTGTCCCTTCCTGGAGATGGTACGGCTGGGGCGGGGAACCCGCCGTGGTGTCGATGGGAGGAGATAAAAGGGGGAGACGCCCTCGCCACGAGGTCTTTTGGGGGGGATCATCTCTTCACGTACCGAGGCGCCCTCGGCCTGGGTGCGGGCGGTTCAAGGTTCCGGCCTGGGCACCCTAGGCCTGGCCGGAATGAAGCTGGAGTTGGAGTCCATCCCAGGCACCTTCAGCCTGGGGTGAGGTATTTTGTAGGAGGCTTGGGACCTGGTGACTTCGACCGGGTCCCGCGAGGGTGAAGTGATTCCAGGGTGCCCCTTGCGAGGGGACCCGCATCTGAGGTGAGGAGGCTGGGGAGGTCACCCGTCTGAAGACTCCGGAGCAGTGTCAACCCGGTGACGGACGGGCCTCCGGTAACTCCCTTGGAGGGTCATCTTCCCCTGATAGGGGCCGCAGCGCAGCGAAGTTGTTCTAATCAAGACTCCTGCAACCCCTGGTCATAGCACAGGGGGTGTAGGGACTACAATCTGGATAGTGCCTCGGCCTGCTCATTCCACCGTATCCTGCCATATATTGTTTGTTGTGGAGCTACGGAATAAAACTAACAGTTGGACTGTGATCGGTGTATGGACTCTGTTGATGGGAGCAAAGGGAGATTCCAGCATAGCAGGGCTAAGTTCCGCAACCCAATGCACATTTGGCCCGAGGAAGATATTGATACTGGCCTTCACCTCACCCACAGCCATGGGGAGGACATGGGCCGTAGCGCACCTCACTCTCGAAACCCAGATACCCCTAGACAAGAGCTTTCGGACAACCGATAAACATGTGAAGGGGGTGAGGCCGCTACACGTGGGGGCTCGTGAGTCCGGGATGAAATGTGTATTGACCCTGAGGTTTGGAACGGCTTTGTCTGGACTTTGCTGCCCGGAGGAGGTCCGAGCAGGTCGGCCATGTGATTGGCCAAAGTGCGTCCCTGTGCTCGAAGTCGTGGAAATTTCTCTGAAAAACCGGGAGAGGCCCATGCAGAAAGAGCGGGAAGAGGGAGGAGTCCAGCCGTGTGACGTACTACATGTGGGGACCTTTGCTGCACTGCGCCACGAGGCACCCCGTGACTGTACAATTCGTGGGCGGAGGCTGGCGGAAGCCCGCGAAAGTGTGCAAGTCGTGGGAGGAGTCTGGCCACGTGTGGAGATACATGTGGAGACTCCGGCGCGAGGTGAGCGCGTGATGGAACAGCAGGTGGTCGGGATGGCCTCAAGCTCCCCGTGGATGCCGGTACCTTACCCCACGAAAATGACTGCATTTGCTGCGCCCATTACAGACACGGGGATAAGGCTCAGGCCTCGAGGACAGTTGGCTCTGTATTCATGCAGAGACACGGAGGCCCTCGGTGTGATCTGTCCCGGATGCTCGGGACTGGTGGTCCAACTAAAGCCATTCGGGCGATGTGAGGCATGCAAGGAGTTCCTTTTTGAGGTTGAACCACACACGGAAAGGCCCCGGGCCCTACGCCTCAACTGCATCACAGGAACCGCCACTCCGGAGGGAGAGATCAAAGCCTTTGCGGAGTTTCCTGTGCGCGCTGACCAGGGCGATGAGACTGCCCAATCAGAGACTGAGAGAGGAAAATCCGAGGACGCTGCTTCGGTCACTACAGACTCCCTACTCCCACCTCCGAAGAGGAAAGTCAGCCTGGTACATGCATCCTATGGTCGTGGTCGAGCTTCACCCCGCCGCTTGCCTGGCCTGGATGGCGCCGGTAGAGAAGAGAGTCCCGGACATCCCAGTTCTTCAGAAGGTCCAGGTGAGCCAGGGGCTGGGACTGTGGTGTTGGTTGGAGGTGTCGGGGGTCCACCGTCGGTGGAGCCTGCAAGGGAGGGTAGCCTTCCGTCTACTAGAGACTACCTTCCCGCTGAGATGTATGACACCTCCGACCTAGAGTCATTGTCAGACTGTGGGGATGACGGAGAGATAGACGAACTGTTTCACCGGAAGGGCTGGGACAGACGCCCACTACCTGTGCTGAGTAAACCGCAGGATTCCCCCATGTCCATAGAAGACAGTACGCTCCGGGTGAAGGCCCCGGAGTTCCCGAGGAAATCTAGTCCTCCGACCAACTTTCCTCATTCAACTACATCACCCGCTCTGATGGTGGGGATGCAGCATGCTTCGTTGCGGGCACCAAAGACAAAGCAACCCGAGATGGTGAAGGTACCTCGGCACCCGGAGGCCATCGTGCAGCCAGGAGAAGGTGAGCGAGATGTGATGCCGCCTCTAGCCAGGTTGCAGAGACTTTTCTCCCAGAGAGTCGCCCGTGAATATGGGTGGGAGTACCCCTACTTGCCTCGGGACTTATTGTATGAAGTCGAGGTCCTGCGACCAAGGTGGTATGGCGAGTTTGTATGGGAAAAGCTTAAAGTACCCCATGCCAGGCGATACCTGTCATGTTCACCGCCTGTGTCTAAAAAGTTCAAGGACTGCAGAGCTGATTGGAGACTTGGGCGCCATATTCATGCCGATAAGGTGCTCATCTGCAGGAAAGAAGGAGAGGATGTAGAGTATTCGTTGGAAGTGTTTGACGGGCACCTGAAGCCCCTGTTTCTGCCGGATCCAAGGTTCTAATTATAGGAGAAGTGAGCTCCTATCTTGTTGCTGTTGAAATTTTCTGGAAGAGACATTCCCAGACGCCTAGAACTGTGCCCTACTTTTGTTTTGATTTGGGCTTTTCTTTTACTCACTGGAGACTTGGGAGCTGTTGTTTTTTCTCCCTTTTCTTCATGTGCCAAAGGCAGAGACTTTTGGGGTAGAGTCAGAGTAGGAAAGCAGGAAGAATGAAGATCTCATCAAGTGTCATTACCGCAGCGCTGTCACCAGGTGGCAGTGTTGTGCAACGGTTGTTTGAAATGTTACACATGCATTACTTACTTATTGGAGTGAGTGGGTCTCTCGGCTGACGGACCCACTCATGCCAAGTTAACACAGAGTGTTAGGATGTGTTTTTTTATTTTATTTCCCTTCTGCAGGAGATTCGTCGGTCAAGACTACTGAGTATGGGGTGGTTCTTAGACAGTGACGGGAGGGATTGTATATGTGTACATGACAGATGTTTTATACAAAAGTTTTAATGTTTTATAGTTCCCTTTCCCTGGAGCAGGTCTTGGCACACACAGTATCCAAAATTTGAGGGATAGCCTCTGGGGCCCACTTCATGTCACCACTCCTTGGGAGACATGGGTGTGCACCTGACGCTGGGGACCAGCGTCAAATCACAAGGGGGAGTGTGTAGCGGGGTCTTCAAAGTTAGTGGGATACACCTGGGGGTAGAGAGACCCAGGTGTGTAATTATGTCAGGGATTAGACCCCTTTTTGTTATTCGTGGAGGATTGGGTGGTGCAATATTCTCCTTGGCCTGTGGGTGGCGACGTACCTACAGGCTCGAGGTAGAATCACTACCACAGTGCTACCCTTTTTGTCCCTTCCTGGAGATGGTACGGCTGGGGCGGGGAACCCGCCGTGGTGTCGATGGGAGGAGATAAAAGGGGGAGACGCCCTCGCCACGAGGTCTTTTGGGGGGGGATCATCTCTTCACGTACCGAGGCGCCCTCGGCCTGGGTGCGGGCGGTTCAAGGTTCCGGCCTGGGCACCCTAGGCCTGGCCGGAATGAAGCTGGAGTTGGAGTCCATCCCAGGCACCTTCAGCCTGGGGTGAGGTACTTTGTAGGAGGCCTGGGACCTGGTGACTTCGACCGGGTCCCGCGAGGGTGAAGTGATTCCAGGGTGCCCCTTGCGAGGGGACCCGCATCTGAGGTGAGGAGGCTGGGGAGGTCACCCGTCTGAAGACTCCGGAGCAGTGTCAACCCGGTGACGGACGGGCCTCCGGTAACTCCCTTGGAGGGTCATCTTCCCCTGATAGGGGCCGCAGCGCAGCGAAGTTGTTCTAATCAAGACTCCTGCAACCCCTGGTCATAGCACAGGGGGTGTAGGGACTACAATCTGGATAGTGCCTCGGCCTGCTCATTCCACCGTATCCTGCCATATATTGTTTGTTGTGGAGCTACGGAATAAAACTAACAGTTGGACTGTGATCGGTGTATGGACTCTGTTGATGGGAGCAAAGGGAGATTCCAGCATAGCAGGGCTAAGTTCCGCAACCCAATGCACATTTGGCCCGAGGAAGATATTGATACTGGCCTTCACCTCACCCACAGCAATGGGGAGGACATGGGCCGTAGCGCACCTCACTCTCGAAACCCAGATACCCCTAGACAAGAGCTTTCGGACAACCGATAAACATGTGAAGGGGGTGAGGCCGCTACATATATATATATATATATATATATATAAAAGGAAGCTAGGTAATTTCATCAAGTGCAGTGGACAGATGCTCAGGTTTCCATCTATTACCAAGTCTGCCACTACCCTCCCCTGACTTTGGAGATATACTCATCGGGTTGATTTACTAAAGGCAAATAGACTGTGCACTTTGCAAAGTGCATTTGCCCTCTGAAAGTGCAGTTGTTTCAGAGCTTAGTAAACAAGGTAAGCCTTCCCTTTGCAAAGAGTACCCAATCAAGTGCAAGGAAAATTAAAAAAAAATAACATTTTTGCTTGCACATGATTGGATGATGGAAATCAGCAAAGCTTCTGCTCACTTAACAAGCTTCTGCTCATTTAACTGCACTTTGCAGAGTGCACAGTCTTTTTGCCTTTAGTAAATCAACCCCATTATGTCTACCATGTATAGTTAGGTGGAATGTTTTTTTTTTTATTATTTTTTTGTTTTTTAATAAAGGACTTTTCCGACGCGGTCTGTGTATTTTTTTACAATTTTTTACACTTTTTTTGTGAAATGGTAGTGGTACAATGTACCCCATTACCAATTCACAAAGGGGGGGGGCTGGGATCTGGGGGTCCCCTTTGTTAAAGGGGTCTTCCAGATTCCGATAAGCCCCCTGCCCGCAGACCCCCCCCAAACAACCGGGCAAGGGTTGTGGGGACGAGGCCCTTGTCCCCATCAACATGGGGACATCCTCCCCATGTTGAGGGCATGTGACCTGGTACGGTTCAGGAGGGGGGGCGCTCTCTCTCGTCCCCCCTCTTTTCCTGCGGCCTGCCAGGTTGCGTGCTCGGATAAAGGGTCTGGTCTGGATTTTTGGGGGATTTCCAGGCAATTTTTTTTTAAATTTGGGGTGGAGTTCCCCTTAAAATCCATACCAGACCTGAAGGGCCTGGTATGGGTATTTGGGGGAACTGCACGCATTTTTTTTTAAATTTGCGGCAGGGTTCCCCTTAATATCCATACCAGACCTGAAGGGCCTGGTAATTGAATTTGGGGGAACCCCCACGCATTTTATTTTTTTTAATCAATGACTTTTCTATGTATTGCCGGGAGCCGACAATTCATTATAGCCGCGAGTGAGTTTTAAATTACTTTTTTTCCTTCAGAAATGACACTTTGTCCAGGGACAGTTCTAAACACGGGAAACAAGCGCTGCTTTACAGGCATACTATACACACACCCTAGGTACGAAATTTAAAGGAATATTTCACTTTTATTGTTTCACTTTAAGCATTATTAAAATCACTGCTCCCGAAAAAACGGGTCCCCAAACACTTTTTATGACAATAACTTGCATATAAGCCTTTAAAATTAGCACTTTAGATTTCTCCCATAGACTTTTCGAATTTGCTGCGAACACCCCAAATTGTTCGCTGTTCGGCGAACGGGCGAACAGGCAATGTTCGACTCGAACTCAAAGCTCATCCCTACATCCTATATGTATTGCTCACGCACAATGTGGTAATATTATAATGATATTTACCCAGGAGTGTGTTGAACAAGAAATAGTGGTAATCTGATGGTCATTTTTAAGGGAGTCATTTTCTTCTCCCCATCTGGACAAAGGCTAATAAAGTAGGGTGACGTCCCTTTAAATAATTTCAGTAGGTTGTACTACTGAATATAAACAGTGAAAAATATCTGCGCTAGTGGTGAAGTGAAATGTATATATAAATGTAAATGAATAAATAGCAGCTAGCACAGTCTGTAGATGACAAACACAAATAATAAAGTCCAAAATGCAGCGCTATATAAAAAAAAATATATATATGTAGTGAAAAAAGTCCAAAGCATTGAAACCAATCAATATTGGATAAACGTGAAAATGATGTAGTCCCACCACCAAACTTCAGTGTGCAAAAAAGGATTTTAAAGCACACCACACCAACGTGCTCACAATCTGCTTACCAGAAAGTGGAAATAAGTAGACAATGTATTCAACTGATGTAGAGGGTCAAACGGTGACAGCAGAAACTCCAAATCAGGTATTCATAGGAAATACCAACATCAAGGAAATTTCCAAATCTCAGCAGGCGAATAAAGATGTTGAGCAAATCTCAGCCAGTAAATTTTACCCAATGTAGAGAAAAAAAGGCAGCATGGTGAAGCCCATAGGTAAAAGGCAAAAACATTTATTGTAGTCTACTTACAAATAGCAGAAAAACATCAAGGCATGTAAAATAACAGTTCCGCGGCTCTCAGCGTGCTTGCATCAGCCAGCCTGACATGTTTCATCCTATGTGGATATCATCAGAGGCGTGGCCAATGATACAAGCACGCCCACATAAATACCTAAAAAACTAGTCCTGCTAACCAATGACAGAACAGCATGACTAAACAGCTGAAGTAATCAGAGACATAATACAAACATTGGCCGCACCTACACAGTGCAGACAAGCTGATATTGAAATTCCAATTCATTGCAAATACGCCAAACAGCGATAATTACCTTAGAAATAACAGGAACTATTGGATAATAAACATTGAGTTCCCGGGAGAGACAAACTGACTCTTCATCACCCGGAAATAGATGAAAACTCCTATTCTAATAGGAGAAAGATCTTATTGTGTGGACGTCCATATCTGGTCCGCGGAGCCAGCCGCCGGAACCGGAACTGACGTCAGTGGAGCGCAAGCAATGAAACAATGCGCTCCACACACAAAAGACATCCACTTCCGGTTTAACGTCCATATCCGGTCAGCGGAGCCAGCCGCCGGAACCGGAAATGACGTCAGTGGGGCGCAAACAATGAGGCAATGCGCTCCACACACGAAAGACATTCACTTCCGGTTAGCGTATTCAATCGCCAAAACCGGAAGTGATGTCAGTAAAGCGCAGACATTGGATAGATGCGCTCTCCAATGAAATCAAGGACATGTAGGTAGAGCAAAACTGAATTAGCCGTGTGACCAGCTACTCATGTGGATAGGATATTAATAAATAATACTAAACAAGTATATGTATATGTCCCCACACGTGGATCACAAAAGAGGGTATCTGGCTGGATGGAGGAAAAAGGGGGGAGGCTCACAACCGCCAAAAAATCTCTGATATCCAAATGTGGAGAGAAGGGGGAATGTGCCCCCTAGTGAAAAAATGACATGATTACACATATACATCTCAAAACAATCAAAGAAATATATACAAACAAAAGTACTGTATAATCAATTTGGTGTTTCGAATATTAAAATCACAGAAACATAATTTAATGAAAAAAAATGGGATAAAAAGGGGAAAATATATAAAAAAAACAATAAAAATAAAAAAAATAAAAAAATGTGACTGTGTATGTGTACACACCCTGCCCACTGGTGGCATGAACCACATTACACAGACATTAACTATTATTGATAAAACAATTCACATCCCAATCGACATTCATGCCGAAAGGGGTGTAACATTTAAGATCAAATATCCAGCGAGTTTCAAGCCTGGAAATCTCTTGCTTGGACATACTCACCCGCCAATGAGGGTTGAAACGGTCAATGGCCAAAAAAGTGGTGCCTTTAGGATTCTTTTTATGACACTCCAGATAGTGTCTAGACACCGTGTGTTTAGGGAAACCTTTCCTAATGTTCGTGATATGTTCATTAACACGAACATGCATCGCACGCGTAGTGCGTCCTACGTACTGAAGGCCGCAAGGACAAGTTAGGAGGTAAACCACGTTCAAAGATGTGCAGGTGATGAAGGTGTTAATATCATAAACCCTGCCAGTGGTATGAGAATTGAACTGGCATATTTTTCTCCTCCTGTCTTTATTAATGGCACATACATTGCAATTATGACATGGATGATACCCTTTAGATTTCTGGAAAAACGATACTCTGTTAGGAGCATCCAGAATGTTAGGAGAAACTTGAAGCTTAAGGGGAGGAACGCCCCTAAAAACTATCTGGGGTCGATCAGGAAGAACCGGACCCAGAAATTTGTCATTTTTCAAAACGCTCCAATGTTTGGAAAAAATCTTCTTAATATCACCATATTGTTGTGAAAAAGTAGTAACCATGGCAAAATTGTACTTGACATTCGAGGGTGCCTTAACTTTGCTCTGAAGAATAGAGGTCCGATCAATGTTATTTACTTCATCGATTACCGTGTCAAGGTCACTACTTCGATAGCCCTTTTCTATAAATCTCTTCTTCAAAATGTTAGCCTGCAAAATGAAGTCCTCTCTCAAGGTACAGTTTCGCCTCAAGCGAAGAAATTGGCTTTTAGGGACAGATTTTAACCAAGAGGGGTGATGGCAACTACCCTGTCCAATGTAGCCATTGCGATCCGTACTTTTGAAAAAGGTGAACATGTGAAAAGCACCATTCATAACCCGGATGTTTAGATCTAGGAAATTGATGTTATCGGTGCTCATCACAAAATCCAACACAATTCCCAACGAATTAACATTAAGATACTGCATAAAGGAAGTGAGAGACGCCATGTCCCCATCCCATAGGAGGAGGATGTCGTCTATGTAGCGACCCCAAAAGATCAACTCTGGTCTCCTGTTGGTATAGACGACATCCTCCTCCCATTTGGCCATAAAAAGATTGGCCATACTGGGCGCAAATTTAGCGCCCATAGTGACCCCTCTGTTCTGGAGGTAGTGAGTCCCCCCAAACCAGAAGTAATTATGGGTCATGGCATATCTCAGTAGATCCAAACTGAATTCCTGTTGGGACCTAATCAATTCAAAGTCCCTTCCAAGGAAAGTCTCCACAGCTCCCAGCCCATCAGAATGGGAGATGATGGTGTAGAGGGAGGCCACATCGGCGGTGGCCAAGATGTAGCCATCCCTCCACTCCAAACCCTCAAAAGTTCGGATCACTTGTGCAGAGTCCTTAATATAGGATGGAGTACCAGAGACTAAGGGCTGTAGAAATCCATCTATATATTTCCCAATACGTGAAGTGACAGAGTCTAACCCGCTAATGATGGGCCTTCCAGGGGGGTTAATTAAGCTCTTATGTACCTTAGGAAGGAAATACATAACTGGCTTTCTGGGAGCCAGCGGAATCAAAAAATCCTTCTCTTTTTTATTTAAAAGGTTATTCACATAACCCTTCTCTACAAGGGATGTGAGTTCCCGTTTATATTTAAAAATGGGATCGTGGTTTAATGGTAAATAGGTTTCAGTATCTGATAATATTCTTTCCATTTCTGAAATATAAGCACTTTTGTCCATCAGCACTATCCCTCCCCCCTTGTCGGCAGGATGGACAATGATGTCACTTCTCTCCTTCAGGGATTTTAATCCATCACGAAAGCGAGAGTCCTGATAGTTTCTCTTAATTTTTAATTGGTCAAGATCTTTCAGGACAAGTTCCTTAAAAACTGAAACGGATGGGGGTATAAACCCAGGTGGGTTAAAAAGAGAGGCATTAGCAAGCCCGGAATGTCTCACTCCATTGGTATCCTCCAAAGAAGTAGCAACTTTCTGGGTCAAAAAATATCTTTTAATGTTGACCTTACGAATATATTTTTGAATATCCATAAATGCTCCAAATTTATTCAAGGGTTTATCCGGGGCAAATTTCAATCCATGACCCAACACAAATTTCTCATTATCTGTGAGTATCTGCTTACTAAGTTTAAAGATGCCGGCATCCCTTACA
Organism: Rana muscosa; assembly: GCA_029206835.1. Taxonomy (NCBI): domain Eukaryota; kingdom Metazoa; phylum Chordata; class Amphibia; order Anura; family Ranidae; genus Rana; species Rana muscosa. The sequence goes on from CM055116.1 coordinate 934,218,152, forward strand.
CTCTTTGCCTTTTTCGATCGGCTCCTCCTCCCCCCTCTGGTCCCTCTCCTGGTTCTTCCCCCCTCTTGCCTTTCTGGCAAGTACGGATCGCAATGGCTACATTGGACAGGGTAGTTGCCATCACCCCTCTTGGTTAAAATCTGTCCCTAAAAGCCAATTTCTTCGCTTGAGGCGAAACTGTACCTTGAGAGAGGACTTCATTTTGCAGGCTAACATTTTGAAGAAGAGATTTATAGAAAAGGGCTATCGAAGTAGTGACCTTGACACGGTAATCGATGAAGTAAATAACATTGATCGGACCTCTATTCTTCAGAGCAAAGTTAAGGCACCCTCGAATGTCAAGTACAATTTTGCCATGGTTACTACTTTTTCACAACAATTTGGTGATATTAAGAAGATTTTTTCCAAACATTGGAGCGTTTTGAAAAATGACAAATTTCTGGGTCCGGTTCTTCCTGATCGACCCCAGATAGTTTTTAGGGGAATTCCTCCCCTTAAGCTTCAAGTTGCTCCTAACATTCTGGATGCTCCTAACAGAGTATCGTTTTTCCAGAAATCTAAAGGGTATCATCCATGTCATAATTGCAATGTATGTGCCATTAATAAAGACAGGAGGAGAAAAATATGCCAGTTCAATTCTCATACCACTGGCAGGGTTTATGATATTAACACCTTCATCACCTGCACATCTTTGAACGTGGTTTACCTCCTAACTTGTCCTTGCGGCCTTCAGTACGTAGGACGCACTACGCGTGCGATGCATGTTCGTGTTAATGAACATATCACGAACATTAGGAAAGGTTTCCCTAAACACACGGTGTCTAGACACTATCTGGAGTGTCATAAAAAGAATCCTAAAGGCACCACTTTTTTGGCCATTGACCGTTTCAATCCTCATTGGTGGGGGAGTATGTCCAAGCGAAAGATTTCCAGGCTTGAAACTCGCTGGATATTTGATCTTAAATGTTACACCCCTTTCGGCATGAATGTCGATTGGGATGTGAATTGTTTTATCAATAATAGTTAATGTCTGTGTAATGTGGTTTTTCATTAAATTATGCTTCTGGGATTTTAATATTCGAAAAACCAAATTGATTATACAGTACTTTTGTTTGTATATATTTCTTTGGTTGTTTTGAGATGTATATGTGTAATCATGTCATTTTTTCACTAGGGGGCACATTCCCCCTTCTCTCCACATTTGGATATCAGAGATTTTTTGGCGGTTGTGAGCCTCCCCCCTTTTTCCTCCATCCAGCCAGATACCCTCTTTGTGATCCACGTGTGGGGACATATACATATACCTGTTTAGTATTATTTATTAATATCCTATCCACATGAGTAGCTGGTCACACGGCTAATTCAGTTTTGCTCTACCTACATGTCCTTGATTTCATTGGTGAGCGCATCTATCCAATGTCTGCGCTTTACTGACATCACTTCCGGTTTTGGCGATTGAATACGCTAACCGGAAGTGAATGTCTTTCGTGTGTGGAGCGCATTGCCTCATTGTTTGCGCTCCACTGACGTCATTTCCGGTTCCGGCGGCTGGCTCCGCTGACCGGATATGGACGTTAAACCGGAAGTGGATGTCTTTTGTGTGTGGAGCGCATTGTTTCATTGCTTGCGCTCCACTGACGTCAGTTCCGGTTCCGGCGGCTGGCTCCGCGGACCGGATATGGACGTCCACACAATAAGATCTTTCTCCTATTAGAATAGGAGTTTTCATCTATTTCCGGGTGATGAAGAGTCAGTTTGTCTCTCCCGGGAACTCAATGTTTATTATCCAATAGTTCCTGTTATTTCTAAGGTAATTATCGCTGTTTGGCGTATTTGCAATGAATTGGAATTTCAATATCAGCTTGTCTGCACTGTGCAGGTGCGGCCAATGTTTGTATTATGTCTCTGATTACTTCAGCTGTTTAGTCATGCTGTTCTGTCATTGGTTAGCAGGACTAGTTTTTTAGGTATTTATGTGGGCGTGCTTGTATCATTGGCCACGCCTCTGATGATATCCACATAGGATGAAACATGTCAGGCTGGCCGATGCAAGCACGCTGAGAGCCGCGGAACTGTTATTTTACATGCCTTGATGTTTTTCTGCTATTTGTAAGTAGAGTACAATAAATGTTTTTGCCTTTTAACTATGGGCTTCACTATGCTGCCTTTTTTTCTCTACATTGGGTAAAATTTACTGGCTGAGATTTACTCAACATCTTTATTCGCCTGCTGAGATTTGGAAATTTCCTTGATGTTGGTCTTTCCTATGAATACCTGATTTGGAGTTTCTGCAGTCACCGTTTGACCCTCTACATCAGTTGAATACATTGTCTACTTATTTCCACTTTCTGGTAAGCAGATTGTGAGCACGTTGGTGTGGTGTGCTTTAAAATCCTTTTTTGTACTACTGAATAGGCAAAGCAAAAAAAAAAAAACACCCAATTGTTTGCACATATAACGATGTCAGGACATTTTAGAAATGTGTTGACTGTATATATTCTAAAAGAAAAGTCTATGTATATGCATATATGTGAATGAGACCTCAGATGAGGCATTACGAGGAATCCTTAAAGTTATATTAAAGTCTATTCAAAAAGGGATGGTGTGCTTACCTGCTCTGTGCAATCATATTGCACACATTGGTAGCGCTTTTGTGGCTCTGTCTTCTTCTTCTAAGTTGGCTGCTATGGGGCACCTGTACATGTGTGGTCCTGCATCCATAGACACAAACAGTGCTGGCAAGCCACATCCTTGCATTGTCCTCACAGGAGTTTGACGATCCTATTCTATGGTACCCACTGCTATCAGAGGTGTTGATTTACTGAAACTGGAGAGTACAAAATCTGGTGCAGCTCTGCATATAAACCAATCGGCTTCCAGTTTTTTTTTTTTTTGTCAAAGCTTAATTGAACAAGCTTAAATTAGAAGCTGACTGGCTACAATGCACAGCTGCACCAGATTTTGCACTGTCCAGTTTTAGTAAATCAACCACCATGTCTCCTGTGAGACCAGGAAGAGAGGAGAGCTGTGCTGCTGCCAGGGTGGCTCTGGATCAGTGAGAGGAGCCAGGTAAGTGTTTAGGGATGGGGGGAAGAGTAAGTAGGGTGCTTTTCACGTTAATGCAGAGAGTACATTAAGGTAAACAAACATTTAGACGTTAAACCCAATTTAACCACTTCAAAGACACTCAGCAAGGACTAAATTCCAAAATATAACAAGTATGTACTACCCATTGGAAAGAAAAAAAAACTGTTTCACAAAGCAATCCTTCAGAATTCCTTTTTAATATTTTTTATAAATTGATAGATGAAACTTAATTAGTTGGTATTGTCAACAACTCTAATTTTATTTTAATTAAATCAGCCACAGTGTCTTTCAACGCTTATAACAACCTAAAACACAAGTATAAAGATGAGAGTATAAGGTTTCTCTTTAAAAATCCACAATTGCATAAATTTTCCCCACAATAGATTCAAGAGTCCTCTAGGTGTTTTTGTCTTTTAACATCTATTTGGTACTGCAATGTTACCTATTGTGATCAGGTTTCTATAGTTTATAAAAATGACTGGTAAAATGTCAGTTCAGTCTAAAATTGCTTACATTGTTCTGTTGCATATAAACAAAGGCAATGTACAGTGAGTCAAGTTGCAGTTCAGGGTCGTTTGAAATTTGAATGCAGGTATTTTGATAAATAGTGAATTTGTACAGCATGTACACAAACAACTTGACAGGCTTGTGCAATTGCATTCAAATAGCTACAAATAACTGCAGAAAATAAGTACGAGAACTTGACATCCATCCTCATTTAGAAAAGTTTGGTTGTCATTGCTGAAATGCTAAGGTCATGGCAATGACCTTTGCTGAAAGCACTAGTCATACTTTTAGGCATAAACCTCTATGTTGTGGGAGCCGGTGTGTCATTTGCTGGACAACTAGACCCAGTCAGGCATAACTGATGCATTGTCATAACACTTCATGATTTTATTTTTTGGCCTCATCTGTTTTTTTGTAACCTGTTTTTCTAGAAAAAAATATGATTCATGTCTAAGAGTTATCAGACTAAAAATAGAACATTGATTACTTTGTACAAGACATGCTAATAGATACGTTTGGCAATAGGTAGGTGACAACAGAGTATTAAGCTGTTCAGATGCATCACAATAACAAGCAGGCGTGAATGGCCTGCTTTGCATTTCTGTCGCCATTAAATTGGAATATGAGGTGAACCTTCCACAAATATACATGTAATAAAATATAATGAACAATACTGGTCTATGAGCTATTTTCAGCTGAGCACATTGGGAATTAAAAATTTGCACTCAAGGCTACAACATTAGCAATAGTAACGGTGTAGAATGGTTAGATATTCAAAAATGCAATTAGAGTTACATTCTATTTTATACATTGCACAATATTCAGGGGTTTATCTACTTATAAAGGCACCCCCTTTCTGCTGTGAATTGCTCAGAGTGTGAATACAGGGGAGTTTCTACGCCTGCAGTTCCTTTGTAAACATCAATGAAATCTTTGAATGACTATTTGTTCAGTGTTTGGCAGCTATTCAATGTGCTACGATTACACCACAAATAAAGTCCTAACTATTAATTGGGAATGCTCTCAGTACAAGATAGATGAGTTTTAGAGGAGCTATTACTTTTTTGTTTGCTTTTAGATTTACATATGAAATAAATCTGCTTATGTACATTATCTTTATTTATATTTTGAGTCTTATTGTATTTTTTTATTTTGGTTCAATAAAATTTTATTGAAGAAGAATATTAGTAACAATACACCAATGTAACATGTATTCCGAGGTATAATATATATAGTCATAGTAACAGGTGTACATAGCATAGACTTTTAACTAGTATAAGTGACATTATTACAAACCATTAACCAAATGAAAGTTGTTGGGATAAAGAAGGTTGGGGGGGGGTAAGAGAGGGGAGGGGGGAGGAGATGGGGATGGGGTAGGGATTTAAAACTTAGAGGAAGGGGTAGGGGGGTTGCCTCACATTTATGTAGCATTAGCTTTACCGTTGAACAGCTATGTCATGTTGCATATTTTCATCAGAGTTAGACATAATATCCGCAAAAGAAGGGGAGAACTTAAAGGTGAACCAGCAGGTCCATATTTTATAGCAGGTGGAAATTTGGTCTCTGAGTTCATATGCGAGGTCTTCCATGCAATAAAGATAATCTACTACTTGCAACCATTGCTGTATTGTGGGGATGATAGGTTGTTTCCAATACTTAGGTATAAAGTGTTTTTGCAGCATTTAGTAGGTGGGGGTAATAGATTTTTTTAAATCGACCTACTGGTTCGCCTGTACAATTGAATAACACGGCCCAAGGAACATTGGGAATTGGATAGCCTTGTATTACATTATTCCAGTGTAGTATAAATGAACAGGCATAGCCACCAGATGTGGGCATGTGTGGCTGTAGCCCCACATCCTCTCCAGCAGAGCTCTGTAGTGTCCAGGAAAAATTTATGTAGAGACGCCAGTGTGTAATGCCATCTAGCCAGAATCTTGTAATTGGTCTCTGCGATTTTAGAGGAGATGGAGGATGTGTGAGTCGTGAAGAAATAATTCCGGACAGCTGCACGTCCGGCCGTGTGTACGCGGCATAACAGGTGACAATATTTCCAAAATTTTCCAATGACTCACACATTATCCGGACAATCTCTCATGAAACAAGAAACGCTGCTCCAGGTGAGTGAGTCTCTGGTTAATCCCCACACACACTAGTCAGGTGCTAGCCCAGCTCACATGCTGTGTGACGTGAAGAAATAATTCCATACGGCTGCACTTCCAAAAATCCTGTTATTGAAGCTTCATATGACAAGTGGTTGACAGATGGAGCAGGGGACAAAAAAGTAGACGCATTTCGTTCAAATATCAGCGCTTAGTCATTACCTGGTAATGACTAATGACCAAGTGCTGATATTTGCACGAAACGCGTCTACCTTTTTGTCCCCTGCTCCATCTGTCAACCACTTGTCATATGAAGCTTCAATAAAAGGATTTTTGGAAGTGCAGCCGTCCGGAATTATTTCTTCACGTCACACAGCATGCGAGCTGGGCTAGCACCTGACTAGTGTGTGAGGGGATTAACCAGAGACTCACTCACCTGGAGCAGCTTTTCTTGTTTCATGAGAGATTGTCCGGAGGATGTGTGAGTCATTGGAGAATTTTGGAAATATTGTCACCTGTTATGCCGCGTACACACGGCCGGACTTTTGACCGGCCAAAACTCTGTCGGAAATTCAACGAATAAATAGATAACATGTTCTCTATCTAAGTCCGTCAGAATTTCCGATGGAAAAAGTCAGATGGGGCATACACACGGTCGGAATATCCGATGTAAAGCTCCCATCTGACTTTTTCCACCAGAAAATCCGGCTGTGTGTACACGGCATTAGAGGTTGCTGTAGGTCCTTTTCCAAACTTGTTAAGAATTTAGGACAAAAGTTGTATTCCAGTGACAACAACACTTTGTAAAATAGAAAAAAGCTTTTTCGTGGAGGCTGCATTGCTGCCAGAGAGTCTTATTGTATTTAAAAGAATGTTTGTTTGTATAGTTTGTAGCAATATGTGTACATACAGTAGTAACACATGTGTACATAGTAACAGATATGCTGTATCTGTTTATTATATATGTAAGCTCTGCTTCATTCTCTGTAGGGCATTTCTACTAGACATGTGCACACTGAAATATTTTGTTTTTGGAATTTCGGTTTCGTCTAAAAAATACATTTATTTAGTTACTCCCGAAATTCGTTTTTATTTATTTTGTTTTGTCAAAAATGCATTTGTACAAATTGAAGGTGTCTGTTGGATGTTCTAAGAAGGTTTGACGAAGCAGCTAAACTGTACGACGCCGCAATTGTACATTTCTGGTTGAATGCTGCACCCACAAGTAGAATTCTAATGTCGTTTGACTAGTAATAATTATAATTATTAATTATGATTACTTGTCAAACAACATTAGAATTCTTCTATAGACCATGGGCGGAGCATTTGACTGTAAATGTCCGCTCGCGGCGATAGTATGTTTTTAGCTGCTTCATCGATTCTTGTCTCTATAATGTCTCATCTTTTCTCTCTATGTCGAATAATCTTGGATATAGAGTTAGGTTAGGCACATTCAACTGCAGGTTTGATAGACATAGGTTGCTATTGTCACCGTCATGTCGAATCTTCTATCTATCTATATCGAACTGTTGTCGCAACAATACGAAAATATAATGGATACGAAAATAAAACAAACACAGAAATCCCTTAAATTCGGACGAAAATGCATTCGGACGATAACAAATGCACATGTCTAATTTCTACACATTGATTGTACCTTTCTACTAGACAGAGTCTGTCCAGTTGCAAACTATAGATTTTCTGTAGTCTTGCCAGCCATGCTCTTGGTAGTCAGAGACCATGTGATTTTGCCTTGGCATTAGGTAATATAAGATATCTGTTGAATTTAATCTTTTATTCATGGCACGAAAGCTGCTTTTTAAAAAAAAATGTTATGTGATATAGTATTGCTGACATTTCCCATGTTTTATCTACTTAAAAATGCTGCAAGTATAGAAAAGTAACTGATGATCTGCCAGAAATCCAATGAGCTACTAAACTCATGTTTGGGCAGACAGCATGGCCTCTGCTGCATTAAAATCTCAAACAGTGCTTTACTTAAACTGAAGCATGAAACATTTGGTGCAGCTCTGCATAGAAACCAATTAGCTTCCAGTTTTTTTTTTGTCAAAGCTTAATTAAACAATGAGAAGAAAAGTGCAACACCCAGACACATTTCCCACAGAGGTGGACTGCTCAGATTATCGTCCCAACACTCCTTTTTCATTCCTCTTTCACAGCCCTTCACCTGTCAGGGATACTCTCATATCATAACAGATTTGCCCAATTGATTTCATGAGCTATTGACAGGAGAGGAGAGTGGTGGTGGGGGTTCTTTTACTCTATTGTATATAAATGCTGTATCCTGAGATTTTTTTTATAGCTATGATTAAGGCTTATTGCGGAAACGCGTAAGCCACAGTACTTTGCACAGTCCACTCAATGTAATAAAGTGACTTTTTCAGGTTGGACGAGTTGCCAGCTCTTCACCTTATACCTCCTTTAAAATGTAATATTTTTTTATTGCAAGGTATAAGCAATACAAACAGTGGTCCAATAGTGGACTGAAGACATTATGTAATACGACAGCTATATATAACTGTCAAATTTAATACAATGGTAGCTATATATAACTGTTGGTAGAAGATCAGATTCAAGTAGGCTATGTCCATTAACATTGTTAGAAGGCTACCAAAATAAAAATCAGATTGAATAGGAATATAACCTCAAGGTTCCTTATTTTACAGGAAACATGTGAAATAACCTTCAGACTGAAAGAGTTCCAAATCATATTTATTTGTTACGCAATTACATTACATAATAACGGAGAGCACACTCATGCCGCGTACACACAATCATTTTTCCCGTCGGGAAAAATGAATTTTTTTCTTTTGGACGAGAAAAACGACCGTGTGTGGGCTTTTTGTCATTTTTCCCGACGGGAAAAACGGCATTAATCACGACAAGAAAAATGAGAACATGCTCTAATTTTTCACGTCGTGATTCCCATAATTTTTTTCCGCGGCAGTTTTCCCATAGGGAAACATTGCCGGGGAGCCTACACACAGTAGTTTTTTTCGACCAAGAAAAAAAATGTCATTTAAAACGGCCGTGTGTAGGGGAACAAGAAGTTCCTAGTTTTTCACGTTGATTTTCTCGACAGTGTTTTCACCATCGAAAAAATTGATCGTGTGTACGCGGCAATACACAAGGCCATCAGAGTATGCTCTGAATTCAATACAGCTTGATACCCCCTCTTTATAGGATCTATTATCAGAAAGTTCACACAGGCCCACCTGCAGCTGCTGAGCGAGACTTCCATGATCATAAAATTCACACAAACCCAGCTGCAGTGGCCGAGTGAGACTTCCAAGAGACTACAATGCCTGTCTGCACTCTTCGGTATGTTTTCCTTATAATACTTGCACGAAAAAGCACCTGGAAGCATGGTAATCTCAAACAAATCCATAATCGCCATTTTAGTTTCTAATTTCTATATTGTACAACCACACTTTATATAATGTTTATAACTAGCATTATGTGTTTTGCATATAACGCTAACTATAAATGTGTTTTACACTGAGATGTATGATCCTGTAAAGATCATATTATTATCCTTATACAGTACATAAACCCTCCTTTGATCATTACTGATCATACATCTTATAGTCTCGTTCCTTGACACACGCATTGTAATCAAGGAAGGCTCATTTCTTAAGCCCTGTACACACGATCAGATATCCTATGGATTCTAATCCGATGGTTTTTTCAATCGGAAATCCGATGAAACTGTCTTCCATCAGTCTTGCCCACACACCATCAGTCAAAAAACGGACCGGTTCGAACGCGGTGACGTAAAACACTCCGATGAGCCGAGAAAAATTACGTTCAATGCTTCTGAGCATGCATCGCCTTGATTCTGAGCATGCGTGGGTTTTTTATCCGATGGATTTCCACACAGACGATCGGATTTTGCTATCGTTTTTTTGCCCATCGGATAAATTTAAAACATGTTCTATTTTTTCACACCGATGGAAAAAAGACCGATGGGGCCCATACACGATCAGTTCGTCCGATGAAAACAGTCCATCGGACTGTTTTCATCGGTAAAACCGATTGTGTGTACACGGCTTTAGTTACTTTCATTAGCATTCATAAATACAATTTTCAGAGGATATGTAGTTCAGCGACCCACACATGACCACAGAAGAGCCGCAGGGGATATCAATATTCTCTACATTTCAACCCCCCCTTTGATCACCTGTCGATCACTAAACCTACCTCCTTCTGATCCCTCATCTACTGTTAGAGAGACCCTGCGGCATACTTGCTAGAGGTGGCAAACCCTGTGTCACTGTTCTAACCTTTATTATATTTATACTCCAATCCCACAGGTATGGTTTTTCACTCTCCGCATCATTTTCGTCACTGGAGCTCACCACCAGCAGATGTTACATCAAACCTCCTTACTAACTTTCCTATAGGTGGACAACATCCCGTCCCTGTCCTTTACCGAGACATATAGGTGAGCTAATCACACCTACATGTCGGAGGAATGCCTCCAACCGGGGCAGGTACGTAAAAAGGGACATTGGACCTATCCACTCACACCACCAAGCATTCATATTTATTATTGCATTTTCACACTTTCACAATCACAATGCTTTCACACTCTAGCTCAGTGTTTCTCAACTCCAATCCTCAAGGCGCCCCAACAGGTCATGTTTTCAGGTTTTCCATTATTTTGCACAGGTGATTTGATCAGTTTTGCTGCCTTAGTAATTACCATAGCCATTTCATTTGAGGGAAATCCTGAAAACATGACCTGTTGGGGTGCCTTGAGGACTGGAGTTGAGAAACACTGCTCTAGCTAACGGAGAATAGATTTTTCTCTTAAAATCATTGGTCCACATGTCACCCCTGAATTCCTCTATTTTGGACACGTAGTAACTTTTTCTTGCAAGAAAATGTCACTTCCTGTGTCCCTCGGATGCATTTGCTCTGGTCTAAATAAGCGTGGACCCCATGTATTTTTCAACCCACAATGTAATATGCAAACCCACCAAAAAAGGATTCTTTCATCCACTGCATATCCCCCTGCATTCTTTTTAATAAACTAAGCTGTCACTCATTCTCTGGCCCACCCACCAGATTTTAACCCCAAATTTTCCATATTCAGCCATATAGCTCCAGAATGTGCCCTGCATATATGAATGTTCAACATTATAATATTCTTTTTAACTTTCTGTGGACCTTGAGCCAGTCCTGGAGCTTCTTCAGCTCAATTGGGGTAAACCGAGTACTGTTGTGTCAGTCTGCCACTGGTGGGTGATAGATCAACCAATGCAGGTACAGTTAGTTCATTTTACTCCAGGAGGCAGTGGAAGAGAACTTATAATTGGAGGGATCTTCAGCGACATCGAACAGATGTTACATCTTACACAGAGTCATCATGGTCAGGCCTGCTTTTTCATCAAGAGTTCTGAATGGCACAGGTGATCATGGGATGCATCAATGTCTGTTTCAAAGACACCTCATGGATTGGTGACAGATTAGGCATCTAATTTCCTTCTTTCTCGCTTTCCATTGTTACTTGGAATGAAGTGACAAACACATCTGAGTTTTTCTTATGCCACGTACACACGACCATTTTTAATGACGAGAAAAATGTAATTTTTTAAAATGGTCATTAAAAATGATCGTGTGTGGGCTTTCCAGCATTTTTCCCGATGAGAAAAACGCAGAGAATCATGACGAGAAAAAGTGTGCATGCTCAGAATCAAGTATGAGACGGGAGCGCTTGTTCTGGTAAAACTAGGGTTCGTAATAGAGATAGCACATTCGTCACACTGTAATGGACTGAAAAGCACGAGGCTGAAAAGTGCGAATCGTCGCTCAATAAACTTTACTAACATGAAGGGTGGCGCCATCCGAATGGAACTTCCCCTTTATAGTGCCGTCGTACGTGTTGTACATCACCGCGCTTTACTCGAACATTTTTTTCCACGATAGTGTGTAGGCAAGGCAGGCTTGAGAGGAAACACGAAAAATCACGTCGAGCAAAATGCCGTTTTTTTCAATGACATTAAAAACAGTCGTGTGTACGCGGCATTAGATTTAACATTTTAAAGATCTTTCTGCAAGCAAATTTTAGGTTATAGCACAGGAGCAATCATTTCATTACTCCTAACACAATTTCTCCTATACTCAATACACCTATCACATAGGTGGTTCAACAACTTCACTTAATTCCAATTAAATCGGTTCCACCAAGATGTTCATGACAGCACACCTCCACCCCACTCAGGTAAATCTAAATTATGGTTGAGGATATCATGTACATCACCTTGTAATTCTTCTACTGCTAACAGGTGGGAATGTATGCCATAGCTATGGTCAACCATATAGGTAGGTACACAATCCTCCTTGAGCTGAATGTCTAGACCCATATGGTTAGCAATCGCCTGTATTCTTATTTCTATTAACTCTTCTACTTCGCCTTTTAATACTGCTAGGACATGACCTAACAATATATTAGTCACATTTGCATAGCTGTTTATCCTGTTTATCAGCTAATGTCCCCATCCGGAAAAGGATGGAGCATAAGTCGTTCAAGCCTTAAAAGCTTCCCCACATACTGACACACCACACTTTTTGTACAATATCAGTTATAGCATCTAAAGCAGCTTTTATTGATTGCTTCAAGGTTTCATTAAAACAGTTGGAGCAATCCTTTTCACCCTAAGATATGATCAATATACTATTTGTGGACATATTTTCCAATAAGCATGGTATAAATCTGGGCTTGTTACTGCCATAACAACTATGGGTTTGTGACGGGCTCTAAGGGGAATCATAATACATATCCAACAATCTGAGAGATTGAATTGATTACTGATCACCTCATGCATCTGAATTATCCTTTCCAAGAAGGTCTGGCTTCCCACATATCGGCCAGGACTATCACCATCAGGACACATTGCCATGCTCTCATCTTCCTTCTCCACAGATGATTAACTCTGAAAACTAAAAGGACACAATTATTCTTTTCCTAAGCACCGCCTGCCAAGATCCGGAGACCCCTCCGAGGCCTCCGTCCCTTAAGCTAGCCTAATTGCTCAGATACCACGGCCTTGTGCACGTGTTTGCAATGTGATGCATGCACCCAAGCCTACTTGCCTCCAAGCTTTACAGCTGTTGGGGACACCATTACTACATAATGTGGTCCTCACCACCTAAGCTGAAGACCTTTCCTTTGGTGCTTCTTAAGCATCACCCAGTTCCCTGGTTGCAACTTGTGTGTCCCCTCATGGTCATCTGGATCTGGGAGTGAAGCATAGATTTTGCTATGCACCTGATTAAGGTGTCTGCAATCCTACCACACATTTAGTGAGTGTGCCATAGGATTAAGTTGAGGCCTGTGGATAGTACAAACCTGTTCTTGGCACTGATCCTAGGAGTGGTTCTCAAAGAGAACAATGCAATTGGTAATTCTGGCAACCAATTCAATCCTGTCCATGCTCTGAGTTTCCCTAGCTTTGCTTTTAACAATCCATTACACTTTCTGTTTTACCACTTGCAGCATGATTGTCTGGTGTATGTAGGTGCTGTTCAATGTTGAAAGCTGTCAGTATTTCCTTAATTATCTGACCGGTGAAATGCTTCCCCTATCACTTTCTATTATACCAGGAATCCCATACATACATACTACTTCTGATATTAAATTCTTAGCCGTTACTAAAGCTGTAGCTTTTTTTTTTCTTTTTATTTGTGCACAAATCAAACATGTTTGCCAAATTGTTTCTGGAATTGTCTCATTACCCGGTGCAAACCGTACTTTTAAAATACCATTAACCATCCCTCCTTTGGCCAGAATAAAGTCAGTGAAATTAAATCAATCCACATATGAACTCTGGTGTAAATAAATGAGAATAGATCATCCAAAATTAAGCCAAAAGATTTCCAAAGAAAGTGGTAAAAGATAAGCTTCTTCCCAAGAAAACTGTGATAGGTTCAGGTGTGACATCCAGGTGAGTAGTAATCCTGCTTACCGGATGGCCGTGACTGTATAAAAACAGTCTCACCTAGCATAGGGAATAAGACTTCCCCACAGCCTATGGATCTCCTCAGCAGTGGCTCCTCATCTGGTATACACTCAAATAGAGAAAATAAGTGCCTCCATAGTGTATTAAGTATTGACCAAATATTTATTAAAAGACAAGTGTTGCACTTACAAAATCTCAGATGATAGTCAGCAAAAAGCAGAGATGAGCCGAAAAAAATTAAAAAAGATTTCGGCCAATCCCCAGTTGATGTCCATTAGTGACGAAACGCGTAGGGGGGCCGGTGACGTCATCACGCTTCCACTGTATGAGAGGTAGTGCTACGGAACACAGGAACCGAGGAAAGGTTTAGAAAGATGCTGGATCATTTACCGCTATACCGCTGTGCGGCTCATCACTGCTTTTTGCTGATTATCATCTGAGATTTTGTAAGTGCAACTCTTGTCTTTTAATAAATATTTGGTCAATACTTAATACACTATGGAGGCTCTTATTTTCTCTATTTGAGTGTATACCGGATGAGGAGCCACTGCAGAGGAGATCCATAGGCTGTGGGGAAGTCTTATTCCCTATGCTAGGTGAGACTGTTTTTATACAGTCACGGCCATCCGGTAAGCAGGATTACTACTCACCTGGATGTCACACCTGAACCTATCACAGTTTTCTTGGGAAGAAGCTTATCTTTTACCACTTTCTTTGGAAATCTTTTGGCTTAATTTTGGATGATCTATTCTCATTTATTTACACCAGAGTTCATATATGGATTGATTTAATTTCACTGACTTTATTCTTTTAATTTTTCTTCACATTTTTCACGTATTTCTTAATATTATATCAATATATATATACATATTTTTTTTACACATATGTCACATATGAAATTTTTCATTAATTTTGGTTTATGAACGTTTTCCTTCACTTGGATTCGTTTTTGGTTTGACATATTTTCAAAGATTTTTTTGTGTCACCTGTATTGTGCTGTTTTTGTTTATATACACTATATTGCATATTTGCTTTTGGGTTAGATTACTTATTAGTTCCCATTTCTCATGTATTAGCGCTGCATTCTTTGATTCTTTATAGGTTTCCCCATGGATGTTAAATAGCTCCTACTTTTCCACAAAGCAGCATAGTCGTATACCGCTCCAAAAGCGTAGCGCGAATCAGTGTTTATATTCACTGATTTACCCTCCGCTGCCTGACATGCTCTTATTAGAGCCTCTAATTCTGCAATTTGGGCCGAACAATGATCAGGTAGCGCTTCCTGAATCACCACTCCACTCTGATCTACTACAGCCATTCCTGTGACTGGTAAACCCTCGGCTGTATAATCATACTCCCACACTTCTGGTAGATCCGGCGTGATAGATAGTAAAGTGGCCGGATTTAACACATTACACCTTTTCATTTGAATATTACTTGGTGTTAAAAATAGCAATAATGACAAACCCATGTCTGGCTTTGCCTGATTATAAGAAAGATGTACAACCACACTTTATATAATGTTTATAACTAGCATTATTATTATGTGTTTTGCATATAACGCTGACTATAAATGTGTTTTACACTGAGATGTATGATCCTGTAAAGATCATATTATTATCCTTATACAAGATATGCAAAGGGAGTAGGAGGAAGTATGAGAAAGGGGGAGAGCCAAGAGGAGAGAAACAAACACCTTATACCTCCTTAATTGAAAAAGCTGAAGTTAGAAGCTGATTGGCTACCATGCACAGCGGCACCAAATTTTGCACTCTCCAGTTTTAGTAAACCGACCCCAGGGTTTTTATCCCAATCTAGTTCTCTTCTCCCAGGCTAGAGAATCCCCTTCTCATCCCTTTCTTGTCTGAAATCTTTCCTGTTTTTACACTCTCTACATACACTTCCCACCCATGCAAACTGGTCTTTGCTCCAAATGAACCCCATTTTGTGTAAATAATTGGTTAAAACCATTTATTTGTTTAATAAGCATGACGTTTAAAGCGGAGATCCGCCTTTTTTTTTTTTAAGTCAGCAGCTACAAATACTGCAGCTGCTGATTTTTAAAATAAGGACACTTACCTGTCCAGGGCACCCACGATGTCGGCACCCGAAGCCGATCTGTGTCTTGGCTCTCGGTTGCTGCCGCCGCCATCTTCGGTAAGAGAATGAGGAAGTGAAGCCGCAAGGCTTCACTTCCTGGTTCCCTACTGCACATACGTGACTCACGCTGCACATTCCCACTGGTTCCTGCTCTCTTCTGGGACCCATGTGTGTCCCAGAAGACAGCGGGGGGAAGGAGAAGGCGCCGGAAGGGGTGTATATACCCGCGGGTGGCTCAGGTATCTATGCCCGGAAGTGGGAGCAGAATACCTGTGTAGCGCTACCCCCAGTTAAGAGAGCCGCTGATATTGATTTGGGCCCTGCAGTGCACCGCTGTCAACCCCCGGCAATCGGCTCTAACCTCCCGTGGCACAGCTGGTGATAGAGAGATAGGACCGCGTGATCGCAACTGTTGGTGACGCAGTCCTATAACAAACATACACAGAATATACTTTAAAACTCCTATTAAAGTAAGCGGAACTGACACCAAATGTACTTTACCCAGATATTTTACTGAGGCTAATGGGCAAGTAATAAACAACAGTATAACAAGTTGCAGATCCCTGCAATAAACAGTAATAAAGATAAACAGAGTAATCAGAATAATAAAGTATTGCTATGCAACTCTAGCGCTGCCCTTTTACAGCTACTTCCCCTCATGGGTAGACTAACACCCAGCAATGTCTACCTATGCAGTCAGGCCTGACTGATCTAAATGGAAGTTCAGTGAAACAATATTTGCTAGCAATCTCTCGGTGGTGCACTTGAAGAACAACTTTGTAATCCCAACGAATAGTAAAGATAAAGTATCTGTCTTTAAACAGCTCTCACCACCTGGACAAGTCCAAGTCCGTTTCCTCCATCGATTCGTCTAGGAACAGGAATCCACCGACATCCAAGTCTTCAATCCTTCTGGTGTACTGCAGCAAGGAGGATTAGATGTCTCTAAGGCTCTGCTAGGCTGGCAGAGGGCTCTTTGGAAAGGAGCACACGGCCCGGGCTTCAGGCCTTGTGCACACAGCAGTTCAGCACAGACATCCTCTTGCTAGGAGAGAGGGGTCCAAAGAGACCGACCAAAACTCCGCCTCCCCTTTATAAAGTCTCCCCCAGCAGTCTCTGTTCTGGAGCAATGCACCCTGGGTGCTGCAAGATGTACTGGGAGATGTAGTCTCTCTCTCCTCTGCTTTCACTTCCATAATGTCTCTTTACTTCCTCCCGACTCACCTCTCACCTGGAACTTCTTGTCTCTCTGCATTAAAGGGGAACACCCCGCTACACACTCCCCCCACTTGAACTCTTTGGTCCCCAAAGATAAACTTCAACAAATACTGTTTACCATTTTGGACAATGTCGAGCATGATGTTGGCATAGGGAATTCCCACCAAAACTTTGGGATGGAACTCTCTTGCCCACAGGTCACACTACCATGAGTGGCCTGCCTAACTGTGCCAGAGAGTGAGCTGGGGTTGCCCTCCACCAAATGGACGGTGGAAGGATCAGGTTGTTCAACCCTTCTCCTAGCCGTTACAACAGAGTCCTCTGAGCTCGTCCCCATTTGGGGGTAAGTTAGTTTCTTGGGAGGCCTGATGACTCTGCGAGCCCTCTGCTCTCTTGGTGCTTCTGACTCTGGCACCACAGGCTCTTCTTCAGGAGTAAGTTCAGGTAACATTGCTGGTTCTGGAACCTCTGATTCAGAAGTCGACTGACGTATGGAATCTCTAGAGTCCTCCTCTGCGCAAGTGTCAGGAACATCTTCCCAGTAATCAGCTGAGGGACTGAAGGGTATGAATTCAGTAGCCTCTGGATTCAGCGTTGCATCTGGGGTATCCCCTCCATTTGGGAGATCTATGGCGGACGTTCCCAGAGTCGAGGGAGGCCACAGCCAGTCCAGTTCTCCACCTTCTTCTGTACTCAATTGGGAGGCCTCCCCATCTTTGGCTCGAGAGGTCTGGGACCGAGTGTTCAGCCTAGGAATATCCAGGATAGAGGCCGGTTCAGGGGAGTCTCTCACGGGAGGTATTCTGACTGCCTCAGCAAGTGGGAGCAGGTGGTTCCGATGCCACGTCTTCAGTGGACCCACCTTTCCTTCTGGCTTTAGTTTGTAGACAGGCAAACCGGGCAACTTCCTACAGACAACATAGGGCTCAGATCTCCACCTGTCGGCAAGCTTGTGTTTTCCAGGGACCCCCAGATTGCGTAGCAGTACTCGGTCCCCGGGCTGCAGATCTTGCACTCGAACCTTCAGATCAAAATTTCTCTTGTTGCGGGCCCCCCTTTGATCCGAAGCCGCCTGGGCTTGTTCATAGGCCACCTGCAAGCTACGTCTAAGTCTGTCCACGTATCCCTTGTGGGATGTAGCTGAGGTATTGTCTATAGAAGTGCCAAAGACCAGGTCCACAGGTAGCCTTGCTTCTCTCCCAAACATAAGTCGATAAGGGGAGTAGCCAGTGGCGTCACTTGTGGTACAGTTATAGGCATGTACTAGGGCTGATATGTGCTGACTCCAGTGTTGCTTCTTCTCTGTTTCTAAGGTTCCCAACATGTTGAGCAGGGTCCGGTTAAATCTCTCCGGCTGAGCATCTCCTTGTGGGTGGTAAGGCGTGGTTCTGGTCTTCTTTATTCCTAATGAATCCAAAAGTCTTCGGATCAACCGACTCTCAAAGTCCCTTCCTTGATCTGAGTGGAGTCTCTGTGGTAGTCCGTAATGGACAAAATACTTCTCCATAAGTATCTTGGCCACGGTGGATGCCTTCTGGTCTTTGGTTGGGAAAGCTTGAGCATAGCGGGTGAAATGGTCGGTTATTACCAGAACATTCCCCAATCCACTCAGGTCGGGTTCGAGGCAGAGAAAGTCAATGCATACCAGATCCATTGGGCCTTGACTCTGTAAGTGGCCCATTGGGGCAGCTTGATGGGGTAGGGTCTTTCTCTGAATGCATCGTGCACAGGAATGGCAATACTCCTCTACTTCTGCCCTCATGCAGGGCCAATAGAATCGATTTCTGACAAGCTGGAAGGTCCGTTCTGCCCCTAGGTGACCATGATGGTCATGCAGGGCAATTAGTACAGTCTCTCGGTGCTTCTCTGGAAGAAATAACTGCCACTTATCTTCTGAGTCATCAGAGGGGCCCCTTCGGTAGACCACTCCCTGATGTACCTGTAGCCTGTCCAATTCCTTCCTCAACAGGTGAGCCTCCTTTGAGGGGTGATGTAGGAATTTGTTGGGATCCTGATTCTCCAGGGCTTCGAGGACCAATCTCCCCATGGGGTCTTCCAATTGGTCACACCTCAACTCCTTCTTGGACAGTCTCGGTAGGTTGTCTTCCTCCAGTTGAGTTACCCCACAATAGTGTTTGGGGACTCCTACCATGGTAACCCCTATTTCTTCTGCTCTGGAGCCTCCTCTGGCTTGGAATTCAGCCCCTTGACAAAGGGCCCGCACCCCGTCCGGTGCCACTTGGGTCCAATCTTCCCAGTCATTTGTCGTGGCATGAGACCTCCGGGACAGGGCATCTGCATCCCTATTTCCGGCTCCTGGTCTGTACTTCAGACTGAAGTTGAATCCAGACAATGCGGCCAACCACCTGTGTCCGGTGGCATCTAGTTTCGCGGTGGTGAAGAGGTAGGTCAGGGGGTTGTTGTCTGTCTTCACAGTAAACTCTGCCCCATACAAGTAGTCTTTTAGCTTGTCTACTACCGCCCATTTGAGGGCCAGGAATTCCAGCTTATGAGTGGGGTAATTCTTTTCTGAGGGGGTCAGGCTCCTGCTCACATAGGCCACTGGTCGCAGTTGTCCTTCATGTTCTTGGTAGAGTACACCACCTAGACCCTCATGGCTGGCATCCACATGTAATTCATAAGGTCTGGTAGGGTCGGCGTAGGCCAGGACTGGGGCAGTGGTTAAGCTCCTCTTCAGAGCATGAAAGGCCTCTTCACACCTTGGGTTCCACTGATCTTGAACTGACTCACCAGGCCTCCTGGGCCCTGAGTCATCCTCTTCCCCTTCTGCCTTTAGCAATTCATTCAACGGGCGGGCAATCCGAGCAAACCCCTCCACAAACCTTCTATAATAGGAGCAGAACCCCAGGAAGGATCTGAGCTCTGTTACTGTGGTGGGTCGTGGCCAGGAAGTGACTGCTTCCAACTTCTCAGGATCTGTGGCCACCCCTTCTTCAGACACTATGTGCCCCAGATAGTTCACAGAAGACTGGTAGAACCGACACTTCTCGGGGGAAAGCTTAAGTCCCTCTTCGCTGAGTCTTCTCAATACTTTCTCCAACCTGGCTTCATGTTCTTCCAAGGTTCTTCCAAAGACAATGACATCGTCCAAGTACACAAGGACTTCTATAAGATTCATGTCTCCAACAGTCTTCTCCATAAGGCGTTGAAAGGTAGCAGGAGCTCCAGACAGACCCTGAGGCATCCTATTGAATTCGAAGAATCCCACCGGGGTTATGAAGGCTGTCTTCTCCCTGTCTTCTGGGTGCATAGGGATTTGATAGTACCCACTCTTGAGGTCCATCACACTGAACCATTTGGCTCCAGACAAACTTTGTAGGGCATCTTCTATCCTTGGCGTGGTGTATTGGTCAGGGATGGTTCTCCTGTTGAGAGTCCTGTAATCGATACAAAGCCTCAACGACCCATTCTTCTTTCTGACCACCACGATTGGGGAGGCATAGGGACTTCTAGACTCCCGGATCACACCAGTCTTCTTTAGTTCTACAAGTTGTTCCCTCAGATCCTCCAGATCTGCCAGGGGGACCCGCCTGACCCTCTCTCGGAAGGGCTTATCTTCTTGGAGGCGGATCCGATGGGTGGCACTTCTTGCACACCCCACATCGAATTCATCTTCGGAAAAGATCTTCTCCCACCTGGTCAGCTGGGCCTTGGCTCTTTCTTTCCAAGCCCTGGGTAGGTTCGGGTTTTCCACGGACAGTTTCTCCCAAACATCTCCTCCGTCACCCGTCCCCTTGACTTCGGACCAAGTGACCGGGGCAGCAGGGCTCACCTGACCAAGCAACACTCTGGCAGGGATCTCCATGGGTCCTCCCGTAGTGTTCCTAACACTCACCAGAACTCTGCCATGGGCCTTCTTCAGGGCCTTGAACGGAATCACTTCTGGTATCACTTCCAGGCCTGAGGACTCTTCCCTTGGGTCTGATTCCAGCATGACAAAGGGGCCAGGTTGTTCCCACGAAAGCTTCACAGTGGCCCTAAGACAGGTTACTTCTCCGGGCTGTAGCACTACTCCTTCTCTGCCAAGTCTCCACACCTTCCCTATCCCCTCTCCCGGGGTCTTCTGCTCTAAGACCAGTCGTTGGTAGGCCGTCTTTAGCATGGGATGGATTTTGGTGGCTGAATGGTTTCTCTCTTTCACTAGAGGGGTCAGGAGTCTCCTGACTAGATCCGTGTTTGTCCCAATGATCAGGGAAATCTTGCTGGCTCCAGGCGGCCGGGGACACACAACTGCCAGGGTGTCAAACACTTCAGCCTTCCCAGCCACGGATGGGTCGAAAGTCATCTTTATGGGCAGGTACCCATCATAAGGGAAACTCTGGGTTCCAAGTCCCCATATCTCCAGCTCTTCTATCTTCTGGATAGGCAGATGACTCAAGTGCCTATCATAGAAGTCCCGGTATAGTAAAGTCACCTGTGCTCCGGTGTCCAAAAGAGCTTTAGTATAGACTCCTTCCACTTGAATGGGCACAGTAGGAGACGGGCCCACCAGTTCCTTTGGGTATGGCCGGACTGGGGTCACCTCTTTTTTTTGGCTTTCGACCCTTGCTCTACTCCTTTTGGACTTTAATTTTTCCTGAGCCTGGCATGCATTGACTTTCTCCCTCTCAATGGGGGCACAAACCCGCTGAGGGATGTTATTGTTCCTTTTAGGTGGATGTTCCTTCTTTGGGGTGCTGTACTTCCACTGAGGGGTCTTGTCCCCTCCCTCTGGGGTACATCTTGGTGGGGGTATACTATACCTCCTCCTAGGAGTTTTGTCTCCTCCATTCTTGGCCTTTTTTTTTAGTTTGGAGCGCACTGAAGATGATGGGCACCCGGTTGACTCCTTCACCGGGGCCCTTTGGCATTTCCCGCCGGCTTGCAATTATCTGTTCTCTTCTTCTTTGGGCTGGAGCATACGTTAGCAAAGTGGCCACTCCCTCCGCAGTTATAGCAAATCACCTCTTCTCGGTCCTGTAGGGAGGCCGGTGCTGAGGTGTTCGGGAACAACTCCTTTCTTGGGCTTGGTTTCTCTCGTCTTCTCTGATCTTTCTCCATCAAAGAGGTCAGCATCTCCAACACTTGGGCCATTTGCGATTTCAGAGTGTCAACCTCCGCATCTCTTTCTGGGCTCTTGACCGAATGGACCAACACTGGTACAGGTGTGACATTCGCCTTGGCCACCTGCTGATCTTCCTGCAGCGCCTCTTCGTCCCTAATAATTTTTATTAGATCAGAGTAGGTTAGTGACATTCCTCCTCCTGAGGTTTTCAGGTGCAGCCAGACCGGGTCTGAGCGCCGCGCTCCCCTCATGATCTGCTTCATGCGTGCTTCATCTGCATCTTTGGGCAGCATTCCCTTCTTCAGTACAATCTTGCATAACTGCCTGTTCAGCCTTCTAACATATTCTGACAGTTTCTCATTCGGCTGCTGGAGAGTGTGTTCAATTTGATAAATCATCTCTGACACCTTCTCCAGCTGACCAAACTCTTCCTGCAGCATGGCCAGGCAATCTTGAGCTGTACAGTTTTCATTTCCAAACCGGAAGCTCTTCACCGCTTCTGCCGCGGCACCTTTCAGACTTTCTAAGACTCGCTGTCTCTTCTGTGCCTCAGGCACCTCCCATGCTTCTACTGCCTGCAATGCCTGTTCCACCCAAGTGTCAAAATCTTCCTCCCCCGCAGGGACGGGGAGCTTCCCTGAGAAGGTGCTAAGCTTCCGGTAACCAGCCTCCACATGCACCGTACTGCTTTTCTGGCACTTAATTACAAGGTCTCCTAGAGCATTCAACAATTCAGGCCCTATAGCGGCCAGCGGTGATCCCGGGCTTAATAGTTCCTTAAGCTTTTCTGCTTTAGGGGATAGTGGTGGAGATAATTGTGGGAGTGATGGCTTTGGTGTCTGAAACCATTCTTCCTTCACTGGCAGCGTATGTATCAAGTGATAGATCTGATTATCTATGGCTTGTATACTCTGACTTTTAAAATGCTCTGGGATTTCGTTTTTCCATTCTACCAGTGCGTATGTAAACAAGATCACTGGATCTGGCCTAAAATCCATCACCCATGCTTTGTGGCTCGGAGACAGTAACAATACGAGCTGTTTTATCTCCTCTTCCTTCCATCTTTCCCCCGGGAGTACAATGACTACCGCCGCGGTTGGATCGGCGCCAATCGCTGCGCACCACTGTGACATTGCCAGCGGGTCCATGCTGGTACTTCTGACCGGCTTGATTGCAGCGTGCAACGTACAAGGATCCCGGACTCGAGCCCCCACGTGTAGCGCTACCCCCAGTTAAGAGAGCCGCTGATATTGATTTGGGCCCTGCAGTGCACCGCTGTCAACCCCCGGCAATCGGCTCTAACCTCCCGTGGCACAGCTGGTGATAGAGAGATAGGACCGCGTGATCGCAACTGTTGGTGACGCAGTCCTATAACAAACATACACAGAATATACTTTAAAACTCCTATTAAAGTAAGCGGAACTGACACCAAATGTACTTTACCCAGATATTTTACTGAGGCTAATGGGCAAGTAATAAACAACAGTATAACAAGTTGCAGATCCCTGCAATAAACAGTAATAAAGATAAACAGAGTAATCAGAATAATAAAGTATTGCTATGCAACTCTAGCGCTGCCCTTTTACAGCTACTTCCCCTCATGGGTAGACTAACACCCAGCAATGTCTACCTATGCAGTCAGGCCTGACTGATCTAAATGGAAGTTCAGTGAAACAATATTTGCTAGCAATCTCTCGGTGGTGCACTTGAAGAACAACTTTGTAATCCCAACGAATAGTAAAGATAAAGTATCTGTCTTTAAACAGCTCTCACCACCTGGACAAGTCCAAGTCCGTTTCCTCCATCGATTCGTCTAGGAACAGGAATCCACCGACATCCAAGTCTTCAATCCTTCTGGTGTACTGCAGCAAGGAGGATTAGATGTCTCTAAGGCTCTGCTAGGCTGGCAGAGGGCTCTTTGGAAAGGAGCACACGGCCCGGGCTTCAGGCCTTGTGCACACAGCAGTTCAGCACAGACATCCTCTTGCTAGGAGAGAGGGGTCCAAAGAGACCGACCAAAACTCCGCCTCCCCTTTATAAAGTCTCCCCCAGCAGTCTCTGTTCTGGAGCAATGCACCCTGGGTGCTGCAAGATGTACTGGGAGATGTAGTCTCTCTCTCCTCTGCTTTCACTTCCATAATGTCTCTTTACTTCCTCCCGACTCACCTCTCACCTGGAACTTCTTGTCTCTCTGCATTAAAGGGGAACACCCCGCTACACCTGTATTAGACAGGTATCTGCTCCCCACTCCCCCCTGAAAGGTGCCAAATGTGACACCGGAGGGGGGGGGAACCGGAAAAGCGGAAGTTCCAAAAACTTGCTGCTTTTAATACTTTGTTGAACCCATATATTCACAAATATATTCATATGCATATTATATCATATCATATTATATATACCCACACCTATATAACAACATGCCTATTAAATAATCACTTTAAAATTATCAAATTTTTCTACTATGTGGAGTACTCTTTTTGTCATGACATATGAATCACTAATGCAACCCGGTCACAGTGGGTAGTGACAGTGGATATCAAGCCCTCTTAGCATTCAGTTGCCTGGAGGAGGAGGTAGACAGGAGCTCTGCAACCTGGGTGGCAGACCTACCAGTGGATATAAAAAGTCTGCACACCACTGTAAAATGTCAGGTTTCTGTGATGTAAAAAAATGAGACAAAGATAAATAATTCCAGAACTTTTTCCACCTTTACTGCGACCTATAAACTGTACAACTCAATTAAAAAACAAACTGAAATCTTAATAATGTGGTTGCATAAGTGTGCACACCCTCCTATAACTGGGGATGTAACTGTGTTTGGAATTAAGCAATCACATTCAAACTCAAGGTAAATAGAAGTCAGTACATGCCTGACATAATTTAACATAATTTGACATAATTTAAAGTGCCTCTGATTAACCCCCAAATAAAGTTCAGCTATTCTAGTAGGTCTTTCTTGCCATTTTCTTAGTCGCATCCTACAGCAAAAGCCATGGTCCACAGAGAGCTTCCAAAGCATTAGAGGGATCTCATTGTTAAAAGGTATCAGTCAGGAGAAGGGTACAAAAGAATTCCCAAGGCATTAGATATACCATGGAACACAGTGAAGACAGTCATCATCAAGTGGAGAAAATATGGCACAACAGTGACATTACCAAGACCTGGACGTCTCTCCAAAATTGATGAAAAGACGAGAAGAAAACTGGTCAATAAGGCTGCCAAGAGGCCTACAGCAACATTAAAGGAGCTGCAGGAATATCTGCCAAGTATTGGCTGTGTGGTACATGTGACAACAATCTCCCGTATTCTTCATATGTCTGGGCTATGGGGTAGAGTGGCAAAACTGAAGTCTTTTCTTACGAAGAAAAACATCCAAGCCCCGCAAAATTTTGCAAAAACACATCTGAAGTCTCCCAAAAGCATGTGGGGAAATGCGTTATGGTCTAATGAAACCAAGGTTGAACTTTTTGCCCATAATTCTGATGTTGTAAAGCGCTACGCAAACTGTTGGCGCTATATAAATCCTGTATAATAATAATAATAATAATTCCAAAAGATATGTTTGGCACAAAAACAACACTGCACATCACCAAAAGAACTCCATACCCACAGTGAAACATGGTGGTGGCAGCATCATTCTTTGGGGCTGTTTTTCTTCAGCTGGAACAGGGGCCTTAGTCAAGGTAGAGAGAATTATTAAGGGTTCTAAATACCAATCAATATTGGAACACAACCTTCAGGCTTCTGCTAGAAAGCTGAACATAAAGAGGAACATCATCTTTCCTTTTAAATAATTTTTATTATGGTTTTCAAGGTTTAACAAAGTTTATAAAATAATATAATTTGTGGTAATACAAAGGCAATAAGAAAATTAATTAATGGTAAAGCTTCTCTGGTGAAGAGTATCAAGCAAGAGATAAAGTAAGGAGCATTCAATGATACAATACTTAATTTAACATATGTATCTAGGGCTGTAATTTCAGCTATTAGCAATAACAAACATATAGGCCCCTTTCACACTGGGGCGGGCAGGTGCGGTGGCGGTATACCGTCGTATTTACCGTGATATTCGGCTGCTAGCGGTGCGGTTTTAACCCCCGCTAGCGGCCGAAAAAGGGTTAATACCGGCCGCAAACCGCGGATACAGCCGCGGTTTGCGGGCGGTATTACCGCGGTGTCCCATTGATTTCAATGGGAAGGAGCGGTAAAGGAGCGGTATACACACCGCTCCTTCACCGCTCCAAAGATGCGGCTTGCAGGAGATTTTTTCTCCTCCCGCCAGCGCATCGCCTCAGTGTGAAAGCCCTCAGGCTTTCACATTGAGCATACTGGGGCAGGATTTTTTCAGGCATTATTTATGCGCTATTTTTAGCGCAAAATGCCTGAAAAACTCCTCAGTGTGAAAGGGGCCATAAGGTAAAGATTAAAAGATAAGGTAGTGTAACAGAAGTACTATGTCAGAGATTGAATGAGCTCAAGATATGTATGAAATGGTGGGTAGAAAATGGTACGGGATGATTGAGAGAAGTAAATAGGCTTTTCCAGGGCCAAGTTCCTTCAATATGGCTTGGCATTATCTGGAGATAAAAGCAATATTCCAGACTATCCCGTATGACCCTTACTTTAACAAGATAAACTAGTTTATATTGGAGGAGTAAATTAAATGAGTATAGGGGTAGGGGGATGAGAGGGTAGGTAGTGGGGGATGTCTCCAGAGGGGATCACTAGTCTAGTTAAATATGAATTGAGCAATATGGTGAGTTATTAATCATATGTCCTCAGAGAAGTAATAATGAGTCATCAATGCCCGGAAGTAGAAAATGTTCAGTCAAGGGTTCCACAGGGTTTCAAATTTTGAATATCTTATCAAGAAAGATAGCTTCAGTTTTTGCGTGTATCATAGATTGAGTAACTCTGTGTTTGACTGACAATATATAAAGTGAGTCAGATTTCCAAGCTTTCGCAATGGTCTGTTTTGCCGCTGAAGTTACGAACAGCATGAGTTTGAACTGGCGGTGGGATAAGGCATGTGGTTTGCTGTTCAG
Organism: Rana muscosa; assembly: GCA_029206835.1. Taxonomy (NCBI): domain Eukaryota; kingdom Metazoa; phylum Chordata; class Amphibia; order Anura; family Ranidae; genus Rana; species Rana muscosa. The sequence goes on from CM055116.1 coordinate 934,245,264, forward strand.
GGGCACTGTGGTTGGATCAGGTGGTAATGTTACTTTGAACATAGTGAAAGAATTTTAAACACTTCTGACCAAAAGGATTTGACTATATTGCATTCCCACCAGATATGTACATGTGTTCCCAGAGCAGAGCAACCTCGGAAGCAGTGGGAGGGGTATTGTGGAGAGAATTTAGATAATCTGTCAGGGACCAAGTACCATCTGGTGCGTACCTTGTAGTTGGTTTCAAGAGCCACTATATTCGGTGAGGCAGATTTGGTAACTTGACAGATTTGGGTCCAATTTATGTCTTCTGATTTTAGTTGAAGGTCAATTTCCCATTTGTTGGTATATGTAGGGGGAAAGAAGAGATGTGTGAAAGTAGCATATAACTCAGAAATGAGTCCACTTCTGTGAGGGTTGGATTTACGGGCTTGTTCAAATATAGTGAAACCTGGGGTTGTCGAGTCTGAGGGTGCATTATTGATCAAAGAATATATATATATTTTTTTGCAAAAGTTTTCATTGGAAGTATGAGCAACATAACAGTTAAATGCACAATGCGGACACAGCCGCTATGGTAAGTATACGGATGAAACAGTATATTGATCCAAAAATATTTAATTTGAAGGTATCTGAAGGTTTCTGAGGGTTTCTGAGGGTGGAAGATCATAAGTTTCACGTAGGGTTGGGAAAGGTGTGATGGTAGTGGATTTGTAGAACTGGTGAGCACATGTTAATCTTGCCTTTGACCAAGCTAAGAAGGAGATTGGGGAGGACCAGGCTGGGTAAAATGAGGGGTTATTGAGAAAGGAAAGAAGAGGATTGTGTCGAGATTGTAGACCAAATTGTGTTTTTAATCTGTCCCAAATAGATAGGCTGTGTTTGGTAACGGGGTTTGTAATTGTTCGACGTTGTGTAGGAGTTAGCCATAAAAGATTTGCGATGGAAAGAGGGTCACAGTCGACCGACTTGATTGCTACCCATAGTGGAGTTTGAGTCTTAGCGTGGTATTTGGATAATTGTGACATTTGGGCTGCATAATAATATTTGGTAAAATCTGGTACACCGAGACCTCCTCGAATTCTTAGAGAATATAAGGTAGGTTTAGGTAGTCGGGGTTTCGTTTTGCCCCAAATGTATTGCAAGGTTTTACGTTGTACTCTAAAAAGACAGGATTTTTGGGAGGATAGACATTTTTATCACTGTAATTCTACCCATCCATGCCAATGGTAGGGTTGACCAATTTGTGAGGAGTTTATTAAGTTGTGATAACATTGGCTGGTTATTTGTTGCATAGAGCTCTGTAGGGTTAGGTGTGAAGTTAATTCCTAAGTAGGAGATAAAGGTTGTTGACCAGGCAAATAGTAGAGATTGAAGTAATTGGGTTTGGAGAACAGGTGGCAATGAAATATTTAGGGCTTTCGATTTGTGAGGATTTATTAGGAGGCCCGATATTTGCTCGAATTTGGAGAGGATATCTAGAAAAGTTGGTGCTGATACTATGGGTGACGTAAGGAATATTAAGACATCGTCCGCAAACATCCATAATTTATGGTGATAACCACCAAGTTCTAGTCCTCTGATGTTTGGATTGGAGCGAATGAGTTGGGCCAGGGGTTCAATTGCCAGAGCAAAAAGGAGAGGGGAAAGGGGGCATCCCTGTCTTGTACCTCTCTCAATATTGAAGGGGTCGAATTTAAATCCTGAATAGGAAATATATGCTTTCGAGTGTTGATATAAGGTAGCAATCCTTCTCAGGAAATGTGGTCCGAATCCCCATTGATTAAGGATAGAGTGTAGATAAGGCCACGATAATGAGTCAAAAGCCTTACGTATGTCTAACCACAGGAAACAGGTAGGAATACGGCGAGAATGAGCTGCATGGGCCAGGAGTGTAGCTCTGCATATATTGTCACCTGCTTGTCTTGAGGGGATAAATCCAGTTTGGTCTTTATGGATTAGGGAGCCTATAATGGGGTTAAGTCTGGAAGAGAGAATTTTGGCCAGTATCTTGATATCAATGTTAAGGATGAATATCGATCTGTAGTTCGACCAAGATGTGTCGTCTGTGTTGGGTTTAGGAATCATAGAAATAGAGGCTGTGATTGATTCTGTCCGAAAATAGTGACCTTTAAGGAGGGAATAAAAGGCATCAACCATGAGGGGTGATAATAGTGATGTAAAACTTTTGTAGTAAGTGGCTGAAAGGCCATCTATGCCCGGGTGTTTACGTGACTTCAGTGACTTTATAGCGGTTTGTATTTCTAATTCAGTGATCTAGAATATCTTGGTGGGATGGGGATTGAGAGGGGAGGTGAATTGTTGATAAAAGTGTGGTCAGATGAGATTGATCGAATATATTAGCATCTTTGTATAATTCAGTTAGTTTTCTATGAAATTCGTTAAGGATTTTTAGTGGGTTGCTGGTATAGGTATCTTTGGTAAGTTTTAAGCATATAGGTTTTGGGGTATAATTGGTCTTTCATAATGCTAAGGCCAGGAAAGTGTCTGGTTTATTAGTTTTCATGTAAAAAGTATGTTTAGAATTACGACGAGTTTTTTCAGCAGAAACTGTCAAATAGGTCAAGTTCTAGGCGTGTTTTATCATAAGTAAGTTTATTTGACGTAGAGGGTGTGGTCTGAAAATTTTCTGAAGCTTTATAAAATGCTTTTTCCAGGCGTTCATGAAGTTGATATTTTTTCTTACAGTGGTGAGATACTTGGCTGATACAAACCCCTCTGATATAAGGTTTGAGAGCTTCCCAAAGATTCAGGGGGTCCGTATCAATGGCATTGTTATTTAGAAGATAATCTTTTATGGCCTTCTCTAATTCCTTTTGAAATGCAGGATTTGCCAACAAACTATCACTAATGTACCAAGTACGATGATTGGACTGTGCAACCAAGGAGGAAAGAGTTGTTACAACTGCATTATGATCCAACCAGGTGCACAGCATAATAAGTGAGTCTAGAATGAGAGCTGAGGTGCTAACAATAACAAAAAGATGGTCTATGCGGGAAAATTGTTTGTGGGGATGGGAATAGTGTGTGTATTGTTGTTTTGCAGGGTTATGTTCCCGCGATGTGTCAAGAAGAGAGTATTGGTGTAGAAGTCGTTTGTAGGAAAGTTTAGGGGTGGGAGTTGGGGTAGGGGATTTGTCGAGGAATGGATACAATATTTGGTTTGAATCACCACCAATTATGAGGGTACCTTGTTCATGTGTTTCGACTACTGAAAACAAATGTTTTTTGTTAGGAGCATAATAAGAAACAATCGTAACTTCATTATCTAATAGTAGTCCGGATAAGATCAGGTATCTACCCTCTGGGTCTTTAAGTTCTTTTTTGGGGATAAATGGTGTTGTACGATGGAATGCAATCAAGACTCCCCATCTTTTTGTAGTGGCCGAAGCAGTGTAAACTTGGGGGTATTTGCTGTCCAAAGATTTTGGTGAGGACTATGAAATAAAGTGTGTCTCCTGTAGGCAAACCACATGTGCCGATAGTTTGGGGGAATAGTTGAAAGCTTTAGTGCGTTTCGAAGGGGAGTTTAGACCTTGTACATTAAGAATCAATATATTAAGGGAGGTCATTGCAGAATGCAGACAAGATCTAAAAAGAAGCTACTGAATGTGAAACAAAGAGTTACCTCTCTGGAGGAGAAAAGGTTAGGGAAGGTTAGGGAGGTCATGCTGTAAAGTAGGAATAGGAGGGGGAATTCAACGGGGGCTGTGCAGCATAAATAAACACTGATGAAATAGGTGTTTAAGAGAAGCTACCTAAAAAGTAAACAAAATATAAAAGGGAAAGGGCTCCTAATTGGAGCAAGTATCCAAGAGGTGGTGAATAATCACCAACCAGTGGATATAAATAGTCCAAAGAGCATCCAAATCTATGTTGGGCACTCAAGGAAGCAATGGAGGTGCAGTGAGCTGTCTCCGTAACTACGACAGCCATTAAACATTTTATAAATAAAAACTTTTTAACCAGCGAGTCATAAGTATTGAATACGTTTAATTTAATGGTTAGAATGCTTATGTAAAGTAGGATAATTCTGAGTAAAAAAAAGAGAAATTAAAACCTAGATATCACCCATATTGAATACATCAGTCTGTAATGTCTTCTTCTTCAGGTAGTGGTGAAGCAAAGTGACCTCTTTTGTGAGGGATAAGAGGGACCTGAGTTGCCGGGGGGTCCTGGAGGTCCTGGAGCTGTTGAGAGGATGAAGAATTCATTCGACTTTCTGGGTCTATCTGTTATTGTTGCAGGTGTTGATAGGCAATGGTCTCGAATAGTGGTGAGATGGTCATTCGTCAGTTTGCAGGTATACAAAGTTCCTTTATAGGAAAAGCGAAGAGAAAAGGGGAAACCCCATCGAAAAGATATGTGGTGGTATTTGAGAACTTGCAGGTGTGGTTTCATTTCTTTGCGTTTAATTATGTAATTTGAGATAGGTCTTGAAAGATTCGGTACCTATGTCCCTGGAAAATCAAGGATTCTCTTTTTCTTGCAGCTTCCAGCAATTACTCTTTTGTGTGAAAATAGTGCATTTTCATAACTATATCTCTAGGGGGTCCATCTTCTTACGTGAAGTTAGGGCTCTGTGAATTCTGTCCATTTCTAGACGTTCTATAGGGATAGATGGAGCAAGTTCTTGAAAGAGTGCTATAACTGTTGATTGTAGATCCTCAATTTCTTCAGGAATACCACGGATACGTAGATTTGATCTCCTGGTCCTATTCTCAAAATCATCAAGGCGAGTGTAACGTACCTTAGGTGTGAGCCTGACGTGCAGAGAGGGACCTCCCGTACAACCCCGGCTCGGAGACCACTGGAGTGGGGACAGTGGTGGTAAGAGCACGGTGAGGTAAGGGTGCCTGTCTGATCCTCACTGCTTGGAGTGGTGGAGCCGAGTGGAGACTGGAACGGCTGGTTCCGGAAGCAGCGGATGCAGGTCAGCAGGTGCAGCTTGCAGAGCAGGGGATGCAAGTCAGCAGGTGCAGGTTTGCAGAGCAGGGATGCAGGTCAACAGGTGCAGGTTTGCAGAGCAGGGATGCAGGTCAACAGGTGCAGGTTTGCAGAGCAGGGATGCAGGTCAGCAGGTGCAGGTTTGCAGAGCAGGGATGCAGGTCAGCAGGTGCAGGTTTGCATTGCAAAGGATGCAGGTCAGCGTGTGCAGCTTGCAGAGCAGAGGATGCAGGTAAGCTGGTGCAGGTTTTCAGAGTCAGACAAGCCGGGTCATACACATCAAGGTAAACATCACAAGTGGCAGGCAGAGAGTAGTCAAAGTCCAGGCCGAATCTTGGCAACAGGCAGACTGGCAGATAACTGAGCAGGGTCAAACGAGCCGAGGTCAGGACTGGAGACAGAAGCGTGGTCAGGAAGCCGGGTCAAACACAGGAACAGGATACAAGCACAGAATCAGGAACTCAGGGAACAGAAGCAGATCAAACCGCAAGGGGCAACATCTCTGGAATGTCTTTTATAGGAAGTACATGGGAGGAGCAAGGGGTTCAGAGTTCAACAGTAATCAGACACCAAGCAGAGTAGTCTAATGGATCAGATAGGTTATCCATCAGATCAGGCAGGGAACTGTCCAGCATCTCAGATAGCTCCGCTAGAAGAGTCAATGCCAGACACAGAAGAGGTCCCAGGTTCAAGCCCAGCAAGTCCCTGACAGTGCCCTCCCCTTAAGGGCAACCTCCGGGTGCCCAATAGAGCTCTTTTCTGGGGGTGACTGCGAAAAAAGGCCTGGATTAACTCTCGGGCGTGGATGTTCTGTTGGGGTTCCCAGGAGTTCTCCTCCAGACCGTACCCCTTCCACTTGATCAGGAATTGAAGCTGGTTCCCTCTTCTTCGGCAGTCCAAGACGGCCTCCACCTCGAACTCCTCATCACCGTCAATGATTACAGGCTTGGGTGGATCCGATCCCCTGTCTGGGAACGGGTCGGGCACTGCGGGTTTCAGCAAGGAAACGTGAAAGACTGGGTGAATCTTCAACGACTCCGATAAGGCAAGTTCATAGGAGACCTCGTTTAATTTCTGTTTTACTGGGAAAGGACCGATGAACTTGGGTGCCAGTTTCCTTGCGGGGCAAGCCATCTTAAGGTTGGTGGTTGATAACCATACTTGGTCACCCTGTTGCAGGCATAATTCCCCTCTCCTTTTCCTGTCAAAGATCCTTTTATTGGCTGCTTGTGCCTTAGTCATGGCTTCCTGCAATATCCTGCTGTTACGGGTCAGGAAATCAACAATACTCTGGACCGCCGGGACTGTTGAATCAGGGATGAGATCAGGTAAGAAGGTCGGGTGAAACCCGTAGTTGGCAAAAAATGGCGATTGACCTGTAGCCGAATGACTGACGTTGTTAAAAGCAAACTCTGCCAAGGGTAGTAAAGCTACCCAGTCGTCTTGAACGAAGGTGGTGAAGCATCTGAGGTACTGTTCGAGCGTCTGATTCGTTCTTTCGGTTTGCCCGTTAGTTTGGGGGTGATAGGCTGAGGACATGGACAACTCAATCTTCAGGACCTTGCACAAAGCCTTCCAAAAGCGAGAGGTGAACTGCACCCCTCTATCCGAAACGATGTCCGCAGGGACCCCATGTAGCCTTACTACTTCCCTAATGAAGACCTGGGCAGTTTCCATGGCAGAGGGCGTGCCTTTGAGAGGCACGAAGTGGGCCATCTTGGATAGACGGTCAACCACTACAAAGATGGCTGTGCAACCTTCAGACGGGGGGAGTTCCACTATGAAGTCCATGGCAATCATTTTCCAGGGACGGTCAGGGACTGGTAAGGGTCTGAGCAGACCCCAGGCCTTGCTTCTAGTGGTCTTGCTACAGATACAGATGGCACATGAACCTACATATTCCCTGCAGTCTTTTTCAAGATCCGGCCACCAAAACGTGCGTTGAATCAGTTCAAGGGTTTTATGCATTCCGAAATGGCCTGCCAGGGGATGATCATGACACAAGTTTAACACTGTGACTCGAACTTCTTCTGGCACAAAGATTTTGTCATTCTTCCAAAGTAACCCGTCCTTGGGTACCAGAGTGATTCCAGAGGGACCAGACACACCTGTAGAAGCTTGCTTCAAGACAGACATCAGGCTAGTTTGTAAAAGTAAGAAGTTGCCTTCCGATAGAATGGTATCTGGAGCTGACACCTCTTTTGGATCATCAAACATGCGGGAAAGAGCGTCTGGTTTGGTGTTCTTGGAGCCTGGCCGGTAAGTTATGTGGAACGAGAACCTAGAGAAAAATAGTGCCCAACGTGCCTGGCGTGGTCTCAGACGTTTGGCAGCTCTCAGATACTCTAGGTTCTTGTGGTCTGTGTAAATGAGTATAGGATGCGCTGCTCCCTCCAACAAGTACCTCCTCTCCTCAAGGGCAGATTTAATGGCCAGGAGCTCCCGGTCTCCAACATCATAATTCCTCTCGGATGGGGTAAGCTTACGGGAGAAGAAGGCTACCGGGTGTATCAAGTCCTTGAGACCTTGGCGCTGGGAGATAACAGCTCCAACCGCTGTCTCTGAGGCATCTACCTCAAGTAGATATGGTAGGGCAGGATCGGGATGACTTAGGATAGGAGCAGACGTAAAAAGTATTTTTAGGTTTGTGAAAGCAGCCTGTGTTTCAGATATCCACTGGAATCGAGCATTTTGCTTCGTTAGCTGCGTAATCGGGGAAATAATAGCAGAGAATCCCTTGATAAACCTCCGATAAAAATTGGCAAAGCCAACAAAGCGCTGCACCCCCTTTTTATCTGAAGGTGCAGGCCAATCCAGAATGGCTGAAACCTTCTGTGGGTCCATCTTGAATCCCTCTGTAGAGATCACTAGGCCAAGGAACTGGATACTCTGTAGCTCGAATTCACACTTTTCTGGTTTTGCGTACAGTCCATGCTGGCGGAGACGACAGAGTACACTCTTGACGTGTTTCCGGTGCTGCTCAAGAGAGGAGGAAAAAATCAAAATATCATCAAGATAGACAACTACATAAATGTCCAGACAGTCTCTGAAAACATCATTGACTAGATGCTGAAAGGTGGCAGGGGCGTTACATAGGCCGAAGGGCATTACTAGGTATTCGTAATGGCCGAACCTGGTACGAAAGGCAGTCTTCCATTCATCCCCTGCTCGGATGCGTACCAGGTTGTACGCCCCCCACAGGTCTAATTTGGTAAACACAGAGGAAGTCCTGAGTCTTTGAAAAAGTTCAGGTACCAGAGGCAGAGGGTACCGGTTCTTGACTGTGATTTTATTTAATTCCCGGTAATCTACACACGGCCGAAGAGAATGGTCTTTTTTCTCCACAAAAAAGATTCCTGCCCCTGCTGGAGAAGTGGAAGGACGGATGAAACCCCTCTTAAGGTTCTCATCAACGTATTCTTTCAGTACCTCAAGCTCCCGTTCAGATAGGGGGAAGATCCGTCCGAAAGGAATCTCAGCACCGGGAAGAAGCTCGATTGGACAATCGTAAGGACGATGAGGCGGGAGGACTTCGGCCCCTCATTTGCTGAAGACGTCCAGGAACTCATGATATTGTTTGGGTACAGAAGCTCGTATCTCTGGATCTGAATCCAGGCATAACAGAGGCCCCAAGGTGCTGGGACGTGGAAGCATGCAGTGGCGTTGACAGTATGGTGACTGGAACTTAATACTTCCGGTTCCCCAATCAATCTGTGGATTGTGTGCCTGAAGCCAGGGTAGACCCAGGATAACTGGAAACATGGGAGATGCAATAGCATCCAAAGTCAATAGTTCCTTATGGTCCATGGAGGTGATCACAGGCAAAGGAGGGGTCTCCTGGGTCACTACTCCGGACTTGATGTGAGACCCATCTGCCAGGAAAATGGAAAGTCCCTGAGTCTTAGGTTGGAGTGGGATGTGTTGTTGTGCTGCAAAGTCTAGATCGACAAAACAACTACATGCCCCTGAGTCGATTATTGCAGTTACTGGTATTGTCCTCCCTGGTAGTTGGAAAGAGATAGGAAGAGCCAGGTGAGTAGCATTGGTAGATGGAGGTGAGTAGTTGTGAGAAGAGGTAGCCAGGACCTTGCGCAGCTTAGCAGGACAAGAAGAGACATAATGACCGGGTTCACCGCAATACAGGCATAGATAATTCTGCAGCCGACGAAGTCGTTCCTTGGCCGATAGGGAATGTTTCATTAGTCCAAGCTGCCCTGGCTTGACGGTCTGGTTGAGGGATGAGGGTTCAGTTGGAACCGTACTGGCACTGGCAGGGTACACAGGGGCTCGTATCCGGGGTAGCATCCAAGCTGGGCGGAGCTGCTGGGTAGACCTTTCTGCTCTGCGCTCCCGGAGTCGTCGGTCTATCTGGATAGACAAATTAATTAAAGTCTCTAGAACATCAGGAACACCGACCCGTGCTAACTCATCCTTCAGGCTTTCAGAGAGACCAAGACGGAACTGATGCCGCAGAGCCGCCTCATTCCACTGGGTATCCACGCTCCAGCGTCTGAAATCAGTCACATAGTCCTCGACCGCTCGGCGGCCTTGCTGGAGCGCATGGAGAGCAGCCTCGGCAGTAGAAGTCCGCTGTGGATCGTCATAAAGTCGGGCCATGGCATCAAGAAAACAGGGCAGAGAGTCTAGAACTACATGGCGGACTTCAAGTAGGTGATGGGCCCAAGCTTGAGGTTCCCTCTGCAGCAAAGCGATAACGAAGCCCACCTTGGTGGCTTCAGATGAAAAAGTCAGAGGTAGCAACGAAAAGTAAAGTTCACATGCGTTGCGAAACGCACGGAATTTACTCCGATCCCCGAAAAACTTCTCAGGGACAGGGACCCTGGGCTCAGGAGATGATAACATTCCAATAGAGGAAGTTAGGGTTGGAGGTGAATCTGCAGAGGTGGCTTGAGTTTGTGTCTGCTTATCCATTCGGACATGGCTGCCCTGCAGAGACTTCACGATCTGAGTGAGAGCTGTAAGGTGTTGATAGACATTGTCCATAGGCAAGGTATCTCCTGCAGGCTCAGGCATGGCAGTTTGATACTGTAACGTACCTTAGGTGTGAGCCTGATGTGCGGAGAGGGACCTCCCGTACAACCCAGGCTCGGAGACCACTGGAGTGGGGACAGTGGTGGTAAGAGCACGGTGAGGTAAGGGTGCCTGTCTGATCCTCACTGCTTGGAGTGGTGGAGCCGAGTGGAGACTGGAATGGCTGGTTCCGGAAGCAGCGGATGCAGGTCAGCAGGTGCAGCTTGCAGAGCAGGGGATGCAGGTCAGCAGGTGCAGGTTTGCAGAGCAGGGATGCAGGTCAACAGGTGCAGGTTTGCAGAGCAGGGATGCAGGTCAGCAGGTGCAGGTTTGCAGAGCAGGGATGCAGGTCAGCAGGTGCAGGTTTGCATTGCAAAGGATGCAGGTCAGCGTGTGCAGCTTGCAGAGCAGAGGATGCAGGTAAGCTGGTGCGGGTCATGCACATCAAGGTAAACATCACAAGTGGCTTGCAGAGAGTAGTCAAAGTCCAGGCCGAATCTTGGCAAGAGGCAGACTGGCAGATAACTGAGCAGGGTCAAACGAGCCGAGGTCAGGGCTGTAGACAGAAGCGTGGTCAAGAAGCCGGGTCGAACACAGGAACAGGATACAAGCACAGAATCAGGAACTCAGGGAACAGAAGCAGATCAAACCGCAAGGGGCAACATCTCTGGAATGTCTTTTATAGGAAGTACATGGGAGGAGCAAGGGGTTCAGAGTTCAACAGTAATCAGACACCAAGCAGAGTAGTCTAATGGATCAGATAGGTTATCCAGCAGATCAGGCAGGGAACTGTCCAGCATCTCAGATAGCTCCGCTGGAAGAGTCAATGCCAGACACAGAAGAGGTCCCAGGTTCAAGCCCAGCACGTCCCTGACAGCGAGTTTGAAAACTAGAATAATCATCCTTAAGGGATTCCAACTCTTCAGTATGTGTAGAGGTAGTGATATCAAATTAATTTACCCTCTGTTCTAGGACAGAGGTGCGTCGGCCCACCTCACGAATCTCCTGCGTTAGCTTGTCAGTTATGGCATCTGAGGTGTTCTGCGGTGCTTTATGGAGGACCCGTTCAAATTGGGCTAGCAGGTCAGAGCCAATTGGGGTGCTTTGCAGAGTAATAGGGGTCATACCTAGATCAAAGTCAAGCACTCAACAATGTGTTGAGGAGGGAGACCTGAGTTGCTGCTGAGTACCAGGCTGTGAGGAGAGGTAAGATGGCGCCACTGCCATTTTAGATGCGGCTCGTCAGCGTTTTCCTGAATCTTTGCCGATTTCAGTTTTGATTTTCTCCTGCTGTACATATCACCAAAGTGTGCCCACAACCTTAAGGAAGAAACTAGGCACTGTGTGGAGGTTATTGTCTGGTGTGACTCTGTATATTAGGCTGTCGGGTCCCGGTCGGTGCAGAGCTCTAAGCGGACATGTCTTGCCTAGACGGTTTTGCACATGCGCCAGTTGGAACTTCATCTTTCAGCATGACAATGACCCAAAGCATACATCCAAATAAACAAAGGAATGGCTTTACCAGAAGAAGATTAAAGTTTTGGAATGGCCCAGCCAGAGCCCAGACCTGAATCTGATTGAAAATATGTGGGGTGATCTGAAGAGGGCTGTGCACAGGTGCCCTTGCAATCTGACAGATTTGGAGTTTTTTTGCAAAGAAGAGTGGGCAAATATTGCCAATTCAAGATGTGCCATGCTGATAGACTCATACCCAAAAAGACTGAGTGCTGTAATAAAATCAAAAGGTGCTTCAACAAAGTCTAAGGGTGTGCACACTTATGCAACCAGATTATTATTATTATTTTTTTTTACTACCCTCCACCTAAAAGATTTCAGTTTGTTGTTCAACTGAGCTGTACAGTTTATAGGTCACATTAAAAGTGTAAAATTTCTGAAATTATTTATGTTTGTCTCATTTTTTTTGCATCACAGAAACCTGACATTTTAACAGGGGTGTGTAGACTTTTTATATCCACTGTATGTCCTCTGATTATGAGCATGATTTGACCACTTTTAAGTGGTCACATGAGTTCTGGTAAGCGCAATAAGAGCATTCTCTGGTGACACAGCTTTCTCTTATGATTTTCACCTTTTAAGCATTGCTTGTGGGACTGTCAGTTCTTACCTAACCATTTGGACTGTGGAGACTTGGGACTTTCATTTTACTTATTTGGACACAGAAATCACTGTTATTACAAAACAAATGAATCCTATTTTTTGTTTGTTTTTCACTTATTGTGTGTGAGATATTTAAGCCCTGTACTGTTTTTTTATCCACAATCACTGCTATATTAGTTACATACACGAGCACACATAATCAAATAAATTATAATTTTCCTGTTTTAAATATAGTATTCCTGCACACATTCTCATTGTAGCGTCTCAAAATGCATATATGGTGTATTATGTTTGCCCTCTGACCAATAAAGCATTCCCTTCTGTTATGGGCACCTTTGCAGTTGTCAATTATACCTTTTTTGGGGACTGCTATCCTCATCATCACTTCAAAAGAGAAGTGTGGGATTTAAAAATAGCAAACATACAAACTAACCTAGGTGGAAGCAGCATTGGTCCGGTGATGCATCTGACCCCTGCCGCCCCACACAGAAAACAGAGTGACCAAAGACCACTGATTGCTCAGTTCTAGGTCTTCAATGAGCAGAGAGCCAATGACTGTCAGTCTGTGCTATGCCTCTTCAGTGCTCAGTGGAGAGCTGGGCTGCTGGGGGGGGGGCATCTGGGTGGATCCCAGCATTAAAGTCGGGATTCCTTTAGAGCTCAGGCCAGCTAAGTGATGTTAGCTGACAACAGACTTTAGCTCACTGTCAGATGAATCTAGGTCACAGCAGTACAGAACTAAGTGCACTCATGTGATCCACAGAACAAGTAGGGCCAAAAGAGTTTTGGCCCTACTGCTCCTTTTTTTTTTTTTTTTTTTACGTCTACATGTTGTACATACAAAACAAAGCAGAACAATTGCCATTGAAACCAAAGAGATGGCATTAATGTCGGCTATGCAGAGCCCCGCAATAGTAAGGAACAGGATAATACATGATATACCATCTATAAAATATCACATCACAACCTTTAATAGAGTTAGTTAGAATCAACTGCACGGTACACAAGGGCAATCTGTATCAGCCAATAACAAAAAGAAAAAGAAGAGGCAAAAAACTCATAACTACCACACATACTATCACTCATACACACACATAGACACACACAGTGCTCTCTTCAGACGGCCCTACTTCTCCTTAAATCAAAGTTAAGGGTTAGAAAATATATATTGCATATTTATTAGAGATAAAGATACAGTTTTTTTTTTTTTTTTATAATATCCTAAAAGGTACCGGTATATGATATTCAAATTGTTTATCATATAATATACAGTAATACAACTGTTGGGTTCCTGGCTTTATTGCCCCAATTCTGGATCTTATCTTTTTGTTATGCTGAATAAGATTTAGGCTTTACAAGTACAAGTACACATATCATCTGTAGAAATATAAATAAACTGAATTTATAGATATATGTATGTATGACATTTTTCTCTTGTTCATCTTGAAGTACTTTATCACTCTTTATAATTAAACTGAAAGTCAGTTTAAGCACAATGACCATTTAGGAGAAATTGAACAATTTTGAGTGATTTTATGAAGAGGGATTTTGTAGAGTACAGGCAGCCTCATTTCAATCCAGGGCAAATAAGAGAAAAACCTCCCAAAGCATTTTGCTGATTTATTATGGCACTGGTTGGCAACAGATAACAAGTGTTATTAATTATTATATTACTAGCTAATATTTTAGATAATATCTATATATTGTATATCTATATCAGTGGGGAGTATAGATAAAGTCAGAAAACGTTTAGATTTGTTTCTTAGCAAACACAATGTACAGGAATATAGAAAAAGCTAGTGACATGAACACATCCACACATAGAACTGAATAGACTAGTGTCTTTATTCAACCTTACCAACTATGTAACTATGTAATACTGTATATGATCCGTTGGCCTCTAACTGTGATGAGTCTCCATGATAATAGAGACGTTTCCTTTAAGGCAATTGAAACTGGGAAATACATTTAAAAAGTTGTCTAGTTGTAGATTCCAAATTTGTATATTTGCCAAACAATAGGTGACCGAGTGGAGAGAGAAGGCCTCATATTTCAAATCAATGCTCCATATTCAGATCGTTGCATGCGATTATTGGATTGTTTCTGAATTCCTATTAGAGGCACTTGTTCCTGCACAGGGAGATTTTCCAATGTGTTTGGATATCTACTGCACCTGGCCCATTTCTCTGCTGCGGTGCAGAAGAAAAGATCAAGTTATAATGCATTGCTGTCACTGTCAGGTGAGAATTGCAGTGGGTCTTGGTGCTCATGTTCATCTTGGGAAAATATATGACCTTCACTGGCCACCCTTATTTTATTGATGAAACAGATTTGATAATTGGTTGTCTATAAATTCATGAGCAAGTGCACTAGAATTTCAGCAGCTTTGGTTGAAATAATCTTCCAGTTCTAGAATGTTCCTGTAATTCAATTACCTTTTGGAAGCAGACGATAAAACACTTGTGTGAGTCAGGACAAGTCCTCACAGGTACTAAAAGTTTTGACCATTACTTGAGTGTATTTTCTATAGGTCTATAATCATAATTATTAATGGAAATATACCTTTATAATTATTACCCAAATTGTTCTCACTCAACCCTATTCATATCACATATTGTTATTACAGACAAGTCAGTAGGCAGCCTTCTTCAAAGATCATGGCCTATACTCTTCTCCACTGTGCCATGGATACTAATAGAAAAGCTATCTACTTGCAAGTAGATAGCTCCTCAGAGCCTGACCCAATTTTGCTCATAGACAGGTATCCCATTATTTGCCAGTTTATTTAAGAGGATGGAAGAGCCACACACTAGATATTGGCCACTGCCCTTCGACTAGATTGCCCTATATGCTAAAGATCTGTAAAGTGTGGGAAATGTGCATAGCATGAGGAGAACAAGGTCTGTGTGTGGGGAAAAGGGGGCTAGGCTAATATTGTATGTAGCGGGCAGTTCCTCCCCTCTCCCCGTCCCCTCTATTAAAGTTCTGCTCGCAATGTCTCTGGTCTAGGGGTATGATAGGGGGGGAGAGGGTGCGCTACGCCTGGCTTCCACCACAGGTGTAAAAGTGGTATCAGCAATGCCTTTCTTTACCTTCGGGCCTGTGTTGTGCATCGGATCCTCCCTCCAAGAGTCTCCGAGAACCTCGTCTGCCAGGAACTGAGCCCCACACCGTTAAAGTCCAACACTCCTTTATTTAGCACATAACATGGACTCCCTTGGCTATAGAACAAAAAAGGGGGTGTGGGTGCGAATAGGCCCAGACACAAGTTCGATCCTCCACTCTCCTCCAAAGAGTGGGTTATGGTCTCCGCACAAGGGAAATTCACCTTCCGGACGGTCTCTGACAAGAGACTCACCCGTCACCGGCAGTATGCTGCACCGGGTCTTCAGATGAGGAGCTCTTCCCGGTCCATTACGCCCACCTCAGATTCAGGCATCCATCTCCGGAATACCTTAGGATCCTTCCCTCGCGGAACACAGTGTTGGGCACTGAGCTCCGGACCGCCGTCCGAGTACCTCACCCCAGGCTAAAGGTGCCAGAGGTGGAACACGATCTCCGGTGGTCCTCTAGGCCTAGTCCGTCCGCAGGCTAAAGGTGCCAGGGACCAACAACCCCGTGACCAAGATGGCCGGCCCCCTTTATCCCCTCTCCCAGCAAGCACGGTGGGTTCCCCGCCCCACCATACCGCTGCCAAGATAGGACAAAAGTAGGCTCAGCACACAGCGGTATCCGTCCGTCGGCCCATGGTGACAGCGCCACCCAGTGGACCGCCGGAGACACACCACCGGTGTCACCAAAAATTCAAAAATTACTGCGGGAAAGTAAGTACCCGCTACATGTATAAACAATATTGTTGTCCTTTTTTCTCCAGTCTTAGACACTACTGTATACTCCAATGTATCCAGGCTAAATTCTACCTTATGTAATAACTAAGCAATTAAAGTTCTCTTGAATGCAGTAAATAAATCCTAAATACATAATAGAATAGTAAAGTTATTCATCCATATTGTTTTCTGTTTTTGGAGCTAGTTATTACAAATAAAGAAACTGTTCTAGGACTGTATCCAGTTCAACATTTACAGTTCCAAGCTACTAGTCACGAATTCCAACAAATTTATAGTTAATACAAAAATACATATTTTATCACTTATAACCTTCCTCTAAAATGGTGAAGGATCTAATTTAAAATTACATATTACATATTGGAAATGTTACATTTTATTGCTTGGTGGCCTGCAGTTCCAGCCCTTCTGATAGTAAAGGTTAATAGCATTCTATGTAGACAGAAAGTTGAAATCAATTAATGCAGATTTCATTGCTGATGAATGTATCCTTATGGTAGAGAGGACTGTCTCTACAGCAATAACTACTATTTTTCTTATAAAACGATTCAAGGAGAAGGCCATGTACTTGTCATCTCAGGTTTTTGCCAAGCATGTAGGAAGCTGGCATTTAATTTCTGCATCAGCTTGTGTAGGCCGCTCAGTAACGGACCTATTTCCTTTGATGTATACAACGCCTTCCTGTTATTATTTCTTGATCAGTGG
This sequence comes from Rana muscosa, assembly GCA_029206835.1. Taxonomy (NCBI): domain Eukaryota; kingdom Metazoa; phylum Chordata; class Amphibia; order Anura; family Ranidae; genus Rana; species Rana muscosa. The sequence goes on from CM055116.1 coordinate 934,261,910, forward strand.
GTGACACTGCACCTCATAAGCATATATTCATTCACATTTACCAACATGAGCACAGTGCTATAATTATTTTAGCATTAGTAAAAAGGTCCATTAAATTAAATGCAGTGCATTCATGCTGATATGGATAAACCGGTTAAAAAATAATGTGGAAAGTTTGTATACCATGATATTATTATTGAGGTGTTGTTATTATTAATATATTAAGATATTTTCTGTGACCGCTACCATTATAAATATGAAGCCAATTTATACATTAATAGCTGGTATACTATGTTACCGCCTAACTTTTTTTGGCCATACCACCCACAAGCACACAGTCCTTGTAAATCATCACATAGGCCTTCCAGTACTACAGAGCTCTCAGAATTAAAAACCTCAACTCAGTCCAGATCATACTTGCTTACTCCATTAGCCAAACCTTTGGTGTTTTGTGAAAATTAATTTGGGATCCTGTTAGTATGGGGCGGAGGGGGGGGGGTTAGGTTATCCCAGTGCTGCTATGTATACACTTCCTTGTGTTCATGTGCCCTTCCACCCTTTAACAGAGCTACTTAGGCTGGATTGGGCAAGATTGTGTTATCACACATACAGGACTGTGCAAAAGTTTTAGGCAAGTGCGAAGAAATGCTGTAAAGTAGAAATGCTAGTAAAGTAGTAATTAAAAAATATGTATTTTAATATATCAATTTACTAAATGCAGTCAGTGAAAAGAAAAAATAATCTAAATTAAATCAATATTTGGTGTGACTACCCTATGGCTCCTTTCTTGTTCATACATCACGGGACACAGAGCAGCATAGTCATTACTATGTGGGTTATATAGAATTACCTTCAGGTGCTGGCACTGGCAACTTCCAAAACAGGAAGTACCCTCCCCTATATAAGCCCCTCCCATCCGGGAGTACCTCAGTTTTTTGCCAGTGTCTAAGGTGTTGGCCAAGGTTAACATGTATTCATCTGGGCTTGTGTACAGGTTCTCTGGGCCTTAGCAAGCTATTCCGGATCCGACCAAAAAAAGCTTCATAGCTAAACGGTCGGTACCCGGGCCTTGCAGAGAAGAGCAGGGTTTTGCCTGTAATGCCTCTCTTAGGAGGGCTGGACCCTGGGATCCAGAGCTCTGGTCATACCCAAAACCAAGAGGCTATCTGTGCAGGGTGCTATACAGGTCCAGGGGAGTGGAATCCTTGGGAACCCGGTCCCTGAAGGTCTAGTACAATGCCTGCCGTGAGAGGTGAAGTTTGGGCTTCTGTGGACCAAACAAAGTCCTGCGGCGGGGAAAAGGTAAGTGGGGGCCCCTCAGGAACTTGGTTCTATTGAGGGGACCCCCAAGCCTAATATGTCTTTCTGCCTGTTACCTAAAGGGTATTCCCGCTAATAGCTGTATATGCCTAAGAAATCCTAGAAATGTTTTTTCATAAGGGAAGTTTTAAAAAACTGTAAACCTGGAAATGTTTTTCATAAAGGAGGTTTTAAAAAAAAAAAAAAAAAAAGACAAAAGTGCGGTACCTGTGTTTGTCCACTAGAGGCCGCTGTGGAATGTCTTTTTTCTTGGGACTATTCCTTCCATGGTGAAAGTCCAGGCAGATGAGTGAGCTCTCTATCAGGGAAGCTGCATTCCTCTGTCATGCTGCCAAGTAGTTTCCTTCCATCCCCGAGTGCTGGTAAAACAGGGACCCTGGCTCCTCTCCCTACATGGCGCCAAGAGCGCACACGTGCACGCGCGTGCGCGCGCACACATGCTTTCTTTTTATAAGGTTTAGCTTCAAAAAAGGGGGCGGAGCCTGGTGGATGACGCGCTCTGTGCGCCCAGCGCTTCTGCGCATGCGCGGGCGTCCCAGCAAGATAAAAGGACTCAGTCCACGCTGCTTGCTATGGACACAGAGCATGAAAAGGAGCTGGTAGCATGGTATAGGGGCTTACAGCGGGCGGTTGATACAGGCATCCCCAGAAAGACGCATTAGTAGACACCCACTGATGTACATAGCAGCAAATTGCATTAGACTATTTCAGTAAGGGGTGTATTGCGGCTGGAATACCTCAGCTTTGAACTAAGGAATATGCCGCCTAAAAAACTCCGAGATATACCTCTCAGGAAGTGTAGGGGGTCTCCATCGGGCTCTGAGGATCTGGAGCAGTCATCTGCACCCTCCTCCTCTGAGAAATCAGAGGTTAATACCCATAAGGAACCCCCGGGAGTGCCAGGTACTGCGGCTGTCCTCAGTCCACCTGCTCCTGCATATATAACAGAGGAGGTTTTTTCCTCAACTCTGGAGGGATTGGAGCAGAGATTGGCTGCATTGATCGCTTCTTCTCTACAGGAAAGAAAGCGCGCCAGATCTCCATCACCTCCATTAGAGTGCCTGTTGGCAGAGCAACAGTCCCAGGAAGGGACCGACCTACCTGAAGGGGATCAGGAGGAGGTTAGCTCTGTTTTTGAGGAATCGACAGTAGATGAACCATTTTCAGCATCACAGACTGAAAGATTGTGGGTCCAGACCCTAACTGACATGGTTCGATCTGCATTTAAAATGCCTCTTGTTGAACCATCAACTACTGCTGTCTCCTCATTGGGGTCGCTAAAAGCTCCCCAGGTTAATTGCTCCTTTCCAATACATCCATTATTGGAAGGACTTATATACCAGGACTGGGAACATCCTGATAAACTATTTGTTCCGCCTAAAAGGTTTCCGGTGATCTATCCCATGGAGGAAAAGTTCACCCAGAGATGGAATGTTCCTACGGTGGATGCAGCCATCTCTTCTGTGAACAAATCACTGACATGTCCAGTAGATAATGTTCAAATGTTCAAAGATCCAGTGGATAAAAAATTGGAATCTTTATTAAAATCTGCTTTTTCCACAGCAGGGGCTGTTACACAGCCAGCAGTGGCAGCTATTGGGGTCTGCCAAGCTTTAAAGGATCAAATGAAAATGGTCCTGAGGGATTTGCCAGACCAACAGGCCCAGGCTCTGGCTGATCTGCCTAGAGCATTATGCTTTGCGGTTGACGCCATCAAGGATTCTATCCATCAGGCCTCCCGCCTCACGCTGTCTTTGGTACATATGCGTAGGCTTCTGTGGCTTAAAAACTGGTCTGCTGAAGCTCCCTGTAAGAAGCTCTTAGTTAGCTTCCCATTTCATGGTGAACGCCTTTTTGGCGAAGACCTGGATAAGTATATCCAGAAGATTTCCAGTGGTAAAAGTACTCTCTTACCGAGTAAGAAGAGGTCTAGGGGTCCATCTTTTAAGAGGACTACCTCTCCTATCCCTGCGACGTCTGCTACTAAGCAGTTCTGACGGCCTCCTCGGTCAAACTCAGGAGGTAAAAATCAGGGACAGCCACAGGGTAATAAAAAGCCCTGGATCCGAAGAGGTACTAAACCAGCCTCCAAGTCAAGCCTATGAAGGGCTGCCCCCACTCAAACGGGTGGGGGGAAGACTTCAGATGTTCGCAGAGACCTGGCGGGAGACGATCAAAGACAGATGGGTGCTCTCCGCGGTAACTCTGGGATACAAGTTGGAGTTAAAAGAGTCTCCTCCGTCCCATTTTATGTGGTCAGGCATGCCAAGAGACCCTCTGAAAAGACGGTCTCTCCTATTGGCGTTAGAACAACTATTGCTCCAAGGAGTAATTATGGAGGTTCCTATGGAAGAGTGGGGGTTGGGTTTCTACTCAAACCTTTTCACAGTCCCGAAGCCAAACGGGGACATAAGATCCATATTGGACCTAAAGAGTCTAAACAAATTTCTAAACGTCCGGTCTTTCCGGATGGAGTCGATCCGATCGGTCACCGCTGCCCTACAAGGGGAGGAATGGTTAGCCTCGATCGACATCAAAGATGCTTACTTGCATGTTCCCATCTTTCCAGGTCATCAAAAATTCCTACGCTTTGCAGTAGAAGGGCGCCATTTTCAGTTCAGAGCCTTACCATTTGGTCTGGCCACAGCACCACGAGTGTTCACAAAAATTCTGGCCCCACTGTTGGCCGATCTAAGAACACGGGGTGTAACGATAATGGCATACCTAGACGACCTGTTGTTGATGGACCACTCAGTTGCCAAGCTAGAAGTGGTAATTATCGATACAATCAAGTATCTAGAATCTCACGGTTGGGTCATCAACCTGGACAAGTCAGCCCTACAGCCAGTGAAAAACCTGGTATATCTAGGGCTACGGCTGGATTCAGACCAGAGGAAGATTTTCTTACCTCTAGATAAGGTATCCTCTTTGAGGGGCTTGGTCCGTCTGCTTTGTGCAAAAAGACAGCCGTCCATACGCCTGTGCATGAGGCTGCTAGGAAAGATGGTAGCATCATTCGAAGCTGTGCCATACGCCCAATTCCACTCAAGGAATTTACAAAGGGCCATATTGTCAGCCTGGAACGGAAAAGTTCAGGCTCTAGACTTCCCGATGGCTTTGTCCCCTTCCGTTCGGAAGAGTCTCTGCTGGTGGTTGATCCCCCAGAATCTCCAGAAGGGAAAACCCTTCAGCCCGATATCTTGGAAGGTGGTCACTACAGATGCCAGCCTTACAGGCTGGGGGGCAGTACTGGAGCAATGGTCTCTCCAGGGCAGATGGTCAAATGTAGTAAAAACCCTGCCCATCAATCTCTTAGAGATACGAGCAGCCCGGTACGCCCTAGTAGCCTGGACATCCAGACTCCAAGGGTCCCCTGTCAGAATTCAATCAGACAATGCCACAGCAGTGGCATATATCAATCATCAGGGAGGCACCAGGAGTCGTGCAGCCCAGAGGGAAGTAAGTCACATCCTGGAATGGGCAGAAAAGCATGTCCCATGTATATCAGCTGTCTTCATTCCAGGGGTGGAGAATTGGAAGGCGGACTTTCTGAGTCGCCAACAGTTATGCCCAGGGGAATGGTCCCTTCATCCCGAGGTCTTCCGAGCAATATGTCAGTGGTGGGGAACACCGGATGTAGATCTGCTAGCATCCAGATTCAACGCAAAGGTGGACAGGTTTGTCTCCCGGACAAGGGATCCCCTCGCTTGCGGCTCGGATGCTCTGGTGTTCCCTTGGGATCAGTTCAGACTGATATATGCATTCCCTCCGCTACAATTGTTGCCTCGACTCCTTCGCAGAGTCAGGTTGGAGAAGAAGCCGGTGATCCTGGTGGCTCCAGCGTGGCCCCGAAGGGCCTGGTACGCGGAGATCATCAAAATGTCTGTGGGGAGTCCTTGGACCCTTCCACGTCGTCCGGACCTGCTTTCGCAAGGACCGATATACCACCCTTCCTTACTAACTCTAAGTTTAACGGCCTGGCTATTGAGTCCCACATCCTAAAGAAGGGAGGTCTCTCTAACTCTGTGGTATCAACTATAATCAATGCCAGGAAGCCTGTATCCAGGCAGATCTACTATAGAGTTTGGAAGGCGTACATCACTTGGTGCGAGGCCAGAAAATGGCATCCACGTAAGTACGTTATAGGCAGAATTCTGGACTTCCTGCAGTGGGCTGTAGACAGGAAGTTTGCCTTAAGTACTATCAAGGGCCAGGTTTCGGCCTTGTCAATACTATTTCAAAGGCCCCTGGCTATGCATTCACTTGTCAAATCCTTTATGCAAGGTGTGACTCGTATTATTCCACCGATTAAGGCTCCCATATGCCCATGGGATCTAAATTTGGTTCTGTCGGTTCTGCAGAAGCAGCCATTTGAACCTTTGCGGCACATTTCCTTGGTTCTACTCACCAGGAAATTGATATTTTTAGTAGCCATATGCTCGGCTAGAAGAGTGTCGGAATTAGCCGCCATGTCCTGTAAAGAGCCATATCTGGTTATCCATAAGGACAGAGTAGTATTACGTCCTCACCCAGCCTTTCTTCCTAAGGTGGTATCGAGGTTTCACTTGAACCAGGATGTGGTTCTTCCTTCTTTTTTCCCCAAACCAACTCGGGAGAGGAAAAGTTATTGCATTCTTTGGATGTAGTAAGAGCAGTTAAAGCTTATCTAAAAGCCACTGCTCAGATTCGTAGAACGGATTCTCTGTTTGTTCTGCCGGAAGGCCCCAGAAAGGGTCAGGCAGCATCAAAATCTACTTTAGCCAAGTGGATTCGACAGGTCATAATACAAGCCTATGGCTTGAAAAGTAGACCGCCTCCGTTCAAAGTTAGGGCGCACTCCACGAGAGCAGTTGGAACTTCATGGGCAGTGCATCACCAGGCCTCCCTGGCGCAAATTTGTAAGGCCGCAACATGGTCTTCAGTACACACGTTTACTAGGTTCTACCAGGTGGACGTGAGAAGTCAGGAGGATGTCGCCTTTGGGCGCAGTGTGTTGCAGGCCGCAAAAGATCCTCATGCCTGATGGCGCCCAGCTTATGTATGGTGTATCCCCCCCCTCATGTGGCATTGCTTTGGGACGTCCCACATAGTAATGACTATGCTGCTCTGTGTCCCGTGATGTATGAACAAGAAAGTAGGATTTTTAAAACAGCTTACCTGTAAAATCCTTTTCTTGGAGTACATCACGGGACACAGAGCTCCCACCCCTCTTTTGGGGACACGTATTGCTTTGCTACAAAACTGAGGTACTCCCGGATGGGAGGGGCTTATATAGGGGAGGGTACTTCCTGTTTTGGAAGTTGCCCGTGCCAGCACCTGAAGGTAATTCTATATAACCCACATAGTAATGACTATGCTGCTCTGTGTCCCGTGATGTACTCCAAGAAAAGGATTTTACAGGTAAGCTGTTTTAAAAATCCTACTTTTTCTCCTAGTTCTTAATGAACTAATTAATGGCTGTATGTTTGGGGTTGTTGTCCTGCTGAAGAATACATTTGGGGCCAATCACATGCCTCTCTGATAGTATGGCATGATGGATAAGTATCTGCCTATATTTCTCAGTATTGAGGGCACCATTGACCCCGATCAAATCTCCATTGATATAAATGCAGCCCCAAACTTGCAAGGAACCTCTACCATGCTTTACTGTTGCCTGCAGACAATCATTTTCATACTTCTGTCTAGGCTTTAGACAAAAAAACTGTCTCCTGCTACCAGCCAAATATTTCACATTTTGACTCATTAGTCCAGAGCAACTGCTGCCATTTTTTTTGTACACTAGTTCCTATGTTGTGCATAGTTGGGTCACTTAGCCTTGTTTCCAGGTCCAAGTATGGCTTTTTGGTTGCACTTCTTCCATAAAGATCACTTCTGGCCAGACTTCTCCAGACAGTAGATAAATGTACCTCGGTCCCACTGGTTTCTGCCAGTTATGTGCTGATGGCACTGCTGGACATCTTCCAATGTCGAAGAGAGCTAAGCATGATATGTCTTTCATCTGCTGCAATCACTGCGTCTACGTTGCCTATTTCTTTGTGCTTTTTCAAAAGAGCTTGAACAGCACATCTTGAAACCCCAGTCTACTTTGAAATCTTTGCTTGGGAGAGACCTTGCTGATGCAGTGTAACTACCTTGTGTCTTGTTTCTGTGCTCAGTCTTGCCATGGTGTGTGATCTGTGACATGAAAATGTCTTCCACAGCCACACCTTGGTTGCAGAGCTTGGCTGTTCCTTACCCAGTTTTAAGCCTCCTACACAGCTGTTTCTGTTTTAGTTACCGACTGTGTTTCAACGTACATTTAAAAAATATGATCATTAGCACTTGCAAATGGTTATTTACACACCTGGATTTATTTCTACAAAAACCATGAGTTTGTGTAAGTGTAGAAAGTGTGCAAGTATAAGAACTGGTTTGAAGCCAAAGGGAAGTCACTAGGCTTGTGCAATTCGTTTCGTAACGAATTGAAATTCGTCCGAATTTAGCAACTTTCGGACATTCGGAAGCATTCGAATTTCCGAACAAAGCAATTACGAATAAGACCGAATCCGAAATAAATTATACCGCAAATAGCGAATGCCCGAATGTCTTCGGCATAATTCGTTATGAAAAAGTTACGAATGTACGAATCCATACGAAGCACAATAACACTCACTCTGCTCTGCTCTCTGCTTCTCCCACACCGTGCTGAACTCCCTCTCAAAATGGTGTACAGGGGCGGAGGCTATATCCGCATGTAAAAAACGAAAGTAAAATACGAGATTTCGAATCCATTCGAAGCACAATAACACTCTGCTCTGCTCTCTGCTTCTCCCTCACCATGCTGAACCCTCTCAAAATGGTGTACAGGGGCGGAGGCTATAGCCGCATGTAAAAAACGAAAGTAAAATACGAGATTTCGAATCGTTACAAATAACCGCTATGTATTTAGAAAAGTACAAATCCATTCGAAGCACATTAGGCATAATAGGCAGCGTCGTCGTGAGAGAGACACAGAAAATTACGAATCAACGAACCCAAAAAAAGTTACGAAAGTAGGAGTTGTGTCCAGAATCAACGAAAAACAATGTACTCTACCGAAAGTATGAATTATGAATCAACTAAAAATTCAACGAAAAATGTCGCTTGCGAAAATACGAATTAGTCCGAACACGAAAAATCCCGTCTAGCAAAATTACGAATGATTACGAATCAACAGGACCGAAAAGAAACGAACCGAAACTAACCAAATTTTTCCGTTGTGCACAAGCCTAGTAGTCACGCCAAATATTGATTTTATTTAGATTTTCCTTCTGTTCACTCACTTTACATTTTGTAAAGTGATAAAAATAAACAATAAAATATATATTTTTCAAAGCATTCTTACGTTACGGCATTTCTTCACACCTGCCTAAAACTTTTGCACAGTACTGTAAATGAGCAATTACCCCTTTGCAGTTTGGTCACAACCCCACTACAAGGGATAAAGGGATACTTTTTTGTGTTCCCAGAGTTGGACTTTAAAATGATTGTAAAGTCTTGTTTTTTTTTTTATATAAAAATAACAAATGTTATACTTACCTGCCCTGTGCAGTGGTTTTGTACAGAGCAGCCCGATCCTCCCCTTCTCAAGTCCCTCTTTGGCTCTTCTGGCCCCTCCCTCCTTTCGAGTGTCCCCACAGCAAGCAGTTTGCTATGGGGACAGCCGAGCTGCTGTTCTGGGTATCAATTCAGACACAGAGCCCCGGTTTGGCCCCACCCCAATCTCTTTCCTGATTGGCTAACTGGCTTTGATTGACAGCAGTGGGAGCCAATGGCGCCGCTGCAGTGTTTCAGCCAATCAGGAGGGAGAGTCACGGACGGCCAAGGCACTCGTGGACATCGCAGGATAGAGTGGGGGCTCAGGTAAGTATTAGAGGATGCTGGGGAGGCTGCTGCGCACAGAAGGCTTTTTATGCAGTAACCACTTAAGCCCCGGACCATTTGGCTTGCCAAAGACCAGAGCACTTTTTGCGATTCGGCACTGCGTCGGTTTAACTGACAATTGCGCGGTCGTGCGACGTGGCTCCCAAACAAAATTGACGTCCTTTTTTTCCCACAAATAGCGCTTTCTTTTGGTGGTATTTGATCACTTTTTGCTATAATAAATATCCCCAAAAAATATATAAAAAAACTAATTTTTTCCTCAGTTTAGGCCGATACGTATTCTTCTACGTATTTTTGGTAAAAAAATCGCAATAAGCGTTTATTGATTGGTTTGCGCAAAAGTTATAGCGTCTACAAAATAGGGGATAGTTTTATGGCATTTTTATTAATATTTTTTTTGTACTAGTAATGGCGGCGATCAGTGATTTTTATCACGACTGCAACATTATGGCAGACACATCGGACACTTTTGGCGCTATTCTTGGACCATTCACATTTATACAGCGATCAGTGCTATAAAAATGCACTGGTTACTGTGCAAATGTGACTGGCAGTGAATGGGGTTAACCACTAGGGGGCTAGGAAGGGGTTAAGTGTGTCCTAGGGAGTGATTCTAACTGTTAGGGGGCGTGGCTACGAGTGACACGTCACTGATCGCTGCTCCCGATGAGAGGGAGCAGACGATCAGTGACATGTCACTAGGAAGAACGGGGAGATGTTGTGTTTACACTGACATCTCCCCGTTCTTCAGCTCTGTGACACGATTGCGGGGCACCGGTGTACATCGAGTCCGCGGGTCCCCGGGCACGGTCACGGAGCTCACGCAAATTTAAAGGGACATACCTGTATGCCCATCTGCCTGTCCATGCCATTTTGTTGACGTAAAAGTGTGTGCGCTGGTCGGCAAGTTGTTAAGATAAAAAAAAACTTCTGCCTTTACAACCCCTTTAAGCATACAGGCAAATATGAGTTAGATGGGACCAGTCTGAGGATCAGAATTTAGGAGCAAACCTGAAAATAAAAAGGACTACGGGGGTTTAGGGTCATCTTGGCATTTGTCCTTTGTGAACACTGTTCATTGCAGAAAATAAATGTAATACCCAATTATTTCCTTTACAATGAACTGTCTTTAAGCAATTTTTTTCTTGTTGTAGCCAAGGGACAAATATCAAATGCGTATGTCTGACAGCAGCGGTGCCAGATCCCAGCCACTGCCACCAATGTGACAAAACAGCAGGACAGATCTAACTGTGCTTCCACTAATACGTGACAACAGCGCTCTGAGCCTCACCCTGCACAATCTAAATGCTAACAGACTGAAAGAGAGAGATCAACACTGAGGTTAGATAAACACACAGTTAACCTATTACACACCAAACAGATGCCACACGTTTTATTGAAAACACAAACCATTTACAATATCTGCGATAATATTTATGACTTTTAAGAAAGGTCTGTAATACACACTGTCATGACAGGGATATTTCAGAAATTATCATATAGTAGAACCTTTTCAAAGAACATGGATTCCTTTACTTATTTTTTATTTTTTTTAATCTAAAGGTAGAACTTAATGATCTAAAAATATTATTTAATAAAATAAAAGGAAAAATGGGGACGACAGAATAATTACAGGAAATGGATATTGCTAAATAAATAAGAAAAGCAATAGAAAAATAAGTAGGAAAAGTGCTTAACAAGTCTTTGGATTCTGGCAGGGCTCGAATCTTTTGAATATTTGGGCACTCAAGAAATAAGACTCTTGGCAGATGTTCTTTGTTTGGATATTAAAAAAGAGGTCCATTTGTGTTTTTTGCATATCAGGTACGGTGTGCATTCCTTTACGTATGTCAGCGCCCATCAGAGTAAACAAATCTCTTTATTTTCCACAGTAGTGTAGTGTTTTTTCACATTATTTCAATGTCGAAAGATGGTTTATTGGATTTTACCTCTATCAAATGCAATCCAATTCCAGGATTCAATATCTACTCTTCATCAAATGTATGCATTATACTTAGACTAGAAGTGTTATACTCAAGCTCTTGTAACTGTCTATACTATGTTGGTGTTACCAAGATCTATGGGTACTGTATTTTAAATTACTCTTTTCTCTGAAACTTTCATAAAGCAAAATAGCTCATCATACTTTTCTCTAGAGAAGACTTATTTTTTCTTTGTCTATATGAGAATTAGAGACTCTATACTGTATATTATCACTTCAAATTGATCTTTACATGTCTTGCTTCCAAACGTCAATATATCTCACTATTATCCTCACTCTAAAGCTATTCAGTTGTCTAGTTTCCAACCAGACTTTCTTCTCTACAGACACATTTATAGAGGGGGAGCCCAGCAAGAGAATATACACTTCTATAAAGAAAGATGTTTAACTCTCAGAAGATCATTTCTATTCTTATCTCAAAATTGGAATCTGTAAATACTCTTTCTCTAGACTTAACATACTATCAGACTTCCAATTCTACTGCCTTTCATATTATCCTCACTAAAATTCTCCTCTTCTGTCTAACTTCAATATAAAATCTTCCTCTAACAAGATTTACATTTTATTCCATATAAAGCACCCCTAGACTAAATGCCATCAAAGCTCAAACAATTCCCCAAAACCCAACATTTTTCACTACCTAACTTAGTGTCAGGGGTAATATAAATCAAAATAAAGTGTTCAGTGCATAGTGCTCAAACACAATCAAAAAGGTGTCTCCACCATATGCCAAACATTCTTATATAGGTTCCTATAGCCCCAATTGGTTCTTATTTGCACCATTGGGTCATCACCCACATGTGCCCCAAAAATGCTTAAAGTCCAATGTCATTACATGATATCATCACGCACTGCAACAGGACATCATCATGTTTTGTGTCATCACACTTCAACTGGAGAGAATGAATAGCTAAGTTGATGCCCTTTAGGGTTATTATTTTACACTACAATAACAATTATGTATTATTTTGTCACTATAAACTTCAATGTCTCTGATTTAGTGGGGAAATAATTAACCATACTGTATATCTGTTATAATCTGTTTTTCATCTTTCATCTTCATATACTTTTCATCTATTAGCTCTATATAAACGGGGTATACAGTGCCTTGCAAAAGTATTCACCCCCTTGCCATTTTTCTTGTTTTGTTACCTGACAACCTGCAATTAACATGGATTGTTTGAGGATTTGCATCATTTAATTTACAGAACATGCCCACGACTTTGAAGATGTTTTTTTTTTTTTTATATTGTGAAGCAAACAACAAATAGGACAAAATAACAGAAAAAGTCAATGTGCATAGCTATTCACCCCCCTAAAGTCAATACTTTGTAGAGCCACCTTTTGCGGCTATCGCAGCTCCAAGTCGATTTGGATAAGTCTCTATGAGCTTGCCACATCTTACCACTGGGATTTTTTTCCATTCCTCCTTGCAAAACTACTCCAGCTCCTTCAAGTTGGATGGTTTGCGCTTGTGAACAGCAATCTTTAAGTCTGACCACAGATTTTCTACTGGATTGAGGTCTGGGCTTTGACTAGGCCATTCCAACACATTTACATGTTTCCCCTTAAATCACTCAAGTGTTGCTTTAGCAGTGTGTTTGGGGTCACTGTCCTGCTGGAAGGTGAACATCTGTCCTAACCTTAAATCACACACAGAGTGATACAGGTTTTGATCAAGAATATCCCTGTATTTATCACCATCCATCTTTCCCTCAACTCTGTCCAGTTTCCAAGTCCCATCTGCTGAAAAACATCCCCACAGCATGATGCTGCCACCCCCATGTTTCACTGTGGGGAATGTGTTCTTTGGATGATGTGATGTGTTGGGTTTGTGCCAGACATAGCGTTTTTTTTGATGGCCAAAAAGTTAAATTTTAGTCTCATCAGACCAGAGCACCTTCCTCCATACATTTTGGGAGTCTCCCACATGCCTTTTTGCAAACTCAAAAGGTGCCATTTTGTTTTTTGCTGAAAGTAATGGCTTTCTTCTGGCCACTCTGCCATAAAGCCCAACTCTATAGAGCGTGCGGCATATTGTCGTCCTATGTACAGATAATCCAGTCTCTGCTGGGAAACTCTGCAGCTCCTCCAGGGTTACCTTAGGTCTCTGTGCTGCCTCTCTGATTAATGCCCTCCTTGCTCGGTCCGTGAGTTTTGGTGTGCGGCCTTCTCTTGGCAGGTTTGCTGTTGTGCCATGTTCTTTCCATTTGGTTATGATAGATTTGATGGTGCTCCTAGGGATCATCAAAGATTTGGATATTTTTTTATAACCTAACCCTGACTTGTACTTCTCAACAACATTGTCCCTTACTTGTTTAGAGAGTTCCTTGGTCTTCATGGCAGTGTTTGGTTAGTGGTTCCTCTTGTGTTTATATGTAATGACAGATAATGTGACACTATATATAAAAGTTTTTTTGGATAGTTTCCAGAAACAGAACCATATAATCTCCCAGTCCCAATAGAAACTAGAAGAAAATCAAAGAGAGACAAGCTCTCACAAAGCGGGATTATGAAGGGGGATATTGGTTCTGTTATAGGTGAGTACACTTGAGACAGTATATAGAAAAATAAATGTATTCATAACATGTTAAAATTGATATTGCACTGATACAGAATCATAAAAGCTTGGAAACAAAGAACTAGAATGTGCAACTAGCCGACATGTTTCGCACGGTTGTGCTTCGTCAGGGCTTAGCACAATTTATAATTAATGTTAAACAATGATATAATATCAATATATATGCATTTGTTACATAATACAAATTTGTTGCATATTAACAAACTTGGAAACAAGTTTTGACATGCTCACCTAGTTCACTCCAGGAATATCGAACAGAAACGCACTCCGCTGGACACGCACATCAAGACCGACAACCGACCCAGTTCCCGTTGCAGCTTACCCGGTGGATGCCAGATCCAGCAGGATGAAACATGAGGATTTTGACCGTGTAGGCTAACCATATGTTAGTAATATATACGGGTCTACAAACAGGTAAAAAGAGGGGGGGGGAAAGAGAATATGTTAAAAAATATCCCATTAGACTAAAGGGTCTATTGCTGAGTAAACCAGGATAGATAAATCCTGGAGCCCCATGTAGTTTTATGCAGAGAAAAAAATTAACAACAAGATCATATGGTAAACAAGGAAGATCAATACCAAGGGACTTAGAACTTTAGATCACATAGTGACAGGTTAATAAGGATATTATTCCCTCTAAAGTTACACTATAGTCTCACAGCATGTCATCAATAATAAAAAAATAAAATGACATGTGAAAGGGTAGTGACAATCAGAGGGATGTGGGGGCTAAATACATGAGCACAAAAGCTAGTAGCGTTAAATATATACTGTGCTAAGCAAGGTAATAATGGTTGAAATGGCAGAGAGACAAAGTATGCGACCACCATATATGTGGCCAACAGTGTCCCCACTAATAAAGCCACCCAATCAGATTTACAAAGAGTAGTAAGCTAAAAAACAAAAATAATAATAGCCTATATACCTGCATGAGGTCCCCCTCTAAGAGGAGGGGACTTTGATAGGAGGATCCTTCAGCAGGAAGCCAAATGGATCTTTAATCAAAGGGCCACCTACTCTCCTGGTCTCAATACGACCATTTCCTTTAAACCATTTCTTTAAAATCTGTGCTAGGGTTATATCTGGATTTTATATGTACATTGTATATGTAACTGATGAAATTGATTCCACTTAAACATGGTATATGCGAACAACCGCCCTGTAAACGTTCTGATGTATTTAATTTTATCGCTTTAAATGTATTGTAATGGTTTACTTAACAATCCTGTTTTCCCCTCAACTTTTTCTTTCCCCTCCCCTCCTCCTTGTCTCCTCCCATCTATGTGTTTTCTTTTTCTTTCTCTTTTTCTTTTCTTACTAAGGGTTGATTGCTGTTGTTAAGTCTCTATCAACTTCTTATGGATATGCTTAATTACATGGGTAAGGACACATTTGTGTCAACCTACATATATATCCTAACTTTATCAACTATTAATGATTATAGTGGTTTTTCTATTTAGAACCATGTTGACATATGTTACATAGTTATATAGTTACATAGTTACATAGTTAGTCAGGTTGAAAAAAGACACAAGTCCATCCAGTTCAACCATAAAAAAATAAAAAATAAAAAATAAAATAAAAAAAAAGAAGACAAAAATATATCGTACAATCCCATATACCCAATTCTATACCCACAGTTGATCCAGAGGAAGGCAAAAAACCCCAGCAGAGCATGATCCAATTTGCTACAGCAGGGGAAAAAATTCCTTCCTGATCCCCCGAGAGGCAATCGGATATTCCCCGGATCAACTTTACCTATAAATGTTAGTACCCAGTTATATTAGGTACATTTAAGAAAGAATCCAGGCCCTTCTTAAAGCAATCTACTGAGCTGGCCAGAACCACCTCTGCAGGGAGTCTATTCCACATTTTCACAGCTCTTACTGTGAAGAAACCTTTCCTAATTTGGAGGTGAAATCTCTTTTCCTCTAGACGCAAAGAGTGCCCCCTTGTCCTTTGTGTTGACCGTAAAGTGAATAATTCAACACCAAGTTCACTATATGGACCCCTTATATATTTGTACATGTTGATCATATCCCCCCTTAATCTCCTCTTCTCCAGAGTGAATAAATTCAGTTCCTCTAATCTTTCCTCATAGCTGAGCTCTTCCATGCCTCTTATCAGTCTGGTTGCCCTGAAAAATCCTCCCTGATCCCCCAAGAGGCAATCGGATTTTCACTGGATCAACGTTACCTATAAATGTTAGTATCCAGTTATATTATGTACATTTAGGAAAGAATTCAGTCCTTTTTTTAAAGCAATATACTGAGCTGGCCAGAACCAGATCTTGAGGGAGTCTATTCCACATTTTCATAGCTCCTACTGTGAAGAAACCTTTCTGTATTTGGTGATTAAATCACCTTTCCCCAAGAGGTAAAGAGCTCCCCTTTGTCCCCTGTGATGACCTTTAAAGTGAATAACTCAACACCAAGTTCACTATATGGACCCCTTATATATGTGTACATGTTGATCATATCCCCCCTTAATCTCCTCTTCTCCAGAGTGAATAAATTCAGTTCCTCTAATCTTTCCTCATAGCTGAGCTCTTCCATGCCTCTTATCAGTCTGGTTGCCCTTCTCTGCACTTTCTCCAGTTCCCCAATATCCTTTTTAAGAACTGGGGCCCAAAACTGAACTGCATATTCCAGATGAGGTCTTACTAATGATTTGAACAGGGGAAAAATTATATCTCTCTCTCTGGAGACCATACCTCTCTTAATACAAGAAAGGACTTTGCTCGCTTTGGAAACCGCAGCTTGGCATTGCATGCCATTATTGAGCTTATGATCTACCAAAACCCCCAGATCCTTCTCCACTACGGATCCCCCCAGTTGTACTCCCCCTAGTATGTATGATGCATTCATATTCTTAGCCCCCAAGTGCATAACTTTACATTTATCAACATTAAACCTCATCTGCCACATAGTCGCCCAATTAGACAGAGCATTGAGGTCGGCTTGTAAATTGGCAACATCCTGTAAGGACGTTATTCCACTGCATAGCTTGGTGTCATCTGCAAAGACAGAAATGTTACTTTTGATCTCAGACCCAATATCATTTATAAAGATATTAAAAAGTAAGGGTCCCAGCACTGAACCTTGGGGTACACCACTGATAACCTTGGACCATTCAGAGTAAGAATCATTAACCACTACTCTCTGAATTCTGTCTTTTAGCCAGTTTTCTATCCATTTACAAACTGATATTTCCAATCCTGTAGACTTTACCTTGCACGTGTGTGGGGAACTGTATCGAACGCTTTTGCCAAATCCAAGTATACCACGTCCACAGCCACCCCTCTGTCCAAGGTCTTACTTACCTCTTCATGAAAAGAAATCAGGTTTGTCTGACAACCTCTGTCTTTCATGAATCCATGCTGTCTGTTGCTTAAATCGTTTTTTTCCAGCAAGAACTCATCTATGTGGTCTTTTATTAATCTCTCCAGTATCTTCCCAACTATAGAAGTTAAACTAACAGGTCTATAATTACTTGGTAAAGACTTAATTCCCTTTTTAAATATAGGCACAACATTGGCCCTGCGCCAATATGTATAATTTTCCTTTTGCTATTTTGAGATCGCTATATTTGTTTTATTAATTTTGTTTTATTCCAGATGGTTGAATGGCTGTGCACTCTGGTGCATTATCGCTGGCTGCCTTCTCTTTTTCCCTCTTGTAGCTTTGAATTGCGTGAGGGTTTCTGTGCGTCCTGTGCTGTGGAATTAGGGGAATCCCCTCCCCTTCCCATCCTCCGTCCAGTCCTCTTGGATGGCGGATCGCGTCTGCGCTGTGCGTCCCTACGCTCGCGCATGCACGGCACAGGAACACCCGGACCAGTAGTGATGTCAGGGGTCGCACTCGACCGTTCACTTCTGGTTGACTGTGTACTCTTAAGATGGTGCAGTCGGCGTCAGCCGACGTGCTCCATCTTGCTGCATCTGCTGACCGCAGGACCTCAGACCAGGGATATCCATGAGAACTTTCTTTGCGACTTTGCATTCTATATGAGGGGGACCTCATGCAGGTATATAGGCTATTATTATTTTTGTTTTTTAGCTTACTACTCTTTGTAAATCTGATTGGGTGGCTTTATTAGTGGGGACACTGTTGGCCACATATATGGTGGTCGCATACTTTGTCTCTCGGCCATTTCAACCATTACTACCTTGCTTAGCACAGTATATATTTAACGCTACTAGCTTTTGTGCTCATGTATTTAGCCCCACATCCCTCTGGTTGTCACTACCCTTTCACATGTCATTTTATTTTTTTATTATTGATGACATGCTGTGAGACTATAGTGTAACTTTAGAGGGAATAATATCCTTATTAACCTGTCACTATGTGATCTAAAGTTCTAAGTCCCTTGGTATTGATCTTCCTTGTTTACCATATGATCTTGTAGTTAATTTTTTTCTCTGCATAAAACTACATGGGGCTCCAGGATTTATCTATCCTGGTTTACTCAGCAATAGACCCTTTAGTCTAATGGGATATTTTTTAACATATTCTCTTCCCCCCCCCTCTTTTTACCTGTTTGTAGACCCGTATATATTACTAACATATGGTTAGTCTACACGGTCAAAATTCTCATGTTTCATCCTGCTAGATCTGGCATTGACCGGGTAAGCTGCAACGGGAACTGGGTCGTTTGTCGGTCTTGATGTGCGTGTCCAGCGGAGTGCGTTTCTGTTCAATATTCCTGGAGTGAACTAGGTGAGCATGTCAAAACTTGTTTCCAAGTTTGTTAATATGCAACAAATTTGTATATTTGTATTATGTAACAAATGCATATATACTGATATTATATCATTGTTTGACATTAATTATAAATTCTTATGTCTTATACAGACTTGATGAAATAAAAAAGAAGTGCTAAGCTCTGACGAAGCACAACCGTGCGAAACATGTCGGCTAGTTGCACATTCTAGTTCTTTGTTTCCAAGCTTTTATGATTCTGTATCAGTGCAATATCAATTTTAACATGTTATGAATAAATAAATTTTTTCTATATACTGTCTCAAGTGTACTCACCTATAACAGAACCAATATCCCCCTTCAAAATCTCGCTTTGTGAGAGCTTGTCTCTCTTTGATTTTCTTCAGATAATGTGGCACTTGGATTGCACACAGGTGGACATAATTTCACTTATTATGTGACTTCTGAAGGTAATTGGTTGCACCAGGGATTTTTATGGGCTTCATAACAAAGGGGGTGAATACATACCCACATGCCAATTATCAGTTTTTGAATTCTGAAAAATAGTTTTATGTATATATTTTTCTATATATTTTTCTAATTTGACTTCACCAACTTAGACTATTGTGTTCTGATCCATCACATATAATTCAGATTAAAAAAAAACATTGAACTAATGGCTGTAATGCAACAAAATAGGTAAAAAGCCAAGTGGGGTGAATACTTTTGCAAGGCACTGTAAGTGAATTTTTCATTCTGGCTGTTTGAACTATTTCAAGTCCCCACAATTGTAGGTCATCAATTTTCCACCATGTTTTTGCCACATATATTGTAGGATTAATATATTCCTTTTAAGGGCAATAGCTTCAATATGTGCCAATATGTGCCACTTCCTTACATAAATTGGTTACACACCAAACAGCTGCCAGCATGTGTTTTTTTTAGAAACACAAACCGTTCAAAACAGTTAGAACTTTTAAGAAAGGTTTGTAATACACGCTGTCATGTCAGAGGGATATTTCAGAAATTACCATATAGTAGCACTTTTTCAAAGAGCAGGGGTTCTTTTAGTTATTATTTACAGCATCCAAAGATAAAACTTACTGATCTAAAATTATTGTTTATAAAGCTCCGGTTCACCGTAAAATGCGATGTTGCAAACCAACGATTTGTGCACATTTCCTGCACCGCATTCAAATTGACCCCCCCTGATGATCTGTAGGTGGTGCCATTGCAATGTCAATGTCACCCCAAATGCAGGTCTCAACTGTTCTGTCTGCACTGGATTGCAATGTACAAAACAACAATGCAATCCGGTTGTAGTGCATTTCCAAATTTGGTGCATGCATGACTTTGGTGCTATGCCGGTGTGATTTGACTCCATTCAAAATGAATAGACTTAAATCACACTGCACTGAATCGCATGTGAATTGCACAGGAATGCGGTGTGCTTTCTGTGAGATTCATAGGCGATTCATGTGAACACAGACTAAAAGGAAAAATGGTGAAAACAAAATATTTGCAGAAAATGGATGTTACAAAATAGACAAGAATAGCAACATACAAAAATATAGGAATAACAAAAAAAGTGCTTAACAAGTCTCTGGCGTTTGGATTTTGTCAGGGTTCCAAGATTTCAGAGTCTTTGGGCACTGAATAGATTCTTGGCATATGTTATTTGTTTGAATGGTAAAGAAGAGGTCCATACAGCTAATGCAGTTATTCTTTTCCCATTCCTGAGGAGGGTGTTAACAAAAATGACCAATCAAGAAGTCAAAGGGGTGTCAAAATATTTATGATTGTAAAGCTACCAGTTCCTCAAATACATTTTTCCAAACGCATCAATATTTCAAATACGGCACATGCTACAATCTATTTTTTTGCCACAATTCATATTTGATTGTGTAGCATAAAAGTACATTTTGAACAAGACCTACCGTTGAAATGTGTCTTCCTAAGAAAAAGTAATGTACCTCACATGTCCACTGCCCTTTAATTAGGGTGTTCAGTCTTAAAATGATGGCAGTTATCTTCTACATTAAGTAGAATAATCCTTAATAATCTAATTGAATCATGACAGAGGTTATGAATTATGTATAGATTTTAGCTCCATCAGGAAATGTTGATTCTGCATTCCACTGCTTGCTAAACATTTATAATATGTTGTAAACCCTGCCTCTGTGAGGAAAAACTCTCGGACAAAGAGGTATATTGCATTATGCCTGCTGAATAGGGATGAGCTCGGTGTTCGAGTCAAACATACGTTCGACTCGAACATCGGCTGTTCGATCGTTCGCCGAACAACGAACGATTTGGGCCGTTCGCGCCTAATTCGCGGCCCACAATGCACTACGCCATCGCAGTGTCATCCAGGCGCTGTGATTGGCCAAGCATGCACTGTGACCCCGCATGCTTGGCCAATCACAGCGCCGGCAGCGAGGAGAGCAATGATTGGCCACAGGCAGGATGCCTGTGGCCAATTATTGCTGAGGGTGTTTAGTACACGCCCCACACTATAAAAGGCCGCCAGCACGGCGGCCTAGTGTAGTGTGTTCCGGAGCAGGGAAAGAGAAGCATAGGCAGGGACAGTGACATTTTTTTTTCTTGCTTAACCTGGATTCCTTTAGTTTAGGGAAAGAGAAGGATAGGTAGGGAGAGTGTCAGTCTGTTTTACTGTGCTAATCCTTGTTTGTAGGGACAGGGAAGGACAGTGAGGGAAATTCTCATTGTGCTATACTGTGCTAAAGCATTCATCATCAACCATCTTTAAAAAAACATTTTTTATAGGGACAGAAAACTATAGGTAGGGAGAGTGTCAGTGTGTTTTACTGTGCTAATCCTTGTTTGTAGGGACAGGGAAGGACAGTGAGGGAAATTCTCATTGTGCTATACTGTGCTAAAGCATTCATCATCAACCATCTTTAAAAAAACATTTTTTATAGGGACAGAAAACTATAGGTAGGGAGAGTATCAGTGTGTTTTACTGTGCTAATCCTTGTTTGTAGGGACAGGGAAGGACAGTGAGGGAAATTCTCATTGTGCTATACTGTGCTAAAGCATTCATCATCAACCATCTTTAAAAAAACATTTTTTATAGGGACAGAAAACTATAGGTAGGGAGAGTGTCAGTGTGTTTTACTGTGCTAATCCTTGTTTGTAGGGACAGGGAAGGACAGTGAGGGAAATTCTCATTGTGCTATACTGTGCTAAAGCATTCATCATCAACCATCTTTAAAAAAACATTTTTTATAGGGACAGAAAACTATAGGTAGGGAGAGTGTCAGTGTGTTTTACTGTGCTAATCCTTGTTTGTAGGGACAGGGAAGGACAGTGAGGGAAATTCTCATTGTGCTATACTGTGCTAAAGCATTCATCATCAACCATCTTTAAAAAAACATTTTTTATAGGGACAGAAAACTATAGGTAGGGAGAGTGTCAGTGTGTTTTACTGTGCTAATCCTTGTTTGTAGGGACAGGGAAGGACAGTGAGGGAAATTCTCATTGTGCTATACTGTGCTAAAGCATTCATCATCAACCATCTTTAAAAAAACATTTTTTATAGGGACAGAAAACTATAGGTAGGGATAGTGTCAGTGTGTTTTACTGTGCTAATCCTTGTTTGTAGGGACAGGGAAGGACAGTGAGGGAAATTCTCATTGTGCTATACTGTGCTAAAGCATTCATCATCAACCATCTTTAAAAAAACATTTTTTATAGGGACAGAAAACTATAGGTAGGGAGAGTGTCAGTGTGTTTTACTGTGCTAATCCTTGTTTGTAGGGACAGGGAAGGACAGTGAGGGAAATTCTCATTGTGCTATACTGTGCTAAAGCATTCATCATCAACCATCTTTAAAAAAACATTTTTTATAGGGACAGAAAACTATAGGTAGGGAGAGTGTCAGTGTGTTTTACTGTGCTAATCCTTGTTTGTAGGGACAGGGAAGGACAGTGAGGGAAATTCTCATTGTGCTATACTGTGCTAAAGCATTCATCATCAACCATCTTTAAAAAAACATTTTTTATAGGGACAGAAAACTATAGGTAGGGAGAGTGTCAGTGTGTTTTACTGTGCTAATCTTTGTTTGTAGGGACAGGGAAGGACAGTGAGGGAAATTCTCATTGTGCTATACTGTGCTAAAGCATTCATCATCAACCATCTTTAAAAAAACATTTTTTATAGGGACAGAAAACTATAGGTAGGGAGAGTGTCAGTGTGTTTTACTGTGCTAATCCTTGTTTGTAGGGACAGGGAAGGACAGTGAGGGAAATTCTCATTGTGCTATACTGTGCTAAAGCATTCATCATCAACCATCTTTAAAAAAACATTTTTTATAGGGACAGAAAACTATAGGTAGGGAGAGTGTCAGTGTGTTTTACTGTGCTAATCCTTGTTTGTAGGGACAGGGAAGGACAGTGAGGGAAATTCTCATTGTGCTATACTGTGCTAAAGCATTCATCATCAACCATCTTTAAAAAAACATTTTTTATAGGGACAGAAAACTATAGGTAGGGAGAGTGTCAGTGTGTTTTACTGTGCTAATCCTTGTTTGTAGGGACAGGGAAGGACAGTGAGGGAAATTCTCATTGTGGTATACTGTGCTAAAGCATTCATCATCAACCATCTTTAAAAAAACATTTTTTATAGGGACAGAAAACTATAGGTAGGGAGAGTGTCAGTGTGTTTTACTGTGCTAATCCTTGTTTGTAGGGACAGGGAAGGACAGTGAGGGAAATTCTCATTGTGCTATACTGTGCTAAAGCATTCATCATCAACCATCTTTAAAAAAACATTTTTTATAGGGACAGAAAACTATAGGTAGGGAGAGTGTCAGTGTGTTTTACTGTGCTAATCCTTGTTTGTAGGGACAGGGAAGGACAGTGAGGGAAATTCTCATTGTGCTATACTGTGCTAAAGCATTCATCATCAACCATCTTTAAAAAAACATTTTTTATAGGGACAGAAAACTATAGGTAGGGAGAGTGTCAGTGTGTTTTACTGTGCTAATCCTTGTTTGTAGGGACAGGGAAGGACAGTGAGGGAAATTCTCATTGTGCTATACTGTGCTAAAGCATTCCTCATCAACCATCTTTGAAATCCT
Source organism: Rana muscosa (assembly GCA_029206835.1). Lineage (NCBI taxonomy): Eukaryota > Metazoa > Chordata > Amphibia > Anura > Ranidae > Rana > Rana muscosa. Next base: position 934,285,495 of record CM055116.1, read on the forward strand.
TGTTTTTTGGACAGTCAGGGAAATTGTCATTGTGCTATTCTGTGCGAAAGCAATCATCCTCAACCATATTTAGAAATCCTTAAGTAAAGGGACAGAGAAGGACACCTGAAGGTAGCCCTTATTGCTTTTTTCCCATCTCCCTGCAGGCCATCCATTAGAATGTCTGGAAGGCAAACAAGGAGAGGCAGACAGTCAGGAGGCAATAAAAGAGGGCAAGCAGGCTCTGTGTCTGGGGGCAACAGTGCTGGTCGTGGACGCGGTGCATTGTCATCAGCACATGGCCATGGGACACGCTTGTCCTTCTTTTCGGCAGCTGGACATGTTGAGCCACATCATGCCGAAGACTTGGTAGAGTGGATGACCAAGCCCTCCTCCTCCTCCTCATCCTCTCTCACCCAGGCTCAGGGTACTGGCAAAGCAGCTGCCAAAGCGTCCTCTTCCCTGGTATCAATGTCAGACTCATCATCAGTCACTCCTTCCCTAGACCCACCATGTCCTCCTCCTGAGGAGTCCCCCGAACTGTTTGAGCACAGTGTTGGGTACATGCTCCAGGAGGATGCCCAGCGTTTCGAAGGGTCTGATGATGAAACCCAGCTAGAGGAAGGCAGTAGCGTGAGAGCAGACAGAGGGGATGCTCAAGAAGGACACCAATCTGGCAGTCATGTTCCAGCAGCTGCAGCATACTGCCAGATTGGCTCCAGTGATGAGGAGGGAGGGGATGATGAGGTCACTGACTCCACGTGGGTGCCTAATAGGAGAGAGGAGGAGGAGGAGGATGAGGAGGAGGCACATCTCCAACGAGGCAGGATGCCCTTTGGTGGCCAGCGTAAGGGCAGTACACCGACGGAATCACACCGCAGAGCTCCGCCTGTGCAGGGCGCTGCCTCTGCCCGTCATTCAAAAAGTTCTTTGGTGTGGGCCTTTTTTGAGGCTAGTGCATCAGATCGCACAGCTGCTGTTTGCAACATATGTCTCAAGTGTATATCGCGTGGCCAAAACATCAGCCGCTTGGGTACCACATGCCTGACCAGACATATGTTGACCTGCCATGCAGCTCGTTGGCAAGCCTACCTCAAAGACCCACACCAAAGAACAAAGCGGACCTCTCCTTGCACCGCATCAGCTGGGATCTCCAACCCCACTATAACTTCAGTCCTCTCTGAAACATGCACTGAGAGGAATGAAGGTGTAGAATTAGGTGTGTCACAGCCAAGTACTTGCGGCCACTCTGCTAGCAGTACACCGACGTCCGATTCTAGCAGGCAAATTTCCCTGCCCCAGCTGCTGGACCGTCGAAAGAAGTTCACTCCCAGCCATCCACATGCCCAGCGGTTGAATGCTAGCTTGGCTAAATTGCTAGCGCTTCAACTGCTGCCTTTTCAGTTGGTAGACTCGGCCCCCTTCCGTGAGTTTGTGCAATGTGCGGTTCCTCAGTGGCAGGTTCCCAAACGCCACTTTTTCTCACGGAAGGCTATTCCGGCTCTCTACCGGCATGTGGAAGGCAATGTCTTGGCCTCGCTGGAGAGGGCGGTCAGCGGTAAGGTGCATATTACCGCTGACTCATGGTCCAGCAGGCATGGACAGGGACGTTACCTTTCTTTCACGGCCCATTGGGTCACTCTTTTGGCAGCTGGGAAGGATGCAGGACAAGGTGCAGTAGTGTTGGAGGTTGTTCCACCGCCACGCCTCCAAAATGCTACTACTGGTTGTGACACACCTCTCTCCTCCACCCCCTCCTCTTCTTCTTCCTCCATGGCCTCTTCCTGTGCTTTGTCCTCTGAACCAGCGGTGCTCCGTAGCCGTTCAAGGGGCTACGCAAGTACGCAGGCAAAAAGATGCCATGCCGTGCTTGCACTGGTGTGTTTGGGGGACAGAAGCCACACTGGGGCAGAGGTCCTGTCTGCTCTGCAGGGCCAGGCCGAGAGGTGGTTGACGCCACGCCAGCTTAAGCCAGGAATGGTGGTTTGCGACAATGGCACCAACCTCCTCTCCGCCCTCCGACAGGGACAACTGACCCATGTGCCCTGTGTGGCTCACGTCCTTAACCTGGTGGTGCAGCGGTTCTTGGGCAGGTACCCGGGCTTACAGGATGTCCTGAGGCAGGCCAGGAAAGTCTGTGTGCATTTCCGCAGATCTTATTATGCCAGTGCTCGCCTGGCTGAGCTGCAAAAGGAGTTGAACCTGCCCAAGAACCGCCTTATATGTGACATGCCCACCAGGTGGAACTCAACGTTGGCCATGCTGCAGCGGCTGCACACGCAGCAGAGGGCCATCAATGAGTACCTGTGCGACTACGGCACCAGGACAGGGTCAGGGGAGCTTGTTTTTTTTTCTCCACGCCAGTGGGGCATGATCAGGGATGCATGCACTGTCCTGGCACCATTTGAGGAGGCCACGAGGATGGTGAGCAGTGACAGTGCATGCATCAGTGACACTGTACCTCTTGTCCACCTGTTGGAGCACACGCTGCGTGGAATAATGGACAGGGCACTTGAGGCAGAACAGAGGCAGGAAGAGGAGGACTTCCTTGCCTCTCAAGGCCCCCTTTACCCAGACAGTGTTCCTTCTGTCCCACCCATCACACAGGAAGAGGAGGAGGAGGAGGAGGATTGTGTCAGCATGGAGGTGGAGGCTGGCACTCAGCATCATCAGCAGCAGTCTTTTAGGGATGATTTACAGTCCCAAGAAACCAGTGGACTTGTACGTGGCTGGGAGGAGGTGGCTGCAGATCATGTCGTCCTTAGTGACCCAGAGGACTCCGGACCGAATGCCTCAGCTAACCTACGCTGCATGGCCTCCCTGATCCTGCAAAGTCTGCGGAAGGATCCTCGTATTCTTCGGATCAAGGAGAGGGACCATTACTGGCTGGCCACTCTCCTTGATCCACGGTACAAGGGTAAGGTTGCGGACCTTATGTTACCGTCGCAGAGGGAGCAGAGGATGAGACAACTCCGGGAGGCCTTGCAGAAAGGTCTGTGCAACGCGTTCCCAGAGACTGGGAGGTTACAAACTCCTGGTCCTGGACAACGAGTTGCTGAGGCTTCGGCCAGTCAAAGAAGGAGCGGTGGGGAAGGTGGCCGTCTGACCGATGCGTTCAGACAATTCTTTAGTCCGCAGCCCCAAAGTATGATCGGTTCCAGCAACCATCGCCAGCGTCTGATAAACATGGTGCAGGAATATCTAGGGGCAAGGTCAGACTTGGACACCTTCCCCACCGAAAATCCTCTGGCTTACTGGGTCTTGAGGATGGATCACTGGCCAGAGCTTGCACAGTATGCAATTGAGCTACTGACCTGTCCTGCATCCAGCGTTCTTTCGGAACGCACATTCAGTGCTGCTGGAGGATTTGTCACGGATCACAGGGTGCGCCTGTCCACCGACTCGGTTGATCGACTGACTTTCATCAAGATGAACCAGTCTTGGATCACCACCAGCTACCACACACCTGATGCTGATATAACAGACTAATTGATTTTAACATGTCACATCCCTTCAAGACTGATGCTGATGCTGAGTGCCTGTGCTGCTATGTTGACTGGCTATCCTCCTCCTCCGAGTCCTCAATGATACGATTGATGATGATAGCTTGGAAGATCATTTTTGTTTATGGGTGCCGCCACCAGTGGCTAAGGCCCAATTTTTCAGCCCCTGTTTAACAGGGGCGTGTAATTACAATTTTTGAAGCAATACTTTGCAACAGGGCTCATTGCTGTGCTCCAAGTACAGTATCTGTGAGGGGTTGGAGTGTTGTGCCACCAGTGCCTAAGGCCCAATTTTTCAGCCCCTGTTTAACAGGGGCGTGTCATTACAATTTTTGAAGCAATACTTTGCAACAGGGCTCATTGCTGTGCTCCAAGTACAGTATCTGTGAGGGGTTGCAGTGTTGTGCCACCAGTGCCTAAGGCCCAATTTTTCAGCCCCTGTTCAACAGGGGCATGCAATTACAATTCTTGATCTAATAATTCACAGCAGGGCCCATTGCTGCACCCACCAAGAGTAACTGTCAGGGCTTACAGTGTTGTGGCACCAGCACCACCATCAAAGGCCCAATTTTTACTACCACTGTTCAACAATTATATGTAATTACAATTCCTGATATAATAGTTGACAGCAGGGCGTTCCAGCACCAACCAAGAGTAACTGTGAGTGCTTACAGTGTTGTGCCAACACCAACAACTAAGGGGCCTATTTCTGCAGAGTATATACGGCAGGTCCCTACTTTCAAACATCCAACTTACAAACGACTCCTACTTGCAAACGCAAGAAGACAACAGGAAGTGAGAGGAAATCTACCCCTAGGAAGGAAAATTCTCTCCTGTAAGAATTAATATGGGAGAAAGGTGTCTCCTCTGTACTGATGCTTTATCACCAATCCTTGTTTCAAGAAAAACACCACATTTCAAAAACAGTTGTCATTGGGACGGAAAGTGAGGTGAAATGTTCTGAACAGGGGCACAGACAGCAAAACAAATGTTACAGGGGTGATAACCCTTACCTATGTTTTCCAAAAAGTTTAAAAATAGATTTTTGGGCTGGAGCTACACTTAAACAATGTACCTGTTCAAAATTACAAACACATTCTACATAAGAACAAACCTACAGTCCCTGTCTTGTATGCACCGCCTGTATACGGCTGTTCAGAGTATATAGGGCCTTTTTTATTTTGTGTGCGGTGTTCCCCTTAATATCCATACAAGACCCAAAGGGGCTGGTAATGGGCTGGGGTAGGGGGGGGGGGGTCATGGGGTAGCTATGCCATTTTTCTTAAAGATTTTCATCCATATTACCGGGACCAGACATTACATTAAAGCCGCAAGCAGTTTTAAATGGCTTTTTTTTCCTTTAGAAGTGTCATTTTGTGCAGGGACAGTTCTAAACACGGGAAACACGTGGCACTTCACAGGCATACTTTAGACACCCCCCAGGTACGATATTTAAAGGAATATTTGACTTTTTTTTTTTCACTTTATGCATCATTAAAATGACTGCTCCCGAAAAACGACCGTTTTTAAAACTTCTTTTTGCATTGATACATGTCCCCTGGTGCAGAACCCGGGTTCCCAAACCCTTTTTAGGACAATAACATGCATAATAGTCATTATAATTAGCACTTTAGAATTCGAACGTTCGCATCCATTGTATTTAATAGGGTTCTAATGTTCGTACGAACTTTCGGTCCGTTCGCGGGTTCTGGTGCGAACCGAACCCGGGGGTGTTCGGCTCATCACTACTGCTGAACTATTTATGACATGTTCTAATCACTTTTATAACCTAGGCCTGGATGAACACGCTGTGACAGGGTGTACAATAGATCTTATTAGCAGATCTCTGGTTATTAGTGATCTGCTAAGTAATGTTATGGTAGAATAGTTAATGGCCATTACTGAGGTGATAGAGCCAATGTGCAAACTCCTTTCTGACCCCACAGACAAAGATTTGAATCTAACTTGTCTCACAGACTAGCACATTTTAACAGAATAAATGTACCACATTGTTTCTGAGTTTTCAGGGGTGCCCGGAGCTAATTACTGTCACAGTATGTTTTCATATATGGAATAAAGAAATATGTATATGTCCTCCTCCATCAATATGTAAATCTTTAAACCTTCAAATATTCTTCTGATAGTGGGCTTCAGTGTCTCCATCAGTCAGGCCCTTCATGTTTTATTATTACTGTCTAGTAAAATAAAACATACATTTGCTAAGGAATCTAGTTTACTGTTTTTTGTTGATAAATGTCAAGCATGGATATATTTTTACAGAGTTCTAATAGAAAGGTAAAGTGTTGTATTACATCTGCAATTACTGTAAACCTATACATATTTGTGTATTACATACAGTATGAATAGGTTTCATCTTTCTGTCAACTAATCAGACACTCAAACACTCATGCAAGCTGTCAAAAAACAAACTTGTATTACAGGGATATGCAATTACTGGACCTCCAGCTGTTGCAGAACTACGATTCCCATGAGGCATAGCAAGACTCTGACAGCCACAAGCATGACACCCAGAGTCAGAGGCATGATGGGACTTGTAGTTTTGCAACAGCTGGAGGTCCGCTAATTGCATATCCCTGTTGTATTATGTCATTGCTAGTCTTTGTGGATTAAATAGCCTTTTGGCAAATCAAGTAGTGGATGTGGTAGTGAAAATATTACATTGTACCAACAATAATTTGGAGTGATAGGGAAGATAATGCCAGGGTTGCAGAAAATATCTACTGTTCTCAAAGTTGTTGCAATTTACCAGCACACCAGGACAACCTTGTCTCTTTTTTTCAGTAGTAGAATAAATCACACCCTGTTTCTGAGCCAGAGTACCATTCAATAATTTTTGTCATCCCATCATAGAACAGCTTAGCATGTCAATACAGTGGAACCTCGGATTACGAGCATAATCCGTTCCAGGAGAATGCTCGTAATCCAAAGTACTCGCATATTAAAGTGAAAATAATTTGTTCCGCATTGACTTCAATGTGGCCAGAGGTGGGGGGGCACTGGAGAGCCTCGGAAACATACGGAAAGGCCAGAGGACAGCTCGGCTGACCTCAGCAAACCTTGGAAAGGCTCAGGAACGGCGTATTTCTGAGTCTTTCCAAGCAGCTCCGAACGGCGCCAATCGGCTCCGGCGCCCCCCCCACCTCAGGCCAAGCGTGGTACACCGCTTTGGCTTGAATCCTGCTCGTTTTGCGAGACAACACTCGCAAACCGAGTTAGGATTTTTAAAAATACAGTGCTCGTATTGCGAAACGCTCATTAACCGCGTTACTCGCAATCCGAGGTTCCACTGTAATGGGAAAAGGTTTTCCTCTCAACCTAAGCAAGTTATAGTTATGGGAAAAGAGTAGTTGTATGAAAATGACTGATGTTTTGAGGTAGATGATAAGTAAGAAAAGGTACTTACTTATGAGAGCATTTAAAATAATGTTTGTGGTTGCAGAGTCTGTGGCAAATCTAGAAGGAGTACACATTTCTATTATTTTATACTAATGCTTCTTATAGCAAAATACGCTTATTAATGCGATGATGATGATGATGTAGTACTGGACAGGGGAACTAAGTGGACACATCAAAGGAGGAAAGTGATGTTGAATGATATGAGATTTGGCAGGTTATCTGTGACAAAACAAGTGCAGAACCCCTGTGTCATGAGTGAAAGACATAACTAACCCCCAAGGCACAGATTCACTTGACAAGAAGGACTGGACTTGACTGTGAATGATCATTAGGTCACCTTCACCAGATCTTCTTTCCTAGCAACTGTAGAAAAAACAGAGAAAAGGTCAAACAAAATGTTGAATGTATTGCGTGGGACTTTTCTATCAATTGCTACCCTGAGATTCAAAAGGATCCTTCTTTCTGGTTAATAGCCCCAGGTAGACTTAATAATTTGTGGTGCTGACCGACCACTTTGGGAATAAATAGGATCCATCAAAACTTTTATTACCCTAGTTTTTCCCTCTAAATATTACAAATGGATTGTTTTCAGTTTGTTTTTTGGTTACATCACAAGGGAGGAGAAGAAAGAGGCTGAGGAACTGAGGAGGTCGAGGATTAGGTAGAGAGGCCTGATAACCCCTAGACCAGTGATGGTGAACCTTGGCACCCCAGATGTTTTGGAACTACATTTCCCATGATGCTCACCTACACTGCAGAGTGCATGAGCATTATGGGAAATGTATGCCCTAGTCCTATCTGGGAGAAGATCAGTCGGATTATTTGCATTTAGATGCAGAGAGCCTCTGCCTCTTCTGTTGCCTCTTTCCTCCTCTTTGGGGAATAAAAATGGTTGTTAAGATATTTGAATAAGGTCCTAGGATATACACCTTTTTTTATATGTTTGTTATAATATTTTTGTTGTGTTGTGCATTAGATTTACATGTTTTTTTATTTTATTTTTTTCATGAATGTTGTCTTGGCCTTTACTGTGTCGTACTCAATTTTCAAATTTTTTATAAAATGAATAAAAAGAATTTAAACATTTGAAAAATCCAACAACAGTATAGCATTGGAACAGGAGCTAGGTGCAAGGTACTCTGAAGATCAATGGCAGAAAGCTCTACAAAATACCTTTACGGCGACTAAAAGTACCAACCTTTGGGAAGTAACCCATAAAATTATGCTGAGATGGTACTTAACGCCACTCAGAGTTTCCAAATTCAATCCATTGACCTCCTCTCTTTGCTGGAGGAAATGTGGTGAAACAGGTACATTGCACCACATCCTGTGGAAATGCTCTGCCCTAAATTCCTTATGGTCCAAAGTATTCAACCTAATTTCTAGGTTCCCAGGGTCGCAAATCACTCCCAACGCGGCGCTAGCAATACTGTCAATAGGCATAGAACTTATACCGCCACAAACAAGAACCATAGTTACACATATCCTCCTCAGCACAAGACTGGTGATTCTCTGTCACTGGATGGCAGCAAATCCACCAACATTTAAAGAGGTACTAGAAACGACCAACACCCACGCCACATACGAGTTAATGTTCGCAGCGACTCAGGGCAACTATCAGAAGTTTAGAGACAAATGGTTTAGCTGGACTACATGGTTTATATCCACTCAGAAGACCTGACATACAGCCCACTTACAGTGTATTGTTACTGTTGTTCTTGTTATAAATGATATAACAGATGTAGAATGTTTCCCTTATCCCTTTGCCTTTAATTTTATGTCATATACAAAACCGCTGTAAGAAATGATTGTGTAGCAACTCAAATGTTTAACGCAAAATACGTTGAGTGTTTATTGTATGAACCTGACTTTACAATAAAAATCTATTGAAGTTAAAAAGAATTTAAACAAAAGTTTAAAAGAGCTATAGTATAAATGGGCGTGGAAAAAAAAAGATAGGATAAAGTATATACTAAACAGGTGAGCAGAGACAAAACTGTGCTTATCCCCGGTACAATCTATAAAAATAAATAAATAAATAAAAAAGTTATATCTTCTTAATTATTTTACCAATTCATCCTTTGTTTACTTCATATTTTATTTCAATACTTAAAAAATAGGTGATTTTCTATTCTTTTCCACAGAGGTCAAATAGAATAATCAAGCTACGGTATCTCACTTCTTCTTTGCAGCCCTTGGCTGGTTTGGGGACTTAAAAAAAATGAGGCCATAGCAGTTCTCTAATTGATAAAACTGCACTTCCTTACATACATTTGCAGGTGAATACTATACAAAACATTGTATGCCTTATTTATCTCACATCAATTACCATGGTGTTATAATATATAATTTTTTACAGATCTTTATTTTAATTAGCATATGGGTAGGTGACCTCTTTAGTAGGTAAAATGTATGTTTCCTGTTTTTTTACAATTTTCTTCGAGGGTTACTGTGCTCCTTCAAATAATGTAACCCATTTAGTAACAAAAACATAAGGATGTTGGTGAAAACATAATTATATAAAGCAATACATGATAAAATGTCAAAGCAACTTCATGTTGTTCATGATTATGAACCAAGAATAAAATATAACACTACTAAATCAATGGCTGCAACTTTGTTGTTCTGGTAATTAATATTTTTTTACAGTATTTCTTGACTAGTATTCTTTCATTTACAAGGTAGGAATTAATCAAGGCCCTGCTGCAGCCTTGTATGATTGCTGACCTACGTACTGAAACATCAAGCTGATTCCCAGTCTGCATCTTTTTTCCAAGTAAAATCCAATACGGTCTTTTAAGTATTCAGTAAAAGTTGGCTAGATAGATAGTACATGGGCACAATCCATCATGATTTCTGTTAAGTGTCTCAGAGGAAATGAGTTCCCTGCACGAAACTACCAATGTCAACGTGAAATTTCATCTTTCCAATTCGATCGCTTGCACAAACTATGCTGATTACTACTGTTTGTTTTGCCCTCATTTATCACTTGTCATATTGTTTATTAATTGAGAATCAGCCATTTAAACTTAACAAGTACTTTGGCTGTTTGTAGAAAGTACACTAAATTGTAAAAGCATCTTGGCTGCTCAGAATAAACTGCTCAGTAAATATTTAACAGGCTTGTGCAGAGTAAAAAAAAAAGTTAGAAAGAGCCATGTAGTTGTTTCTGTATTGTCCTCTAAACAAGGGTAGCACATGGTGGGTCTCTATCAAGCTGGCTTTTGCATACTGTCTCATGGCATAATAGCTTAGCTATGAGCTTTTGCAGTATATAGTGATGATTTACATGGAAGAGTGATGAAATTCTATACAGCAACAGCTGGAGTCTATTTCAGAAAAGTGCACAACAGAGCCACCTGCTAACAGAATCTGATCAGAGTCAGAAAAATTACAGTGCTCTTTTATATAGAGTAATATGAAAAAACTATTTTTAAAATCATCTGTATGTAGTCTATATTTACGCCCTGTAAATTTGGCTTACAGTTGTGCATCTAGGTATTCTGTAGACAATGCTGTCTGCTGACTCAGAAAGATAAAAAAATATATAAAACAAAGAGATTACATAACTTTTAAGGGAAGAGACAAAATTACTTGCTGGCTCTCAAGACCTTATATTTTTTAATGCTTATACTGATAATTAATGTTATTTTCTCCATTATTTACATACAATAATCCGTTTACAAAAAACATGTAATGCTTCTATTAAATAGTTTTTGAGCATTCTAATAAGACACCTCACTGTACTGTCTCTGAATGATACTCAATTCATAGCCATAGGGATGGGGCTGTTTCCCTCTTCTGACACTTTCAGCTGTGTTTGTTCTAAATTTAAGAACCAGGAGGTCAAATTATAGTCTCTTTACTGCAGAAAACACATGGGGGGGTGGGGATTTACTAAAACTAGGGCAGCTGTGCATAGTAACCAGCCGGGATCTACCTTCAATTTAGGCTACAGGTATGTTCACACTGATCCAATACAAAGTCATACAACTTCTGATCCGACTCTGCCCTACGACTTCATGTCAGACTTCCATGCAACTTCAATGAACGGGATTTGACTTTGATCTGACCATACCAGGCCCTTTGAGTCTGGTATGGATCTTGAGGGGGGAACCCCACGTCAACATTGGAAAAAAAATTCCATGGGGTCCCCCCAAATCCACACCAGACCCTTATGCGAGCATGCAGCCCGACAGGTCAGGAAATGGGGGGACGAGTAAGCCCCCCCCCTCCTGGACCAACTGAATAAGGTTCACACTGGTCTGACATGCGCTCCAACTTTGCATGACTTGTCAAAATCAATGGTTTCCTATGAGAGGCGACTTGTGGCATGTGACTTGTGCTTTGAGGATCTTGAGAGGGAACCCCAAAATCCATGCCAGACCCCTATCCGGGCATGCAACCCAGCAAGTCAGGAGACGGGGTGAGTGAGTGACCGCCCCCTCCTGGACCATACCAGGCATCATACCCTCAACATGGGGGGTGGGTGCTTATTGGACAAGGGCCTCTTCCCAACATCCCTGGTCAGTCGTTGTGGGGGCCTGTGGGTGGGGGGGCTTATTGGAATCTGAAAGCCCCTTTAACAAGCCCCCAGATCCCACCCCCCATATGAATGAGCGTAGTGTTACAAAAAGACGGTCTTCTCCCTCCATTTATTTTCCCGATTCTTCTCCCTCCGCTTCTTTTCCCTTTTCTTCAACCTTTGCTTCTTCTCCTGGTTCTTCTCCCTCCGCCGATTACTTCTTCCTCCGCCGACCAGGTCTTCCTCTGACGCTGGCTTCAGCTGTTATGTCAAGTCTAGTGTCTGCCATTTTTTATATAGCAATAGGGTTTTTGGCAATCCAGAGGACGTCACACAGATGGCGATGCCACATGGCTTTGTAAGAAATGGCAGACACTTTACCTGACAAAACAGCGGAAGCCAGCGTTGGAGAAAGACCTGACCGGCGGAGTAAGAAGTCATCGACGGAATGGGTAGGGGTACAATGCACCCCATACTCATTCACATGGGGGGCAGGATCTGGGGGCTCCTTTGTTAAAGGCAGCTTCCAGATTCAAATAAACACCCTGCCCGCAGACTCCCACAACCAATGGACAGGGTTGTCGGGAAGAGGCCCTTGTCCCCATTAACATGGGGACAAGGTGCTTTGGGGTGGGGGTGCAGAGCCTCCTCTGCCCCAAAGCACCCACCCCCCATGTTGAGGGCATGTGGCCTGGTATGGTCCAGGATGGGGGGTCCTCGCCCCCCCCCTCTTTCCTGACCTGCCAGGCTGCATGCTCGGAAAAGGGTCTGGTATGGATTTTGGGGGTTCCCCCTCAAGATTCTCAGAGCACAAGTCGCATGCCACAAGTGGGATCAGTTAAGATGATGATCCGACTTGGATGCGACTTACATTTAACGTAATAGGCTGAAATCATGCCTAAGTCGGACCAGAGTAGTACAGGGAGCATTTTCAAAGTCGGACCAGTTAAGACGCCTCTCATAGGGAACCGTTGATTGCGACATGCCATGCGACTTGTGCTCTGGAAGTCAGAGCACATGTCAGACCAGTGTGAACCATCCCTTGTTCAGTTAAGCTTCAACCATGAAATCTAGAAGCTAAATTGGTGATGAGGTGCATGCGCGAGGCTGACTGGTAGGTTATGGCTGCCTGAAGCTCTGCATCTTCCGTGACTAAAAAGCCGAGATAAAACGAGTCACCGCCTCAAAAACCTAAACAAGGTAACTAACAGCTACCGGAAACTTCAGTGATAAAAAAGATACTATGTATAGCGGGAGGAAATCTAAACTAAAAGCAACAAAGGGTCAGGACGTTCTGACTAGAACCACAGCTAAGATGACAGCAGCACCATCATCCCTCTCAACTTTACCTCAGCTAAAAAAAAAGAATAAGAACTCACCTCAGTATCTTCTTAATGAGCCTGACTCTGGCTGTGAACTTGGAATGACCCCTAATATTATACAAAACATTTCATCAGGAACTGACCTTTTGACACAATTTGAAAGGGTCTTACAAAAAGCACTTCAAACCACCTCAGACAGCATTACAGACAAATTGACGCGGGAAATTCGTGAGGTGGGCCGCAGAACATCTGTTCTAGAACAAAGGATGGATGAGCTGGATGGCATTTCTACTAATAATGCTGATGAATTAGAAGCATTTAAAGAGGAGAATACCTCGCTCAACAACCGTCTCGAGGAATTTGAGAATAGAGCAAGAAGATCCAACATCCGTATCCGCGGCATCCCAGAATCCTTGATCTTAAAGACATTTCACGATCACAAGCTTGCAGGTCACTTCGGAGTTCAAAAAACCTCCGAACTGGTCTCTCGCTCTTTTTGGTGGCCAGGTTGGAGACGAGACTGTGAGAGCTATGTTTCTTCATGTATTTCTTGCCAGCGGAACAAGGGGGCAAGGGCCAAATCCTGGGGCCTACTGAGACCTTTACCTATCCCAGAAAGACCATGGAAGGAGGTCTCTATGGACTTTATCGTGGACTTGCCCCCCTCTAAAGGCTTTACCACCATTTTTGTCATTGTTGACCGCCTCTCAAAGATGGCGCATTTTCTACCTATGATTGGTACCCCCTCTGCCTTAGACACTGCCAACATATTCATTAAGGAAGTGGTGAGACTCCACGGGGTACCTGATAATATTGTCTCCGACAGAGGTGCACAATTCACCTCAAAATTTTGGAAGGAACTCTGTAAGTCATTAGAAATCAAGGTTTGTCTCTCTTCAGCTTACCACCCCCAGAGTAATGGCCAAACAGAGAGAACAAACCAAACTCTAGAACAATATATTCGTTGTTTCTGTTCTTGCTCCCAGGACGATTGGTCTTCTTTATTACCCTATGCGGAATTTGCCTACAATAATTCCATACACTCAGCCACCAACCAGACTCCTTTTTGGTCCAACTGTGGTTTTCATCCTTCCTTCCTCCCTAAAACCATCCCGGAAATCTCAGTACCTGCAGTACAAGATCGGATAGCTTCTATTCAATCCAACTTCCAAAGAATCCAGGAAACCATGCAAAAAGCTCAGGATAGTTATAAAAAACATTTTGACAGAGGAAGAAAAGCTAACCCGGCTTTCAAAGTAGGAGATGAGGTTTAGCTATCCGCCATCAACCTTAGACTCCCTTGCCCGTCACAAAAATTAGGACCAAACTTAATCGGCCCTTTCAAGATCAAAAGAATGGTAAATCCTGTGGATTTTGAGTTGACCCTTCCTGATTCTTACAGGATACATCCCGTGTTTCATGCCTCCCTGCTAAAACCAGTGGTCCCTAGTCCTTTTTTGGGAAGAGAAGAACCTCCTCCTCCTCCAGTCGAGATTGATGGAGAGAACGAATTTGAGGTGGAAGCTATAATAAACTGTAGGAAGAGGGGTAGGCAACTTCAATACCTAATTAAGTGGAAGGGGTACCCGCCTGAAAATAATTCTTGGGAACCCTCAAGGAACATACACGCCCCTCGCTTGATCCGAACTTTTCAGTTGGAACACCCAGAATTAATGTCCAGTTTGGGCGTCCAGGGGCCACTCCTCGGGGGGGGGGCACTGTCAGTGAAACATTACAAAGAAGCACAGCATACTTCCATTTGAACACTAGATGGCAGCAAAGTCGACAGTGGAAGCTGTCAGCTGCACACACCACATGACTTCCTGGCTGCCTATAAAAGACAGCCTGGATCCATGTTTAAGTTGCTGGTTTATTTTTCAGCTTCCCGAGTTCCTTGCTTGTGTTTCCTGCCTTGATACTACCGTTGTGACCCGGATTGTCCCTGACCTGCTCCGATCTCTTCCAGCACCTGACCCTTGGCTTGCCTTTTGGACCTCTGCTACCTTTCTCCAGTGTTTGACCCTCGGCCTGCTTATGGATTATTCTACCAGTCTCCTGTGCTTGACCTCCAGCCTGCCTACGGACTTTGCTATTATCTCCTGTGCCCAAACCCCTGGCCTGATTACGGACTTGCTGTGTATCTCCAGTGTCTACTAGTACTACACAGCTTCCAGCTCCACGTCATCCGCACGCAGACCTACCAGCCTGCCGGTACCTCATGCCTCTTCATGCCCTTCACCTTCTGTTCCACCACCAGGGGTGGAGTGCGCTTAGTCGCAAGGGAGAACCGCTCTCAGCATCTCGGCCTCGGTGAGTACCCTCGTGACAATTACAAAGTTTATAATTTTTTGATTATTAATAGATATTGATATGACGTCGCTCAATATACTTACACTCAATGTACAAGGTCTTAATTCCCCTCCTAAACGCACAAAAGCTTTCCACTTTTTCTCATCTATCCCAGCTCATGTGGTTTGTCTACAAGAGACACACTTTTCTACTCAATCCTCCCCTAAGTTTTGCAGCCGCCAATATCCTCAAGTATACAAAGCCTCAGCCTCCACCAAACAGAGAGGAGTTTTGATTGCTTTCCACCACACTACACCTTTTACCCTACACTCAGAGATTAATGACCCTGAAGGTTGCTATATAATACTAAATGGTTTATTACTTGACAACGAAATCACGGTTGTATCATATTATGCCCCCAACAAAAATCCATTATCTTTTCTCTCTCACTTACATTCAGTGTAATAGACTCTCACAAAAAGGGTACTCTTACTCTAACCAGGTAATATACCCAATTTTAGACAAATCCCCAATACCCGCAACTATTCACCGCCCTAAATACCAACAACTTTTAAACCAACATTCCCTTATTGATACATGGCGTGAACAACATCCTAGGAAAAAACAATATACTGTACTGTACTCACTACTCTCATCCCCATAAACAATTTTCTCAAATAGACCATTTATTAGTAAATATCAATTCTTCTCCACTAATACTCAATTCACAAACCTTCCTTTGTGCATGGTCTGACCACAATGCAGTACTGACTTCCTTTTCTTCTCTTATTCCAAAACCTAATCTGCGTACATGGTACATAAATGACAGCTTGCTAGCAATCCCTAAATACCGACAAGATATAGAAAAAGCCATTCAAGATTACATAGCAGATAATAAACCATCAGAGACAAATCCCCTAACTTATTGGGAAGCCCTGAAATCAGTCATCAGAGGAATCTGTATAAGTAAAGCATTTTACCTACGCAAACAAAATAAACTAATACAAAAGCAACTAGATGAAGCATTTTATAAGGCTTCGGAAAACTTTCAAAGCAACCCTTCTCCCTCTAACAAACTAGTCTATGATAAAGCCAAACTAGAACTCAACCTTTTTCTAACAGATTCAGCAGAACAGATTCTCCGCAAAACCAAACACACTCTCTATATGAAAGCCAACAAACCTACAAACTTTTTAGCCCTTTCTCTCGGTAAATCAGACCACTCACGGAAGCCAATTAGAGTAAAAATATCAAAAAACACCTTCTCCAGTAACCCTCAAAAAATAGTGAATGAATTTGGTAGAAAATTATCCCATTTATACCAAGAGACTCAAACTTTTGAACAATCACGCCTTGATTCACTATTAGCTGATATTAAACTTCCCTCCCTTTCTGCAACCCAATTAGAAACCCTTGAAAAAACTATTACATCTCTTGAAATTCAAACAGCAATCAAAACTTTAAAGCCACACAAACGCCCAGGACCCGATGGTTTTTCAACCACATACTATAAACACTTCCAAACACTACTTTCTCCTTTATTAATGGAAGCCTTCAATTCACTTCTAACTAGACATTCCTTCCGTCCAGAATCCCTTTTAGCTTCCATTTCTATGATCCCCAAACCAAATTCAGATGACACTTCATGGTCTAACTATAGACCAATCTCTATTCCTAATTTAGATATCAAGCTACTAGCTAAAATCCTCTCCAATCGACTAAATCCAATCATAGGCAACCTTATACATAAAGATCATACAGGCTTTATCCCATCCAGACAAACTGGTGATAACATTCGTCGAGCACTTCTCCTTGCTCATATGGCACGAACACGTCGCATCCCTGCCTGCTTCCTCTCTATTGATATACGGAAAGCATTTGATTCCTTATCTTGGTATTATCTTCACTCTATCCTCGGTAGATGGGGTTTTGGAAACAAATTTCTACAGTGGATAACTTCTCTATATGACAAACCGAAAGCGTATATAACTTACTCAGGTTACAGATCTGACCATTTATTATTGAAAGAGGAACCAGGCAGGGATGCCCATTATCCCCCCCTACTTTTTGCTCTAGCAAAAGAACCCCTGGCCCAATTATTTAACACTAATATTAATATTAAAGGTTTTGAACACGGGGGCCATCAACACAAGCTATGTCTGTTCGCAGATGATGTCTTCGTTTTTCTCACTTCACCTTTAACATCAGCACCAAATCTTATATCCACCCTTACTAAATTTGGAGCTATATCTGGTCTTAAAATAAACTCTCAAAAATCTAAAGCACTAAACATCTCTCTCCCATTGGAATTGCAAACATATTTACAGGTCTCCCTCCCCTTTAGCTGGTCAACTTCACATATCACATACCTAGGTATCTCTCTAACAGCAAACCCAGCAGAACTATATAAGGCAAATTACCTACCATTGATGAAACAATTAAACGCACTAATGAAAAATTGGTCCTCTCTACCGTTGGCATAGATGGGTAGAATTACAGTCATCAAGATGTCAATTTTACCCAAAATCCTATTTCTCTACCGAATACTCCCAATTCAAGTCCCAGCATACTTCCTTCGTATTCTCCAACGCAAAACTCTACAATTCATATGGGGCAAACTTAAACCCCGTTTACCACAAGATACTCTATATACCCCCCGTATACGTGGTGGACTAAGTGTTCCAGATTTCACTAAATATTATTATGCTGCCCAATTGGCTCAACTCCCTAAATATCACGCTACCAAAGAGATTCCCCTCTGGGTCGCGATTGAATCAGTTGATTGCGATCCACTTTCTTTAGCAAATTTTCTGTGGCTCACTCCAACTTTACGCCGTACGATTTCTAATCCTATTACTAGACATAATTTATCCATTTGGGATAGGCTTAGAACACAATTTGGACTTCAATCTCCACATAATCCTCTCCTCTCCTTCCTAAACAACCCCTCCTTTTACCCAGCTTAGGTTTCCCCTTCTTCCTTCTCAGCATGGTCAAAAGCAGATCTAACTAGAGCATACCATTTCTTTGAATCCAACACCATCACGCCCTTTCCCAAACTCTGTGATACAAAAGAAATTCCACAAACAGAAACCTTCAGGTATCTACAAATCAAACAATTCCTACAGCAGAATGATTCCCCAAATTCTACAATGCCTAATCGTACAACATTTGAACAAACCTGCATCTCTGACCCACACAAACGTGGTCTAATCTCAGAAATATACAATCAATTACTGTCTCATACAACTTCAACTCCCCCAACCTACACTACCAAATGGGAGACATCTCCAATCAGATGATATAAATTGGACTCAAATTTGGCAAGCCACAACATCAGCTACCCCAAATATTGCTGCATTAGAAACTAACTACAAGGTACTCACCAGATGGTACCTTGTGCCAGCAAGAATATCCAAATTTCTCCCTCAGTACCCTGCCCAATGCTTCAGAGACTGTATAGATATAGGTACGCATCTACACATATGGTGGACCTGCCCTAAAGTTAAGACTTTCTGGAAGAAAATATTTAACCTACTATCCATCATGTTCAATACCATTGTTGTACCTGACCCAACTGTAGCACTCCTAAATAACAAACCACAAAATATCTCACAACGTAAATTCCAACTTCTACTATATGTCACTACGGCTGCCAAACAAACCATAGCTCAAGCTTGGAAAACATCTACTTTATGTATATTTTCAACTAAACACCGGGTAACGCAGGCGATGATTCATGCCAAAACTGAAGCCATCTATTTAAATAAAATCCCGAAATTCAAAGCCCTCTGGCTTCCTTGGATAAATCATCACCCGCCGCCAGGGTTTGACAACTCCTTTGTACTATCCTAAAATATCCTACTACTGTATTTATTATTAATTTTGCTATATCAGAATCTCATGAACCTCCTGATCCCCTCTGGAGATTCCCTTCTCCCTCCCCCTCTTTACTCCCTTTATTGTTATACACATTACTACTATACAAATAGTTATTCTCTCTATAAGCTGATTTTAGGAGTAATAAGATTATTTTTATGTCTGGTTCCATTTTTTTTTTTCCCCATCGACAGGACACGCCAAGCCACAAAGCAGGATCTTGGCCCCTGTTAGAAACATATAATTTAACAACAATATGAACACCGCTTATGTTACCTTTTATTTGCCCCAAACTTTTAATCCATGCTTATTGAAAAATCAGATGTTACTTTTGCTAAATTTTTGTGAAATTTTTGAGAAGCTCTTAGATGTCTTATGTTCATCTTATTTTATTCCAGAATTAAAAACATAATATACGATATATCACTATTATACAAAAAATGTATGTATAAAATATGTATTATTATCTACAATAAAATATTTGAAAAAGAAGCTAAATTGGTTGCCATGGACAGCTGTTCTGGGTTTTAGTAAATTTCCCTCAAAGCACCTGGCATAACTTGCAGTCAGCAACTCTAAAGCTCCACCTACTGTTTGCATTGGTAATATGATATACTCAAAATGCAGTATTTCACTGACTTAAAAGTAAAAAACAAATAAATGAATACAATGTGCAATCTATAGTATTGAATGTGATAAATAAAAAATGATAAACACATTCCCTTTAAAATACCACTTGCTTTTTTCTTGTGATAATAGTAATGAACTATTAAGTATCTAATAAGGACATCACACCTGACTTTTTCCTAAGCTCCATCCACATACAGTACAGGATGATTATATTTCTGTGTTTTTGCTTAATCCTGTGGCTGTTTTAGCGACAGCCCAGTCTGGGTGTCCACAAACTTTCTAAGCACTGCTGTGTTCTTTGTACAGTACTTAGATTCTGTGTTTGTTATTACCTTCTCAGTCCAATCTTGCAGCGTTCTATTAACCCCCGGTTTGTGTTCCAGTAGATGGTGGTATTCAAAAAGCTGATAGTGGTCTGTGTGGGTAGGTTTCCTGTAGATTTCAAAGTGCTCCCATCCTACTTGACACTTAACACACAGTCCAAAAAAGGTCATTTGTAATTTGTCTTTCCCTGTAAACTGTTTTTCTCTGGTGAATTTATTGGGTTATTTCATTAAAAAATGACTTTTGTCTTACCTTTGCAAAAATACCCATTCATGTGCAAGGAAAAAAATAATATTATTTTCGCTTTCACATGACGGGATGATGAAAGTCAGCAGAGCACTATCTGATTCATTAAGCTCAAAGAAAATCCCCTTGCAAAGTAAAAACAGCTTATTTGCCTTTAGTAAATCAACCACTATGTGTTCACTAAATGCCTGCATTTCACACAATCTTTTTTTTTTTTTAACCATGCATTGCCCACATACCTGCATCAGTAGGGTTGATTTACTAAAGGCAAATAGGCTGTAGACTTAACAAAATAAAATTTAACTTTGCAAGAGATTTAACTAAGCTAACTGTTTTTTTCCCCCCTAAATAGGTTCAATGTTCTTCTCAACCTCCTCAGTGTACATGTTATTTGTAAAATGTTTCTGGCACTCCTTAGTGATGAGAAAACGACTTAATTGAGTAGTAGGGATGAGCCGAACACCCCCCGGTTCGGTTCGCACCAGAACCTGCGAACGGACCGAAAGTTTGCGTGAACTTTAGAACCCTATTAAATACAATGGAAGCGAACGTTCAAAATCAAAAGTGCTAATTATCAAAGCTAATATGCAAGTTATTGTCCTAAAAAGTGTTTGGGGACCTGGGTCCTGCCCCAGGGGACATGTATCAAGGCAAAAAAAAGTTTTAAAAACGTCAGTTTTTTCGGGAGCAGTGATTTTAATGATGCTTAAAGTGAAAAAAAAAGTGAAATATTCCTTTAAATATCGTACCTGGGGGGTGTCTAAAGTATGCCTGTGAAGTGGCACGTGTTTCCCGTGTTTAGAACTGTCCCTGCACAAAATGACATTTCTAAAGGAAAAAAAGTCATTTAAAACTGCTTGCGGCTTTAATGTAATGTCTGGTCCCGACTTTGAGGCCACGTATCTCGGGGCCACTTATAGCTAGAAATCCCAAAATATTTGGTATGCAAACACATTACAACTGGCACTACAATAACCCCAAATTTGGGGTTTCTATCACCAAGTAACCCCGTTGTAATGCTAGTTCTACTGTGTTTGCATACCAAATTTGGGGTTTCTAGCTATAAGTGGCCCCGAGATACGTGGCCCCAAAGTCGGGTCACAAAATGTCATTCTCTGCTGCAGAAAAGTACTTGACATATCGCCCATATCTGGGGGTCACTTGGTGCTAGGAACCCCATAACTTGTGGCAGGTGACGTGGCAAGTGGACAATCCACAACTTGGTCACGTGGCAGGTCACGTGACACTCGTGGCTGTTCACGTGGCACTCGTGGCAGGTCACGTGACACTCGTGGCCGTTCACGTGGCACTCGTGGCCGGTCACGTGGCACTCGTGGCCGGTCACGTGGCACTCGTGGCAGGTGTTGTGGCAAGTGGATAATGACATACAGCATATGTACTTGCCTTGCGATCGACATCCGTGACAGCCATTTCACATCTTTTTTTTTTATGTGACAGATGTATATAATTAAGTAAATAACCTTCTTCCAAAATTTATAATTCAAATAGAAAAGATTAGAACAGAATAGAAAAAAAATATAATTTAGAATAATAAAATAGAAAGAATATACAACCATCTTCTGAAATTCGAATTTCGAATAGAATAAATTTGAATTTCGAATAGTATGAATTCAAATTTTTTAATTAATTAATTTTAACTTTGGATAGAAAAGATTATAATAAAATAGAAAATAGACTAGAAAAACAATAACCCCAAATTTGGGGTTTCTATCACCAAGTAACCCCGAGATACATGGACCCAAATTCGGGTCACAAAATATTTTCGAATCCGGTTGAAATAGTTTCAAATGCAGTTGAAATAATTTCGAATCATGTTGATACTATTTCAACCGGATTCAAAAATATTTTGCGACCCGACTTTGGGTCCATGTATTTTGGGGTTACTTGGTGATAGAAACCCAAAATTTGGACATGTTGTAGTGCTAGTTCTACTGTGTTTGCATACCAAATTTGGGGTTTCTAGCTACAAGTGGCCCCGAGATATGTGGCCCCAAAATCGGGTCGCAAAATGTCATTCTCTGCTCCAGTAAAGTGCTTGACATTTTGCGACCAGATTTTGGGTCCACGTATCTCGGGGTCACTTAGTGATAGAAACCTCAAATTTGGTATGTAAACACAGGAGAACTAGCACTACAACATCCCCAAATTTGGGGTTTCTATCGCCAACTAACCCCGAGATACATGGACCCAAAGTCGGGTCGCAAAATATTTTTGAATCCGGTTGAAATAGTTTCAAATGCGGTTGAAATAGTTTTAAATGCGGTTGAAATAATTTCAAATCATGTTGATACTATTTAAAGCGGATTCGAAAATATTTTGCGACCCGACTTTGAAAAAATAAATGAAATTGATTCTAACAGTCTGCAGGAGATCTGCAAAAAAAAAAAAGAAGTGAAATGGCTGTTAATAGTCTACAGGAGATCTGCTAAAAAAATTAAATAAATGCTAATAGTCTGCAGGAGATCTTATGTAAAAAATAGTAATCTGCAAAAAAAATTAAACATGAAATAGATAGTATCTATATTCTATTCTATTATATTGTTTTTCTAGTGTATTCTCTATTTCTATTCTAATCTATTCTATCCAAAGTTAAAATTAATTAATTACATTTTTTTTAATTCCTACTGTTCGAAATTAAAATGTATTCTATTCGAAATTCGAATTTCATAAGATGGTTGCATATTCTTTCTATTTTATTCTATTAAATTATATTTTTTTTCTATTCTGTTCTAATCTTTTCTATTTGAATTATAAATTTTGAAAGATGGTTAGTTACTTACTTATATACATCTGTCACATAAAAAAAGATGTGAAATGGCTGTCATGGATGTCGATCGCAAGGCAAGTACATATGCTGTATGTCATTGTCCGAGTGCCACGTGACCGGCCACGAGTGCCACGTGACCAAGTTGTGGATTGTCCACTTGCCACGTCACCTGCCACAAGTTATGGGGTTCCTAGCACCAAGTGACCCCCAGATATGGGCGATCTGTCAAGTGCTTTTCTGCAGCAGAGAATTAAATTTTGTGACCCGACTTTGAGGCCACGTATCTCGGGGCCACTTATAGCTAGAAATCCCAAAATATTTGGTATGCAAACACATTACAACTGGCACTACAATAACCCCAAATTTGGGGTTTCTATCACCAAGTAACCCCGTTGTAATGCTAGTTCTACTGTGTTTGCATACCAAATTTGGGGTTTCTAGCTATAAGTGGCCCCGAGATACGTGGCCCCAAAGTCGGGTCACAAAATGTCATTCTCTGCTGCAGAAAAGTACTTGACATATCGCCCATATCTGGGGGTCACTTGGTGCTAGGAACCCCATAACTTGTGGCAGGTGACGTGGCAAGTGGACAATCCACAACTTGGTCACGTGGCAGGTCACGTGACACTCGTGGCCGTTCACGTGGCACTCGTGGCAGGTCACGTGGCACTCGTGGCAGGTCACGTGACACTCGTGGCCGTTCACATGGCACTCGTGGCCGGTCACGTGGCACTCGTGGCAGGTGTTGTGGCAAGTGGACAATGACATACAGCATATGTACTTGCCTTGCGATCGACATCCGTGACAGCCATTTCACATCTTTTTTTTTATGTGACAGATGTATATAATTAAGTAAATAACCTTCTTCCAAAATTTATAATTCAAATAGAAAAGATTAGAACAGAATAGAAAAAAATATAATTTAGAATAATAAAATAGAAAGAATATACAACCATCTTCTGAAATTCGAATTTCGAATAGAATAAATTTGAATTTCGAATAGTATGAATTCAAATTTTTTAATTAATTAATTTTAACTTTGGATAGAAAAGATTATAATAAAATAGAAAATAGACTAGAAAAACAATAACCCCAAATTTGGGGTTTCTATCACCAAGTAACCCCGAGATACATGGACCCAAATTCGGGTCACAAAATATTTTCGAATCCGGTTGAAATAGTTTCAAATGCAGTTGAAATAATTTCGAATCATGTTGATACTATTTCAACCGGATTCGAAAATATTTTGCGACCCGACTTTGGGTCCATGTATTTTGGGGTTACTTGGTGATAGAAACCCAAAATTTGGACTTGTTGTAGTGCTAGTTCTACTGTGTTTGCATACCAAATTTGGGGTTTCTAGCTACAAGTGGCCCCGAGATATGTGGCCCCAAAATCGGGTCGCAAAATGTAATTCTCTGCTCCAGTAAAGTGCTTGACATTTTGCGACCCGATTTTGGGTCCACGTATCTCGGGGTCACTTAGTGATAGAAACCTCAAATTTGGTATGTAAACACAGGAGAACTAGCACTACAACATCCCCAAATTTGGGGTTTCTATCGCCAACTAACCCCGAGATACATGGACCCAAAGTCGGGTCGCAAAATATTTTTGAATCCGGTTGAAATAGTTTCAAATGCGGTTGAAATAGTTTTAAATGCGGTTGAAATAATTTCGAATCATGTTGATACTATTTAAAGCGGATTCGAAAATATTTTGCGACCCGACTTTGAAAAAATAAATGAAATTGATTCTAACAGTCTGCAGGAGATCTGCAAAAAAAAAAAAAAGAAGTGAAATGGCTGTTAATAGTCTACAGGAGATCTGCTAAAAAAATTAAATAAATGCTAATAGTCTGCAGGAGATCTTATGTAAAAAATAGTAATCTGCAAAAAAAAATTAAACATGAAATAGATAGTATCTATATTCTATTCTATTCTATTGTTTTTCTAGTGTATTCTCTATTTCTATTCTAATCTATTCTATCCAAAGTTAAAATTAATTAATTACATTTTTTTTAATTCCTACTGTTCGAAATTAAAATGTATTCTATTCGAAATTCGAATTTCATAAGATGGTTGCATATTCTTTCTATTTTATTCTATTAAATTATATTTTTTTTCTATTCTGTTCTAATCTTTTCTATTTGAATTATAAATTTTGAAAGATGGTTAGTTACTTACTTATATACATCTGTCACATAAAAAAAAGATGTGAAATGGCTGTCATGGATGTCGATCGCAAGGCAAGTACATATGCTGTATGTCATTGTCCGAGTGCCACGTGACCGGCCACGAGTGCCACGTGACCAAGTTGTGGATTGTCCACTTGCCACGTCACCTGCCACAAGTTATGGGGTTCCTAGCACCAAGTGACCCCCAGATATGGGCGATCTGTCAAGTGCTTTTCTGCAGCAGAGAATTAAATTTTGTGACCCGACTTTGAGGCCACGTATCTCGGGGCCACTTATAGCTAGAAATCCCAAAATATTTGGTATGCAAACACATTACAACTGGCACTACAATAACCCCAAATTTGGGGTTTCTATCACCAAGTAACCCCGTTGTAATGCTAGTTCTACTGTGTTTGCATACCAAATTTGGGGTTTCTAGCTATAAGTGGCCCCGAGATACGTGGCCCCAAAGTCGGGTCACAAAATGTCATTCTCTGCTGCAGAAAAGTACTTGACATATCGCCCATATCTGGGGGTCACTTGGTGCTAGGAACCCCATAACTTGTGGCAGGTGACGTGGCAAGTGGACAATCCACAACTTGGTCACGTGGCAGGTCACGTGACACTCGTGGCCGTTCACGTGGCACTCGTGGCAGGTCACGTGGCACTCGTGGCAGGTCACGTGACACTCGTGGCCGTTCACGTGGCACTCGTGGCCGGTCACGTGGCACTCGTGGCAGGTGTTGTGGCAAGTGGACAATGACATACAGCATATGTACTTGCCTTTGCGATCGACATCCGTGACAGCCATTTCACATCTTTTTTTTTTATGTGACAGATGTATATAATTAAGTAAATAACCTTCTTCCAAAATTTATAATTCAAATAGAAAAGATTAGAACATAATAGAAAAAAAATATAATTTAGAATAATAAAATAGAAAGAATATACAACCATCTTCTGAAATTCGAATTTCGAATAGAATAAATTTGAATTTCGAATAGTATGAATTCAAATTTTTTAATTAATTAATTTTAACTTTGGATAGAAAAGATTATAATAAAATAGAAAATAGACTAGAAAAACAATAACCCCAAATTTGGGGTTTCTATCACCAAGTAACCCCGAGATACATGGACCCAAATTCGGGTCACAAAATATTTTCGAATCCGGTTGAAATAGTTTCAAATGCAGTTGAAATAATTTCGAATCATGTTGATACTATTTCAACCGGATTCGAAAATATTTTGCGACCCAACTTTGGGTCCATGTATTTTGGGGTTACTTGGTGATAGAAACCCAAAATTTGGAGATGTTGTAGTGCTAGTTCTACTGTGTTTGCATACCAAATTTGGAGTTTCTAGCTACAAGTGGCCCCGAGATATGTGGCCCCAAATTCGGGTCGCAAAATGTCATTCTCTGCTCCAGTAAAGTGCTTGACATTTTGCGACCCAAATTTGGGTCCACGTATCTCGGGGTCACTTAGTTATAGAAACCCCATATTTGGTATGCAAACACAGAAGAACTAGCACTACAACATCCCCAAATTTGGGGTTTCTATCACCAAGTAACCCCGAGATACATGGACCCAAAGTCAGGTCAAAAATATTTTTAGATTCGAAAAAATTCGGATTCGGTTAAATTCGTTAGTATTGTAATTCGGTAATTCGGATGCATCCGAATGTCCGAATAATGAAAAATTCGTCCGAATTTCGATTCGGAACGAAACGAAATGCACATGTCTACTGGGAACGTGTTGCACAGACCTTTCTGCAAGGCCTCCCGAAAATGCTTCATCCTCTGCTCCCTCTGCGACTGCAAGATAAGGTCCGCAACCTTACCCTTGTAACGTGGATCAAGGAGGGTTGCCAGCCAGTAATGATCCCTCTCCTTGATCGCACGAATATGAGGATCCCTCCGCAGGCTTTGCAGGATCAGGGAGGCCATGCAGCATAGGTTTGCTGAGGCATTTGGTCCGGAGTCCTTTGGGTCACTCAGGACGACATGATCCGCAGCCACCTCCTTCCAGCCACGTAGAAGTCCATGGGTGTCTTGGGACTGTAATTGATCCCTTGAAGGCTGCTGCTGATGCTGAGTGCTAGGCTCCACCTCCATGCTTACACAATCCTCCTCCTCCTCTTCCTGTGTG
Source organism: Rana muscosa (assembly GCA_029206835.1). Taxonomy (NCBI): domain Eukaryota; kingdom Metazoa; phylum Chordata; class Amphibia; order Anura; family Ranidae; genus Rana; species Rana muscosa. Next base: position 934,312,719 of record CM055116.1, read on the forward strand.
ATAGCCGGGCCAGCAGGAACAAACACTGTCTGGATAAAGGGGGCCTTGAGAGGTAAGGAAGTCCTCCTCCTCCTGCCTCTGTTCTGCCTCAAGTGCCCTGTCCATTATTCCACGCAGTGTGTGCTCCAACAGGTGGACAAGAGGGACTGTGTCACTGATGCATGCACTGTCACTGCTCACCATCCTTGTGGCCTCCTCAAATGGTGCCAGGACAGTGCATGCATCCCTGATCATGACCCACTGGCATGGGGAAAAAATCCAAGCTCCCCTGACCCTGTCCTGGTGCCATATTGCAACAGATACTCAGGGATGGCCCTCTGTTGCGTGTGCAGCCGCTGCAGCATGGCCAACGTAGAGTTCAACCTGGTGGGCATGTCACAGATTAGGCGGTTCTTGGGCAGGTTGGATTCCTTTTGAAGGTCAGCCAGCCGAGCACTGGCATTATATGACCGGTAGAAATGCCCACAGAGTTTCCTGGCCTGCTTCAGGACCTCCTGTAAGCCCGGGTACCTGCCCAAGAACCACCAAGTTAAGGACGTGAGTCAAACAGGGCACATGGGTCAGTTGTCCCTGTCGGAGGGCGGAGAGGAGGTTGGTGCAATTGTCGCAAACCACCTTTCCTGGCTTCAGCTGGCGAGGCATCAACCACCTCTGAGCCTACCCCTTCAGAGCTGACAGAATCTCTGCCCCAGTGTGGCGCCTGTCCCCCAAGCACACCAGCTAAAGCACCGCATGGCATCTTTTTGCCTGCGTACTTGCGTAGCCCATTAAATGCCTACGAAGCACTGCTGGTTCCGAGGACAAAGCACAGGTAGAGGCCATGGAGGAAGAAGAAGAGGAGGGGGTGGAGGAGAGAGGTGTGTTAGAATCACCAGTAGTAACATTTTGGAGGCGTGGTGGTGGAAAAACCTCCAACACTACTGCACCTTGTCCTGCATCCTTCCCAGCTGCCAGCAGAGTCACCCAATGACCTGTGAAAGATAGGTAACCTCCCTGTCCATGCCTGCTGGACCATGAGTCAGCGGTAATATGCACCTTACCGCTGACCGCCCTGTCCAGCGAGGCCAAGACATTGCCTTCCACATGCCGGTGGAGAGCCGGAATCGCCTTCTGTGTGAAAAAGTGGCATTTGGGAACCTGCCACTGAGGAACCGCACATTCCACAAACTCACGGAAGGGGGCAGAGTCTGCCAACAGAAAAGGCAGCAGTTGAAGTGCTAGCAATTTAGCTAAGCTAGCATTCAACCGCTGGGCATGTGGATGGCTGGGAGCAAACTTATTTCAGCGGTGAAGCAGCTGGGGCAGGGAAATTTGCCTGGTACAATCTGACGTTGGTGTACCAATAGCAGATTGCCCACAAGTACTTGGCTGTGACACCTAATTCTACACCTTCATTCCTCTCAGTGCAGGTTTCAGAGAAGACTGAAGGTATAGTGGGGTTGGAGATCCCAGCTGATGAGGAGTAAGGAGAGGTCCGCATTGTTCTTTGGTGTGGGTCTTTTCGGTAGGCTTGCCAACGAACTGCATGGCAGGTCGACATATGTCTGGTCGAGCACATGGTGCCCAAGCGGCTGAGGTTTTGGCCACGCGAGATACGCCTGAGACATATGTTGCAAATAGCAATGGTGCGATCTGCTGCACATGTCTGAAAAAAGGCCCACACCAAAGAACTTTTGGACTAACGCGCAGAGCTCTGCGGTGTGATGCAGTCGGTGTGCTGCCCTTAAGCTGGCCCCTGGAGGGCATCCTGCCTCATTGGAGATGTGTCTCCTCCTCCTCCTCATCCTCCTCATCCTCCTCTCTCCTATCAGGCACCCACGTGGCGTCAGTGACCTCATCATCCCCTCCTTCCTCATCACTGGAGCAAATCTGGCAGTATGCTGCAGCTGGGGGAACATGACTGCCGGATAGCTGTCTTTGTTGGGCACCCCCTCTCTCTGGGCTCACGTTACTACCCCCTCTCTCTGGGCTCATGTTCCTTTAGCTGGGTTCCATCATCGGAGCCTTCAAAATGCTGGGCATCCTCCTGGAGCATGTACCCAACACTGTGGTCAAACAGGAGGACATGGTGGGGCTAGGGAAGGAGTGACTGATGCCATTGAGCCGAGGGAAGAGGCCGCTTTGGCAGTTGCTTTGCCAGACAAAGTACCCTGAGCCTGGGTGAGAGAGGATGAGGAGGAGGAGGATGGCTTGGTCATCCGCTCTACCAAGTCTTGGGCATGTTGCTGCTCAACATGACCAGCTGCCGAAAAGAAGGACAAGCGTGTCCCACAGCCACGTGCTGATGAGGATGCACCTTGTCCACGACCAGCACTGTTGCCTCTAGATGCAGAGCCTGCTTGCCCTCTTTTATTGCCTCGTGACTGTCTGCCTCTCCTTGTTTGCCTTCCAGAGATACTAATGGCCTGCAGTGAGATGTAGCTGCACAAAGGTGGGATGTATGTATATATATATATATATATATATATATATATATATTGTGAGGGGGTTAGCTCGGCAGCGGGTGTGTGTGACCCCCGAGATGGGCTCCCCACACAAAAACAGGCCCAGCAGACGGAGGTTGTGGTTTTCAAAATCAAAAAGGTGCGGTTTATTTTCTATTTACAGTGACAAAACACAGCAAAGCAAAAGAAACATAAACAAAATAAATCCTGGTCAACTTGACCTCTGACTAAACATACAGGTTTCCTAACTAACAACTGGGATCAGCCTAGTGCTGTCCTAGTCCCTAAGTCCCTGGTTTTAAATGTCCAAGCAAATAGCCACACAGGCTTTGTCTCACCGCACAGGGGTTCACTCTCCCTAGACAGTCCACACAGGTCTGGGTCCAGGCAGGAGCTAACATCTAATGAAGCTGGGAGTTCTTATAGAGGCCTAAATGAGCTGACAAGCTTCAGCTGGTCTCATCAACTCCCTGTCTGCATGACGCCCCACACTCTCCCTAGAGGTATGAGTCATCCATGAGCCCACTAGCCTTAGCTGGGCTTATACAACTCTCCACCTAGTTGTATAAGTCGGCGTAAAGCCTGAATCTGGGCGAAATATATCTACCCCCCCTGGATGCAACCAGGTGACTTTACCTTCCTGCTGTCACAATATATATATATATATATATATATGTGTACTGATAATGCAGCTATCAGAATCAACTGCCTGCTGTGGTATTAATATGGGAAAAGCAGCAATTTTCTTCAGTTAGTTTTAGGTGAAAATTGTGCAGAGGCCACAGTACACTAGCTGAAAATACTTGCAGCTCTCTGCCTGTGGTTTTATTATGAGAACACCACTATTAGTCACTAACTGTATTCAGGTAAGCTTTAGGTGAACGCTATGAAAAGCATACAGTACACTAGGTGAAACACCGACTGCAGCTAGCACAATCACCTGCCTGCCTGTCACAGTATAGAGAAAAATAGGAACGGATCTAGCTAAACTGAATACAGTGTATAAATATATATACAACACCTAGGATGCATATATATCCTCTACACACTGTAACTGCAGCTAACTGACTCGCATGCCTGCTCTATTTAACTCAATATAAATGACACTTTCTCTCTCTCTCTGTAAGCTCTCTCTTTAACCAACACTGCAACACACTACACAAGGCCGCCACGGAGGCAGCCTTGTATATTGTGGGGTGTGTACTAAACCCGCTGAGGCATAATTGGCCAAAGCCACCCTGGCTTTGGCCACTTACGGCTCTCTGTTCAGACAGCACTGTGATTGGCCAAGCATGTGGGTCATAGTGCATGCTTGACCAATTATCAGGCAGCAATGCACTGCGATGCCGCAGTGAATTATTGGCCGTGACGCGCCACTCCAATTTGGCGCGAACGGCCCATAATGTTCGCAATTCAACGAACAACCGAACAGGCGATGTTCGAGTCGAACATGGGTTTGACTCGAACTCAAAGCTCATCCCTATTGAGTAGCATAACATCATCATCATTACACAACAAGTCCACTTGAATATGACAAACTATTATTAGCTGACTTGAATAAATAGTAGATAGTAGAACATAGATCCATTTCAGGTAGATAATAATTAATGGTCAAGGAGATAAAGCATCCAATCATTGGGGGTAAAAGTTTGAAATATAAAATATCCATATGTTGTATATTTGTAAATTGAACAATATGATAGACATGTGCATTCTCTTTCGTCCGAATGCATTTTCGTCCGAATTTCAGGGATTTTTGTGTTCGTTTTAACAAACAATAAATAAATAAATGCTTTATTTTCATATAGTTGCGACAACAGTTCGATATGGATAGAAGATTCGACATGACGGTGACAATAGCGATCTGTGTCTATCGAACCTGGGGTTGAATGTGCCTAACCTAACTCTACTAGTCCAAGATTAATCAACATAGAGGGAAAAGATTTGACATTATAGAGACATGAAGATTCAACGAAGCAGCTAAAAATATACGATCGCCGCGAGCATTATATGGTCAAATGCTCCGCCCATAGGCTATAGAAGAATTCTAATGTGGTTTGACTAGTAATAATAATTAATAAATATAATTATTACTAGTCATACAACATTCGAATTCTACTATAGCTTGTGGGCGGAGCATTCGACTGGAAATGTACGATCGCGGCGTCGTACAGTTTAGCTGCTTCGTCGAATCTTCTTAGAACATCCGACAGACACCATAAGCCTTCAATTGACAGTTTCGACTTTTAATTATTTGGATTTTCGGACAAATGCATGTTCAAATGAAAAAAAAAAGAATTTTGGGAGTAACTAAATAAATGTATTTTTGGGACGAAACCAAAATTCCCAAACAAAATATTTCAGTGTGCACATGTCTACAATATGATAAGAAAGTTGTTGTGAGGTTAAATAGGTAGATCACTTAATAATTCAGATACAGACACTAAAGCCTGGTTCACACTTGTGAGGTTCGGCGAGCCGAGTTTTGTAAGGGCGCGACAACCCTTATAATTTGAATGAGCTGTCGTGCTTCCTTAAAACGCAGGGAAAAGGTCCTTGTTCACTTTTTGAAATCACAGCCTGCACAGAAGCCGCAAGTGCAGTGCTGTTCCCGGTGTGGGAAGCGACTGCTGTGATTTTCAGTGCATGCGAGTGTCACAAGGATTATTGGCAACCGCACGCATCTCCTGCATTTTTCTGTGTGGGTGTTTGCGGCTGTGGGGACAGGTTCAAACTTGCAGCGGTCTTAAGCAGCTACGTGTTTACAAATAAAAGTAGATACAAACACTCAAAAGTTCAAACATTCAAAGGTTTTATGACTTGACAGTATAGGTTCGGACTCACTTCCGGTGTTCACATCGGACTGATCATTCGTCACTTCCGCTTCCTCCGATCTGATCGCGTCTTGCATGACGTTGGTGGGGGCACACCCTGAGCCTTGGGTATTTACAGCCGAGGCAGACCAGTCCATCATTTGACCCGTCTTCATCATCACAGCGACAGGTTATACCAGGTTATCCCTTCACATTATACATGCATTTTTTGAATATATCACTTGTCTTATTGCTCACCATTTTAACTTATTTATTTTCATGAGCACACATTCACCTTTGGCCTCATTGGTCTGCTTATTGTTTGGTCACCAATACTGATATTGACCCATGCTTGTTTCATCACATTTTGTACTTTTACCGCTGCTGGATGCTGTGGTTTCCTTCTTCCAGTTACCCACTTTGGTCACGTTTTTTGACACATCCTTTTCCCATATATATCCGCACACTCTCCTTGCATTCATGTACTTATATTTCTCATTTATATATATATATATATGTATATATATATATATATTATGACACGTCATTATATTTTCAGAGGGATGCGGATTTTTATACGTTTTCCATTCTTCACTTACATCATCAAATATGGTATCTGGTCTCGTTTTCCGGCTGTTCCCCAGGCTTAATGTGCGTGCCCTCGCCCGGAGCTGACACTTCACTGGACATCCCCCAGTCTCTTTTCCAGCAGCTGGGCTATTATACATGTTCCATTAGCTGACATGTAAGTGTCTAGCACTCTTGTTTTTCATTTTTAAACAAATAAATTAATACCATATTTATCGGCGTATAACACGCACAGGCGTATAACACGCACCCCAACTTTAAGAGGGAAGTTTCAGGAAAAAAACTTTCCACAGCCCCCTGCGTATAACACGCAGGCACAGTTGACCCTCTATTTTCAGGGTAAAAAAGTGAGTGTTATACGCCAATAAATACAGTATATATATAATTTATGTATATTATAATAGATCTGTACTATATACATTTGACCCTTTATGATCTATTGCTCATTTACATATTTTCCGCATGTTTAATTATGGTGATTTAATTATGGTGATTTGATTTTATCTAATCTTAATGTCTGTGATTTATTGTCCTCACTTGTCATTTTTGTATATAATGCCTCTTGTGGATCATTACCAGATAATTTTATGTTGATATGCATATTAGGTTATGCTAATTATACGGCATTTAAGTTTCCTATCTTTTTAAGTACCTGCAGTTTAGATTATATGCAGATTTTATCTGATATTATCATCTTGCAATGTTGTTGCGCTAGCCGCAGATGGGGTCATGCCCGATGTATTGTAGTCCTGGGGACAGCTAGCGCGCATTTGCGCAGCATGAATCTCTCCGCGACCTATCACGGACAGGAGTATAAAGGGGGTGATGCTAGTCCGTGTAGCCAATCCCATTGGAAGAAGTCCTATGCGACGAAACTAGTCTGGGAGAAGCTACACGGCGCTCTTTTATAGTATATGGTGTTCGGTTTTTTCGACCATTCATCGAATCTACAGTCCGGTGTTTGGACGGAAGTTCACAGTGTTTTCGATTGGAGTGGAGAGACGGGCATATATGAAGGAGGGTGAGACACAAATGATTGATTGGTCCGCCGAGACCGCAATACATCGCGGCTACCTGTCGTATGCCTGTCTGGCGTTTTGAAGTGATTTTGCTGAAGTGCCTAATTTTGATTTGCTAGATGTGAGTGAAACTATTGAAGGTTACCTGTGCTGTGTTTAATAAAAGTTTTTACGTACTTCACTATTGGAGACTTTTTTGCTTTTTCATGTGGGGAAACTTGACTGACCTAGCAACATCGTTTGGATCTATCTTTTATACCCTGAGGGGTGTTTAAGCTGTGAATTCGAGCATGAGAGTGCAAGGCAAATCCTAGTGGTGAGTGCAAGTCCTTAGGGAGTGTAGCCACTAATCACGCTGGTGTGGTGAAGGTTTATTCAAGAGAACACAGGAAGATTTTTATGCAAATTTTAGTTGAAGTCACTATTATTGGAACACTTATCTCACTGATGGACTTTCTTTAAATGTTTTTTTCACAACTGGTTTGAAAACAATATTTGAACGTTAAGGACACTTATTAATTTATTGTATGTGCACATATATATTTTTAGAGTATATGTTTTGCAGTTTTTCACATATATGTATTTCCTCACGGGACATATATATATTTGCTATAGTATTTAGATTTGTGGTGTGATACACAGAAGCGCTACTATTTTTGTTTATTCAAAATACTTTTATTATTATATGTTTTTTGTAAAGTAGCAGCTAGTACGTTTTTTTTTTACCTGCTCCCAAAGCGCAGTGGAGTGTATAAGGGAAGAAGAGGGCAGTTGATTTCTTTTTATACACTATTTTAGTCAGTATATATAATTTATTTATTTATTTTACCTTATTACAGAGAATCCCCATTAATACATAATTTTTTATTACTCAAATTTATATATATCATTGACATCACACTCGTGATGAGAGTGTTTTCTTGTCACCAAAGTTTGATTCTCTACCTAGATCTACCATGTATTTGCTTATTTATGCCATCATATATCTTCAATATGAAATCATACAAATTTTTACATTTATGCATATCAGTTCTTTATGGAATTCGTTTTTATGATTGTATCATGTATTTTGAAAATATTTTTTCTTGTCTGTACAATAAATCAATTTTTACTTTATATACTTTTTATACATGGATAACATACTGTGTAGCCAACACTGTCAATAATTTATGGCCAGACTCAAAGGAAATTTTGAATTACCCAGAACCCTCTCTACTCGCTTCCCCCTTGCTTTTGGGATAACCTGGCTGCAGTGAGAATTACAGACCGGTAACTTGATGGGACTTTGCAGTGACATTGCATTATTAGAAACTGCATAAACAATTTTTACAAAAAAAAATGTATTGATATTATAAATACACATAAAACCCAAACATGCCAATTGCCAGCAAAGAAGCCCACAAACATATTTTTGCTGTGTAATTGGGCATGGTACTATGCCAGTGGGTATTCAAAGAATTTTTATATTGCCATTTTTTTTTATTAATATGACCTTGGTATTTTAGCTAAAGCATGCAGCTCAAAACTCTGTGATCTGTTGAGCAAGTTCACCTGAAAAATTCAGGCTTGCCATCTGTTCCTGCTGTTACTGATGTTTACAGCTGTTGAAACAGCAGTCTAGTCTAGATTACAAAATATGACTCACCAAGGTGCTTGCAATGCAAGCAAAATTCTATTTCTCACAAAAATGCTTATTATTGGCTTAGAAATACAATATGTTTATTCAGTTTACAATGCAATAAATATTTACAATTTCGAAAAAGGAACAGGAATGATCACTAGGCTTTTAGTAGTAATGAATTTAGAACAACTTGCAGCACTTACAGTCATTTAAAATTACCAGTTGCATTTGATAACAAATACAGAATTGAGCCAGTAATAGTAGTATGGTAAAGCCAGGGGCAGTGTCAGCCATTTTTTTTTCTTGTGCGTGTTTTTTTTTAAATGTTTCTGAAATACTTAAAAAACCTATACACTGTACATAATAATCCAAAACCTTCCCCACTTCCCCAGTGGGGGTCTTTCCGACAGTGACTCTGTGGGAGAGGGATACAAACATATGGAGACATCAGCCCACAGGCTGTAAAAAGCAGGTTTTACAGAACCCTCGCCCCCAAGAGCGAGAAACCTCAGGTTTTACTTATGTGAAAGCTCAAATTACATTGACAGGTATCCCAGTCTGACATTCTACTGGCCTGGCTGCATCCCTGGGCTGGGAGCTCCACCCGTCTACTATCTCTCCCCTTCCTTAAATCATTCCACAGGATCCGCCCACTATAAAACCCATCTCTGGTGGGAAGAACCTATTCTTCATGCAAAAACAGTGTGTGTGCTCTAACATTGGAACACAGGCTAATGCCATTGAATTACCAGGATCACTCTGTGTCAAGGCTGCACCCACATCTTGTAAAGATGCAGTAAAGACCAGTATGTGCAGAGACCACAGGCCCATAACTCCAAACTCCAGGAGAACCATCCACTGCTGCAACTAAAGGAACATGACCCTTGAATAAATATAAAGCAAAATAAATAAATCAACATACAACTACCATACAGCCATCCACAAACTAGATTGCACATACACCACACAAATCTAAAACAAGAAAAAAAAACATATAAAAGAGTCTGATCATTGATTGAGGATGAAAAGGCAGAAGATAATTTATATGTAACACCTAGGATTGTGCAAAAGCTCTTCCAAAATTTAAGGGTAAATTGTATACCTTTGCCAGACATTATTTTCCATGTGATGGAATTCCATATTCCACCTGATTCCATGTAGTCTAAGTATTTGAATCGACTTTGGTACCCTCTCTGTTGAGATCAAATCAGGCATCTTAGTGAGAAGGTCAATGACTACTAAAATAGTGGTTTTCCCTTTAGTGTGAGGCGGTAGAGCTGCACAATTCTGGCTAAAATGAGAATCACAATTTTTTTGCTTAGAAGATAGATCACGATTCTCTCACAATTCTCGCGGCGTAACATCATCTTTCACATTAAACCAAACAGTTGGGCTAACTTTACTGGTTTTTTTTATTATTATTCATTGAAGTGTATTTTTTCCCCAAAAATTGCATTTAAAAGACCGCTGTGCAAAAACAGTGTGACATAAAATATTGTAATTTTATTCCCTAGGGTCTCTGCTAAAATATATATATATATATATATATATATATATATATATACTCGAGTATAAGCCGACCCGAATATAAGCCGAGGCACCTACTTTTACCACAAAAAACTGGGAAAACTTATTGACTCGAGTATAAGCCTAGGGTGTCCATCTGCATGCCTCACTGTGCCTCACTGTGTCCATGTGCATGCCTCACTGTGTCCATGCCTCACTGTGTCCATGCCTCACTGTGTCCATGCCTCACCGTGTCCATGCCTCACCGTGCCCATGTCTCACCGTGTGCATGTCTCACCGTGTCCATGCCTCACCGTACCCATGCCTCACTGTGCCCATGCCTCACTGTGCCCATGACTAGACTGACGTTTAACATGGGAGTCTATGGATGGGGTGCCCGATTTTGAAAAATCGGTGCTCCCCGGCCGTAGGTCCTCAAGACAACAAACTTTGTACACTTGTGGAGGAGAAATGGGGCTACATTTGTGCCAAGTTTTGGGTCCAGGGGACCTACTACCGGCCAGTCCTGGCTCCCCAAATTCACCGGAGAAATTACCGTTTAACATGGGAGTCTATGGATGGGGTGCCCGATTTTGAAAAATCGGTGCTCCCCGGCCGTAGGTCCTCCTGACAAAAAATGTTGCACACTTGTAGAGGAAGAGTGGGGCTACATGTGTGCCAAGTTTGTGTGCCGGCCGGTACCGGGTCCCCAAAGTTCAGGAGATCAGGCACAAAAAGGTGACTCGAGTATAAGCCGAGGGGGGCATTTTCAGCACAAAAAAATGTGCTGAAAAACTTGGCTTATACTCGAGTATATATGGTATATATATATATATAATGTTTGGGGGTTCCAAGTAATTTTCTAGCAGAAAATACCGAGTCTGATCATTACTCCAAAGTGGTTCAAGTCTCTAACTCTCTAAGTCTCTTAACTTTGTAATAAACAAGTGTCAGAAAAAGGTTAAGACTTTAAGTGGTTAAACTTCCTGCATTTACACACAGAAGTTTATCCCTTTGATCTAAGAAAGAAGAGTTACAATGTTAGTAGTTCTCTACTAACAAGGACAATGTTGTTAAAAACTTGACAGACTGCCCGTTTTTTTTCTTTTGACAGCTAAGTGAGCAGAGAAGTCTCTGCACTTGTTACATGAAAGAATCGGGAAACTCTGCAATAGAGATCGTGAGGGGGGTTGAATGGAGATTTTTTAGCGCCTAATTGTGCAGCTCTTGTGTGAGGTAGATGAGAGGTAGATAAACTTCAAAATCAAAAGGTCAGGTTGGGACTTGGAGTAGTTGGAGTAAACCCAGAGGAAAAAATTGTGTGTCTTATATTGTGCACAAGTCAGACATGAGGCAATATGGTTCTTGACATCTTTTTGTAACCGGGCCACCAAAGCGAACACGATAAAAGTTCTTTGAGACCCCAAAATGCCTTGCAAGTTTAGAGACTTGAACCAGTTTGGAGACCTCTACTTGAGCAGATTCAAGCACATATAGGCAATAGAATTTAATCCAAAAGCTATTCATTAAGGTAAGGTTAATGTTTTTAGAAGGGTGGTTGTGGAGTGGGTCATTGTAGCCATTTTTAAGTAGGGTCAAGAATGCTTTGGACTTTGTGGCTCCTAGGATATTATTTTGGGACAGTCAGGGTTACATTTCTGGAAGTGCTCAGACAAAATCTTTGATAAGGCATTTGCCTTTCCATTTCTTGCCTTTCCGTTTCTGCACAAGTCCATCATCTTTGTGCAGAGGACATCTTTTGGCAGAACTGATCAATTACATTTTTTATGATCAATGATTACAGTCACAGGATGATTGACCCATTCCAGCAGATGACTCCATTCAGGAAAGGCCAATTATTCTTTATGTTTCAGCTGAAGACATCAAACAAGAGAAGTAAGCACAATGATCTTGCCTCATACTCACTGAGAAAGAATAGCTTCCACAGCAGAATCTGAAGCATCCACTTCCACAATGAAAGGCAGTTTGAGATTTTGATGTGGATGTGTGGAGTGAAAAGTCTTTAGTTTGCTGAGAAGCAAACCGTGCCTTTGGTGACTAAGGATGAGTTGAGTGTTCATTCAGGATGTTTGCTGTGCAGAAGTTTGTTTGAATGCTGAATGTTTCCTGCTTTAAATGGTTGCTAAGGAAGCAGCAGGTACCTACTCCTGTCATGTCCTTAGCAATCACTGACATCACACAGCCCCATTTGCTTACATGGCTAGGAATCCCTGGCCACGTAAGCAAAGGGGCAGAATGGGAGAGTGATATCATTGTGTTATGGTTGTTTTTTTTTCTTGCGGCTGGTGTTGTTTATCATGATTAATAAGTATTGTACAACGTAGACCGCCAACCAACGTGATGGATGGTGAATTTATATTGTGGGACATTTTTTGTCAAAACGTGTGTGTTTTTATTTACTATTTACTCTTTTTTCAATGAATAGGGGCCAGTATCTCGGTGCCTCCTTATTGTTAACGGGGCTTCCAGATTCCAATTCCTTAAGACCTCTCTGTTACTCCTTGGTAAGGAACCCTCCTGTTTTGAGGGCATATGACCTGGCAAAGGTTAGGAGGCTGGGCACATGCTCTTCTCCCACTTTTCCTGACCAGCCAGGCTGCATGCTCAGCTTAAGCCTTTAGATTAGATTTAGTTACAGATTTATGGGGGCACTAATTTGTCTTGTTTTTTCTTGCAAGGGGTTCCCACTTAAAATTATAGGAGATCCAAAGGGTCTAGTATGGAATTTGGTGGGAGGTGGGCACTTTTTTTTGTCATTTTTGCTGTAAGATGTACTACTTCCAAAATTACATTTATGTAAAACTGCCAGTAAAGGGGGCGTGGCTAGCCGCAGACAGTGATGGCTGCTTGAGAGCGGAGCTCTTCAATACCGGGACGTACAGCGGCATGGATCGGCATTCCAGGGGACACACAAACACCCTAGCCTGGCGACAGACATCCCGCACATTCGACTGACCATGACCAGGAAATGAAAAGAGAACAGAAAGCCGCAGAAAATGACGGAGTTCTACCCGTACCGGCAGGAAGGAGGTAAGCAAGATGGCGCCGGCGCCTCCTAAACCCCAGCACACAACGCTCGCTCTCCTCCTTATGCATCCACCTCCCGCAACAAGTCCGGGGGTTCCACAGCGAGCCCACATTCCTGCCCTACTACACCACAATCAGCAAGCCCAGCCAAGGCTAGGTTCAGGCAAAATGATTCTGGCTGCAGCCCGTTAACAGGGCCGGAGGTTGATTCAGGGGAGGACAAAAGTGAACTGCCAGCGAGAATAGAGAAGTTCCCCACCTCCAATCAGCCTGTCATGGACACGGTGATAAAAGACATGCTGCTCTAATTACGCAGGACTTTACAAGCAGACATGGCATCTTGTATGCAGAAGTTCCACACAGACATACAGGAGGTGGAGGCTAGAGTGGATCACATTGAATGTAAAATAGGGGAATTCGCATCCACTATAAACGACCTAGTGGATGCTCAGGAGGAGAATGAAGATGAGATGGAGGGTATCAGGGCAAAGATGGCGGACATGGACGACAGGAGTAGGAGGAACAACATGATAATAAGAGGCATTCCTGAGTCGGTCCAACAAGGAGATCTGAGAGCCTATGTCACAACCCTTTTTACAGAACTCCTTCCTGATCTGACCGCGTTGGATATCACTATAGATAGGATCCACTGCCTCCCTAAACCCTCCTACCTCCCCAATCAAGTCCCAAGAGATGTGATCCTGAGATTACACTTTTATCATGCTAAAGAGCAACTGATGGCGGTTATGCGAACCAAGAAACGCATCGCACCCCAATATCAACACCTGCAATTCTACGCAGACCTGTCGCAGTATACACTGTAAAAAAGGAGAAGCCTGGTCACCATCACCAAGGCACTCAGGAATCATCAGATTTCCTACAGGTGGGGATATACGACCAATATCACTATCACCAAAGATGGGACCACACATGTTGTGACATCTCTAGAAAAAGGCCTATCCTTACTCAAGGAATGGCATATTGTCCCTGACGTGGATAAGAACTCTAATCATCCAAAAAAAGCTCAGCCGGTAGAGCCAGACTGGAGAATGGTCACTGTGAAAAACTCTAAGAAACACACCTGAACCTGGGGGGTGTGTCTAGGAATTTCACGTCCCGGGAGAGGAGGGGAAACCTCTTAACCACGGACTAATTTTTTCTTCCCATTCATCACAGTCTGCCTCAACTAACAAATGGCATCATCTTAAGGGTCGCATACAGGAATTTTCACAAGATCAAAACATGAACTGGGACAGTAGCAGTAACCCTCCACCTACGCACAGCAAGCCTACCTATAGGACCACACACGGGATATCCTCAAACTGTGAGTACCTTGGCCAGTACATCTGCACACCTTTTTCATTATAATAGTCAGCCTCTCTTGGACCACTGGCGAGAGCACTCGCCACAAGACTTCGCTCTCCTGTTGAAGTCTCTACAACGCAGCATCTATGGACCGTCCTCATGGGGGTAACTTTTCTATCTGTTAACTTTCAACCACCCAGCTAAACGTAAATCAATGTGGTCTGAAGCCTTGCAATTCAAGAGTGATATCTTGTGCGCACAGGAGACTCATTTCTGCGCTAATGCACAGCCCAAGTGTTCACACAAGAGCTTCCCCTATGTTTTCACCGCAAATGCTGAGACAAAGAAAAGGGGAGTCCTAACGACAATCAGAGATACAGTTTCATTTCAACTACATGAGGAAATCAAAGACCCGGGTGGCAGGTATCTTATATTAATATGCAATATAAACTCTACCACGTATACCATTGCAAACATATACACCCCCAACACTCATCAACCCAAATTCCTTAATAAACTGTTGAAAAAAATGTACTGGTGATATGCGGAGACTTTAATCTTGCTCTAGATAAGACAATAGACACAACCTCATCTTCTACTCGCAGGGGTCCGGATCTTTTGAGTAGAATACATCAGCACAGCTTGTTTGACGCATGGCGTTGTTACCATGCGGGAGAAAGGGACTTTACCTTTTTTTTCTTCACTCCATCGTTCTTACTCCCGCATTGATCTCTTTCTAGTTGATCAAAACCTCTTATTTCGCACTTCCAATACTCTCACTATTGCTGACTCCCTCTCAGCTGGAGTCTCTCCGGTCTGGAGAGCAAACCTACTCCTCCTGCAAAGGGAGGATACCAGGAAAATCCTAGAAACCCAACTGAAGGAATATTTTGCTGACAAGATAGACTCAGTAGATAACTACTTTACCATGTGAAACGCCCATAAAGCGTTCATTCGCCCCTTCTCACGTTCCCCATCAGGTCCGCTCAGCCAATGATGTAGGTGTAAGGCTGAGCGGACCTGATGGGGAACGTGAGAAGGGGCGTGAGAAGGGGTGGGTCTATTCATTTTTTTTACACTGCGGAAGAAGTTCCCCATCAGGTCCGCTCAGCCAATGACGTAGGTGGGGTCTAAGATACGAGGGCGCCCCCGCCCCCTCCTACCTCAAACCCCGCCTATGTCATTGGCTAAGCAGGCCTGATGGGGAACTTCCTCCACAGTGGGGTCTTCCAGATTCCGATAAGCCCCCTGCCCGCAGACCCCCACAACCACCGGCCAAGGGTTGTGGGGATGAGGCCCTTGTCCCCATCAACATGGGGACATCCTCCCCATGTTCAGGGCATGTGGCCTGGTACGGTTCAGGAGGGGGGGTTGCGCTCTCTTGTCCCCCCCTCTTTTCCTGCGGCCTGCCAGGTTGCGGGCTCGGATAAAGGGTCTGGTATGGATTTTTGGGGGAACTCCGCGCCATTTTTTTTTTAATTTGGGGTGGAGTTCCCCTTAAAATCCATACCAGACCTGAAGGGTCTAGTATGGATATTTGGGGGGAATCCCACGTAATTTTTTTATTTTTATTTGACGCAGGGTCCCCCTTAATATCCATACCAGACCTGAAGGGCCTGGTAATTGAATTTGGGGGGACCCCCATGCATTTCTTTTTTTTATCAATGACTTTTCTCTGTACTGCCGGGAGCCGACAATTCATTATAGCCGCAAGTGCTTTTAAATGACCTTTTTTCCTTCAGAAATGACATTTTGTGCAGGGACAGTTCTAAGCAAGGCAAAAAAGTGCTGCTTTACAGGCATACTATACACCCCCCCCCCCCCCAGGTACGAAATTTAAAGGAATATTTCACTTTTATTGTTTCAATTTAAGCATTATTAAAATCACTGCTCCCGAAAAAACGGCCGTTTTTAAAACTTTTTTTTGCATTGATACATGTCCCCTGGGGCAGGACCCAGGTCCCCAAACCCTTTTTATGACAATAACTTGCATATAAGCCTTGAAAATTAGCACTTTCGATTTTTCCATAAATTTTTACAGGGTGTTCCGCGGCTTTTCGAATTTGCCGCGAACACCCCAAATTGTTTGCTGTTCGGCAAACAGGCAACATAAGTTCAACTCGAACTCGAACTCGAAGCTTACCCTAGTTACCACTCATGGGTTAGAGCACATTTATCACCTACCTAGTGAAGACTGTAATGTTGTGGATTCCTCTCTTGCACCTCTTGTCTAAAACACCTGAAGGTGGAGACAGAGATAATAAGGGCAAGGAGTGGCACGCGTGCCGGAGTAGCTGACTTTTGAGATCCACTCTGTAGGTGGGTAGAGCAGGTAGTCATAGTCCTCGGAACAAGATGCAGAAGCAGCTTGGCACCAGAGCAGAAGACAGCAGTAGGAACAGCCAACAGGAAGCTGTTAGCAACAACTGGGCAACGAGGGACCAAATTGACAGGCAGAGCAAGCCTAAGAGGCAGGCCAAGGTCAGAAACAGTTGGGCAAGCAGTACAGAATCAGCAGCCAAAGACAAGTCCAGTAAACAGGCTGGGGTCAGAGTAATCAGGTGAACAGAGCCGAGATAGGAGTAGAAGTAGAGTCCAAAGGGCAAGCCAGGTCATACACAGATAAGCAGGTACAGTGGATCAAGTTACAGGGACAGGGGAACAATCTAAAGACCATTCAGCAACTGCTTACAGTGGCAGTCCAGCTTAAATAGGCCACTGGGCGCCAAGTGCCTCGCTAATCGGTATGTGCATGTGTGCTTGCTCGCACACAAGCACAAGCATAGTGAATTGGAATAGTACATTTAACGTTGCCTCTTTACTCAAAAATATGAGCATGTTTGTAATGTGCACACACATGAGCATAGGCCCGCACTGGTTTTCTGGTGCTGGGAATCCGGTTTACCTTACGACTTTATATCATCTAACATTATGTTTAAGTTCATACAAATTCGCACTTAAATTGTCACATCACTCAAAGTCTACATATTTCATATTTTTCTCCATGCCAAGGGAAAATGTATTTCCAAGGTTTCAATAGGAAAATAATACAGGATCTATAGCTCATTGAGCGTGTCTATGAAACCTATGCAAGTTATGTGTCTGCCACTGATTTTAAACCCTTACACCAAGAATGATGGCATGCACATTGTGACAAATGTCACTTTCCTGTGAAACCTTCATTTATGCTGTATATTTGACATATACAACTGTCTGACCATCATTACCAGAGATAGCTTGGAGCCCCCACTGATTTAATTACCCCCCAGTTTTCATCCTTTCATTCAAATCTTTGAAACCTTAAACATGCAGAATGTTTGATCCTTGAAAGTCGCATAAAATCCATGAAAATTATTTTGTCTTATCTAATCAAAATATGAGGTTACCTTCAAAATGACTTTGCTGTGTAAACTAATCTTATAATAAGGTTATAATCAAATAGTGTTGTGTATGAAACTTGTGCCAACTTCAATTCTGTGCTTTATTTTAGCAATTGCTTTCACACATTGGCATTTTCTTTCAAGTTAGAAATGTATATCCTAACTTAACTGATAAAAAGAAATTAAGCTAAGATTTTTTATATTTTTTTTACCTGTAAACAACGCTAAAATGTTGTTGGATATTATTAAAATTCCCAGGGTGGTGGTTTGGTCTAGTACTCCCTCCCAATTACTCAGAATCAGATTTATATCAAAACTGCATCAGATGTCACTTAGTTTTTTTTAACACATGTCAGTCACCATGCCTTGTTAAAAAAAAACACCACTTTCTTGTTCTCTGGTGGTATATGATGTATCTCTCTTTTTACAAGCCTTGGGAAGGCAATAATATTGTAGCACATTTTCTAGTCAAATGTGAGATAGAACACCATCTATTAGAATAGGTTTTGATGCAAATCAGTAACATCACATTTTATTCATATTTAAAGATGAATGACTTGTCTAGGCCAGATCGCAACTGGTCGATTTTCACAGATTTATTTATTGTTTTTACAATTGAATTTTCTTGCCATTATTCTGCTATTGTTTCTTCAATGCTTATTTACTTTCATGTTAATTATTTTTTAAATATAATGGTTTTTTTTTTTCCATTTTGGTCCAACCAACTTATAATGGACTACAACAAGTATGTGATCGTCTTTCCTGCTGATCATGTCATATGTGCTTCAGCTTTTGTAGAACCTTCCAAGAGGGACATCCTAAAGAAACTGAGCATATGCTGACAGGCTCTGGCCATCTATTGTGACCATTTGGAAGTACAAGTAAATCAGGGGGGTTATGTGCAAAGGATCTGTCCCCACAAAGGGCAAATATTTTGCTCCTGTATCCTCTGCAATCTTTTTGATCTCTTGCCCGTTTCCCTGGAGCATGAAGATGTTAAACCTGCACTCCAGCTGTGTATATTCATTAAAGCCAATCTCTGGGAAAAATTTATATTTATATTATATGTTGCAGTCTTTTGCTAGCAATAACTCAACAGTTTTTGATTTCCTTGGTCCCTGTAACATTTTTATTACCTGTTAATCCTGCCAGAAAATAATAAATGTTTCCACTCCATTTAACAGTTCAACAATACTTTTCATTCTGCAATGAAATTGCACAGCAATTTTGTCCTCCTGTTAAAGCAGATAGACTTAGAACCTATATACACTATTAGATTTTCTGCAGATTTTTGTCTTCAGATTTACCAAAACCATGTAGTAGAAGGGCCTGTCTGATTGCATACAAATTGAAACTCTTAAGGTTTGACCTCATATTATATGGTTTTGGTAAATCTGAAGACAAAAATCTGCAGAAAATCGAATAGTGTGTATGGGCCTTTAGATTGACATTGGGAGGGATTCATAAGAGATGTCATAGACACCCTTTAGAATGTCATCGGACCACAGGCAGTGTGCGAATCTTTAGCTGCTATTCAGTGCAATAGCAGATTTCAGATCCACTCTGCACTGTCACTGAAATATGGAGCAGTAATCTCCTGGCCAATGGCTAAATGAGGCCAGGGATACAGCACTGTTCAGGAAGCTGTCATAGACATAATAGCTTCCCAGCACAGGCAGGGCCTGCTCTCAGTACTGGCAAACCTCTGTAGATCACTTCAGAGTCATAATTAAGGCCAGTTTCCTAAACAGAGAACTGGAGGTAATTCTTTAAGAATTTGTGGCCGCCAAAGTGATAGATTCTTAAAGTGGTGGATGTACAAAACTACCTAAATTTGCCACACATTATTATTATTTATTGAATTTTTTTCCATAAATGATTTTATTGAAAGAAAAATAAGGTTACATGTACATACAAGACATACAAGCTCGTGAACATTGCATGAATAACCAACATTTAAACCGAGCAGTTTCAGGTTTCTGAATGAGAGCAAGTAACCCTGCATATGGGTGCAAAGACCCTCCGTAGACCAAAATCAGCAGGCCTATCGGGGGCCATGGTAAAACTTCTCAATTCGGGAATTACAATGGTCGTATAGATGTTGAGGACCCATGGCAAGGCTCCAGTCCATCATTTGGTCGGTTATATCGCAATATGGAGAGAAAAAAAAATATTAATAAAAAAAAAATATATATATATATATATATATAGAGGGGGAAAAAGGGGGAAAGTAATCAGAAAATAGGTATACAGTGACCTTGATGTAGGAAATGAGTAAGAGAGGAAGGCTAGGTAGAGGGTATTAGTTAAAAATAGAGAATAGATAGAAGAGAGCAGAGAGTAGTGGGGACCGCTCCCCATCCCGGGCGCCCGCACCAGTTCAAAATGTAGGGAGGAAAGCAGTGAGCGATCTAAATGCTTAGCACATTGGTTAGAAGAAGGATTTGTAGTAATCCATGGTCTTAAATTGTGTCCAACAGGCCCAGGTCAAACTAAATTTCTGTACATGGTCATGGGCTGTATGTATCAATTCCTCCATCTCCTCTATCTTGGCGACTCTGATCAGCCACTCTCTAATGGTCGGGATATCTTTTAAACGCCAATGCGTAGGAACACAGAGTCTAGCTGCATTTACCATATGCATGGCCAATGATTTTTGATAAGTTTGTTTGGGTAGAGTAGTATGGTGTAGGAGAAATTGAGCAGGAGTATAGTCTAGAGTGTAAGTGGTAACCCGTGCAATGATGGAGTGGACCTCCCTCCAAAAAGGCTGGAGCAAGGCACACTCCCACCAGATGTGGATCATGGATCCTACCTCTTTTATGCACCTCCAACATATATTTGGGATTGAGGGTGAGAATTTATGTAAACGAGCTGGGGTTCTATACCATTTTGTGATAATTTTATAACCGTTTTCTTGGATTGCTACGTTCATCGAGCCTTTATGAGCAAGAATAAATATGGATTCCCAGTCGTCATCCTCAAGTTTGAGTTGCAAATCTCTTTCCCAAGAAGCACACACAGTGTGCATCGAGGGTGGGTCAGGAACGTCCTGTAATAGGGCATAAATGTATGATATGAGGTGTCGTTGAGGTGCATTGCGTGAGCATAGTGCTTCAAATGGTGTAAGTTGTCTATTCCACGTGTCATGCGTATCTTTAGAGGTGAGAAAGTGAGTAAGCTGTCTAAAAGACCAAAAAGGGAAAGTGATTCAGAGGTAAGCTCCTCATAGGATCGTCTCCGGCCCTTGTGAAAGAAATGGCACGCTAGAACTTCCTCGTGTGGCCATTCCATGTGGAGGAATGTGTTTGAATCTCCCGGAGGGAACTCAGGGTTACCTCTCAACGGGGTCAGCGGACCTGGTTGTGAGGATAAGTTAAAGAGAGCGATTGCTTTCCTAAAGGCTGAAAGGGAGGGTGCGATGAACGGATGTGTCTTGAGGGTTGGGGGCCAGAATCGTGGTGACAGCCAAGGTAGTGTGGCAATCGGGGTTCGTGTGAGAGAATTTTCAAGCATCACCCACGCTTTCCTTAGTTTGTGAAGTCTCCGGTCTACAACTCTAGTCAGGTGGCAGGCCATATAATATTTATAAAGATCTGGTAAACCAATGCCACATGTTGTTTTGGAGCATGTCAGACGTGAATATTTAATTCGTGTGGCATTATTCTTCCATATAAAGCTAGTGCAGGCCTTTTTATATGCCGCAAAGAACAAAGGGGGTAGGTGAATCGGGATTGACTGCATTAAGTACAATAGGTGGGGGAGAACAACCATCTTGATGAGGGCCGAGCGCCCAAACCAAGAAACGTTGAGGTTGGCCCAATTCTTGAGATTTGCCTGGAGCGCAGTGAGGGCACGGAGGAAGTTATGACTATAAAGGTCCGTTATGTTCCTAGTGACTTAAATGCCTAGGTAGGTAATGGCTGTCTTCTGCCAATGAAAGGGAAAGGATTCCTGGCAGTGAGTGACTTCCTGAGGGGTAAGGGATACATTCAGGGCATGCGATTTGGAATAATTGATTTTGAGATTTGATAACTCACCAAAATGTTTTATGTCTTTCAAAATATTAGGTAATGATATCTGAGGGGATTGTAGGGAGAGTAATATATCGTCAGCAAAGTCCGCTACTTTAAATTCTCTATGAGCAATGGAGATTCCTTTGATATCCGTGTTGGACCTTAGTTTGTTCAGGAGGGGTTCTATAGTCAAAACAAAGATCAGGGGAGACAACGGGAAGCCCTGACGGGTGCCATTGCTTATTGAGAAGGCGTCTGACAGGAGGCCAGTAGCTCTGACCCTGGCGGAGGGACCAGCATAGAGGGCAGTGATATGTGCGAGCATACGAGGCAGAAGGCCTATGCCCTCCAAAACTGCCTGCATGTAATCCCATGACACCCTGTCAAACACCTTCTCAGCATCGAGGGATAGGAGGAATCCCCTGGTCCCCGACGAAGCCAGCCAATGCTGTACATTTAGAGTGCGGATGGTATTATACCTAGCCTCCCTACCCGGAATGAAGCCAACTTGGTCAGCCGATATGAGGCCAGGGATCAAAGGTAATAACCTATTTGCTAGCATCTTAGCGTAGATTTTTATGTCTACATTAAGCAGAGAGATCGGCCTATAGTTAGAAACTTGTGTGGTATCCTTCCCTTCTTTCGGGATAACCGCTATGTGGGCTTCCAATAATCTGCCTAAGGAAGTGTGAACGGACAAAAGAGAGTTAAATGTTTTTAGCATTCTGGGAGTAAGCTCATCCTGAAAACATTTGTAGTATAGCAGAGGGAGGCCGTCAGGACCTGGGCTCTTTCCAAC
Source organism: Rana muscosa (assembly GCA_029206835.1). Classification (NCBI taxonomy): domain Eukaryota; kingdom Metazoa; phylum Chordata; class Amphibia; order Anura; family Ranidae; genus Rana; species Rana muscosa. The sequence continues at coordinate 934,335,258 of CM055116.1, forward strand.
TTTGATCTGTTTAATTGCTAAGTGTAGTTCTTCCATGGAAAATGGACTCTCCATGGCTTCAGCCTGCTGGGAGGAGATAGATTTAGGGCAGTATTCAGCTAGGAAGTCCTTTATTTGGGAGGAGCGTCTGGCCATTTCGGTCACCTCACCCTTTTCTTGCGTCAGATTATAAAGTTTAGAGTAAAAATTTTCAATGTGTTTGGCTATATTTTCGTTCTTTGAAAGGAGTGTACCTTGACTATCTCAAATATGATGAATCACAGACGAGACCTTATCTGCCTGTATCGTGCGAGCCAGCAGTCTCCCACTTTTGTTACCGTGTTCATAGAACACTTTCTGTTTGAGGACGTAACGCCTTCTAGTGCGCTTCCCTATCTCAGCTACCAGCGTAGAGCGCGCCTGTAGAAGCTCCTGTAGTGTAGCTTGTATGGATGACTGTTTATGGGCTCTTTCCAGGCGATTAATTGTTTCAATTAAAGATTTAATATATTCTTGGTGCCTTTTTTGGGCTATCTTAGCTAGAGAAATCAGTTTTCCACTTAGGACATATTTGTGTGCTTCCCAAAGTGTGATGGGTGAGACATCTGGGGTCGAATTTTCATGAAAATATTGTTGGATTGGGGTACGCACTTGTCTAATATTTTCAAGGTCTTTGAACAGTGATGGATTTAGTCTCCAGGTTTTTGTTGTCTTATTGAATTCAGGAAACGTAAAGCCTCGTACACACGACCGAGTTTCTCGTCGTTAAAAACACGTCGTTTTTCTGGATGAGATTCTTGTTAACCTTGACGAGTTTCTCGTCAAGCTTTCCATGCGTGCACACTGACAATTCCAAATCTCGTCGTTGTTCTGTGCGGTCACGTCCAGCACGTACAACAGCAGTATAAAGGGGAAGATCGATTTCAATGGCGCCACCCCTTGGGCTGCTTTTGCTGATCTCGTGTTACCGTGTGTGAAGTAAAAGTTTGGGAAGAGACGATTTGCGCTTTTCAGTCTTCGTGCTTTCAGTTCGTTTTAGCATAATGAATGTGCTATCTACTTTACGAAGGCTTGTTTTACCAGAAGATGCGCTCCCGTCTCATACTTGATTCTGAGCATGCGCGCTTTTTGAAGAGTCGTAAAAGCATACACACGAACCATTTTCTCATCGCAAAACAGGCCGACGAGAAACACGACGAGAAAATCTAGAATCCGGACGAGAAAATAGAGAGCAGGTTCTCTATTTTTCTCGTCGAGATTCACGGCAGTTTTCTCGTCGTAAAACCATACACACAAATGGTTTTCTCGACAATAAAGCTCTCTCTGCACTTTTCTTGTCGGATTTGGACGAGAAACTCGGTCGTGTGTGCGAGACTTCCGAGTTACCGTTATGGGGTGGTGGTCTGACAAAAACATTGGCTCTATGGTGGCCTGCGAGAGAAATGATAGGTCTGTCTGTGAGAGAAAAAAATAATCTATTCTGGAATATTTCTGGTGTGGAGGAGAGAAAAAAGTGTAATCCTTATCGGTAGGATACATGGTACGCTACTTATCATGGAGTGTTAAGTGTTGCAACTGGAGTTTAATCTGGCGAAGGACCCGGTGTGTAAGGGTAGACATGCCCGTAGAGGAATCTAGGGTTGGATTTAATAGAACATTGAAGTCCCCTCCCAAGAGTACAATACCCTCTTGGAACGTAGCAAGTAGGTCACATACTTTCCTAAAGAACGACACTTGGTGCTCGTTAGGACAGTACACATTGGCCAAAGTGATTGGTTTAGAGGCAAAGGTACCTTTAATAAAAATGTATCTGCCCCCGGGGTCGATTATCGAATCCGACAATCCAAAATCAGCGTGTTTGGAGACTAAAGCCTCGTACACACGATCGGATATCCTATGGATTCTAATCCGATGGTTTTTTCCATTGGAAATCCGATGAAGCTGACTTCCATCAGTCTTGCCTACACACCATCAGTCAAAAAACCGACTGTTCCAAACGCAGTGACGTAAAACACTCCGATGAGCCGAGAAAAATTAAGTTTAATGCTTCTGAGCATGCGTCGACTTGATTCTGAGCATGCGTGGGTTTTTTATCCGATAGACTTGCCCATAGACGATCGGTATTTTCTATCGGTTTTTGATCCATCGGACAATTTTAAAACATGTTCTTTTTTTTAAAACCGATGGAAAAAAGACCAAAGGGTCCCATACACGATCGGTTTGTCCGATGGAAAAAAAAACATCGGACGGTTTTCATCGGTAAAACCGATCGTGTGTACAGGGCTTGAGATGGAAACTCCTTTTGATTTGGACTTTGAGTTTGTGGAATGTATTGCCTGTTTGTATACATGGTTCCTCAACTTGGGAATTGCGTCAGTTCTGAAATGAGTTTCTTGGAGCATGAGAAAGAGAGCGTTGTGTTTAGTCAATGCTGACAGTACCTGTGACCTTTTTTCAGGGAGATTTAGGCCTTTGACATTGAGTGAGAGTCATTTCAGTGATAGATGTTGTTTGAATATTCTCTCCTTCTGCATACTGTATTCTAAAGGAGACTATAGTATGTGTGTGCGGAATCTGATGTGGTATTCAGAAGTTATCACACTGTCCCTGACAGGAGGGAGGAAGGAGGAGCGGTCCCCACGAAAAAACTGAAAAAGAGAAGGGAGAATAAAAAGAAAAAAAAAGGGGGGAAAGGAACAAGTAGGATCTGTAAGGAGATGGGAGGGAGCAAGCAGGGAAATAGGAAGCGGGGGGGGGGAGTAAATACGTATGTAAAAGGACAACGCACTATCGTGGGGAGGATCTACCACGTGTGCCTGAGATTACCGGAGACAGTTAAATAGGAATCTAACCACCTAATGGGGGAAAAAAATCGGGAGTATCAGCTTCGTTCCAATTGGGAAGCTGTGGGGGGATAGTAAACCTAGAGCGGGACCCTGGGATCCAGCACAACGGAGGACGAAGGAAGATAAACAGGTGATCAAAGGGCATTTAGTGGAGTGTATGAGAATCATGGGATGGAGATATAAAGGTACGATTGTACATGAGTGACCGACAAAAGTTATTGGGATGTGGATTTACCATATTTAGGTTATTGAATCGGGCCGCGCTATTGCATAATGGTGTAAGGAGCGATTGGTAATCTTATCTGAACTAGATGACAGACCTGTCATTAACTGTTGCAACAAGAGTATAAATGGAACCACTACCTAGGGAACAGCGTGGATAAGCTAACATTATTATTATTTTTTTTATACAGGATTTATATAGTGTCAACAGTTTGCACAGCGCTTTTTCAACATGAGGGCAGACAGTACAGTTACAATACAATTCAATACAGGAGGAATCAGAGGGCCCTTCTCGTTGGAGCTTACAATCTACTAGGGAGGGTTAAGTGGAACAAAAGGTAATAACTGTGGGGGATGAGCTGATGGAGAAAATTAAAATACAGTTGTTAGGTGTGGGTAAGAAAGGCTTCTCTGAAGAGGAGGGTTTTCAGGGGTCGTCTAAAAGCTAATAGAGTAGGAGATAATCGGACAGATTGGGGTAAGGAGTTCCATAGGATTGGAGAGGCTCTGGAAAAGTCCTGGAGATGAGCATGAGAGGAGATAACGAGGGAGCTAGAGAGCATGAGGTCTTGAGAGGAACAAAGAACGATTAGGTTGGTATTTTGAGACTAGGCTAGTGATGTAGCTGGGAGCTAAGTTGTGGATTGTGAATGTAATTTGTTGGGTGAGCGGAAGCCAGTGAAGGGATTGACAGAGAGGAGTAGTAGACACAGAGTGATTGGGAAGGTGGATGAGTCTGGCAGCAGCATTCATGATGGATTGAAGGGGGGATAGACTGTGTAGAGGTAAGCCAATGAGAAGGGAGTTGCAATAGTCGAGGCGAGAGATGACCAGGGAGTGAATAAAGAGCTTTGTTGTGCATTGGTTATAAAGGGACGTAATTTGGAGATGTTGCAGAGGTTTAGGTGGCAAGATTTGGACAGTGATTGGACGTGGGGCTTAAAGGAGAGTTCAGAGTCCAGGACTACACCTAGGACCTTGGTATGTGGGGATGGGCTTAAAGTTGTGCCATTGATTTCGAGAGAGAGATCAGGGGAAGGGGCGCGTCGGGGAGAAAAATTATAACTTTGGTTTTGGACAGATTGAGTTTGAGGAAGTGGTGTGACATCCAGACTGATATATCTGTTAGTAAATTAGTGATACGTGAGGAGACAGAGGGAGTGAGCTGAGGGGTAGAGAAAAAGATTTGGGTGTTGTCAGCATAGAGGTGGTAATGGAAGCCATGGGAGGCTATCAGCTGACCCAGGGAGGAGGTGTAGATTGAAAATAGGAGAGGTCCAAGAACAGAACCTCGGGGGAACCCAACAAAGAAACGAAGAGGAGAGGAGGAAGTAGAAGTGTAAGTAACGCTAAAGTTGTGGTTGGATAAGTAGGAAGAGAACAAGCAAAGAGTGCGGACGGAGACCAACGGCGTGGAGTTTATTGAGGAGGAGGGGGAGGTCAACCCTATCAAAGGCAGCAGAGAGGTCCAGGAGTATGAGTAGAGAATAGTGTCCAGACTGAAGGGGATCAAGAAGGTATTATCAGCAAGGTGGCTGCTCAGTCGGTTGTAGAACAGACGTTCAAGGAGTTTTGATAAAAATCGGAGCAAGGACATAGGGCGTAGGTTGTTTAGATTAGATGGGTCCAGTAAGGGCTTTTTAAGCATGGGGCTGGCTAGTGCATATTTTAGAGAGTTTAGGAAGATGCCAGAAGAGAGGGAGAGATTGAAGATGTGGGTTAAACAGTGTAGAATAGAGCCAGAGGGTGAACGTAGCATTTGCGAGGGAACAGGATCCAGAGGGCAGGTGGTAAGCTGGACGTTAGCAAGTAGTTTAGCAACCTCGTCTATAGTGGTGGGGTTGAAAGCGGGAAGTAATGATTGTACCTGTCGGCATGAAGTGTAAAGTGTAAAGCATGGAGGGTATCTTAACAGCAGAGCTCTCCTTGCGAATAGTATCAATCTTCTGTTTGAAGTGATTGGCGATCACCTGGGCAGTGAGTGAGTTAGAGGGTGGAGGCAGTGGAGGACGAAGTAGAGAGTTGAAGGTAGAGTGAAGAGTTGATGGGGACGGGATGATAAGTTGTTAATGAGAGTCATAAAATAGGTCTGCTTGGCAGTGCAGAGGCTGGAATTGTATTTTTGAAGGGCAGATTTATATTGGTCGAAATCTTTCTGAGACTTAGTCTTACACCACAGGCGCTCATGAGCATGGCTATGTTTTTGCAGACTTCTAGTGTCATCTGTTTGCCAAGGTTGAAGGGGTCAGGGCCTAATTCTGTGTGTAGTGAGGGGGTCCAGTGTGTCCAGTGAGGCTAGAAGTGAAATGTTGTAGACAGAAGTGGCTAGGTCGGTGCAGGATAGGAGTGAGATTTTGTCATAGAGGTCGTAGGTAGCAGAGTAGAGCAGAGAAGGGTTGAGATGATGTAGGTTTCTGCGAGTAACTTTTAGGCGGTTGGAGGGAGAGGAGATGGAGGAGAGGGAGAGAGGGAAACTAATAAGGTAGTGATCAGAGAGAGGGAAAGGATAGTTGGAGAGGATGTTGGTAATGTTAAAGACACCGGCACAAAGACTTACCTAAATTAGGCGCAGTTAGTTCTTAAGGGGACTAATGGCAGAAAAGTGACATTGGTGCTATGTTGAATTCCCCTGATTGAGTTTTAACCATTTCAGCCTCGGCCAATTCTGACACTTCTCACATACAAGGGATGAACAACAAAGCCCTTGTGATAGCATGGACAGTGAAAGGTTCTCTTTACTGGGAAATCTGGGGTCTACCAGGATCGTTTGATCCGATGCTTTCACAGGCGTGTTTACATTGGTCTGAAAGTGTAAGAAAAAAAATATTAATTGCTTCCAGTTTCTTAGACCATAGAGATGAATGGGAACAGGATAATGCCTGTAGTTGCAGGCATCATCGCGGTATAGCCCCTTCAACCTAGTGACTTATGGGTACATTGTGGAGACTGAAGTCGTTAAATAAACTTGAAGTAGGAGACAAACAAATGAGAGCTTAACTATGTCTGCCACTTTTTTTAGGCAGTTACAGCAACAGGTTTTTTTTTCATTTTGAATATTATTTTTTTTAATTGTCTGTGAAATGCAAAACTTTACTTTTTCAGTTTTGGATTTAGTGGAGAAGGATTGGAACTCTTGTTTAGTCTTTAGAGAGATTTACCCTCACTTCCTGTTCTGCTGCTGTCCAAAAGTTTTAGCAGACAGGAAGTGGGGAAAGATTTGCAACAGGTACATAAACAGAAATAAAAATCTGACAGTTATTTTAACCTTCCCCTACTCTACTAAACAATTTTTTTTTTTATTTCTGTCTGCTGCTATACTCACCTGATCTTCAATGCTCCCCCCTTCAAACTCGCAGCCACTGTGCCACCCCTCTTCCCAGCATCATTCATCATTCAACCCAAACCCGGTGAGCCCAGGGGATCAAGGCTCCAGCTCTTGCCTTTGGCTCACAGGAGAATTCTGTCATTATATGCTCTCTAAACCATTTTTGTATGGCACTGGATCAAAGACACCTGAAGAAAAGGGTATGCAATTTTTATGGGGGGGTGCTCCAAAGGTGGGCGTAGACAGTATGGAAAATCCAGGCCCTGAGTTGGGATTTAAAAGCTGCATTGACAAAACATTTAAAGGCTAAGATTTTGCAGGGAAAAATGTGCATTTATTATTTTTTTCACAGGAGCCTGCAGAGCATTGTGCCTGCATTGTGCCTGCAATTAATGGATCCTATAGCTCTGAGAGTGTACGACCTTTGTATGGGCCTTCAGTTTCAGAGCTGAATGTCAATACACTATAAGGGTGCACATTGTTACCCTGGCAGTCCATCGAAAACTACAAGCTGTCTGTTGCGATGGCAGATGGGACTTGTAGTTTATTCATTTACAGATTCCTGTAAATGAATTAATCAGGTGCGGATTCTGAAAAGTGACAGTGGGTGTGGGAAGGTGATTCCCTGCCCACTGTCTAGGGGGTATCTGGATGTGATCGCTGCAGGTAATAAAATATGTCACATGCTACACATTAAATATGGATGTAACATGTAACATGTTCCAAACGTGAACTTATCCTTTAAAGATGATAACTTTTACTGAGAATAGAATTTCTCCTTGAAGAATGCAATATTCAGGTGTTGGATAGTTGGATAAATGTTGCTCAACCAGGAGAATATGCAAGTAAAAATAGATGACAAAGATGTTTTATGTTGACATCAAATCTTCAAACAGACATTCAGTGGCAAATAAGCAGCGAATGATCAGTGATCCATTCATACAACACTGTGTGTTCGCATTTGCTGACCTTGTATGATATATTTCCTACATTCTATTACCTCTCTGAATTGCTAGAACTTGCGAGGTAGGAGTTAAACTATTAGTGTACTAGGCGAGTAAGAAAAGAGGAAAACTGGAGCTGTGGAACGTAGATAGCACATGGGGAAAAGGATGGGAATCATTCTTACTAATAGGAGCTTAGAAACATATTTTGCATGCATTTTCAGATGAAAAGAGAAAAGCAGTAAGAAAACCAAATCTCACACAGAAAATCTCTCTTTTAGCAGCTTATATTACTTGTAGTGTGTCAGCATTTTCAACAAATACTAGAGAAATAGCATGCGGATTTCAGGATTGAGATACATGACTGTGACATAAGCTGCTAATTAGAGTTTAAACCAGCAGGTGATAATTTATAACAAAGTTATCTACATTATTTTACATTCAGGAGCTGTAAAAATCTTGTTAAACTTCTCAACTTTCCATTTTATGGATAAATGGTTAGGGGCTGCTGGAAAATGTCTTCTTAAAAAAATCTACAGAGATAGAAAGAAGGTAGAATCAAATGTCATATACTTCTACACTCACCCATATATATTCATGAAAAAGTAGATTGTTTACCCACAGTAATTACAGCATTTGTTTTCCTTTTTTCCTATTTATGAATATCCAAAGGAATTTTACCAACATTACGACCATACATTAAACGTAAAGGGTATTTTTCACTTTTGCAGTCAAGTTTGTGAAAACCCCACTATACATTATGTTTGTTATGCGTTCCCATTCACACAACATGCATACTATATACAGTATACATAAAAATATATATCTACTCTAAAGCGGAGAAACATCATGCCCCGGTGTACTAGGGGTGGGCCTATGTGCTGGCGCTATTACCACCGCGTCCTCGTGGTAGGTGCGGTGGCAGAATATGTATGTTTTTGTTGGCCTATTTTGTACTATGCTGCAGCTGTTTTATATTTGTTTTTAAATAAACTACTACACTACATGAGCATTTTTTAGGCTCCCACGGGTGAGCTTTTTTTGTTTAGTGCCTAATCCTATCGAGGACCACCATTCCACTAATACATCGGGGTGTGATGTCTCTCCGCTTCAGAGTATCAACCTAAGGCGTATTACCATTGATTATCTGGTGAGTGCATAGATTGGTGGAGGCGCACATGTATGACGAATTGTTTCCAGACACATCAGGTGTTGTTTATCTCATGTTGAATTTTTTTCACTTTCTGGTAATCAATTATGACGCGTACACACGTCCGTTTTTCATGTCATGGAAAAAAAACAACGTTTTTCTCGACGTGATTTTTCGTGTTTCCTCTCAAGCCTGCCTTGCATACACACGTTCATGGAATAAAACGCTCGAGCAAAGCGTGGTGACGTACAACACGTATGACGGCACTATAAAGGGGAAGTTCCATTCGAATGGCGCCACCCTTTGGGATGCTTTTGCTGATCCTTGTGTTAATAAAGTGAAAAACGACAAGAAAAAATAGAGCAGGCTCTAATTTGTTTTCGGGCATTTTTCTCGTCGAGAAAAATGCTAGGAGAAACACACGATCTGTCTTCTCTCCTCTGACAGCACAGGGATTTGTGTGTTTACACAAACCCCCATGCTGCCGCTCATGCACACAATCGCACCCGCCGGCCGCAATCGCACCCGCCGGCCGCACGCGCATCGGGTCCGCTCGCGCACCCTCTGGTGGCTCTTCTGGGAAAAGCCGTATATGTATGGGATTTCGCCCAGGAGAGCCATTCTGCCACATTATATCTGCGTAAGCCAGTCAGGAATCGGTTAAAAGAGGTATAGACTCCAGAGAGAGAAACATCATTGTACTCCTACACACATCATTAGTAAGACCACATCTAGAATATGTTGTTCACAAAAAGGATAGGATAGGAAGGAAAGAATAGCTGAGCTGAATTTATTCTCTCATGAGTAGAGGAGATTAGGGGGATATGATCAACATATATAAATACATAAGTGGCCCATATAGTGAACCTGGTGTAGAGTTATTCGCTTTAAGGTCATCACAGAGGACAAGAGGGCACTTTTTACATCTCTAGTAAAAGAGATTTAACCTCCAAATACAAAAAGGCTTCTTCACAGTAAGAGCTGTGAAAATGTGGCATAGACTCCCTCAAGGGCTGGTTCTGGCCAGCTCAATATATTGTTTTAAAAAAGGCCTGGATTCTTTCCTAAATGCACAAAATATAACTGGATACTAATATTTATAGGTAACGTTGATCAAGGAAATATCTAAGTGCCTCTCAGGAAGGACTTTTCCCCTGCTGGAGCATATTGGATCACACTTTGTTGTCTTTTTTTTCTTTCCTCTGGATCATTTACAGTATGAGTATAGGATTGTGTATATGGAAGTTTTCAATGTGTGTATGTGTGTTTTTCTTTGGATTGAACTGGAAGGACTTGCGTCTTTTGTCAACCAGATTAACGATGTAACTATTGTGAGGGGGTTAACTCGGCAGCGGGAGTGTGTGACCCCCTGGATGGGTTCACCACACAAAACAGGCACAGCAGACAGAGTTTGTAGTGGCAAAAACGAAAGGTGTGGTTTATTCAAACTATTTACAAGGGAAAAACAGCAAAACAAAAAGAAACATGAAAAGAAATCCTGGTCAACTTGACCGCTCACTACACACGTTGGTGTCCCTAACTAACAACTGGGTACAGCCTTGTGCTGTCCCAGTCCCTAGCTCCCTGCTTTTTTTTGAAGTTCTTACAATAACCACACAGGCTTTGGCTCACCGCACAGAGATCACACTCCCCAGACTATTCACACAGATCTGGTTCCAGGTTGGAGCATCTCCCTTAGCATGCTGGGAGTTCTTGTAGAGGCCTCAATGAGCCACTTGATTCAGCTGGGCTCATTAACACTTCCCCTGCCAGACTCCCAGCACTCCCCCTAGTGGTATAAATCGGCATAAAGCCTGAATCTAGGACATATATACCTTCCATCCTGGATGCAACCCGGTGATTTTACCTGCCTGCTGTCACACTATGTACCAGTGGCAATATAAAAATAAAGTATTCTTACAATTTCATGTGGTTTTGATACACAAGATACACAAATCCTTTAACTTACAAGTTTGCGAGAAGGTATGTTTGTTATGGTTGTATGTCATGTTATGGAACAGCCTCACAGAGGAGGAAAGAGAGGGCACATTAGTAACTCTGACAGATAACTGGCTGCTCTGTCCCTGAGCAGATGTTGATGCAGAAGGTCTTGTCAACCAGTCAGCTACTTTCTGGATGTGCTGTGACTGTATTGGTTGGGCACTTTGGAAAAAAAAGACACATGTGCCCTACCTCTAGTTTGTGCATCCCAAGCATGCATTATTCTGCAGGACCTGCTTGCCCGTAGTACATCATGGAAATTCAGTCTATACAGTCCCCCATAAATTGCTGTACGGCACCCCAAAACACAAGTACACTAGGTGCCAATGGACTGGCACTGGAGCACAAAGAAACACATGTGTTTTGGTCCATTGCCATTCAAAATGGATGGGCTGCTTCAAGGCAGTAAGTAACACATTGCAATGCAACATGCGGGTCTGAAGGAACCATTTGTGTAAGGGGGTTTGTAATGGGATGCCCCATTTCCTATGATATCATTACTCTAAAAAGAGAATTGTATACACTATACTAGTAAAAAAGCATTGTACATCCTTATTAGGGCAGTGATCTCTCACATACCTCTTTAATTATTTTTTTATTGATGGCCACATGGTTTAAGATACCCCCATATCCAGTCGCGGCTTTTCAAAAGCATGATAATGATCTTCGGTGTAATTTAAGATTTTTTTTAATAATTAACCTGTTCACTGGCCATTACTTACCCTGGAAGCTAAAAGCTATTAATCTGACAATGAAAAAAATGCAGACACACAGTATGACCAACCACACCAAAACATTGAATCATTTGGAATCACTTCTTAACAGCTGTATGTGATTTGCCCATTCATGGATAGCTACACCTGTTGCAGATGAGGCTATACACAGCTGAAATAAAGCATACAGGTGAAACTCGAAAAATTTGAATATCGTGCAAAAGTTCATTTATTTCACTAATGCAACTTGAGGTGAAACTAATATATGAGATAGACTCATACATGCAAAGCAAGATAGTTTAAGCCGTGATTTGTCATAGTAAGAAGAGGCGGACAGGTATCAGCATATGTATAGACAATTAGTTAACAGTACCATCATCCCTGTAAAAATGTGAAAACTAGCTGAACAGGATGTGGGACTATAAGGGTGCTGATTGACAAATTGTATAGACCACAAAACAAGTGATTTATATAAAAATAAAAAATATTTATTAATTACATACATACAAACTGATATAAGCACTAGACTTGTGCACAACGGAAAAATTCGTTCCGTTTCGGTTCGTTTCTTTCCGGTCCTGTTGATTCGTAATCATTCGTAATTTTGCTAGACGGGATTTTTCGTGTTCGGACTCATTCGTATTTTTGCAAGCGACATTTTTCGTTGAATTTTTTGTTGCTTTATAATTCGTACTTTCGGTAGAGTATGTTGTTTTTCGTTGATTCTGGACACAACTCCTACTTTCGTAACTTTTTTTGGGTTCGTTGATTCGTAATTTTCTGTGTCTCTCTCACAAAGACGCTGCCTATTATGCCTAATGTGCTTCGAATGGATTTGTACTTTTCTAAATACATAGCGGTTATTTGTAACGATTCGAAATCTCGTATTTTACTTTCGTTTTTTACATGCGGCTATAGGCTCCGCCCCTGTACACCATTTTGAGAGGGTTCAGCACGGTGAGGGAGAAGCAGAGAGCAGAGCAGAGTGAGTGTTATTGTGCTTCGAATGGATTTGAAATCTCGTATTTTACTTTCGTTTTTTCATGCGGCTATAGCCTCCGCTCCTGTACACCATTTTGAGAGGGAGTTCAGCATGGTGAGGGAGAAGCAGAGAGCAGAGTGAGTGTTATTGTGCTTCGAATGGATTCGTACATTCGTAACTTTTTTCATAACGAATTATGCCGAAGACCTTCGGGCATTCGCTATTTTGCGGTATAATTTATTTCGGATTCGGTTTTATTCGTAAATGCTCTGTTCGGAAATTCGAATGCTTCCGAATGTCCGAAAGTTGCTAAATTCGGACGAATTTTGATTCGTTACGAAACGAATTGCACAAGCCTAATAAGCACATTTATGACTATCGCAGGTATACACCTACTACCTAACAGTAAACAGTCACAGAATGATATCAGTTGAAAAGATGCGTCTATGAAGATTCTACAGTTTCGCCTATAGGGCTTCGTCAGGAATAGACGCAGAAAATTACCCTTTAATGAATAATGAGAATAAATTCCAGCTTAAGGGTGTGAAAAAAAGAAAGAAAAACAAATTAGATACATAAAATTACAGAAATAAAGCGTATTTCAACACGGCATGCACATACAACCTCCCATGGATTTAAACCACGCCCATACATCAGACAACAATAACCCATTTGATGCATACCTTATAGGAGCACCCTAAGTCTGAGTGAATGGAGTGCCAACCATCCGGAGCCCAACGCAGCAGCCCCGTCCACGGTGGCCACAAATCTCATAGGGAGGAAGAAAGTATGTTAGAAACTTCAGTATATAGTATAGTAGCCTGCAAACAATATATAGATAAATAATCACAAACTGGTGGGCAAAATGGTCCAACTACAGGCATAATTCTGTGGACCCTACTCACCCGCCTCCTATAATGTGTTTCTCTAATCAAAGCGGGAGCTCATATGTAGCCTACATGGGATCAGTGTGTTATTGTCAGGATAAATTCCTAAATGGATCTGTCTAGACAAAACATTGTGGATAAAAAGGAACATTAGCATTCTTAGCCTGCCACTGATAGCTATATATGAATAATAATACAAAAATGTATAAATTAATAAATCACAGTTTCTCACCAGATCAAGGATAATAGGCAGTTTTGTCCGGATTCAGTCCAAAACAGCACCTGTGCTCCTCATTGCAAGATAGCGGCTGATAAGAGTGTCTAACCAGATCGCCAATCAGAGTTAGCGATCCACCTAAAGCCAAGCAACATACGTTGGTATGGTTTTCTATGAGACAGCCCTCAATGATGAGTTCCAAAGATGAACCAATGTATGGAGTTACCTGCTCTATGATCCCGTTCGGCTTGAGCTCCCGCAAGTGTCTCAATGCAGCTAATGCTGTCTATGTTTTTACATCCTCCCCCGACCGCCTAATAGTGGCATGTGACGTCACGCCGCATGGCGAGTCACGGACGCCATGAGGGGATCTCGGTCTGAGAACTAACCACTGGAGTGCAGGAAGTGACCTCACTTCCTGCACAGGCCGTCTGCATAGGAATGACATTTAGTGCAGACACCGCATCCCTTGTCCGGGATGCGGTGAGATGACAGGCATGTCCGGTCTCTGAGGGAATCATCCCACAGATAGCCACAGGCCGAGGAAATCCCTGGGAGTGGGCAGACACTGGACCAGAAACACAAAGTGATTCAGTCCTGTGCATGCCCCTGGGCATCCATATGGGAATGCAGGCACAAGGGGCAAGAACTGAACCACGCAGAGGTCCGGAAAGAAGCAACTCCACACACTCAGACTGAGATGAAACAAAAGGGGGGGACGATACTTGTCTAAGTTATGCGCCGGTCCAATCCAGGGGGAAAAAGGGAAGATGTAAAGGATGAGTTGATGTGCAAGCCGTGCCAAGGAAATAGCTACAAAAAACAAAAATACATAACATTACAAAATATACATTACAGGTGGCAACATACAAATGCCCGCCAGCTGCATATCATCACACATTCAAAAAAAAGGGTTCAATCGTATATAATATCTTTAAACAGAGATATATATGTTAAATCACTCTCTCCTGTAAAAGGAGATGAGAAGAACATTGAGTTTAGGAAGTCCTACCTCGGGATAGTAACCCACCCACCCAGCCCCTCCATGGGTCAAACCCTCCATTTCCAAGATGTAATTCCTTGGGATCAGTGCGGGCAATGGTTCAATAATGGGGAGTGCAAAGAAAAATAATAAAAGGAATGGAAATACCCTGAACCCGATACCCAGGTCGAAATTGAGGCACCGCATAGCGCTGAAAACCTACAGCTCACAGGGTGCTAGAAATCAACCATCCTCACAGAAACGGTTTAAAGCTGATTCTCTCATTTAAACCCAGGTACCGGGTTGCCTGTAATAGATAGATCAGTGATGGCGAACCTTGGCACCCCAGATGTTTGGGAACTACATTTCCCATGATGCTCATGCACTCTGCAGTGTAAGTGAGCATCATGGGAAATGTAGTTCCAAAACATCTGGGGTGCCAAGGTTTGCCATCACTGAGATAGATCCATCTGCTTTCAAGTTGGAGCAGTTTCTTATCAATCTCCCCTCCTCGTTCATGTTGAGGTATGTGTTCAAGTGCAAAGAACTTGATAGACTTTAAATTGAAATTGTGGTACAGACCCACATGCCGACTAATAGGCGTCTCCATCCTGTGCTTTGCGATCAGGGAAACATGGTCCCTGATCCTGCAAAACAAAGGACGCTTGGTTTTTCCCACATAGAAGGCTCCACAGGAGCACTTCATGATGTAAACAGCTCCTACTGATTGACAATTGCATCTATGCTTGGGTGTCCATATAGTGTCATTAGCCGAAAAATAAAAGTGTAGCGCTATCTAAATAAATATGTATAAATGTGAAAATATACACAAAAAATTGGATATGATAATATAGTGATAAACATGTGTATCACCCAAAATAACGTGCTAGGTGACTCCAGTGATAAAGTCCTCAAATTATATTAACAAAATTATGCAAATAAATGCAAATGAATGTCCATTAGAAATGTAATCCATAAAACGAAAAAAGGTGATGAAAATCAGTCCAGAGAGAACGTGATGAATCAAAACGTGAAATTATAATCCACAGTCTTCTGTATGTGGGAGAAAGTAGCCACCACCAAGGTGAATAGAGGAAGTCTTACCAGAAGTTATGGATTTGGCGGGGCATGAGCCACCCAAATCAAATAAACTTAAAGAGTGTAAACACTCAAACAATAATTATATATAGATGTGATGTGAAATCCGCCACCAAGTATATGTTGAGGAGGCTTACCAGAGGTCTCGGATTTGGAGAGGCATACGCCGCCCAAATCTGAGATTGCTTTAGGGGTTAATGGACGCCAATAGAGATGGTCTTGAGTGGAGGGGTAGTCTGGAGTCAAAGGGGTTTAGCACTTCAGTCAGACGGGACATTTCCAATAACACAAAACACCAATTCATGTAGGGACTCGGTATCCAATGCATATGTGTAGAGATAGAAAAACTCACATAGCATAATTCCGTTTGGAAAGAATTTAATAAAAAAATCATACAATGTAACACTCACATTTTAGGATGGTCTAAAAGCATGGATGCAGGTACAAGAGCGATGTATATGGACAAATCCACCCGGGTGTACCTGCATCCATGCTTTTAGACCATCCTAAAATGTGAGTGTTACATTGTATGATTTTTTTATTAAATTCTTTCCAAACGGAATTATGCTATGTGAGTTTTTCTATCTCTACACATATGCATTGGATACCGAGTCTCTACATGAATTGGTGTTTTGTGTTATTGGATGTCCCGTCTGATTGAAGTGCTAAACCCCTTTGACTCCAGACTACCCCTCCACTCAAGACCATCTCTATTGGCGTCCATTAACCCCTAAAGCAATCTCAGATTTGGGCGGCGTATGCCTCTCCAAATCCGAGACCTCTGGTAAGCCTCCTCAACATATACTTGGTGGCGGATTTCACATCACATCTATATATAATTTTTGTTTGAGTGTTTACACTCTTTAAGTTTATTTGATTTGGGTGGCTCATGCCCCGCCAAATCCATAACTTCTGGTAAGCCTTCCTCTATTCACCTTGGTGGTGGCTACTTTCTCCCACATACAGAAGACTGTGGATTATAATTTCACGTTTTGATTCATCACGTTCTCTCTGGACTGATTTTCATCACCTTTTTTCGTTTTATGGATTACATTTCTAATGGACATTCATTTGCATTTATTTGCATAATTTTGTTAATATAATTTGAGGACTTTATCACTGGAGTCACCTAGCACGTTATTTTGGGTGATACACGTGTTTATCACTATATTATCATATCCAATTTTTTGTGTATATTTTCACATTTATACATATTTATTTAGATAGCGCTACACTTTTATTTTTCGATTATCACTAGCTCTTTTGTACCAGCAGTGTTGGCAGCTTTGTTTCACATTATTTCCAGCGCAGTATTACCCATTTACTTTCTATCACCATATAGTGTCATTAGGAAGTGAAATATTTTTGCCTGTAAGAATGAAGCTACAGAAATTACATTTCTCACACGGATATGTGCCTGGTGTCTGTTTCTTTACGTTGGTGTTTGTATGATGACTTGATACTAACATATCCCTAAGTGACTTGGATCTCCTGTAGGTGATCTCCGGGTAGGATTTAACAAAACAAGATATTCTTTGGTCTGCAGTCAAAAGGTACCAAAACTTGTTGTAAATAGTTTGAATCTTGGTGTGCTGGCGATTAAATTTGGTAATAATCCTAGTTGATGTACTTGATCTATCCTGTCTAGATTTGTAGATTAGTGATTGCCTGTTGAGATTCTTTACTTTATTGAAGGCCTTCTTTAGACTGGTCTTACTGTATCCCCTGACCTGAAGTCACTCATTAAGGGAATCAGATTCTCACTGAAAGTCCTCATCCAGTGTACAGTTGCGTTTTACCCTAAGAAATTGACTATAAGGTATACTTTTTTTTTTAATTCTGGGTGTGAGCTATCCGCATGTAGGAGACTATTGCCAGCCGAAGGCTTCCTAAAAAGTGTGGAACACAGTTCACCTCTCTCGTTAATAAAGATCTCAACATCCAGAAAAGTAATCCTTTTCTGGTCAAAAGTATAAGTGAATATTAAATTATAAATATTCATTTGCAACTGATCTAAAAATGCAACCAATTCTTCTCTAGAACCTCCCCAGACCATGAAAACATCGTCGATGTAACGATGCCAGGAAATGATCCTGCCCACATCGATTTGTCTAGACTCATCCGAAAAAAGGTTTTGGTTCCACCCCCCCAGATACAGGTTCGCATATGAAGGCGCACACTTGGCCCCCATTGCGACACCCTGCATCTGGAGGTAGTGGGAGCCCTTAAAAACAAATATATTGTGGGTCAAAACAAAACTTAAAAGTTCAATGACAAAGTCATTGTACTTCCTAGAGTCCAAGTCGCGCTCATCGAGGAACCCCCGTATAACCTCGACACCCATGGAATGGGGTATCGAGTTATACAGGGCCTCGATGTCGATTGCTACAAGCCAAGCTCCAGATGGTATGTGTAAACCATCTATGATTTTTAATAGTTCAATGGTGTCCCTCACATGAGAGAACAAACACTTAACGTGTGGATATAGATATTCATCAATGAGCTGACTTGCTCGCTCTGTTAAGGAACCGCATCCTGAAATAATGGGTCTCCCAGGGGGTTTTGTCAAGCTCTTGTGCACTTTGGGGAGAGCGTAAAAGGTGGGAGTGGTGAAACTTTCCATATCGAGATATTTAAAGGTATTAGAGTCTATAATCCCCCCATGTTGGGCTCTGAGGATAATTTCCCTATACTGTCTTGTGTAATATTAGATGTGCGACATGGGGACCGGCCGATACCATTCAGCATTGCGAATGATATCAAGACACATGCCCTCATATTGTTCCACGTCCATCACTACTAGGTTACCACCTTTGTCCGAAGGTTTAATAACTATGGATTGATTACTGCTAAGGGTTTTAAGTGCTTGTTTGAGTTTCTGTGATAGATTGCCATGTGGTCCAGTTTGCTAGTTGGTGGACTCAATCACTTTGGTGACCTGGATAACAAATGCCCAGATGTTGGAATTGCCCTGCAGTACCGGAAAGGATCTGGACTGTGGTTTGTATGATTTAGGTGTACCGAAAATAACCTCAGGGGAGGGACGAGGAAGACTGGGTGGTAATGACTGTGTGCCGGAAGCACCTGCGCTGGTCCCTGATGGATTAAAAACCCATCCCTCCTCCTCCGGGTTACTCTCGTCCCACAGGTCCATCAGGTCCTGCATGGCTCTCAGGTCCTCAAAGGTCAGGGTTTCCATGATGGGATGAAGTTGATCCCTATCCTGGACAATGTCTGTGTCTTTGTCATAAAGTACATTAGTCGTCTGGCGAATAAATGTAAGTCTTTAATTAAAGCGAATTTGTCCGCATCTGCATCGGGACAAAATGTTAATCCCAATTTGAGAACCTCAGATTCATCAGGCGACAAAGAATAAGTCGGGATCCATTAATTTAAATTTGAGGGTTGATTGGACCTGCGTGCCGGAGTGGGTGCGATCAAAGGTATTTGTTTATTGTCTTTAAGATTTGATGTAAATATTGGGGGGTCTCCAAAGGGACCTGCCGTGGCACCTTGACATTCAGATGACTGTTGTGACAAAGGGCCTGCCGGTAAGGATACCGCATTGAGGCTTAAAGTTGGTGTGGTTAAAGTCATCATAGAGTGGTTCAGCACACCACCGACTAAGGGGGTGCCAGGCACTGCATGATTCTGTGAACGTTGTGACCGTGTTTTTTTCTCTTTATTGTTGTCCTTAGCCGATCTTGGGGGACCCTGTGAACTGGTGTCACTGTTGGGTTTTCTCTTCCTAGTGGCTCCACTGGGGTCATTAAATCTAGGAATAATGGGTACATACGAGGTTAAAGACATTGAGGATGAATCCGAGTCACCCATATCTAAATTGGTGACTGGGACATCCTGATTAGTTGGACCCCTACGTTGTGAATATGTTCTCTGAGGTGTCCATTTGTATGCCTGATCATAATCATAGGCCTTTTTGTCCCTGAAATATTTATTTTCCTTGGTCTTAATCAGTCCCATTGCATATTTGGTCAATAGTTCTTTTAACGCTTTATCTTTGTCTGAAAAAGATATATGTGTAGTTAAATTTAGATGTGCCTCCTGCCATTTGGCTATTTCAATATCCAACTGATCTATGTCTCTTCCATATTGATCGCTGAGGATTTGCATCATATGTAAAGAGCAGCCTTGCAAATTGGTTTCCCAAGCTTTCTTAACATTTGGTTCCACCTTGCGAATGTTAGGGAAAATCTGAATGCGCAAGCCCCAAGGTACAATCTGATTAGTGATGTACCGATCAAAAAATTCCCTGTGCCAAAATAAACAGGTTTTTCTTTCAACTAACCGCTGAAGTCCCAAAAAGTAAGTGTTAACGTCTGCTAGAGTCACATCACCTTTTGAACGCACCTGTCTCACCTCCGTAACGAAGCCCTCCCACGCTTCTCCACAATAATTTGTCATAATCCCCGTCACTCACCACTGTCCTCGGGCCCAAGGTAAAGAGAAAGGATAGGAGCCACAGAAGGTCATGTGAGGAAATCACTCCCGAGATTTTCTTCAAAACTCAATGTCATAAAGAATAATTATAAAGAAAAAACAATAATTAAAGCTAGATATTACGTAAATACAATACAGACAATTCATTCAATGTAGTAAAGTATGACAAGAATTCATACAGAATGTATTATAGTGCTGATAACCCACCGCAAAGGTTATCATGGGTGTGTTATCCACCCGGGGTTTAATAGTAAGTAGAGGCGGACGGGTATCAGCATATGTAAAGACAATTAGTTAACAGCACCATCATCCCTGTAAAAATGTGAAAACTAGCTGAACAGGATGTGGGACTATAAGGGTGCTGATTGACAATTTGTATAGACCACAAAACAAGTGATATATATAAAAATAAAAAATATTTATTAATTACATACATAAAAACTGATATAAGCACATTTATGACTATTGCAGGTATACACCTACTACCTAACAGTAAACAGTCACAGAATGATATCAGTTGAAAGGATGCATCTATGAAGATTCTACAGTTCTGCCTATAAGGCTTTGTCAGGAATAGACACAGAAAATTACCCTTTAATGAATAATGAGAATAAATTCCAGCTTAAGGGTGTGAAAAAAAAGAAAGAAAAACAAATTAGATACATAAAATTACAGAAATAAAGCGTATTTCAACACGACATGCACATACAACCTCCCATGGATTTAAACCACGCCCATACATCAGACAACAATAACCCATTTGATGCATACCTTATAGGAGCACCCTAAGTCTGAGTGAATGGAGTGCCAACCATCCGGAGCCCAACGCAGCAGCCCCATCCATAGTGGCCACAAATACCATAAGGGAGGATGAAAGTAGGTTAGAAACTTCAGTATATAGTATAGTTGCCTGCAAACAATTTGTCATAATTGTGATGATTATGGCTTACAGCTCATGAAAACCCCACATCCAGAATCTCAGATATTTGGGATATTGTGAAAAGGTGCAATATCTTTTATATATATATATATATATATATATATATATATATATATGATCTTTAATGGGAAGACTGTCTGGAGGATACAGACAAGGGTGTCTAAATGTGAGGCTAGAGCAGCAATGCTACAAGTTAAAGCCAGGAGGCTAAGAGTGCATTTTTTTTTACTGGCAGGGGAATGCTGAACCTCCCCTGTGTGGGTAACCCTTGTGTTGAACCTGAGCTTTGTTTAATAAAAGTGGGCAAGAAGGAGGCGCATGCGCGGCTTTCCAAGATGGCGGATGTGTGATCCGTGAGCTCCGGTCCCGTCCCGCGATCCGAGTCCCCTAACGAGCTAACGCGGGCTTACATCACCACAGGGGTAAGCCTCAAAGCCTCCTCACACCTCCCAGGCACTACATGGGAAAAATTGCTGACCAGCGAGCAATATACCGTGCCCCACAACCTCCGCGGCCTTCCTCCACGATGGATCGCTTCCTCACTAGGCCCGCATCCCCGGCCTCGATTACACAGGGGGAGCCGGAAGATAATATTAGCGCTCAGATGGCGGAGGATTCCTCACAGCGGCCTCCCCACCCTCCCGTCCTTCTCCCCTCTCAGCAGATCCTCACATCAGAGCTGATGGATCTTAAACTCCAGGCCCTAGCCCTGCAAGTCACCAGAGACATAGCCCAGGAGATGGGAAAGATCTCCAGGGAGTTTAGGGGCGAGATAGACGCTCTGGGGGAACGTACAGCGACCCTGGAGACGAAATTTGACGACACTATACAATATGTGCAGGCTCTTGAAGAGGAAAACGCTACCCTAAAATCCTCTGTATCACAATTACAGCTACAGCAGGAAGACCTTGAAAATAGGGAAAGGCGCCAGAACCTCAGAGTGCGCGGTGTCTCTGAACAAATAGCTGACAATAACATCAGGCCCTATCTTCTTGGCCTCTTCAACACCCTGGCACCTGAAATAGTGGACATTGATTGGCGCCTTGACAGGGCACACAGATCCCTGGCTCCCAAACCCCCTTCGGGGGCCAGGCCCCGTGACATAGTGGTACGTTTCCACTACTATGAAAGTAAGGAGGCTCTGACTAAGGCTACACGCAACAGGTCTGCCATTGAGTACAAGGGGGATAAAATACAGCTCTTCAGTGACCTATCTCCTATTACGCTGGCCAAACGTCGCTCTCTGAGACCAGTTACATGCCACCTTCAAGAACACAAGGTTCCTTACTACTGGGGATTTCCCTTCCACCTGAGTGTTACCATGGAGGGGGTCCAACATACTTTGCGGGACCCCCAGGAAGGTGAAGCTTTTCTACAACGGTTGGGCCTGCCCCCGCTCCCTGCTGAGTTGGACCAAGGCCCACCAGCCACTCCGAGACATGGATCAGCCCCCTCCAGAATCTGGACCCCAGTGAGAGGAAGAGGATCCAGGGCCTACTCTACACCCCAACGCTCTCAACGTGCCAGGCTACCCACTTGATTTCCTGAGGGATTCCCCCTCGGGCTTGTGTTTCTCCCTTGCTCTCCCTCGCAGGAGATTGTGATCTTTACACCAGCTCCCCGTTTTTATGGAGCTGGTCTTTCAATTAGCTTTGGGCCACGTTTGGCAGCTATGTTCTTTTTTTGTGCTCTCAGTTAAAGTTCACGTTTCAGATATAACACCCTCAACGAACATGGTCCCCTCACACACTATTTATACTTGTTGGGAGGGTCCTGAGGAGCTTTTTCAACAACACTATCGACTTTCCGGATCGTCGTGGCGGGTTGTCACGGACCACTCCCTATGTTGGTGACTGCTATGCTCCCCACCAAGTCCTTGAGCTATGGCCAAGGACCCCTGAGTGGTATGATACCCTCAGGTTTTTTCATGTTGTTTTTTTTTATTATTACATATTGTTTTTTCTTTTAGGCCTGGTAGGCCTTGTGGTTGTGCTGCTACGCGGTACCTAATGGTCCCTCTTTTGGTCCATCATACACCCTTGTTTTTTTGGGGGGCTGAAATCTCCCCTATTTTCCTTTCCATCTTTTTTTGTTCTATTTTTACTTTTATTTTTATTTTTATTTTTCAACTCCTCTGGGGTTTTTTTTTTTCCTAATTCACAGTCTGGTGCTCTCATATATATTTTATGTCTGTATTGGTTGCTAGATGGTATATTTCACATTACGCTAAATCTCATCTCTTTTGTTGACTGTCATATAGCTAGTATGTTTTCGGGGTCTAGGTCTCTCTTTGGGCCCCTCCTGGGCCGGGTCGTGTCCGAACCTCTGCCATTTGAACTGCATATCCATTGGCCTGACTGTTCGGACGTGACATGGCTTTAAAACTGGTTTCCTATAATGTTAAGGGATTGAACTCTATAAAGAAGAGATGGCTTGCTCTTCGGGAGTTCCGGGCCTCCGGTGCGGATGTGGTTCTCGTCCAGGAGACGCACTTCCGGGCCGGAGGTTCCTTTAGGTTTGCTTCTAAACATTTCCCAATGTCCTACGTATCATCTGACCCCTCTGGTAAAGCAGGAGTAGCTATCTTGATAAGACGCTCGTGTCCTATTCAAATTGAGAAGACCCACCTAGACCCACAGGGTAGATATATAATTTTGCAGGGAACATATTTGTCCAACCCTATAACGGTCATGAATATCTATGCTCCTAACTCAGGTCAGGTTAAGTTTATTACAGACGCTTTGGAGCGCCTACAGAAGTGCTCTTCTCCTTTTACAGTTCTAGGGGGTGACTTTAATGCTGTGCTCTCTCCCACACGTGACAGGAAATCCTTGTTCGCCACCTCTCCCCCACCGGCCTCACACTCCCTGGCTACCTCCTTCCGAAAACTGATCCGAACGCATCATCTCTTTGATACTTGGCGGATAAAACATCCTTCAGGTAGGCAATTTTCGTTCTACTCCCCTCCCCACAAGATGTTCTCCAGATTGGATTACTTCTTTGTCACTGCCCCCTTGATTTCCCACACAGTGGCCTCTGAACTGGGTGCAATCACCTGGTCGGACCACGCTCCTTTGACACTAGACTTAAGCTTCTCAGCCGCATTCCCCAGAAAGTGTCATTGGAGACTTAATGAATCTCTCCTTAAACACCCCGAGACCAACACTAAATTAGAGGCAGCCCTGACGGAATATTTCCTCCTAAACGAGGGCTCAGTGCCCAGCGTGTCCACCCTCTGGGAGGCCCACAAGGCCTTTTTTAGGGGACAATGTATTGCCCTCAGCTCACAAAAAAAGAAGGATGCAGCTTTTCTGAAGTCCTCTCTAATATCAGACCTACTGGATGCAGAAAGAGCCTTGCTTCGCTCTCCCACAGTGGGTCGTCTGCGCACGGTCACGGGGCTAAGAAATCGCATAAAAGCATTAGATATGTCTTCCATAGACAAAACGATCCTGTGGGCTAAACAGAAGTTTTACGAGTTTTCAAACAAGCCCCACAAGATGCTGGTCTCTAGACTCAATCCAAGACCCTTTCACGCTTTCCCGGAACATCTTAAACTTCCCGACGGGTCCCCTACCTTTTGCCCACAGACCATGACTCAGGTGTTTGGTGAATTCTATAAAAAACTTTATAACTGTCTCGCCCCCACTCATCACCCTTCATTTGACTCGGAGACCTTCGAGGAGTTCATGTCAGATTTGAAACTCCCCAAGCTCTCAGACTCGGAAGTGCAAATGCTCAATGCGCCCATTACGGGAGAGGAAATAACCCACACTGTCAAGTCCCTACCTTCTCATAAGGCCCCCGGTCCAGACGGACTTTCTTATTCTTACTACAAGAATTTCCTCCCAATTCTCTCTCCCCATCTGGTGTCCCTCTACAATTCGCTCTTGCAGGGCAACATCCCTCACCAACAATTTCTCCATTCCTACATCACAGTAATTCCAAAACAGGACAAGGACCCGACCCTACCGGACAATTACAGACCCATAGCACTTTTAAACTCCGATTACAAACTATTCACGAAAATCCTCGCCAATCGTCTTTCCCAATTCCTGACGAAACTAATAGACCGAGACCAGGTGGGTTTTGTTCCCACCAGACATGCTGGAGATAATACTCGACGGACTATAGACCTTATCGACATGTTGAACAGAGTCAAACGCCCTGCCCTAATTCTTAGCTTAGACGCCCAAAAGGCGTTTGACAGATTGAGTTGGCCCTATATGTTTGCAACCCTTACGAAATTTGGCATACACGGACCCTTCCTTTCCGCCCTGACCTCCCTATACTCCACTCCCTCCTCCCAGGTACGTCTAGCATCTTTCACTTCCCAATCTTTTCCTATGACAAATGGCACTAGGCAGGGATGCCCTCTCTCCCCACTCCTTTTCATATTATGCTTAGAACCCCTGGCGGAGGCTATCAGATCCCATCCTGACATCACAGGGGTCCCCATGCGGCAGAGGGAATATGAAATATCCTTATTTGCCGATGATGTCCTTCTTACCCTAACCAAACCTCATACCTCACTCCCTTCCCTGCATGCCCTTCTTTCTCAATTTAGCTCCTTGTCGGGTTATAAGGTCAATACTGCGAAAACAGAAGCCCTCCCCCTCCACATACCCTCGGATGAGCTCTTGAACTTGAAAGGTACATTCTCTTATCGCTGGTGCACTTCGTCCCTTAGATACCTTGGGGTCCAGATCACGCCATCCTATTCGTCCCTCTATTCCATCAACTATCTCCCGCTATTTCAATCAATCAAAACTATGTTATCCCGTTGGACCTCCCTCCCCCTGTCCTGGATAGGCAGGATAAATGTGCTAAAAATGTCAATAATGCCGAAATTATTGTACTTTTTTGAAACCCTTCCAGTCCCCATCCCGATGACACAGATTAAGATCCTTAAGCAGTGGTTTCTTAAGTTCATTTGGAGTGGCAGGGCCCATAGAGTGGCAAGCTCGGTTATTTTCTCCCCCAGAGATGAGGGGGGCATGGGAGCCCCGGACATATACAAATATTACCTGGCCTCCCATTTGCGAACCTTGGTGTCATGGTCTAGCCTCAGGCCCCCTAACCGTTGGTCGGAGATAGAAATGGGCTCCCTCTATCCAACTCACCCCTGTTCCCTGGTATGGTCCCCTGGGACATTGGGGGACCCCAAACTTCACGATCTCTGCCTGAGTCCCATGGTATTTGTGCTCAGATTGTGGCGCTCATGCCTTTCCAAGTTTGCATTATCTTCCATTTGCCCTCCCTTATCTAATGTGCTCTTCAATCCCTTGATCCCTGATAGCCTCTCACATACACGTGTGTTTCCCTGGGCAAAAGAGGGACTGTTCCAACTTCGACACTTCGTACATCCGGTCACACGTAAGGTTAAACCCTTCCCGACCCTCCAGACTGAGAGCCAAATCCCAGAATATTTGAGGTATTCGTACCTCCAGATAGTCCATTATTTCTCGACACTTTCCCCATCTCTCATCCTCACCAAGCCAACATCCTTTGAACTTCTCTGCTCCCAAGGTCCCTATCAAGCACAGCTCATTTCAAGTATATACCACATCCTCCAGGAACAGACAACAATTTCTGAAAACACCCACTCCTACATGTACAAATGGTCGCAGCTCACCCAGCGACAAATTTCAGTCTCGGAGTGGTCAAGAATTTGGTCCTCGGCCTCTAAAATTTCAAGATGTGTGGCACAGAGAGACAGCATACAAAGTTCTACTATTTTGGTACAAGACCCCTGAGGTTATTCACCGGTATGACTCCTCTCTCTCTCCTCTGTGTTGGAGATGCGGGAAAGAAAAAGGATCACATTTCCATATCTTTTGGCAATGCGATCGGATAGTACCCTTTTGGTCCATGGTGGCACAAGTGCTTCAACAGGTTCTCCCCGCCTCTATCCCCCTAGACCCGATTCATTGTCTCCTAGGTCTTCCCTTCCCGGGGATAGGAAAGGCAGCAAACAGACTAGCCGCTTTTATTCTGCTTGCAGCCAGAAGAGCCATTCCCTCTAACTGGTTATCCACCCTAGTGCCTACCCAAACTCAGTTGATACAAAGCGTCAGGGGCATACGACAGATGGAATATATGACAGCTATGGTGGAGGATGGAGTTGATAGATTTGACGAGATCTGGGCGGCCTGGGATGTTTCGACGTACGGGCTGCCGCCCTGGGCCTAGAAACCATTCGATACCCTCTCAACTTCTTATCCTCTATCTCTGTTCCCTAGGTGCCCCTCCGGTCCACACTTGGTCATGTCCCTGAATCTGTAAACTCATACCCTAAGTCCAACATTATGTATTGTATGATGATCACTGGCTCTCTTTATTTGTTTTTTTTTTTTCTCAATATTTTGTTTGGTTATTATTATTATTTCCATTGTCAGCCTCCCCAAAGTCATTCCATTTGCCTAGTATGATGTACCTCAGACATTCCCTATGCTTTGTCAGTTATGTTTGCTTTTGTATTTTGTGAAAATTTATTTAATAAAAATACAATTTATAAAAAAAAAAAAAAAAAAGTGGGCAAGAAAAGACCTTGAAAAGAAGATTAAAGCAGCAAAGTCCTTAATCCTCTACAGTTTGAAACTGGTTCCCACACAAGCTATATTCAAACAGGCAATACGAGGAAATCAGGTCTGAGGAACGCACACGCGCCACTGGCGACCCGCTCCCGCTGTGATTGGACACAGCGGGAACCAATCAGTTTGTAAACAGATCTAAAACTGGCTAAAAGACCGTATTCAGAGTAGTGGTTGATGATTCATACTCTGAATGATCTAGGGTTGTTAGTGATATGCTCCAAGGTTCAGTGCTGGGACCCTTACTTTTTAATATAATTATAAATGATATAGGGTCTGGTATTGAAAGTATCAATTCAGTCTTTGCAGAGGACACCAAGCTATGCAGTAAAATAACGTTCTTACAGGATGTCTCCAACTTACAAGCCAACCTCAATGCACTGTGGGCAACTGTGTGGCAAATGAGGTTTCTTGTATTAAGAAAGGTATGGACCCCAGAGAGAGAGCCCTCATTTTGGCCCTGTACAAATCATTAGTAAGACCTCATCTGGAATATGCAGTTCAGTTTGGGGCACCAAATCACAAAAAATAACATTAGGGAACTGGAGAAAGTGCAGAGAAGAGCAACCAAACTGATAAGAGGCATGGAGGAGCCCAGCTATGAAGAAGGATTAGCAGAACTGAATTTATTCTCTCTTGAAAAAAAGGAGATTAAGGGGATATTATCAACATGTATAAATACTTAAGTGGTCCATATAGTGAACTTGGTGTTGAGTTAGCGAGCCAGAACTTCTCGGTCAATATCAGTGCCTGACCTTACAAATGCGCATCTGGAAGAATGGTCAAACATTCCCATAGACACACTCCTAAACCTTGTAGACAGCCTTCCCAGAGGAGTTGAAGCTGTTAAAGCTTTTGACGACAGCTAAGACATGTATACTTGTGTATACCTGTGCTGTGAAAACAAACAGATCCAAGCAGCACTGGTATGCTAGAATTGATGAGATCCAATGCATAGAAAACCCTAGCAATCCCATGAGAAATCAGGAAGAGAAATTCTTCCATATATGGGAACACCCTGGCTTCTCTATAAGGATGTGGCATCCCACATATCAGTGAACACAGTAGGGACTGCACTTGTAAAAACAAAACAAAAAAAACAACACTGTTCCAGTGGACTAAATGCACCTCAGGTGAGAGTATACTTCTCTTAGCTAGCCCGAGTGCGGAAAAAGCACCCCTTTTTTTTCCATATAATAATAATATATCATCCTAAAGTTTCTGCCACCTTAGGCCCCCTTTCCCTCATTCCCCACCGCATACTATTTGTTTTGTCCCCCTACCACAAACTAGTGTCCTAAAACCTTAAATAAGAACTAAGGAGAGTGGACGGAAAACACTTAACGCATTGCCCATCATCAACTTAATTACTTTTCCTTACTATAGGTGTGATTTTTAGATGTTCTCTAATGGCAAGACTTTTGTATACACTGTATATACGATTTATCTGTTTAGAGTTGTATGTTGGTATGTCAGGTGTATATTACTATGCTCAACTGTTAAATAAAGAATAAAAAAAAGAAGGTGTTACTGAAATGAGGATTGAGAACCAGTAATGCCAATGGGGTATTCTGATCTATCCTGTATAATTTCCTGTAAGTTTTAGGTTCACATTTTCAACTGTAAGGATGGTGTCTGTGGGTTTGTTTCTCTGAAGTTTGAGAATAACTCTAGTAGGATCAAAGAAAAAATAATAATCTAAGATACACATTTGGTTGAAGCTAAAGCTGTCTAAAGAGTGTAAATCCTGAAAGAATTTTCTAATGCCACTGTCAGTACTTTCCTTCAACAAGATCCACTGTGTACAGCATGCCATAAGGAAGACCAATGTTACCTTTCACTCAGAAACTAGCAGCAGGTAGTGCAAGCTGAGTTTTGCAAGTAATGATTTATGCCACAAAATGGGATAAAGTAGGATTATTTAATGGTCTGTATGATTGTGTTGCTCGTACACAACTAAGGTGAACTATGTACTATGAACTAAGTAAACCAAGGTTACAGGCGCAGTCGTATTATTATACAGGGAGAGGTGAAGAGGTATGAAATTGAATTATTCATATAGGCTATGGGGATGGGCCTTGATGTTCCCTGTTTTAAAGTGTTACTAAACCCAGGACCCTGCATTCAAACCACCTGGTCTTCCACAGTACACAGAACATGGAAATGCAATTATTTTAGTAAATATAAACTGCTAAATACCTTTTTTCATCAGCAGTATTTAGCAGTCTTGTGACTTCTATCGGTGTCTGGTTAAAGCTTGTAGGGGAGTTTTCATTCTCCCATGATTGCCCTATCAGAATGCAGGACCCCTGACCCTCTGTCTGGGCAGTGCTGCTTGGCCCTCTGCTGATCACATGCACCCAAGAAAAGAAAAAAAACTCTAGCAATACACACCAAACTGAGCATGTGCAGCCTGTCCCCTGGCTCTGTAAATATCAGGCTATTTTTTGGAGACAGTGGAAGGAGAATATGGTCAGAGGAGACAGGATCGAACAGCCTTTTTACACAATGCAGAGGATTAACCCCTTAGGTTTCACAGTGAGTATAACAATATAACGAGCATGCTTTACTGCATATACAGACTGATTTTACTGTTGTGGGTTTAATAACACTTTACTGCTCAGATCTTGTAGTAAGATGAAAACAATAACATTTTCAGATCAACAATTCAACTTTTTCTTCCATAAATATAGTTGTTGTTGGATTTTGTCTTGTTCGGCTGTATCTATTTATAAAATCTAGCCTTTAAAGCATTCAATTATTAAGAAAGTAAAAGCTGAAGAAAATGTCACCTGTGTTTTAGCTAATAATAATAAATCGCTTTGGGTATTAGCTTCATAATGATGGTGAGATTGTAACATATAATTTTCAGCTTACCACATAAAGGTGGGTAATTTTACTTACTTGCAGTGCCTACACTATTTCTCTGATCAAATTTCAAAGAATAGCACTCAGATTTCATAATTTTCCATTTTTTTTTTCTAAAGCTCAATGTGAGGTCATTGGAAAATGAATTTTCTGTAGGCAGGCTTTCATTTTGTTTCTGCAAACCCACAAAACCTAAATTACGACATTAGGGATTAAAATTGTAATCCCACGCTGCCAATCTGAATATTGGGTTGACCTAGGTCTAACTACCAGAGCTTTGTGTAACAATGCTTTGGACAAGTACAACCTACTATCTTTGTATTGTTAGCAGAAATCTATGTTACAGATTAACGCAAAAGAACATGTTTGTTGATCTTGTAACATTTTGGCACCTTTTCCCCACTGAGAAAATTGAAGATTCAGGAAAGCTATAATGCTACCTCCTCAAAAAAAACAACAAACGTATTTATTATTTTTCGTGCTACTCCTGTTGTCAGCGTTATTATGTTTTATTCACTGTTTATCAGCTAAATCTTAAAGATGTTTTTAAGATGTTTTAGTTTTGAAGACTATGGGATACATTTTTAAAAGATTCACTGGCAAATATAAATTTTAGCCCACATATTTACAATAGGGTGAATGTGCATTCAGAAGAGTGTGATTGTCGGTCAACAGCTTAGAGAATGTCACCATTACAGTAAGGCTTAGTTTACCTTTGGAGCATGTTACATGTTACACCCATATATAGGGTGCATCATCACCCCCCGATTCCCCCCCTCCCTGTAATAGCAGGTGGGGGATCCTCTCCCCCCCACCCGCTATCACAATTTAAAAACAGAGCTAACAGAGCAGGGCTTCACAGAGTTCTGCCAATGAATGAACTACAACTACGGTTAAACATTTGAAAAAGTTTAACCACTTGTGGGCTGCCCACCATACATTTACTGCGGCAAGACTGCCAGTCTGCGCCAGATCACATGCCAAGTACGTGATCTGACACTTCCCGATCTGGGGTGCGCGTGCCACTGTTGACCCACTCCCGCTGGGATTCTACACAGTGGGAGCCTGGCAGCAGGCACTCGATGTCCGCCATCAACCGCTGATTACACAGGGCACAGGCAGAACGACAATCTGCCTATGTAAACAAGGCAGATTGTCATTCTGTAAGAATGGAAGGCACATATCCTGTGTTTCTGCTAAGCAGGAACATGGATCTTTGCCTTCCCCTAGTAAAAGCATCTCCCCCACAGTGAGTAAGCACAACCTAGGCACACAGTTAACCCTTTGATCGCCCCTGATATTAACCCCTTCCCTGCCAGTGTCATTAGTACAGGGACAGTGCCTATTTTTTAGCACTGATCACTGTATTAGTGTCACTGATCCCCAAAAATGTGTCCGCCACATAATCGCAGTTCTACTGACCGCCGCCATTACTAATTAAAAAAACTAAAATCTCATAGTTTGTAGATGCTATAACTTTTGCGCAAGCCAATCAATATACACTTATTGGGTATGTTTTATAGCAGAACGTAAAAATTATTTATTTATAAAAAAAAATCCAAAACCAAAACCTCTCAGAGCTCAAGTGGTTAATAGGACTTTTTGTGCTTGGGAATTGTTGCATGTTTTTTGTATTGCCCTGCCCTTATGCACCTTTCTTTTTTGCTAGTGATATGTTGATCAAAGTAACTGCCATTTTTTCTCGTTTATCAGCCGAGACCAATGTGGAGATACCCACATTCATATCCATTTGGACCACTGTAGTAATGAGTGCGCTGACCTGGGTTTGGTTCATAGGAGAATCCACGAACCCAGCCTAAAATCCAGCAATGCCAAACATGGTGGTGAACCATTTTAAAATCTAAGAAATTATTTTTTTCTGGCCTTTTACAAAGCCAGGATGTCAGGATAAGAAAAGGGCATGTGTAGTATGAGGAGTATTATAAAAAAAAAATAATAATACCCAGGAGGAGGTATTTTAATGTGGCTTAGAAAGCAACATTAATATTCACAAATTCTGTAACTACCATGCTTGGGGAACTCTTTCTCTGCTAGAGTAGTTTTTGCATTATTTGCATGCTTGTTAAAGTACACATTTTGGGCCTGAAGATTAGTTAAAAATCAAAACCATTATATATTTTTGAAAGCATAGCTGCACCAGATTTTGCACTTTCCAGTTTTAGTAAATCAACCCTAATGTATTTGTAGCGGCCTCACCCCTCTCTCCCTTTCTCATACTCGGCTTGTCTTTCTTCGTCTAGGGGTTTCAGTGCTGGGGAGAGGGATGAGATACACCACGGCCCATGTCCTCCATAGCTGAGAGGTGAAGGCCAGAAAGATTGGGCCTTGTGTAGGTGTCCTAGAGTCAAGTCCAGTTCTTCGTCCCTGACTCCTTTGCTCCTAGTAACCAGAGTTCCACACAGTGAATAGGTCCAACTCAGTTTTATTCTTCTTGGCGTGCAAACATACAGTTTCTTTACTGAGTAATATTGGGGATAGATCGAGGCACAATCCTTTCCCTTCTGTTGCTAACCACTGTGGTATCACCAGTGGTAAATAGTCACTGCCACTGACTATGTGAGGTAGAACGTGAATTACCTTCGCTAGCACGGCCCCTGTCGGGGGAAGGAAATCCGTCCAAGGAAGAAAGCGGAGGCCTCTCTGTCCCCAGCAATGCTGCGCCAGACTCTTCAGAGAAGTTCCGCACACCAGTCCTCACAAACTCAGACACGGGCACCCAAGGAGTTAGGACCGCCTCGGATTCCTCCACCCTCGCGGAACTCAGTCAAAGGTACTGAGCCCCAGGCGTCCGCCATAGTACCTCACCCCAGGCATCCGCCATAGTACCTCACCCCAGGCTAAAGGTGCCTGAGATGGACTCCATCTCCGCTCCGGCTAGGTCAAGGGCACCTAGGCTTGGAACACTGGAATGCCAGCACCCAAGCTGAAGGTGCCTGGGTGTGGCCGAGTCCTCCGACTCCCACTCTGGACTCCGAACTCTGAACCCCGTGGTAAGGGCGTCCGCCCCTTTTATCCCCTCTCCCTTTGCGTCACAGCGGGTTCCCCGCCCCGCTGTACCAGCTCCAGGGAAGTACAAAAAGGCACAGTCTTGCGGTGTGAGTTCAGCTCCGGCCCAGGGCAACAGCACCACCTGTGGACCCCAAGGAACCTCACACCACCAGAGTCCTCCAAGAACCAGAAAAAGGTCCCGGATCCCCTAGCAATTAGTGCATCTGGGTTACACTACCACCCAGATGCTTCCCCTAAATTCAAATACCCGCTACATATTTTTTTTATAAAAAATAAAAGGTGAGGTTGTACCAAGATAAAGAGATACCCAGCATGTCAAGAATGAAAATTATATACGCTCATGAAACAGCAACAAACTTGAACAGAAGGGTTTGAGATTCATGGCAGGAGGCACTACTGTAAACTTTGAAAGGGATTGGGCAGATTTACAGCTATCCAAATCACTTCAGGCAGAAATCTGACAGTCAGCTTAACAAGTACAGACATGGTTAAACCTGTGAAGTTGCACACCTGTATGGTGTACACTTTTAAAAGTGACATATAAAAATCCCATATGGTCATTAGTCTGGCATTACCCAGGTTCTCCAGCTCTGTTGCTTACATTTGAGCAGTACAGCAGAACTAAAGGGGCAATATACATTGTTTACACAATTTGGAAACAAATTGGAGTGCATTCTTCCTCAAAATGTATATCAAACCCTTATCATGGATTTTAAGTGGTACCCCACACACAAGAAGATAAAAGAAATGGCATGGATCCACCCACAATATCCACACCAGACCCTTAGGGTTTGGTATGGATTTTGAAGGGCACTCCATGCAAAAAAAAGTATGCATGCAGCCTGGCTGGCCAGGAAAGCGGGAAAGGGGGGCAGAGAATGTGCATTTTGCCTCCTGAACCTTACCAATACACATGCCCTCAATTAAGAGGCTACCTTACAAGGCGGGCTTCCCTTTACAAGGCACTTTGTCTCCATGTTGATGCAAACAAGGGCCTCATTCTCACATCTCTGGGACAGTGGATGTAGGGGTCTGTGAGACGAGGACAGATATTGGATATAAGGTTGTCCCCAGATATCCAGATATGTGAAAGAGTACAAGGTACACAGTAACTCTTTCTACTAATTCACAAACATTTTGGAAAAAAGTAAATAAAAACACAGATACCATAGAAAAAGTACATTATTAAAATAAATAAAAATAAATAAATGTCCCTGTGCAGAAATCAAATGTCAATTATGTTGTTTAGCAACGTAGACCCCAGCATCAATCACTATGAGTGGTGCTTGACAATCTGTCAACCACGGCCATGGTAATGCAGCCTTGCTGTGACTCCCATCACAAATGACAGCTCCCTTGTGCTGCTAAAATGTAAACACTGGGAGACCAGTACTGACATCATCTGCTACCATTACTTGCACTAAAAGAGTAACTATCACCTATGAGTATTAGTAGGCTGGTGTAAAGTGAATAATTTGGAGCTAAATGTGAATAAAGAATTAGTAATAGATTTTAGGAGAAGAGGGAAACTGGTTATGTACCATTATTTATTATTGGGGTAGAGACAGGAAGATGTATGAGTTCAGTTTTTTGGGAACAATGCTTAGAGGAATTATGATCAGTGCATGTATGATATATTGTGGGTAGGGCACAGTTGCACACCAGTGATTATACTGCTTGAGGAGGCTCAAGAGGTTTTCTTAGATGGCAAGGGTTGTGCACAACCCAGAATATAAACGCTTTACAGAGGGTGATAAAATTAGCAGGGAAAGTTTTTACAGGTGTAGTTCTAATTAGTATTAAGGAAATGTGGGGAAAGAGCCCACAGTGATGTGGGGGCAGTTTCCATAGAAGTCATGTTTTGTTTTAACTGTTACCCTTTGGCAGAAGCTTTAGGAGTATTGCTTTCCCCTGGCAGTGTAGCTTTTGAATTGTAAGACGTGTACAAAGTTAATATAGACTGATGGGGGTGTATTCTATTATTATGTATGCAGTATCTCACAAAAGTGAGTACACCCCTCACATTTTTGTAAATATTTTATTATATCTTTCAATGTGACAATACTGAAGAGATGACACTTTGCTACAATGTAAAGTAGTGAGTGTACAACTTGTATAAATTTGCTGTCCCCTCAAAATAACTCAACACACAGCCATTGCTGTCTAAACCGCTGGCAACAAAAGTGAGTACACCCCTAAATGAAAATGTCAAAATTGGAACCAATTAGCCAGTTTCCCTCCCCAGTGTCATGTGGCTCGTTAGTGTTACAAGGTCTCGGGTGTGAATGGGGAGCAGGTGTGTTAAATTTGGTGTTATCGCTCTCACTCTCTCATACTGGTCACTGGAAGTTCAACACGGCACCTCATGGCAAAGAATTCTCTGAGGATCTGAAAAATAGAATTGTTGCTCTACATAAAGACGGCCTAGGCTATAATAAGATTGCCAAGACCCTTAAACTGAGCTGCAGCACGGTGGCCGAAACCATACAGCAGTTTAACAGGACAGGTTCCACTTAGAACAGGCCTCGTCATGGTCGACCAAAGAAGTCGAGTGCATGTGCTCAGCATCATATCCAGAGATTGTCTTTGGACAATGGACGTATGAGTGCTGCCAGCATTGCTGCAGAGGTTTAAGGGGTGAGGGGTCAGCCTCTCAGTGCTAAGACCATACATACACTAGATCAAATTGGTCTGCATGGCTGTCGTTCCATGAGGAAGCCTGTTTTAAAGATGATGCACAAGAAAGAAGACAAGCAGACTAAGGACATTGATTACTGGAACCATGTCCTGTGGGCTGATGAGACCAAGATAAACTTATTTGGTTCAGATAGTGTCAAGCGTGTGTGGTGACAACCAGGTGAGGAGTACAAAGACAAGTGTGTCTTGCCAACAGTCAAGCATGGTGGTGGGAGTGTCATGGTCTGGGGCTGCATGAGTGCTACCAGCAAGGGGAGCTATAGTTCATTGAGGGAACTATGAATACCAACATGTACTGTGACAAACTGAAGCAGAGCATGATCCCCTCCCTTCGGAGAATGGGCCGCATGGCAGTATTCCAACAATAAAATTACCCCAAACACACCTCCAAGACGACCACTGCCTTGCTAAAGAAGTTGAGGGTAAAGGTGATGGACTGGCCAAGCATGTCTCCAGACCTAAACCCTATTGAGCATCTGTGGGGAATCCTCAAACGGAAGGTGGAGGAGCGCAAGGTTTCTAACATCCACCAGCTCTGTGATGTCCTCATGGAGGAGTGGAAGAGGACTCCAGTGGGAACCTGTAAAGTTCTGGTGAACTGCATTCCCAAGAGGGTTAAGGCAGTACTGGAAAATAATGGTGGCCACACAAAATATTGACACTTTGGGCTCAATTTGGACATTTTTACTTAGGGGGTGTACTCAATTTTGTTGCCAGCGGTTTAGACATTAATAGCTGTGTGTTGAGTTATTTTGAGGGGACAGCAAATGTACACTGTTATACAAGCTGAACACTCACTACTTTACATTGTAGCAAAGCGTTATTTCTTCAGTGTTGTCACATGAAAAGATATACTAAAATATTTACAAAAATGTGAGGGGTGTACTCACTTTTGTGAGATACTGTGTATGTGTTGTATCTCTAAGGGTACGTTCACACTGAATGCAGGTTTGAAATCATGTGAGTTCAGCTAAACTTGCACAGTTTCAATTCCACATTTCAGTGCGAGTTCGGGGGCGATTTGAAAGACATCTGTGCGGGTTCATGCACAGATGTCTTTTGGAATCACCCTTGAAATTGCCAAAAGTAGTGCAGGAACTACTTTTGAAAATTGGTGCAGCGCCACAAAGTCGACTTCGCACCTATAGGGACAGTGCCATTGCCGGCAATAGGCTGCGATTTGACATGCGATTTGACATGCCAAATCGCATGTCAAATAGCGCAAATGTGAATGGGGGCTATATTTGTTTTAATGTGTAACATTGGATGATATATATGTGATGCTGGATGGGACTACAGCTGTATTTATTTTTTGATTTTTATTATAGAATGGCAATACATTGATTTTGTCTTTCTTCTTTCTGTTCTATCTCTGTCCTAGCAGAAGTGCCAGGTTATCAGGGTGTAAGGCCAATTTGCTGCCTGATAACAGATACTCAAACATGTATAACAAAGGCAATGTAAGGATCAAGAATATGAAGGATTTGTTATTTGACTATTTTTATTTTCTTTCAACAGCCTAACAGTGAAGCAGTTATCAGTCCTTAACTTAGTCTAGTAATGGGCTAGCCTCCATGGAGGCCTTGTAGTACTATATAACTAAGCCAACATTTTTCTTCTCAGAAAGGAGCGTATAGAAATAAATAGACATGTGCAATTAATTTCGGTCCGAATACAAATTCCGACAAATTTTTGGTTATGTGTCCGAATCTCTGAATAAAATCGTAACAAATAGTAACAAATTTAGTTGAAATTCTTTTTGTTTACTATTGTTTTTGTAATGAAAAGGAAATTTTCTGAATGATTAGAATTCAGATTGGTCGAAAAATGATCGACCAATTCGAATTCTGTGTGAAAATTATCTGGTTGCTAAGCAGTGGGCTGGGAAGCCGGCCGCCGTGTCCTTAACAACCAATGACTCATCAGCTGTCAGCGGGCTTCCCCACTGACAGCTGACATGTAAACATAATAATGCCGGCAATAGAAAATTCAGAAAAAAACCCAGCATGGTGTCCCCCCCAATCCATACCAGGCCCTTCGAGTCAGATATGGATTCTAAGGGGAACCCCATGCCAAAAAAAGCATGTAGCTCAGCAGGCCAGGAAAGAAGGGGGCGAGCTAGCGCCCCCCTCCTAAACCATATCAGGCCACATGCCCTCAACATGAGGGGGGTATTTTGGGACAGAGGGACTCTGCCTCCCCAACTCAAAGCACCTTGTCCCCATGTTAATGGGGACAAGGGTCTCTTCCCCACAACCCTGGGCTGTGTTGGTGGGGGTCTGTGGGTGGGGGGCTTATTGGAATCTGGAAGCCTGCCACTATGACCTCACCGACCAGGGCATGCTGGCTCGATGACGTCACAAGGGATGGAGTCATCAGCTGATGTCATTGGGTGACTCCGCCCCTTAGCTATTTAGGAAATGTCTGGTGTGGAGGAGCAGGCAGTTCAACAAGGCTAGAGTCTTATTTTATAAAAAAAATTGGGTGCGACGGACGACGCAAAATGGATCTTCATCATATTTTTGGTTAAACGACTACTACCACTGTTTTTCTTTATTTTTGACACTTTTTTGGTGAATTAGTAGGGGTGAAATGAACCCCATACTCAATTACATCGGGGGGGCCAGGATCAGGGGGCCCCCTTATTTTTTCCCTTATTTCTTTAAATAGTCTGGTTCCGCCAAAAAAAAAAATAGTGTAGCTGCTGACTTTTAATCAGGGCTTTTTTTCTCAAACAATAGGTGCTGAAACTCAACAACGACCCCCCAAAACCCCTCCACCCACACACACCCTCCAAATCACATCAATTAGTGGGTTTGGTCAGTCAAATTTCACAAACAGTAGGAGGGTCTTAAAGGGGCTTTTAATACCAGGATTGCATTACTTACAGAATGCAGAGTTCAGGGGTGTTACACACAGAGTGCAGAGCTGTCACTTGTAAACACAGAAACCAGACTTCTGTGTTTACAAGTGATTGTGGTGAGCAGCCCTCCCCCCCCCCCAAGGGTCTGAGCCAGAGGTGGTGGAACTGAGTTCCACCAAGTTCCCCCTGGAAAAAAGCCCTGCTTTTAATAATCAGACAGTCACCTGTCCCACGGTCCAGCGATGCAGGCGTACGAAGCCTCTCCCCCTCCTCTCCATGGCGCCGGCATTCTTACTGTGGGCGCCCAGCTGTGGCTTCACAACCGGGCACGCACTGCACGCTGTGAACGTCACAGGTCCCAGAAGATTGCAGGGAAGGAGGGGGGAGAGGTGGTCTTCCTTCCGGCACCGTGGAGCCCCGGGAGGAAGTGGGAGCTGGATGCTTCTAAAAAGAGGGTGTCCGCTCCCTTCCCCAAAAAATGACATGCCAAATGTGGCATGTCAAGGGGTTACCGTCACTTGAAGCGGAAGTTCCATTTTTGGGTGGAACTCTGCTTTAAATGTGATTTGACTCTTTCTTTCTTTAGAAATTTAATTTTTGCTGCAGCATGTTCTATACACAGTACAGATGCTCCACTTTACAGGCAGACTAAAGGGACCACCCAGGCACAATATTGAAAAAATTTCTAAGGGGCGGAGTCACAGAAAATAAAGACCCTTTGCGTCTGGTATGGATTTTAATTGGAACCCCACACCAAAATGTAAAAAAAAGCATG
This sequence comes from Rana muscosa, assembly GCA_029206835.1. Taxonomy (NCBI): domain Eukaryota; kingdom Metazoa; phylum Chordata; class Amphibia; order Anura; family Ranidae; genus Rana; species Rana muscosa. The sequence goes on from CM055116.1 coordinate 934,374,828, forward strand.
CAGGCTAGCAGGCCAGGAAAGGGGGGCGCTCGCTCGTGAACCTCCTGAACCATACCAGGCCACATACCCTCAACTTCACACAGAATTCTTATTAGTCAATCTTTTTTCAACCAATCTGAGAATCGAATCATTCTGAAAATTTGGAATTTGTTAGAAAATTTATAAAACAAAATGAAAATAAACAATCCTGAAACGACACTAAACGAATTCTGAAACAAAACAAAATTAGTAACATAATGAATATTTTTGAAACAAAACGAAACATATACAGTATATACCATAGTTTGTGAATACTATTATTTTTTCTTTTATCAAAGACATGTAGCAGAATACATTTTGGCCTAAATGTATGACTAAATCTGATTTTATTGGATATGTTTTATGACAGAAAGAAGAAAATATATATATTTTTTTTTCAAAATGTTTTGTCTTTTTTCATTTATATCATAAAAAACCCAGTGGTGATCAAATACCACCAAAAGAAAGCTATGTTTGTGTGGAAAAAATAATAATAACGATTAATAAATAAATAAGCTAAGAAAAAGTCCATAAGGATGTCCATAAGGTTGGGCTCACTTGTATAGATAGGCTACTCCTTCTATCTAAAGTTTTAATGATCTGATCAGGTTATAATAATGTAAAATAACCACTTGCCGACCACTTGCTGACCACTTAACTGGGAAAGTACGTCATGATTTTGACGTTAAATACCATTGTTATGGCAGCTGCCATAACCCCAGTATCGTTCTTTCCCGTATGCCGCCGGCTTTCAGATAAAAGTGGTCCCAGCATTTAACTGCAAGATCACTTTTTAAGGGTAAATGAGAGATCTGGGGTCTTTTTGACCCCAGATCGCTCAATAAAGAGGACCTGTCATGCTTATATCTATAACAAGGGATGTTTATATTCCCTGTAATAAGAATACAATTGATAATAAATAAATAAATAAAGGGACAGTGTAAATATAAAAATTAATAGTAAAATAAATAAGAAAAAAAATACATTTAAAGCACCCTCGTCATACTCGTGTGCAGAAGCAAACACACCAGTAAGTCACACCTGCATATTATTATTATATTATTATTATTTTACACAATTTATATAGCGCCAACAGTTTACGCAGCGCTTTACAATGTAGAGGGGGGACAACACAATTACAGTACAGTTCAATACAAAAGGTACAGGAGGGCCCTGCTCGTAGAGCTTACATTCTAAAGGGAAGGGGTGGTGGTACAAAAGGTAATAGCTGCAGAGAATTTGATGGGGGCATATGTAAACAGTGTTCAAAGCACACATGTGTGGTTTCGCCACAATCGTTAAAGTGAGAGCAATAATTCTAGCACAAGACCTCCTCTGTAACTTTAAACACGTAATCTGTAAAAAAAATTAAAGCGTCACCTATGGTGATTTTTAAGTACTGTAGTTTGACGCCATTCCAGGAGCATGCACAATTTTAAAGCATGACATGTTAGGTATCTATTTACTTGGCGTAACAAAATCATCTTAAAATTTTTTTTGTTTTCTTTTTTAATTTATTAAAATTTATTTTTTCAAAACAAATTGTGTTTGAAATACTGATGCGCAAATACAGTGTGACAGAAAATATTGCAACAACTGCCATTTTATTCTCTAGGGTCTCTGCTAAAAGAAAATATATTGTTTGGGGGCTGTAAGTAAATTTCTAGCAAAAAATACATATTTTTACTCCTAAACAACAAATGTCAGAAAAAACCCTGATCAGCAAGTGGATAATGTAAAAGTAATATATATATATATATATATATATATATATATATATATATATATATATATATTACACATGCAAAAAATGCAATGCCAAAAATACAGTGTTGTTGACTTTGCCCACAAGAATCACACAGTTTCATAATACCACACATAGATTATTGCATCTCCCACGCACAGAATTTAAAAGATTATAGTTTTCCAAAATCATTCTTCAAGTCACATTTAAAAAATGACTGCTCTTCCAGCTGTTTTTGTTTTGCTTGTTTTTTAATTTTTTTTACATGTCTCACGTGCCAGTGCCCAGTCTGTTTGACAATCCCTTGCTTATTAGCTTTGAAAATGGGCATAATTGATTTTCACGATTTGCCACGTTCCCATTAATCCATGTATGATGAGTTCAGCAGAAGTCTGCATTGTGCTGGCAGATCATATTATCAGTTGTAAACTAAATTTTAACACTGTGGGAGGATTTATTAAAACTGGAGCACACAGAATATGGTGCAGTTGTGCATAGTAACCAATCAGCTTCTAACTTTAGTTTGTTCAACTAAGCTTTTGACAAAAAAATATAGATTCCGACTAATTACTATGCATAACTGTACCAGATCCTGTGTGCTTATGTTTTAGTAAATCCCTCTCTGTCTGTCCTTCACAAGGCTTGGATTATAGTATATTTTATTGGGAGTATATTTTATTGGGAGAAACTGACTCTGTCTACAGTATGTCCCTCTGAAATTGTTCAGAAAAGTGGAAAGTTCTGTGCATAATCCTACTAAAACTAGAAAGGTAGGAAATATTGTTTAGATATGCTCTTTGAATGGGAACACATAACAAACATATAGTGGTTGTTTCTCAAATGTGACTGCAAAGGAGAAAGTACACCTTCATTTTTATTTATTTTTTAAAGGGAAGATTTGCTATGTTATAGGGATGATCTAGAAATGTTAATTATGCCTTTTCTTAAGTTCCTCCTGAAAAATATCAGTTAAAGCAGTAAACCCGAGGTAAGATCTAAGGCACTGTGTCTCTGACTGTTAGGGTCAACAGGTTTGGAGTGAGATTTAGCCCTGGTTCACACTGGTGCGATTTGACATGCGATTTGACATGTCAAATCGCATGTCAAATCGGCAATATTTGCCGCAAATTGCGGGCAATGGCACCGTCCTAATCGGTGCGACGCCGCATCTGCGGCGCTGCACCAATTTCAAAAAGTAGTTTCTGTACTACTTTTTGCAATTTCGGCCACGATTTACATTGACATCTGTGTCAGATGTCTTTGTAATCGCGGCTGAAATCGGGACTGCCAGCGAGAGTGAAATCGTGCCAGTTCAGCTGAACTCGCACGGCTTCGCTCCCGCAGCCCAGTGTGAACCTGGGCTTAGTGTTATAACTACTGTGCTGTTTTAACCATTTCTTATTTTTATTACTCGGACATTGCCCTCTCTTTCTACAAGCCATCAAGCTCATATTTATTTGAATCTCACTTGACAAAGTTTGCACAGTTTAAGCCGTCTTTAACTCAACATACAGTATTATTAAGCCTTCTTAATTTCCCACTCCATCTCTCTAATGATGTTATGTTGCAGTACTCCTTGACATTGTCCTGTCTTTCTCCAAGCCATATGGCTCATAATTAAAGGAATCTTTAAACAGTGTGGGCCATATGTATAATCAATGTGTTCTGTGTCTGTTTGTATTCTTACTTTCGCATACCTGTGATGATCTCCATCACAAGTCCAAAGTGGTGTAAAACTAGTTTCTGTGTATCTCTCCAAATTGTATTTTTCCAAGAGCAACAACATGAGTGTCAATACACTTTTTAAGTGATAAACAATGATATGACAAATGGTTTACCCTAGCTAATTTGTATCTGTTGGATTAATGCCAAATCTTGATAACTATACATTTTTGGATCCATCCACCACTATGTCCATAGTGAAATCACTTTACAATTTCCTAGTAATTGAATTATGCCAAACACTTCATACAGCGGGGTGTAAGCCTTCTATTTTACAATCCACTGCCTCTACAACAACATTTTTTACCCTAGAAGAACTCTTAAAATAATAGTATTATATCTAGAGCTCATGGTACATTAGTGCGATCAGTAAGTTTTAGTTGTAATAACCATATATTTTTATTTTTAACTTGCACTGGAGGTTTCAGTTAAATAACTTATGCTCATCTCTAAAGTATATGATCTGAATCAATGTTTAGAATCTGTATCCTATCAATAATAGTTTACAGGTGAGTGACAAGATGATTCCAGTAACTGCAGTAAAGGTCTGCTATTAGATTAGGCCCCCCTTTCCTGTAAAAATCTTTGCATGCATAACAGTAGTAGAAAAATGTACTCGTAAGGAAAAAAAGAATAAATACTTACTTATCCCTTGTCTCCCAGGCGGTGCACTCTGGTGGGGGTGGGTCAGCCACGCCTCTTGACCATTGACCTCTGGGGACCTGCCTTCTGATCTTTGACCTCTGGGGAGGTCCCTATTCCAATCCCTGAGCCTTAGCCTTATTCTTCAAGGGGAAACCCTAACCCCCTAAAACCATAACCCTAACCCCCTAACCCTAAGTGCATTTCCACTTGGTGACTTTCCCCACCCTAACACTGAGGAACAATGAGTGTTCCAAATCTTACAAGAAAACACTTCTGGACTCTGGCCCAATGCAAGAATGCCGACTTGGGAGATTTTGGATCATTGTCATTCCCAGCATCTCAATGGAAGGAGTGTGAAGCCACCCTCTGCATAAGCACTGGGGGGGGGGGTTCTTCTAGTCTAAAATATAAAACTGTTTTCCTAACAGGTACATACAGAGGGAGGGGTCCCTGATTCGGAAAATGAGCCTTGCATTTTACTTCTTTCATTCTGTTCCTAAATATCCATGCTGACAAATTCCTCAGTTCATGGGACTCCCAACATCAGATTTTTCTCCAACATCTAACACCGAACAGCTGGATGTCCAAAAAAAGTGCTTCCTGTGCAGTATTTTTTAAAACATAAACAGCATCTCACATCTGCAGGATAACTTTTGGGCTTATACAGTATATGCCTTGAGCTTCATTGCTTCCCTTTAAATTTAAAATTTTTCTGAAAAATAAAAATAAAATACAAATAGTTTTTAGAATAATATTATATGCAAGATAAATAATGGCATATCCTTATATTATATACAGTATACAGTAAGTTGAATTGGCACAACATACTTTTTTGAGAAATCTTATACCATAGCCCCTATGAATGACAAACAGACTCGCTTATGAACATTGGGGCAAAGGTGGAGCTGTTGCCCAGAGGAACGAGATAGATTCACTGCTAGTTTCATTTATTTTTAAAGCCTGATTGGTTGCTATAGATGTCAATGCCACTTTAGCTTCCACTTGATTAAAATATATGTAATAATATCTGCTATTTTAACATCAGACAGATATATGGTCTACACTGCAAAAGAACGTTTTTTAAGCAAAAATTTAAGAATTTCAGAATCTGATAAATAAGGCCAAGGTTTTAGTCTGACATTTACCACACATTGGCTTGCTCTTTCTGTTTTCCCTGGGGTGTTTATAGTTCAGTACATAGATGTCTATACTAAAAAAGAGACCTTTCATTGGTGGTATTTTTGTAGTTGTGTATATTACTCCTAATATTTGCAAGATGAGGCTGTCTTGGAAATTCCTTTCAAACAGATGTTTCATGTCGGTGTAATTGAAGTATTTACAGAACTTTGTGAATTTAGCAGCTGTGCTACTTATAACTTAATGTACAAAGAAATTAAATTTTAGTCTGTGTTACTCTTCTCATCTCTTTCTGAAAGTATATATTGATTCAATTAGAAATTAAGCAAATGAGCAATGGTATTATTCTTGCTTTTTTACAGCATAGGAGAAAACTTTTATGAAATTTTCCAGATAGACTTCAGGATTGGCAGTGCAACAGACCCATCAGGAATTCAAATAATCACCTGGCAAGTGGAATACCCTGGGCAGACTGTTTCAGAACTTGGAGTATCCAAAGTATTCGTCAGTGAAAGAGACATTGTGGCTGTTATACCACTTGCAATGGTAAGTTGTGAAATGTTAACTTTAATTGCATACTTAGTACTATGATATTTTCAGAATGAAATGGAGTACTGTATGCTATGCCATAAAAAATAAGGATATTGGGAATCACAAGGCGGTTTTGTGACCATTAGAGTTGAGCCAATAATGCAAATATGATTCTGTAGTTCACATTGACAAGATTTTGATTTCCGATCTACCATTTCTAATGTTTCTTTAAGCAAACAGATATCCTCACATGAATTTGAGCCCAGCTCAAAAGGCATATAGGCTTGTATCCTCATAGCAAGAAGGCCACAAGCATATAGACCCACTGCTATATTTATATCTGTCCTTAAGTGATTCTTACGCAACCCACTCAAGATAGCTTACCCAATCACCTTAAAGTGTATTAAAACTATAAAACAAAATGTATTGCACTCATCAAGACAGCTGAGTTGTAATAGTGAATCTGGAAACGCAGTAGAGTAAAGCAAAAGCGTAGTCAAGACAAGCCAGATCACACATGTGTAGATCTGAGTTTGAATGCTACCGAATAAGCAGTGAGGAAAGAGCAGGGTCAGAACAAGCCGGGTCGTACACATGTAGATAAGAGTTCAAATGGTACTGAATCAGCGGCGTGGAAAGAGCAGGGTCAAAACAAGCCGGATCATACACAGTATACTCAGAGAAGATAGCGGCTGGGTCAAGCAAGAGCACATAATGGTAGCATTCACAATCACAAGCACTGTTGCTGTGTTGAGACAGGTGTTTTAAAGTGAACAGTAATGAGCTGGCCAATCAACATTGCTTCCCAGACAAGGGCCGTTTCAGGTGAGTTTGGCTCAGTCTTAAAGGGGCAGCCTGAATCCTGGTAATGACAACATTACATAACAGTTTATCATTGGGGTTTGCATACAAAAGTGCAGCAATGGCAAAAAAATAAAATACACTGACCTAGATAGCTGCCAGCACCGATGACAGCTTCAGCTTTCCCCCTCCGGCTCTACCCTGAGAACTGTCAGTCACCTGCTGTCTGCTCTGCCCCTTCAGCACTCACTGCAGCATTGGGCTGTGGAGGGGAGGGAGGGGCTGACTCAAGCTCTCAGGCTTAGCCAGCTTCCAGTCCAGGCTTCTGGGTGGATCCTAACCATATGGTCGGCATCTTTTCAGAGCCTGGATCAGCTGAGTAAGATAAGCTGTCAGCTGTAGGCTGAAAATGGTTCACAGGAGTACAGAACGAACTGCACTCCTGTGATCCATAGGAGAAGTATAGCTAAAAAACGTATTGGCTATACTTCTCCTTTAATGATTAATAGACATGTGCACACTGAAATATTTCGTTTCGGAATTTCGTTTTCGGCCGAAAAATAAATTTATTCAGTTACTCCCGAAATTCGTTTTTATTTATTTCGTTTTTCGTTAGAAATTGCATTCGTCCGAAAATCTGAATTAATTAAGGTCGAATCTGTCATTGAAGGCTTATGGTGTCTGTCGAATGTTCAAAGAAGATTCGACGGAGCAGTGAAACTGTACGACGCTACAATCATACATTTCCGGTCGAATGTTCTGCCCACAAGCTATAGAAGAATTCTAATGTTGTATGACTAGTAATAATTATATTTATTCATTACTATTACTAGTCAACCAACATTAGAATTCTTCTATAGCCTATGGGCGGATGCATTTGACCGGAAATGTACGATTGCAGCGTCGTACAGTTTTGCTGCACCGTCGAATCTTCTAACTTTCGATGCTTTGTCGAATCTTCGTCATTCTAGCTATTTTACTGCTCCTCCTCTTTGGTTACAATCAGCCAATAACATTCATCATCAACTTTATTTTTATTTTACTTCCCCCCACCCAATTCCAGCAGTGATCTTTTCTCTCTATGTCGAATCTTTTCTCTCTATAATAACAAATCTTTTCTCCCCTATGTCGAATCTTTTCTCTCCTATGTCGAATATTTTCTCTCTATAATGTCGAATCTTTTCTCTCCTATGTCGAATCTTTTCTCTCCTATGTCGAATCTTTTCTGTCCTATGTCGAATCTTTTCTCTCCTATGTCGAATCTTTTCTCTCCTATGTCGAATCTTTTCTCTCTATAATGTCGAATCTTTTCTCTCCTATGTAGAATAATCTTGAACTAATAGAGTTAAGGTTAGGCACATTCGACCACAGGTTCGATAGACACAGATTGTTATTGTCAGCGTCACGTCGAATCTCCTATCTATATCGAACTGTTGTAGCAACAAAAACGAAAATAAAGCATTTGTTTATGTCGGATCTTTCGGTTTTCGGATTCTGTGCTTTCATTTTCGTTTGTTAAAACGATAACGAAAATAGCTGAAATTCGGACGAAAATGCATTCGGACGAAAACGAATGCACATGTCTAATGATTAACATAATATAATTAAAGACTTTTACACACTTCCTAGTTCACCACTTTTTTTAAGTAAAAGTTTAACATGACGCACATGGATATGCTTTCATTATTGTTTACATTGAGTGGTGCTTTTATATATATATATATATATATATATATATATATATATATATATATATATAATGCCCTTAAACCCTACTCCCAAATTGATACCCTATACACTGTGCTGCTTTGAGGGGGGGTCCCATTTACTGATTGTAGGCACACTTGCTAAGGCATTCATCTGATGCTAGAAGGCATATGAGCTTGTGTCAAATATTAGCAAGGCTTGTGGCCTTTGTACTGGGGGCTCAGCCTATATACCTGGTGTTTTTGGTATTCGTAATGTAAAAAATAAAAAAAGGAAACAGATATACCAGTAAGTATTCCAATTTTTAAAAAGCGACTTTTTTAAGTATGTATTTCCATCAAAATAGAGTCAGACAGGGGAAAAAAAGAATTTTCTAACCTCCAAGACCAATATGAAAACTTGGAATCATGGTAGTCGTTTGCACTAAATCATTTAACACCATTCTACGATAAAGGGTTATATACCAAAGCATCTGAAATAAAAAGTGTTTTACCATTGCTGCCAGTCTGTCTACAAAATATAGTGTGGAATGATGTGATTACTTGCTATTGTGAATACAAAGAGTTTTAATTACAGTGTCTCTGAATGTTATCACTTTATATTGGGGATTTAAGCGACAACATGGCTTTTTTTTATTTATTTTTTGGGGGGGGGGGGTATTACTACATCACAAATGCTAGCAATGACAATGCTATTTTTCAATCCTAGGAAATACGATAACATTAAAAACATAATTCATTCATTTATTCATTACTTAGGTTTTATTATTTCTTGCCATCCATGCTGAATTTAGGCAGAAGCTGCTTGGTTCTTTCCCAGGGATATGAGACTGCAGCTGGAGATGTAATTGGTTAAGCGCTTAGATCAATAGGACAGCACAAGGGCACAAAGTGTTGTAAACGTCAGCACAAGTACCTTGAATTTTATTTTGTTGGCAATGGTTTGCAAAAGGAATTGCTCTTTTAATGGCCTAATGTGTAATCTTCTACCAAAATTATAGATCAATTTAATGGCTTCATGTTTAGATAAGTGCACAACATGATGTGAGTGAGACGCTAGCAGTAATGAATGAAGAGGTGTACAGTGGTTTTCAATCAATCAGTACTTGCTAAGGGATGTGTTGGGGGCAATGGTAGGTCCAGCCACTAATCTCCAACTCTATATGATTAAACTCACCAAGGTGCACTCAGTAATTTGAATGTTTAAGTTTAACTTTTATAATCCTTACAGTAGTTTCTATTTTTTATAAATATATAAATAAAGGGGTTAAGAAAGTGATATTCAGTCCATTTATTGGGGCTGATTAGTACTTAATCTTCTGATTATCTGTTTGGGGCACAACTTCCTCTTCATTAGTAACTATTATGAGTTTAAAACTAAAGGGCAGAACCAAGAAACTAGATAGTGTAAAGATGACTGCTAGTTATAGCTGTTAGCAGTTTTAAAGTATTTACCGTATATACTCGAGTATAAGCTGAGTTTTTCAGCACATTTTTTTGTGCTGAAAATGCCCCCCTCGGCTTATACTCGAGTCACCTTTTTGCGCCTAATCTCCCGGACTTTGGGGCCTCTGTACCGGCCGGCCGTAGGTCCCCTGGACTCTTCCTCTACAAGTGTGCAAAGTTTGTTGTCCGGGGGACCTACGGCTGGGGAGCACCGATTTTTCAAAGCCGGGCACCCCTTCCATAGGCTCCCATGTTAAACAGTCATTTCTCCGGTGACTTTGGGGACCCGGTACCGGCCGGTCGTAGGTCCCCTGGCACACATGTAGCCCCATTTATCCTCTATAAGTGTGCAAAGTTTTTTGTCTAGGGGACCTACGGCCGGGGAGCTCCGATTTTTCAAAGCCGGTCACCCCTTCCATAGACTCCCATGTTAAACGTCAGTCTAGTCATGGACACAGTGAGGCATGGGCACAGTGAGGCACAGTGAGGCATGCACATGGACACAGTGAGGCAAAGTGAGGCACAGTGAAGCCTCGTTTCACACGACCGAGTTTCTCTGCAAAAACCAGCAAGAAACTTGCTGGCAGAGATTACTTGCTGAGAAATTAGTTTGTGTGTATGGTTTCTCGTCAAGAAAAGCGACAAGAATCTAGACGAGAAAATAGAGAACCTGCTCTCTATTTTCTCGTTGAGATTCTCGTCAGCCTGTTTCTCGACGAGAAAATTGTGTGTGTACACTTACCTGTTCGCCGGGAAGCCCGTGCATGCTCGAAATGACTTTGACGCATGCGCGGTAGCTTCCTAGGCATAGGTAGGGTGAACCAAGATGGCGGCGACGGCATCGAATGTGACGAGCGCATGCTCGTCGTATTCGATGACGTCACCGCGTACGCTCCATTCAAAGAACCGCGGGTTCTTTGAAATGAGCGTGTGTATACTCGGCCGGGACAAGTTTCTTGTCCAAGGATCTCGTCGAAAAAAAAGACGTGTTTTTTACGACGAGATTCTCGGCCGTATGTACGAGGCTTTCGGCATGCAGATGGACACCCTAGGCTTATACTTGAGTCAATACGTTTTCCCAGTTTTTTGTGGTAAAATTAGGTACCTCGGCTTATATTCGGGTCGGCTTATACTTGAGTATATGCGGTAACCTATAACAAACTGTGCTGCCACATGGACCATCAAACACTGCTCCATTGCTAAGGAATGGTTCCCTGAAGTCTGCTGGGAAAGTGACACTTCTGGGAGCATCGATCTCCTGTGACTATAGCAGTGCTTACTGGTTCCTTCTGCTGACCACCATGCCATTACCGTCTCCAGTAGTAATATAAAGGTCAGCAGCAGGAAGATATGAGCTCTACAGAAAATATAGAAGATTGACACTCTCGGAAGTATTGGTTTCTATCAGATTTTGTGGGTCGATTGCTAAGCAATGGAGCAGCATTCTGATATGTTAATGGCAGTGTAGGTAAGTATTCTGTTTCCTCTTTACAGGTATGTGATTTTTTTAAACTTTCATGTATGTGACAGAGTCACTTTAATGTAAATAAAAAAGTCATTTTTAATATTTTTAAATCTGCAGCTTTCGACAATGTTGGTGAACCTCAATGAAGGTCTTTTTACAGGAACTTACTGGGTGACAACACTCGAGGGTTATTTACTAAAGGCAAATCCACTTTGCACTACAAGTGCAAACTACAAGTGCAAACTGCACTTGAAAGTGCATTGAAAGTGCAGTCGCTGTAGATCTGAGGGGGACATGCAAGGAAAATAAAAAACAGCATTTTAGCTTGCACATGATTGGATAATAAAATCAGCAGAGCTTCCCCTCATTTCAGTTCTACCCCTCAGATTTACAGCGACTGCACTTTTCAGTGCAATTTCAAGTGCACTTTGCACTTGTAGTTTGCACTTGTAGTGCAAAGTGGATTTGCCTTTCGTAAATAACCCCTTCTGTCTGTTTCCTGTGCTTTTGCATTGTTACTTCTGTCACACAGACTTCTGGTGGAGACCTTGGCTATTGCAACAAACGTTGGTTGAGTGCATGCATATAGACAGGAAGTGCTGCAAAAAGCATCACTAAAATAAAATGCAATGGTGAAAAAAAATATTGCAATTATTTTGATATATGATACAAAGTGCTTTAGCAAACTAAACTAAACCTCTCTTCTTGTGATCAACAGCAGGCAGTGGGCAGACTCTGGCCAATAGCAGGCTGTGGATTGGCTTTGGATCTCCCCACCACAGGCTGTCAATTACAAGGGGATAGGGATCAGGCTCCTTACCTCCATTACTAAGCCCTGTTGGTGTAGCGAAACATGTCAGGGTGTGTGGCCTGGATGGAGTTAGGCTGTGTGTGGAGGCTGAGATTTTTCTCTATTTGTTCTGCACATCAGACTCCATCCACTCAGCTTCTGCTGCTGTACTGTCTGTGTGACACAGGGGAGGAAGCTTAGCTTTACTGAGGATGGAGTGTTCATCCATATAGTCTCAGTGTGCCTCCACATGCAGTGTGTGCCCAAAAGTCATTTACCTGTTTCCATCAACTACATTGCTCTTACGGAGGAACCTTGAATTTCCACTGATTGAAATTAGGCTGTGAGCTTTAGGAAGTAGAGAGCAGGTTTTATAGTACAAGTGGACTGCTCCATAATTCTTCACTTTCTTCGGCAGTCTGATTCTTGAACCATCATTGCTTAGATTATCTGGATGGATTAAAATACATGTAAACCCCAAAAATAAACTTATTTTATTTACTCCAATTTGGTCTGTTAAACAAACCATTGAATGTTTTTTGCTATATCTATTCAAACAGCTCAAATAAATGCCTGTTGATGGTGACATAAATCTTGAATTTTTTTTACTTTCTGTTCTCTTTGTTTCTTTGCTTCTTCTTCTAAAATCTCATGCAGTGTTATCAGCCCTCTGTGGTCTATAAAACAGCCTTCTCTATGTTACAAAGTTAAAGAGGGAGGGGTGGTTGTTCTGTAGTCCAGATCAAGAGCAGGAAACCTAGGTTGCACCTCCATAAATACAGTATAGCATTTTTGTTCTTGGATTTAGATACACTGAAACTAAACAATATCCTTATTTTTTCAAAAATATTTCATACACATCCACTATTTAATGGCCCTGTAATCTATATTTCGTGCAATTGTTACTTACTGCATTTTCCTGCCTCCTTGTAACATCCTCTGTGAGCTCTTGAACCTCCCGTGTCCCCTCACATCCGCTTGTTTGGAACAAGCAGTGTGCATTAGTTGCAGTATTGTGTACTGCTAAATCCACAGTACGCATCCCATAGTCCCTAGTGCACAGACCCTAGTCCATCTTTGGAGTGAGCAAGAGAGGGTGACTACATTTCTACATAAAATGGGACCATGGAGAATGAACATAGCCTCTCTCTAACAGGAAGCTAGATCACAGCAGCAGCAGGAAAAAAGGAGACGCGGAGAAGGCTTGGAGCAACAGAAGATGCTTTTTGAGTTAAAAATATAGTACTGTGCAAAGTTTTTAGGCAGGTGTGAAAAAATTTTTTAAATTTAGAATGCTTTCAGAAATTGAAGTGTCAACAAAATGAAAATAAATAAACAGAAGAGAAGTTCAAATGAAGCCAATATTTGATGTGACCATCCTTTGCCTTCAAAACAGCAATTCTGTAATTCTTATGTACACTTGCACACGGTTTTTGAAGGAACTCTGCATGTAGGTTGTTTCAAACATCTTTTAGAACTAATCACATGTTTTCTGTGGATGTAAGCTGCCTCAATTCCATCTGTCTTTTCATGTAATCCCTGACAGACTTGATAGTGTTGAGATCAGGGCTCTGTTAGGGCCAAACCATCACCTCCAGGACCCCTTGTTCTTCTGGGGTCATTGTCCTGCTGCAGAATAAAAGTGGGGCCAATCACACACCTCCATGTTTTTATGGCATGATGGATAAGCATCTGCCTGTATTTCTCAGCATTGAAGACACCATGGATCCTGACCAAATCTCTAACTCCAGTTGCAGAAATGCAGCCCCAAACGTGCAAGGAACGTCCACCATGCTTTACTGTTGCTTGCAGACACGCATTATCCTAACACTCTCCAGCCTTTTGCCAAACAAACTGCTTCCAGCTACAGAAAAAAATATTTTAAATTTGTACTCATTAGTCCAAAGCACCTGCTGCCATTTTTCTGCACCCCAGTTCCTATGTTTTCATACATAGTTGAGCCGCGTAGCCTTGTTTTCACATTGGAGGTATGGCTTTTTTGGCCACAATTCTTCCATGAAGACCACTTCTGTCTAAACCTATCCGGACGGTAGGGTGTACCTGGGTCCCACTCATTTCCACTAGTTTCTGACAGTTCTGTGCCAATAGCACTGCTGGACATCTTCTGAAGTCGAAGCGAAGTAAGCATGATGTGTTTTTCATCTTCTGCATTAAGTTTCATGGCTGACCACTGCCTCGACCGTCCTCAAGTTGCCCGATCAATGGTGTTCTCAATGCTGAGAAATACAGCCAGATACTTATCCATCATGCCAGACCATCGGGGAGGCGTGTGATTGGCCCCACATTTATCCTGCAGCAGGACAACAACCCCAAACATGCAGCCAATGTCATTAAGAACTATCTTCAGTGTAAAGATAAACAAGAAGTCCTGGAAGTGATGGTTTATCCCCCACAGAGCCTTAATCTCAACATTGAGTCTGTCTGAGATAACATGAAAAGACAGAAGGATTTGAGGCAGCCTACATCTACAGAAGATATGTGGTTAGTTTTAATGTTTGGAATTTTTATTTTTTTAAACCAATAGTTTGGCGTCATTTTAAGTTTTATCTGGGACTTAATGGTGCAGCAGCATTTTTGCCTCATTTGCCAAAATGTGTTGTCCTGGGAACACAAAGAGTTAGAACTGATAAATTGTTCATTTTAAAAGTCTTTGTTAACTTATCTTTCTATATGCTGCCAACTCTATTTATTTAAAAATTCGCCCTAAAGTTCTATCAAAAGATATATAAAGTTATATTCCAATCACAATTGAAAATTAGGCTTTGAATTCCTACAGAAACCCTAGCCTAAGTGCTGATGATTTTTGTTTTTCACTCATTTATTGCCTTTTCTTGTGAACCAATTTTACTTGTTAGTAATGCATAAAAGTAATGCATAAAAGTTATTACCAAAAACAAACTCTGTCAGGTCATTGTTATCTCTCACATACAGAATATTTAGCCTGCTGTAATAAATCATTTACACTAGTTCCTCACAGGCACCAATCAAATTCAAACTTGCCTTGGAAGTTTGGATATAAATTTATGATACCTCCAAGCAGAGAGGAATAGTTGTGGATTGAACTCTTCGGGAAGCAAATTTACACAACCCATGTATGAGGATTCCTTGAAATCTGGAATACGTAGAAAGGTTAATTTTTAAGACCATAACACAACAACAGTGTTTGTTGGATAGTATTAGCAATTTACTGAGTTTACTTGTTTTCTGAAATTGTTCTTTAAAATTGTGCTTTATATACCAACGCTGACATGTCTGCAAATATCTACCTTTAGTATATATTACATATGCCAAATGAAATGAATATTAAGAAACAAGTATGTCTTAAAATACCAATGTTTATCCTGGCCATCAAAGCTATTTTTATGAGAGCCCCAAGGTAATCTTTGCAAATCATTGCCTATTACCTGCCTGTGGAGAAGTTCTCTGTTTTCCTCATGCATCCTATTTCTAGTTTCACTATTTGGTTTTCATTTTCTTAAGAGGTTAAAATCCTAAAGCAAAATTCTGATCTATTTTATCAAAAATGCATAGATTCGCATAAATATGTCCTAGTGAAGTGCACAGAAGCCTGAATTTAATTTTCATTATTGAAATCATGAGGTCTGCTCCAGCTACAGGACTGAGTGCATACTTTGCTATATAGAATAGTTGCTGTACAGCTATGGGTTTCTTATATGGAAGTGAAAGGCAATCCATATAGCTTAGTTTGACCCAACTGATTTCACCTTAATGTACTCAAAGTTAAATAAGTTAGGACGTGAAGCTTTCTACCCGGGTGACAAACTCTGCAAAGACTCATCACATACCACAATTTACTACATACTCATAGACTCAACCATGACTTAACACACAGCATACACATACTGGACACTAATGCAATAAAATGTTACTGTTTAATAGTCCTAACGGAATTCAAGTAACACAGTAGTCAGACAGGCTAAGAGATACCTCACCTTATTGATAAGTGAATATTTCCCAACCTCAGAGCTTGAGAAAGAGGGATACTTTGGTGCAAAGATATGTTGCATGCTGGTGTTGGGTGGGCAGGGCTTTTTTTCTGATGGAACGTCCCAGTACATCATTTTTGGCACCTCTGCCAAACACTGTTAGAAAGCAAAGTAGTTTCCATATGGCTTAGCAGGGTGGCTGCGAAGTGAGCTGGCCACATTAACCGATACAAGTAATGTAGTTCTGGCTGAGAGTGGAAGGTGGAGTGATATCATCTGCACTCCACCTCCCCCTGCAGACCGGATGCTCCGCTTGGTGGCAGCCACAGCGGAAGATGTACAGTGCGGGTAGCCTGTCCTGGCTGCTCAGTGCTCACTGTGCAGTGGAGAAGACAGTGGAGTAGAGATAAGTTGTTATAGATTGCTTTTTTAGTAAATTGACAATGTTGCTAGATGGGGTTGTGTTTGTTAATGCTGCTTGAATATGGGCCTGTGGCTGTCTCTTTGCTGGATTGGGCAGTTTATTTGCTGGCAGGGGCTATCTCTTTGCTGGAATGGGCTGTCTCTTTGCTGGATAGGCTTGTCTCTTTTTGGATTGGGCTGTCTCTTTGCTGGACTGGGCTGTCTCTTTGCCAGATGGGACTGCCCCTTTGCTGCATCTGGATGTCTCTTTGCTAGATGGGGCTGGTTCTATGCGGTTTTGGTTTGTCTCTTTACTGGATTGGGCTGTCTCTTTGCTATATGGGGCTGTCTCTTTGCTGGATGGGGCTGTCTCTTTGCTGGATGGGGCTGTCTCTTTGCTGGAGTGGGATGTATCTTTGCTGGAGTGGGATGTCTCTTCGCTGCATTGGGAAATCTCTTAACTGGATTGGGATGTCCCTTTGCTGGAGTGGGGCTGTCTCTTTGCTGGAATGGGATGTCTATTCACTGGATGAGGATGTCCCTTTGCTGGAGTGTTGTCAGAACATCTTTTTTCCACTTGAGAAACATTGCTCGGCTGCATCCTATGCTACCATACACTGTAGCTGAAAAGCAAATCCATACTTTTGTGTTCTCCCGACTTGACTACTGCAATGCTCTACTCGCTGGTGTACCTAAATTCTTTATAAATCAACTTTAATATGTTCAAAATTCTGCAGCCGGAATCCTGACTAGGTCTGGTACAAGTGATCATATTACCCCAATCCTGGAGTCCTTGCACTGGCTACCCGTCAGGTTTCGCATAGACTTTAACCACTTCAGCCTCTGAAGATTTTACCCCCTTCCTGACAGAGCATTTTTTGCGATACAGCACTGCGTCAGTTTAACTGATAATTGCGCGGTCAAGCAATGCGTACAATTAAACTAAATTTGCGTCCTTCTTTCCCGACAAATAGAGCTTTCTTTTGGTGGTATTTAATCACCTCTGTGGGTTTTTTTTTGCGCTATAAACGAAAACCAGTGGGACCAGTGACATTTATACAGCTATGCACTGATTACTTTGTAAATATCACTGGCAGGGAAGGGGTTAACACTAGGGGCGATGAAGGGGTTAAATGTGTGTTCCCTCAGTGTGTTCTAACTGTGGGGGATAGGACTGACTAGGGGAGGAGACATATCCTTGTTCCTACTCAGTAGGAACAAACAACATGTCTCCTCTGCCCTGACAGAACAGGGATTTGTGTGTTTGCACACACAAACCCCTGTGCTGGCTCTCATGCACGCAAAACGCGCATCGCTGGTGACGATCGCGACCATGTGCATCGGGTCCCTCTCTGTGCAGCGGGCACGTGCGTGTGCCTCCGGCGGAACGCGCGTGCCCTTTGACAGCTCTTGAAGGGAAACCCGTACGGGGTTTCAGGCAGGGGTGCTATTATGCCCCCATAAAAAGACGTGAGCCAGTCAGGGAACCAGTTAAGATCCTCTTGCTCACCTACAGGGCTCTTCATGCCTTGGCACCCCATTATCTCTCTGAACTTTTTTCAACTTACTCCCCCCCTCGTACCCTCCGCTCCTTAAATTCTGGTTTACTGTGTGTCCCCCCCCCCCCCACTCACCTACACTCAATGGGGGACAGTCTTACCCTGCTATGCTCCAAAACTCTGGAATTCACTTCCTAAGAACGTCAGAGAGTCATCTTCTCTAAACTCATTCAAATCAAATCTAAAAACGTTTTTCTTTAGACAAGCTTTCACTTAATTGTAGGAAACACATACACAATATTGGTATAATGTTCAGCGCTAAACCATCTTATGAAAAACATTAAAGTTAAAAATTTAAATGAAAAGGCATGCATCTGCATGCTGATACATGATGGTGCAACCATGTGAATGATGAGTGGATTGAAAGTTCTGGGGGATGAACTCCTAAAAATGAGTCTCTAAAAAAGTATTTAAATGGAGGCTGTAAAGGGAGCGAGGGTGCTTCAGGCGTGGGCTGGGGAACCCGATCACTGTGATCAAAAGAAAAGCAAAAAGAGGAGAGAGAAGCGCCAAGCCAATCCTTTAAACAGCTTAGGAATTTATTCAGTATATAAGTATAAATCAACACTAAAAACGTACGTGAAAAATGTTGGAGCACTTTCAGAGTGCTAGAGCGGGTGTGAACTTCCACATGTAGTGTCACAGGAGCACAGGAGGGCCGCCGGAAAGTCTCTATTGAGGGATCCACAAGTGCCGTGTGTTAGCCGCAGCTGGAGCCTCAGCTAATGAAGAAGGCAAGGCCATGCCTTCGAAATGCGTTCTGATTGGCCAGACAGCTTGTGGGCGGCTCCCCAGTTTGCAGCCCTGGACCACTACCACCCAGAGACACACAGCCGACGTCTCCATGAGGCTTATTGAGGCTCCAGCTGCGGCTAACACACAGCGCTCGTGGATCCCTCAATAGAGACTTTCCAGCGGCCCTCCTGTGCTCCTGTGACACTGCATGTGGAAGTTCCCACCCGCTCTAGCACTCTGCAAGTGCTCCAACATGTTTCACGCAAGTTTTTTTTTTTTTTTAAAGGTTTGTTTTTTTTTTTCTTTCAAAATATTTTATTTTTCAATAATCATAAAATAAATCATAAAATAAAACAAATAATATACAGTATAACATACGAATAATTCATACAGGAGAATAATAATATAGACAGCACAAATAATATTCCATATTCAAAAAATTAAATAAAAATAAATAAAAGAGCAAATACGTATCTCTACTTTCAATAGAAGATTTATCAGATAAAGGCCAGAAAGCCTAAAAAATGTTATATAGATTTACTTTAGCTAAACCAGAATAAAAAGAAAAAATGAATTAATCGAGATCCACGCCCCTCCATGGCACCCCTATAGGGATCATGCTGTGCCAGAAGAGGGGATCCCACGTGTATTTGAATGGGCTCTTAAGAAAGCCCTCTAACCCTTACAAATCAAGAGATAAAACCAATGAAATAGGATGAAGGGTCATCCACACTATAACCTATCAATCAAAAAATGTTGTAAAGACCCTAGGAATATCATAAGAATATGTTTCTTATAAGGATCTCCAAGATTCATATCAGAAAAAATAAAGATAAAAATAAAAATAGAAGATAAAAGCACAATAAAAGATGTAAGGAGGGGGGGGGGAGGAGAGGGGTGTACACGCCTGACTTAACGATCCCAAGCTGGAAAACAATGGAACAATTCAATGAAGAGATAATCCAATATAATTCGCCCTAGGTTCCTATATCTCTTCAAATTTTGAAACTGTGTTATTTAATATACTAGCTAGTTTTTCTTGAGTCATAATCCAAGAAATCTTTTGTTTGACATCAAAAAGGAAGGGTTTTTGTTTTTTCCAAGCTTTTGCTATGGTGATCTTGGCTCCGGTGAGAATGAAGTGAATCAGTAATTGAGTAGGTTTAGATATACGAGGAAGATGTGCATTCAGGAGATCAACAAATGGGGATCTGGGAATCTGGTTTCCAGTGACTTTAAAGATTAAATTAAAAACTTTATTCCAAAAGGGGCGAATCCTGGGACACTCCCACCATATATGGGCCATTGATCCTATAAGTTGGCAACCTCTGAAGCATGAAGGATCAGCTGAAGGGTAAATAGTAGCTAATTTAGAGGGGGTAAGATACCACCTTGTTAAAACTTTTACATTGGCTTCCACCAGATATACATTCAGAACGCCTTTAAAGGACTTCGAACAAGCAGTATGCCAGACTTTCAGGTTCAAAGTACAATGGAAGTTCTTTTCCCAAGCTGTCATGTAGGGGGACTTCTCATTAGAATGAGTGAGGGACGGATACACTAGAGAAATACCTCCCCCTGGTTCCATAGCTCTATCGCACCATGTTTCATAATTAGTATATTGGATCGAGGAAGGGATATCCTTCCATGTACTAGTCAGGAATTGTGAAATTTGGCGATAATGTACTTTTTCAGAGTCTGGGAGTTTTAATATTTTTATACAATGATCTAGGGATATAAGACACCCAGATTTAATGAAGTTTCCTATACGGTATAGTCCCCTATTAGTCCACCATCTGAAATCATCAACATTCAGACCAGGGGGAAAATCTGGATTATTAAATACAGGTGTGAGAGGCCGTCCAGCAGATGTAAGGGTCGGAAGATTTCTAAATTTGTCCCAAAGCGCTATAGATTGCGACAAGGTAGGAGACATTATAGGAGGATGAAACTTGGTAGGGCGCCATAGGAGATAATCCAAGGAAAAGCAGGGTACTGCTTGATTTTCTATTAAGACCCAATCAGGCTTTTCAGTCTTAGAGTATATTGAGGAGAGTTGTGCTAATCTTGCTGAAACAAAGTATTTGTATAAGTCTGGGAGACCTAGTCCCCCTCTATTTCTATGAAGAAAAAGAGTGCTCTGTGATACACGGTAACCAGAGGAACCCCAAATAAATTTGAGAATCTTGCTCTGAAATGACTTCAAATGATTTTTTTTATTAGGGATGGGCAATGATCTAAAATAATAAAGAATCCTCGGGAATAAAGTCATTTTGACAGAATTGATTTTGCCAAGCCAGGACATATCATATTTGGACCAGGCTTTGAGATCAATTTCCAATTTCTTAAATAGGGGCGGATAGTTACAGTCATATAGATTTTCCGTTCGTGCAATTAGAGTTATACCTAGGTATTTGATAGAATCTTTCCATTCAAATTTGAATGATTGCTGTAATGAGGAAACAACGGAACAGGGGAGCAAGATGTTTAGGGCCTGTGATTTCGTATAGTTTACTGTTAGACCTGAAAATTTTAGAAAAGTCATTAAGTACTTTGCAAATGTTTGGTAAAGAAATTAAAGGGGAAGTAACAAACAAAAGAATGTCATCCGCAAATAGCCCACATTTATGTGCTTGATTTCCGCATACCACCCCCTTAACGCTAGGGTTTTGACTAATTGCTATTGCCAGGGTTTCTATCACAATGGCAAAGATGAGCGGAGAAAGCGGGCAACCTTGCCTAGTGCCTTTTTCTATGTTAATCGGTTTTGAATAATGACCTTGGAGAAGAAGCAATGCTGTGGGATGAGAGTATAGGAAGTGAAGAAGACCCCTAAAGCGCATTCCAAAACCCCAACGTTCCATAAGGGTAAAAATATAAGTCCATGAAACCGAATCAAAAGCCTTATGAAGGTCTAATGATAAAAGGAATCCCTGTTGCCTCGTGCCCCCCTCCCAACTAGTCTGAAGTATAGAGATTAAATATATTGCTCTCCTTATCTGGTCAGGCCCTTGTCTACCAGGGATGAAGCCAACTTGATCTTTATGTATATACACATTAATAAAAGAGGCTAGACGATTGGCTAGTATCTTCGTCATTATTTTTATATCATTGTTTATCAAAGAGATTGGACGGTAGTTATTAATTTATTCAGGATTTTTATCAGGCTTAGGTAAAATTGTGATATATGCAGTATTTAATTGGACATCTAAAGGAACACTCACTGTTTTAGCATTGAAAAATTTAGTTAAATGTGGAGCTAATGTTTCCGCAAAGGCCTTATAATAGGGAATAGAGAACCCGTCAGGACCCGGAGCCGAACCCGCTTTGAGACCTTTAATGACTTCAAGAACCTCCTCCTCAGTAAAGGCAGATTCAAGTAAATCCCTATGTGAAGAGAGAAGGGTAGGAATGGGAAGATCATCAAGGAATTTAGTAACTGAGTCTGTATCAATTTGGGAGGAAGATTTATAGAGGTCGGAAAAAACTCATGAAAGGCCTCCAGAACTTTGACAGGGTTAGCTGTGGGAGGCTGACCAGAAATTCTGATTTTAGGAGTAGTATTGATTCGAACCCGGGGGGAAAGCTTAGCAGCTAATAAGGGTCCTATTTTGTTAGCATGAACATAGAATTTGTTACTCGTCCAGCGAATAGCTTTATCAGCTTGAGTAGTGAGGAGTAAGTTTAGATCAAGTCTAGCTTTATCAATGAGGGCAATAGGAACTTTGGATGGGTCCTTTTTGTGTTTGGCTCTGAGAGAGGCATATTCTTTTTCTAAGCGGTCTATTTTATCTTTACGTTCCCTTTTGAGTTGCGTTGCTAGCTGAATTATTTTACCCCGTATGAAAGCCTTATGAGCCGCCCAAAGCGTTTCAACCGAGACTTCTCCAGTATCATTGAGAAGAAAATAATCTTGAAGAGCTTTATTAATCGTCTCAACTCTTAATGGATCAGAAAGAATGGATTTGTTGAGTTTCCAATTGCCCATCTTTCAGCTCAAAGCATTAGAGTGAAGAGCTATAAGTACAATTGAGTGATCTGAAAGGACAGTATCTTTAATACGAGCATTGAGAATAAATAAGAGAAGAGATGTGGATGTTAAAATATGATCAAATCTAGCATATGTATTATGCGGATGAGAGAAGTGAGTGAAATCTCTTTTTGAAGGATTCAGCTCCCTCCACATGTCAGCCAGGTTATGGGTCGAAAGTAATTTTGCAAATTTGTGGCTTTCTCTAGTAGGTCTAGTTAGTTGAGTACCTTGGGGTTTATATTTGTCCAAAGCCTGGTCCAAAGCAACATTGGAATCGCCTCCAAGAAGGATCGTGCCTTCTAGTAAGGGATTGAGGGAATCCATCATGACTTTAAAAAAAGAAGCTTGACCCTTGTTAGGGGCATAGTAGGAAACTAAAGAATAAAGGTGTCCTTTAATTGTACCTTTTAGTAGAATAAATCATCCCTCAGGATCTAAGTATTCAGCAATCTTTTCAAATTTACAAAATTTTGAAAAAAGAATGGCTACCCCCTTTGTCTTATTCTCGGCATTGGCTAGGTGAAATTGTGAATAATGTGAATGTAGGAAAGTAGGAGTATACCGTATAGGAAAGTGTGTCTCTTGGAGTAGGAGAATATCAATTTTAAGAGTTTTATAATAGTCTAAAATTTTTCTCCTTTTGGTTGGAGAGTTTAGGCCCTGTACATTGTGCGAGGCAATTAGTAGGTTGGAATGTGTGGTATTAGCCATGGAAGTCAAGGTGGAAGCATCTATTACAGTCATACCCACTCACCCAGAAGAGATAGCTGGTAGAAGTTGAGCTCAGAATTTCTCTCAGCAGATACCCATATGTGAATGTGCTCACTGTAAATCTGGTGGATGTGATCCTGTAAAATACAGATAAGTCAGGCATGTACACAGAGGGGAAGAAAAGAAGGATGAAGGAGAAGAAAAAAAAATTGAAAAAGTAGAACCAATAAAAAAAGAAAAAAAAAGAAAAGTCTCCTAGCATCAAATATCAGGATCCGGGGGGGGGGAGACAACCCCCCAGAGCCCTTCAACAAAAATGTCTCACCCAAAGGTACAGACAACCTATCCTCCAAAGACTACTGGTCTTCAAGAGATAGGTGGAGGCGCATGTAAACCATCCCCCCACAGGATGCCCCCAAAAGAAAAAAAATTGCATTCAAGTTGTAACATGGTTATATAACATTTTGAACTGAACATATCAGGATGTCCACAAGTGACCTATATAGGATTAGCGAATCACTACCCCTCAAAAAAAAAAAATTATACACATATATATATACATACATACACATGCATACATATACATACACATACATATACATATATACATATACATACACATATATATACACACACATACATATGCATACACACACATACACATACATACATACACACATATATACATATACATACATATAAAACATACACATACACACATACATCTATTTGAAGAGAGATATAAGAGTGTCAAGTCCATATATAAGTCTATATATGAAAGTTTAGAATTTATCCATATATATATATATATATATATATATATATATATATATATATATATACATAAAAAAATAAGATAGGACAGGTTGTTGTTGTAAATTTAAGTCACTAGGGGCACAAAAAATGCGGAAGGGGGAGAACAATCGACAGACTTCCCCAAAGGGAAAAAGTTGGACCCTCGGTCCAAACGAGAATAAAGGGAAGAAAAAAAAAACCAGACAATACAATCAAATAAAGTAGGGCCAGCATCCTTCATTTTTTTAGCTCTTCCTTTGTTCCATTGGAGAGAATTTGGACTCGTCGGCGTTGGTCTTTTAGATGATCCAGAACTGGGCGGAGAAGTATCCATTTCTGCCTCATGTGAGATTAATTTCAGTTGTAAGAACAACTTTTCACCTTCTTGAAAGTTAGAGAAAGAATAGGATTTCCCGTTGATAGTAAGTCTAACAGCGAATGGAAAGGCCCATCTGTATCTGATATCCCTTTTAGTGAGGACTAACAATAAAGGTTTCAATGACCTCCTGCGCTGTATAGTGGACGGAGAAAGATCAGGAAACAATTGAATTGAATGACCCTGGTATGTCACTTGTGGAGAAGATCTAGCTTGCTTCATAATATCTTCCTTCACTGCATAGAAATGAGGCTTGACAATAATGTCCCTCAGATTGCCATCCTTCCTAGGTGGTCCCAGGGCTCTGTGTGCCCTATCCAGTTCCAGTCGGTCAAGTGGGGTATTAGGAAGCATATTTCTAAATAAGTCCTGGACCGCTTTGGGTACATCAATTACAGATTCAGGAAGTCCCCTAATTCTGACATTGTATCTGCGGGACCTATTTTCGAGTTCATCGATTTTTGACAATGCAATATCCAGTTGTTCCTGAACAGTGTTGATATGTTCCATATTTTGATTAGTAGCTGCAGCAGTTTCATCGATTTTATTTTCAATAAAGTCAATTCTAGAGCCCAAGCTTTGAAAATCTGCTTTCAGATCCCTTGTGATTTTATTAGCAGTTTGTGCCAGACCTTTGTCAAGTAAGTCAGAGAATTTCTGAAATAAGTCCGCCATTTGATAAGCCTCTATTCCCTGACAGGCGTCTGAGGTAAAAGAAATGGCCTGAATAGCAGTGTCATGCCCCAATGCAGTATGGCTATATTCTGAGGCAGAGAGGTTAGTTATGGTTCCAGATGTAGTTGGAGTGGTGATAATTACCTGAGTAAGTACCTCGTGAGTTCCTGAGGAGAACTTAGCAGTGGAAGAGCGGGTATTCTGTAGTTTTTGAGTCAGAAATGGCGGATCAGGGATCAAATGCTGTGATGCGGCGGCCATCTTGGATTTTACATCCGTCATTAGTAAGCCAAATAACGGCCTGAAAACCTCTAAAAAATAGGATTAGGTAAGCTGGGGATGTTCTCTGGTATTCAGGTAGTCAGCTGTGTCGAAATGAGGGCAGAACCGCCACCGTGTTTGCCGCTATTGGCACCGCTGTGGAGGGATGGAGCGGAGCTCTCAGCTCAAGCGGCCATCTTAGGAGCCTCACGCATGCGCACTCCTTCACGCAAGTTTTTAGTGTTGTTTTATACTTATATACTGAATAAATTCCTAAGCTGTTTAAAGGATTGGCTTGGCGCTTCTCTCTCCTCCTTTTGCTTTCATTTAATTGTCCCTTTTTCCCTTATGTTATCCTGTGTATTTCTTGTGTTTTCCTTGTAAAGCACTTTGAGAAGCCACCTTCAAAGGCCCTATATAAAATAACGTTTTTTATTGTTATTATTACATGGAGATTTCTCTTTACTGGATATGGGGGATGTCTCTTTGAGGATTTTGGGGATGCCTCTTTGCTAGATTGGGCTGTCTCTTTGCTGGATATGGGGGATGCCTCTTTGCTAGATTGGGATGTCTCTTTACTGGTTTGGGCTGTCTCTTTGCTGGAATTGGGGGATGTCTCTTTGCTGGATTGGGCTGTCTCTTTGCTGGATATGGGAGATATCTCTGCTGTGAGAAGCAAGGAGAGAAGCAGAAAAGATACATATAACAAGAATATGAAATCATCTGAAACTGCCTCTGAGTAGGGATGAGCTTTGAGTTCGAGTCGAACTCATGTTCGACTCGAACATTGCCTGTTCGCCTGTTCGCCGAACAACGAACAATTTGGGGTGTTCGCGGCAAATTCGAAAAGTCTATGGGAGAAATCTAAAGTGCTAATAATAAAGGCTTATATGCAAGTTATTGTCCTAAAAAGTGTTTGGGGACCCCGGGTCCTGCCCCAGGGGACATGTATCAATGCAAAAAAAAGTTTTAAAAACAGCCGTTTTTTTAGGAGCAGTGATTTTAATAATGCTTAAAGTGAAACAATAAAAGTGAAATATTCCTTTAAATTTCGTACCTGGGGGGTGTGTATGATATGCATGTAAAGTGGCGCATGTTTCCCGTGCTTAGCACTGTCCCTGCACAAAGTGTCATTTTTGAAGGAAAATAAGTAATTTAAAACTCACTCGCGGCTATAATGAATTGTCGGCTTTTATCAATACATAGAAAAGTCATTGATAAAAAAAAAAAAGCGTGGGGGTTCCCCCAAATTCAATTACCAGGCCCTTTAGGTCTGGAATGGATATTAAGGGGAACCCCGCCACAAATAAAAAAAAAATGGCGTGGGGTTCCCCCTAAATATCTATACCAGGCCCTTGAGATCTGGCATGGATTTTAAGGGGAACTCCACCCCAAATTTAAAAAAAATGGCGTGGAGTCCCCCCAAAAATCCATACCAGACCCTTATCCGAGCACGCAACCTGGCCGGCCGCAGGGGAAGAGGGGGGACGAGAGAGTGGCCCCCCCTCCCTCCTGAACCGTACCAGGCCACATGCACTCAACATGGGGAGGATGTCCCCATGTTGATGGGGACAAGGGCCTCATCCCCACAACCCTTGCCCGGTGGTTGTGGGGGTCTGCGGGCGGGGGGCTTATCGGAATCTGGAAGACCCCTTTAACAAAGGGGACCCCCAGATCCCGCCCCCCCCTATGTGAATTGGTAAGGGGTACATTGTACCCCTACCATTTCAGGAAGAAAGTGTCAAAAAATGTAAATAAAAACACACACACCTTGGAAAAGTCCTTTATTAAAAAAAAAAAAAAATTATAAAAAAAAAAAAACATTCCAGCGATGAAATCCAGTGTCCCGCGGCGATCCTGATGTCCAGCGCTGTCCGTCATTGGTTGTGCCTGTGCGGACCTGATGGGGAACTTCCTCCGCTGTGTTTTAAATGTATAGACCCGCCCCTTCTAAAGTTCCCCATCAGGTCCGCTCAGCGGACCAGATGCGGAACGAGAGAAGGGGCGGGTCTATTCATGTTTTACACAGCGAACAAAGTTCCCCATCAGGTCCGCCCCCTCTGTATGTCGGACCCTGCCTACGTCATTGGCCTGAGCGGGAAACTTCCTTCACTGTGTAAATTTAAATTACACAGTGAAGGAAGTTCCCCGCTCAGGCCAATGATGTAGGCGGGGTCGGACATACCAAGGGGGCGGACCTGATGGGGAACTTCGTTCGCTGTGTAATACATGTATAGACCCGCCCCTTCTCATGTTCCGCATCTGGTCCGCTGAGCGGACCTGATGGGGAACTTTAGAAGGGGCGGGTCTATACATTTAAAACACAGCGGAGGAAGTTCCCCATCAGGTCCGCACAGGCACAACCAATGAGGGACAGCGCTGGACATCGGGATCGCCGCGGGACACTGGATTTCATCGCTGGAATGTTTTTTTTTTTTTAATAAAGGACTTTTTCAAGGTGTTTGTGTGTTTTTATTTTCATTTTTTGACATTTTCTTCATGAAATGGTAGGGGTACAATGTACCCCTTACCAATTCACATGGGGGGGCGGGATCTGGGGGTCCCCTTTGTTAAAGGGGTCTTCCAGATTCCGATAAGCCCCCCGCCCGCAGACCCCCACAACCACCGGGCAAGGGTTGTGGGGATGAGGCCCTTGTCCCCATCAACATGGGGACATCCTCCCCATGTTGAGGGCATGTGGCCTGGTATGGTTCAGGAGGGAGGGGGGCCGCTCTCTCGTCCCCCCCTCTTCCCCTGCGGCCGGCCAGGTTGCGTGCTCGGATATGGGTCTGGTATGGATTTTTGGGGGGACTCCACGCCATTTTTTTTTTATTTGGGGTGGAGTTCCCCTTAAAATCCATGCCAGATCTCAAGGGCCTGGTATGGATATTTAGGGGGAACCCCACGCCATTTAAAAATTTGCGGCGGGGTTCCCCTTAATATCCATTCCAGACCTAAAGGGCCTGGTAATTGAATTTGGGGGAACCCCCATGTTTTTTTTTTTTTTTTTATCAATGACTTTTCTATGTATTGATAAAAGCCAACAATTCATTAATAGCCACGAGTTTTAAATGACTTTTTTTCCTTCAAAAATGACACTTTGTGCAGGGACAGTTCTAAGCACGGTAAACATTCGCAACTTTACATGCATATCATACACACCCCCCAGGTACGAAATTTAAAGGAATATTTCACTCTTATTTTTTCATTTTAAGCATTATTATAATCACCGCTCCCGTAAAAACGTCTATTTTTTAAACCTTTTTTTGCATTGATACATGTCCCCTGGGGCAGGACCCGGGTCCCCAAACACTTTTTAGGACAATAAATTGCATATTAGCCTTTATAAATAGCACTTTAGATTTCGAACGTTCGAGTCCATTGTATTTAATAGGGTTCTAAAGTTCACGCGAACATTCTGTCTGTTCGCAGGTTCTGGTGCAAACCGAACAGGGGGGTGTTCGGCTCATCCCTGCCTCTGAGCTTACTTTGGTAAGCGCTGG
The DNA here is from genome assembly GCA_029206835.1 of Rana muscosa. Taxonomy (NCBI): domain Eukaryota; kingdom Metazoa; phylum Chordata; class Amphibia; order Anura; family Ranidae; genus Rana; species Rana muscosa. The sequence goes on from CM055116.1 coordinate 934,403,851, forward strand.
ATATATCTAATGTTTTGTACATTTTACTGCATTGCTTTTTATTTAAAAATTCCACACAAATTACCTGTATACCCCCCCCCTCCAATTTTACTTGGTTCCATGTTCTCTAAAGGGATGGTGCTGTGAGTTGTGTAGGTATGAAGACAAGGGGTGGTTCTACATTTGTTTCATAGATACACTATGCATCATCCTATTTTAAAGAAGAACTGCAGGTATCAGTGTCAAGAAGAATGCTCTGTATGGGTGTAAGTGGTAAGAGGGAAGCCACATCTAGGTGTCAATGGCAGAGAGAATGCCCCAGCACAATGTCATTGGCAGCAGGAAATCCCTGGAGTGGTGTCAATGGTGGCAAAATGCCACGGAAATGGAATAAAAACACAGTCTGTTGTCTCTATTTGCAATAAATAGCCTTTACCCACCATCCCTATAGAGAGTGTAGAGATGTTAATAACATTGCTGTGCACATTGTTTTAAAAATTCTGATCACACATACTGAAGGAATATATGTAATTGATTATAGTGTGGATAAATGTGTCCTTAGCCTTGCATTTCCAATTACGTCATGTCATATCTAGGCTTTGAAAAATTAAGGATGTCTTATGGAAATAAAGTTGCAATAAATGCACCTCAGACTTGATGGAATCTTTGAAACAAATGCAATTTCCTATTTTCTAATTTGTATCAGATATGTGGAAGTTTATATATAAAAAAAAAATGTTATAAAACAATATGTGACCCTGTTTTTTTTTGGTATGGTACAATTAAACCTTGAACATTTTCTGTCATATCTCCTCTTTACCTCCACTGAATGGTGACATACAAAATTTAGATCAAAATTGATTTCATCACATCCTTCTTTTATCTATCTACAGCAAGGTTTCTCAACTAGAGTTCCTCCAGAGGTTCCTAGGAGTTCCTTGAGAAATGCTTCTCAGATAAGATTCCACTGATACCATTGATCTTTTTAGCCATCTGTAAGGCAGTAATTCTTTCCAATGACCACAAGTGTAAGGAGCATTCTTCCCACCGACCATCACACTAATGTATCATGAGTTGTAGATATAGTAATTTTTGGCAGGGGTTCCCTGAGACTGTAAAGTTATTTCAATAAGTCCTCTATTTTGAAAAGGTTGAGAAAGGCTGATCTACAGTATGCACATATCATTAAAAGTATACAAATAAGCTCCATTCTTCTTTAAGTTCCAGCAAAATAAATGTTTTGAGGAGCTTGATCCTGAAGTTGGGTCAGGAAATATGCAGCACATACTTACTTTATGTTTGTCCCAGAAGTATGTTTTTGCCCAGAACATTTCTGATATCACATAGAGGTCAGAGTTGGTCTCTGGTAGTGGTACTGGTGTGCTCTGAAAAACACCCAGGCAGGTGTGGGCAAGATCCGTCAGTGCTGGCTTAGATCAGGTGTTGGATGCGGGGATGAGATTTCCAACACTTGATATCAGGACATGCCCTGAACTAGCAGTTCTACTGGATCTGGGACAGTTGGAAGGTAGGCAAGTGGTCTATCTGGCTATATTTTCAGTTTATTGAAGTATACCGCCAAAAGCAGAACCTGTGAACAAGCATATTTTTACAGTGAGATCTATGGTTTCCATCTTATCTAAGGGAAAGAAAAACAATTGTGATATCTGGGGTCAAGAGGGGTATAGTCCATAGACCAGGGGTCTCAAACTGGTGGCCCTCCAGCTGTTGCAAAACTACAAGTCCCATGAGGCATTGCAAGGCTGACAGTTACAAGCATGATTCCCACAGGCAGAGGCATAATGGGACTTGTAGTTTCACAACAGCTGGAGGGCCGCTAGTTTGAGACCCCTGCCATAGACATATAACTATTTCTTAATCTGATAGGATGCATCAAAAATAAATAAAATAAATGCCTCATGTTCTGAGGTATCTGCCGCATATATCGGTAATCAGTTGTGTAATCGGATAAGGTTTATATAGCATATAAAATTGCTGTAATTTTATCTTTCACTTTCTGTTCTACGCACAGATAATTCTCAGCTGATTCTATAGATTAGTCCAAAATTATCATCCAGAACTGCTCACACAGCAGCAGAAAGACACTGCTGGAACAAATGAAATGGCCTCCAGCTTTCTTGCTAGTTTGCTTATCATTGTATAAATGGAAATTTGCTTTCTATGAGAAATAAATGCACAACACATAATTAGTGTATCCCAGATGTGTTTGCACTGGGGAAGTTGATCACAGGATTACTACTTAAATTATCTAATCGCGTATACTTTTGCCATGGGCATCTACAGCACAAACACTGTACCGCCTCCCAGTTCTCCTGTAATGCAGATAAACACGCAAGCAAAATGGAATAGGAGATAAATGATCTTTTGTGATGTGTTTGACATCTCCTTTCAACCCATTCATCTGCAGCTGGTGAAGAATGGCTTTAATTTCTGTTCTATAAATTTTTCTTACTTGTGGAAACCTTTAACAAATACATTTGGCTTATTATAATTGTGCTAGGGTATGAATTGCAGACCACACCTTTTCAGGAGTACCCACGCAATATAACCTTAATCATTCAGGAAAGCTAATAATCAGGATACTAAAATGATCCCACTGCTGCTATCATTGTGTGTTTGTGCTGGAGTTTGCAGGTTTCGTCAGAACTAGCTTTAGGGTGACATATCTGAACCCATAGCTGTAATCAACATCATATAAGACATCCTGTAACAGTCTACACAACATTTATAAAAATCAGATTTCTGCTTGGTTGCCATGTATAAAATAATGAAAACTATGGGCCCCCGTAGGCATGCGCACACGCCCGCTGCACAGCAGGGAACTCGATGCGCGTGGCCGTCGGGGCTCGATCGCCGCCGACCACGTGCACGAGCGGCAGAACGGGGGTTTGTGTGTGTAAACACACAAATCCCTGTGCTGTCAGAGGAGAGAAGACAAATTGTGTGTTTCTTCAAAGTAGAAACAGCTATCTGTCATCTCTCCTAGTTAGTCCCATCCCCCCCCAGTTAGAACACACACATAGGGAACACAGTTAACCCCTTGATCGCCCCCTGGTGTTAACCCCTTCCCTGCCAGTGACATTTACATAGTAATCAGTGCATATTTATAGCAATGATCGCTCTGTAAATGTCAATGGTCCCAAAAATGTGTCAAAAGTGTCCGACCTGTCCGCCGCAATGTCGCAATACCGCTAAAAATCGCAGATCACCGCCATTACTAGTAAAAAAAAAAACGCCATATAAATGCCATAAATCTTTCCCACAGTTTGTAGATGCTATAACTTTTCCGCAGTCCAATCAACATACGCTTATTGCGTTTTTTTTTTTATTCTTGTAGAAGAATACATATCGGCCTAAATTGAGGAAAAAATTTGTTTTTTTTAAGAAAAAAAAGGGATATTTACTATAGAAAAAAGTAAAAGATATTGGGGGTTATTTACGAAAGGCAAATCCACTTTGCACTTCAAGTGCACTTGAAATCCAATCATGTGTAAGCTAAAATGTTGTTTTTTATTTTCCTTGCATGTCCCCCTTGGATCTACAACGACTGCACTTCCAAGTGCACTGTCAGTGAACTTTCAAGTGCACTGACAGTGCACTTGTAGTGCAAAGTGGATTTGCAAAGTGGATTTGCAAAGTGGATTTGTTTAAAGCGCAAAAAATAAAAACCGCAGAGGTGATCAAATACTACCAAAAGAAAGCTCTATTTGTGGGAAAAAAAGGACATCAATTTTGTTTGGGTACAACATCGCACGACTGCACAATTGTCAGTTAAAGCGACACAGTGCCATATCGCAAAAAATGGCCCAGTCATTGAGAAGCCAAATCTTCTGGGGCTGAAGTGGTTAAGGGTCATTTCAGATCCCTCCATTGAGGTGTTTATTGTCAATAGCACCTCAACAAATTAACCCAGAACACCTCTGAAGGACATGTTGCAACACACCACAATACACACACACGTGTTGTGATGTTGCCAGGGCTTGTGTCAGGACTTGGAATACCTGCTGGTGGTACTGTTGTTCTCAGAGCAGTTGAACTAACAAACGTGAAGTGTGCAGTTGCAGTGACCCCTAGCAGGCATCTCTCTTATCCTAGTAATTAGGCTCCACCTGATACTAACTAGTGGGAAGGGCACTGCTTCCAGTACTCTGTTTCCTGTGTCCACTTCCATGTATCTTGCTTTACCCCCCTTGTTTCCAGTCCTAGCCTTGATCCTGCCCTGTTCATATGAACTCCCTTTATTTTTGCACATAGCGTTTGTTAATTCAATTGTTGTTCTGAGTTTGCTGCTCTCGGACAGTATAAAAACCAACAAAAGGTCCCTTTTATGGAAAGAAGATACCCCAAAGTATTTGGATGGAGGCATCATGAGTATTTTGCTGGTCTCATTTTTTGTCAGAATTTTGGGGAATAGTAAGTAAACAAGATTTTTTTTGTTACATTTACTCAGCATTTTAATAAAGTATTTGTCACGCGCAGCATGGGCATACTTAAAATTATATTCCAAAACACATTCTACTACTCTTCTTGAGTATACATTCACATGTATGAGACATATAGAGGGGCCAAAAATTCAAGGAGTATCTTCAGACTTTCAAGAGACATAAATTGTGCATCTAATTTCTGGACTATTTATCAAATTTTGGAGGCCATGAAGTAACAGGACAGTAGCAATACAGGCAAAATGACCACGTTTTTGAAAGCAGACATTCCAAGGTCAATAGGTAAAAACTGATGCTGGCTGCGATTAGCGATGCACAAGCACTAGTTTCAATCACTGGTACTCAAGCTGCCAGCAACACAGGAAATGCTTGCATTGGCTGTTATAAGCAATGCTGGAAACTTGGTTTTAGCTGTGATCAGTGAAACAGTAGCACAGGATGCCATCAGTGACACTGGAAACACTGAAGCTGGCTGTTATCAGCAACTCTGGAAACACATTGGCTGCGATCAGCTATGCTGGAAACACTGGCCCTGGATTACAGCCTGCCTTGGATCACAGCTATTACCGGTGATCACAATCAGCGCTAGTTTTTTCAGCAGACCTAGCTGTGATTTGTGATGCCGGAAATACTGGTAATCAGGTAGGGGTACTGTCATGAGGTAGAGGCACTGTGATTAAATTGTGGCATTGTAATTCGGTAAGGCACTGTGCTTTATACACCGGCTGCAGTCAGAAGCTACCTCACGCTTTCTTCCCATAATGGCTCTGTGTGTGTGACAGGACTGGTAGAGGTGACTGCTCAATTCAGCCAGTGTTTACACTTGATTGGTTACAGCAATAACATCAAGCGTGCCTCTTTTGCTTGCAATCTACACTATCCAATCATAGTACATTCACATGAGTGAGCCTGTAGGATTAAATAAATGGAATCCTCCCATCTCTTTTGTTTTCAGTTGTAATCATCACTGCCATGGGCTAACACAGGAATCAGAAGGCACAGAGCTGTCCCTACTAGCTCTGTACCTTCAGCCAATGCTCTCTGCTGGTTAATGGGAGTATTGGCATTGTGCATGCTGGGTGGTGCATGCACAGATGTAAACAAACAAGGTCATTTAGGCACATCTTCCTAGAATGATATGGCAGCAGATGTGCTGTTTTAATACAGTGTCCACTCCACAAGTAATTTAGGGTGAAACTATTGTCAGGTGGAATGCTAAAGTCTTTCTATTTATTTTTCTTGAAACAAAACCAAAAAAAAGCAAAAAAAACATTTGTTTCACGTTTATCACGATTGGTCCTGGTGTGTTGTTGCTAGCAGCTTGCACTTTTATATTTAGTCTGTATACCTGCACAATAATCCCTTTGTTTTCTTCCTTGCCTCTCTACATGTTCCAAGTCAAGGGTTTCCAAACTTTCTAAACAAAGGGCCAATTTACTATCCTTCAGACTTAAGTGGGGGCCAGACTGTGGGCATTGGAAGTAGAAAATATCCTGGCATCAGTAGGAGTAAACACATACACCATTGTTGGTGTCAGTGAGAGGAAATGTGCCCCATCGTTAGTTTAATTAGATGGGAAGAATCATGCCCCATCATTGGTGGAATTGTGCCCCATTGTTGGTGTCAGACCGCTGTTCCAAATGATGCTGACTGGTGGTTTGCAATGAGGTAGCACACAGAGGTCCGAGAGTGGGGTTTAACAGAAATAACAAATTCAGCTCTTATGCCTTTATAATCCATATGGACCAGAGCAGTTTTGACATTTCCGCTATAGACCTGTTTATTCAGCCATAACTAGCAAAACTTAATACATACAATGTAACTTTCTATTTTGACCAGTGTTAACATTTTTAAAAGTAGTTTAACTGTTGATGAAAATTATACATTTGATTCTATAATTTGTTCCATTTAAAATGACACTTAAATTATGTTTTCATACAAAGCATGGAACATTACAGTATTTATAAATGAAAAAGGCACTTTCTTCTAAAAATTTGCATTTTTATGTAAATAAATAAAAGATATACATTTTTTTTTAAGTTTGTATAATAATTGTAAGCAGCCAATGTAAAATAAAAAAAAAAAATCATCAGAAAATCTTTCCCAAGGGGAAAGGAGGAGAAATAAACTAACTATGATTGGTTAAACTAGGTTAAATAGGAGGTTAAATTGGGGTTATATAAAATACATTTAATTATTATTTTTTACTTATAAAGTTTCTTTAAGTCATTCAAACCCACCCAATTAAAAGCTTAGACGAATGAAATAGTAAATGCAATGTAACAATACATTATTACACTGTAATACTCAAGTACTTGCAGATTATCTGTGATTATAAGTGTTCTTTTACACTAGAATGACTATATTTTGAAAGCCACTTTTGCTATATAATACATAGAAATTCCCAGCTGTCATTTTGACTGCCAAGAATCGCAGATAAGAGTGACAGGCTGGTGGTGGGTAGAGCTGGAGGGCATAGGAGGTAAGCCCTATAATTTTTTAATTTATTTTAGGGCATATCTCTTACACTTAGGATACTGAAGTGGTTAAAAGCCTATTCAGGAAAGCATATCTAAATCCCAAATGAACTTTCATTATTATTAGTAGCAAATGTATTGTTATGTAACTATTTGCATTTGGAGAACTTTGGGAAGTACTATTTATAGGTTAACTGCCCCCTGAACAAAATTCTACTGCAGTTTTTAATAGTGTTTTTGTAAGTTCTTTCTCTGCACATCATCACTGAAAGGTGTTTTATGTTATACAAAAATAGATGAAATCTTTCATCCCATTGTTCCCTACTGATGTGATTGTCTGGTTCAACCACAATAATATAATGTTTAGAAAGCAATGCAGGATGCAATACCAACAGGAAAAAATATCTGAGATTTGTTGAGATGCTGAAATTGGCATACCGTATATACTCGAGTATAAGCCAACCCGAATATAAACCGAGGCACCTACTTTTACCACAAAAAAATGGGAAAACTTATTGACTCGAGTATAAGCCTAGGGTGGTATTGCAGCAGCTACTGTAAGTGGAAAAGAGGGTCAACAATGCCCATTTGCAGCCTCACAGTGTCTATCTGCATGCCTCAGCCTCCCTTACTGTGTCCATCTGCATGCCTCAGCCTCCCTTACTGTGTCCATCTGCATGCCTCAGCCTCCCTTACTGTGTCCATCTGCATGTTTCAGCCTCCCTTACTGTGTCCATCTGCATGCCTCAGCCTCCCTTACTGTGTCCATCTGCATGCCTCAGCCTCACCCTCAAGTACCTGATCGACGTCTGCCATTGTGCCGGTGTTGTCCCCATCTGCGGCCTTATCTCCCGGTGTTGTCCCCATCTGCGGCCTTATCTCCTGGCGTTGTCCCCATCTGCGGCCTTATCTCCCAGCGTTGTCCCCATCTGCGGCCTTTTCTCCGGGCGTTGTCCCCATCTGCAGCCTTATCTCCCGGCGTTGTCCCCATCTGCGGCCTTATTTCCCGGCGTTGTCCCCATTTGCGGCATTATCTCCCGACGTTGTCCCCATCTGTGGCCTTATCTCCCCGCGTTGTCCCCATCTGCCGCCTTATCTCCGGCGCTGTGATATACTCAGTCTACTCGGCGGCCATGCAGAGTACCAAAGCCCCGCGTCCTCCTCTTCCTCCTCCGTGACGGAACACTGACTCGGTTTCCAGCAGTCAGTCAGTGTTCAGTCTATCACGGACGAGGAGGAGACAGGGCTTTGGTACATTGCACGGCTGCCGAGTAGACTGAGTATATCACATCGCTGGAGATGATAAGGCCTCAGATGGGGACAGCGCAGTGATGACTCGAGTATAAGCCGAGGGGGGCATTTTCAGCACAAAAAAATGTGCTGAAAAACTCGGCTTATACTCGAGTATATACGGTAACTATTTTCCAATATAATCCCAGATAGTTGTTGGATTTCCGAGGTTCCCCGGATTTCCATTTGAACGCATAGTTTTTATCACTTTATATTTGTACATATTTACAACACGATTCCACAAATGTATATTGCTTTTTTGCCTAAATCTGACATTTTTCTTTAAATAATATAGTAGCAGCATTTGCATTGCTTCCGAAAGATTTTGGAAATAAGTTCTAAAAACTTTGCCATGGAAACAACGGCAGTTGTATAAAAGTGGAGGTAACACTGCAGTATATTGATTGCAATAATCAAGTAGTGCATGAGTTTTAAGTATTATAAGCCCACTCCAATAAAACACAACATGGTAAGCCTTTAATTACTTGATTCAAATAACTGTAAACAGACTAAACGTGCAATGAATGGTGAGTGTACTAGACTCTGCATTCTATATTTTATATCAGATTTTTCTGTAACTGAAAATATAGAAATATACTCAAATGTTTTATTTATTTTTTTATTGCCGTTTTGTTCTGTCTTTGCTATATTCAGCAGTGAGCCAAGGTGAGGCAATAGCTGTAGCTTTAACCACTTGCTGACCAGGCCTTTTCTGGAACTTTTTGTTTACAAGTTTAAATTAGTATTATTTGCTGGAAATTTTTACTTAGAACCCCCAAACATGGTATATTTTTTAGCAGAGACCCTAGAGAATAAAATGGTGATTGTTACAATATTTTATGTCACACTGTATTTGTGTCTTTTAAACAAAATTTTTTGGGAAAAAATACACTTTTTAAGGAATAAAAAAAAAAATACCGGTACTAAAAGTTAATAAATAAAAACAACCCCCTTAACTCAACTCCCTTCTGGAGTACATTCTATTTGTCCAATAAATCTGTGTTCAATCCTTCCAATACGGACAATAAACATTTGGAGGTGTTTAAAAATATGGTTCTCAGTGATATAGAGAAGTTAAACATTAGAAAGGCTCATGACCCCTCATTTTTGAAAAAAGGTATTTCCTCCTTGAAGAGTAAAAGGAAGTGGTGATCCGCCCTGCGGACAAGGGAGGAGGGCTAGTGATTATGAGCAAGACTTTTTACAAAGAGATGAGTCGGTTATTGAGTGACAGGGAGACATCAGTTGTTAAAAAGTGATCCAGTATGAGTTTAAAGAGGATTTGAATAAAAGGGAAAAGAAAATGATTTTGAGTAAAAAGGAGGTCTTATATTTACCGTAGATCCTATTGCATGCCGGATGCCAATTATCGATGTTTTACCTAAGATCCATAAAAATACGCTTACCCCTCAGGGGAAGCCTGTAGTGAATGGTATAGAGTCAGTGTACGCACGCTTGGGCAGTATATTGTTTTTTTTTCTTAAATCACTTGTATCTGAGACAAAAGCATACTTGAGGGATACTAAGCACATTATTCAGATTTTGGAAAATTTTATGTGTAGCCCTGATAATGTACTGATTACAGCTGATGTAAGCTTACTTTGCATGTTTATAGGCCATCGAGATGCTGTGTCTTGTGTCATCTGTAGAGTGGGCTCTTGGATTGTCTAACCTGCCCGGTGCCCATAGGAAGTTTGTCCATTTAAGGAGGAATTGTTCCTCAGAAACTGATTATTTATCCCAATCCCAAGTTTTAGCAGGAAGAGTCTTTCAGAAAGGATACAAAAAGAAGCCCCGGAAGAAGAAATTGATAAAATTAGGATAATGGACAAGACCACTCTAGTTTCTGGCCAAAAGAAAGTCAGGGAGAATGAGCATGAATACAAAATGATACTGGATTATAATATACAGTACAAAAAGGTAGAGAGGATTATCTCCAAGCATTGGGGGATCTTATTGAAAGACAGGGTCCTATGACTCGCTCTTCCTGCTCATCCCCAGTTCATATACAGACGGGTCCCCACTCTCAGGGTTTTGGTTGCCCCTGGGGTTGTTGCTCCCCCCTATAATAAAAGAAAGCCAGCTATTTTCCTCCCTTTTAGGCTTTTATGCCTGTGGTCAGTGCTCAGCTTGCAGACATTCTAAGAGTAATAACAAAAAAACGCAAGAAATGTTCAGCTTCTTTCACCAATAAAAAGTATAAGATCTTATCACATGTAGTATGCAGGGGGTCATCTAGATGTTGGAGTTTGACTGTGGCTCCAATATGTTGGCAGGACCTCTGGAGCATTGCATATCTGCATAGGGGGGCATGTGAATAATATTAGGAAAAACCTCAGATCGCACAAACTCAGACTCCTAGGGTCCCTTCCATAATAGGGACCCTAGGAGTCTGAGGTTTTGGGGAATAGAAAAAGTGAATAAGCATTTGAGGAGGTGGAGGGGGATTTCAACAGACACCTGAGCAAAAGAGAATCCTTTTGGATCTTTGAAACTAAGGTACTGGCCCCCTCAGAATTGAATGTTAAATTTGGTCTAAACTGCTTCATTTTCGATAGGTAGCTTATGTTTACAGGGTCATTTAATCATTTGGACCAATGCATAGGTGTTATTATGGGTATCCTCCCCTTTCTGCAGTCTGAGAAATTACTTATTATAAATTGGTACCCTATATACTGTGTAATAAATCTGATTGATACAATATTTTTGTGTTTTTATTTTTTATATATATTGTTTTTTTGATGTGCACAATTTTAACTCTGAGGATTAATGAAGTTGTATGTGAAGGATAGCCGTGGGTACTGACCACAGATTGAGAAATATTTTTAATTTAGGTTACTAAGTAATTTGTTTTGGGGTACCAGTTTTATTCCTGGTTCATGATCCGAGGTTATTAAAAAAGCCTTTGGTAAAGCATAGGTTTCAGTGTCTTTATATGGTCCTGTACCCTGATCAGAAGCCGTGATATAATAGAAGGCTGCATTAGAAAGAAAAAGGCTTTGCTTCCACAGGAGAAGCACATTTTGTATATTAATGGCCGAGTGACGATTTAGCTCCAACCCGCTGACGAAGCCCCTTGGACTTAATGCATATGGGAGGAGGAGCCATTAGTGATAACGTCACCTGCTGCTATCCTGTCTCGCCAATACGAGATCGCCTGTTACTGATGCTGATACAACGCTATTTTGCCAAGAGGATTGTTTGTGAGTTTTATATATTTTTAATAAATGTATATTGATTCAGCTAGCAGCTAGCAGAGAACACTTAGATCTGTTTCTATCTATTCATATGTGATAGTGATCGGACTGAGTGCCAGGACCTCTGGCTGCCTCTCCTATATATTTCCCTAAGTGGGACAAGCGCTATTGACCTTTCTGTTTACTCAGAGGTCCTGCATATAAGGTGAGCGAGCAGTCTATCTGTAGGTGGAGGGAAAAGTCACCTGAAGTGCGACTCAAAACTCTTTTTCACACACGTGGATATATGTAGGATTCTATAGGCTCTCTGGTTTCTTATGAACTTTAATATTCTGAGATGCCATTTGGTATCTTCTGATCTGGAAGCTTTTTATATAAATTTATAATATCTGGTTATGAAATAAGTGTTGCTTAATTAGGATTTTTTTTGCGTTGCACTTTTTGGTTTTTATTTATTGTATGGTGGGTTTAGGTGATATACCCGTCAGTGTTCAGCTTACAACTCTTTTTCACATTTTATTATCTTTGATTTTATTGACTGTGCTTGCGCTGATTGTTTTCTATTGTAAAACACTCAAGTTAGCCCATTTTTTTTGTGAAAAATGTGAAAGATGATGTTACGCAGAGTATAATAGATACATAACATGTCATGCTTTAAAAATTTTTTTTTTTTTTACAGGTTACTTGATTAGAGTTAAAGAGGGGGTATTGTGCTAGAATGTGCTAGAATTATTGCTCACTCTAATAATCGTGGTGATAATTTACATGTGTGGTTTGAACATTGTTTACATATGCAGACACGGTTTAAGTATGCGCTTGCTTCTGTGCGCAAGCACGAAGGGATGGGATGCTTTTCTTTTTGTTTTCTTATTTATTTATTTTTACACTGTCCCTTTATTTTTACTTTTTTTTAATCACTTTTATTCCTATTACAAGGAATGTAAACATCCATTGTAATATAAATAAGCATGACAGGTCCTCCTTATTGAGATGACAAAAAAACAAAACAGATCTCTAATTTACCTTTTAGGCCTCATGCCCACAGACGTTTTAAAAAACGGGCTGTAAAGCTAGTACAGACGCCAGGAAAGAAGCAGCGTTTTTAATGCGATTTTTTCCGCGTTTTGCATTGAATTCAATGCACGTTTCCCCGTGCTAGCTTTCAGCCGCGTTTTTCTTTCTCTATTCCAAATCAATGGGAGCCCATTGATTTGAATAGAGGTCGCACCAGAAGTCGGATCAAGATGATCTGACTTGCGGGGTGACTCGTGTGCGGAGAATCTTGAAGGGGAACCCCGCGAAAAAAAAAATTGCGTGAGGTTCCCCCTCAGGACGTTACCAGACCATTCGGTCTGGTATAGATCTTGAGGGGAAACCCCCACACCAAAAAAAAAATGGCGCGGGGTTCCCCCCAGGATCCATACCAGACCCTTATCCGAGCACGCAGCCCTCAACATGGGGGGTGGGTGCTTTGGGGCAGGGGGGCGCCCTGCGGCCCCCCCACCCCAAAGCACCATTTCCCCATGTTTATGGGGACAAGGGCCTCTTCCCGACAACCCTGGCCATTGGTTGTCGGGGTCTATGGGTGGGGTGCTTATCGGAATCTGGGAGCCCCTTTTAATCAGGGGCACCCAGATCCCGGCCCCCCACATTATGTGAATGAGTATGGGGTATATCGTACCCCTACCTATTCATCTGGGGGAAAAGTGTCAATAAAAAAACACACTAGACAGCCTTTTAAAGTAATTTATTAGGCAGCTCTGGGGGTCTTCTTCCGACTTCCGGAGTCTTCTACCGACATCTGGGGTCTTCTACCGACTTCTGGGGTCTTCTACCGACTTTGGGGTCTTCTTCCGACTTCGGGGGTCTTCTACCGACTTCGGGGGTCTTCTCCGCTCTCTCCGGTTCTTCTCCCGCTCTCCGGTGCTTTCTGCCTTCATCGTGGTCTTCTTCCCACTTCTCTTCTTGAGGTGTTGACATGATGAGGGGCTCCCAGATTTCGATAAGCCCCCCGCCCGCAGACCCCGACAACCAACGTCCAGGGTTGTCGGGAAGAGGCCCTTGTCCCCATCAACATGGGGACATGATGCTTTGGGGTGGGGGGGGGCGTACGGCGCCCCCTGCCCCAAAGCACCCACCCCCATGTTGAGGGCATGCGGCCTGGTATGGATCAGGATGGGGGGCTCACTCGTCCCCCCTTCCTGACCGGCCGGGCTGCATGCTCGGATAAGGGTCTGGTATGGATCCTGGGGGGAACCCCACGCCATTTTTTTTTTTGGTGTGGGGGTTCCCCCTCAAGATCCATACCAGACCTAAGGGTCTGGTATCGTCCTGGAGGGGAACCTCAGGCAAATTATTATTTTTTTAATTGTGGGGTTGCCCTTCAAGATTCTCCACACACGAGTCGCCCCGCAAGTCGGATCATCTTGATCCGACTTCTGGTGCGACCTCTATTCAAATCAATGGGCTCCCATAGGAAACCATTGATTTGGAATAGAGAAAGAAACGCCGGACGAGGCTTAACACAGCATTAAGCCTCGTTACATCGTGTTTTTACAGCTCAAAAATTTCATGGTGGGCATGAGGCCATAGGCTAACATGGGGAGCCATTTTTAAGCTGCAAAAAACGCTTATAAAAGTGGCTGTAAAAACGTCCGTGGGCATGAGGCCTTAAAAGCAAAAAGGATTTTTTTTTTTTTACATTTTCACATTAAAATATGTGCTTATGTTCGAGAACCAGAAGTAACGTCAGAGGTCGCTCTGGTCCACCAAGGGCATAGTGCCGAGTGGGAGCCATCTTGCACTCACTCGACTCCCTGCCTAGCCATCGGCCACATCGGATCGCTTCCGGGTTTACTGCCCGCGCCCAGGAAGCAGTGGAAAGGGGGGCACTTCTCCCTCCACCTATAAACGTAATGGGACCACTTTTATTCTAAGCGGAATAGCCCACAGAAAAGAATGATACAGCTAGCTGCTGCCATAACCCTGGTATTTAGCGTCAAAATAATGATTTATATTTACTGTGGGCGGCTTTAAAAAAGTAAAGATAAACATGCAAATGTAAAAGTAAAACATTATTGTGTGTCTGTATTCAGATGAAAAGAGCAGAGCTACTTTCCTATAATCTATAATATCCTACTAGAGTTGGTACTCCTGGCTCCTCCCCTCCTCCCCCTCCCGAGTGCCCCAGAGCAGAGCCGCTTGCTATGGGAGCATTTGTGTGGGCTCACTCCTGAGCTGACCCTATGTGTCCACACAGAGCACAGTTTGGCCCCATCCCCCGCTCTCTCCTTACTGGCTATGATTGACAGCAGCTGGAGCCAATGGCTCCCCCTGCTGTTTCTGAGCCAATGAGGCTGGAGAGAACTGAAAGAGCCTCTGCTCTTGTGCATAGCACTGGATCGAGATCATGCTCAAAGAAGTATAAGAAGCGGGGGGAGCTGCATGCGCAAGGTTCTTTGCCTTGAGACATAGAATGCATTAAAGGGTTTGTAAAGGTTCGTTTTTTATTTTCTAAATAGGTTCCTTTAAGCTAGTGCATTGTTTGTTCACTTACCTTTTCTTTTGATTTACCTTCTAAATGTTTTTTTTTCTTTGTCTGAATTTCTCACTTCCTGTTTCTCCTCATTAAACTTCACACCATCATCCGAGTGGTGTGGAGTCAGCCAGAACAGCTTACTGAACAGCTTACTGAGGAGGAACAGGAAGTGAGAAATTTAGACAAAGAAAACAAAGAAAAAAAATATTTAGAAGGGAAACCTAAGGAAAAGGTAAGCACACCAACTATGCACTAGCTTAAAGGAACCTATTTAGAAAATAAAAAACAAACCTTTACAACCCCTTTAAGTTAAAAAACGTTCTGCCTTTAGAACCACTTTGACACGCTGGACAAGGGGAGCTCTTGCTATTATGTGAAATTATGCATAGAATACTTACATAATATTTCACACTTGCCTACTAGAGTGCATTCCACCAGTACTGGCAGGCCCAGGCTCACAATTACTGCCTCATCCTCTACTACCCCAATCCTCTCTGCTATTTATTCTGCATCCCACATCACTCGATTGTGTGCACCCTGCTACTAAAGCTGTCAGTCATTTGAGTCATCAGCTATAAATGAGTTTCCCTGCTGGCAGCTGAATAAAAAATAAATAAAAATTGCCGGTTAAAGAAAAAGAAAACAACGCGGGATCCCCTCAAAATACATACCAGACCCTTATCTTGGCATGCAGTCTGGCAGGTCAGGATGGGGAAGGCAAGCGGACGCCTCCCCCTTCTGAACCATACCAGGCCAAACACCCTCAATATGGGTGGGTGAGTGCTTTGGGGCAGGGGGCAGGTGGTTGCGGGGGTCTGGGTCTGCAGGCGAGGGGGCTTATTGGAACCTGGAAGCCCTCAGATCCCACACATATGTGAATGACTATGGAGTAGTACGCCTACCAATTCACCAAAAAAAGTGTCAAAAAGTAAAAAAACTCACACAATTCCTTCATTTAAGGTATGGTTCAGTGGATGGGGGGGGGCGCTCACTCCCCCCCCCCCCTTTCTTGACCTGCCAGGCCGAATGCCCAGATAAGGGCCTGTTATGAACTGGGGGGACTCATTTTTTTTTTCTTTAGAAATGTGATTTTTGCTACAGCATGTTTTATGCATGCTACAGATATGCCACTTTACAGGCAGACTAAGAGGACCACCCAGGCACTATATTTAAAGGAATTTTTCATTTTTATTGTTGCACTTTAAGTATCATGTCCCCTATACCCCTTTTATGCCAAATACTTGAATATATCCCTTCAAAATGGGCACTTTAGATTTTTCCTGTTTGGATCCCATTGACTTCATAGACTTCAGAGGGGTTCATCGTTCGGGTTAGGACTTTTCCCCTGTTCAGGAATTCTGCTGTGAACTGAACAGGGGGTGTTCGGCCCATCTCTAGTTACAGGCTAGGGGAAGCAAACCTGCACTTTTTGAGTGAAGTTCAGCTTTGAAGGAGTTGTAAACCCTCATGGTTTTTCACCTTAATGCATACTATAAATTAACATGAAAACCCTTCTGTGGTGCTGCACCCCCGAACCCCCGTTTTACTTACCTGACCTGACCCTTCTTTGGCGGGGAATGAGCGCACCAGCTCTTGCTGGTGTCTCGTGTCCTGATTGGATAGATCGATAGCAGCGCAGCCATTGGCTGCTGTCACCAAAACCAATGACGGGGGCGGGGCCGAGTCCTAAATTTTGTTTGAATTGACACAGATGCAGGACTCGAGAGCATGCCCGCACAGGTGTCCACCAAGGAGAGCGCTTCTTCAACATGGACACTCGATGTGGAGAGGAGCCACCAGCGCTGCTGAGGGACCCCAGAAGAGGAGGACCGGGGCCACTCATTGCAAAACAAACTTCACAGTGAAGGTAAGTATGACATGTTTTTTTTTTGTTTTTGTTTTTTTAATACAACCCCTTTAAGCTTTCAAGGTAACATTTCTGGCAAAAAAGAGCCTTCAAACAGTACCTGCTATTAACATGTTAGCAAGAAAAACCTAATTTGTGTATTTCCCTGATTCTGGTTTCACTTTTGTTTCACTTTTTTTATTGAATGCTCCACATCCCTAACTATACTATTAGGATCCATCAGTAAAGAGCCACCCCCATATCTCCTTCCTGATCCCCCTTATGGCCACTGGGGCACATTAATTATATGTTGGGTATGATAGGCGGCGCTAATAATATATGGCACACCTGCATAAAACATACAATAGTGACGTCGTCGGCGTACGTCGAGGCGGTACCTGGTCACGTTGCCCTACGCCGTTTCCGGTCCTGTGGTTGTTCCTTGCGAGTGGTGGAACGCACGCTGTTCATGGAGGTGAACACGAGACAAATTCAGCTGACCCATTTGAGACAAGCCAGCAGCATCAGCATTGGCTTTTTCCCTTTTTTATATATTTTAATAAACGGTATCACGCTATGGATGTTTAATTGCTTTTTTCACATATCCTGCCTTGTACTGTGAGGAAAAAGGTCCGTTGTACATCTCCAAGCCATACATATATGCGAGCAGGCATTATCCTGCCAAAGCGATATTAGACTTTCTTTTTCATTAAAGAAGTCAAATACATCTGGTAAGCAGAATATATTATCCGTCACTTTGGGTGTCGTTAATATTGGTGAAGGATTTTTTCACTGTCCAGTGTGGAACATAGATCACCTTGCAACAATTGTCGTGTGACTGGACTATGATGCAAACTTATTAATACTGCTTGTTGGGACTATATTTTTTTCTAGCATATTTTTTATGCTCACATCTTTTCTTTAGATTTTTTCTAGTTTTTAAATATGGACTTATATTGTATGCTTATTGCACGGTTTAAATATTCATCTTAATGTAGCACTTACCCCCATTTAAGGGACCGGCTGGTTTTGTTGGGTCTGCGAATTACCTCCATGGCTTCCGTTGTCAGGGGTGTAAGAAAGGTCTTCAGAAAAGTCAATGTCCACACCATGTAAAACCCAAAACAGTTAGGCTTTATTTTTATCTTTGCTGAGTGAACCCACCTGCCGAACCTCCCAGCCAAGCAATAATGAAGAGAACCTTTTATGCCAGATTGGCTTATTGCAGGGCTTGTAATTATGGATCCCTCCTTAGGCGAGCTTCCAGGCCTCTTCCCCAGACAGCAGTACTGTCGCTAGTCTCCTCTGGGACTGATCCTCCCCTGGACTCCTTTCCTAAGCCGTGGCTCCCCATAGGTGGGTAGCTTTGGGATACCTTCTTGAGAACCTAGGCCCCAGCCAGCAGAGCTGGGCCTATGAAGCAGTGATGCGGCCTCGGGCTGAAGGTGCCGGGACCAGAACACGCGCACCCCGTGCCATGTGGGCCACAAGGTGCACACACGGGACCAATGGGTCCCCAGGAATGACCCCCACAAAATGGACCCCGAACAAACGCGTCTGCCCCTTATGTACCCCCTCCCAGCATGCACCGCAGGTTCACCACGCCCACTGCACGGCTGCCGAGAGAGGACACCCAAGGTGCTGTGATACCCCCTGTGGTTCAACCTATGCCGGTGGTGACGGTGCCACCTACAGGCAACAGGGAACACTACTGCCAGGCAGCATCACACCCAGAGCAGAAGCAATAATAAAATATCAATTGGTCTGAGCCCAACTATTAGCCCAGACTACCCCTAAATAGACACATAGTGCCCCTCAAATATTGGGGGGGTGCTACACACCCCCCTCCTCAAAAAGACACTGTCCCCAGTGGCTGGGGAAATCAAAATCCTTCAGTCCTGAAGGCTATTGATTTATCAATAAATTTGAAAATTTAGTTATAAAATAATTTTGAACTTGGTACCTGAACCAAAAATTTTGGGAAGGGAGAAAGGAAAGAATAGAAAGAGCACACAGAACAATATTACATTCTCCAGATAAGACATTTAGATTTCAAGTTTAAATATACACTCCACCCATCACTAACTATCTATCCCACCCCATTCCAGTGGTCTTGATAGTAGCCTCCAATACCTGCAAGAAATCACAAACAGCACGCGAAGGAGAAAAAAACAACGACATCCTAATCTATGAAAGAAGCAGGCAACAGGGAACACTACTGCCAGGCAGCATCACACCCAGAGCAGAAGCAATAATAAAATATCAATTGGTCTGAGCCCAACTATTGGCCCAGACTACCCCTAAATAGACACATAGCGCCCCCAAATATTGGGGGGGGGCGCTACAATAATATTACTATTGTATGTGTTATGCAGGTGTGCCATATATTATTAGCGCCTCCTATCATACCCAACTTATCATCAGGAGTGTTCATCACTTTTTAAGGGGAGCAGCTTAGTATATTATTTAATTTACATTTAGGTTGGCGTGGAGTTCACTTTCACAAATATCACATTAATTATATGGATTATATGGGTGGATGGACAGTACAGATTTATTATGATAAATAAGGAAAGAAAAGCTAAAGTTTAGAAACTTTATTTAATGATATTTTGAAGCAAGACAGATGGGAGAAAAAGCAGCTAGATAATGAATATTATACAAATTAGGGCAGAGGCTAATTGTGATAATCAATGTATGCCTTGTGAAAATTTTCAATAGTTAATTCATTCACCCATGAAAAATCAAACTAACTATCACAGTATCAGTGCCATATGCTGGTACTAAGTTGATTCAGAGAGGATGAACAAGTATTCACACTTATTCTGGGAGGAAATATATGTGTAAAGCTAGCACTCCTACAGAAAACTGATATGGTGACCAAAGAGGTTCTGGAAACAAAAAATAAACTCTTCTTTGAGCCACTGTTGACATTGATCATAAGCTGGCCTGCAAAGTTCTGGGAAGTTGAACAGATGGTAGAAAACTGAAAAGTCTGTCTAGAAAAAAAGCCAACAAACCAAAATGAAACTTTTTATTACAAAGGACATCTGAAATAACATGGCACAAGCATGTCAAGGATTCCTTTTTAAGGACACCGATTGTGTACTACTTGCTTAAAATATCCAGCTTCATTGGGTTAAAAATCCAATACTAACATTTGCAGGGCACAGTTTTTAAAAAGAGAACGATTCTCACAATAACAAAGAGACATAATTTTACAAATAAATCAGTGCATGATTTGAAGAGGATTAAGAAAAAAATCTGAGAAAGTGTGACCTGAGCCAGGTCTTAAGGGGCTCCCAAGTCAACGGCCAGTGTTAAAAGTCAAGGAGGCTCTGATCCCAGCCCTGAAGTTGAACACGCTGGGGTTGAATTACTAAAGGCATATAGACTCTTACTTTGGAAGGAAAGTTGCATTTCGCAAGCTCTGTTGGCTTCCATTATCCAGTCGTGGATAATGAAAATTATGTTTGTTT
Source organism: Rana muscosa (assembly GCA_029206835.1). NCBI lineage: Eukaryota > Metazoa > Chordata > Amphibia > Anura > Ranidae > Rana > Rana muscosa. The sequence continues at coordinate 934,424,120 of CM055116.1, forward strand.
GTTTTTGTTTCCTTGAACATGATTTGATATTCTTTGCAAAATGAAAATTCATCACAATTGCAAAGGTCTGGGGAAAAAAATAACCCTTGCAAATTCCCTTACAAAGTGAACCATCTATTTCCCTTTAGTAAATCAACCCCACTCTGCAGGTTGGGAAGGGTAATTTCAGACCTTCTATGTTGATAATCATCGCATGTATAGGCCAGTGGTGACTTAACCACTCATTAGTTATTTTGTACAACACCTTGAAAATCTTATTGAATATTGGGTTTTGAAGCTTTTTTGGGCATTTTTCAAGCACATTACAAGCATTTTACAGTCATGTTGTGTATATTGTGTATCAAGCTTTTGGAGTTTGTTTCCTGAGCTGGGCAGGGGGGAAGCAGTTCTATAGGAGGAGAGGAGTTCTTCAGGTGTATAAACATTTGAAAATGCCTGTATTGTGCATTTCTAGAGACTTCTATGGGACAAAAATGGCTTAAAAAAAAGAAGAAGCTTGTGTATTTTTTGAGCGTTGGGCATAGAGTATAGGGTAAAGAGTATAGGGAAACTGAGTGTACAAGTGTAAATCGGGATAATTAGAAAGAAAGGGATTCTGTGTAGTCAGGCGTAGTAAGGCATAAGAAAAAAGAAAGAACAAGGGCACACCAGCCTAGTGTAATATCGTTAAGATATTTTTTTTCAATTAAAAGTTGGCTCTGATGAAGAAGCTGTGCGCTTCGAAACGCGTCAGCCGGTAGTGCGCCCCATCACGTCCTTCATGATCGGTTGGAGTGTGGTTTGGGTTCCACATGCTGCAGCCCTCCAAGGCACCATTTGTACATTGCGAACAATTGTACTATCTTTGTGAGTACCTTTCTGTTGCTTTTAATAGTGATGAGCCGAACACCCCCGGGTTCGGTTCGCACCAGAACCCGCGAACGGACCGAAAGTTCGTACGAACATTAGAACCCTATTAAATACAATGGATGCGAACGTTCGAATTCTAAAGTGCTAATTATAACGACTATTATGCATGTTATTGTCCTAAAAAGGGTTTGGGAACCCGGGTTCTGCACCAGGGGACATGTATCAATGCAAAAAGAAGTTTTAAAAACGGTCGTTTTTCGGGAGCAGTCATTTTAATGATGCATAAAGTGAAAAAAAAAAGTCAAATATTCCTTTAAATATCGTACCTCGGGGGTGTCTAAAGTATGCCTGTGAAGTGCCACGTGTTTCCCGTGTTTAGAACTGTCCCTGCACAAAATGACACTTCTAAAGGAAAAAAAAGCCATTTAAAACTGCTTGCGGCTTTAATGTAATGTCTGGTCCCGGTAATATGGATGAAAATCTTTAAGAAAAATGGCATAGCTACCCCATGACCCCCCCCCCCCCCCCTACCCCAGCCCATTACCAGCCCCTTTGGGTCTTGTATGGATATTAAGGGGAACCCCGCACATAAAATAAAAAAGGCCCTATATACTCTGAACAGCCGTATACAGGCGGTGCATACAAGACAGGGACTGTAGGTTTGTTCTTATGTAGAATCTGTTTGTAATTTTGAACAGGTACATTGTTTAAGTGTAGCTCCAGCCCAAAAATCTATTTTTAAACTTTTTGGAAAACATAGGTAAGGGTTATCACCCCTGTAACATTTGTTTTGCTGTCTGTGCCCCTGTTCAGAACATTTCACCTCACTTTCCGTCCCAATGACAACTGTTTTTGAAATGTGGTGTTTTTCTTGAAACAAGGATTGGTGATAAAGCATCAGTACAGAGGAGACACCTTTCTCCCATATTAATTCTTACAGGAGAGAATTTTCCTTCCTAGGGGTAGATTTCCTCTCACTTCCTGTTGTCTTCTTGCGTTTGCAAGTAGGAGTCGTTTGTAAGTTGGATGTTTGAAAGTAGGGACCTGCCGTATATACTCTGCAGAAATAGGCCCCTTAGTTATTTGTGTTGGCACAACACTGTAAGCACTCACAGTTACTCTTGGTTGGTGCTGGAACGCCCTGCTGTCAACTATTATATCAGGAATTGTAATTACATATAATTGTTGAACAGTGGTAGTAAAAATTGGGCCTTTGATGGTGGTGCTGGTGCCACAACACTGTAAGCCCTGACAGTTACTCTTGGTGGGTGCAGCAATGGGCCCTGCTGTGAATTATTAGATCAAGAATTGTAATTGCATGCCCCTGTTGAACAGGGGCTGAAAAATTGGGCCTTTCGTGGTGGTGGTGGTGTTGCCACAACACTGTAATCCCTCAGAGTTACTCTTGGTGGGTGCAGGAATGGGCCCTGCTGTGAATTATTAGATCAAGAATTGTAATTACATGCCCCTTTTGAACAGGGGCTGAAAAATTGGGCCTTTCGTGGTGGTGGTGGCGTTGCCACAACACTGTAAGCCCTCAGAGTTACTCTTGGTGGGTGCAGCAATGGGCCCTGCTGTGAATTATTAGATCAAGAATTGTAATTACATGCCCCTGTTGAACAGGGGCTGAAAAATTGGGCCTCAGGCACTGGTGGCACAACACTGCAACCCCTCACAGATACTGTACTTGGAGCACAGCAATGAGCCCTGTTGCAAAGTATTGCTTCAAAAATTGTAATTACACGCCCCTGTTAAACAGGGGCTCAAAAATTGGGCCTTAGGCACTGGTGGCACAACACTGCAACCCCTCACAGATACTGTACTTGGAGCACAGCAATGAGCCCTGTTGCAAAGTATTGCTTCAAAAATTGTAATTACACGCCCCTGTTAAACAGGGGCTGAAAAATTGGGCGTTAGGCACTGGTGGCGGCACCCATAAACAAAAATGATCTTCCAAGCTATCATTATCAATCGTATCATTGAGGACTCGGAGGAGGAGGATAGCCAGTCAACATAACAGCACAGGCACTCAGCATCAGCATCAGTCTTGAAGGGATGTGACATGTTAAAATCAATTAGTCTGTTATATCAGCATCAGGTGTGTGGTAGTTGGTGGTGATCCAAGACTGGTTCATCTTGATGAAAGTCAGTCGATCAACCGAGTCGGTGGACAGGCGCACCCTGTGATCCGTGACAAATCCTCCAGCAGCACTGAATGTGCGTTCCGAAAGAACGCTGGATGCAGGACAGGCCATTAGCTCAATTGCATACTGTGCAAGCTCTGGCCAGTGATCCATCCTCAAGACCCAGTAAGCCAGAGGATTTTCAGTGGGGAAGGTGTCCAAGTCTGACCTTGCCCCTAGATATTCCTGCACCATGTTTATCAGACGCTGGCGATGGTTGCTGGAACCGATCATACTTTGGGGCTGCGGACTAAAGAATTGTCTGAACGCATCGGTCTGACGGCCACCTTCCCCACCGCTCCTTCTTTGACTGGCCGAAGCCTCAGCAACTCGTTGTCCAGGACCAGGAGTTTGTAACCTCCCAGTCTCTGGGAACGCGTTGCACAGACCTTTCTGCAAGGCCTCCCGGAGTTGTCTCATGCTCTGCTCCCTCTGCGACGGTAACATAAGGTCCCCAACCTTACCCTTGTACCGTGGATCAAGGAGAGTGGCCAGCCAGTAATGGTCCCTCTCCTTGAGCCGAAGAATACGAGGATCCTTCCGCAGACTTTGCAGGATCAGGGAGGCCATGCAGCGTAGGTTAGCTGAGGCATTCGGTCCGCAGTCCTCTGGGTCACTAAGGACGACATGATCCGCAGCCACCTCCTCCCAGCCACGTACAAGTCCACTGGTTTCTTGGGACTGTAAATCATCCCTAAAAGACTGCTGCTGATGATGCTGAGTGCCAGCCTCCACCTCCATGCTGACACAATCCTCCTCCTCCTCCTCCTCTTCCTGTGCGATAGGTGGGACAGAAGGAACACTGTCTGGGTAAAGTGGGCCTTGAGAGGCAAGGAAGTCCTCCTCTTCCTGCCTCTGTTCTGCCTCAAGTGCCCTGTCCATTATTCCACGCAGCGTGTGCTCCAACAGGTGGACAAGAGGTACAGTGTCACTGATGCATGCACTGTCACTGCTCACCATCCTCGTGGCCTCCTCAAATGGTGCCAGGACAGTGCATGCATCCCTGATCATGCCCCACTGGCGTGGAGAAAAAAAAACAAGCTCCCCTGACCCTGTCCTGGTGCCGTAGTCACACAGGTACTCATTGATGGCCCTCTGCTGCGTGTGCAGCCGCTGCAGCATGGCCAACGTTGAGTTCCACCTGGTGGGCATGTCACATATAAGGCGGTTCTTGGGCAGGTTCAACTCCTTTTGCAGCTCAGCCAGGCGAGCACTGGCATTATAAGATCTGCGGAAATGCACACAGACTTTCCTGGCCTGCCTCAGGACATCCTGTAAGCCTGGGTACCTGCCCAAGAACTGCTGCACCACCAGGTTAAGGACGTGAGCCACACAGGGCACATGGGTCAGTTGTCCCTGTCGGAGGGCGGAGAGGAGGTTGGTGCCATTGTCGCAAACCACCATTCCTGGCTTAAGCTGGCGTGGCGTCAACCACCTCTCGGCCTGGCCCTGCAGAGCAGACAGGACCTCTGCCCCAGTGTGGCTTCTGTCCCCCAAACACACCAGCGCAAGCACGGCATGGCATCTTTTTGCCTGCGTACTTGCGTAGCCCCTTGAACGGCTACGGAGCACCGCTGGTTCAGAGGACAAAGCACAGGAAGAGGCCATGGAGGAAGAAGAAGAGGAGGGGGTGGAGGAGAGAGGTGTGTCACAACCAGTAGTAGCATTTTGGAGGCGTGGCGGTGGAACAACCTCCAACACTACTGCACCTTGTCCTGCATCCTTCCCAGCTGCCAAAAGAGTGACCCAATGGGCCGTGAAAGAAAGGTAACGTCCCTGTCCATGCCTGCTGGACCATGAGTCAGCGGTAATATGCACCTTACCGCTGACCGCCCTGTCCAGCGAGGCCAAGACATTGCCTTCCACATGCCGGTAGAGAGCCGGAATAGCCTTCCGTGAGAAAAAGTGGCGTTTGGGAACCTGCCACTGAGGAACCGCACATTGCACAAACTCACGGAAGGGGGCCGAGTCTACCAACTGAAAAGGCAGCAGTTGAAGCGCTAGCAATTTAGCCAAGCTAGCATTCAACCGCTGGGCATGTGGATGGCTGGGAGTGAACTTCTTTCGACGGTCCAGCAGCTGGGGCAGGGAAATTTGCCTGCTAGAATCGGACGTCGGTGTACTGCTAGCAGAGTGGCCGCAAGTACTTGGCTGTGACACACCTAATTCTACACCTTCATTCCTCTCAGTGCATGTTTCAGAGAGGACTGAAGTTATAGTGGGGTTGGAGATCCCAGCTGATGCGGTGCAAGGAGAGGTCCGCTTTGTTCTTTGGTGTGGGTCTTTGAGGTAGGCTTGCCAACGAGCTGCATGGCAGGTCAACATATGTCTGGTCAGGCATGTGGTACCCAAGCGGCTGATGTTTTGGCCACGCGATATACGCTTGAGACATATGTTGCAAACAGCAGCTGTGCGATCTGATGCACTAGCCTCAAAAAAGGCCCACACCAAAGAACTTTTTGAATGACGGGCAGAGGCAGCGCCCTGCACAGGCGGAGCTCTGCGGTGTGATTCCGTCGGTGTACTGCCCTTACGCTGGCCACCAAAGGGCATCCTGCCTCGTTGGAGATGTGCCTCCTCCTCATCCTCCTCCTCCTCCTCTCTCCTATTAGGCACCCACGTGGAGTCAGTGACCTCATCATCCCCTCCCTCCTCATCACTGGAGCCAATCTGGCAGTATGCTGCACCTGCTGGAACATGACTGCCAGATTGGTGTCCTTCTTGAGCATCCCCTCTGTCTGCTCTCACGCTACTGCCTTTCTCTAGCTGGGTTTCATCATCAGACCCTTCGAAACGCTGGGCATCCTCCTGGAGCATGTACCCAACACTGTGCTCAAACAGTTCGGGGGACTCCTCAGGAGGAGGAAATGGTGGGTCTAGGGAAGGAGTGACTGATGATGAGTCTGACATTGATACCAGGGAAGAGGACGCTTTGGCAGCTGCTTTGCCAGTACCCTGAGCCTGGGTGAGAGAGGATGAGGAGGAGGAGGAGGGCTTGGTCATCCACTCTACCAAGTCTTCGGCATGATGTGGCTCAACATGTCCAGCTGCTGAAAAGAAGGACAAGCGTGTCCCATGGCCATGTGCTGATGACAATGCACCGCATCCATGACCAGCACTGTTGCCCCCAGACACAGAGCCTGCTTGCCCTCTTTTATTGCCTCCTGACTGTCTGCCTCTCCTTGTTTGCCTTCCAGACATTCTAATGGATGGCCTGCAGGGAGATGGGAAAAAAGCAATAAGGGCTACCTTCAGGTGTCCTTCTCTGTCCCTTTACTTAAGGATTTCTAAATATGGTTGAGGATGATTGCTTTCGCACAGAATAGCACAATGACAATTTCCCTGACTGTCCAAAAAACAAGGATTTCAAAGATGGTTGATGAGGAATGCTTTAGCACAGTATAGCACAATGAGAATTTCCCTCACTGTCCTTCCCTGTCCCTACAAACAAGGTTTAGCACAGTAAAACACACTGACACTCTCCCTACCTATAGTTTTCTGTCCCTATAAAAAATGTTTTTTTAAAGATGGTTGATGAGGAATGCTTTAGCACAGTATAGCACAATGAGAATTTCCCTCACTGTCCTTCCCTGTCCCTACAAACAAGGTTTAGCACAGTAAAACACACTGACACTCTCCCTACCTATAGTTTTCTGTCCCTATAAAAAATGTTTTTTTAAAGATGGTTGATGATGAATGCTTTAGCACAGTATAGCACAATGAGAATTTCCCTCACTGTCCTTCCCTGTCCCTACAAACAAGGTTTAGCACAGTAAAACACACTGACACTCTCCCTACCTATAGTTTTCTGTCCCTATAAAAAATTTTTTTTTTAAAGATGGTTGATGAGGAATGCTTTAGCACAGTATAGCACAATGAGAATTTCCCTCACTGGCCTTCCCTGTCCCTACAAACAAGGTTTAGCACAGTAAAACACACTGACACTCTCCCTACCTATAGTTTTCTGTCCCTATAAAAAATGTTTTTTTAAAGATGGTTGATGATGAATGCTTTAGCACAGTATAGCACAATAAGAATTTCCCTCACTTTCTTTCCCTGTCCCTACAAACAAGGTTTAGCACAGTAAAACACACTGACACTCTCCCTACCTATAGTTTTCTGTCCCTATAAAAAATTTTTTTTTAAAGATGGTTGATGAGGAATGCTTTAGCACAGTATAGCACAATGAGAATTTCCCTCACTGGCCTTCCCTGTCCCTACAAACAAGGTTTAGCACAGTAAAACACACTGACACTCTCCCTACCTATAGTTTTCTGTCCCTATAATTTTTTTTTTTTAAAGATGGTTGATGATGAATGCTTTAGCACAGTATAGCACAATGAGAATTTCCCTCACTGTCCTTCCCTGTCCCTACAAACAAGGTTTAGCACAGTAAAACACACTGACACTCTCCCTACCTATAGTTTTCTGTCCCTATAAAAAATGTTTTTTTAAAGATGGTTGATGAGGAATGCTTTAGCACAGTATAGCACAATGAGAATTTCCCTCACTGTCCTTCCCTGTCCCTACAAACAAGGTTTAGCACAGTAAAACACACTGACACTCTCCCTACATATAGTTTTCTGTCCCTATAAAAAATGTTTTTTTAAAGATGGTTGATGATGAATGCTTTAGCACAGTATAGCACAATGAGAATTTCCCTCACTGTCCTTCCCTGTCCCTACAAACAAGGTTTAGCACAGTAAAACACACTGACACTCTCCCTACCTATAGTTTTCTGTCCCTATAAAAAAAATTTTTTTTAAAGATGGTTGATGAGTAGGGATGAGCTTCGTGTTCGAGTCGAACATACGTTCGACTCGAACATCGGCTGTTCGATCGTTCGACGAAGATCGAACGATTTGGGCCGTTCGCGCCAAATTCGAGTGACGCGAACGGCCCACAATGCACTACGCCATCGCAGTGTCATCCAGGCGCTGTGATTGGCCAAGCATGCACTGTGACCCCGCATGCTTGGCCAATCACAGCGCCGGCAGCGAGGAGAGCAATGATTGGCCACAGGCAGGATGCCTGTGGCCAATTATTGCTGAGGGTGTTTAGTACACGCCCCACACTATAAAAGGCCGCCAGCACGGCGGCCTAGTGTAGTGTGTTCCGGAGCAGGGATAGAGCAGCATAGGCAGGGACAGTGACTGTTATTTCTTTCTTGCTTAACCTGGATTCCTTTAGTTTAGGGAAAGAGAAGGATAGGTAGGGAGAGTGTCAGTGTGTTTTGTGCTTGTGCTATAGTGTGCTTAAAAAAAACATTTATTCTAGGGACAGAAAACTGTAGGTAGGGACAGTGTCAGTTTCTTTCACTCTGCAAGTCCTTGTTTCCAGGGACCTGGAAGGACAGTGAGTGAATTGTCCTTGTGCTATATTGTGCTTAAAAAAACATTTATTCTAGGGACAGAAAACTGTAGGTAGGGAGAGTGTCAGTTTCTTTCACTCTGCAAGTCCTTGTTTCCAGGGACCTGGAAGGACAGTGAGTGAATTGTCCTTGTGCTATATTGTGCTTAAAAAAAACATTTATTCTAGGGACAGAAAACTGTAGGTAGGGAGAGTGTCAGTTTATTTCACTCTGCAAGTCCTTGTTTCCAGGGACCTGGAAGGACAGTGACTGAATTGTCCTTGTGCTATATTGTGATTAAAAAAAACATTTATTCTAGGGACAGAAAACTGTAGGTAGGGAGAGTGTCAGTTTATTTCACTCTGCAAGTCCTTGTTTCCAGGGACCTGGAAGGACAGTGACTGAATTGTCCTTGTGCTATATTGTGATTAAAAAAAACATTTATTCTAGGGACAGAAAACTGTAGGTAGGGAGAGTGTCAGTTTATTTCACTCTGCAAGTCCTTGTTTCCAGGGACCTGGAAGGACAGTGACTGAATTGTCCTTGTGCTATATTGTGATTAAAAAAAACATTTATTCTAGGGACAGAAAACTGTAGGTAGGGAGAGTGTCAGTTTATTTCACTCTGCAAGTCCTTGTTTCCAGGGACCTGGAAGGACAGTGAGTGAATTGTCCTTGTGTTATATTGTGATTAAAAAAAACATTTTTTCTAGGGACAGAAAACTGTAGGTAGGGAGAGTGTTTTTTTTCTTTCACTCTGCAAGTCCTTGTTTCCAGGGACCTGTAAGGACAGTGAGTGAATTGTCCTTGTGCTATATTGTGCTTAAAAAAAACATTTATTCTAGGGACAGAAAACTGTAGGTAGGGAGAGTGTCAGTTTATTTCACTCTGCAAGTCCTTGTTTCCAGGGACCTGGAAGGACAGTGACTGAATTGTCCTTGTGCTATATTGTGATTAAAAAAAACATTTATTCTAGGGACAGAAAACTGTAGGTAGGGAGAGTGTCAGTTTATTTCACTCTGCAAGTCCTTGTTTCCAGGGACCTGGAAGGACAGTGACTGAATTGTCCTTGTGCTATATTGTGATTAAAAAAAACATTTATTCTAGGGACAGAAAACTGTAGGTAGGGAGAGTGTCAGTTTATTTCACTCTGCAAGTCCTTGTTTCCAGGGACCTGGAAGGACAGTGACTGAATTGTCCTTGTGCTATATTGTGATTAAAAAAAACATTTATTCTAGGGACAGAAAACTGTAGGTAGGGAGAGTGTCAGTTTATTTCACTCTGCAAGTCCTTGTTTCCAGGGACCTGGAAGGACAGTGAGTGAATTGTCCTTGTGTTATATTGTGATTAAAAAAAACATTTTTTCTAGGGACAGAAAACTGTAGGTAGGGAGAGTGTTTTTTTTCTTTCACTCTGCAAGTCCTTGTTTCCAGGGACCTGTAAGGACAGTGAGTGAATTGTCCTTGTGCTATATTGTGCTTAAAAAAAACATTTATTCTAGGGACAGAAAACTGTAGGTAGGGAGAGTGTCAGTTTATTTCACTCTGCAAGTCCTTGTTTCCAGGGACCTGGAAGGACAGTGAGTGAATTGTCCTTGTGTTATATTGTGATTAAAAAAAACATTTTTTCTAGGGACAGAAAACTGTAGGTAGGGAGAGTGTTTTTTTTCTTTCACTCTGCAAGTCCTTGTTTCCAGGGACCTGGAAGGACAGTGACTGAATTGTCCTTGTGCTATATTGTGATTAAAAAAAACATTTATTCTAGGGACAGAAAACTGTAGGTAGGGAGAGTGTCAGTTTATTTCACTCTGCAAGTCCTTGTTTCCAGGGACCTGGAAGGACAGTGAGTGAATTGTCCTTGTGTTATATTGTGATTAAAAAAAACATTTTTTCTAGGGACAGAAAACTGTAGGTAGGGAGAGTGTTTTTTTTCTTTCACTCTGCAAGTCCTTGTTTCCAGGGACCTGTAAGGACAGTGAGTGAATTGTCCTTGTGCTATATTGTGCTTAAAAAAAACATTTATTCTAGGGACAGAAAACTGTAGGTAGGGAGAGTGTCAGTTTATTTCACTCTGCAAGTCCTTGTTTCCAGGGACCTGGAAGGACAGTGACTGAATTGTCCTTGTGCTATATTGTGATTAAAAAAAACATTTATTCTAGGGACAGAAAACTGTAGGTAGGGAGAGTGTCAGTTTATTTCACTCTGCAAGTCCTTGTTTCCAGGGACCTGGAAGGACAGTGACTGAATTGTCCTTGTGCTATATTGTGATTAAAAAAAACATTTATTCTAGGGACAGAAAACTGTAGGTAGGGAGAGTGTCAGTTTATTTCACTCTGCAAGTCCTTGTTTCCAGGGACCTGGAAGGACAGTGACTGAATTGTCCTTGTGCTATATTGTGATTAAAAAAAACATTTATTCTAGGGACAGAAAACTGTAGGTAGGGAGAGTGTCAGTTTATTTCACTCTGCAAGTCCTTGTTTCCAGGGACCTGGAAGGACAGTGACTGAATTGTCCTTGTGCTATATTGTGATTAAAAAAAACATTTATTCTAGGGACAGAAAACTGTAGGTAGGGAGAGTGTCAGTTTATTTCACTCTGCAAGTCCTTGTTTCCAGGGACCTGGAAGGACAGTGACTGAATTGTCCTTGTGCTATATTGTGATTAAAAAAAACATTTATTCTAGGGACAGAAAACTGTAGGTAGGGAGAGTGTCAGTTTATTTCACTCTGCAAGTCCTTGTTTCCAGGGACCTGGAAGGACAGTGACTGAATTGTCCTTGTGCTATATTGTGATTAAAAAAAACATTTATTCTAGGGACAGAAAACTGTAGGTAGGGAGAGTGTCAGTTTATTTCACTCTGCAAGTCCTTGTTTCCAGGGACCTGGAAGGACAGTGAGTGAATTGTCCTTGTGTTATATTGTGATTAAAAAAAACATTTTTTCTAGGGACAGAAAACTGTAGGTAGGGAGAGTGTTTTTTTTCTTTCACTCTGCAAGTCCTTGTTTCCAGGGACCTGTAAGGACAGTGAGTGAATTGTCCTTGTGCTATATTGTGCTTAAAAAAAACATTTATTCTAGGGACAGAAAACTGTAGGTAGGGAGAGTGTCAGTTTATTTCACTCTGCAAGTCCTTGTTTCCAGGGACCTGGAAGGACAGTGAGTGAATTGTCCTTGTGTTATATTGTGATTAAAAAAAACATTTTTTCTAGGGACAGAAAACTGTAGGTAGGGAGAGTGTTTTTTTTCTTTCACTCTGCAAGTCCTTGTTTCCAGGGACCTGTAAGGACAGTGAGTGAATTGTCCTTGTGCTATATTGTGCTTAAAAAAAACATTTATTCTAGGGACAGAAAACTGTAGGTAGGGAGAGTGTCAGTTTATTTCACTCTGCAAGTCCTTGTTTCCAGGGACCTGGAAGGACAGTGAGTGAATTGTCCTTGTGTTATATTGTGATTAAAAAAAACATTTTTTCTAGGGACAGAAAACTGTAGGTAGGGAGAGTGTTTTTTTTCTTTCACTCTGCAAGTCCTTGTTTCCAGGGACCTGTAAGGACAGTGAGTGAATTGTCCTTGTGCTATATTGTGCTTAAAAAAAACATTTATTCTAGGGACAGAAAACTGTAGGTAGGGAGAGTGTCAGTTTATTTCACTCTGCAAGTCCTTGTTTCCAGGGACCTGGAAGGACAGTGACTGAATTGTCCTTGTGCTATATTGTGATTAAAAAAAACATTTATTCTAGGGACAGAAAACTGTAGGTAGGGAGAGTGTCAGTTTATTTCACTCTGCAAGTCCTTGTTTCAAGGGACAGAGAAGGACACCTGAAGGTAGCCCTTATTGCTTTTTTCCCATCTCCCTGCAGGCCATCTATTAGAATGTCTGGAAGGCAAACAAGGAGAGGCAGACAGTCAGGAGGCAATAAAAGAGGGCAAGCAGGCTCTGTGTCTGGGGGCAACAGTGCTGGTCGTGGACGCGGTGCATTGTCATCAGCACATGGCCATGGGACACGCTTGTCCTTCTTTTCGGCAGCTGGACATGTTGAGCCACATCATGCCGAAGACTTGGTAGAGTGGATGACCAAGCCCTCCTCCTCCTCCTCATCCTCTCTCACCCAGGCTCAGGGTACTGGAAAAGCAGCTGCCAAAGCGTCGTCTTCCCTGGTATCAATGTCAGACAAATCATCAGTCACTCCTTCCCTAGACCCACCATGTCCTCCTCCTGAGGAGTCCCCCGAACTGTTTCAGCACAGTGTTGGGTACATGCTCCAGGAGGATGCCCAGCGTTTCGAAGGGTCTGATGATGAAACCCAGCTAGAGGAAGGCAGTAGCGTGAGAGCAGACAGAGGGGATGCTCAAGAAGGACACCAATCTGGCAGTCATGTTCCAGCAGCTGCAGCATACTGCCAGATTGGCTCCAGTGATGAGGAGGGAGGGGATGATGAGGTCACTGACTCCACGTGGGTGCCTAATAGGAGAGAGGAGGAGGAGGAGGATGAGGAGGAGGCACATCTCCAACGAGGCAGGATGCCCTTTGGTGGCCAGCGTAAGGGCAGTACACCGACGGAATCACACCGCAGAGCTCCGCCTGTGCAGGGCGCTGCCTCTGCCCGTCATTCAAAAAGTTCTTTGGTGTGGGCCTTTTTTGAGGCTAGTGCATCAGATCGCACAGCTGCTGTTTGCAACATATGTCTCAAGCGTATATCGCGTGGCCAAAACATCAGCCGCTTGGGTACCACATGCCTGACCAGACATATGTTGACCTGCCATGCAGCTCGTTGGCAAGCCTACCTCAAAGACCCACACCAAAGAACAAAGCGGACCTCTCCTTGCACCGCATCAGCTGGGATCTCCAACCCCACTATAACTTCAGTCCTCTCTGAAACATGCACTGAGAGGAATGAAGGTGTAGAATTAGGTGTGTCACAGCCAAGTACTTGCGCCCACTCTGCTAGCAGTACACCGACGTCCGATTCTAGCAGGCAAATTTCCCTGCCCCAGCTGCTGGACCGTCGAAAGAAGTTCACTCCCAGCCATCCACATGCCCAGCGGTTGAATGCTAGCTTGGCTAAATTGCTAGCGCTTCAACTGCTGCCTTTTCAGTTGGTAGACTCGGCCCCCTTCCGTGAGTTTGTGCAATGTGCAGTTCCTCAGTGGCAGGTTCCCAAACGCCACTTTTTCTCACGGAAGGCTATTCCGGCTCTCTACCGGCATGTGGAAGGCAATGTCTTGGCCTCGCTGGACAGGGCGGTCAGCGGTAAGGTGCATATTACCGCTGACTCATGGTCCAGCAGGCATGGACAGGGACGTTACCTTTCTTTCACGGCCCATTGGGTCACTCTTTTGGCAGCTGGGAAGGATTCAGGACAAGGTGCAGTAGTGTTGGAGGTTGTCCCACCGCCACGCCTCCAAAATGCTACTACTGGTTGTGACACACCTCTCTCCTCCACCCCCTCCTCTTCTTCTTCCTCCATGGCCTCTTCCTGTGGTTTGTCCTATGAACCAGCGGTGCTCCGTAGCCGTTCACGGGGCTACGCAAGTACGCAGGCAAAAAGATGCCATGCCGTGCTTGCGCTGGTGTGTTTGGGGGACAGAAGCCACACTGGGGCAGAGGTCCTGTCTGCTCTGCAGGGCCAGGCCGAGAGGTGGTTGACGCCACGCCAGCTTAAGCCAGGAATGGTGGTTTGCGACAATGGCACCAACCTCCTCTCCGCCCTCCGACAGGGACAACTGACCCATGTGCCCTGTGTGGCTCACGTCCTTAACCTGGTGGTGCAGCGCTTCTTGGGCAGGTACCCGGGCTTACAGGATGTCCTGAGGCAGGCCAGGAAAGTCTGTGTGCATTTCCGCAGATCTTATAATGCCAGTGCTCGCCTGGCTGAGCTGCAAAAGGAGTTGAACCTGCCCAAGAACCGCCTTATATGTGACATGCCCACCAGGTGGAACTCAACGTTGGCCATGCTGCAGCGGCTGCACACGCAGCAGAGGGCCATCAATGAGTACCTGTGCGACTACGGCACCAGGACAGGGTCAGGGGAGCTTGGTTTTTTTTCTCCACGCCAGTGGGGCATGATCAGGGATGCATGCACTGTCCTGGCACCATTTGAGGAGGCCACGAGGATGGTGAGCAGTGACAGTGCATGCATCAGTGACACTGTACCTCTTGTCCACCTGTTGGAGCACACGCTGCGTGGAATAATGGACAGGGCACTTGAGGCAGAACAGAGGCAGGAAGAGGAGGACTTCCTTGCCTCTCAAGGCCCCCTTTACCCAGACAGTGTTCCTTCTGTCCCACCCATCGCACAGGAAGAGGAGGAGGAGGAGGAGGAGGAGGAGGAGGAGGAGGAGGATTGTGTCAGCATGGAGGTGGAGGCTGGCACTCAGCATCATCAGCAGCAGTCTTTTAGGGATGATTTACAGTCCCAAGAAACCAGTGGACTTGTACGTGGCTGGGAGGAGGTGGCTGCGGATCATGTCGTCCTTAGTGACCCAGAGGACTCCGGAGCGAATGCCTCAGCAAACCTACGCTGCATGGCCTCCCTGATCCTGCAAAGTCTGCGGAAGGATCCTCGTATTCTTCGGATCAAGGAGAGGGACCATTACTGGCTGGCCACTCTCCTTGATCCACGGTACAAGGGTAAGGTTGCGGACCTTATGTTACCGTCGCAGAGGGAGCAGAGGATGAGACAACTCCGGGAGGCCTTGCAGAAAGGTCTGTGCAACGCGTTCCCAGAGACTGGGAGGTTGCAAACTCCTGGTCCTGGACAACGAGTTGCTGAGGCTTCGGCCAGTCAAAGAAGGAGCGGTGGGGAAGGTGGCCGTCTGACCGATGCGTTCAGACAATTCTTTAGTCCGCAGCCCCAAAGTATGATCGGTTCCAGCAACCATCGCCAGCGTCTGATAAACATGGTGCAGGAATATCTAGGGGCAAGGTCAGACTTGGACACCTTCCCCACCGAAAATCCTCTGGCTTACTGGGTCTTGAGGATGGATCACTGGCCAGAGCTTGCACAGTATGCAATTGAGCTACTGGCCTGTCCTGCATCCAGCGTTCTTTCGGAACGCACATTCAGTGCTGCTGGAGGATTTGTCACGGATCACAGGGTGCGCCTGTCCACCGACTCGGTTGATCGACTGACTTTCATCAAGATGAACCAGTCTTGGATCACCACCAGCTACCACACACCTGATGCTGATATAACAGACTAATTGATTTTAACATGTCACATCCCTTCAAGACTGATGCTGATGCTGAGTGCCTGTGCTGTTATGTTGACTGGCTATCCTCCTCCTCCGAGTCCTCAATGATACGATTGATGATGATAGCTTGTAAGATCATTTTTGTTTATGGGTGCCGCCACCAGTGCCTAACGCCCAATTTTTCAGCCCCTGTTTAACAGGGGCGTGTAATTACAATTTTTGAAGCAATACTTTGCAACAGGGCTCATTGCTGTGCTCCAAGTACAGTATCTGTGAGGAGTTGCAGTGTTGTGCCACCAGTGCCTAACGCCCAATTTTTCAGCCCCTGTTTAACAGGGGCGTGTAATTACAATTTTTGAAGCAATACTTTGCAACAGGGCTCATTGCTGTGCTCCAAGTACAGTATCTGTGAGGAGTTGCAGTGTTGTGCCACCAGTGCCTAAGGCCCAATTTTTCAGCCCCTGTTTAACAGGGGCGTGTCATTACAATTTTTGAAGCAATACTTTGCAACAGGGCTCATTGGTGTGCTCCAAGTACAGTATCTGTGAGGAGTTGCAGTGTTGTGCCACCAGTGCCTAAGGCCCAATTTTTCAGCCCCTGTTTAACAGGGGCGTGTCATTACAATTTTTGAAGCAATACTTTGCAACAGGGCTCATTGCTGTGCTCCAAGTACAGTTGCTGTGAGGGGTTGCAGTGTTGTGCCACCAGTGCCTAAGGCCCAATTTTTCAGCCCCTGTTCAACAGGGGCATGTAATTACAATTCTTGATCTAATAATTCACAGCAGGGCCCATTGCTGCACCCACCAAGAGTAACTGTCAGGGCTTACAGTGTTGTGGCACCAGCACCACCATCAAAGGCCCAATTTTTACTACCACTGTTCAACAATTATATGTAATTAAAATTCCTGATATAATAGTTGACAGCAGGGCGTTCCAGCACCAACCAAGAGTAACTGTGAGTGCTTACAGTGTTGTGCCAACACCAACAACTAAGGGGCCTATTTCTGCAGAGTATATACGGCAGGTCCCTACTTTCAAACATCCAACTTACAAACGACTCCTACTTGCAAACGCAAGAAGACAACAGGAAGTGAGAGGAAATCTACCACTAGGAAGGAAAATTCTCTCCTGTAAGAATAAATATGGGAGAAAGGTGTCTCCTCTGTACTGATGCTTTATCAGCAATCCTTGTTTCAAGAAAAACACCACATTTCAAAAACAGTTGTCATTGGGACGGAAAGTGAGGTGAAATGTTCTGAACAGGGGCACAGACAGCAAAACAAATGTTACAGGGGTGATAACCCTTACCTATGTTTTCCAAAAAGTTTAAAAATAGATTTTTGGTCTGGAGCTACACTTCAACAATGTACCTGTTCAAAATTACAAACAGACTCTACATAAGAACAAACCTACAGTCCCTGTCTTGTATGCACCGCCTGTATAGGGCTGTTCAGAGTATATAGGGCCTTTTTTATTTTATGTGCGGGGTTCCCCTTAATATCCATACAAGACCCAAAGGGGCTGGTAATGGGCTGGGGTAGGGGGGGGGGGTCATGGGGTAGCTATGCCATTTTTCTTAAAGAATTTCATCCATATTACCGGGACCAGACATTACATTAAAGCCGCAAGCAGTTTTAAATGGCTTTTTTTTCCTTTAGAAGTGTCATTTTGTGCAGGGACAGTTCTAAACACGGGAAACACGTGGCACTTCACAGGCATACTTTAGACACCCCCCAGGTACGATATTTAAAGGAATATTTGACTTTTTTTTTTTCACTTTATGCATCATTAAAATGACTGCTCCCGAAAAACGACCGTTTTTAAAACTTCTTTTTGCATTGATACATGTCCCCTGGTGCAGAACCCGGGTTCCCAAACCCTTTTTAGGACAATAACATGCATAATAGTTGTTATAATTAGCACTTTAGAATTCGAACGTTCGCATCCATTGTATTTAATAGGGTTCTAATGTTCGTTCGAACTTTCGGTCCGTTCGCGGGTTCTGGTGCGAACCGAACCCGGGGGTGTTCGGCTCATCACTATTGATGAGGAATGCTTTAGCACAGTATAGCACAATGAGAATTTCCCTCACTGTCCTTCCCTGTCCCTGCAAACAAGGTTTAGCACAGTAAAACACACTGACACTCTCCCTACCTATAGTTTTCTGTCCCTATAAAAAATGTTTTTTTAAAGATGGTTGATGATGAATGCTTTAGCACAGTATAGCACAATGAGAATTTCCCTCACTGTCCTTCCCTGTCCCTACAAACAAGGTTTAGCACAGTAAAACACACTGACACTCTCCCTACCTATAGTTTTCTGTCCCTATAAAAATTTTTTTTTTAAAGATGGTTGATGATGAATGCTTTAGCACAGTATAGCACAATGAGAATTTCCCTCACTGTCCTTCCCTGTCCCTACAAACAAGGTTTAGCACAGTAAAACACACTGACACTCTCCCTACCTATAGTTTTCTGTCCCTATAAAAATTTTTTTTTTTAAAGATGGTTGATGAGGAATGCTTTAGCACAGTATAGCACAATGAGAATTTCCCTCACTGTCCTTCCCTGTCCCTGCAAACAAGGTTTAGCACAGTAAAACACACTGACACTCTCCCTACCTATAGTTTTCTGTCCCTATAAAAAATGTTTTTTTAAAGATGGTTGATGATGAATGCTTTAGCACAGTATAGCACAATGAGAATTTCCCTCACTGTCCTTCCCTGTCCCTACAAACAAGGTTTAGCACAGTAAAACACACTGACACTCTCCCTACCTATAGTTTTCTGTCCCTATAAAAAATTTTTTTTTAAAGATGGTTGATGATGAATGCTTTAGCACAGTATAGCACAATGAGAATTTCCCTCACTGTCCTTCCCTGTCCCTACAAACAAGGTTTAGCACAGTAAAACACACTGACACTCTCCCTACCTATAGTTTTCTGTCCCTATAAAAAATGTTTTTTTAAAGATGGTTGATGATGAATGCTTTAGCACAGTATAGCACAATGAGAATTTCCCTCACTGTCCTTCCCTGTCCCTACAAACAAGGTTTAGCACAGTAAAACAGACTGACACTCTCCCTACCTATCCTTCTCTTTCCCTAAACTAAAGGAATCCAGGTTAAGCAAGAAAAAAAAATGTCACTGTCCCTGCCTATGCTTCTCTTTCCCTGCTCCGGAACACACTACACTAGGCCGCCGTGCTGGCGGCCTTTTATAGTGTGGGGCGTGTACTAAACACCCTCAGCAATAATTGGCCACAGGCATCCTGCCTGTGGCCAATCATTGCTCTCCTCGCTGCCGGTGCTGTGATTGGCCAAGCATGCGGGGTCACAGTGCATGCTTTGCCAATCACAGCGCCTGGATGACACTGCGATGGCGCAGTGCATTGTGGGCCGCGAATTAGGCGCGAACGGCCCAAATCGTTCGTTGTTCGGCGAACGATCGAACAGCCGATGTTCGAGTCGAACGTATGTTCGACTCGAACACCGAGCTCATCCCTAGCTTTTAATTGAAATAAAATATCTTAACAATATTACACTAGGCTGGTGCGCCCTTGTTCTTTCTTTTTTCGTTTGCTACTAGGATACCCCTATCCATGAAGGGCAGCAAGGTCGGTGTCATCGTTATAGTCTATTGAATGTTTGACGGTCATCTCGTGCGCAGGAGTGTTTGTTGTTTTTCTGCTACTATAAGTAGTAAGGCATAATCAGGCATAGGCAAACAAGCTGAAAAATGCTCAAGTTTAAACAGGGGCTTAGACTTTTCAAATGACAGTATCTCTTGCCTCCTGTATGATATCATCACTGTAAATAGCTAAATGTTTTGCAAGTTGAATCATAGCTTTAGTCAGTACGTTGTATAATTACAGCACGGAGTTTAGAGAGTTGGAAGAATTACTGAATAGCACAAGCTGACTTTTAATGCAGTTTAGTAAACATATAATTTTCCAATACATACTGTATATCATTTAGATTATAGATGCATACTAATAAATACAAATGATTCTGGTCTGATTATTAGTTATTTCAACCTATTATTAACCACTTGCTTACTGGGCACTTAAACCCCCTTCCTGCCCAGGCCAATTTTCAGCTTTCAGCACTGTCACGCTTTGAATGACAATTGCGCCGTCGTGCGACGTGGCTCCCAAACAAAATTGACATCCTTTTTTTCCCACAAATAGAGATTTCTTTTGGTGGTATTTGATCACCTCTGCGGTTTTTATTTTTTGCGCTATAAACAAAAAAAGACTGACAATTTTGAAAAAAACACAATATTTTTTACTTTTTGCTATAATAAATATCCGATTTTTAAAAAAAAAATAATAATTTTTCTCAGTTTAGGCCGATACGTATTCTTCTACATATTTTTGGTAAAAAAATATCGCAATACGCGTTTATTGATTGGTTTGCGCAAAAGTTATAGCATCTACAAAATAGGGGATAGTTTTATGGCATTTTTATAAAAAAAATTTTTACTAGTAATGGAGGCGATCAGCGTTTTTTATCGGGACTGCGACATTATGGCGGACACATCGGACACTTTTCGCTCTATTTTGGGACCATTAACATTTATACAGCGAACAGTGCTATAAAACTGCATTGATTACTGTATAAATGTGACTGGCAGGGAAGGGGTTAACACTAGGGGGCGAGGAAGGGGTTAAATGTGTTCCCTCATGAGTGATTCTTACTGTAGGGGGAGGGGACTGACTGGGGGAGCTGACCGATGGTTGTCCCTATGTACAAGGGACACACCATTGGTCTCCTCTCCCTAACAGGACGTGGATCTCTGTGTTTACACACAGAGATCCACATCCCTTGCTCTGAAAATGCAGATCGCGCCTACCTGGTGGACATTGCGGCCGCCAGGCACGTGCATCGGCACCCACGTGACACAGCGGGCACAGAAGTTCCTCGATGCGCGCTCGGGAGTGCGCGCGGGGAACGAGGAAAGGGGAGGACATCAATTGTCGCCCTCCCGGCATTGTAGGTCCGCGCTGTAGCCGTCATTCGGCTATAGCGCGGGCCTCTAGTGGTTAAAAATTTCGTTTTAAAATATGTCTTGTCTAACATCACTGTTATTACTTGAACAAGTGTGAAAACCCACTACTGTATTACCAAGGTTAACAAGATAGATTTCTTACTGTAAGTTAGGAAAATAATAGCCATGTATATCAAGGGACTTTTCATGTTTATCAGAATGTTGGCAATGTGCAGAAAATAAAAATCTGAGATTTTGTTTCCAGGGATAAGTTGTTTTTTTTTTTTTTTCCGAAAAAAAATCAAAATGGATATTGAATGCAGTATAGGGAATTAAAAGTCTTTACATAGACGTAGTTCAAGTTTTTCTTGTTCTTTCTTATTTACATTTTCATTATCAACTAGGCAATATGAAAGTGATTGTAAAGTCTTGGTTTTTTTTCCTATAAAAATAACAAACATGTTATACCTACCTGCTTTATTGCAGTGGATTTGCACAGAGCAGCCCAGATCCCCCTCTTCTCGGGTCCCTCTTCTGTGCTCCTGGCCCCTCCCTCCTGTTCAGTGCCCCCACAGCAAGCAGCTTGCTATGGGGTCACCCAGGCCGAGTCACAGCTCCCTGTGTCCATTCTGACCCGGCTCTGTGCCCTCTCTCCCCTGATTGGCTAGCTGACTTTGATTGACAGCAGCCATAGCCAATGGCGCTGCTGCTGTGTCTCAGCCAGTCAGGAAGGAAAATTTGGACGGCTGAGACACTCATGGACATCGCTGGACAGAGAGGAACCACAGGTAAGTGTTAGGGGAGCTGAAGGGGGCTGCTGCATACAGAAGGCTTTATATCTGAATGCATTAAGGTAAAAAACCTTCTGTCTTTACAACTCCTTTAAGTAAAATAAGAATCTCTGAGGGTCAGTTGACAGCAGAACAGGGTGCAGTAAACCCGTGATCAGTGTGCACTTCCTGCACCACATTCCAAATGCACTGCAATTGTAATCTGCAGCGGGTGTCAGTGTTAACTTAAGGACACCTCCAACACAGGTTGCAAATGCAATGCATGCGCTGGATAGCACGGTACAGTAGTACGATGTGATCCAGTACCTGTGCCTTTTATAAAGTAGTGCGTACATTACTTTTGGTGTGGTCCAGCTGCATTTCAGTCCATTCCTTTGAATTCTGATCTGAAATCGCACCACATCCAGGTCCCATGTGAATCGCATAGGAATGCACAGTGCATTACTGTGTGATACGTGGTGTGAACTGGCCCTTACAGGGCTGATGTGACTGCAATAGCTAATATGTGATTACATTTATATTTTTATATGAAGTGTAAGTACATGAATTTGGCCTGGTATTAGCCTTTTGCAGTCCCTGTACAACAAAGGTAAGAGAGGGTGAGGGAGAAGCAGCACAAGAAGCCAACCAGGTGTCCTCTAGTGCAATTAGAATGCTAATAGAATTTAGACATGTGTAGGACGAAAACATTTGTTTTGTAACGTTTTTATTCTTTATTTAAATAAATATGTTTAGTTAAAATCGTTACATTCAAAACGCATTTGAATTCAATTTTTTCCATTTAAACAATAATAGGAATAAAATAGGAAAAATATAAAAACATCTTCCAAAATTCGAATTTTGAATAGAATCAATTAGAATTTGAATAGAAACAATTATAATAGAATAGCAAATAATAGAAAAGAAAAGAATAGAAAATAAAATAGAATAGAAAAACAATAGAACAGAATAGAATAAAATAGAAAGAATATATAACCCTCTTCCAAAATTTGAATTTGGAATAGAATAAATTTTAATACAAAATATTAGAATAGAATAGAAAATAATAGAAAAGGATAGAATAGAAAATAAGAGAATAGAATAGAAAATCAAGAGAATAAAATAGAAAGAATATAACGATTATATTCTTTCTATTTTATTCTATTATATTGATTTTCTATTCTATTATTTTCAATTATGTTCTTTTCTATTCTATTATAATCTTTTGAATTCCAATTCATTCTATTCAAAATTCAAATTTCAGAAGATGAGTATATATTCTTTCTATTGTTTTTCCATTCTATTTTATTTCTATTCTATTCCATTCTCTTATTTTCTATTTTATTGTTTTCTATTCTATTTGAATTATATATCTAATTAAATAATGGTTATACTGTTTCTATTTTATTCCCTTCTTTATTAATTGTTTTTCTATTCTTTTCTATTTTATTATTTTATATTATTTTCTATTCTAAATGTTTCTATTCAAATTCATTTTAATCTAAATTAGAATTTCTGAAGATGGTTATATTCTTTATATTTTATTCCATTCTATTATATTCAATTGTTTTTCTTTTCTATTCTATTCTTTTCTATTCTAGTCTATTTTCTTTTTCTCTATTCTATTATTTTGGATTCCATTGTTTTGGATTCTATTCCAATCTATTCTATTTGAAATTTAGAATTTTCGAAGATGGTCATATTCTATTTGATTTTATGTTATTCTATTCTATTAAATTGTATTCTATTCTTTACTATTCTTTTATTTTTATTCTATTGCTTTATTATTTTATATTCTATTTTATTCTATTTTTTCAAAAATCGATTTCTATTTTTTTAAATTTGACTTTGATTATAATTTGTTTTTGAATTCAATTTGAATTTGTTTTCTAATGGAATTTCTTCCGAATTTAAGTTTGATATTTCGGATTAGTTAAATTCGTTACTATTGTAATTTAGTCGTTCGGATACAGCCGAATAACGAAAGTTTGTCCGAATTTCGATTCGGAACGAAACAAATTGCACGTGTTTAATTGAAGGAGAGAGCAGAGTGACAGAGAGATTATCCCATCAATGCGCTGTTCTTCTTTCACTGTCCAGTCACAGGGTGGGGGTGAGAATGAGGACTTGTAAATGAAAATGAAACTGCAATCGGTGCACAAAGAGTTCTGCCCACATTCAGATCTCAAAATTGGCATGTTAGAAAGCTTCAAACTTAAAGGCATGATTTATAGTATTGTAAATATTGTCAATGATGTGCAATAGTAGTTGCATGTACGACCTCTAGAGTGCCAGGAACACCATCTGTGATACTGTTAACACAAACGATTAATCTCAAGTTGGAGATATCGTCTGTGCACATTTTTCCTTTTAATGGTTCCAGAGAAAGATTAATTCTGGAACCTATTATTTTTGGGCTCTGAACCGTAGCCAGCTTGAGTGAACTTGGGCTTCCTGGCAGACGTTCCATGCCTATTCCAGAAATGTAGGTATTTTAAAAGGTCAAGAACTTCCTGTATTAGGGAGATTTTTGTGAGTGTGCACTAAGCTCTATAAAGTTAACAGACTACAGGTAGCCAGACAGCAGCATTTATACATTGAACATACCTGTTTGTTTGAAAATCGGTTGTTACAGCAGAACTTTACCCATAACAACTTGATAAAAACTCATGTTCTTTAGCAAGGGACATACATTCCACATTGATAATTATGCTACCAAAATTAGTGTGTGCTGTAAATTGCCTCCAGCATTGTACTTGTTTCTTCTTGCTGGAGGCTGCCATTTTGCTAAAGCCCAGAGCCCCTGAACAGCGGTAAATCATAAAGCGTAATTAAACCTATTGATTTAACGGTTTCAAAATACAGTTACATTCCTGGAATGTTGTGATTGCTAACTGTCACATTTGCTTGTGTTCTCAACCAAACTGTCAAACCATCAAATGACTGGTGTCATAACTGATCACATGGGCAGCATAATGGCAGTTGCAGATCAAATAGACTCAGCTTCATTGGCTGTAAAGGATAGGAGGGTTTATTACACCTTTAGACCCCTTTCACACTGAGGAAGTTTTCAGGCGTCTTAGCGCTAAAAAATAACGTCTGAAAACTGCCTCTCATGCCTCCCAGTGTGAAAGCCTGAGTGCTTTCACACTGGGGCGGTGCGCTTGCGGGATGGGAAAAAAAAGTCTTGCAAGCAGGATCTTTGGGGCGGTTTGGGAGCGCAGTATAAAGGGCTCCTACACTGCTCCTGCCCATTGCCCCGATGTAAAAGGGGTCTTAAGGCTGTCAGCTGATCGGCCTCTACATATTTGGTAGTGCCTAAAACTGGAGAGTAACTGAGCATGTGCAGAGCAGGGTGATACCATGTATTAATGGATTTTAAACAGTATAGGCATCTTATTTTTAATCTTTTACATAGCTACACCTGAAAAAGGAGCCAACCTGATGTGATCCAGCAAGACTTAATTTTCTGACTAAAGTTCCACTTTAACCTGCCTGACTGATAAATAATAATGGTCTGAAAGACACTGAAAAGGACAGAAAAGCCAATGACTGGACAGACCTTTTGGGTATGTCTGCTGTTAGACACCAAAGTTGTGCTCTCTCTCTCCCACTGGGGTTCATTTACTAAAGGTAAATAAGCTATTTACTTTTCAAAGGAAGCTGCACTTTGCAAGGGAATTTCCCCAGTGCCTAATAAATGTGGTGAAATTTCACTTTGCAAAAAACACCCACGTGCAAGGAGCAGCATTTTTGCTTGCCCATGATTGGATGAAGGAAATCAACAGAACTTCGCAGCATTCATTAAGCCATGGGGAATATTCCCTTGCAAAGTGCAACTTCATTTGCAAAGTAAACAGTATATTTGCCTTTAGCAAATGAACCCCTTGGCCTCTCATATTGTGGGCACTATAAAAAAAAGCCCTGATATTTTCAGTTTGAGTCGTTTCAAAGTGTGTCTACATTTTATAAACTTAAGAGATCACTTTAGACTGGATAAATGCTGGTGGGTAGTCTTAAGAAGCCACATAAGGTAGTGGAAATCATTGTAAAATGAAATCACATCTGTCAAGTCAGACACAAAGCAACATTCACTGACACCAGTATTATTTTCCAAGACAACGTTGTTTAAATGCAAATTGCAGCTTCAGCTCTTTCGAATAGCAATGCTAGTATAGAGAAAGACATTGACTTTTGTATTACAGTATCCTTTCTTCCTGCAGGCAGGTTTAAGAGTGGGAATTCATTCCTCCTCGCGATTTTATGGCTCTGTTGTTTCAATAGATGTGCGCTTGTTTTCATTGCACTTTTCTAATAACTGTTTATTTGATCTGAGGATAAGCAGAACTCCAGCCAAATATGGATTTTTACATTGCCCTGCCGTTTACATTATTAAATTTGTGTAATCTCCAATTTATTTTTGGAATGCAGAGCAAAAACAAACTATGAATTTGCATTTTATAGCAAACCTAGCATTTTTCAAAAGTAAGAACAGATGTTTTTTTTTTTTTTTTTGTGACGCATTATAGCTGTAGAAGTAAAAACAAAAATGATACAAGTATTACTTTTACATTAATGGAATCATATCTTGTAAGAGCCCTCGGACAACTCCACCCCATAGAGTTATATCAGCAGAGGTCATATCACCAACTGAGGCAGCAGATTCTCTAAGTGGTTAGTCTAGTGGACTTTCAGCACTCATGTCCTGAATTTAACTTTCACCAGAGATATTATATAAATGGAATTTGTATGTTCTTTTATACCGCGTACACACGATCGGTTTTTCTGATGAAAAAAGACCGATGGACTTTTTTCATCGGACAAACCGATCGTGTATGGGCCCCATCGATCTTTTTTCCATCGGTATAAAAAAATAGAACATGTTTTAAATTTTACTGATGGAAAAAAAAACGATAGCACATTACGATCGTCTGTGTGGAACTCCATCGGACAAAAAACCCACGCATGCTCAGAATCAAGTCGACACATGCTCAGAAGCAATGAACTCCATTTTTCTCGGCTTGTCGGAGTGTTTTACGTCACTGCATTTTGGACGGTCGGAATTTTGACTGATGGTGTGTAGGCAAGACTGATGAAAGTCAGCTTCATCAGATTTCCGATGGAAAAATCCATCAGATTTTATTCCATCGGAAATCCGATCGTGTGTACAGGGCATTAGGGTTTTGTGTACATTTTCTCTACCCAATCGTTTTACAATCTAAAAATATTGATCCTAAATGTCTGACCAAATCAGTCCAATCTTTGTATGTGCAAAACATTAAAGCCCAGCTGAGCTTTTAAATTAGCTAAATTAGAACAAGAACAAGAGATGTGCAAAGTGTCAGGCTGCATTCATACCTGAACGTTTTCAGCTGGTTAAAACGCTCATCTTAAAAGTTCCCAAACGCCCAAAAGAAAAATCCCATTCATTTAACCACATCAATACTGGGCACTTTCACCCCCTTCCTTCCCAGGCCAATTTTCAGCTTTCAGCGCTCTCGCATTTTCAATGACAATTGCGCGGTCATGCTACGCTGTACCCAAATGAAATTTTTATAATTTTGTTCGCACAAATAGAGCTTTCTTTTGGTGGTATTTATTCACGACTCCGTTTTTAATTTTTTGGCGATATAAGCGAAAAAATAGCGTAAATTTGGAAAAAAACAATATTTTCTTCTTTCTATTTTAAATCCAATAAAATCGAATATTCTGCTACATGTCTTTGGTAAAAAAAAATCCCGTTAAGTGTATAATAGGTGGTTCGTGTGATCACGGACATATGTACGCAAATCATCATGTACAGATGTGCGCAGGTGATCACGGACATATGTGTGCAGATAATCATTGAGACATATGATTTTACTGTTACATATGTGGGGGACCGGTGTTTTTACTATGTGGGGACATGTGTGTGAGGACATATGTGTGAGGACATGTGTTTTGGGGACATGTGTGTTTTACATTGTGTGTTACTAAACAGCTCATACACACTGATCACCAGCCGGCTGCAGCGATCCGCTCTCCTCTCCTCACCGACAACTTCTGTGTGAGGAGAGAAGAGCTGATCGCCTAGAAAGCGTCTCTCTGTTTACATCACATGATGGCTGTGATTGGAGACGGCCGTCATGTGATCAGGAGGGCCAATCACAGAGCCCTCCTGCCGATCGGAGATGCGCCGTGTCCGGGTGACACGAGCGCATCGGGATTGCGCCGCTAAGCGGGCACGCGCGATTCCCATCCTTCTGAGGGACACTTCCTGAACATCCACTCAGAAGGAGAAAGGGCCCACCCGGCCATATATATGCAGTGGCCGAGTCAGAAGTGGTTAAATGGCCCCTGTTCACATCTGAGCATTCTGTCGCCTGAAGCAAAACACCTGAAGCTCAAAAAAGTACATGAGCTTCTTTTTAGGCAGATTACAGGCATTGTTCTGTTTTAACATTGGTGACCTTTTGACCTGTACAAAATCGTGGCAAAAAGGCAGTAAAAATCTCAGCAAAATCGCGGTAGAAACACGACTTTCTGCCTGAAAATGACACGCTCAGGTGTAAATACAGCCTCAAAGTGTGTTTTCTTTAGCAAGCAGCCTGAGTATGAAAGCCTGTGTCTTGCTCAGACCAGTGCTCATTTTTGTGGGAGCAGTGGTCTCTTTGCAGAGGTCCAGCAACCTCCCCCCTAGTGAGTCAGACCAATAGCTGCAAGAGCTGCACCAGATTTTGCGTTCTCCAGTTTTAGTAACTCAATCCCAGTATTAGTAGTAGCAATAGTAGAAGTGGCAGTAGTAATAGTAGTGGTGGTAGTAGCAGAAGTAGTAGCCGCATGACTAGTGGTAGTAGTTGTAAAAGTGAAAATAGTAGTAGTATTAATAGTAGTAATAGTAGCAACAGTTGTAATAGTAGAAGCTGTAGAATTAGCAGCAGTAAAAATGGTTGTAGTCAGGTAGATATAGTAATAATAGTAGTTGAAGTAGTAAAAGAGGTAGAAGTAGGATATTGTTAATTTAGTCCCCCAGATGTGTTATAATAATGTGAATGCACAGCAGGACACAGTGAGATCATGGATAATCTTGATGACAAACTGGTGGAGTAGGTATACTGCTGGTTGTGTTCAGATAGCAATCTATTTGATCTTTCTGTGGTCTTTCTGTACTCTTGCTGTGGCACAGAATAAAATATGCTTAAATTATATGTGCATAATAATTATTGGAACTCTGTCCGGTGGTTGTGGGGGTCTGTGGGCAGGGGGCTTATAGGAATCTGGAAGCCCCCTTTAACAAGGGGGCCCTCAGATCTCGGATCCACCCTATGTGAATGGGTATCGAGTACATTGTATCCCTACTCATTCACCAAAAAAGTGGGCGTGCATCGCGGCGATCGTGGCGTGTCAGTCTGACATGCCGCATCTCTGATCATGAAAAGAAGCCTCTGTCAGAGGCTTCTTACCACGTGATTAGCTGTGATCAATCACAGCTGATCATCACGTGAACCAGGAAGTGCCGGTAAATGGCATTTCTCGGTTCACGCTGACAGGGAGAGCCGATCGGCGGCTCTCCCTGTCAGAGGGGGGGTCTGTGCTGATAATCAGCACAGCCCCCTCCAATGTACCAATCACCTGCCAACCAGTGCCCACATAATAAAGTATGCCAGTGCCCACCACAGTGCCAATCCCTGCCCACCACATTGCCAATCACTGCCCATCACATTGCCCATCACTGCCCACCACAGTGCCAATCACTGCCCAGCAGTAACACCTGTCAGTACCTCATCATCAGTGCTGCCCATCAGTGCCACCTGTCAGTGCCAATCAGAACCACCAATCAGTGCCAATCAGTGCCGCCTATTGGTGCCCATCAGTGCTGCATATCAGTGCCGTCTATCAGTGCCCATCAATTCTACATATCAATGCCTCCTCATCAGTGCCCATCAGTGCCTCCTCATCAGTGCCCATCAGTGCAGGGTCTTTTTTAGTTTGTTTAGCAAAAAATTAAAACCGCAGAGGTGATCAAATACCACCAAAAGAAAGCGCTATTTGTGGGAAGAAAATGATAAAAATTTTGTTTGGGTACAGTGTTGCATGACCGCGTAATTGTCATTCAAATTTTGACAGTGCTGAAAGCTGAAAATTGTCCTGGGCAGGAAGGGGCATAAGTGCATGGCATTGAGGTGGTTAAAGATGGATGGACATCACAGAACA
Source organism: Rana muscosa (assembly GCA_029206835.1). Classification (NCBI taxonomy): domain Eukaryota; kingdom Metazoa; phylum Chordata; class Amphibia; order Anura; family Ranidae; genus Rana; species Rana muscosa. Next base: position 934,453,637 of record CM055116.1, read on the forward strand.
CTTTTTTTTTTAAATAAAATAATTGTCTGAAACTTTTTTGACACTTTTTTGGGTGAATGAGCAGGGGTACAATGTACCCGATACGGGATCTAGAGGCCCCCTTGTTAGGGGGGCTTCCAGATTCTGATAAGCCACCCGCCTGCAGATCCCCACAGCCACCAGGCAAGGGTTGTGGGGATGAGGCCCTTGCCGCCATCAACATGGGGACAATGTGTTTTGGGGGAGACCCCAAAGCACCCTCCCCATGTTGAGGGCATGTGGCCTGGTACAGTTCAGGAGGGGGGTGCTCTTTCGTCCCCCATTTTCCTGCAGCCTGCCAGGTTGCGTGCTCGGATAAGGGTCTGGTATGGATTTTAGGGGGACCCCACACAATTTTTTTTTTGCCACGGGGTTCCCCTTAAAATCCATACCAGACCTGAAGGGCCTGGTATAGATTGGGGGGGACCCCCACACCATTTTTTAAAAACATTTTTAAATTTGGCCCGGGGTTCCCCATAATATCCATTACCAGACCTGAAGGGCCTGGTAATGGACTGGGGGAGGACTCACACCATTTTTCTCAATGATTTTTATGTATATTGCCAGGATCCGACAATACATTACAGCCGCGAGCAGTTTTAAATTACATGTTTTCCTTTAGAAATGTCATTTTGACGCTCTCATTCATTACACTATGTACGGCCGCTATGTAAGCAGCCTTACATAGTGTGGGGAGTTGACTTGAGTGGACTTGAGCCCCCTGAGCCATTTTTGGCCAAAGACACCCTGCCTTTGGCCAATCATGGCTCTCACAGCAGAGCATGTGATTGGCCAAAGCAAGCATGCAGATCTTGCAGTGCATTGACGATCTCACAGTGAATTATGGGGCATTCCGCTGGCACTCGAATAATGTTCTAAATACGTTTGACTCAAACCTTCGAAATCATCCCTACTACTGATGAGAAACGGTATTTAGCAGTTTATATTTACTAAAATGATTCAGTTTCCATGTTCGGTGTACCGTGGGAGACCAGATATAGTGAATGCAGGGTTCTGGGTTTAGTAACACATTAAGGCGCTGTGCAGGGTGGGGGATCCCTATTCACCAGCGGTTGATATGAGGAATGCGCTACATATATATACTGTATATATATATATTATATTCATTTATCCTAATGTCATTGCTTCTTGTATTACTCATTATGCAGACAGGCAGAGCAGCTAGTTCTGCCTGTCCACTTGGCTCTGTGTATGATATACAGTAACTGTCATCTTGGTTGCTATGGTTGTACTGTATCTATGCTCTTGTATATTACAGTAATAACTACATTAAAAATGGAACAGTTAACTGCATATTAACAAAAACACATTTGAGAATAGTTCTACCTGCCAAAATATTTGCATTTCTGTTTAACCAGTTTTGGTATTCACACACTGTTAAAGTGATTCATATTCAGGATATGACAACAGCTATTTAACCTAATTATATAATATTATAATAATGTTATACAGTAATGCTTTTCAGCCAGAACCTCATACATAGTAAAATGTTAGGTCAGACAGAGTCAAAACGAAATATGTTTCAACTAACCATAAATGTTCCTGAGTCATTTTGTCTGGTTATGTGGTAAACTATCAGGATGCAAATACTATTTGTGAAAACTGCACAGCTACACAAAGGGCCCCTGAGACTTATACCCTGTACACACGATGTTTCATCGGAAAAAACGATCGTGAGTGGGCCCCATCTGACTTTTTTCCATCGGTGTCAAAAAATAGAACATGTTTTAATAAATTTTTCCGATGGAAAAAAAAAACGATAGGAAATTCCAATCGTCTGTGTGGAACTCCAACGGAGAAAAAACCCGCGCATGCTCAGAATCAAGTCGACGCATGCTCAGAAGCATTGTACTTAATTTTTCTCGGCTCGTCTGAGTGTTTTACGTCACCGCGTTTTGGACTTATGGAATTTTGTCTGATGGTGGGTAGGCAAGACTGATGAAAGTCAGCTTCATCGGAATTCCGATGAAAAATTATATCGGATTTTATTCCATCGGAAATTTGATCGTGTGTACAGGGCATAAGAGGTCCATTTATAAATGTAAAAAAAAAAAAAATTTTGGGAACACTGCGCTAGATAATATGTGGATAAATTAATATGTGATGAAGCTGCCAGTACCAAAATTCAGATACAAAATTCAAAACACAAATAAAAAAGGTGAGGTACAGCGCTAAAAAATGAACATAAACCTCGGAACACGAAATATGAAAAATGAATAATAAATTAAAAAATTGTACGTCAGTGAAATACGTGTCTTGATGATTGAACACAATAACACATGTGAAAAAAGATATATAACATCAATTCCATCAGTGCCATATACAGAAAGACGTCTGCATACTCCTATTGTGGCATGAATGGACCCCATGTTCAGCGGGGTATCTGCTACCTCCTTTTAACTAAGAAGCAGCTTGAGCAACTGTTTGGTGTTTAAATAGACCATCTATACAACACAAAACTTTCTTCCAGAGCTCCACAGTTGATTTTGACAAGTGTGTGATGAGGCTTATCTGTTGAAGGTTATAACATCAACCACCGTCCATATCCTTATCCAGTTGTCGGCTGTGGGTCCTTAGGGAGACCTAAAATCCCTGTGTCTATATAGACCGCCGTCATAGCGGTCAATCCAATCTGGTAAGGAGACTACATTATCACTTTCTGTGGTGTCCTCACTGGTGGATGGAAGTCTTTTCTACTGGAAGCTTCTCTCATCTCTTCATATTGAGAAAATATGTTCAAAGGATTCCTATCTTTCCATGGACCGTCCTTCCTTTTGCATCCATTTCTGGTTGTCAGCATGCAACCTATATTATTTATTTAATTTGGGACTTTGCTTCTCACAATTTTTCTAAAGAGACTTTTTTCACTTATTAAGCCTCGTACACACGATCAGATATCCTATGGATTCTAATCCGATCGTTTTTTCCATCGGAAAGCCGATGAAGCTGACTTCCATCAGTCTTGCCTACACACCATCAGTCAAAAAACCGACCGTTCCAAACGCGTTGACGTAAAACACCCTGATGAGCCGAGAAAAATAAAGTTTAATGCTTCTGAGCATGCGTCGACTTGATTCTGAGCATGCGTGGGTTTTTTATCTGATGGATTTTCCCATAGACGATCGGAATTTGCTATCGGTTTTTGATCCATCGGAAAAATTTAAAACATGTTTTATTTTTTAAAACCGATGGAAAAAAGACTGATAGGTCCCATACACGATCGGTTTGTCCGATGAAAAAAGTCCATCGGACTGTTTTCATCGGTAAAACCGATCGTGTGTACACGGCTTTAGTGTTTGCTCTTTTTCTTCTTTGTCACATGGGTTATTTATTTCAATTATTAGGTCACTGATGGAATTGGTGTTATATATCTTTTTTCACATGTGTTATTGTGTTCAATCATCAAGACACGTATTTCACTGATGTACAATTTTTTAATTTATTATTCATTTTTCATATTCCATGTTCCAAGGTTTATGTTCATTTTTTAGTGCTGTACCTCGCCTTTTTTATTTGTCCATTTATAAAGATTCATTCATGTAAAAAAAAAAATAGAGGAACTTGGTGTGGTATAGAAACATTTCTTATAGTTTCAATTTTACCTCTGCACTGTAGATTTGAATCTACATAATTATGGGGAGCTTGTCAACACCACCGTGTGTCACACCAATCACACCATCAGAATCATAATAAAAATATGTAGCACTCACCCTTCTACTTCTACATGATTACAATAAAAAACTCATCATTTACAAAACATGATCCATATACCAAAAATAGTACATTTAAATAAAAAGACATACATCATTTTTCCATTATCAATAAACAATAAAGTGTGAACGAATTCATGAACTACTAATTCCAATCCTATCAAATTAATAACGTGTAATAATACAATCAATTGTGGAAAATACATTTTTTATAGTAAAAATGATAAATAAATAATAAATAACATTTTTTTGGGATCAATAAATAAATAATAAATAATGTAAATGGCAAAATTCATAAACAACTAATTATAATATAAATATCAAACAAAAACTTGAGCAATGATGTGATCAATCGTGATAAATAAATATGTTAAAAAAAAAGATACATTCATAATTTAGTTTATTCAGCTCTAAACAGAGCTTAGTTATGTAGCATGAGGCTGTATATACTGCAATATGTTCATTTTTGGTAAACTCATTCAATTAATCCAAGCTCTGCAAGCTGCGATAACATGCACTTTATTGATGCATTCACACAATTTCACAGTAACCACGGGATACAAAGTTTGGGAATATTCCTTTATCCCATTGTTTTGCAAATCTATGTACACTACAAACTGTATGATTGCTTAAAGAGAAATGCATCTGTACCAGGCTCTAAGTGTGAGGAGGAAGGGCAAGCAGTAAAAATTCAATTGAAACCTTCTAAGCAGCTTATAAACCGTGTGATCTTTCTGCATATAGCTTGAAGTGCTTGATTCCTCTCTTGAGGAGCAAAATGGCAGCAGGCCGTAAAAGAGACCCAGTTTGGGAATATTTCAACAAAGTTCCTCTACCTATTGGTAAAGAAGGTATGCGTGCAAAATGCAAGCAATGCAACAAAGATGCAAGGCCTGGTGGCCCCAATTAAACATCATCATGAGAAGACATGCTGTGATGAAAGGACCGTGTTTGAAGTTTTTTTTATGTGGACCCAGCTGATATATTTAGTCTAAGTTATTTTGTTTCTCAAAACAAATAATTCTGCGCTAGTCGTAATAATTGTATCCAACCATTCAGTGTATAATTTCTCCTGTGCAAATATGAGTGCCAACATAATATCATGTGAATATACAGTCAGGTCCATAAATATTGGGACATCGCCACAATTCTAATCTTTTTGGCTCTATACACTACAATGGATTTGAAATGAAACAAATAAGATGTGCTTTAACTGCAGACTTTCAGCTTTAATTTGAGGGTATTTACATCCAAATCAGGTGAACGGTGTAGGAATTACAACAGTTTGTATATGTGCCTCCCACTTTTTAAGGGACCAAAAGTAATGGGACAGATTAACAATCATAAATCAAACTTTCACTTTTTAATCCTTTGCAGTCAATTACAGCCTGAAGCCTGGAACGCAAAGACATCACCAGACGCTGGTTTTATCCCTGGTGATGCTCTGCCAGGCCTCTACTGCATCTGTCTTCAGTTCCTGCTTGTTCTTGGGGCATTTTCCCTTCAGTTTTGTCTTCAGCAAGTGAAATGCATGCTCAATCGGATTCAGGTCAGGTGATTGACTTGGCCATTGCATAACATTCCACTTCTTTCCCTTAAAAAACTCTTTAGTTGCTTTCGCAGTATGCTTCGGGTCATTGTCCATCTGCACTGTGAAGCGCCGTCCAATGAGTTCTGAAGTATTTGGCTGAATATGAGCAGATAATATTGCCCGAAACACTTCAGAATTCATCCTGCTGCTTTTATCAGCAGTCACATCATCAATAAATACAAGAGAACCAGTTCCATTGGCAGCCATACATGCCCACGCCATGACACTACCACCACCATGCTTCACTGATGAGGTGGTATGCTTTGGATCATGAGCAGTTCCTTTCTTTCTCCATACTCTTCTCTTCCTATCACTCTGGTACAAGTTGATCTCGGTTTCATCTGTCCATAGGATGTTGTTCCAGAACTGTGAAGGCTTTTTTAGATGTTGTTTGGCAAACTCTAATCTGGCCTTCCTGTTTTTAAGGCTCACCAATGGTTTACATCTTGTGGTGAACCCTCTGTATTCACTCTGGTGAAGTCTTCTCTTGATTGTTGACTTTGACACCTACCTCCTGGAGAGTGTTCTTGATCTGGCCAACTGTTGTGAAGGGTGTTTTCTTCACCAGGGAAAGAATTATTCGGTCATCCACCACAGTTGTTTTCCGTGGTCTTCCGGGTCTTTTGGTGTTGCTGAGCTCACCGGTGCGTTCATTTTTTTTTATGTTGTTCCAAACAGTTGATTTGACCACACCTAATGTTTTTGCTATCTCTCTGATGGGTTTGATTTGTTTTTTCAGCCTAATGGTGGCTTGCTTCACTGATAGTGACAGCTCTTTGGATCTCATATTGAGAGATGACAGCAACAGATTTCGAATGCAAATAGCACACCTGAAATGAACTCTGGATCTTTTATCTGCTCCTTGTAAATGGGATAATGAGGGAATAACACACACCTGGCCATGGAACAGCTGAGCAGCCAATTGTCCCATTACTTTTGGTCCCTTAAAAAGTGGGAGGCACATATACAAACTGTTGTAATTCCTACACCGTTCACCTGATTTGGATGTAAATATCCTCAAATTAAAGCTGAAAGTCTGCAGTTAACGCACATCTTGTTGGTTTCATTTCAAATCCATTGTGGTTGTGTATAGAGCCAAAAAGATTAGAATTGTGTCGATGTCCCAATATTTATGGACCTCACTGTACAATAATATGATACATTCATGTGTATTTCTTCTTGTAGTACTGCTCCAGTGCACCAACTGTATACAGTGTGTATCATATAAAACCACAATGCTAAATAGTTGGATACATTTATTAGCGCAGCAATATTTGTTTTGAGTTTATTTGCACATTTATATTGGGAGTGTGTTACTTGCTGCTTTCATATATTAATCAGATTGTATTCTAGTTGCTCGCAAGACTATCTATTATATTTATAAGTTCTTTTGTTTGTTTGTTTTTTCAAAGATATTTTGTTTATGGACTTCAATTACTAAACATTGATGTTTAAGCAAATACAAGAATATGTAATATAATGTTATTGTTTTAATTAAAAATAAAAGAATTTGAGCAGTTCTCCAACTATGTGTGATTAACCTATTAACCTCCCTGGCGGTATGATTATGTCTGATTTTTTATGTCAAAGCGGTACATTGTTTTGCATGGAAATTTGTTATTTTATATTGTAGGCCTGTAATTCTTAGGAACAACTCACTTAAATCTGTCCAAACAAGAGTCTAGTAGACATCCCGGGTATGATAAACATGAAATTATAAATCATAATATAATAAATAACTATAAATAATTATAAAAAATAATATTATAATAATAAATTTAATTCAATAATGTAATCAAATAAAAAACACTGAAATTTGCTCAGTCGCAGAATCGTCGCTGTCATCACTTTCGGTGTCTGATGACGAATTTCCCCACGAATCACTATCGCTCTATTCTGCAAGTGATTCTAATTCACTATCGCTGTTTTCTAGCTAGTCTAAAACCGCTTTTGAGGGATGCTTTTTGGATGCCATGGACATTCTCAAGTTTCCAGGCACAAAGAACGGTATATATAATATAAAACTGCAGGCAGGGCACTGGAATAAAAGGGAGGTGAAATGGTTTGATACAGTAATGTAATCTTACAGATTACAGTGTATTATGTGTGTTATGTGTTTTGCACTTTTTGAATTTGCCGCCGGGCTCCACCCCCATGTGTCGCGACGCTCTCAGGGAACGGAGACGGGAACAGTAATACATCGGGCGGAGGATACAGTAGGGGGACATCGCTGGATCCTGGGGACAAGGTAAGAAACTATACCAGGAGGATACTGCAATGCAATCCCAATGTGGCTCGGGGTTACCTTGGTAATGAACATTAACCCCGAGCCACACTCGGGAATACCGCTAGGGAGGTTAACTTAAAATCGGTTCTGATATCGCTGTTTTACTAATGTGACAGCTTAGTATTCTAAATAGGAAACCTTCATTTTGTTTGCAAATATTATTATATTATATATATATATATATATATATATATATATATATATATATATATATATTATAAAAGATTCTAACTACCAGCAAGAATAAGTCCTTACATTTAAAGAGCACCTGTCATTTCAGATCCATCATGGCAGCGCCTGTTAGCGGACATCCACTCACCTGCTGCGGCCAAGTCCTTGTTGTGTCACTGAAGCATCACCAGCCATCCCATTAAAGTGAATGGGACTGTCGGTGAGCCAACAGCAGGTCAGAGGAGGAGCCGCTGCTGGACAGAGATGACAGTTGGTCTTTAAAAATTATGATTTAAATCGAGTTGATTTAAATCAAGCCTTTTTACTAGTGATTTAAATTGTAATTTAAATTAACTTGACTTAAATCAAATCCATCCTGAGCGTTAATTAGTATTGCTTCATTCTTCATAATCAACACCTCTGTGAACAAGCCCTTATTCCTCCACTATGCCTCTTGGCTCGTTCTCCCAACGGGTTGGTGATCAAACCCTGCCCATTGACGCAATGACGTCAATGTACATGCTGCTCATTTTGTCCTAGAAAAGTGGGGTCCAATAGAATCTGTCAGGATGTTTGAATGATTAATTAAGTCAGTGATAGCAATAGTATAAATTATCAATGTATAACAGTGCCTCCAATATAAAATGTAATTATTGAAAAAAATAAAGTGAACAATTAATTATTCTTGAGATTCATTGCTCTATGCAGATATTATTTTAAGCACAATACAATTGTGTGAAAATATGGACTATGAGATTAGAAATATAAATTAGGATGTATTTTACAATTAAGTCACTTAGAAAACACAATTAACAGTCGTATTGATAGGGTGACACAGACACTGAAACTATATTCACTCAAAATTACCTTAATTTACCCTGCTAAAACATATGAATATATTGGGGGACTATATTGAATAATACAGTTCTTCTTATAGATACTATAATCAATTATAACTTAACCTAACAGGCAATAATCTGTGTTTGACAGATTACAACTAATAAACCAAAAATTGGTGTGCAGCGCTCAATTATGACAAACATATAAAAGTCTTAATAAGTGATGTACAAATAAAGTTCTGAAATGAATAAATTCGTGATGTGATTGAAGAAAAACTTTCTGGTTTATTAGTCATTGAAGCTTGTATATTCACTTTTGTGTGTTAAGCTGCTTATTTTAAATCCAGCGCTCACTTCATTTTGTTTCTATCGACAGATTACAACTGTTATTCCCCTGCAGAAAGAATAAGGACCTAAATACATCTGTGGGTTGTGCCAATACCACAAAAGAAAAATAATTAAAAAAAATAAATAAGGGAAAAATGTATGTAATCCTAGAATTTATGACATTTTCAGAGAAATATCAAATTAACCCAAACCAAAAATATTGCAATCGTAATATTAAATTAGGCAGGCAAAAATCATCTAAATCATAGCACACTGGGGTTGATTTACTAAAACCGGAGAGTGAAAAATCTGGTGCAGCTCTGCATAGAAACCAATCAGCTTCCAGGTTTTATTGCCAAAGCTTAATTGAACAAGTTGAAGTTAGAAGCTTATTGGCTACCATGCACAGCTGCGCCAGATTCTAAATGCTCCAGTTTTAGAAAAACTACCCCACTGTTAACTACTCTCAAAAGCAGATAAAATAGATTGCGTGGGATGATTCCATAGAGCTTTAAAATAGCTTTCAATCAAACCCTCAAAACAACTACCCATGGGTGAAGCTGGATGAAGCAAGATGCCTGTCTTTCAAAATGGAGTCTCAGATCCAGTCCCGTTTCAAGCTCCCCTATTTATCTTCCATGAAATGTCATTTAGGGATCCATCCAGAGGGAGTATTTTGTAATATTTACTCACTCCTGATTGGAGGGCAATATTACCAATTGACTGCTTGTATAAACACTAGTTAATATGGCACTTCACTCTCTCAATCAACACTGACTATTTTTTTTAGTCCTTATGCTGCTAGCATCCCATGAATCTTCAGGAGGGGAGAAGGAAGTTTTCTCATCTAAGCACGCCCCCCTGGCCTGCATGCCTGAGCTAAGGGCAGATGGATTGCAGGAAGTAAATGCTACATAAATCACCTGCCCTTACTCAAGCTGGCCTTGACAAGAAATGCTAGGAGTGTGTTTTTTGGGTGATGTCTGAGCAAAATAAAGCATGGATGGGGGAGTTTCCTCTGAATATTAAAATTGAATTAAATTGTGTTTTTGGTTCATGGTACTCAGATGCAGTGTAGTTCCACTTTAACTTGACCACTAGATGACACTCAGAGACTAGCAATCCAAAAAGATTCATTTTTTTTAGGAGAAAATGGGTTTATTGGGTTTAATGTTATAGGATAAAGCAATTTTACCCTTAGATTGATTTAACAATTTTTATTTTATTAACCACTTAAGCCCCGGACCATTTTGTTGCTAAAGGACCAGGCCCCTTTTTGCGATTCGGCACTGTGTCGCTTTAACTGACAATTGCGTGGTCATGCGACAATCTATATTTTTTACTTTTTGCTATAATAAATATCCCCAAAAAATATATTAAAAAATTATTTTTTTCCTCAGTTTAGGCCGATACGTATTCTTCTACATATTTTTGGTAAAATCGCAATAAGCGTATATTGATTGGTTTGTGCAAAAGTTATAGCGTCTACAAAATAGGGGGGTAGTTTTATGGCATTTTTATTAATATTTTTTTTTTTACTTGTAATGGCGGCGATCAGCGATTTTTATCATGACTGCGACATTATGGCAGAGACATCGAACACTTTTGACACATTTTTGGGACCATTGTCATTTTTACAGCGATCAGTGCTATAAAAATGCACTGATTACTGTGAAAATTACACTGGCAGTGAAGGGGTTAACCACTAGGTGGCACTTTAGGTGTTAAGTGTGCCCTGATGAGTGCTTCTAACTGTAGGGGGGATGGGCTGTGTGTGAAAAGACAGTGATAACCGCTTCCGATTACAGGAAGTGGTGATCACTGTCATTGTCACTAGGCAGAGCGGAGAGATGCTTGTTTACATAAGCATCTCCCCACTCTATCGATCGAGTCCACGGGACCCACAGTCGGACTCACGGAGAAAACAGCAGGGTCGCGAGCGCGACGCTGCCTCCGTGCACGGGACCACACGGCGGCATCTTAAAGAGGACGTACCTGTACGTGATTGTGCCTGTCCATGCCATTCTGCCGACGTATATATACAGGTAGCGGTCCTTAAGCGGTTAAGAATATAGATATTTTTCTCTGAGGGGTTGGTGGCATTATTTGTGATTATTAATTTTTGGAACAATAGCATCTAAACATGAAACCTTGGCTGAAGGGATGGGATTTTTATACAGTGATCCACATTAAAATAATAAAGTGGTTGTAAAGGCAGAAGTTTTTTTTTTACATTTATGCATTCTATCACAGCCACTGAGCCAATGAGAACAGAGAGGGGGTGGAGCTGAGCCGCAGCTCGATATCTAAATGGACACGCAGAGCTGTTTGCTCTGGGGACACTCAGGGGGGTGGAGCCTGGAGCGCCGGTGGGGGACCCAAGAAGGGGAGGATTGGGGCTGCTCTGTGCAAAACCAACTGCACAGAGCAGGGAAAGTATAGCATGTTTGTAATAAAAAAAACTATTTTAACTATACTTCCTAAAATATTTTGTTTATAAAATACACATATTTCTTATGATAATGATTATAATCAAACAAAAACATGGTAATATTATGACTAAATCCTTTTAAGGTAATATGATATTTTGTACAGTATATAAATTAACAAGTGTCTTGAAACTTTAACCAGTCTTTTCTAAAATGCCCCAATAGTACCAAGTTTATTCTGACAAAATATTGTCAAGTTAAATCCATTTCACTTATAGAGAGTTTCTAGAATGTTGACTTTTGGTTAAACAATTCCTAAGATGTCCTTCAATTAAAGTGAAGTTCCACCCATTTAAAGGTCAGCAGCTACAAAAAGTGTAGCTGCTGACTTTTAATAATCAGACACTCACCTGTCCCACGGTCCAGCGTCCCAGGAAGCCTCGCTCCTCTCCCCCTCCTCTCCGAGGCGCTGGCATTCTAACTGTGGGTGCCCGGCTGTGGCTTCACAGCCGGGTGCGCACTGCTTTTACTTACTAATCTGGCTGTTTTTTCTCCCTGCTTTTCAGGGAGAAGAAACAGCCAGATCACTGTTTTCTGTACACAGAGTTCTTTGTGTTTGTAAACACAGAACTCTGTGTGTGATTGGACACACAGACACGATCAACAGGTTTCAGCTGGAATCACTGGCTGGAATCTGCTGCCAAACTTGTACTGTCCAATCACAAGAAAGGTCGGTTAAAAAAGATGTTTACTTCTCTCTGGGTCTAGGTGTTTGTTTACGTATCAATGCAACTCATTGTTCTGGAGCTCAAACAACCTTTTCATTTTATTTTTTTAAACTTGTTATATTCGAAAAAGTGTGTTCACCAATCGTATAAATTACATTAACATGTATCTGTTAGATAATGAGTTTATGTGAAATCTCCATCAACTGATGTTAATAATATTATAATTAGAAATATATTTCAGTTAGATGAAAATATATTTAACCACTTCAAGATCAAGCCTATTTCTGACACTTGTTGCTTACAAGTTAAAATCAGCATGTCTTGCTAGAAAATTACTTAGAACCCCCAAACATTATATATTTTTTTTTTAGTAAAGACCCTATAGATTAACATATTTGTGCAGCGGTCTTTCAAAAGCACTTCACTGAATTAAAAGAAAAACTAAACAGAAAAAGTTAGGCCAATTTTTTTTTTTGTATATTATGAAAGATAATGTTACGTTGAGTAAATATATACCTAACATGTTATGCTTTCAAATAGCATGCACTCGTGGAATGGCGACAAACTACGGTACTTAAAAATCTCCATACTGAATAGAAATTACATCTGGCCAAAGATGGATTGAAATTTGACTGGTACAGTAGGGACTGGCTAAATATCATTCCATCAATGGCTGTTCCTGCTAGAGAAAATTCTATCTAATGATCGACTTCTATTAAATGGGAATATTAGAAATGTTTTATTCAATACACCTGACCTGGTCGTGACTGAGCTGGTGCCGTTTTACACTCATCTGTACCAGTCTCCTATACACTACAATGACGAAGAGTTGAATATGTATCTTTCGACTCTTGAGCTGCCTAGTCTTACTTTGACACAGGGGGCACGATTGGACGCTCCTATTGATTTGTAGGAGAGGCGGTGGGTTCGTTTCCAGATTGTGAAGCACCAGGGGAAGAAGGTATCCCCATCGAGCTTTATAAGAAATATTCAGCAATTATCCTGCCACAGCTCTTGCAAACATTCAATGCAGTATTGAAAACAAAATGCCTTCCTGTTTCTATGTCCAAGTCAATTATTGTTCAAGTCTCCCACAGATCCCGGTTCATACAGACCCATTTCCCTACTCCAAACAGATAGAAAGATCCTTGCGAAAGTTTTGGCTTTAAGCCTAAATACGGCTATACTCAGCATCATACACCCTGACCAGACTGGCTTTATGCCTGGCAAGTCAACAGCCATTAACCTTTGCCGGGTCTTTCTTAATATGCAGACCCCTTCTGAGAACAAGGTGGCTTGATAGCGTTGAATGGCGTTATTTGTGGGTAGTACTGGAGCGCTTCGGATTTCAGATGCTATGGCAGTGATCACAGACTTTGGTACCTATTCTGGCTTAACCATCAATTGGTCCATGTCTTCATTGTTACCCTTAGAGGGTATAGTTGATCCCTCTCTGCACACATTCTTCCCCGTCCCGGTAGTTGAGTCATTTAAGTATTTAGATGTGGTGATTTCGCCCGATTAAACTAACTACTCCCATATCAATATAATGCCGCTGCTTAATAAATTCCGGGACAAAGTTAAACTTTGGAAAAAACTCTGTCTCTCTATGGTAGGTAGGGCTAACTTGGTGAAGATGATTTTAAGGCCTCAACTGCTATACTTCCTCCATAATGCTCCCATAGTTCTGCCTCTCAAGCTTTTTTAAACTATGAATTCCATTTTTAGACAACTAGTTTCACCTAGGATCCATCTAGAACAATTACAAAAATCAAGGGAAACTGGGGGTATGCCCAAACCCATGGGTGTACTATTTGGCTGCTCAACTGCAGCACATGCGGGAGGGTATGCTTAAACTAGGGCTGGCTGTTGAAACTCGGAATTCCTCCCTGTCCATTATGCTTCACCACACTAGATAAGCTTCACTTCCGGAAGGTTTAGAATCACAATTGTTTGCTAAACCCAATCATCTCTTTCCCACAGGTTAATGCATAAAATATGGGGCAAGGTCAAACAGCTGGGTTTACAAACTTTAGTTGGAATAACACACATTATACACATTACACACATGAAGAATATCTTTAGAGCCGATATATTACTATCCTTTCCTTCGTTGCAGACTTTATATGGTCTACCACAGTCCATGAATCTTTACTATTTGCAGTTGTCCCACGCAGTAAAGGCACAAAATCTGCCCTCTGACTTTTCTCTTTCCCCAACACCTATTTTTGGGCTGTTGTGGCACAGTGAAATACAGAAGGGTCTTATTTCTAATTGTTATAACAACAATATTTTGTCGCACCAAGGCACTCCCAAATAGGCGGTGATATTGCTAAGGGTGAATCAATCCTTGGACCATATAAATAAGGATTGTGTGTACAAAGGAAAAGTTGGTAAGGAGATGGTATAATCCTGGTTTAAGCATCAGAGATGTATTGACAATCATTCAAACCAAGGCAAGGATTGGAAAATTTAAATTTAAATTTAAATTAGTCCAGATAAAGAGTCCATGTGTCCTGGGTAAGGACCTCAGGGATGATGATGATCTGGGAATCCACACTAGAAAGGCAGCTAGCTGTAGAGCAGAAGTTACTCTGGCAGTGGGAACAGAAAAGACAAATAGAGCAGCGCCAAATTAGAAAGTGGTTGTTAGTAGGCACATCATGAATTTAGCAACGCTGTCCGTTTTCACGGGAGTCCAGGGTAGCTCCGTGTAGCGCGATCCTGTCAGGCTCGGTGGTGCCGGTGGGTTCCGGTGTCCCGGGCTGGCTATGGAGGGCGCAGGGGAGATTCGTCAGCTGGACATCACTGGTTCAGGAGGTTGCTGCTGGCGGACGATGGGTGATGACGCATGCGTTCGGAGCATGCGTGCTCCTTCATCAGGCATACCGTCGGCCATCTTTGATGTGGTTAAATAGGACTGACATGGCGGGGCAGGTAAGTGGCATCACTGAGCCCGCCCCTCAGCCATATCAACCACAACAGAGGTGTCGAGGGGCGGGACGGGAAACAGATATGGAGGTAACTGGCCTTAGAAAGCATCAATTTGAAAAACAAATATCGATATAGAAATCAAACAGTGAATTGCTAACTAGAGAAGGAAAACCCGTACTGGAGGTGAAGAGAGGGAGATAAAGAAAAAAAGGAAAAAGAAAAAAGAAGGGAAAGAGAAAAAAAGAAAAAGAAAAAACGAGAAAAGAAGAAAAAAAAAAAGAAAAAAGGAAAAGAAAATATTAATGGAGATAATAGTAGAAGATATTAGTAGAAGAATGAAAGAAAGAAAATGAAAATAAATGAAAATAAAAAAATAATAATAATAATAATAATAATAATAAAAATAATAGTAATAATAAACAAAATAATAAAGATAAAAAAGATAAAAATAAAAATAAAAATAATAATAAAAATAAATAATAATAAAAATAAATAATAATAGAAAATAATAATAATAGTAAATAAATAAAAATCAGATAGGGATATGTATAAAGGATATAGGGAGGGAAATTGTCTGTCGTCTAGCAAGACAAAAAGACGACGTAAGTTTAGAAGGTAGGTGATAGTCTGTTTAAAAACATATTGTTTTAAATAAAATGGGTAGTTTATAGATAATCATATAGGAAGAAAGGAATAATTTAGGAAGATATATATATATATTGTGAGGGGGTTAGCTCGGCAGCGGGTGTGTGTGATCCCCTGGATGGGCTCCCCACACAAAAACAGGCCCAGCAAACGGAGGTTGTGGTTTTCAAAATCAAAAAAAAAGGTGCGGTTTATTTTCTATTTACAGTGACAAAGCACAGCAAAGCCAAAAGAAACATATAAACAAAATAAATCCTGGTCAACTTGACCTCTGACTAAACATACAGGTTTCCTAACTAACAACTGGGATCAGCCTAGTGCTGTCCTAGTCCCTAAGTCCCTGGTTTAGTAAAAGTCCAAACAAATAGCCACACAGGCTTTGCCTCACCGCACAGGGGTTCACTCTCCCTAGACAGTCCACACAGGTCTGGTTCCAGGCATGAGCCCACATCTAATGAAGCTGGGAGTTCTTATAGAGGCCTAAATGAGCTGACAAGCTTCAGCTGGCCTCATCAACTCCCTGTCTGTACGACGCCCAGCCCTCTCCCTAGAGGTATGAGTCATCCATGAGCCTACTAGCCTCAGCTGGGCTTATACAACTCTCCACCCTAGTTGTATAAGTCAGCATAAAGCCTGAATCTGGGCGAAATATATCTACCCCCCTGGATGCAACCAGGTGACTTTACCTTCCTGCTGTCACAAACCCCCCCCCCTCTTGTTTTAACCTCGGGGTTGGAACACCAGCAATCAGGCATTCATGTACTCGAGACAAAGCATCCACATTCCCCATTTGAACGCCAGGGCGATGCTTTACTGTGAAGTTGAATTCCTGGAGGGCCAGGAACCACCTATTCACTCTTCTATTTGTTTCCTTGTTTTGAGCCATCCACTTTAACGGAGCGTGATCCGTAACCATGTCAAAGTGCCTACCTAGCAGGTAGTACCGAAGGGAATCTAGAGCCCACTTCACCGCTAAACACTCCTTTTCAACGGTGGCGTAATTTACCTCATGGGACTTCAACTTCCTGCTGAGGTAAATGACTGGGTGCTCTTCCCCGTTCCAGACCTGGGACAATACTGCTCCTAACCCCACATCTGACGCATCACTTTGTACGACAAAGTCTTTAGAGAAGTCGGGTGAGTACAACACTGGCTGGCTACATAAGGCTTGTTTCAAGAATTGGAATGCTGCCTCAGCCTCGGGGGTCCATTTAATCATGACCGACCCTTTCCCCTTCGTTAGGTTGGTTAGGGGCACAGCCTTAGAAGCAAAGTGGGGAATGAATCGCCGATAATACCCAGCGATTCCCAGAAAGGCTCGTACCTGCTTCTTGCTGTTGGGACGTGGCCAACTCTGGATGGCCTCGACTTTGTTGAGTTGGGGTTTTATTACTCCCCTCCCAATGGTGTACCCAAGATATTTGGCCTCCTCCTGCCCAATGGTACACTTCTTGGGGTTAGCCGTAAACCCCGCTTCCCGAACAGAGTCCAGGACTGCTTGCACTTTTGGCAGATGTGAGGCCCAATCTGTGCTATGGACAATTACGTCATCCAGGTAAGCCGCAGCATACTTCCGATGGGGCCTCAGCATCTGGTCCATTTTCCGCTGGAATGTGGCCGGCGCATTCTGTAACCCGAACGGCATTCTTTTATATTGGAACGCCCCGTCTGGGGTTACAAATGCGGTTTTCTCTTTGGCCAATTTGGCCAGGGGGATTTGCCAATACCCTTTTGTGAGGTCAAGAGTCGTCATGTATCGGGCTGTTCCCAGCCGGTCGATCAACTCATCTATACGTGGCATGGGGTAGGTGTCAAATTTTGTAACTTTGTTCAACTGACGAAAATCGTTACAAAATCGCCAGCTCCCATCCGGTTTAGGCACCAACACAATGGGACTAGACCAATCACTTTGGGACTCCTCTATCACCCCTAAGTTCAGCATTTTCTGTACTTCCTCCCGTATTGCCTCCCGTCGGGCCTCTGGGATCCGATAGGGTTTTAACTTCACCCTTTCACCGGGCGGGGTAATGATGTCATGCTCTACCCCAAATGTTTGTCCCGGCAGCTCAGAGAATACCTCCTTGTTGCGAAGCACAAACTCCTTAACCTCCTGTTGTTGGGGTTGTGACAAGGTGGCTGCTATTCCAACCTCAGGAATCACGCAACCAGTTTGAGCTGGTGAGCAAGTGTCTGCGACTAGGGACTCTCTATCCCTCCAGGCTTTCAACAGATTAACGTGATAGATCTGTTCGGGCTTTCGCCTTCCTGGTTGTCTGACCTTGTAATTCACTTCGCTCACTTTTTCCATTATCTCGTAGGGGCCTTGCCATTTGGCAAGGAATTTACTTTCAACCGTAGGGACAAGTACCAGTATCCTATCCCCCGGGGAAAAGGTACGGGTCTTGGCTCCACGGTTGTACACTCTCTGCTGTGCTAACTGCGCTTGGGCCAAATGTTCCTTCACGATGGGCATTACCTGTGCAATTCGGTCTTGCATCAGGGCGACATGCTCAATCACACTCCTGTGGGGAGAACTCTCACTTTCCCAAGTTTCCTTGGCAATATCCAACAGCCCTCTTGGGTGTCTCCCATACAGTAACTCAAAGGGGGAGAATCCCGTAGAGGATTGGGGCACCTCCCTAATAGCAAACATCAGATAAGGAAGTAGACAGTCCCAATCCTTTCCATCTCTATCCACCACTTTCTTCAACATTTGTTTTAGGGTTTTGTTGAATCTTTCAACCAGCCCATCGGTTTGGGGGTGATACACAGATGTACGTAATTGCGTCACTTTGAACAATTTACACAGCTCCTTCATAACCCGGGACATAAAGGGTGTACCTTGGTCCGTAAGCAGTTCTTTACAAATACCCACCCGGCTAAACACAAGAGATAGCTCTTTGGCTATGGTTTTGGCCGAGGTATTTCGGAGAGGGATCGCTTCTGGATAACGGGTGGCATAGTCCATTATAACTAATATGTACTGGTGCCCCCTAGCGGACTTGATTATAGGACCTACCAAATCCATGGCGATCCTCTCAAACGGGACCTCAATGATGGGTAGAGGGACCAGCGGGCTACGGAAATGTGGCATCGGGGCCGACCTCTGACACACAGGGCAGGAGGAACAATAATTTTCTATGTCCTTCATCACCCCCGGCCAATAGAATCTCTGTAATACCCTCTCTTGGGTTTTCTCTGTCCCCAGATGACCTCCAAGAATGTGCCCATGGGCCAACTCCAACACCAACTTCCTATAAGGTTTGGGCACCACAAGCTGCTCAACGGTTTCTTCTGCCCTTTTTGCCACCCGATACAGTAGGTCCTTCTCTACGCTGAAGTATGGGTAAGTGCAGGTATTATCTGGGTTCACTAATTCGCCATCTATTTTCACTACGTTTTCGCGTGCCTTTATTAGGGCGGGGTCTTTCAACTGTTCTGTGGCAAAGTTTTCCCTGTGAACCTCAAGATCAGAAAACTCCACAGACGGTAGGTTTTCGTCTGAGGAGGTGGGCTCCTCTCCAGTTTCTTGAGTCTCCCCTGCCAATACTGATAAGGGAAATTCCGGAGAGTCCTCACCACTCTCAGGGGAGTTCTGGCTATCACATTCCTGGTACATAGGGGCACCAGTGGGGGGCTCAGGATCATCCCACAGTTCCCAGAACTTCGGAAAATCCCTTCCCACAATGGCGTCATACGGTAACTGAGATACTAAGCCCACTGGATGAGAGAGGGTACCTTTGGGGGTCTCGAAACACACTGTAGTCACTGGATACTCTCGGGTGTCCCCATGCACACAAATAACAGCTACCTTGCTATTCCCAGAGACCTCTGTTTTAACTAACTCAGCCTTTATCAGGGTCACAAGGCTACCTGAATCCAGCAATACCACAACATTTCTACCATTAACACACATTTTGCATAAATGTTTCTCAATTCCTCGAATGGCAGTGCATGCGACTGTCGCACACAGCGACTGACGTCTGCCCGTCAGAAAGTCACACTGCATGGGTTCCTCCACAACCGGGCAATTGGCTGCAATATGTCCCGCTTGCCGGCAGCGGTAGCAAACGATCCTTCTTGCCGCCTCTTGAGCCGCTGATTTCCCAGGCTGTTCTCGCCAAACTTGGGGTAGAGCTCCCACCCTCTCACTCTCTCCACCCTTACCCCTTGGAATCCTCTTATCCGCCCCTGGGGATGGTCTGGTCTTAGGGTGGAAAGTCCGAGTGTCTCTGGAAGAGGCCGTCAGGTTCTCTGTAGCCAAGTATTTCTCCACACGATCCACAAGACCATCGGCCGTCTCTGGGTCTCCATGGCTTACCCACTTTTGGATGGCAGTAGGAAGAGCTCTCAAAAACCGATCCATTACAACACGTTCCACAATCTTTGGTGTGGACAAAGTCTCTGGCTGTAGCCACTTTCTGCTCAGGTGAATGAGATCATACATTTGAGACCTGGGGGGTTTTCCAAGCTGGAAAGTCCAGTTATGCACACGCTGAGCCCGGACAGCCTGGGTGACACCCAGCCTTGCCAATATCTCAGCTTTTAGCATCACATAGTCTTTTGCTTGGTCAGGCTCTAGGTCATAGTAAGCCTTCTGCGATTCACCAGTTAACAGAGGAGCCACCAGTCCAGCCCACTGCTCCTCAGGCCACTTTTCTCTTTCAGCAGTCCTTTCAAATGTGGTCAAAAATACCTCTGGATCATCCTCTCCAGTCATTTTTGTCAATAAACGACTCACCCCAAAGGACGCGGTATTAGTGGGACGGCTTTCCTCACTGGTCTGCGGACGTTGCTGCATTACTGCTTCCATTTGTTGTAGTCTCTGCTCTTGCTTCTGTAACAGGTCTATGAAGCGGGCCTCAGATTGCTGCTGGGCTTGTTGCTGAGCTTCCAGACTCTGTTGGTGAGCTTGCTGCTGGGCTGCAAGGCTCTGTTGATGAGCTTGCTGCTGGGCTGCGAAGTTCTGTTGTTGAGCTGCAAGGCTCTTTTGCAAACCTGCATTTGTCTGCTGTTGATTGGCATTTGCTAGAGCCAGCTGCTTCAGTATCTCCTCCATGCTGGCTTAAAAAAAACTGCCACTGGTTCTCCACCAACTGTGAGGGGGTTAGCTCGGCAGCGGGTGTGTGTGATCCCCTGGATGGGCTCCCCACACAAAAACAGGCCCAGCAAACGGAGGTTGTGGTTTTCAAAATCAAAAAAAAAGGTGCGGTTTATTTTCTATTTACAGTGACAAAACACAGCAAAGCCAAAAGAAACATATAAACAAAATAAATCCTGGTCAACTTGACCTCTGACTAAACATACAGGTTTCCTAACTAACAACTGGGATCAGCCTAGTGCTGTCCTAGTCCCTAAGTCCCTGGTTTAGTAAAAGTCCAAACAAATAGCCACACAGGCTTTGCCTCACCGCACAGGGGTTCACTCTCCCTAGACAGTCCACACAGGTCTGGTTCCAGGCATGAGCCCACATCTAATGAAGCTGGGAGTTCTTATAGAGGCCTAAATGAGCTGACAAGCTTCAGCTGGCCTCATCAACTCCCTGTCTGTACGACGCCCAGCCCTCTCCCTAGAGGTATGAGTCATCCATGAGCCTACTAGCCTCAGCTGGGCTTATACAACTCTCCACCCTAGTTGTATAAGTCAGCATAAAGCCTGAATCTGGGCGAAATATATCTACCCCCCTGGATGCAACCAGGTGACTTTACCTTCCTGCTGTCACAATATATATATATATATATAAAATATATAAACATAAAAAAGGAAATATATACATATATATATATATATATATATATATATATATATATACACACGTCTGTGTATTGATATTACTATAGTGCGCACACACACACACGCATAAAACGCGTGGGCATGCGTGCGCACACATACCAGCACACATGTGTATACACACACGTGTATGGTACAAACTAATCAAGATAGTAGTGTTTGGTATTTTATATGTACACTTTATATATGTGTGAACTATGAACACATATTAGGGGGAACATGTTGATAAAAAATCTTAGAAAGAATCTATAAAAATCTATAAAAATCTGGACTGTAGTAATCAAAGCAAAAAGAAAGGACCATACTGAGTAGAAGGTTATGAGGGACCAGATAAGGAAAAGCATTAATACATATGAGAGAACGTGCACTTATGTACATGTGTGTGCCTACATAAGCATCCATGCACAATTTTGGACCACATGCATGATGCTCATCCATGCACATCAAGGCATGAACAGGTGTGTACTGGCCTAGAAACTTGGCTATAATACAGACAAACATTAAATGGATGGTTATAGAAGGGAGCTGATTTCAATTCCGACACCTCTGTTGTGGTTGATATGGCTGAGGGGTGGGCTCAGTGATGTCACTTACCTGCCCGCCCTGTCAGTCCTATTTAACCACATCAAAGATGGCCCGACGGTATGCCTGATGAAGGAGCACGCATGCTCCGAACGCGTGCGTCATCACCCATTGTCCACCAGCAGCAACCCCCTGAACCAGTGACGTCCAGCTGACGAATCTCCCCTGCGCCCACCATAGCCAGCCCGGGACACCGGAACCCACCGGCGCCGCCGAGCCTGACAGGATCACGCTACATGGAGCTACCCTGGACTTCTGGGAAAACTGACAGCGTTGCTAAATTCATGATGTGCCTACTAACAACCACTTTCTTATTGGCGCTGCTCTGTTTGTCTTTTCTGTTTCTAATTGTTATGCATCCCTACTGAATGTCTATTTGGAAGCTTATCCCTGTAAGGAAATTGATCAGTGGGAGTCTGATGTAGGAGACTTGTCTGGTGAACTGTGGGAAAATGCACTGGATGCAGTGCAAGCTAGTTCTCTTAATAATTCTCAGCGTTTATCGCAATTATACCTTTTATTGCAAATTAATTATACCCCGGTGTAATTGTTTAAAATGGGGCTTTTGTCAGAACCAGTTTGTCCAAAATGTAGCAGAGATCATGGAGATCTCATCCACATGCTGTGAAGATGTCCCAAGTTACACAGATACTGGATATCTGTTCTTGAAATGGTCAACAGAGTGTTCCAAACAGACATCCCTTCTGACTAGGGATGAGCCGAACACCCCCCCAGTTCGGTTCGCATCAGAACATGCGAACAGGCAATAAATTAGTTTGAACATCCGAACACCGTTAAAGTCTATGGGACTCGAACATGAAAAATCTAAAGTGCTTATTTTAAAGGCTTATATGCAAGTTATTGTCACATAAAGTGTTTGGGGACCCGGGTCCTGGCCCAGGGGACATGTATCAATGCAAAAAAAAGTCAGGTCCTGCCCCAGGGGACATGTATCAATGCAAAAAAAAGTTTTAAAAACAACAGTTTTTTCGGGAGCAGTGATTTTAATAATGCTTAAAGTGAAACAATAAAAGTGAAATATTCCTTTAAATTTCGTACCTAGGGGGTGTGTATAATATGCCTGTAAAGGAGCACTTGTTTCCCGTGCTTAGAACTGTCCCTGCACAAAATGTAATTTCTGAAGGAAAAAAAGTAATATAAAAGTAACCGCGGCTGTAATGAATTGTCGGCTCCCGGCAATACAGAGAAAAGTCATTGAAAGTCATTGATAAAAAAAAAAAGGGGGGGTCCCCCCAAATTCAATTACCAGGCCCTTCAGGTCTGGTATGGATATTAAGGAGAACCCTGCGTCAAATAAAAAAAAATTACGTGGGGTTCCCCCCAAATATCCATACCAGACCCTTCAGGTCTGGTATGGATTTTAAGGGGAACTCCGCGCCAAATAAAAAAAATGGCATGGAGTTCCCCCCAAAAATCTATACCAGACTCTTTATCCGAGCACACAACCTGGCAGGCCGCAGGAAAAAAGGGGGGGGGGGGCGAGAGAGCGCCCCCCTCCTGAACCGTACCAGGCCACATGCCCTCAACATGGGGAAGAGGGGAAGCACTCTCTCATCCCCCCTCTTTTCCTGCGGCCTGCCAGGTTGCGTGCTCGGATAAAGGGTCTGGTATAGATTTTTTGGGGGAACTCCACTCCATTTTTTTTTTATTTGGCGCGGAGTTCCCCTTAAAATCCATACCAGACCTAAAAGGTCTGGTATGGATATTTGGGGGGAACCCCACTTTTTTTTTTTATTTGACGCAGGGTTCCCCTTTATATCCATACCAGACCTGAAGGGCCTGGTAATTGAATTTGGGGGGACCCCCACGCATTTTTTTTCTTTTTCTTTTTTATCAATGACTTTCAATGACTTTTCTCTGTATTTCCAGGAGCCGACAATTCATTATAGCCGCGAGCACTTTTAAATGACTTTTTTCCTTCAGAAATTACATTTTGTGCAGGGACAGTTCTAAGCACGGGAAACAAGCGCTTCTTTACAGGTATACTATACTAGGTACGAAATTTAAAGGAATATTTCACTTTTATTGTTTCACTTTAAGCATTATTGAAATCACTCCTCCCGAAAAAACTGCAGTTTTTAAAACTTTTTTTTGCATTGATACATGTCCCCTGCGGCAGGACCCAGGTCCCCAAACACTTTTTATGACAATAACTTGCATATAAGCCTTTAAAATTAGCACTTTAGATTTCTCCCATAGACTTTTACAGGGTGTTCTGCGGCTTTTCGAAGAACTGGCGAACAGGCAATGTTCGAGTCGAACATGAGTTCAACTCAAACTCAAAGCTTATCCCTACTTCTGACCCCAGGCTGTCTGCTGGAAGTTTTTGATGATATTATACTTGATGCCTTTACTAAG
This sequence comes from Rana muscosa, assembly GCA_029206835.1. Lineage (NCBI taxonomy): Eukaryota > Metazoa > Chordata > Amphibia > Anura > Ranidae > Rana > Rana muscosa. Next base: position 934,478,088 of record CM055116.1, read on the forward strand.
GAAGCTGTTTCCAGAGCCTTGTTTCAGGCACAAAAAATTGTTCTCCCCCACTGGAAAAGCACTTCCCCTCCATCCCTTAAGGAATGGCTAGACCATATGAGTACTACTTTAAGAAATGAAAAGGTGATTTACCAGCATCATAGGTGCTCTGCTAAATTTTAGAGGGTTTGGGGAAGTTGGCTTGATGCACCAGGCTTGGCCCCAGTAGACCTTATTATAGATAGGATATTGGGGTAGAATGCTGTTGGTTACTCAATGCTGGTTGTCACTTTCTGACTTTGGAGTGTGCAATATTAATGCTCTATTGACACTATCATTTCTGTTTTCAGCCACTAGATGGGGCTTTATGTTCTCTTTAGTGAGCTCTATGCAGATGGAAGCTGTAATTGCCTGTTTGTTTCTACTGTTATGTACATTACAACTTTGCATTCTTTTGTGTTCATGGAACATGTATGCTTGCATGTGTTCAAATAAAACTTTCTTCTGATCAGAAAAAAATAAATGTTTTATTCGATCAGCGCCTGTAGCCAATTGCAGTGCTGATCATTGTATTCTGACAGTGGAGGAGTTCTGCTGTCATAATACAATACAATGGTTGCTCTAGTAAACAATTTGTAGCTAAAAAACCCTTAGGAAAAGAAAAAGGTTCTCTGTTGCCCGTGACAGCCAGGTAAGCTTCAATTGCTTTTTTATAGCGCAGATTGGAAAACTTTAACAAAGTTCTTAGCTTTGATGATACTCCAAGACTTTTTTTATTCCTCTATCTTTTTAAACATAAGGTTTAATGTTATAATATAATTCTGCAGGTTATACAAACTTTATTTTTTTATACAGAGACAACAAAAAATATAAAATGACATTTTTGGAAACTTTTTTCAGTTATTTTTTTTTACTGTTGCTCAATCCTTGAAATTTCTTCCGCTTGCTGTCTGTTATAGTTTAATTAGGGCTTTAACTTAAATGCTTTCCTTTATGAATCCAGCAGGGGTTTCCTTACTGTTAAAATGAGTTGTTCAATTACCCTCCTACTAATGGATAGAGAGTAATTAACATTGTCTAGAGGCTAATTTTCATTTATACTGCTATTCTTCATAAAGTGAGCAGCATCCTCTGCAAAAAAAGTCAATGTGTCACTTTTATTGGCCCAATTTGCACTCTAACACCCAGCAAATTAATTCAGGCTCCATTAAAGCATTTGCAATCCTATGAAATGATCTAATGATAAGTTTTCCTTAACGTGTACTTCATGAAGTCATTCCAGTTTGCACTAGATCTTTATTAATTGCTGGATAATTATTCCCATAAATAGAGGGAAATGTGAATGAGGAGCCATGGATGACAGAAAGATGACAGGTTATGAGATAAAATGCTGGAGTATTTTAACATAATTGCCCAAAGCAATCACTCCTTTTGGTTACTTATATCAGCTGTCCTGATGCAGGGCAGCTGTACAAAGCCCATATTTTATGAACGGGTTTATATTTTAATCAACACAAATAAGACTGTTTTCTGGAAACATTTCAGCATGCATGTTAATGGGTGTTTAGAATCAGATTGACTGAAATGGGGAACTGAAGCATGCAGCAATGAAAAGACACTAAAATGTTTTACTTAATAAAAAAAAAAACATTCTTAAATTCTAAAGTAATGGCTTAGCATTTAGAAATTGACGTTCGGCGTGAAGGCCTGGTTTGATAGAGAATGCTTCTTTAGTTATAAATAGATCTTTGCAGTTTTTAAGTTTCATTATTATATGAAATTTGATTTGTATACCTGTCAGGACTAACCAGCCTACTATTTCACCTCTACTTCTCTAGTGCTGAAACTCAAATGCACAAAGTGCTTTACTTTCTTCCTTCTGCAATCCTGACTTTATAATGTCATTTAAATGTCATACAGTTACATCCAGTACAATTAAACTGGTAAGCTCCATTCTCTGGATTCCATCAGAATAAATTGGGGTCTAAATTTGCACGCCTAATAGTGCACGAAGCGTAAATGAGCATGTGCTCCACAAAAAAAAGAACTGAAAAAAAGATCTTTGTGAAAGTACAAAAGGCATAGATGACATACTCTACTCCTACCCCTCTCTAAGCGCTCGTCCCACCACTTGTACCTGCAACTCCTAGTCCCCCAAATGACTTGCTAAATAATACAGCATAAATGTTGTTGATTTAGGATGTGTTCAAACGTAAAATGGATGCGGCTGACAGCAGGGGTCTGGTGCATCCCTGTTCTCCGTTTCAGGAGCGAATCAGGCCCAAATTTTTTGCCTGAATTCGGACCTGAAACAGAACCAAGGATGCAAAGGACCCCTGTACAATTCCCTCTGCAGCCACCCCAGAGATATGTGAACTGGCTTCATTGAGAGCCGGTCACAATATCCTGTGATGCGAATTGGGAAAGTGTGAACCCAGCCTAAAGCAATCCTTTTTTAAACAAAATGTGTTCCTATGTAACCTCTTACTAAACCTTAGTGAAACCCATTTAATCCCCCCCCTTTTTTTTCTTGATGCCCTTTTTTTATTTCTATATTATTTAACCACTTCAGTGCCGGGCACTTTTACCGACCTTTCTGCCCAGGCCAATTTTCAGCTTTGAGCGCTGTCGCATTTTGAATGACGATTGTGCAGTCATGAAACACTGTACCCAAACGAAATTTTCACACAACCAGAGCTTTCTTTTGGTGGTGTTTAGGGATGAGCCGAAAACTGACAGCGTTGCTAAATTCATGATGTGCCTACTAACAACCACTTTCTAATTGGCGCTGCTCTGTTTGTCTTTTCTGTTTCTAATTGTTATGCATCCCTACTGAATGTCTATTTGGAAGCATATCCCTGTAAGGCCATTGTCCACCAGCAGAAACCTCCTGAACCAGTGACGTCCAGCTGACGAATCTCCCCTGCGCCCACCATAGCCAGCCCGGGACACCGGAACCCACCGGCGCTGCCAAGCCTGACAGGATCACGCTACATGGAGCTACCCTGGACTTCTGGGAAAACTGACAGCGTTGCTAAATTCATGATGTGCCTACTAACAACCACTTTCTTATTGGCGCTGCTCTGTTTATCTTTTCTGTTTCGAATTGTTATGCATCCCTACTGAATGTCTATTTGGAAGCTTATCCCTGTAAGGAAATTGATCAGTGGGAGTCTGATGTAGGAGACTTGTCTGGTGAACTGTGGGAAAATGCACTGGATGCAGTGCAAGCTAGTTTTCTTAATAATTCTCAGCGTTTATCGCAATTATACCTTTTATTGCAAATTAATTATACCCCGATGTAATTGTTTAAAATGGGGCCTTTGTCAGAACCAGTTTGTCCAAAATGTAGCAGAGATCATGGAGATCCACATGCTGTGAAGATGTCCCAACTTACACAGATACTGGATATCTGTTATTGAAATGGTCAACAGAGTGTTCCAAACAGACATCCCTTCTGACTAGGGATGAGCCGAACACCCCCCAGTTCGGTTCGCACTAGAACATGCGAACAGACAAAAAATTTGTGCAAACATGCAAACACCATTAAAGTCTATGGGACACAAACGTGAAAAATCAAAAGTGGTAATTTTAAAGGCTTATGAAAACACCGCCGTGAATCACGACATGAAAAAAAATGAAAAACGAGGGAACGGCATGTTCCCCCACACACGACCGTTTTTCCCGTCATTTTTTCTTTGTCGAGAAAAACGACCGTGTGTGGGCTCCGTGGCAGTGTTTCCCTATGGGAACACTGCCGCGGAAAAAAATGCTGGAAAAAACGATGAGAAAAATTAGAACATGTTCTAATTTTTCTCATCGTGATTAATGCCGTTTTTCCCGTCGGGAAAAACGGCAAAAAGCCCACAGACGATCGTTTTTCTCGTCCAAAGAAAAAAATGTCATTTTTCTCGACGGGAAAAATGATCGTGTGTACGCGGCATTATACGCATAGTTATTGCCATCAAAAGTATATAGGGACCGGGTCCTGCCCCTGGTGACATGCATCAAGGCAAAAAAAGTTTCAAAAACTGACGTTTTTTCAGGAGCAGTGATTTTAATAATGCTTAAAGTGAAACAATAAAAATGAAATATTCCTTTAAATATCTTGCCTGGGGGGGTCCCTATAGTCTGCCTGTAAAGTAGCGCATTTTTCCATGTTCATAACAGTCCCGCAGGAAAATTACATTTCTAAAGGAAAGGATTACATTTCAAATAGAGCTTTTTTTTGGTGGTATTTGATCATCACTAGAGTTTTTATTTTTTGCGCTACAAATAAAAAAAAGACAGAAAATTTCTGTTACAAAACTTTGTAAATAAGTAAGTTTTCTCCTTCACTGATTTGCACTAATGAGGCTGCACTGATGGGCACTGATGAGGCAGTACTGATTGGCACTAATGAGGTGGCACTGATGGGCACTGATGAGGTGGCACTGATGGGCACCGATAGGCGGCACGGATGGGCACCGATAGGCAGCACGGATGGGCACTGATAGGCAGCACAGATGGGCACTCATAGGTGGCACTGATGGGCACTCATAGGTGGCACTGATAGGTGGCACTGGTAGGCATGTATATGCAGCACTGATGGGCGGCACTGAAAGATGGCACTGAAAGGCAGCACTAATCAGGGGGCATTGGCAGGCCTTACTGATGGGCACAGCGTGCCATCCCTAATGGGGACTGATTGGCATCCCTGGTGGGCTCTAGTGGGCAAACCAGGTGGTCTGCAGTGGGCATCCCTGGTGGTCTCCAGTGGGCATTCTCAATAGGTCTGCACTGATAATCAATGCCGATCGGCTCTCCTCTACTCGCGCAGGTCAGTGGGAGTAGAGGGAAAGCCGATAAATGTCACTTCCGGGTTACCAGGTAATGAGCTGTGATTGGACACAGCTCATCACATGGTAAAGAGCCTACGTCATAGGCTCTTTACCTAGATCGGAGATGCAGTGTGTTAGACTGACACACCACACCACCAATCATCGTGCTGCACGCTTCCGAGGGGTTATCCTGCTGGACACCATATGAAGTCCAGTCACGATAATACAACCACTTTGTGGCCATCATTTTGTTATATTGGCGGTGGGAAGTGGTCAAAATTGCTCGCAGCTGTAATGTATTGCCGGATCCCATGGACTTGCCGTGCCCCCTGAGCCATGATTGGCCAAAGTATGCAGGTCAGGTGCATACTTTGGCCAATCATCACACAGCAATGCACTGCGATCTCGTGGACCCGTCCCTAGTGGTGTTTAATCACCAATGGTTTTTTTTTTTTTTTGCCAAATAAAGAAAAAAAAACAAAAAATTATGAAAAAAACAAGCTTTTCTTTGTCTCTGTTATACAGTTTTGCAAATAAATAATTGTTCTTCATAGATTTAGGCCAAAATGTATTCTGCTACATTTCTTTTCTGAAAATAACCCAAATTTGTGTATATTAATTAGTCTGTAGGAAAGTTATACAAACTATGGTACTGTATATATCTGAAAATTGATCAATACTGATGTACTGACGGTTTCTCATTTCAGTCCAAGGTATTGAATAACAGTTTTTTGAAGTTGTATTTTTTTTAGCGTTTTTTTTGAAAATGAAGAAATTTAAAAAAATGTCACAATTATGTCACATTTCTTTTTCCTGACATATTGTCACCAGTGCAGTACAGTGTCATCAAATACCTGGTGTGGCGGTGATCAGGGACACTGACTGGTGACAGTACAAAAAAAATATGTATATATTTTTATTACATTTTTACAATTTGTTTTTATCACACTGTAACCAGAGCATATAACATTGCACTATCCTGGGAAAGTAATCAGGTTTTGTTTTAGTTTTTACACATTATTATTGCTGATAGCAGTGAATTTCATTGATTCATTCAGTTTGTTTTGTTGTGATTAGCTGTGATTGGCCAGAGGTAATCAAATGGTACAGATGGGCTGCGATTGGCCCTGTCTGTACCATGTAATCACATTGACCAATCACAGCCAGCAATGCTATTGTTCACAATAGATGGTATGAAAGGAAGCCATCCATTGTTTTCAACTGTCAAATGATTTACTGTGATTGGTCACAGCACTCACATCGCACCGGCAGTGAGCTGGTACACTGATCAGTCATTGGCTGTGTCCGGTGGACACAGAAGGTGACAAATTGTGCCGCTGAGCAGCGCCTTCTGGGAGGACATCAAATGATGTCCATTCAGAAGGGTGTACGGCCCACCCGGCCATCAATCTGCTATAGGCCAGGCGGGAAGGTGTTAACTATTGATATTTAACCAATTGATGGTGTCCCTGTTAGCCGTGCATGCCCAACAAATGAAACCAAAGGGTGTGGTGCTGGATGGATTTGTTACAAAGCAATAAATGTCTAAAAAATGGTTGCAAGCTTATCCCACATAATAAAAAGGAAGCTTTTGAGTTCTAAAGAGTTTTCAGAAGTGTATACACTTATGCCGCGTACACACGGCCGTTTTTCTCGTCAATAGTCTGTGGGCTTTCTGTCGTTTTTTTCGACGAGAAAAACGGCATTAAAAACGACGAGAAAAATTAGAACATGTTCTAATTTTTCTCGTCGTTTTTTTCGACATGTTTTATGGGAAACACTGCCGCGGAGCCCACACATGGTCGTTTTTTTCGACCAAAAAAAAATGACATTTAAAACGGCCGTGTGTGGGGGGAACAAGCTGTTCCTCGTTTTTAACGTCGATTTTCTCGACGGTGTTTTCACCGTCGAAAAAATTGATCGTGTGTACGCGGCATTAGGGTTTTGCATTCCATCTACCAACACTCAGGACTAGGGATGAGCCGAACACCGCCCGGTTCGATTTGCACCAGAACCTGCGAACGGACCGAAAGTTTGCGCGAACTATCGAACCCCGTTAAAGTCTATGGGACTCGAACGTTCAGAATCAAAAGTGATAATTTTAAAGGCTAATATGCAAGTTATTGTCCTAAAAAGGGCTTGGGGACCCGGGTCCTGCCCCATGGTACATGTATCAATGCAAAAAAAGTTTTAAAAACCAAAGTTTTTTCGGGAGCAGTGATTTTTATGATGCTTAAAGTGAAAAAAAAGTGAAATATTCCTTTAAATATCGTACCTGGGGGGTGTCTATAGTATGCCTGTGAAGTGGCACTTGTTTCCCGTGTTTAGAACTGTCCCTGCACAAAATGACATTTCTAAAGGAAAAAAGTCAATTAAAACTGCTTGCGGCTTTAATGTAATGTGTGGTCCCGGCAATATGGATGAAAATCCCAATCCCATTTGTCTTCAGGTAGCTTTAGGTGCACACTGTGCAAAGGACACAGTACACTAACGGAAAATACTGCAGCTACCTGCCTGCGGTATTATTAGTATAAGAACACCAGCAATTGTCAATTGTCTTCAGGTAGCTTTAGGTGCACACTGTGCAAAGGACACAGTACACTAACTGAAAATACTGCAGCTCCCTGCCTGTGGTATTATTAGTATGAGAACACCAGCAATTGACTTCAGGTAACTTTAGGTGCAGACTGTGCAGATGACCCAGTACACTAACTGAAAATACTGCAGCTCCCTGCCTGTGGTATTATTAGTATGAGAACACCGGCAATTGTCTTCAGGTAGCTTTAGGTGCACACTGTGCAAAGGACACAGTACACTAAATGAAAATACTGCAGCTTCCTGCCTGTGGTATTATTATTATGAGAACACCAGCAATTGTCTTCAGGTAGCTTTAGGTGCACACTGTGCAAAGGACACAGTACACTAACTGAAAATACTGCAGCTCCCTGCCTGTGGTATTATTAGTATGAGAACACCAGCAATTGTCTTCAGATAGCTTTAGGTGCACACTGTGCAAAGGACACAGTAAACTAACTTGAAATACTGCAGCTCCCTGCCTGTGGTATTATTAGTATGAGAACACCAGTAATTGTCTTCAGGTAGCTTTAGGTGCACACTGTGCAAAGGACACAGTACACAAACTGAAAATACTGCAGCTACCTGCCTGTGGTATTATTAGTATGAGAAAACCAGCAATTGTCTTCAGGTAGCTGTAGGTGCATACTGTGCAAAGGACACAGTACACTAACTGAAAATACTGCAGCTCCCTGCCTGTGGTATTATTAGTATGAGAACACCAGCAATTGTCTTCAGGTAGCTTTAGGTGCACACTGTGCAAAGGACACAGTACACTAACTTAAAATACTGCAGCTACCACAATCACCTGCCTGCCTGTCAGTATATTAGGAAGAGAATAACAGGAATGGATCTAGCTAAACTGAATACAGTGTATATATATATATATATATATATATATATACAACACCTAGGATGCATATATATCTTCCACACACTGTAACTGCAGCTAACTGACTCACCTGCCTGCCTCTAACTCAAATGAAATGGCTCTCTCTCTCTGTCTATCTTTCTCCGCCGCGGCAACACACTACACAAGGCCACCACGCAGGCGGCCTTATATAGTGTGGGGCGTGTACTAAACCCCCTGAGACATAATTGGCCAAAGCCACCCTGGCTTTTGGCCAATTATGGCTCTCCGTTCTTACCGCGCTGTGATTGGCCAAAGCATGCGGGTTATAGTGCATGCTTGGCCAATCATCAGCCAGCAATGCACTGCAATGCTGCAGTGAATTATGGGCCATGACGCGCCACTCGAATTTGGCACGAACGGCCCATAATGTTTGAAATTCGACGAACGGTCGAACAGACGATGTTCGACTCGAACATGAGTTCGACTCGAACTCGAAGCTCATCCCTACTCAGGACATTAAATTAAAGTGATTGTAAAAAAATAAAATAACAAACATGTTATACTTACCTGCTCTGTGTAATGGTTTTGCACAGAACAGCCCCGATCCTCCTCTACTTGGGTACCACGCCAGCACTTCTGGCTCCTCCCCCGCCGAGTGCCCACCATAGCAAGCCGCTTGCTCCCGAGCCCCTAGACACACAAAGCATGGCTTGGCCCTGCCCCTCACACCCTCCTCACTGGCCGTGTTTGACAGCAGCTGTCTCTGAGCCTTGAGAAAGGAGAGAGCAGAGAGAGAGACACTGCTCTAAAGCACAGGACTGAATTGAGACCTAGCTCAGGTAGGTATAAGGGGGGTGTTGGGGGAGCGGGTTACCTGCACTCAAAAGGTTTTTATCTTGATGCAGAGAATGCATGAAGGTTAAAACCTTCAGCCTTTAGAACCACTTTAAGAGCTAATGCAGCATTTATGACTCTAATGCCCCATACACACGATCGTTTTTCATGTCGTTAAAAATTCCATTTTTAAAAATGGGCATTAAAACCGATTGTGTGTAGGCTCCAGAGCATTTTTAACGACGTGAAAAACGGCCATTAAAAATTTCGAACATGCTCTATTTTTTCACGTCGTTTTTCATGTCGTTTTTTTTAATGACGTGAAAAACGATGGTGTGTATGCTTTGACGAGGTGAAAAAAACGCGCATGCTCAGAATCAAGTATGAGACGGGAGCGCACGTTCTGGTAAAACTAGCATTTGTAATGGAGATAGCACATTCATCACGCTGTAACGGACTGAAAAGCAGGAGGCTGAAAAGCGCGAATCGTCGCTCAACAAACTTTACTAACATGAAGGGTGGCACCATCCGAACGGAACTTCCCCTTTATAGTGCCGTCGTACTTGTTGTACGTCACTGTGCTTTGCTTGAACGTTTTTTAAAATGATCGTGTGTACGCAAGTCAGGCTTGAGAGGAAACATGAAAAAAAACAACGAGAAAAACGTCAGTTTAAAAAATGGCATGAAAAACGATCGTGTGTACGCCGCATAACAAGCAGGGCCCTCTGATTAGAATGGCTGATGACAGGATTTTGTATGTAACTTGGAACTTTAAGCTAAAGTTTACAGCATGTGACTTAAAGTCAATGGTTTGTCTGCCTGGAGGTTCTTTGAGTTAAAACACAAGTTTATGATTGTGTCACTAAGCAGGTCGATACCAGTTAATGCATTTGTTCCATTGCTTTTAAAGTTCTAAATACAGATTTTGAGCAGTGATCTATACACTCTCTTTTCTAGTAGCAATGTCAATGTAGCTTTTTCATTCACTTGTTCCACTTTTGAAACACTATGAGGTAAATTGACTCCCTTTGCACTAATGGTTTGTTTATAAGCCATAACTTGCTAATAAATAATTTTGATGAAAAACTGAAGCTTTGCATAGATACATTCCCATTTACTTTTATAATAAAGATAATATAATTAATGTTATACAAATTTTAAAGTGTAAGTTCACCTTTTCAAAAAAAAAATAAAAGATGAACACCTTACAACCTATGAAAATGAATAGCATGCAACAGTTTCTGCTGTGTGAAAAGGTACTGAATGAATGAATGAATGAATGATTGACTTGTATAGCGCTACAAAATGTGAACTGAATCGCCTCAAGGCACTTTTTGCAGCCAGTGTCTTGCTGGCTGGTGCGGTTATTTACCCGGTAGGATCTCGACACACATTCGTACACATTTATGTACTCATATATACTGGGCCAATTTGGACAGGATCCAATTAACCTACCAGCATGTCTTTGGAGTGTGGGAGGAAACTGGAGGAAACCCACGCAGACACAGGGAGAACATGCAAACTCCAGGCAGATGGTGTCGTGGTCGGGATTCAAACCAGCGACCCTTTTGCTGCTAGGTGAAAGTGCTAACCACTGTGCTGCCACCTGCCACCTTCCACTATTGGCACCTTGCTCAGGAAAAATGAAATATATGAAACCATTCAGGAAACCACCAACTGTAAAAACGCTAAAGGTCACACTAGGAATGACTTGCTTCAGTCTCTGTAGTTAAGCCAACTAACTTCAGGGCTCCAAGAGCCAGGGAAGGAGCTTCCTACTCTTTGCATACACCGCCATAACATTATGATCACCCATCATAACTCATCGAGAAATAGACTCCACTAGACATCTGAAGGTATGCTGTGGTATCTGGCACCAAACCATCAGTAGATGATCTTTTAAGAACTGTAAGTTGCAAGTTGGGGCATCCATGGATCAAACTTGTTTTTCCAGCACATCCTATAGATGCTTAAATGAATTAGATCTGGATAATTTGGAAGCCAAGTCAATACCTCAAACTTACAAACAGACCACCTTCTTCCATTGCTCCTGTAGTCCAGTTTTGATGCTCATGTACCCCATTCTTGGCTGTGAACATGGGTCAGCATGAGCACCCTGATGGGTCTGTCACTATGCAGCCGAATACACAACAAGCTGTGATGCATTGTGTGTTCTGACACTTTTCTATCAGAACCAGCATTAACTACTTCAGCAATCTAAGCCTTCTCCATGTGCATTAATGAGCCTTGGCCAATAACTACCATGTAGCCGGCTTGCCAGTTTTTCCTCTTTGGACGACTTTTAGTAGGTCCTGACCACTGCAGTTTGGGAACATCCCAATTGCAGTTTTAGGAGATGTTCTGACACAATTGTCTAGCCATTATAATTTGGGCCTTATCAAAGTTGCTCAAATCCTTACACTTGTCTATTTTTTCTGATTTCAACACATCAACTTCAGGGACAATGTGTTCACTTGCTTCCTAATATATCCCACCCACTTTCAGATGTCATTGTTAAGAGATAATCAATGTTGTTCACTTTACCTATCAGTGGTCACAATAATAATATATATATTTAAGATTTAATATCTCAAAGATATGATGTGGGTTAAATGAGCGTTCTTTTGACCAGAAGTGAAAGTGTTAACATAATAACATTTATTGGAGTATAGTTGATAAGTCTATCTAATACACAAGCCTCTATCTATAGTCTTCCACCAAAGGAGGAAATAGTAGGTTAAAATACAAGATTTACATGGAGGAATACAGAGTATATTCCTTAAAAGAATACTCTAAAGACATATTCAGTTACAAGTAAAACAGACCTTTTCCATAAATACCCTTTAGTCCCATCCTGATGGCTGCCGTTCCATAAAGAGAGCTTTCCCTCCCCTCGACTCCGTGTATATCCCTGCATGCTGATGCCCCATTGGATGGCATAGCTGGGCTCTTGATTGGAGGGCTTACTACATAAGTCAGCCCCCTTTAATGCAAATCCTGGTGACTATTCTGGGCAGGAGATTGAATTGAATTTTCATGGGAAGTTAAGTATTGATTACGGGTTGCCTCCCTTCATTGCATATGCCAGCATGGGATCCTTTGAAGTGAGTAAATGTAAAACAATGAGGTTTGGGATCTCTATTGTTTGTATCCACAAGCCTAGGCACCATCTTCTCTGCTTAGCCTAACCTTCTTAGTGGCTCTGTTACCTAGATAAAAAGCTAGTTGAACTATATTCATAATTACAATATTTTACAGCTATTAATTGATATTTCACATAAACCCATAAGGCAACACTGATCGATGTATGTCACTATAATGTTTAGTTGTGTATATTTTCTTGTATATTTTCTTCTCCCTTGCTTCTTTGCTTAGTTGAAGACTAACCCATGGATTTTACTAAACTATTGTGGCAGCAGACAATAAAGTCCTTCACACACCAGATTCCTCCCCAGCCTGTCTGCTCTCACATATAAAGCTGAAATGGTATTATCCTCAGCTCTGGTTTCTTAAATCATACCTGGATACTGGGAGCACCAAGTTGGTGTGTGTTCACATGCCTCCCAACTTGATAAAGAGGGACATTGTGGTCTTAAGACACACTTAGCCTCACCCTGCACAGAGCTTTTCCAACTTGGGGGACAACAATCTAAGAGCCAGCAGCCTTAGGGTGACACTGGGTCATTTAACTCAACAGTTAACCCAGTACACACACACAACTGCCACCATGCACAGTATCTGGTGTAACAATTCTGACTTTTAGGAAAGGTCTGTAATACATGCTGTCATGTCCCACGGGGATATAACAAAGCTCTTCAAAGAGAAAGGAATTCTAAATACTGGTTTGGTGCATTATAGATAATTTAAATAAGCTTGTACAGCGCTTTAACTATTTTAAAATATTGTTTATCAATAATAAAAAAAACAAGACAATGGTCCACACAAAATATTTACAGAAAAAAGATAATGCACAAAATCGATTATAGTAGCATCAGCAAAAAATATAAAATTAAGAATGAAAAAGTATTTAGCAAGGTTCCAGGTATTTAGTTGTGGCAGAGTCCAATTCAATGCAGCATAAAATAATTAAAAAACAATTTTTGTAGCAAAGTTGTACCAAACAATCACCTGCATCATTCTTCTCCTTGTGTCCAAAGCTTTCCAGTGTGCCTACAAGTGCCGAACATACCAGGGTTTGGTTAAAGCAGGGTATGACTAAAGGTTGTGTTATGAATTTGAGCCCTGTTGAAGTCGATAATAGATGAATGTTAAAAAACTGTTCTGCCCATTTCCAAGACTAATATGTAAGAGATTTTCTAAGGAATGGCATGGGAATCTAGGCACTGCCATGGGTAACATGTACCAAAGTAAAAAAATATAAATATTTGGCTGGGAGCAGAGATGTTAGCAATGATATGAGTCTGCCTGTGAAGTGATGCATCTGATGTGTTTGGCCTGAACCTTAAAGGGTTTGTAAAGTCTTGTTTTTTTTTTTAAATAACAAACATGTCATACTTACCTTGATCCTCCTCTTCTGGGGTCTCCCAGCGGCACTCCTGGCTCCTCCTTACATCGAGTGCCCCCACGGAGAAGAGCTTTCCCAGGGGGCACACGTGCTGGCGTGCTCCCGTGTCCTGCTGCTGCGTCCATTGACACAGACAGCAGGACCCGGCCCGCCCCCGGCTCCCGCATCATTGAATTTGATTGACAGCAGCGGGAGCCAATTGCTCCTGCTGCTATCAATCTATCCAATCAGGACCCGAGACACCAGCTGGAGCTGGTGTGCTCGTCCCCGTCGCTGGAAAGACCGGGTTCATGTAAGCAAAAGGGGGGGCTTTGGGGGGCTGCTGCAGCACAGGAGCTTTTTCACCGTAATGCATAGAATGCATTAAGGTGAAAAATCCTGAGGGTTTACAACCCCATTAAGCTCATCTCTAATGTCTACCTCTGTTTGGAATATCACGGGAATTTGCCAGGTTAAACCGGATATTCTCAAATGGGAGAAGGTCAGGTTAGAAAATAACTTCTTTAGCATCAGTGATCTACAATGGACAAAGAATGGATATTTCCAGTCTGAGAAATCCCCTATCTGTTATTCAGAACATGACACCAGGAAAAAGAATGGAGTGGCATTCAGGTCCTTGCTCTTTTCAAGTAGCTTTTTGCATACCTAGGGGTATGCAATTTATGTTTGGGACCGTAACTGATATGCTTGATAGTTGTGGGGGGAAAAGTCCTGTGATCAGTGGGGGGATGGAATGCCCTGGTGTCAGTGGTCCTTGGGAAGAAAAAAATGCCCTGGGATCAGCAGGAGGGAAAAATTCCCAGTGTTGGTGATCAGTGGGATGAGCAAATTACCAGTGTTCAGTGAAAGAAAATATGTCTGGAGATGGTGGGAAGAAAAAATGCCCAGTTTTAGTGTCTGCAGGAAAAAAAATGTCCTGACATTGGTGGTCATTGCTAAAAAAAAAAGAAGATGCATTTGTGTTAATGGGCGTGGAGGAGCTAACATCAATGCTAAGGGGTGTGGGGGAGACACATTGGTGCTTTATGTTTGAAAAACACATTCGCGCATCTATGGGTAAATGTGAAGACATAGAAGCATCAGCATGAGTATAGGGGCATACAGCTATTCACTTCTGTTATTGACTGTAACACAGAGTTTTTTTTTAGAAGCTAGCATATTTTATGCCTGTAATTGTACAAGCGCAAAAGGGCTTAAATGCAAGCAGTGGAAAACCTTAACTTGACCTAACACCCACCTCTTGCAATCGCTGTAGAGAAGGGCTTGATTGTGAGAGGAGGGAGTAGAATAAGAGGGTAATGGGCTAGCAAGTGCATGCTGATAGGAAGAGAAAGCTAACTGACAGAGAGATGAGCTTATCACTGCTTCTTCTCCTTTCACTGTTTAGTTACAAGCTGTGGTGGCTCCAGTATAACCTGGGCTCAGGGAAGTGGATTGAATGATGCTGGGCATGAGACTATATAGGAGCCAAAAAAAAGTACTCTGGATTGAAGCTGACAAATTGCAGCAAAGCTGGCTTGTCATTTTATGTTTTAATAGGATGATTATTTTGTTGCAAAGTACGATTGATAGGTGCAGCGGAGTCAGTTCAGATCAGACATTGTGTAGTAACAGGAACTGGCTTCTTTATTGGAACATAACCACACTAGCAAAGATGTCACTTCACATTGTAAGAAGAATCACAGACAGGAAAAAGAAATCCAACAAGTACATCACAGTATACAGGAAATACAACACATCATAGAGAAATACATAGCATAGCATATCACTGAGCATTAGCGACATCTTGTGTCCGTTTTCTAAACTGCAGTCAAATACAGTAAGCTAAGCTGAAAGTTTGTTGTATCTCCAACACCCCTTCTCAACAACTAAGGCTCAGGCCTCGTACACACGACCGATTTTCTCGGCAAGAACCAGCAAGAAACTTGCTGGCAGAGAGGTCTTGCCGAGTAAATCGGTCGTGTGTACGCGGCTATCGGGTTTCTCGTCGAGAAAACCGACAAGAAACCTCGACGAGAAAATAGAGAACCTGCTCTCTATTTTCTCGTCGAGATTCTCCTCGGCATGTTTCTCAACGAGAAAAGTGAGTGTGTGTACACTTACCTTTCCTCCCGGAAGCCCGCGCATGTTCGAAATGAATTTGACGCATGCGCGGTAGCTTCCTAGGCATACGTAGGGTATACCAAGATGGCGGCGACGGCATCGAATGTGACGAGCGCATGCTCGTCGTAGTCGATGACGTCACCGCGTACGCTCCATTCAAAGAACCGCGGGTTCTTTGAAACGAGCGTGTGTACACTCGGCCGGGACAAGTTTCTTGTCCAAGAATCTCGTCGAAAAAAACGACATGTTTTTTTCAACGAGAATCTCGGCCGTGTGTACGAGGCCTTAGTCTGTTAAACCCATCTTCTTTGTAAGCCTTGAATGTCTTTCAGCAGTCAGGGGTTTTGTAAGGATATCTGCTGTCATATCCTCGGTTGGGCAATAAAGTAACTCAAGAAGACCTTGCTCTTGAAGATCCCTAAGAAAGTGGAACTTCACATCAATGTGCTTGGTTCTTGAATTAACTCCTTTCATGTGTGCAAGTACAATGCATCCTTGATTGTCCTCATAGATTTCAGTTGGTCCCAACTGTGGTTGAGCTAAGTCTGTTAATAGCTGTCTCAGCCATATAACTTCTTGGCTTGCCTGCGCTGCAGCAACGTATTCTGCTTCAGTAGACGACAGTGAAACAGAGATTTGCTTTTTACTAGTCCAACTGATGGCACCTCCTGACAGAAAAAATAAGTAGCCACTGGTAGATTTTCTGTCACTGGTGTCTCCTGCCCAGTCAGCATCCACATATCCTGTTAAGGTGCTTTCATCACTTGGTGGTAACTTTAGCTTGTAGTGCGAAGTCCCTTTAAGATAGCGAATGATTCGCTTTACAGCATTCCAGTCCTTTTGACTTGGCATCGAAACCTTTCTGCATAGGATTCCGACAGTTGCTGCAATGTCCGGCCTTGTAGCGGTGGTAAGGTACAGCAATTTCCCTATTGCTTTCCTGTATTGAGTATTAGTAGGTAATGGGTTATCTTGACAATTCATCTCCTTTAGGTAGTTGGTTTCCATGGGAGATTTTACTGGTTTGGCGTCTTCCGTTCCAAATGTTTCAATTATTTCTTGTATTTTGTGTCTTTGGTTCAGAAGAAAGCTGCCATCTTCCTCTCTCTCTCGATCTGGATGCTGAGGTAATTCTTTATGTTGCCAAGATCTTTGGTGTCAAAGTGCTGATTTAGTTTTTCCAGTACTTCTGCTTCATCCCCTTCTTGCTCAAAGCAAATCAGGATATCATCCACATAGATAAGCATATAGACCCATCTGTTTGCCAATTTCTTTGTGTATAAGCAGGGGTCTGCTTTACTCCTTTGAAAGTTTTGATGTGTAAGCACTTCATTTATTTTTATATTCCACGCTCTGGCTGCTTGCTTTAGACCATATATACTCCTGTGAAGTTTGCACACTAGTTCTGACCTTTGTTCATCTTTGAATCTTGGCGGTTGTTCCATGTAAATTTCTTCTGTTAAATCGCCATGTAGAAACGTGTTTTTCACATCAAAATGTTTCACTTGCATTTTCCTTGTGACGGCTACTGTCAGTAAGGTCCGTATTGTAGTGTGCTTGACTACTGGTGCAAATGTCTCATCATAGTCCTCTCCGTATTTTTGAGAATAGCCCTTGGCTACTAGTCTTGCTTTGTACCGTTCAACTGTGCCATCTGCATTGTATTTCACTTTAAAAGTCCATTTACAGCCTATGGCTTTCCTTCCGGGTGGTAGTTCTGTAAGTGTCCATGTTTTAGTGTCATGCATGGATTTTATCTCTTCCTCAGCAGCCTTTATCCATTTAGTTGCTTCTTGTTCTGAAAGTTGAGATATGTCTTCCCAGTTTGTAGGTTCGTTGATACTGGCAGTACTTGCTTTGTATGAAAGACGTATAGGTGGTTTACCTTTGTTTTCTCTTGTTGAACGTCTCGTTTTTGTGTCTGAGCCTTCTTGTGTCTGTTCTTGGTTGAGTCTACACTCACTTCAACTGTTTGTTCGGAAGTTACAGAGATTGGCTGCTCAATGTCAGTTTTCTCTTCTATTCTTGCTTCTACTGTTGTCATTACATTGTCTCTTAAATCTTCAACAAAAGTTATGCTTTTGCTAATGGTAACCTTGTCTGTTTTGAGATTTAGGATTCTGTAACCCTTGACATTGTCACTGTATCCAACAAAGATACCTTCAAACGCTCTGTTTTGGAGATTAGTGCGTTTTTCTTCAGGTATGTAGATGAATGCTTTGCATCCAAAAACTCTTAGGTGTTTTACACTTGGCTTCTAATTGTGCCATAGTTCATATGGGGTTTTCTCCACTGTTCTGGAAAAAAGTCTGTTCTGCAAATATGTAGCTGTCATAGCTGCCTCACCCCAGTATTTTTGTGGTAGTCCAGAGTCTGTCAGCATACATATGATCATTTCAGTCAAAGTTCTATTCTTTCTTTCAGCTACTCCATTTTGTTCTGGTGTATACGGGACTGTCTTTTGATGTTCTATTCCATTCTGTTTTAGGTACTCTTGTATCTTACCTCTTGTGAATTCACCTCCATTATCGCTCCGAAGTATGAGAGGCTTCCTCTGAAACTTGTTACTTGTCTTTATTATATAGTCTTTTAATTTGTCAAAAACTTCACTCTTGTGTTGCATTAGGTAGGTGACTGTGTATCTTGAATAGTCGTCTATGAAAGTCACTATGTACCTGTTGCCTCCAGGTGTTGGTGGGTTTAGGGGACCACACACGTCACTGTGAACTAAGTCAAGTGGTCTTGAAGCTCTCTTCTGACTGACTTTGGGAAGTGTTGCTCTTGTAGCTTTGGATTTAATGCAACATTCACATTTAACGGTAATTGGACAAGGGGATACTATCAGATCCCTTGTCAGCTTCCTCCTCTGTAGTTCCTGTATGCATTCTGGGTGTCTGTGACCTAGACGTCTGTGCCATATATGTATACAGTCATTGTGCTTGTGTGTACATAGTCTCACCTTTTCCTTCACTGTGTCGAGGTGATATAGATGATCATCCAGCTTGGCACTTGCTATTGTCTGTTTGCCATTTAGAATGGAACACTTGTCACCTTGGAATTTTACAGTGAGTCCTCTGGCTGTTAGATGCTTCACAGATAAGAGTCCTCCTTCTAGATTAGGAACATAAAGCACATCTTTCACTGGTATGGCTAAATTGTGTCCTGCATCATCAGGGCATACAAGGGTTTCATGCCCATATCCTTCTGCATGTATTTTGCTTCCATCTGCAAGATAAATAGTTTCTTTGTTGCTCAGATCAAGTTCTGTGAAGAAACTTCTATCACTCGTCATGTGACTGGTTGCCCCCGAATCGATGCACCAGCCTTGGCATTTATTGTTGCCTGTCGCTTTAAATGTGGCATTCCAGTTACCTTGCCTCGGATCATTGATTGTGGTTTTGACCTTTTGTTTAGTATAAGACGGACGCTGTCTCATTTGCTCTGCT
This sequence comes from Rana muscosa, assembly GCA_029206835.1. Classification (NCBI taxonomy): domain Eukaryota; kingdom Metazoa; phylum Chordata; class Amphibia; order Anura; family Ranidae; genus Rana; species Rana muscosa. The sequence goes on from CM055116.1 coordinate 934,497,222, forward strand.
TTCCATATGGTACAGTCTTTTTTTGTGTCCCTGTTTGTGGCATCTGAAACACACTCTGGTCTCTTTCCTGTGTAATCTTTCATCTGTAGCTTTAAGAGCGGTTCCTGTGTCGGTTTCTGTGGAGTCATGCACTAATTCCTTTTTTCTCTGATACTCATCTATGAGCCTGTTTTTTACAAATGCTAGCGTCAGATCTGTCTCAGGTCGTGTCTTCAGTGCATTGATTAGTGCAGTATATGTATCGGGCAAACTGCATAACAACATGGCTGCAATGTGACTGTCTGTTATATTCTCCCCGATTGATCTGAGTTGCGCAATCACTTCCAGCATTGCGTTTATATGCTCCTGCATGTCCTGTTCTCTGCCAAGTCTCATTTTGTAAAGTTTCCGCAGCAGAAAGAGCTTGCTGTTTAAACTGGATCTTTCATGCAGTCTTTTCAGTACATCCCACATGCCTTTCGCTGTGTCCTCATTGCGTATATGAATGAGCTGATCATCCTCCACTAGTAGGCTTATGGTGGCCCGTGCCTGTCTGTTTTTCTAGTCCCAGTCCTGATTATTATCCTGTGGCCTCTCTGTAGTGGTAACCTCCCACAAGTCACCTTTGGATAATAGCATTTCCACTTTAAACTTCCATAGCTGATAATTGTCATTGTTCAGCTTGGCCACTGAGAGTTTAAGCTCAGAGTTTCCGGCCAATTTATCCCTCCTTTATATATAAACAGTCTTACTTGTCTATAGGAGATGTCGCTGGAAAGCTTCCTTATGTCGATCTCCGCATCAGCCACACTGTCTTCCGTTCGAGGCTTTGTTCTGCCTGGGCCGCACCTGGTCATAAGTCTTTATCTGGATACTGGGCCCATAACCTGTTGCAAAGTACGATTGATAGGTGCAGCGGAGTCAGTTCAGATCAGACATTGTGTAGAAACAGGAACTGGCTTCTTTATTGGAACATAACCACACTAGCAAAGATGTCACTTCACATTGTAAGAAGAATCACAGACAGGAAAAAGCCACCAACAAGTACATCACAGTATACAGGAAATACAACCCATCATAGAGAAATACATAACATAGCATATCACTGAGCATTAGCGACATCTTGTGTCCTTTTTCTAAACTGCAGTCAAATACAGTAAGCTAAGCTGAAAGTTTGTTGTATCTCTAACATATTTTATTTTACCTTTGGTTGGAGTTCTGATTAAATAAATAATGTACTCTGTTTTCCAAGCATTATTAGCTCTGCTGCCCACTGCTTCAATCCCTGTTGAAAATCCTAGTACTTAAAGGTATGGGGCATACATGTGACTGCTCTCCCCCCAAAAAGTGCTTGGTGCGTTAATAGCCAATGGTCAGGCTTGAATGTTAACCTATGGGAGTGGTGACATGCCTAGCAATGTGCAGGTATCAACTCCTGGTCATAGTTGATATTTTCATATAGTCTTTGTGGGGTTAATAATAAGTTAGTGAAGCCTCAACAGTGGCGTTTTTTTATGAGGGGTTTGTTTTAAAGGCAGGCATTTTTTAACCTTTTCATTAAATTTTAGTCTTTCGGTTTCTTTCATTAAATGCAAACCCACTTTTGATTTATTTCCGCTTATACAGTCTCTTAATATGTCCAAAACATAAAAATGTTGAAGGTGTCGTTTTTCATAGACTGATTAATGAATATCTGTCTTCCTACTTCCATTGAATGAAACCTCATTAGAGTCTGCCTCTTTATTGAGTAAGGAATTTGTTTTTATGGTAAGTGTTACATACAGATATTGCCAGAGATTTCCAAAGCTTTGGCCAAATTTCAAATCAGAGTTTAACCAGTTAATAACTGGCCCATAGCCGAATTACGGCTACAGGGCGGTTCCTTAACTCTGGGAGGCTGTCCATAGACAGCCTCCCAGAGAATCGTTCCCACGCGCCCCCTGGAGCACACACACAGGAACATCCGTGCTCGCCGGGTTCACGGGACCCGGAGCAACACGGATCGTGGTAAAGGGCCAATGACAGTGGCCCTTTACCAGGTGATTGCTCCGTCCAATGACGGAGCGATCACAAATGTAAACAAAGCAGGGAAGTAGGGTCATTACAAGTTCATCGCTCTCCTCTTCTCAGACCGATGCAGCGTGAGAGGAGAGGAGAGCTATCTGTGCCAACTGTAAGTATTTAGCAGTGCCCAACAGTGCCACATCTGTGCCATCTGTGCCACATCTGTGCCATCTGTACCACCTCTGTGCCACCTCTGTGCCACCAGAGCCACACCAGTGCCACCAGAGCCACTCCAGTGCCACAACAGTGCACACCAGTGCCACCTGTGCCCATCAGTGCCACCTGTGCCCATCAGTGCCACATGTGCCCATCAGTGCTCATCTGCACCACTGCAGTACCACATCAGTGCCGCCTGTGCCCACCAGTGCCGCCAGTGCCCATCAGTGCCCACCAGTGCCACCAGTGCCCACCAGTGCTGCCTGTGTGCTAATCAGTACCACCAGAGCCACACGTGTGCAACCAGAGCCACACCAGTGCCACTTGTGCCCACCAGTGCCACCACAGTGCTCTGCAGTGCAGCCATACCAGCCATCAGTATGGCAAAACAATATTTTACTAGCGAGGAGGCCTACCAGCGTCTAATCATGACCGATGAGAACAGCGGGGAGTCTCAGTCTGATTCAGATTCAGCCTATGAACCCGTTACAGGCAGTGGGTCTGATACAGAATCGGAAGAGGACCGTCTGCCCGTGAAAACAAGGCGTTCTGGCGTGGAGCAGCAGCCTACTACCAGCAGAGCAGTGCCATCCACCTCGTAAGCAGTGCCGTCCACCTCGCGAGCAGTGCCATCCACCTCAAGCGCAGTGCCACTACAACAAAGGCCAGGCACCAGTAGGTTGTCACCTCAGCCCAAAAGGGATAGGGGCCATGCCAGCCTTCCCTATGCTCTTCAAAACCCCCTGTGGCTTCCCCCTAATTCCGGAGCAGCAAATATCCTCCCTTTCACCGCCCAAATGGGTGTCCAGGTGAACACTGATGATTTTGCCATGCTTGATTTTTTTCATTCGAATTTCACCATTGACTTACTATCGTCCATTGTGCCCCAGTGCAACCTCTATGAACAGCAATACATAGTAAGCAACCCCGGTTCCAGTTAGACCCGTCCCTTTGAGTGGAGAGAACTAACCGTAGAGGAATTCAAAATTTTCTTAGGCCTAACTTTTACTATGGGACTCACAAAAAAAAACAATTGTACTGCTATTGGTCTACCAAACCCATCCACCACATGCTACTCTTCTCATCCCTTATGCCAAGATCAAGATCCCTTATGATTATGCGGTTCCTCCACTATAATGACAACACCCAGTGCCCTCCTCAAAATGACCCAGCTTTTGACAAACTATTTAAAATTCGGCCACTCCTAAATTATTTCTCTGAAAAATTTCCCCAGTTATATATCCCCGAACAGAATATCTCCGTGGATGAGTCCCTTGTAATATTCTCAGGCAGGCTGGGCATCAAACAGTTTATCCGCAGCAAAAGGGCCCGATATGGGGTTAAAATGTACAAACTTTGCGACCAAACCACGGGGTACATTTACGCAGGGCTCGAGTCCTGCGATCCTTCACTAAGCGGCGATGCCCAGCATAGTGAAGGACTCGACTCGAGTCACTGTCAGGGGCAGGCAAACTGAGCCGAGCAGACTCGGAGCTCCTCCTCCATGCTCCGACCTCGCCTGCCACCTGTCCTTCAGTACGCGGCCGATTGCGTGTGACATCACGTGTAGGCGGAGTCACACAGCAACGCTAGGATGAGCCCGCGTCTCCTCTCCTCACACAGCCAGGCCAGCACCCTGAGACCAGCCGGGCCAGTACCGAGTACCCTGAGGCCAGCCAGCCAGCCAGCACCCTGAGACCAGCCAGCCAGCACCCTGAGACCAGCCAGGCCAGCACCCTGAGACCAGCCAGGCCAGCACCCTGAGGCCAGCCAGGTCAGCACCCTGAGGCCAGCCAGGTCAGCACCCTGAGGCCAGCCAGCAAGCACCCTGAGGCCAGCCAGCCAACACCCTGAGGCCAGCACCCTGAGACCAGCCGGGCCAGCACCCTGAGGCCAGCACCCTGAGACCAGCCGGGCCAGCACCCTGAGGCCAGCCAGGCCGTCACCCTGAGGCCAGCACCCTGAGGCCAGCCTTCAGAACTGTAAGTAAATATATAAGGGGAGCTATTACTTGTTTGATGGGGGATAATATGTAAAATAAGCGATATCTGTGTGCTGCTTGTTTTTTTAATTTTTAGAATAATGATACATTTTATTTCATACATTTGTGCTTATTTGTGCCTTACCCTGCATCTCACAGTCACCGGACCACCCCCACTACTGCCACTAGGGCTGTGTAAAATAGAATTTGCATTATAATTTAGAACAGGGTGTATTTGTGTTAGAAATTCGCTGCGAGGGAAAGATCATCACCCATTGTGGTGATTATTCTGTTAGTTTGACAAGTTAACTTATTTTGTTTTTGTAAACTGGCACTTTACAATAAATGTTGCACTGTATTTTCTGTGAAATATATATGCATATGAGCATATCATTTTTTTTTTTGGTGGGGGAGTGGATCTTGGGTGGGAGTTCCCACACTTTTTTCCCCAGGACTTGACCCCTGCATCTATGCCTTTCTGGGGTACGAAAGGAAGGACTCCCAACTGCATCCCCCTGAATGTGCCCAGAGTGCATCGGAACCAGCGGAAGAGTGATCTGGGAGCTTGTCTATCCACTCCTTGGAAAAGCATACCACCTTTATGTGGATAATTTTTATACTAGCTTGCCCCTCTTCCGCAATCTTCACCGGAGGGACAGCCCAGCATGTGGCACAATAAGAGCCAACAGAAAGGTCTTCCCGCAAAAACTAGTCAATGAAAGGCTACGACGAGGTGAGACGGCATCTTTGCGGAACCAGGAGCCGGCTGTCAAGTGGAGGGACAAACGAAATGTCCACATGCTCACAACGATCCACAACGACACCTACGTGGAAGTCCCCAAAAGAAACGGCAGAAACCAGCAAGTGTCTATGATTATAATTTGTTTATGGGGGGAGTGGACTTTAACGATCAGATGATTGAACCCTACCTTCCCACAAGAAAATCGCGCCACTGGTATAAAAAAGTGTCCATTTATTTTTTCAGTTTGGCCATGTATAACACTTATGTTATTTACCAAAAATCTACAGAGAACACCATATCCTATCTGCACTACCAAAAAGAAGTTATCTCTGCCCTTTTGTACACTGAAAGCCCACCAGAAAATATTCGCTCTGATTCTGTGAGCAGACTCCACCAATGCCACTTTCCTGAGAAAATACCCCCCCCCCGTGAAACAGGCCACAAACGTCAGAAGAGATACTGGGTGTGCTCCAGAGGAAGAGTCAGAAGAGACACCATGCATTATTGTCCCGATTGTCCTTACCAACAAGGCCTCTGTATAGGTCACTGTTTCCGCCGTTACCATACTTCTCTACATTATTAGGGTAGTATGGTAAACGTAATTCTCATTTCCTGTCATTTTCCTCCACACCCCTTATGCCACTGCACTGAACTGTACATACCTCTCCCTTCTCCAGAACCGACCCTGGCCTGTTATACGACCAAGCTTCTGCCTAACGCTAAACATACCTCTGCCTTCTCCGGAACTGACCCGTGACTGTTATACGACCAAGCTTCTGCCTAACGCTAAACATACCACTGTCTTCTCCGGAAACCGACCCTGGCCTGTTATATGACCAAGCTTCTGCCTAATGCTAAACATACCTCTGCCTTCTCCGGAACTGACCCTGGCCTGTTATATGACCAAGCTTCTGCCTAACGCTAAACATACCTCTGCCTTCTCCGGAACTGACCCTGGCCTTTTATACGACCACGCTTCTGCCTAATGCTAAACTGTACTTACCTCTGCCTGCTCTGGAACTGACCCTGGACTGTTTGACCACGTTTTTGCCTGCCTCTTGGATTGATCTTTTACCCTGCTATGCTAGTGAGAACACAGAGGTCTCACATATGTGAGGGGCTCCAGAATTGTTTTTCTGGATGAAGAAAACTAATTTTTTAGTTTTCTCATTCCCTGATTAGGGTCTGGAGATTCGGAGGCTTCAAAGAGATTTGGGTGGGAGAAGCCTCTACCCCTGTCCCTATTATTTCCTGGCCTGCTACTTGGACCATGTTCCTGCTTATTACCAGGACCAATATTTTGGCACTGCTGGCAATGTCTCTACTTGCACTGACCCTGGACTGTATATGGACAGTATCCCTGCCTGTGCTGACTATGGACAATATTCCTGCCTGCTGCCTGGACTCTGAGGCTTCAAAGAGATTTGGGTGGGAGAAGCCTCTACCCCTGTCCCCATTCTTTCCTGGCCTGCTACTTGGACCATGTTCCTGCTTATTACCAGGACCAATATTTTGGCACTGCTGGCAATGTCTCTACTTGCACTGACCCTGGACTGTATATGGACAGTATCCCTGCCTGTGCTGACTATGGACAATATTCCTGCCTGCTGCCTGGACTCTGAGGCTTCAAAGAGATTTGGGTGGGAGAAGCCTCTACCCCTGTCCCCATTCTTTCCTGGCCTGCTACTTGGACCATGTTCCTGCTTATTACCAGGACCAATATTTTGGCACTGCTGGCAATGTCTCTACTTGCACTGACCCTGGACTGTATATGGACAGTATCCCTGCCTGTGCTGACTATGGACAATATTCCTGCCTGCTGCCTGGACAATTCCATTCACTGTCGTTGACCACGTCCCTGCTTGCTGCCTGGATCAGGGCTTTCCTCCTGTGGACAACTGCGATACTAAAACCACAGGTAATCTTTTGTTTACCCTTTACTCAGCAGAATGTATTTTAGGGTGTAATTCTTGGTATGTACATGATGCGTGGGGAAATATGAAGGGCCTTCAAAAATGTGATTGATTGTAAGGAAATTGGATGCGTAATATATGTCCCTAGAACACCTGATGGTGCTTCTTGGATGTTGGGCCTCTATGTGGCCAGGTTGTGTAAAAAGCTCACACATGTGGTATTGCCATACTCAGGAGGAGTAGCAGAATATATTTTGGGGTGTCATTTTTGCTATGTACATGCTATGTGTTGGAAATATCTTATAAACTGACAACTTTGTGTAAAAAAAATGCGTTTTCATTTTTTTTCCACATTTTCCAAAAACTTCTGGAAAAAAATTAACCGCTCAAAAGACTCATTATGCCTCATAGATTATACGTTGGGGTGTTTGCTTTCCAAAATGGGGTCACTTTGTGGGCGTTTCCATTGTCCTGGTGCTCCAGGGCCTTCAAAAGTGTAATAGGTGATTGAGAGATTAGATGTGTAATATATGCTCCTAGAACGCCTGAAGTTGCTACTTCAATGTTGGGCCTCTGTATGTGGCCAGGCTGTGTAAAAGTCTCACACATGTGGTATCGCCATACTGAGGAGGAGCAGCAGAATATATTTTGGGGTGTCATTTGTGGAATGTACATGCCGTGTGAGAGAAATAACCTGTTATAATGACAATTTGGTGTGGAAAAAAAATAAAATAATAAAAAATCTTAATTTTGCAAAGAACTGTGGGAAAAAATTACAACTTCAAAAAACTAACTATGCCTCTTACTAACTACCTTGGAATGTTTACTTTCCAAAAAGGGGTCATTTGGGGGGTATTTGTACTTTACTGGCTTGTTAGGGTCTCAAGAATTCAGATAGGCTGTCAGTACATCAGGTGTGATAAAATTGATCAATTTTCAGTGATCTACACCATAGCTTGTAGACCCTATAACTTTCACACAGACTAAATAATATCCACTAATTTGGGTTATTTTTATAATAGAAATGAAGAAAAATAAAAAAAAATTACAAAATTTTCAGTCTTTTTTAATTTATAGCACAAAAAATAAAAAACTCAGAGGTGATCAAATACCACCAAAAGAAAGCTCTATTTGTGTGAAAAAAGGACGAAATTTTCATATGGGTACAGTGTTGCATGACTGAGTAATTGTCATTCAAAATGCGAGAGCACTGAAAGCTGAAAATTGGTCTGTTCATTAAGGGGGTTTAAGTGCCCAGTTGTCAAGTGGTTAAAGGAGCATAGGTATGCCTTTGGACCAAATTTGAAATATTATCAAATAACATGGGAAAAACTATTGGGAATTTTCATTTGGAACCTTTACTCTAGATAGGGTGGCACATCTGTGTGTCAGAATCAGCAACATTGCTTACTACTGTCTAGATATTCATCTTGTATTACAAGACATAGTATATATAAACAAACATTTTGTATTATGCAAAATGCATAAATCATGTTGGCTTATTTAAATCCTTCTTATTGCATTTGATTAAGTGAATAAATCATATGCGACTGCATGTTAATACTTGGAGGGTAAGCAGGAGACAAGTATTATGTTATTGTATTTGCAAACAATAGACAGTCAGTAATTAGTTTAAACCAGCTGTTTAAATGTGCTGTAATTTATTTGAACATTACATTTCTCAAATGCTGGAAGAGAACTTTGAAATATGGCCATGTTGGTAAACAGAGCAGAGTGTGTTTGGCTCAGATAAATGTACCAGACATATCCTACGTTATCTATCAGACTAAACTTTGATGGATGGATTTAGGTCAATGGATAACCCACTACAAAACTAAATGATCAAATCCGTTGTTAAAAAAAAGCTGTAAAGAAAAAAACATGGCATGTTAATGAGGAAATGGTTTAAAGTGGTTGTAAACCCACTTAGACAACTTGCACCTACAGGTAAGCCTAGATTAAGGCTTACCTGTAGGTGCAAGAAATATCTCCTTAACCTACACGGTTAAGAAGATATTTACTATTAAATGCATCGCCGATGACGTCACACGAATGCACAATAGGGGGCCGGCGTCATTGCCGGTTTTCTGAATGGGAGCTTGCCGCCCTGAGCACGCATGCGTGTGACATCATCGCCGCTCCGGCCAATCACAGCGCCGGAGCGGCGATACACTAACAGGAGGGACGGGACATCAAGGCAAGATGGCGGTGGTGGCGGAGGTGACTGAGGACCACTGCGGGGGCTACGATCTCAGGTAAGTCATTCATAATGAGCTAGTATGCTATGCATACTAGCTCATTATGCCTTTCTTTTGCAGGGTTTTTTTTTTTTGCCTTTACTTCCTCTTTAATGTGAAATCATGGGATCACATGGCACTGTGTTTATACATGCTTATATTGTTTGTTGACTAGTAGTTGCACTTGCAACATCTACATTTTCTATACACCTCTGTGTTCTTCAGAATAGTTTAAGTGATGCTGTTGCTTGGTTTAAAAGATGTAATAAAGTAAGACCTGCAAAAGAAGAGGCTTTATACTCATCATCCATTACTCCATTATTAACTTTCTTGCAGAGCAGTAGCCTTTTCACAACAGAAACATTTCCAAGGGTGTTGGATGTTGTATTCCTTCTTTGCTCAGTACTCATTTTGCAGGCCCCTACAGGACACAGTAGGGGTCACTGGAAGGATACTTTAGGCATCTGGAAGTATAAATGGAAAGATTATTTTTTTAATTTGGATAGATTAAGGGAGGGACATAACCCCTGTCATATTTTTTTTTTTTGTCATCCATGTCCTACTGGGGAGAATCACCTTCACTTCCTGTCCCATAGCCAAAACAAGAAGTGAGAGAAAATCCCTCCAAATTAAGGGAATCCCTTGTAGACCCCCAGGTCACCAGAACTAGTGTCCCCATTGGAAGATTTCCTAACTGGTCTATGGACTGAAAAAAATAAATCTAACAGATTCCCCCATTCACGCTAAATAGCACAGATGAACAAATCTCCAGCTGTGGGTAATGTATTCTAACAGATGGCACAGCTGGCTGTCAGAGTTCCCAAACAGTGACTGCATCTGATTGGATGCAGGTGCTGTTTAACCAACAAGGCCACCCGGTGATTGGATTGCAGACAGTTTATTAGGAACGGGCCTTAAAATTTATTCAGTGTATGGTCAACTTTACATTTTTTTAACCAAGCGCCAGTCACTTTTACAACGATCAATTTTTCTTTATAAGAAATAACATTGCAAAAAATTCTAGAGAAAACGCTTGGACAGCCGCACTCCAAAAAATAGGTTATTTTATTTAAAACAAAAGCACAAATAACATGCCACAGCAAAAAACAGCAGATATGAACTGACGTGTTTTGCACTGTGATTCAGTGCTTAATCATAGCTACCATACACATCTAATGCACCACTTATATATACTCACATAAACTCATAATAAGAAAAAAGCAATTAAGACTTCAATTGGCTAGTTGATGGACTGGCAACTGTGTCCCATCAATGCAATTAAGACATATCATGTGATCAGAAACACACACACCTACATTTTATATATCAACTCATAAAAGCCATTAATTATATATACACAAGTAAATGGACATACTTTTACACAAACATGTAACATACACATAAATCCCCTGCATGTGTGGCATAATTACAATAGTGCTGAAAAAGACCTCACATGATACACATAAAATATATAATCACATGTGCAATGTGCATTAATAATGTGTGTATGCACATGTGAGAAAGTTCAGCCAAACTAACCCTATAGGTTCAAGAATATAAATATGGGGTGAGTGACCCATATAAACAATGAGTGAATCTAAGAACATAAAATAGGGATGAGAAAAGGAGAATTGAAAAAAGTGAACCAAGGAGGCTAATTACGTGATTGTGATAGTGAGAACTATGCTTTTTTCTTATCATGAGTTTATGTGAGTATATATAAGAGGTGCATTAGATGTGTATGGTAGCTATGATTAAGCACTGAATCGCACTGCGAAACGCGTCAGCTCATACCTGCTGTTTTTTGCTGTGGCATGTTATTTATGCTTTTGTTTTAAATAAAATAACCAATTTTTTGGAGTGCGGCTGTCCAAGCGTTTTCTCTAGAATTTTTTGCATTGTCATATGCATTGCCTGCACCCACGGCTCTGGATCCTGTGAATGAGTCATCAGCCACACCTGAGCGGTAACTCTCTCTTTCTATAAGAAATAACATGTTTAGTAATGCTACTGATAAAAAGAGGTAACAAGAAACATTCATTAAGTCAATCTCATTGTATAAGGGCGAGTAATTTAATTAGATCTATATCTCACTCTTCATTTAACTAAGAATTTGCTTTCTTTTTGGCTTAGCAAAAATCAAGCAATGACTATGGGTTATAATTACCTCAATAAACTTAAAAATAGATACACTGCATTTTTATGGCTTCTTTCACACTTTTTGATAATTGATTTAGCTCAGGTCTGCAACTCCACTCATTAAATATCTCACCTCTGCTGTTCAACTTGTTGACATTTGAAAAAGTAGGTAAGACTAAATGACAAAACGTTATATTATCCTAATTTGTTTGGACGATAAATAAAAAATGGACACCGTTACAGACTGAATAATTGTGTATATGCATTAAAATTTGGACACATTAAACACTTCTATGTTCTATGTATTAGGATGGCAAGAGAAAGGGGTCTTGTGGTGAAATCAAATATTTATTTTATAAAATCATACTTTTTATTTTCAAATGTTTTAAATCTATTAAAGCTACACCCCTGGAAATATCCCCTCAAACAATATTAACCTTTTTTTTAATCTTTCTTTAGCTTTAATGAGCACTAGGGTTGGGTAGGGAACAGTAGTTTTCCAGTATGACCTAGAAGCATGTAGCTGTTCTGACAGGGGGATGCAGTCCATATTCCCATGGCACACATTCCTGGAATGAGCTCTAAAAGTACAGGGTGCTGTAGCGACCGCTAGCTGGATACTGGATCATGCACGACAATGTCGATATTTCCTAGCACACCAAGGATCTTCAATTTTATCCAAACGTTTTTTAATCAAAGAAAGATCACATCACAAAACAGTGTAGTGCAACGTTTCGGAGTCATGCAAGCCTGATGAAGGGGTCCTGCATGACTCTGAAATTTTGCACTGCAATGTTTAGTGATGTGATATTTCTTTGATTAAAAAACATTTGGACACAATTTAAGATACTTGGTGTGCTGGTGAATATAGACATTATCTGACAGGGGGGTGCCCCGAACACTCCAATCAGCGCTCTCCGCCATTTGTTGCGAGCGCTGTTTGGGAGTCGGTCGGCTGCTGGTTTTCCAGCATGCTCGTCCGACAGAAGCCAACCTAACGCCCGGCTTCTGTCAGACACACCGCATACACACGGGCTGAATGTTGGCCGTTTTTTTTTTTAACCGTCAAATGTGTAACCGGTCTTAAAACCGACTAAAGTAAAACGAAATAAGGGAAAAAATATTAATTGCCCATAGTGTACACTTGCACAGTAATTATATATTTTGGACTGAATATTGAATGTTTTGATCAGTCCAGCCATGACTGGGTTAATTTCACTGTTGTGTAGCCTGATGTTAGTACAAGATTTTTCATTGCCATGCTTCTACATGCTACTATTGCTACATAAGATAAGGTGTCATGTCAAATGGTTGGAGCATGTTTTGGATGATTTTTGAGTTGTTGCTGGAATCCACTTTGCAAAATCTCATAATTATTTGAAAATAAACAGCTTCTATACAGTTTTCTCTATATTGATGGAAAATGTAATGATACTTGTTTACAGAAAAAAAAACATACTCTAAGATACATCAAGCCAATCAATACTGGTCTTCACATGTCAATTGAGAGTGTAAATACTTATCAAAACAGGGTTAAATGGAATATCATGGCTCACTGCTTCTTCTAATAGCATAAACAACAATATACAATACAATACTGTATATTGACATGTACAGTAGTACAAAAAAAAGTAAACAAAAACAGATACAGATGTAATGTAAAAAAGTCAATGCTAAAATAAGTAAAATACAGTATCTCACAAAAGTGAATACGCCCCTCACATTTTTGTAAATATTTTATTATATCTCTTCATGTGACAACACTGAAGAAATTACACTTTGCTACAATGTAAAGTAGTGAGTGTACAGCTTGTATAACAGTGTAAATTTGCTGTCCCCTCAAAATAACTCAACACACAGCCATTAATGTCTTAACCGCTGGCAACAAAAGTGAGTACACCCCTAACTGAAAATGTCCAAATTGGGCCCAAAGTGTCAATATTTTGTATGGCCACCATTATTTTCCAGCACTGCCTTAACCTTTTTGGGCATGGAGTTTACCAGAGCTTCACAAGTTGCTACTGGAGTCCTCTTACACTCCTCCATGACAACATCACAGAGCTGGTGCATGTTAGAGACCTTGCCCTCCTCTACCTTCCATTTGAGGATGCCCCACAGATACTCAATAGGGTTTAGGTCTGAAGACATGCTTGGCCAGTCCATCACCTTTACCCTCAGCTTCTTTAGCAAGGCAGTGGTCATCTTGGAGGTGTGTTTGGGGTCATTATCATGTTAGAATACTGCCCTGCGGCACAGTCTCTGAAGGGAGGGGATCATGCTCTGCTTCAGTATGTCACAGTACATGTTGGCATTCATGGTTTCCTCAATGAAATGTAGCTCCCCAGTGCCGGCAGCACTCATGCAGCCCCAGACCATGATACTCCCATCACCATGCTTGACTGTAAACAAGAAAAACTTGTCTTTGTACTCCTCATCTGGTTGCCACCACACATGCTTGACACCATCTGAACCAAATACGTTTATCTTGGTCTCATCAGACCACAGGACATGGTTCCAGTAATCCATGTCCTTAGTCTGCTTGTCTTCAGCAAACTGTTTGTGGGTAGAGATGTACAGAACTATTCGCCGGCGAACAGTTCCCGGCGAACATAGCTTGTTCGCGTTCGCCGCGGCCGGCGAACATATGCGATGTTCGGTCCGCCCCCTATTCATTATCATTGAGCAAACTTTGACCCTGTACCTCACAGTCAGCAGACACATTCCAGCCAATCAGCAGCATACCCTCCCTCCCAGACCCTCCCACCTCCTGGACAGCATCCATTTTAGATTCATTCTCAAGCTGCAGTCTTAGCGAGAGGAGGGACAGTTTAGCTGCTGCTTATTTTATAGGGAAAGCTAGGCTAGGCAAGTGTATTCAGTGTTCACTCCACTCCTGAAAGACTCATCTGATCTCTGCTGTAAGCACAGCGTCCTGACAGCACCCCAAAAAGCCCTTTTTAGGGCTGGTAAAACACCAGTCTGCTTCTTTTTTTTTTCCTGGACAGCATCTATTTTAGATTCAGTCTGTACTTAAGCTGCAGTGTTAGCCAGAGGAGGGACAGTTTAGCTGCTGCTGATTTTATAGGGAAAGCTATAGGCAAGTGTATTCAGTGTTCACTCCACTCCTGAAAGACTCATCTGATCTCTGCTGTAAGCACAGCGTCCTGACAGCACCCCAAAAAGCCCTTTTTAGGGCTGGTAAAACACCAGTCTGCTTTTTTGTTTTTTCCTGGACAGCATCTATTTTAGATTCAGTCTGTACTTAAGCTGCAGTGTTAGCCAGAGGAGGGACAGTTTAGCTGCTGCTGATTTTATAGGGAAAGCTAGGCTAGGCAAGTGTATTCAGTGTTCACTCCACTCCTGAAAGACTCATCTGATCTCTGCTGTAAGCACAGCATCCTGACAGCACCCCAAAAAGCCCTTTTTAGGGCTGGTAAAACACCAGTCTGCTTTTTTGTTTTTTCCTGGACAGCATCTATTTTAGATTCAGTCTGAACTTAAGCTACAGTGTTAGCCAGAGGAGGGACAGTTTAGCTGCTGCTGATTTTATAGGGAAAGCTATAGGCAAGTGTATTCAGTGTTCACTCCACTCCTGAAAGACTCATCTGATCTCTGCTGTAAGCACAGCGTCCTGACAGCACCCCAAAAAGCCCTTTTTAGGGCTGGTAAAACACCAGTCTGCTTGTTTTTTTTTCTGGACAGCATCTATTTTAGATTCAGTCTGAACTTAAGCTACAGTGTTAGCCAGAGGAGGGACAGTTTAGCTGCTGCTGATTTTATAGGGAAAGCTAGGCTAGGCCAGTGTATTCAGTGTTCACTCCACTCCTGAAAGACTCATCTGATCTGTGCTGTAAGCACAGCGTCCTGACAGCACCCCAAAAAGCCCTTTTTAGGGCTGGTAAAACACCAGTCTGCTTTTTTGTTTTTTCCTGGACAGCATCTATTTTAGATTCAGTCTGTACTTAAGCTGCAGTGTTAGCCAGAGGAGGGACAGTTTAG
The DNA here is from genome assembly GCA_029206835.1 of Rana muscosa. NCBI lineage: Eukaryota > Metazoa > Chordata > Amphibia > Anura > Ranidae > Rana > Rana muscosa. The sequence goes on from CM055116.1 coordinate 934,512,432, forward strand.
CTGCTGCTGATTTTATAGGGAAAGCTATAGGCAAGTGTATTCAGTGTTCACTCCACTCCTGAAAGACTCATCTGATCTCTGCTGTAAGCACAGCGTCCTGACAGCACCCCAAAAAGCCCTTTTTAGGGCTGGTAAAACACCAGTCTGCTTTTTTGTTTTTTCCTGGACAGCATCTATTTTAGATTCAGTCTGTACTTAAGCTGCAGTGTTAGCCAGAGGAGGGACAGTTTAGCTGCTGCTGATTTTATAGGGAAAGCTATAGGCAAGTGTATTCAGTGTTCACTCCACTCCTGAAAGACTCATCTGATCTCTGCTGTAAGCACAGCGTCCTGACAGCACCCCAAAAAGCCCTTTTTAGGGCTGGTAAAACACCAGTCTGCTTTTTTTTTTTTTCCTGGACAGCATCTATTTTAGATTCAGTCTGTACTTAAGCTGCAGTGTTAGCCAGAGGAGGGACAGTTTAGCTGCTGCTGATTTTATAGGGAAAGCTATAGGCAAGTGTATTCAGTGTTCACTCCACTCCTGAAAGACTCATCTGATCTCTGCTGTAAGCACAGCGTCCTGACAGCACCCCAAAAAGCCCTTTTTAGGGCTGGTAAAACACCAGTCTGCTTTTTTTTTTTCCTGGACAGCATCTATTTTAGATTCAGTCTGTACTTAAGCTGCAGTGTTAGCCAGAGGAGGGACAGTTTAGCTGCTGCTGATTTTATAGGGAAAGCTATAGGCAAGTGTATTCAGTGTTCACTCCACTCCTGAAAGACTCATCTGATCTCTGCTGTAAGCACAGCGTCCTGACAGCACCCCAAAAAGCCCTTTTTAGGGCTGGTAATACACCAGTCTGCTTTTTTGTTTTTTCCTGGACAGCATCTATTTTAGATTCAGTCTGTACTTAAGCTGCAGTGTTAGCCAGAGGAGGGACAGTTTAGCTGCTGCTGATTTTATAGGGAAAGCTAGGCTAGGCCAGTGTATTCAGTGTTCACTCCACTCCTGAAAGACTCATCTGATCTGTGCTGTAAGCACAGCGTCCTGACAGCACCCCAAAAAGCCCTTTTTAGGGCTGGTAAAACACCAGTCTGCTTTTTTGTTTTTTCCTGGACAGCATCTATTTTAGATTCAGTCTGTACTTAAGCTGCAGTGTTAGCCAGAGGAGGGACAGTTTAGCTGCTGCTGATTTTATAGGGAAAGCTAGGCTAGGCCAGTGTATTCAGTGTTCACTCCACTCCTGAAAGACTCATCTGATCTCTGCTGTAAGCACAGCGTCCTGACAGCACCCCAAAAAGCCCTTTTTAGGGCTGGTAAAACACCAGTCTGCTTGTTTTTTTTCCCCGGCACAGTAGCTTACATAAAAAAAACCACAACAGTTTTGACTGCAGTAGATGAGCAGTCAGTTGCCTGCCAGCGTGTGTGTCAGACCTACAGTGTCTACTGTGCCAACTTCTGCCAGTGCACAGTGCCACTCATATCTGGTGTCACAGTAGCTTGCACGCATAGTACAACTAAACTAATCTAAAAAAAATGACAGGCAGAGGCAGGCCACCCCGCAGTGGCTGTCGTGGTCGTGGTGCTGTGATTCCCTTTGGCCCAAGAATAATGCCCAATGTTCAGGGGCCACGTACCCTGAACTCGAAAAGTTCTGAGGACATAGTTGACTGGCTAACACAGGACAGCCAATCTTCTACAGCTTCCGCTCGGAACCTTGACGCACCATCCTTCTCCAGCTCAGCTTTGGGCACCTCTCAAGTTCCCACTCGCCCGCCTGCCGCCACCACCAACACTAGCACCACAGTTGCTTCACTTGATCTGTCAGAGGAGTTATTTACACATGAGTTGGAAGAAATGAGTGATGCGCAAACATTATTGCCAGAGGATGTAGATAAAAGGGATATGTCTCAGTCAGGCAGCATTACACACATGGATGTACGGTGTGATGATGATGATGTTGTACCCGCTGCTGCTTCCTTTGCTGAGTTGTCAGATACAAGTGAAGCGGTTGATGATGACGATGTGGATGTCACGTGGGTGCCCGCTCGAAGAGAAGAAGAACAGGGGGAAAGTTCAGATGGGGAGACAGAGAGGAGGAGGAGACGAGTTGGAAGGAGGGGTAGGTCGTCGCAAGGAGCTAGTGGCACACTCAGACAGCATGTATCGGCACCCGGGGTCAGCCAGACAGCACGCCAATCAACGCATGCTGTTGCCACCACCAGAATGCCGCCATTGCAAAGCTCAGCAGTGTGGCATTTTTTTTGTGTGTCTGCCTCTGATAACAGCGATGCCATTTGCAACCTGTGCCAAAAGAAACTGAGTCGTGGGAAATCCAACACCCACCTAGGTACAACTGCTTTGCGAAGGCACATGATCTCACATCACAAACGCCTATGGGATCAACACATGATGACGAGTACAAGCAGCACACAAGCTCAAAGCCACCATCCTCCTCCTGGTCCAGCATCTTCAGCCACGTCAACCACTGCTGTCCTCCTTGCCCCCTCTCAACCATCTGACACTACGTCTCTCGCCTTGAGCAGTTCCTGCTCATCTGCCCACAGTCAGGTGTCTGTCAAGGACATGTTTGAGCGTAAGAAGCCAATGTCACAGAGTCACCCCCTTGCCCGGCGTCTGACAGCTGGCTTGTCGGAACTCTTAGCCCGCCAGCTTTTACCATACAAGCTGGTGGAGTCTGAGGCCTTCAAAAAATTTGTACCTATTGGGACACCGCAGTGGAAGGTACCCGGCCGAAATTTCTTTTCACAAAAGGCAATCCCCAACCTGTACTCTATTGTGCAAAAGGAAGTCATGGCATGTCTGGCACACAGTGTTGGGGCAAGGGTCCATCTGACCACTGATACCTGGTCTGCAAAGCACGGTCAGGGCAGGTATATCACCTACACTGCTCATTGGGTAAACCTGCTGACGGCTGCCAAGCATGTAATGCGTGGCTCTGCAGAGGAGTTGGTGGTGACACCACCACGACTTGCAGGCAGGCCTGCTGTCACCTCCTCTACTCCTCCTACTCCATCCTCTTCGATAACCTCCTTGGCTGAGTCCTCTTCTGCTGCTGCGTCTTGCTCCACATCAACAGCACCCCCCCAGCTCCCCAGGGGCTATTCCACATCCCAGATACGACAGTGTCACGCTGTCTTGGGGTTGACTTGCCTGAAAGCAGAGAGTCACACCGGACCAGCACTCCTGTCCGCCCTGAACGCACAGGTGGATCAGTGGCTGACTCCGCACCAACTGGAGATCGGCAAAGTGGTGTGTGACAACGGAAGCAATTTGTTGGCGGCATTGAATTTGGGCAAGTTGACACATGTGCCGTGCATGGCACATGTGTTAAATCTGATTGTACAACGCTTTGTGCATAAGTACCCAGACTTACAGGATGTCCTCAAGCAGGCCAGGAAGGTGTGTGGCCATTTCAGGCGTTCCTACACAGCCATGGCGCACTTTTCAGATATCCAGCGGCGAAACAACATGCCAGTGAGGCGCTTGATTTGCGACAGCCCGACACGTTGGAATTCAACACTCCTAATGTTCGACCGCCTGCTCCAACAAGAAAAAGCCGTCAACGAGTATTTGTATGACCGGGGTGCTAGGACAGCCTCTGCGCAGCTGGGAATTTTTTTGCCACGTTACTGGACGCTCATGCGCAATGCCTGTAGGCTCATGCGTCCTTTTGAGGAGGTGACAAACCTAGTCAGTCGCACTGAAGGCACCATCAGCGACATCATCCCATTTGTTTTCTTCCTGGAGCGTGCCCTGCGAAGAGTGCTGGATCAGGCCATAGATGAGCGTGAAGAGGAAGAGGAAGAGTTGTGGTCACCATCACCACCACCAGAAACAGCCTTATCAGCATCGCTTGCTGGACCTGGGGCAACGCTGGAAGAGGAGTCTGAGGAAGAGGAGTCAGAGGAGGAATGTGGCTTTGAGGAGGAGGAGGAAGACCAACCACAGCAGGCATCCCAGGGTGCTCGTTGTCACCTATCTGGTACCCGTGGTGTTGTACGTGGCTGGGGGGAAGAACAGACCTTCAGTGAGATCAGTGAGGACGAGGAACAGGACATGAGTAGCTCGGCATCCAACCTTGTGCAAATGGGGTCTATCATGCTGTCGTGCCTGTTGAGGGACCCTCGTATAAAAAGGCTGAAGGAGAACGACCTGTATTGGGTGGCCACGCTACTAGACCCCCGGTATAAGCAGAAAGTGCCAGAAATGTTACCGAATTACAGGAAGACGGAAAGGATGCAGCAGTTCCAAAATAAATTAAAAAGTATGCTTTACACAGCGTATAAGGGTGATGTCACAGCACAACGGGAATCTAACAGGGGAAGAGGTGAAAGTAATCCTCCTCCTACCACGACCATGCCGGCAAGGACAGGACGCTTTACAGACGTATTGTTGATGGAGGACATGCGGAGCTTTTTAAGTCCTACGCATCGCCACAGCCCTTCGGGGTCCACCCTCAGAGAATGACTCGACCGACAGGTAGCAGACTACCTCGCCTTAACTGCAGATATCGACACTCTGAGGAGCGATGAACCCCTTGACTACTGGGTGTGCAGGCTTGACCTGTGGCCTGAGCTATCTCAATTTGCGATAGAACTTCTGGCCTGCCCCGCTTCAAGTGTCCTTTCAGAAAGGACCTTCAGTGCAGCAGGAGGTATTGTCACTGAGAAGAGAAGTCGCCTAGGTCAAAAAAGTCTAGATTACCTCACCTTTATTAAGATGAATGAGGCATGGATCCCGAAGGGACTGACAGTGGGCGATACATTTGACTAAAAAAGGCCTGATGAGATGAGCTGCCTTGGGCTAAAAATGGTCCACAAGCCGCAATGTTTTAGGGCACTTTCTGCCTGAAAAACATATTTTTTTCTGGCCGCTGCTACAGCAGCGGCTGCAACAATACCTAATTTTACAGGCATGTGTTCATGCCTAATTTTTCTGGCCTCTGGTGCTGCACTGTGGCTGCAAAAAAAACAAACAAAAAAACACATACCTGTGTCAATTCCCCTTCGTGAGCATTACCTTGTTGTGGTGAAGGGGCTTGCGTATCACAATGAAGCGACCACCTCTATGAGTGTGTTGGCAATGGCGTTGTTGGCACACCCCAGATGGTAAGGTCGTTGCTTCATTGTGAACAGACCAAAAGCGATCGGCTTGATAATTTTGCATAGAAAAAACATAAATTTTCTTTGTGATCATCTAAGGTGATCATTAAAGCCTTGCGGTTGTGCAAATGGACTGTTTGCAGTTGTTTGCGGTGCGTTAAACAGGGAGTTTGGTCTGTCCGAGTTTGGTCTGTCACTGTGAAGCGGGCGTAACCCTTACACTACCTGATCGATACAACATCATACCTGATGTTTTAAAGCACGTTATTCCAAACACATTAGGAATGTTAGGTGATTTATGCCCTTTATGGATTAAAACCCGACTCTGCGTCAACTACGTAATTTTCCATGGGAGTTTTGCCATGGATCCCCCTCCGGCATGCCACAGTCCAGGTGTTAGTCCCCTTGAAACAACTTTTCCATCACTATTGTGGCCAGAAAGAGTCCCTGTGGGTTTTAAAATTTGCCTGCCTATTGAAGTCTATGGCGGTTCGCCGGGTTCGCCCGTTCGCGAACATTTGCGGCAGTTCGCGTTCGCCGTTCGCGAACGGAAAATTTTATGTTCGCGACATCACTATTTGTGGGCTTTCTTGTGCATCATCTTTAGAAGAAGCTCCCTTCTGGGACGACAGCCATGCAGACGAATTTGATGCAGCGTGCGGCATATGGTCTGAGCACTGACAGGCTGACCCCACACCCCTTCAACCTCTGCAGCAATGCTGGCAGCACTCACACATCTATTTCCCAAAGACAACCTCTGGATATGATGCTGAACATATGCACTTAGCTTCTTTGGTCGACCATGGCGAGTCCTGTTCTGAGTGCAACTTGTCCTGTTAAACCGCTATATGGTCTTGGCCTCTGTGCTGCAGTTCAGTTTCAGGGTCTTGGCAATCTTTGTATAGCCTAGGCCATCTTTATGTGGAGCAACAATTCTTTTTTTCAGATCCTCAGAGAGTTATTTGCCATGAGGTGCCATGTTAAATTTCCAGTGACCAGTATGAGAGAGTGAGAGCGATAACATCAAATTTAACACACTTGCTCCCCATTCACACCTGAGACCTTGTAACACTAACGAGTCACATGACACTGGGAGGGAAAATTGCTAATTGGGCCCAATTTGGACATTTTCACTTAGGGGTGTACTCACTTTTGTTGCCAGCAGTTTAGACATTAATGGCTGTGTTGTGTTATTTTGAGGGGGCAGAAAATGTACACTTATACTAGCTGTATACTCACTACTTTACATTGTAGCAAAGTGTATTATCTTCAGTGTTTTCACATGAAAAGTTATAATAAAATATTTTCAAAAATGTAAAATGTACTCACTTTTGTGAGATACTGTAAATGCATAGTAAACATTAAAGGATTGTTGTCTAATTCTGCAGAACCCAAAAATATCATGTAATGATAAATAAAAGAGAAGGGTTTGTGGGACTTTAAATGAGGAAACGCCATGTCAAGAGAGAATAATACCATATGAATGAAGTAACAGTACATGATTTATTTATTACAATCTTGAATACATAGGCTACTATGTACTATGACCTGTCACACCTACATACTTTTATCAACTTCTGTTAATCCCCCTTATACTGGGCCATAACAGTATCAAACATTGTATTTTGGATCAAGCTGTGACCACCATATTTAGAGTAAAGCCGTGTACACACGATCGGTTTCACCGATAAAAAACAGTCCGATGGACTGTTTTCATCGGACGAACCGATCGTGTATGGGCCCCATCGGTCTTTTTTCCATCGGTGTGAAAAAATAGAACATGTTTTAAATTTATCCGATGGGAAAAAAAAATGATAGCAAATTCCGATCGTCTGTGTGGAACTCCATCGGACAAAAAACCCACGCATGCTCAGAATCAAATCAACGCATGCTCAGAAGCATTGAACTTCATTTTTCTCGGCTTGTCACGGCGTTTGGGACGGTTGGATTTTTGACTGATGGTGTGTAGGTAAGACTGATGGAAGTCAGCTTCATCGGATTTCCGATTTAAAAATCCATCGAATTAGAATCCATAGGAAATCTGATCGTGTGTACAGGGCTTTAGTCTTGTGACTACCTATCTATTTGATACAAAATATCTGATATGTATTCAAGATTGTAATAAATAAATCATGTACTGTTACTTCATTTATATGTTATTATTCTCTCTTGACATGGCGTTCCCTCATTTAAAGTCCCACAAACCCTTCTCTTCTATTTACCAAATCAGGGATGGAGGCCGCCATGTGTTTTATTAGTGTGTGTGTCAGGTCACATCCATTTACTGTATATCATGTGATGATAGTAATACCTATGCAGTAAGAAAGATATCTGACACAAAGAAGCTGACACCATTAGCAAGCTTCTCATGGAGTGTACAGCTCTCATAGCAATGCACTCTTGTTGGGTATAGTGGTAGAAGCCTGGATAGTTGGATGGGATAAAGATCACTTTACAGCCTAATCATCTGTAAATATCAAGGGACATTCACAAAAGTTTGAACCCAAAAGTTTAAAATAAACATATTGGTGTTCCTGTAATTTTAACCTAACTAAAAAGCCTAATACATACATTTTAACCCACCCTTAAACTCACCCCTAACCCATAAACCAAACCCATATACTTAGCTTTAGCCATTAACTCCTGAATCTAACCTTTCTAACATAGTCTTAACATGTAAGAATTATAATGCCAACACCAAGGTCAAAATTGTTCCAGATAAATCCAGCAAAGGTCTAAAATGTTCCAAATCCTCTGCTCATAAGTTTTTAGTGCCCAAACTATCATAGTAAACATTCCTAAAATATCTAACTACCATGTGGAATCTATGGGTACCCATAGTATTTTGGTTCGGTTGTCTTATGTGAATGGCCAAAGTATGTTTGAGTTATCATTTGACACTTTATTGAGCTACACAATTTTTCAAGTTTCTGGTTTAAACATTTACAATATATTGGGAAATTTCATACTAAATTCTTTATTGCTATAGTCCGTATATCTATCCATATATCTGTATGTCTATATATCTTTTTACTTTTCACTTCACAAATTTATTACCCATGAACGTAAAATAATGTCCTCATCTTTGAAATAATTCTTGCAAACTGGCAAAGCTAAGATGGATGATTGGCATGAGAAATATTCAGGTTGTACACACAATAAGAAGTCTCTTAGAAGTTTATTGCTTTAAAGGCTTATTATTTTTAAATAGAAGCACTAATTTTGCCTGGGGCCCTTTTAACCTTTAAACTGTGTTGTCTAGAATCCAGTAATACTGTCTGATCAGCTTAAGGCACTAATTCGATTGCTGTAAGGTACAGAAGATAATGAATAGAATGGAATGTTGAGCTAGAGTATATTTAGCTAAGCATACAGGCAAAATGCATTCTGTAATTGCAAAGAAACATGACATTAAAAGTGTATTTCAGCTTGTGTATGTGTGCTATGGTTTTTATTATACTAACCAATTTTACATGTAAGTCCTTATGAAACTGTTGAATCAGTTCGGGTTCATGCCACGTCATCGAATCACCCAATGGATTAACATATGAAGGTGCTGACAATTAAACTCACTCCCAGGATAGCAGTACTTGCCATTGTTTAAGGTTTTCTTGTGCAACATTATATTGAGTGATGTGGTTATATAGGTCATGTGGATTATTACATTCAGTCTTGTAGAGATACAGATATATGCAAATATACAAAAGATACAGTCCTATACATTTTATTTTGAATGCCAAAATACTGTGCTTGTCTATAGTACACAAGTTCTTATTAGTAGATATACTGTAGGCCCACTCCCCTCTAGTAGTGCTATTTGAGATGGAAAAAGAGGTCCACGTAGAACTTCTTTCACTTAGACTTCTTCCATTCAAAACATCATGATTTTGCAAAATTATCTAGTTAATAATTATGAAAATTTAATTTTAAAATGTAGTAATTATAATTAGCTGGTAGTATTGTATACAACATTTAAACATGTATTCAAACTTTCAAAAGATGAATCATCTAATTACCATACCTATCATCAAGATGGGGACACAAGGCAGCAGCCTATCTAGAAGTATACCTGTATTGTATAATGGACAATGAGGTATTGTACATTTGTAATTATTGAAGTTGTGAGAAACTGGTCTGATGACCCCTAGACAGTAGTGATTATCTGTGTAACAGCTGTTTATGTCATATGCTTCAGGATCCGGTGAATCTCTCCTAAATTGTTCTGTCAGTCTCAACACATTGCAACACATTTGTAAGAGTAAAAAAAAAAAACAGATGATCAGAACTTAAGAACTTTTTTGGATTTCTATGAACTACATACAAGTATACAGACTGTGTTGGGGGGATTTGTGATAGGAGGGCATTTGTGATGGGGGAATCTGTGATGGGGGGCTTTGTGATTGGGGGAAATCTGTGATGGGGGGATCTGTGATTGGGGGGGCTTTGTAATGGGGGGAGTCTGTGATGGTGGCTTTTTTGATGGGGGGATCTGTGATGGGGCTTTATGATTGGGGGATCTGTGATGGGGGCTTTGTAATGGGGGAGTCTGTGGTGGGAGGGATCTGTGATGGGGGCTCTGTGATGATGGGGGGCTCTGTGATGGAGAGGAGTCTGTGATGGGGGACCTGTGATGGAGAGGAGTCTGTGATGGGGGGATCTGTGATGGGGGAGTCTGTGATGGAGGGATCTGTGATGGAGAGGAGTCTGTGATGGGGAGCTTTGTGATTGGGGGGAGTCTGTGATTGGGGGGGCTTTGTGATTGGGGGATCTGTGATGGGGGGCTTTGTGATGGAGAGGAGTCTTTGATGGGGGATCTGTGATGGGGGGGAGTCTGTGATGGAGAGGAATCTGTGATGGGGATCTGTGACGGAGAGGAGTCTGTGATGGGGGGCTCTGTGATGGAGAGGAGTCTGATGGAGGGATCTGTGATGGAGAGGAGTCTGTGATGGGGGGATCTGTGATGGAGAGGAGTCTGTGATGGGGGGTATCTGTGATGGGGGAGTCTGTCATGGAGAGGAATCTGGGATGGGGGATCTGTAATAGAGAGGAGTCTGTGATGGGGGGATCTCTGATGGAGGGATCTGTGATGGAGAGGAGTCTGTGATGGGGGGGATCTGTGATGGAGAGGAGTCTGTGATGGGGGGATCTGTGATGGGGGAGTCTGTCATGGAGAGGAATCTGTGAAGGGGATCTGTGATGGAGAGGAGTCTGTGATGGGGGATCTGTGATGGAAAGGAGTCTGTGATGGGGGAGATCTGTGATGGAGAGGAGTCTATGATGGGGGGCTCTGTGATGGAGAGGTATCTGTGATAGAGAGGAGTCTGTGATGGAGAGGAGTCTGTGATGGGGGGGTCTTTCATGGAGAGGAGTCTGTGATGGGGGGATCTGTGAAGGGAAGGGGGGGAGTCTGATGAAGGGATTCTGTGAAATACTAATAAGTTTATGTTGATTAAAACTGTTTTTTGTGCACTACAAAATAAATATATGCAGTGTGCATAGGAATTTGTTTATATTTTTTTCAAATTATAGTCTGGCCCCCCAACAGTCTGATGGACCGTGAACTGGCCCCCTGTTTAAAAAGTTTGAGGACCCCTGAGTTAGAGCAATATGAGCTTAAGCAGGTGCAAGTTGTCACCAAAATTTCACAATACAAGGACCTGACATGATGTCTGTCCCTAATGTGGCACACTATTCCATGCATCAAGACACAATGAAGGGTCTTCTTTCTTTTATGTAGGAAATAAATAAAGATTACTGAATGATAGCAAAGATACCTATCACGATATTAACAAGTTCTTCACAAGTGCTGATTATTATCACTAGTGAGTTAAGCTATACACTGTCCAAATGCTGCAAGTACTACATAAATCTGTAGAATACTGAGTCCTGTATGGCTGGCCTTAGTGTTGTTGTTTCAAGTAGTCATTCACTAACAGTGATTTTAAAGTGGATGATTTCTCCTAAACTATCTAGAAAAAAGAGTGTTGTAGGAAAGGGCAGCTGATCTCGTGATAAGCCCTACTGCATTGCAAACATACAGTAGTTGGTATAAGAATAACGAAAACCTGGATGAGTAAATAAGCAATAAGGTTTTACAGAATAAGATCTCTTATTCGACCACTCGAAGGCTCCATAACATCGGAACAATAAGTGGATGAAATACCTTGACCCTTCATCTCTGTACAAACTAGTGAAAATGTATTTATGTATTAAAAGAAAAGATGAATCATTAGGATTCGTGTATCTTTCCCCAAGCAAAACCTTTCCGATACATGAAAGTAATTTCTCACCAGTCAGAACAGTTTCTATTTTGAAAGCTGTACAGAGATCCTGTAGGCCAGCTGTGCAGAGTATCATTTTTTTCTTTAGTGTCACTTATAATTTGAATATGCCTGGAAAATTTTTTTTCTCAACACTGATGGAGGTTTAACATGCTTTGTATTTTTTATCTATTTTTTATTCCATTTTAATGCACTGTTCAAAATAGTCAAATTAAAAGAGATAAAAATATAAAAATGCTAAGGATTGCTCTCAAAAGTCAGCTTTCCAATTGCTAAAAAACAGTCCTTTGATTGTTGGAGAAAAGGTTGCTTCTTTTAATAGAACAAAGAGTCTCTTTGATCGTGAGGTTTTGACTGATTGTATGTTCAGCCATTTTGTAAGAGTAAAGCAGTAGGGGGAGACATTTCTGGGCTTTCTTTAATGTCTTAGACAGGCTGTGGACTTTTTACATTCTTCCATGGGAAAATATACTTTTGGGATGCATAATATATTTTAATACACAATGAATTTGCAACTTGTAGAAAGCAGCAGTATTCCAACTACACAAAGAATGGAGGAACATTTCCTGTATGTATGGTAAATAAAACACAATGAAAAAGCAGAGATGTGTAGTTACAAAGCTGTTGGTGTGACATGCCCTCTTTTCTGTACTCTGTTGGTAGTGCCTGATATCATACTACTGCTGTTCATGCTTTTCTTTGTGCATCGTTGTAAACATGTTAAAAACTATTTCAAGACTCCAGAAAGCCGCATAATTAGAAAATGCTTTTTTTTAACATAAAGCCTGCAATTAAACATCATATGGATTTAGAGTTACAAACTCTACAAAAAACATTTAATAAGCTGACCCCCAACCTGGGACAGTTTCATTGGGTCTAACACTGTGTAGGCTGCTTTCATTGTCAAACTGATGCAGAAAAAAAACTGTAAAAAGATATGTAGAAAAGACCTATAGAGACTCAACAAATAGATGATGTAGCCAGGGGCTGTAAGTACTGACATCAATGAGCTCACCAATCTCCTGGTGTATATAGTGTATATCAACTGAACTTAGTATTTGCACAGATGTGTATGTAATGCACCCAGAGATGCAGCTAGAATATATGATGGGAATATTTGCAACAGTCATAGGTTACATTCCTATTAGGTTCCTGGTCCTAACAATTAAACAGATCACATAATACAGACAGATTTATATAGTCCATTGGATGCCTGCAGACAGAAAAATATTTAGAACAGGACAGTCAAATGATCCCAAAGTGGTCCCATTCAAGAGAGATTTACCTTACAATTCTGTCTTTTTGACACAACAGTAAGTGGTAGGAAATCTCTCCAAAGTGAGGTAAATCCCTTTTTAGACCGCTGTCACCAGAATTATTGTTCCCATTGGAAGATTTCCACTCATTCAAAGCAAATCACATTTTTGATTCTCCCTCACTTTCAGTTCTTGTGACAGTAAACACCAGAACAAACAGACAGGGTGTAATTCTCAAGGGGGGCACAGACTGCAATAAAGTGCAGACAAGGGGTCTAATCCCTCACCGCTCTATTTAAAACGAAAAAAAGTTTAGGCTTTAGATACACTGTATTAGGTAAAATCATTTGTGTAATTCCCTTTTATTACCATCCTGATGTTCCAGTAGGTAATATATCTAGTTTTCTTCTCTTGACAAATGCTCGCATTGCCGTCTTGCAATAGCAGAGTTAGCTTCAAGTGGGGAAAAAAGTTTGGGTCATTCCATAAGGATGCACAAGATTTCCACTCACTTGCTGTTCCAGTGACAGCTGTAAATTGTTAGATTTATAATCCCTTGGTCTTCTGGACAAATAAGTAGGGAGAAACTCCTCACTGGGAATAGACTGCAATAAAAAATAATACAGATGTTGTAACATATTCATTCTCAAATCAAAACTCAATCAAAAGTCAGTCAGAATCCATAAATATTTAGGGAGAGAAATTAACTACTATACACATATACACATAATATAACTTGAAATAACATCACTTTTGCTAAATAAAACTGACTAATAAAATAAAACCTTTTGTGAATTGAAAATGTATCAAATAATCTTCATATAGTAAAAAATAAAAAACTTCCGCGCCAAAAAACTAATCAATATTACCCTATGTGTATATTAATATATATTAATATTATGGAAAAAAGCAGCTCCCCTGAAGTCAATGAAGTATGAAACTCCTATTGAATTTCTTATCTACCAATCTTCATATAGTGTTTAGTGAAATGGTCCTACAATCATATATTTTTTTATAAGCCACCTTACCGTTGATGAAAACTGATCTGAACAAGTTCAGGCACTTTTAGAGATCATAATAAAGGCATATTTGTCCATCACAAGCTTTCCTGTGCCCGCTGTGATCTTCATTTTTCAGCAGAGTATTATCCAGAAGGTACCAGTGTATTCCTACATTTGATATACAAAATAATAGATTTTATTTAAATTTTTAAAGTCGGTGCCAGCAGCCAGATACATAAGTAGAAGATTGAAATATGGTAATGTCATTTTTAAATGTAGTCACTCTATCAAACCTTGTCAGCAGATTATTGCGGGTTCATGTTTTAAGTACAGGAAAATAACTAGAAGGTGGCATGAGTTCAAGGGCAGCCTAATTTCTACTATTGAGCATACTTGATTCTAGTCTGTAGCTGCAGTGAATTAAGCTTCACTAATTCTCAATTCATTCATGCGATTCTACAGTAAGTACATTTTAACTCATGCAGGCAAGACGTAAAGGAAATGTATAGTAGTGTATTTTCAGTGAGCGCATATTTTAATTACTTATTTGTGTGTTTACCTTAAATTGCATGTGTATCCTTTTTTTTCTAGACACAAGAGGAAATAGGAGGTAATCTCTCCAAACTGGGGAAAATTCCCCTCTTGAACAATTTTCATTTTTTTTACCTAAATAATTGTTTCAGCTCAGTGACCCAGAAAGTATTGAAAGTGCATCTCATAGTCAAAGCTTTAAGGGAACACTAATCCATTTCTCTTTTTTAGGGTAACAAACACTTTAACTCCAGTCAACACTGGACAGTTATCAGAAAGGCTTCTATATAGAAAAATATGGTATTCTGATAACTGTCCAGTGTTGACTGGAGTTAAAGTGTTTGTTACCCTAAAAAAGAGAAATGGATTAGTGTTCCCTTAAAGCATGTCATACAGCACAGTGCTTGTTCTGTGTAATTTGGCCCCCTGTATTACCTAAAATACCTGGCTGATCCTGCCTGGTTCTGCCCTCCACGGTTTATCATGGCTGCTGAGCCCTGACGCCTTGGTCAGTTTATGTGCCCCCGTCATCCACAGCTCTCCTCTCTGCTCTCTCCTGGCCTCTCTCCCCTCCCCTCCTTGCCTGTCAGCTCCGTTCACTCCTCAGCCCTCCCCTTCTGCTGCTATCATAATGCAAGAACCTTGCTACAACCCCTTCTGCTATATGAAATAATGTCACCAGTGCATGTGTTTTAAAAAAAAAAAATGCCGCTGTGTACCTCATTTCAGAGCGCTGATCAGTGCTCACGTGACCTCTCTCCTCCTCTTCTCTGCTCCTCCTGGCTGACATCAGTGAGGGTTTCCCAGCCCCACCCGCTTTGCTGTCAGATCGAGAGAGGAGAGACGCGGCCAGTCACGTGAGTGCTGATTGGCGCTCTGAAACTATGTACACAGCGGCATTTCTTTTTTTTAAAACACATGCACTGTGGAGACATTTTTTCATATAGCAGAGAGGATTGTAGCAAGGTTATTGAGTGGCTTAACAACCAATTTAAAGCTGGTACACACAGGCCGGAATATCAGCCCATATCGGCCGGTTTAACAGAAACTGGCTGACATTCAGCCAGTGTGTACAGCAGCTTCTGATGAAAAGGCATACTGGAAAACCAGCTTCCAATCAGTGCTGGCAGCCAGTGGCTGTGAGCACTAATCAGTATGTTCTGGTGGCAGGGGGGAGTCCCCCTTTCAGAACACAAAGGCACAGCGGGGGAGATCGCTACACTAACATTGTAGTTAGTACAGCACCCTCTCAGTTTTGTTTTCTCGCTCAGCTCTCTGAGTTGAACAAAAAAGAACTTCCCATGTTTCCCAGGCTTTAGGCTTTAATTTGTCTGTCTCTTAATTAAAGAGGAATTTCACTCCCTTTGTGTTATTTTCTTTGTGTTATCCCCTCTTATGTGGCTTGTTGGGTTCTCCTCAATTTACATACTGACACACCTGCTACAAGTGGGGGCCTGCAATGTCATCTTCCCTTTTAACATCATTGGAAGCAGCTGGCCCTCTGTTGACACAAACCAGGTCCACCCTACTCCAGTGTCATGTATATCCTCCTCCAACACAGTGTAGTGGTTCTGAATCCTTTTAGGATGTGTCTTGCATATCCCAGGAGGCACCAGGAGCAAGGACACATCTTTCTCATCTAGACAAGATTTGTGGGAAGGGAGTTGAGTAAAAAAAGAAAATAAACACATAAAAGAAAAGTGGGCTTTTCTCCATTGTGAAGAAGAAAGAAATTCAGTGAGGGAACGTAAATTATGTGAGTTTAGGTCCTCTTTAACCACTTAACGACCGCTCACTGTATATATACGTCGGCACAATGGCACCGACAGGCACAATCACGTAGAGTGTACGTGATTGCCTTTGTACAGTTGGGGGATTCAATCGGACCCCCCTTCTGTACAGTGAGCGGTCGGAATTTGTTGGGGAGCGATCCGACATGAGGGGACGGCCGTTCGATTCCGGCCACCCCCCGCGATCGCTCCCGGCGAATGGAAATGCCCCCTCTGTCTGTGGAATGTACACACAGGCAGAGGAAGCAGGAGGAAGTGATGTCATCTCTTGTGCGGCGCTCACATATACCGAGCGCCGTACAAGAGAAGACATCAAGGTTAGTGCACAAACACTACACTAACACCAGCACACATAGGCACATAAATCGCCCCCCAGGCCCCCCCAGATCACCCCCCAGCCCCCAGTCACAGTGTCACTGATTGCAGTGACCATTTATTTACTGATCACTGTAATCAGTGACATTTGTGACTGTAAAAGTGTCACTACATTTAGTTTTAGGTCCAGTGTAGCCCCCTACCCCCCCTAATAAAGGTTTAACCCCTTGATCACCCCCCAGATAACCCTTAACCCCCTAGCACCGCCGTCGCTAAGCGATCATTTTTCTGATCGCTGTCTTAGCTTCGGTGATGCAGATCGGTAGCCAGTAATTTTTTTTAGGTTCGCCGCAGGTTTTTATAGCGTCAGGTACCCCCATAAATTATCTAATAAAGGTTTACCCCCTTGATCGCCCCCCAGGTAACCCTTTCACCCCCTATCACCACTGTCGCTAAGCGATCATTTTTCTGATCGCTGTCTTAGCGTCGGTGATGCAGATCGGTAGCCAGTAATTTTTTTTAGGTTTGCCGCAGGTTTTTATAGCGTCAGGTACCCCCATAAATTATCTAATAAAGGTTTAACCCTCTTGATCGCCCCCCAGGTAACCCTTTCACCCCCTATCACCACTGTTGCTAAGTGATCATTTTTCTGATCGCTGTCTTAGCGTCGGTGATGCAGATCAGTAGCCAGTATTTTTTTTTTAGGTTCGCCGCAGGTTTTTATAGCGTCAGGTACCCCCATAAATTATCTAATAAAGGTTTAACCCCCTTGATCGCCCCCCAGGTAACCCTTTCACCCCCTATCACCACTGTCGCTAAGCGATCATTTTTCTGATCGCTGTCTTAGCGTCGGTGATGCAGATCGGTAGCCAGTAATTTTTTTTAGGTTCGCCACAGGTTTTTATAGCGTCAGGTACCCCCATAAATTATCTAATAAAGGTTTAACCCCCTTGATCGCCCCCCAGGTAACCCTTTCACCCCCTATCACCACTGTCGCTAAGCGATCATTTTTCTGATCGCTGTCTTAGCGTCGGTGATGCAGATCGATAGCCAGTAATTTTTTTTAGGTTCGCCGCAGGTTTTTATAGCGTCAGGTACCCCCATATATTATCTAATAAAGGTTTTAACCCCCTAATTGCCCCTAGTTAACCCTTTCACCAGTGATCATCATATAAGTGTTACGGGTGACGCTGGTTAGTTAGTTTGCTTTTTATAGTGTCAGGGCACCCACCGTATATAACCCAATAAAGGTTTAACCCCCTGATCGCCCGGCGGGTGATATCAATTAGGTTTTAGTGTCAGAGAGGGTCTGCGTCACACCCCAGGCAGCGTCAGGTTAGTGCCAGTAACGCTAACACCCACGCGTGAAGCATACACCTCCCTTAGTGGTATAGTATCTGAACAGATCAATATCTGATCTGATCAGATCTATACTAGCGTCCCCAGCAGTTTAGGGTTCCCAAAAACGCAGTGTTAGCGGGATCAGCCCAGATACCTGCTAGCTTTGTCTTCAAGTGGTTAGAAGAGTGGATGTAAGCTTCCTAATGTTGTGTATAAAATGCCAGAACAGTTCAAAACCCCCCCAAATGACCCCATTTTGGAAAGTAGACACCCCAAGCTATATACTGAGAGGCATGTCGAGTCCATGGAATATTTTATATGTTGACACAAGTTGCGGAAAAAAGACAATTGTTTATTTTTTTATTTATTTTTTTGCACAAAGTTGTCACTAAATGATATATTGCTCAAACATGCCATGGGCATATGTGGAATTACACCCCAAAATACATTCTGTTGCTTCTCCTGAGTACTAGGATACCACATGTGTGAGACTTTTTGGGAGCCTAGCCGCGTACGGGACCCCAAAAACCAATCACCGCCTTCAGGCTTTCTAAGGGTGTAAATTTTTGATTTCACTTCTCACTGCCTATCACAGTTTCGGAGGCCATGGAATGCCCAGATGGCACAAAACCCCCCCCAAATGACCCCATTTTGGAAAGTAGACACCCCAAGCTATTTGCTGAGAGGTATTGTGAGTATTTTGCAGATCTCGCTTTTTGTCACAAAGTTTTGAAAATTGAAAAAAAAAAGAAAAAAAAAAATGTTCTTTCTTCATTTTCAAAAACAAATGAGAGCTGTAAAATACTCACCATGCCTCTCAGCAAACAGCTTGGGGTGTCTACTTTCCAAAATGGGGTCATTTGGGGGGGTTTTGTGCTATTTTGGCATTTTATGGCCTTCGAAACTGTGATAGGTAGTGAGGAGTCAAATCAAAAATTTGTGCCTAGAAATCCTGAAGGCGGTGATTGGTTTTCGGGGTCCCGTACGCGGCTAGGCTCCTAAAAAGTCCCACACATGTGGTATCCCCGTACTCAGGAGAAGCAGCAAAATGTATTTTGGGGTGCAATTCCACATATAACCATGGCATGTGTGAGCAATATATCATTTAGTGACAACTTTTTGTATTTTTTTTTTTTTGTCATTATTCAATCACTTGGGACAAAAAAATATATTCAATGGGCTCAACAGGCCTCTCAGAAATTTCCTTGGGGTGTCTACTTTCTAAAATGGGGTCATTTGGGGGGTTTTTGTGCTATTTTGGCATTTTATGGCCTTCAAAACTGTGATAGGTAGTGAGGAGTGAAATCAAAAATTTGCGCCCTTAGAAATCCTGAAGGCGGTGCTTGGTTTCCGGGGTCCCGTACGTGGCTAGGCTCCTAAAAAGTCCCACACATGTGGTATCCCCGTACTCAGGAGAAGCAGCAGAATGTATTTTGGGGTGCAATTCCACATATAACCATGGCATGTGTGAGCAATATATCATTTAGTGACAACTTTTTGTAATTTTTTATTTTTTTTTGTCATTATTCAATCACTTGGGACAAAAAAAATATTCAATGGGCTCAACATGCCTCTCAGCAATTTCCTTGGGGTGTCTACTTTCCAAAATGGGGTCATTTGGGGGGTTTTGTACTGCCCTGCCATTTTAGCACCTCAAGAAATGAGATAGGCAGTCATAAATTTAAAGCTGTGTAAATTCCAGAAAATGTACCCTAGTTTGTAAACGCTATAACTTTTGCGCAAACCAATAAATATACACTTATTGACATTTTTTTTACTAAAGACATGTGGCTGAATACATTTTGGCCTAAATGTATGACTAAAATTGAGTTTATTCGATTTTTCTTATAACAAAAAGTAGAAAATATAATTTTTTTTCAAAATTTTCGGTCTTTTTCCGTTTATATCGCAAAAAATTTAAATCGCAGAGGCAATCAAATACCATTAAAAGAAATCTCTATTTGTGGGAAGAAAAGGACACAATTTTTGTTTGGGTACAACATTGCATGTCCGCACAATTTACAGTTAAAGCAGCGCAGTGCTAAATTCACCTCTGGTCCTTTAGCTACCAAATGGTCCGGGGCTTAAGTGGTTAAACTCAGTTTAAAAGTGTAAGTACGTCTAAGACTGCACTGTCCACAGGAGTACACCACTACTGTACAATATCACTGAACAATGAACAACCTTGCCACCCTTTTCCAGGTGGAAACTTATTGGATCTACTGCAGAGTGAATGGGTATTAAAACTATGTTAGAGGAGACTCACAAAATGAAAAACTGCTATGATTTTGATTTTGGCTATGGTTTCACTGTAATCCTGTACAGTGGGCAGTGCTGGTTGGACAAAAACAAATTGAAAAAAAAATCCACAATAACAGTTAAATTAAAGCATTTGGGATGCCACAATCATGAGACAGGTAACCAATATGAGTGCAGAATTTGGTGCTTAATGCATACCGTAATCTTCACACAGATCATTGTAAAAAAGAACAATATGTGTATTTTCAATATTTTAAAATTAATGTGGATTTATTGTCATGATGAAAAATAGTAGGACATATTTATTGTACTGCAAACTACAATATAGCTATTTTTATTATTATTATTATTGTAATTATTATTTTACTTGCAAAACCTGCTACTGTACAAAAGACCCATAATTTCGCTCTCTCTTTTTTTAAAACAAAAAAAAAATGTATTCACAAAGCTTTAAAACAAGGACAAGTATATTTTAGCCATGTGCCTCTAAGTTTCAAATCTCATTGGACTCAGCTGAAAATAACTATCGCTGTTTTGGAAAATAAGTATTCTTACCCTGGTGTGCTAGCGATGTGAATTGAGTGCCTTTTTTTAGTTTAACAGCTGTAGGTAACACAACCAGATGAAATGCAATCATGCTTCTAGCAGAAGAATCATATCTTGTGACTGGTTCTAATATTCACCCATTGCAGGTATACCAGCATCATCCTGAAAATAGAACTTTTGCCACTGGGTACAGTAGATGATAATGTGTTATGGCATTTGTTAGGAAGACTACTTGAGATGCCACCTTGCTGGGTATTCAGGTCAACAAGCAAAGTAAGGTCTGACAGGCTCTTGTGTTTCTTCTAAATACAATTCTGTTCCTTACAGCTACAAATGTCAGATGTGTCTGATGTATCTGAAAGGAGGGTGAAGGTGATCTTGCCACCTTTCTGTGCTAAGCAAGCAGCAGTCTCTAAGGCTAAAGTGTAATTGAGTTCTGCCTTGCCATATTGTACAGTGATTGTGGATAAGACATCATTACTGTCCATATGCGATGTAAAGTATGTCTTAAAATAATTATACATAAACATAACAAATGTCCCTTACAAACTGTGCATTACTTACAAATAAAACCAGACAAGTTTTACTAGTCTACTAAAATGTATAATGTCATTTGGCTCATTATAAGTATTCCTTGCCAAGAATGCTTAGTTCTAACAGATCCAAAGTGTTTTTTTTTTCCTGTATGTACTTTATAAAGTAAAATCTCAAATATAGTTAGCTTTGAACACTAGATGTATTTTTTTTCTGTAATAATACAAGCCCATAGATGTGTTTATTTAAAGGCTAATTCCACGTTTTGCAGAAAAATAATAAATGCACATACATTTGCAGAAAAAGAAAGTGCATCTATTATTATTATTATTTTTATTTTATTTATTTTTTTGCATAGGAGTCTGCAAAGCATTGCACCCTCAGTTAGTGGATTATGGGTGCAATGCCAGGCTCCTGTAGACTCTTCCTCCAGCTCTATGTCCATACAGATGTATGGACCTTCGGTTAAAGAGGAGGATGTGTCAATGGATTACAAGTATGTGATCACCGCACTTGTTATCCATTGAGAACTACAAGTTAGTCTGCCATGGTGAAAGATGGGACTTGTAGTTTATTCATTCACATATCTCTGTGTCTGAATGATGTGGCTGTATGGGTGGAGCCCCAACCAACTGTGCTGATTTCAAAAGTGACAGCTGCTGTGGGGAAAATGAACCTTTCCATGCTGCCTTTGGGGGGTTTAACTCCACAACTTTATTTCCACCTTTGTGCTCTGTGTAATAAAAATAGGTGAAAGGCTCACCAGATTCCCATTACTCCTTATAACTGAGTCACATTATGCTTTTCTCAGATGAATACAGTTGGCAGGACATTAGAATTTCCCTGTCAGTCAGGGCTTGTTCGAACAGTATAAGCAGGGCTGCACACCCTCTCCCACTCCTCTCCTCTCTTACTCCGGCTGCAGTCTCATATCACGGCCAATACACCTCATCTCAGACTGGCACTAAAACGCAAATAACTTCATAGTGTAGTATGTAATAGGTCGAACAATGTCTAACTCAAGTAATAATATACCCCTATAATACGACTCTTTTTAGTTTGGTTTAAATTTCCTATGAAATTTTTAGTTGTATGTTAGAAAAAACTGTGAAAAATAAAATAGAAGTGCATACATGGGGAATGTTATGCCTAAAAAACATTTTACTTATGCAAAACGTAACTGTTACTCTAAGCAGCTGGTGCTGTGTGCCAGTTTCCCCTAGACCACCCAACCAGGCCCCCTACCTCTATTGCGGAAGCACAACTCAATCAAGAACGCACCCCAGTCTGCTGATTGGACTATGGAGGAGCAGCCGCAGAGAAATAATTCATTATCCAGCTTTCTCTTCTGTCAGATTCATTGTGCACTGCAGCAGAGCCTGGCTGGTTCAGAGTGTTGACCCTTAATCTCCCAAACTGAGTTTTGCTGGGCAGGGAATTATTGCAGGTTTATATCAAGATACTATTTCATACTTGTATTAATTGCAATTACATCATGCTTTTCAATGTATAGCATGGGTACATAATATGAGTTTCTTATGTCTGCCTGGAATTAAAGTTAAAACCTCTTGCAATGTACATAAATAATGCCAACATTTTCTTTACAGTACTTAATTTGCATATATAATATTAAATAATGCAGGCATGCTGTAGCTATGGCATTATACATCTTTGAATAAAACACTTTCTGCATGTGTTAAAATCAGTAATGTACCAAGGACAGGGCAGGGGAAGCTCTTTATTCCAGGAGCAGGCAATAAAGGGCACAATGGGGGGAATTTACTAAAGCTGGTGCACACAGAAATCTGATTGGCTACCATGCACAGCTGCAGCTGATTCTGTGTGCACCAGCTTAAGTAAATCTCCCCTATTGGCTGGTGTGTAGGCAGTAAACGATGGATTAATCTCCTGATAGGCAATATCTGCATAGTTGCAGTGCCATCGTCACTTAGCAGAGCTATACTTGGTAGCACAGGAGCAGCAAATCTTGTCCTCTCGCAGATAAACACTGATACCAATGATCTATTTAGCTGAGATTGCATTGCCCACCAAGGTTAAGGAGTTTGTAAGGAGTACTTCTCCACTGATCACCACTGTAAGGGGGCAGTTCACCACTGATCCCCTATTCGCTGCTGATCACCAATGTAAGTGTGCACTGCACTTGCCACAAATGTAAGGCCACTGCACTGACAAACATATTCCTTTTCACCCATGTAAGTGGGGAACCTCTCCACAGACCACTAATGAAAGGTGGTAGTATTGTAATGATACAATTATTTGGGACATATAGTAAAGTGGTGACAGATTCTCTCTACTAGGGCACACACCAACCATGTTTGGTTTACCTGCAGCTGTATATACATCAGTCAATAAGAAAGCCTTCTGGGTAAAATCTCTAAATATCCAATATAATCCCAAGATCGCCTTTTAGTGAAGCCTACAGTTAGGCCCCTTTCACACGGGCGGACCGTATGTCCGTTTTTCATCCATCCGTTTTCGGATGAAAAATGGACATACATGTATCCCTATGGAATAGCGGATGTCAGCGGATGAACATCCGCTGACATCCGATGACATCAGTCTCCGCTATGGTCCATTTAGCATGACGGAGGAAAATCCTATTTTTCCATCCGTCTGCGGATCGGATCGGATGAAAACGGACAGACGGTCCGTTTTCATCCGATCCCCCCATAGAGGAAAGCGGCGATCTGACCAGTCTGTTTCTGCACAATATGCAGAGACGGACAAGTCATCCGCCGGCTCAGCGGGGATCAACAGAGCGATCCCTGCTGAGCAAGCGGATGTTCACGGGGCGGATCATCACGGGATCCGCCCATGTAAAAGAGCCCTTACTGTAGGTGCAGATGACTTGCCCTGACCCGAAGTTTGTTCAGGCAGCACCAGGAGAGTGGACTTGCTTGTCGAAGTTTGAGTTCCACTGAGGACTATTAAGCTTTTCAGGTAGGTGACTCGTATGAAATCAAAGTCTGGGTCTCACCTCTAGTGTGCTATTTTCACCCTTGAAATGTATTGTTTTAATTTGTTTTTGACATTCTTAATGTGCGTGTGGTTGTGATGCTCATAATGTATATACAATACTCTTATAAAAAAACGTTATGTTCTTGACTATAAGTATATATGTATTTTTTTTTTTTTACAGTAAACAGTTTTTATTTGACATGAAGTTAATAAGTATTTATTTATTTATTTTGCATTGTAGGAATCAGAGATTCTGAACACTGCCATCCTCACTGGGAAAACAGTAGCAGTCCCTGTTAAGACTGTAAGTGTAGACAGTAGGAGCTCAGTGACCGATATTTCTGATGCAGTAGAATGCAGATCATCTGATGAAGATGTGCTAAAGGTAAGTCCAACTGGGTATTACCAAGTTCCTGTTGATTTTGCACCTCAACTTAAACTTAGTAGGTATTTTTTTATCGGTTGTTTATTTCTCAAGAATGGACTTGCGTGGATAAAAATAAATGTGATGAAGATATCAGAAAATAAAAGGAATACAATTCAAATCATAAAAAATATGTTTTAAGGAAATTAACTGTAACTCAATCATACGTTATTTGCATTTTAAAATGAGGTTGGAAACACAAAATTAGAATGCTAATTCATTCCATGGCAGAGATACAGCATATATTTTTATATTTCAAACAGGCTAAATGTTTGCTACCCTGAAAGCAAGGTACTTTTAAATCAAGTATATGTTGCTGTTTTGATTTATCTGACATGTAAGAGGTACTTCAGTCAGACAAAGCGAAAGAACATTCTAGTGTCTCAAACACTGCTTTTTTTCTATCTGGAAGGAAAAAAAGGTAATTTAATTTGCATCCTACAGTAAGAGGAAAATCTGCACCACTTTTCCTGACTCACATAAAAATGATACTTGCAAATTACTTGAATCAAAAGTCATTAAAATTATCAATACCAGTTGGTCAAGGAATTATTATTATACACATCTTCCACACTGTACAGCTAGGCAAGTAATACATGTCTTTCCCGGTTACGCAAAGCAGCTTCCTCACATGTCCACTTGCAATTCCTACTGGACAGCAAATCTGTGTCATCTGTTCAATAACAAGGAGGTGATGTAAAAGAGTAGTAAACTATGAACCAGAAGTAGTTAAGTAAACTAGGGCAGTGCTGTGGGGCAGAGGTGTGTAAATCGCAAGAGTGACTGAACAAACATTTTTTTTAAAGATAGCAATATTTGGTTCCTTGCCTGAAACCTAATAAATCATAATTCATTATCTGCTGCATTGGGAGCACTCACATCAGTTTCATTAACCTACTGATCCTAGCACTTCAGAACCAAGCTTATTCTAAGTTAAGCCCCATTCTGAAGACTAAACTAAGAATCTATGAGTAACCTAACACCAGGCACATATCTGTATAGTATGCCCCATAGATATTGCACTTTGGCCTAAGTTTTCAGATAAATGTAAATTGAGACCTCTGTTTTAATGTAAATTTATAGAGAATTTATTAGGTTTCTTCTGTTCACTGTTAGAGTTGAGAGCTGGGAAATGTTTACATTTTGTATTTAGGCAAGTGCTTGATACGTCCATCCTATGCTCTGACTTGCCTATGGGATAGGCCACAATTTAAATGATAGGCCAAGTCTCACATTAGATGTGGCTTTGTCGATTGTATTATTAGCTTTGTAGATTGCATTTGTATTATCTTGTAAAACTGGAACTCAAAGAGCCATTTAATAGATTTTGGCTAAACTAAAACTAAAGAGTAGAATGTATGCAATGAGAGGCTCTGCAAATCTTATACTGTATATATCACACTCATTTTGAAATAACCTTGTCACAAATTTAAGCAATTCAAACTGAGTTGATGATGAAAAATGCATAAGCAAAGGTTATCTTCTGTTGAGCCATATATCCAAATTATTGACAGTTTATTTTAAAGTCTCTTTTATTAATTCATGTGTTATTCGGTTTGGTAGGTAACATAGGGTTTTGAGATTTTTTAGTGCTATTGCAGGTGCTCTTTTTAAAAGTAAAGTGTTTTCCTTTCTCAGGATAACTTTTTATACCCAAATGCTAACAGCAGCAGTGAGGCTGTGATGAAATGCAGGGCTGTTAAAGCAGCAGATGATACAATAAAAAATGTAGTTCTGTTTGTAAAGGCACTATAGTGGCTTCTCTAAACTTGCAAGCTTCTCTGCTAATTAAAGGGTCTGTGTCACAAAATGCAATATCCACTTATATCATAGTGGAATTTTCTGTTTATATGTGCAGTTATTGTGAGTAAAAGTACATTTTTACATTTGTATACTGTAGTATGCAGCATGCAATAACTTGCTTTGACTAATTAGTTATAAAGCATGTGGAGGAGGACTTACAGAATGCTAAAGTCTAATTAACAAAATGAATCAGACTACTAAAATTGTTGGTTAAAGTTGCCCGTATTATGACTTAATCTAGCGATAACAACATTCATTTATTGGTGAAGAAAAATGAATACTCTATTTATAAACCAATATTTTATTATCTATTAGGTGTCTAGAACCTTGCTTTGCAGATGATAAGTGTTAATAAGAGAAGGAAGCAAGAGAAGCAATATGTATACAAACTAAAGTGCATTAGGTGTAGACTACTGGAGGAAAAACAGCAGAAAAAGAGCTTTAGCCCTACAGGCAGATTATAACAATCAGTGGCATCTGACACCCAGGAGGGACCTCCCAACATAACGCTATACAGTAGGTGGCTGCTGTTAGCCACGAGATTGACACCTGCGAGCCCCGTTGTGGGAGCCAGCGCCGAGCTGGCTTGCTCATCGGAAAAGGAAAATGTGTTTTTTCCTTTCCCAATGAGCGACAAGGCATTGCTTTACATTGAGCGACAATGTCCCCTCCATAGAGAGGGGACATTGTCGCTGTTTTCTCACGCTCGCCGCAATAGAAAAATGTGTTTTCCTATTGCATCGAGCGTGAGATGTACAGCCTGCAGCGCCGAGCACCAGCGCAATGGGATCCTGCTGGATAAACAATCACGCGGGCGCAGGTACTGTAAAAAAAAAATATATATATATATATATATATATATATATATATATATTACAAATTCCTTTAACCTACTTGCCATTACCGAAAACCTGGCTTCATGAATCAGATACTACTTCTCCTGCTTCCCTCTCCCATGGTGGCCTTCTCTGGCTTCACTCCCCCAGACCAAGTGGACGGAAGTGAGGTGGAGTGTGAATTCTTCAAGCCCCATGCAGCACCCACCTCCCTCTCTGACACTCTCCTCTTTTGAGACATTGCATTAGTCTATTCTCTCCTATTTCTCTAAGAATTGCTGTCATCTACTGAACCCTGGACCAGTATCAACCTTCCTTGATGACTTCTCTGCCTGGCTACCCTACTTTCTCTCTTCTGAAATATCCACAATTATTCTCGTTGACTTCAACGTCCCTGTTAACACTAACACTACTATTACTTCTAGACTTCTCGGTCTAACCTCATCTCGTCTTGACCTGAAGCAATGGAATACAGGCTCCTACTCACTCCAATGGCAACACCCTTGACATTGTCTTCTCCTATCTGTCTACTCTGTGCAACCTCTCCAACAATCCTCTCCCACTCTCTGATCACCACCTTATTAGTTTTGCTCTCTCCCTGTCTTCCACCTCATCTTCCTCCAATGGCCTAACAGTTACCTGTAGAAACCTTTGCCACCTTTACCCTTCTCGTCTCTACTCTGCTACTGATCACCTCTATGACAAAATCTCACCCATGTCCTGCCCCAACCTAGCCACTTTCGTCTACAACAGCTCACTGTCCTCCTCCCTAGACAAGCTTGCCCCCCCACTATACGCAGACTCAGGCCCAGACTGCTACAACCATGCCAGAAGTCTCAGAAAACGTAGCCGTGCTCTTGAGCATTTGTGGCATAAGACTAAGTTCCAGGAAGACTTTAAACAAAAAATATCTGCCCTCCTAAAATACTTTTCCTGCCTCCACACTGCCAAACAGACCTATTTTTATCACACTCATTAACACCTTCTCATCCAGTCCACATCAACTCTTCACTACCTTTAACACTCTTCTCTGTCCTCCAATGCCTCCACCCTCTAACTCACTCACTGCCCAGGAGATCGCCAATCACTTCAAAAATAAGTGTCAGGGATCAGCGGCTAAGGGAAGAGAACTGAGGTCAAACAAAGTATATATCATTAAAGTGATATTTATTTACAGTGAAAAACAGCAAACCATGAACACAGCCAACAACAAACATGAACAACCCCAAAGACAAACAAGAACCAAACCCCCAATGCAGAAGAACCATAATAACTAATAAACCTAACTACTAATGTACTGCAAATATATACAATATCCTGCTAATGGTACAGGGAATGCAGGGTAGAGGAGATCAAGGCTGGGAACTAAAGCAGGAGCTCGGAAGAGGGGGGCAAGAGCAAGGCAGAGGAGTGCAGGCAGGATCTGGCAATCAGGAACACAGTGGTAGCAAGGAAAGGATCAGAATAGAGACACGCCAAGGGAAGGGAGGAGCAGCCTTAAGTAGCCCCCCCCCTGGCAGCTGAACACTAATTTTCCCGATTACCACGGCCTGCTTCTGGGAGACACCTGTTGGTGGACACTGGAGCTGCAGCAAACAGCCCAGAACAGGATAGTGCCACCAGCGAATGAACTTAATCCTAACAATAAGATTGATTACATTTATGAGGAGATCTTCAATGCGCAGAAACTAGACCCCACCAATTTTAACCACCTACGCTATGCCCCATCTCCCTACTCACCTTCTCCTCCAAACTTCTTGAAAGACTGGTCTACAACCGACTGAGCGACCATCTGACCATGAACAAACTTCTTGATACCCTTCAGTCTGAATTTCACCCTCAACGCTCCACAGAAACTGCTCTCCTTAAACTCACAAATTACCTACTAACGGCTAAAACCAATGGACACTATTCTGTACTACTTCTCCTGAACCTCTCTGCTGCCTTTGACACAGTGGACCACCCCCTCCTCCTCAAAAAACTCCACTACTTTGGTCTCTGACTGTACTCTTCCCTGGTTCTCATCCTACCTATCCCACCGCTTCTTCAGTGTCACTTACAACTCTACTTCCTCCTCTCCTCTTCCTTTCTCCATCGGGGTCCCCCAAGGTTCTGTTCTTGGACCTCTCCTCCTTTTCTCAATCTACACCACCTCTCTGGGTCAGTTGATTGCCTCCCATGGCTTTCAATATCATCTCTATGCTGATGACACTGAAAGCTATCTCTCCAACCCCCAACTCTCTCCACCTGTCTCCTTATGCATCACCAACTTACTAGCAGACATATCAGCCTGGATGTCACATCACTTCCTCAAACTCAACCTATCCAAAAATGAGCTCATGATATTTCCTCCTCCCGGTTCCAATTCCATAGATCGTCAATATCAACGGCTCACTAACAATAACTTACAAAGCCATCCACAACCTGGCCCCCAGCTACATCACTAACCTAGTCTCAAAATACCAACCTAATCATTCTCTTTGCTCCTCCCAAGACCTCCTGCTCTCTAACTCCCTTGTCACCTCTTCCCATGCTCGCCTCCAGAACTACTCCAGAGCCTCTCCCATCCTCTGGAATACTCTACCCCAATCTGTTCGACTTCTTCTACTTTGTACACTTTCAGACGATCCCTGAAAACGCATTTCTTCAGAGAAGCCTATCTGGCCCCCACCTAACAACTGTACACTTATTTTCTCCATCAGCACATCCCCCACAGATATGACCTCTTATATCTCTTGACCTTCCCTCTTATAATTTAAGCTCTAAGGAGTAGGACCCTTTGATTCCTACTGTATTAAAGTGTATTGTATTTGTACTGTCTACCACTGCGGTGCTATATAAATCCTGTATAATATATATATATATATATTTACTGTGTGTGTACATATATATATATATATATATATATATATATATATATACAGGTGAAACTCGAAAAATTTGAATATCGTGCAAAAGTTAATTTATTTCACTAATGCAACTTAAAAGGTGAAACTTATATATGAGATAGACTCATTACATGCAAAGCAAGATAGTTCAAGCTGTGATTTGTCATAATTGTGATGACTATGGCTTACAGCTTATGAAAACCCCAAATCCACAATCTCAGAAAATTAGAATATTGTGAAAAGGTGCAAGATTCTAGGCTCAAAGTGTCCCACTCTAATCAGCTAATTAAGCCATAACACCTGCAAAGGGTTCCTGAGCCTTTAAATGGTCTCTCAGTCTGGTTCAGTAGGAATCACAACCATGGGAAAGACTGCTGACCTGACAGTTGTGCAGAAAACCATCATTGACACCCTCCATAAGGAGGGAAAGTCTCAAAAGGTAATTGCAAAAGAAATTGGATGTTCCCAAAGTGCTGTATCTAAGCACATTAATAGAAAGTTATGTGGAAGGGAAAAGCATGGAAGAAAAAGGTGCACAAGCAGCAGAGATGACCGTAGCCTGGAGAGGATTGTCAGGAAAAGGCCATTCATAAGTGTTGGGGACTTTCACAAGGAGTGGACTGAGGCTAGAGTCAGTGCATCAAGAGCCACAACACACAGACAGATCCTGGACATGGGCTTCAAATGTTGTATTCTTCTTGTCAAGTCACTCCTGAACAACAAACAACATCAGAAGCATCTTACCTGGGCTAAAGAAAAACAGACCTGGTCTGTTGCTCAATGGTCCAAAGTCCTCTTTTCTGATGAGAGCAAATTTTGCATCTCATTTGGAAACCAAGGACCCAGAATATGGAGGAAGAATGGAGAGGCACACACAGCAAGATGCTTGAAGTCCAGTGTGAAGTTTCCACAGTCTGTGTTGATTTGGGGAGCCATGTCATCTGCTTCATTAAGTCCAGGGTCAACGCAGCCGTCTACCAGGAGATTTTGGAGCACTTCATGCTTTCTTCTGCAGACGAGCTCTATGGGGATGCTGACTTCATTTTCCAGCAGGACTTGGCACCTGCCCACACTGCCAAAAGCACCAAAACCTGGTTCAATGACCGTGGGATTACTGTGCTTGAATGGCCAGCAAACTCCCCTGACCTGAACCCCATAGTTAATCTATAGGGCATTGCCAAGAGAAAGATGAGAGACATGAGACCGAACAATGCAGAAGAGCTGAAGGCCGCTATTGAAGCATCCTGGTCTTCCATAACACCTCAGCAGTGCCACAGACTGATAGCTTCCATGCCACACCGCATTGAGGCAGTAATTGCTGCAAAAGGGGCCCAAACCAACTACTGAGTAGACATGGGCGCCGTCCAAAAAATTGTTTTGTTACGTTACGTTTTGTATTAAAAATAATTCGTATTTCGTAATTCGTGTACGAAATTTAATTCAGATTCGTCCGAAATACGAATTTCGTACGAATCCTAAATTTTAAACGTTGCGCATGTTTCCCGTGCTTAGAACTGTCTCTACACAAAATGTCATTTTTGACTGAAAAAAAGTCATTTAAAACTCACTCGCGGCTATTAATGAATTGTCGGCTTTTATCAATACATACAAAAGTCATTGATATAAAAAAAAAGCGTGGGGGTTCCCCCAAATTCAATTACCAGGCCCTTCAGGTCTGGAATTGATATTAAGGGGAACCCCGCCGCAAAAAAAAAATGGCGTGCGGTTCCCCCTAAATATCCATACCAGGCCCTTCAGATCTGGCATGGATTTTAAGAGGAACTCCACCCCAAATTTAAAAAAAAATGGCGTGGAGTCCCCCCAAAAATCCATACCAGACCCTTATCTGAGCACGCAACCTGGCCGGCCGCAGGAAAAGAGGGGGGGACGAGAGAGCGCCCCCCCTCCTGAACCGTACCAGGCCACATGCCCTCAACATGGGGAGGATGACCCCATGTTGATGGGGACAAGGGCCTCATCCCCACAACCCTTGCCCGGTGGTTGTGGGGGTCTGCGGGCAGGGGGCTTATCGGAATCTGGAAGACCCCTTTAACAAAGGGTACCCTCAGATCCCGCCCCCCATGTGAATTGGTAAGGGGTACATTGTACCCCTACCATTTCACGAAGAAAGTGTAAAAATTTTTAAATAAAAGCACACAAACACCTTGGAAAAGTCCTTTATTAAAAAAAAAAAAAAACATTCGTATTTCGGATTCGTACGAATGTACGAATTTCCGGAAATTTGTACGAATTTTAGATTCGTACGAAACTAATCACACATGTCTACTACTGAGTACATATGCATGCTTATACTTTTCAGAGGTCTGATATTGTTCTATGTACAATCCTTGTTTTATTGATTGCATTTAATATTCTAATTTTCTGAGAGTGTGGATTTGGGGTTTGCATGAGCTGTAAGCCATAATCATCACAATTATGACAAATCACGACTTGAACTATCTTGCTTTGCATGTAATGAGTCCATCTCATATATTAGTTTCACCTTTTAAGTTGCAATTTTGAAATAAATGAACTTTTGCACGATATTAAAAAAATTTGAGTTTCACCTGTAGACAGATATATATCTATATAGATATATACTCTTTAAATAGAGCATCTCCTAACAGGGGCACATACCTGTCTCCAAAACGGAGCCATTAACTATGCCCAAATCGGGAGATATCTTCCCTCCCAAGGCACGTTGAAACCTCCAAGCTACAGAGATCACTCTGGGAATAACAAAATCTGGAGTAAGTTGTAAAAACAAAATTCTCCATTCACAATCGATACTCTGCATACATGTGAACCCTGTGTCTTTTCTATAATCAGGGCCTTGCACTGTCACAGAATATATACTGTGTATTGTGAAACACAAGCTGGCAGGATTTTGATTAATGTATTTGCGTCACATAAGTTTCTTACCTACACATGGTGAGGGGCTCCAGGGTTTATGGCTAATATGGAGAACAATAATTTTAGAATCTTAATAAGTTCTGTTCTAGATCCTGAAGACAGGAGACCTTATAGATTATTGTGGGTGGAATAAAACTTCTAGTGCTAGGTCAACACAGTATCTGGATTTCCAGACATACTCAGCTATACACAGGCATTTATATATGCAAGCTGAGTGGTGCTCAAGGCTTTCTCTTTCTCCTGCAGAAGCTGTCTGCTGGGTGAAAGGGGCTGACTGCTGATAGAACACCAAAAGGTACAAGTGCTGCCTGTTTGTAATTGGGAATCTATTTGCAGGGCAGCCTGTTGGCCAGGAACTGACCTAAGTTTACTTATTGGCCCAGATAAGCAGATGTTTTGTTTGCTTTATGACTTCCTTTATAAAGGCCTCCTGCAATAAAGTTATGTTTGCTGCCTTGCCAAAAAAAAAGTTCAGGACAAACCTGTTTGAACTGCTCCTGGGTGTAAAGGAACATGTGAAATCAAAACATTAGCTACCAGAATATTTTAAATGTTGGAAATTTTAATAGCAAGCATTCCCAACAGTATTTTTTTTTCTCAGGTTCCTCTCAAAAAGACTTGATAGTGCTACAAAAAGGTGCTACTCTCCTTGAGTGAATTAAATTTTTTAGTATTATACATAAGGTGTACTTTGGAGAAGTGTAATACCATGTAATGCCAACAGCATTAGAATTGGGAGTTCTCATGGGAATGTCTCGCCAACTGATTCTTTGACAGATATAACAAGCCAGATATATCACAATGCTATAATATTGAGTCAGATTTTTTATTGATATTAGCAATACTTTAATGGATCCAACATTCGTTTTTAGGCTTCTAACATCTTCTTGAAATAGTTATGTAAAATTACTCCTCGCCTTTTTAGGTGTTTATTTTCTATGACGATAGCTAGGATCATGATTCCATTTTGCCTTAAACACCTAAAAAAAATATTAGATGGTTTAATATTTCTTAAAGCGGAGTTCCACCCAAAATTGGAATTTCCGCTTAAACCACTCCTCGCCCCCTTACATGCCACATTTGGCATGTATTTTTTTGGCGGGGGGAGTGGGGGCTTCAGTAGGAGTGGAACTTCCTGTCCCACTTCCTCCTTCCGCCCAGGGACCGCTTAGGCGACTCGTCATATCGCCTTTTGGAGGCCCCTCCCTGTAGGCGATCACCTGGGACACATGACAGGTCCCAGGCGATCGCCTGTTCACTCAGATTGCGCAGCGCCACTCGTGCATGCGCAGTGAGTGCCTGGCCGTGAAGCCGAAAGCTGTCACGGCTGGCCACAGTTAGAATGGAGGCGCCGGCGGAGAGGGGGGGGGGAGGAGCGAAGCTCCATTCGGCCGCGCGCTGGACAGTGGAACAGGTAAGTGTCTGTTTATTAAAAGCCAGCAGCTACACTTTTTGTAGCTGCTGACTTTTAATAAACATAAAAAAGGCTGGAACTCCCCTTTAAGATACAAAGCAACTTTAAAAATATGTTATTTTCTTACATCTGCCTTCAGTTTGTCTGTGCTTTGAAAGCAGTGATAGTGAGCCAAGGCCAGTAAAAACATTTTTCTGTGTTTCTGTATCTGCAAGGAAAGGGGAGGGAGCTCTACATACTTGTTTGATATAATTTCTTCAGTGCCAGGAGCCTTAACTTATCATTCTATGCAGTACTGCACTCATGTTATCACTTATGCAAGGGCTACCTGCTTCTCCAATGACTAGATATACTGTATATGGTGCGTTACAGAAATCGTTGTTTGAGACTGCAGATACAGACTAGCACAGTGTAAACATTGCAATGTTTAATCTGGTCTTAAATGGTGATTATAAAACTTAAAAAAAAAATACAACTCCACCTATTCAGATGAACCTATATTATTTATCAGAACATTACGAACCCTGATAATCATGCATATTACATATTATGGCCCAATGCAGCCTTATCAAGGTAATATTGTTCCCAGAGCGCTTGGTGTTTCTCATGGCAAAGTTGAGGAAAAGTGGACAAATATAAATCCCTGAAGTTCTCATAAAACAGGTGAATTCTGTAAATACAGCCTCTGAATTCTGAAGCTATATGTTCCCTTAACTGTCTTCATTCCCATAATGCCATAGTGAAATTTCATTCAAACTTTTTTAAACTAAACAGCTAAGGATCAGTATTTTTTTTTAATGTTGCCCTTGCCCCTGTTTGGTGAATTTAGCCTGACAGTCTAGATGACACACAATACAATTCTGTGAATTATGCCCCATACACACGATCGTTTTTCTTGCCATTTTTTTTCTTGCCGTTTTTCACGTCGTTTTTTTTCATGTTTCCTCTCAAGCCTGTCTTGCGTACACACGATCATTTAAAAAAACGATCAAGCAAAGCGCAGTGACGTACAACACGTACGACGGCACTATAAAGGGGAAGTTCCGTTCGAATGGCGCCACCCTTCATGTTAGTAAAGTTTGTTGAGCGACGATTCGCTCTTTTCAGTCTCGTGCTTTTCAGTCCGTGACTGCGTGACGAATGTGCTATCTCCATTACGAACGCTAGTTTTACCAGAACGTGCGCTCCTGTCTCATACTTGATTCTGAGCATGCGCGTTTTTTTTCACGTCGTTAAAGCATACACACTATCGTTTTTCACGTCGTTAAAAAAAAACTACATGAAAAACGACGTGAAAAAAGAGAGCATGTTCGAAATTTTTAATGGCCGTTTTTCACGTCGTTAAAAATGCTCTGGAGCCTACACACGATCATTTTTAATGGCCATTTTTTTAATGGCATTTTTAACGGCATGAAAAACGATCGTGTGTATGGGGCATTAGGCTTCCTATTTGCCATCTCTAGAGTGCAGGAATTACATACAGTATACCTGGAAAAAGGCAGTAAAAAGCACACAATGTTGTCACTCCCAACTGGTAAATTCTGGTAAGTTCCTAAAAGTACTATCTAAAGAATACACCCTAGAAACAGAAAACAGGAAGTTTAGCAATGTCCTTGGTGTCACAGAGATACAGTAAGAAATGTTAACAATAAAGACATAACACACGTTTAAACTCTACCCTATTCTTCTAAAACTTAAAAAAAAGTTCAAAGAGAGTTGCACTTCAATATATTAATATTAGAATGTAATACATATTTATAATAAAGATAACTTTCCAATTGTTTGATGTAATTTTACATTGTAAGAAATTGAAAACCTTTTGTCTTGAGTGAAGAAGGAGCTTACTTATAATGTCTAGATTGTGTTAATGATTGCATTAGCCCATAATGTATTTCTTCATGCTGGCTTGGGATTTAAGTAATAAACCTTCATGTAGCCTCTTAAGAGCAATGTAGGTAACAGAATGTCTCTGCCGCTGCTACAAAGTCTAAGGGTTTTCATTTTACAAGACTATTAAAAGTGTGAGGAAAGAGGTGGCAGATGGCACTGCCAAGTTGGGCTATAAAGAACTAGAGAAATGATTCAAGATTCGTGTGCTTGTGTTCAATTAGCTGTGAAGATGTCTCTTTGTCATGGCACTTTGAATTCCTAAAGTCCTATATCTAGCAAGTAAAACTGCAGTGTTTGTTTTCACTAATACTCACACAAAATGTTCGGATCTGCAAAAAGAATATCTGAGCAAGGCTTGCATTCCAACCGGGAACATAGAATTTTTTTAATTTTTTTGGGGAGAGGGGTCAACTCTCTCAAGTTATAAGACAATTTCAGAGATTTTGAAAAATATACCAGCCTTCCTAAACAAATTCTTTACTTGGAACCATACTACACTGTAATAGTTTTCAAATATAACTAAAGGCAAAAACGTTTTCAGTTTTGGATGGAGTGGAGAGGGAATAGAACAACTTTTAGGTTTTTATTGCTGTCTGTGCCCCTGTTAGAGAGATTCACCCTTTGTATTTGCCCTGTTTTGTATTGTCCACAGTGGGGACACTAGTTTTGATGAACCTGGTGTCAACCAGAGATTTTTTCACTTTGAATTCATTTTCCCTCACTTCCTATTTTGATAATAGGGCAGGCAGTGAGTGGAAATCTCTTTAATGGGACGCGGATGACAAAAAATAATCTTTACAGGTATTATAATCCTCCTTTACCCTAGCAAAAAAAAAGTTTTGCCTTTAGTTCTACTTGAATGCTATAAAACTATGATGCTGAAAACTCAGAGTGAAAATATGCAGCAGGTACCAGGTAAAAGTATTTTTGAAATAAGAAAGTAATTAGGTAAATAGTGGGCGTGGCTATGTTATGATGAATACTGGGCATAGCCTAAAAAGTTGTGGTTAAACAAAGTCTGAGCCCCTTACATTGATGGGAATTTATCAAAACTAAAACAACCAGAGCCAGAAGCAGCAACCAATTAGCTTCTATATTTCATTTTCAAAGCTTAAAGCAGAACTTTACCCATAACAACTTGATAAAAAGAATGTTCTTTAACAAGGAACATGCATTCCACATTAATAATTATGCAACCAAAATTAGTGTGTGCTGTAAATTGCCTCCAGCATTGCTCCTGTTTCTTCTTGCTGGAGGCTGCCATTTTGCAGAAGCCCAATACCACAGCAGTTTCAAAAAACAGTTTGATCACATGTGCAGCACCAAGACTTTTGCAGTTCAAACAGAAGCAGCTTCTTTGGCTGTGTAAAGGATAGGAGGGTTTAATTCCACTTTAAGACTGTCAGATCAGCCTCTACAAACTCAGCAATGCCTAAAAATGCCTAAAAATAGAGAGCAACTGAGCATGTGCAGAGCAGGATGAGACGGTGTATTACTGGATTGTAAACAGTATAGGCACCTATTTTTTATGTTTTACATAGCTATACATGCAAAAGGGGGACAGCCTGAAGTGATCTAGTAGGACTTCATTTTCTAGGTAAAGTTCCACTTTAACTGAACACTCTAAAAGTAAATCTGTTGCCATGCACAGCTGCTCCAGATTCTGTCTGCTCCAGTTTTGATAAATTCCTCTCATTCTGCCCACACACTTACACTGCAGTCCCCTAGACAAACAAAATATTCTTTACCTACTGTGTCCCAGCCATCATTTCACAGACACACAGGTTTACAGTAATCACCCCCATTGCAA
Organism: Rana muscosa; assembly: GCA_029206835.1. Classification (NCBI taxonomy): domain Eukaryota; kingdom Metazoa; phylum Chordata; class Amphibia; order Anura; family Ranidae; genus Rana; species Rana muscosa. The sequence goes on from CM055116.1 coordinate 934,550,348, forward strand.
ATATACCTTACGAGAAGTATTTTTCACATTGTTAAATTAAACCTCCAACAATTTACAGTTTAAAATACACACAAAAAGCCCCAAATGTCATCCCTGACTAGCAATATACCACCCCAACCAATACTCATGCATAGACATGTGCAGAACGAAAACATTTGTTTTAGATAGATTAATTATGTTACTAAATTTGTTTAGTTGATTTGTTTCAGAATTCGTTTAGTTTCATTTAGTTTTGTTTAATTTATTATTTTTCTAACGAATTCCCGATTCAAATTTGGATCAGTCGAAAAATGATCGACTGATTCAAATTCTGTGTGAAGAATAGCTGGTTGTTAAGGAGCAGGCCTGGGAGGCCGGCTACCGCGTCCTTAACAACCGATGACTCATCAGCTGTCAGTGGACTTCCCCGCTGACAGATGAAATGTAAACAAAAGAATGTCAGCAATGAAAAATGCAGAACAAAACAGGGTGGGGTCCCCCCTGAATCCATACCAGGCCCTTCAGGTCTGGTATGGATTTTAAGGGGAACCCCATGCCAAAATGTAAAAAAACTGTGTGGCGTCCCCCCAAAGTCCATACCAGACCCTTATCTGAGCAGGCAGCCTAGCAGGCCAGGTAAAAGAGGGGGGCAAGTGAGTGCCCCCCTCCTGAACCAGACCACATGCCCCCAACATGAGTGGGATGCTTTTGGGCAGGGGGGCTCTGCCCTTCAAGCACCTTGTTCCCCCAAGGCCCTTTCCCACTACCCTGGTCCGGTGGTTGTGGGGGTGACTTATTGGAATCTAGAAGCCCCCTTTAACAAGGGGGCCCTCATATCACTCCTCCCATGTGAATGAGTATAGGGTACATAGTACTCCTACTCATTCTCCAAAAAAGTGTAAAAGGTAGATAAGAACACAACAACAGTTTTTGACAAGTTCTATATTAAAAAACAAGAAATAAATGCCACCCAAAGTAGATCCAACGTCAATTACGATGCCTGTCGCTATCGGCGTCCCGAAAAAAAGAGCTCTGCACTCAACGAAGGCCTCCGCCATGTGACAGCTCCGCTATCTGACAGTTCTTAATTAACTAAGGGGCAGGGTCACCCAATGATATCCTTGGGTGACCCGGCCCCCTTGTGACATCATCGCACCAGCATGCTTCCCAGTTGATGACGTTACAAGGGGGCGGGGGTTACCCAATGACATCATCAGGTTGCCCCACCCCTTAGTTATTTAAGAACTGTCACACTGCAGAGCTGTCACACGGCTGGAGCCTTTGTCGGATAATTTTTATGGGGGGTCGGTGGCAGTGGCGTGCATTGGGATTGATGTTGGATCTACTTCAGGGACATTTTTTTTTTTAATAAAAGGACTTGTCAAAAACTGTTGCCTTTTTATTTACTTTTTAAATTTTTTCAGTGAATGAGCAGGGGTACTACCCCGTACTCAATCACATTAGAGGGGGCGGGATCTGGGGGCCCCCTTATTAAAGGGGGTTTCCAGATTCTGATGAGTCACCCTCCACACTCCCACAACCACTGGGCCGGGGTAATGGGGAAGAGGCCCTTGTCCCCATAAACATGGGGACAAGGAGCTTTGAAGGGGCAGAGCCCCCTGCCCCAAACACCCCCATGTTGAGGGCATGTGGCCTGGTATGCTTCAGGAAGGGGGAAGTGCTTGCTCATACCCCCTTTCCTGGCCTGCTGGGCTGCAAGCTCGGGAAAAGGGTCTGGTATAGATTTTGGGGGGACCCCACGTTGTTTTTTCTTCATTTTTCATTGGCAGCATTCTTTGGTTTACATTTCATCTGTCAGCAGGGAAGCCCACTGACAGCTGATGAGTCAGCTGGCTTCCCGGCCCACTCTTTAACAACCAGCTATACTTCACACAGAGTTGGTCAATCAGTTTTTGACTGTTCCAAATTTGAATTGTTCCGAAAATTTGGAATTCATTAGAACACGAACATACAAAACTAAAATAGACGAATTTCAACGAAACTTGTTACTATTTCATTTGGAGATTGGGATACATCCCAATCTCCGCATGGCCAAAAATGTGTTTGAATTAATATTCTGATCAAATTTAATTGCACATGTCTACGCATGCAAGCACTGCCACAACATACCTGCCATAGCTAGGATCAATGCAATCAAATTGCCTGCCATTTGCTCCTGAGCTTACTACACATCCTGTTATCACTGCAATTGACAGAATGTAAAAGACTGTACTTTACAATACCTCATCCTGCCTGCTGCACTGTGCTCACGTAATATACTGCTGACTACATCACTTTACTGTATGCTAAATATTCCTGACCATTTCAATGTGCACATTACTGTATATTATATTCTTAGGTGCATTAGAGACCTTCTTTTTCCTGAAAAAAAATAATTCACTGGGGCCCAGACATGCTCCCACTATGAAAAACATATCTCTCATGAATATTGAAAGTAGATGAGTGATCTGCCTCTCATTTTTACCATTCTGGTAGTCTGTCTTGAAGGGTTTCTTACTCAAACTTACATGAATGTTGCTCATATTTCTCTTCCTCCTCCTGCTGCTTCCTTATGTAGTGTCAATCACAGACAAACTTCCAAACTAATAGGGAGGTTGGCCTCACATATACTGCACTCAGATGCTGCCTGTAAGTGCACTCCAGGTGAGTGGAAGCGCCATTGCAGTGCAGGAATTTATGTAATTTCTTAAATTCCCTAATGACAGCTTGTGGGTTGCGTGTCTCTGTTAAAGTACGGGTGTTCTCTGAGCTGCCAATAGGTGCCCTGTACACATGATAGAGGCATATGAGGGCCAGCCCAAGCCCCGTCCAAACACAGTAATAAATTGGCCACCGGATTCAGATTTTTTTTTTAATTAAAGAACAAATTCTTTATTAAAAAGAAGAGGTGAACAGATAACGGTGCGTTCAGCACCAAAACAGAACAAAGTGCAATTACGTGTTCATACATACATACTGGACAAATACAGAAAGCATTGTAAAGTAATACCTACATTCTACATGTAAAGTTATACAGTAATCAGTTAACAGACATCTCACACATTGGTCTACAAATCTTAATAAAAATAAGATGGAAAATACACTGTAGATGGTTCATAGTATTTATAGCCCAAGAACAGATCAAACAACTGGTTCATCATTATTATTATTATTATTATTATACACGATTTATATAGTGCCACTGCCAACAGTTTACACAGAGCTTTACAATGTAGAGGGGGGACAGCACAATTACAGTACAGTTCAATACATAAGATACAGGAGGGCCCTGCCCTGGGATGGACGACCTGCATCCTCCCAATACAATAGCATGTCATCTGCATATAAACTTGTGGTTTCAGCTAGCTTTCCAAACGGAGACCCCTAATGTCTGGATGAGCTAACTAGCTGTCCCACACAGAGACCCCCACTGGATTCAGATTTTATAAGGGTCACTGAAATTGCCACTGGGCAAACTAGCTCCAGTTCGGCAGCACACCTACAAATAGGCACTACCCTCAGGAACAGAGATAGGATAAGGAGTTGAGGATCCACACACATACAGTCCAATCAGAATGCCAAACAGACATTCAGCCATCCATGGTAATTTAATGATAAAATTGATTCATAGCAGAAAATTACCAAGGACTCTTGGACATTTGTTTGGCACACTCATTGGATTGTATATAGTCCAAGCCCTGTGTCAGTGCTAGAGCCTAACCACCAAAGATATTTTTTTTATTTTAAAAGAGCATACTATGCTTTTATTCTACATCAGACATTCCATTAATTGAATAATTTCTATGTTTTTACAACATGGTAAAATAAAATGCAGTATATAAAATTTTATAAGTAACAATTCTAATTTAAGATTATACTCTAAAAGGAGTAGTCAATAAAAGAAGACATGTTTCCCATTTCAACCAGTCAGAATTGTTTTTTCATGGCTAAGATAGATAAAAAAGCTGAAATTTAACTAAATGAAGAATACTTCACAACTCTGCAAAATCCAACACTTCTAGAGTGTTATTTCCTGGTCCTTAACTGTAACTTAAAAATAATTTAAAGCTACTATTAGGTTTAGAGTGCATAATATACCTGCAGCAGCTTTTATTGTCCCCCGTTATAACATAAAGTCAGGCATTCTGCGTGGACAAAGCTCCCAAATGTTCTAAATTAGCTAAGCTATAAAGAAGTCAGATCTTGCCTTCTCCCTCTCATTCCCCAAATTCCTATGAGGCCATTATGATGATGGGCATTTTCCACTGGTCAGTAGAACTGTGTGGGAGGCAGGAGGGAGCAGACAAGCTCCATTACTACCAGGAAGTGATGGAGCCTTGTCTGTTTAGCATGGCCTGGCACTAGGGTTTTGAAGGGCCAATGAATTTTACTGCTGGTAGGAGTAGTTACCATACCTCTAGTAGCTGCTCTTATTCTTGGTAATAGCTTTGTTTTGTATGTGACAAAGTTACTTTAATTTCATATTTTTAAATCTTGTTTTTCTTATTTTTGTACTTTCACTAGAGGATTGTAGTCTGTGGCATTTATCATATTATTTATGTAATTTGTGTATTCTATCTATAGGTTTATGTTATTTTTATAAGGGAACTATTCATTTCAGAATAATGCCACTGTCAGGATCAGCGGCTAAGGTGACCAGACACGTAGCTACACCAAGGAACCGAGACCAAACAAAGTATTTATCATTAAAGTGATATTTATTTACAGTGAACACACACAAATAAACATACACAGCAACCAGTGAAAGCATAAACCACTCCAGCAAACAAGAACAAGAATAACTAATAAACCTAACTGCTATCTATATACAATATCTACAACTAAGGGACAAAAGCAACAGGGATGCAAGGAAGGGGACACGACTGGGTAAAAGGGCATAGAACAAGGCATAGGGGTGCAGGACGGATTAGGACAAAGGAAGGTTCAGAAAGGTATCAGGCACAATCTGGTAGCAAGGAGACGATCAGACAGGATAGTGACGCGCTGGGGGAAGGGAGGAGCAGCCTTAAGTATCCACCTGGCAGCTGGAGCCAGGTGTGGCTGATCAGAACCTGCTGGCTTTTGGGAGACACCTGCTGGTGGACACTGGAACTGCAGCCATTGGCAAAGTGAACCTCAGTGCCCCAGCAGGTGAACTCAACCCTGACAGCCACATTACTTTACTGTATTTCAAAGAACCTGTGAACTCTGTGTTATTCTGTTGGCACAAACATCATAGCCATTAATGGAGCAGGCAAATTCGTTTTTTTTAAGAATAGGTGTATGCATTATGTAACTTAAGTTAATAATATATATATATATATATATATTTTTCCATATTTGAACTCTGTATACAAATTTGTTATTCCAACTGTGGGGCTGATTTACTAAAAAGCGAATAGGCTGTTCAAACTGCAAGGGAAGTTGCACTTTGGAAGGGAATTTTACCTCAGCTTAGTAAATAAAGTGTAATTCCACTTTGCAAATAATATCCAATCATGTGTAAGGAAAAATAAAAAATATAATTTTTGTTTGCACATGATTGATGGAAGTCAGAGCTTCTCCTTGTAGCACTACCCCCGTAAGAGCTTCTGCTTATATTTTTGGATCATGCCGTTACCAGTCTGTTCTACCGTATCCGTCATAGGGGTTCCATTGAAGAGTTTTCACAGATGTCAGCACCAACACATAGGGGCTGATTTAAGAAAATGTTGGCGCATTTGCGCGGGCAGGAATAATTATTGCGACTTGCGCCAGGTTCGCTGAATCGTTGCGCGTACAGACGCGTACACATTCTTAAATATGAAACAGACATCGGGCACTTGCTCATTGTAATGCTGATCATGTTAATGAGCTTTTCCTTATCACATGGGGAATATTGCTTCCACTTTTATTCCTTTCATCCATTTCTTTTTGAAACAACTCAATATTCATTCTAGAGATCTTCCTCCTATCAACAACTGTGCAGATATTTATTGAACTTGTAATTGTGCATTTTATGGTGATAGACTATAATCATTGGTGGAGCCAAAACTGCCATGAAAACATCTTCTCAACACATGTCTGTGTATTGTGCATTCTGGACAATTCTTTCCCCATACACTGCGCAATCAGATTGGACAGTGTATGGGGAAAGAATTGTCCAGAATGCACAATACACAGACATGTGTTGAGAAGATGTTTTCATGGAGGTTTTGGCTCCACCAATGATTATAGACTATCACCATAAAATGCACAATTACAAGTCCAGTAGACATCTGCACAGTTGTTGATAGGAGGAAGATCTCTAGAATGATTATTGAGTTGTTTCAAAAAGAAGCGAATGAAAGGAATAAAAGTGGAAGCAATATTCTCCATGTGATAAGGAAAAGCTCATTAACATGATCAGCATTACAATGAGCACAAGCTCAATGTATAAGCAGTTGTGCACTCTGGAGAACGCAGATGCGCCCATGTGCAACACACATATTTAACAAGCTAAAGCGTGTGCGCCCTGTCAGGCGAGAATAAAATGGTGTGCTTTGTCAATGCACATGTGCAGTTGAGTAAGCTGAAAGAAGGGTGTAAAAAGGCTTGATTAGTTGTAAGATAGATCTACATGTTCTGGACAGAATTTGTGCATTTAAATAATATTATATACATACTTTTTAGCCTGGTAACAGAAGATGGTAAACTAGTAAAGTTATCTACAGTATTCAGACAAAAATGTTGAAGATTACATTGGCTGCGCTTGCTAATGGTAGGTGCGAAAGATTACACAAGTGCGCAACAGCGCTTCCTATGTAAATATGGTTTGGTGCATATAAGTGCACCATAATTTTTGATAAATGTTTTGAGTCCCGTTTTTTGTGCAATTTCTCCACTGCACCACAGGCGCAGGTCTTTAGTAAATCACCCCCACAGTCTCTTTTCCAATGGTTTTATTAACCACTTCCTACCGGGTCATAGACATATGACGCCGGCAGGAACCCTCCCTCCCTCCGGGCGGACGTCATATGACGTCCTTTTTTCCCGGCCGTCTATGGGGCGCGCGCGCGCCGCCGGCGGCGCGCGCGCGCACCCGGGGCAACGCTCGTGACCCGGTGAGTGTGCCCGGCGGCCGCGATGTCCGCTGGGCACCCGCGATTGCCCGCGATCACGGCAGAAGTGTGGATCTGTGTGTGTAAACACACAGATCCACCTCCTGTCAGAGGTGAGGAGACCGATGTGTGTTCCCAGTACAGAGGAACACAGATCGGTCTCCTCCCCTTGTGAGTCCCCTCCCCCTACAGTTACAATCACTCAATAGGGAACATATTAACCCCTTGATCGCCCCCTAGTGTTAACCCTTTCCCTGCCAGTCACATTTACACAGTAATTAGTGCAGTTTTATAGCACTAATCGCTGTATAAATGTGAATGGTCCCAAAAACGCGCCAATAGTGTCCGATGTGTCTGCCGCAATGTCACGGTCACAATAAAAATCGCAGATCGCCGCTATTACTAGTAAAAAAAAAAAAATGCCATAAATCTATCCCCTATTATGTAGACGCTATAACTTTTGCGCAAACCAATCAATATACGCTTATTGCAAAAAAAATTTACCAAAAATATGTAGAATACGTATCGGTCTAAACTTAGAAAAAAAATTGTTTTAAAAAAAAAAAATTGTGATATTTATTAAATCAAAAAGTAAAAAATATTGCATTTTTTTCAAATATGTCGCTCTTCTTTTGTTTATAGCACAAAAAATAAAAACCGCAGAGGTGATCAAATACCACCAAAAGAAAGCTCTATTGGTGGGGGAAAAAGGACGTCAATTTTGGTTGGGTTCAACGTCGCACGACCGCGCAATTGTCAGTTAAAGCGACGCAGTGCTGCATCGCAAAAAGTGCTCTGGTCAGGAAGGGGGTAAATTCTTCCAGGGCTGAAGTGGTTAAAGAAATGTAATTTAGAGGGATCACGGGTACTTCCTAATCTAGGGGACAAACAGTTTCCACCCTGGATACAGCAACCACCGGATAGGCCTCTCTCACTGACCTAGCAGCTGGTGCGGTGCTCGGTCAAAAGTCTCTGCCACAGACTTGAAGAACACAAATAGTCTCTGCCACAGACTTGAAGAATATCTTAGAGTCATTAGACAATCCTCTGCCACAGGATTGTATAACAAAGAACTTTCTGTAACGTCAAAGTACAGTCACACAGTACCAGTTTCTTTCAGCCGATCCAGCAGCACTGTGAGGTAGATGGGTTGGGATGCGTCCTCCAATTGAGTCTCCAGGCTCTTCCTGAGATACCAGCCCTTTTGGCTCGGTCCTCTCCGAGAAAAGTCCTCCCCTGGTTTCTTCAATTTCTCTGCTTCTCCCCGCAGGCAAGACAGCACAGGACCACCCCTGACTAGTAGGCCCCAGAACTCCTAGGCCTACTTCCATTAACGAGGCCTCGGGCCAGCCGGCCCCAAGGCAGGAAACTGCTACAGCACACCTTAGGCCAGAAGGGCCATCAGGTCAGAGAGACCTGGAAGACGGTGTCTGTCCCTTAAGTACCCTCTCCCAGAATGCACAGCGGGGCGACCAATCCCACTGAGCGGTTTCTGGGCAAGAGGTACTCAATACATCCAGCCTGCTGCATTTCCAACCTTGATCTGTGGTGACAGCGACACCCACAGGCAAGTGCAAAAATGCGCAGCACAGCTGGACTGAAACAGAAACCAGCAATTTACACAATTATTCTGAGCTAAACTACAGCTCAGACAACTAAATTTACAAATAGTGCCTACTCAATAGGAGCAGGGCGCTACATCCTTATTCATAAAGGTCTTGGGAAACTTCCCTTGCAAATTGCAATGTTCCTTGTAAATTAAGATTCTATTTGCCTTATAAAGTAAATCACCCCCTGTATCCCTAGAGCGATAATGTTGGGGGCTTTCATGATTGTCTTTATCACTCTCAGTCACATAACATAAAGTGGAACTTTAGTCAGAAAAAAACATCCTGATAAATTACTTCACGCTGACCCAGGTATAGCTATGTAATATATTAAAAATATGTGCCTATACTGTTTAAAATCCTGCTCTGCACAGCCTCAGTTGCTCACTTTTATCGGCACTGTGCTTAAAATTAGTGGCTGATATGGGAGTGGAAATAGCAAGCAATAACACTGACTGTAATGATAAAGGACAGATGAGGGAGGGAGAGAGAAATGCAAAGCAGGATAGATGACAGGACTAAAACTGCTGCCAGAGAGACACAAAACTGTTAACTTTACAAGAACAGAGTCCTATCTTACTTCCCTGATATTCCCTCCATCTGCATGGGCAGCTGTGAACCTGAGCTATGAATCATTCAGGTGTTCATCAGCAAACTTCAGAAGGGCCTGTACATGCGCTTTCTTGAGCAGGGGGCCCTTGAGGGCACTGCAGGATTTCAGTCCTTCACGGAGTAGTGTGTTACCAATTATTTTCATGGTGACTATGGTCCCAGCTGCCTTGAGATCATTGACACGATTCTCCCATGGGCTGATTCCTCATCGTTCCCATGATCATTGAAATTCCACAGGGTGAGATCTTGCATGGAGCCCCAGACCAAGGGAACTTGACAGTTATTTTGTGTTTCTTCCATTTGCAAATTATTGTACCAACTGTTGTCACTCTCTCACCAAGCTGCTTGGCGATGGTTTTGTAGCCCATTCCAGCCTTGTGTAGATCTACAATCTTGTCCCTGACATTGTTGGACAGCTCTTTGGTCTTGGCTGTGGTGGAGAGGTTTGAATCTGATTGATTGCTTCTGTGGACAGGTGTGTCTGTTATACAGGTAACACGCTGAGATTAGGAGCACTCGAGTGCTCTTAATCTCAGCTCGTTACCTGTATAGAGGACAACTGAGAGCCAGAAATCATGCTGATCAATAGGGGATCAAATACTTATTTCACTTAAAATGCAAATCAATTTATAACTTTTTTGAAATGTGTTTTTCTTTCAATATGTTTATTGTATATTTTCATAAGGAACAATAAACCATACAATAAATGTTGTGATTATTACGACCATACAACAAGTAGTCAAGGAAAATTGAATCTAAAATTAAATCTAATAGTGAACAATAGCGGTGAAACAATAATTTCCTGAGTGAGTTCAGAGAGTGGGAGTAAAAAACATAGCACACGTCATCCGGTTAATTCTTCTAATTTTATTATTTTTTTTATTTAAAGATAAGACACAGATACAAACATAAAGACAACTTTGCATTACATATAGATTGTAATGAGCATATTAAGTATAATAACCGTACAAAACAGTTGCATGTGAGTAAAGGTCACTATTAAGTCAGGGTCATACCACTCGCTGAAGTCTAATATAGGGTAAACGTAAACATCTGTGCTCATCACATTTTGTTCCTTTTTTATTGAAAAAAAAATAAGTAGAAAAGGGAAGGATGGAGAAGACAAAAGAAAAAGAGCAGAAAAAGAGAGAGAGAGAGAGAGAGAGAAAAACACACTCTTCTAATTTTTTAACAAGAGATAACTAGTTTGTTCATGCACGAGGTTAAACTCCCATCGGTTTGTCAGGAAAGCAAATGATTAATCTAACTTCTAACGTTTTCAGGATGTTATGTAATAGATCTCAGAGGAAACATTCCTTGGGTTCTTTGTAGACCCCACAGAGCCGAGAGCTCCAAAATAAAGTGAAGAGTGGAAGGAATGAAAAGTAGAAAAGTAGGAAACAAGAGGAGAAGAGAGAGAGAGAGAGAGAGAGGAATGAAGAGGTGAAGTTCCCCCTCCCCGCAAGCCCCCAGGGCCCATACTCACCGTAGAGTAATAATATGAGATCATCTGGGGGCACCAACATAGGTGGCCCATGGTTCCCAGACCGATTCAAATTTTGCCACAGTGTCTGTTAAGGAGCTTACCATTTTTTTCTTGAGCCATAATCCAGGAGATTTTTCTTTTGGCTGCAATGAAGGAGACTCTATTCTGTTTCCATGCCTTCGCAATGGTCAATTTGGTACCCAGAAAGATGAAGAAAATCAATGACTGGATAGCTTTGGTGAATTTGGGTATCCTGTCATTGAGTAATGCAATGGATGAGTCTTTTGGAATTTGACAGCCCGTTACCTTGCATATCATATAAAATATTTTGTTCCAGAATCCCCTAATGTTCGGACACTCCCACCAAGTGTGCAACATTGAACCGTATGTGTTGCACCCTCGAAAGCATAGAGGTGAGGAGGAAAAGAACATCATGGCTAACCTCGCTGGAACAAGGTACCATCTGGTTAGTATTTTGAGATTTGCTTCAATCAAGACCATGTTATGTATCTTGCTATAAGACCTAAAAACTTTACTATGCCAAGTGTCTACACTCCAGCTGATCTGGGTCTCTTTTTCCCAGGCCAACATGTATGTTAGCTTAGAATCGTCTGAGGCCAGTGACAGGTAAATTACGGAAATTCCCCCCCCTCTGCTCAGTGGCTTGACCGCACCATTGTTCGTAGTGTGTCACGAATGGGGGCAATGGTTTGTTACGCCATTGCGTGTTTAGGAAATGGGATATTTGTAGATAGCGAAATCTTTCGGAGTCGGGCATCTCCAACTTGCTCTGACAGAAACTGAGCGAGAGCGGGACCCGGGGGGTCAAAAAGTGTCCAATGCGGTATAATCCTTTACATAACCACCAGCGAAAAGCTTTGATATTCATGCCTGGTGGGAAGTTGGAGTTGTGAAAAATATGTGCTAGTGGTGACATGGCTGACGTCAGAGATTGGTGTCTTTTCAGGCTATCCCAAAGAGAGTTGGAGAGCACAGGGGACATAACAGGGGGGCGATCCTTTACTGGGCACCAGAGGAGGAAGTCTAAAGTGTGCGTCAGAACTGATTGCCTCTCTATCTGCACCCAATCTGGCTTTTCTATGTGTGTGTAGATAATTGACAATTGTGCCAGTCTAGCCGCTTGATAATACCACAGGAGATTTGGGGCTCCCAAACCTCCTTACTTTCTTGGTCTGTAAAGCACTTTCCTCGATAAGCCATGACCTGAGGTGCCCCAAATGAATAGTACCAGTTTGCTTTGAAATGACCGCAAGTGGTCTCTCCTAATCAGGATTGGCAATGCCCGAAATAGGTAAAGCAGTTTGGGAAATAGCGTCATTTTCGCTGCGTTCAGTCTCCCTAACCAGGATAATTCGTGGAGCGCCCATCCTTTAAGATCCTTGCTAAGTTTCTCATACATGGGGGGGGGGGAAGTTGGCTGAGTATAATAGCTCCACCCTCGGGGTGAGTTCTACTCCTAGATATCGAATAGTGATATCGCTCCATTCGAATTGTAAGGAGCTTTTGAGATGGTCTGAGGTTGTTGGGGGGATATTCACATTTAAGATTTGGGATTTGTTAAGGTTAACAGTTAGGCCCGAGGCTCTGGAAAATTGATCAAGTAGTTTACAGATTTTTGGAAGTGAGGTCGTCGGCGATGTTACGAAAAGCAGAAGATCATCCGCAAACTGTGCGTTTGTCGACCGCAGGAGACCCCTTGTATATCTGGGTTAGCGCGGATGGCGATTGCCAGGGTTTCTATCGCTATTGCAAATATAAGGGGCGATAGGGGACACCCTTGTCTGGTCCCCCTAGCTATTTTGATGGTGGCTGAATAGTAACCCTGCAGTCTTATTCGCGCTTCTGGGTGGGAATAAAGTGCTGACATTAAACCCATGAATCTCTGACCAAAGCCCCATTGTTGTAGAATGGTAAATAGGTATGGCCAGGAAACTGAATTGAAGGCTTTTTGGAAATTGAGTGAGAGGAGCAGCCCTTCCTGACGTGTCCCCTGTGTCCATCCCGATTGTATTATCGAAATGATATCGATTGCTCTACGAATTTGGTCTGGACCTTGCCTGCCTGGGATAAATCCCACCTGGTCTTTGTGAATATATAGGCTGATAAAAGAGGCTATGCGGTCTGCTAAAATCTTGGTCAGAATTTTCATATCATTATTTATAAGTGATATGGGCTTATAATTTCCTACCTCCCCCTGGTCCTTATGTGGTTTAGGGATGACGGATATGTAAGCCGAGTTTAGGGTTCTATCTAAGGGGTCTCTTTTGGTTTCATCATTAAATAATTTTGTAAGGGGTTGGGCCAGAGTCTGTGTGAATGTTTTATAATACGGTACGGAGAATCCGTCCAGTCCTGGGGCAGATCCCCTCTTTAGGTTTTTAATGACATTCAACACTTCCTCTACAGTAATAGGGGACTCTAGGACGTCATGGTGTTTGGCGTCTAATTTTGGGATTTGGAGCGAGTTCAATAACAAATTCATCTATCCTCACTATCCTCGCTGTATAGTTTCTCGTAGAAGCGGTGGAAGGTTTCCATAATGCGTTTCGGGTTCAAGGTGTGTTGATTGCCCGACACCCGTATTTTAGGTAAGGTTCGCTGTCTGATAAGGGGGGTCAGTTTGGCTGCAAGCATGTGGCCCATTTTGTCACGTTGGTGATGAAACTTAGCTCCGCTCCATCGGATATGCTTTTCAGCTTTCTAAGTAAGGGTTAAGTTGAGGGATAAGCGCGCTGCGTCCAATGCAGCCATGGAAGCCAGTCTGGGGTCTTGTTTATGTAGAAGCAATTAAAATCCTTGTCTAGCTTGTCTATGTCAAGTGAGTGTTCCTTTTTCACCCGAGAAGAAATTTGAATCAATTTGCCCCGGATCGTGGCCTTGTGAGCGGCCCATATAGTCTCCGCAGACAACTCTGCAGTTGAGTTTAAGAGGAAGTATTCCTCGATAGCTTTCTCAATTTCTGATGCCCTTACTGGGTTACTGAGCAAAGATTTGTTTAGTCTCCACTGTAGAAGGTTGGGGCGGTTGGAGCTTCTTCTATGGGATAGGAGGACTATGGAATGGTCAGACCATACTGTTTTTTTTATAGAGGATTTAAATAGGTCTGGGGTTTTGGCTGCAGAGTATGTGGTCAATCCTAGCGTATGACTGGTGCGGATGTGAGAAGTGTGTATAATCACGTGTAGTTGGGTTAAGTTCTCTCCAGGCGTCTGCAAGACCATATTGGTGGATTAGCTTAGCTATTTTGAGGCTTCTTTTGGGCGGACGGATAAGCTGGGTTCCTGGGGGCCTGAATTTGTCCAAACCTTGATCTAGGGCAGTATTTGTGTCCCCCCCCCTATAAATGACTGTCCCACTCACCATGGGTCCTAGTGTTTTGAGCATCATCTGAAAAAACGTAGCCTGTCCCCGATTAGGTTCATAGTACGAAATGATAGAGTAAATTTGGTCATCTATAGTGCCCTTTATGAGAATGAATCTGCCCTCTGGGTCCCTGTGTTCTAGTTGCAGCGTGAACTTACAGTTCTTAGATATTAGGATCGCCACTCCCCTGGTTTTGTCCTCAGCATTGGCGAGGAAAAACAAAGGAAATTTTGCATACAGGAAGTAGGACTACGTCAATCTTTTGGGAATGCATGAATTGTAAAATTTTCTGGCGTTTAACTTGGGGGTTCATCCCCTTACGTGTTGTGGAAAGCAACCCGCAGGGGAGGAGAGCACGTGGTGGTGTCAGCCATCAAGCATAGGGTAAAGGCCCTCTTTCATTATCCTGTCACCTACCTCAGAGACGTCCTTGCGTCTTTTCCGGTACACGCTCCAGCAAAATTTTTGTACCCCTTCAGAGGCTGTTCCAGTGGATGGATCCCAAAGGCTGGCAAAGAGGGGAGAAAAAGAAGAGGTTAGAGAAAGAAAGGAGAAGGAGCAGAGGCAAGAGGAAGAGAAGAGAATTCTCTAGGGATTCTAAAGGACAGAAGCAGCGTACTAACTTGCTGTCCACACGACAAATATTGGATTCAGTCTCCGCTATAGAGACCGAGGTCCTACCGAATTGGCTCGGGAAATCCAGAGCCATTGGGTAGGTGGGGCGCAAGAACATATCACCCCGGCCTAGGCACATCAAACTTTTTAACTGTACAAAAGTATTGAAAAACTTAAAGTCTGACTACAACAGGTACAATGTAGTATAAAGGCTGAGCTGGACTAGCTTGAAAATGTGTGGGGGAGGTAAGGGGTAGATGGAGGATTGTGTACCGGAACCTGGGATATGAAAATATACAGATTGGGGGGGTGGGCAATGGTGGGTATGAAAGGAAGTTCTCGAGGGGTACTAGGGGGATCCCCTGGAATTTGGACCTATCGAGAGGGAATCCCAGGTGATAACCCCGATATAGGAAATGTGAGCTATCTATCTATGCCTACTAGCATTTGAGCATAGTATCCTGGGTGAAGGTCCTGGAAAGAGGTAAATTTGCAGTACACTATGCAAACTAGCGTAACTTATACCAAACAAGGTAGCCGGGCTACCACCAAAATAGAAGAGCAAAAACACAAAAAAATAAAATAAGGCGAATGTTTTCCCTCCTTCAGGAGGTGTTGTGGATAAGTACACGGATCAACGGAGAAGTGTCCAAAGTCTGGTCAGATTTTGAAAAAAAAAAAAAAAAAGCAACCGTTCAGTTCTTGTTCTTTATCAGGGGGGTCTGCCGTCCTTGGATCGCTTGAAGTTGGATTTGGTCCACACTGGCGATATGGGGCTGGAAGGAGTTTGACGTTTCGTGGTTCCTGAGTGGGGATTCGGTGGGGTTTGTGGCAGACCCAGTGTGATTAATCTCAGTCCCAGTAGAAGTTTCTCTCCTTCCTGGAGGTCAGAGAATGAGTATGTCTTGGATTTGAAGGTGAATTTGAGAGCGAATGGGAATGCCCACCAATTTTTTATCTCCTTCTGTGAGAGAACCGTCAGCAGGGGTTTCAGTGACCGCCGCCGCCTTTGGATGGTTGATGGCGATATGTCAGCGAATATTTGGATTGGATGGTTCTGGTAAAGAAGAGGTGCTTGCTTGAGGGATCTTTTCATGATTTCCTCCTTCATCGAGTAGAAATGGGGCTTCACTACGATATCTTTAGGGGCTCTCGGGGGGCCCAGGGCCCGGTGAGCTCTGTCCAGTTCCAATTTATGTAGGGGAATGTCAGGAATAAGGTCTTTAATGAAGTCCTGGACTGCTGCAGTGACGTCTGTGATAGACTCCGGGATTCCCCTTAATCTGAAGTTGTACCTTCTCGATCGGTTCTCGAGGTCATCGATCTTGTTCAGGGAAATATCAAGTTGTTCTTGTAGGACATGAATGTGGTCAGAATTTTGGTTGGTCCTGGCCACAGCTGTTTCAAGCTTATTTTCTATGGCTTCTATACGGTCACCAAGGTTTTGAAAATCGGCCTAAATGTCCCCTGTAATTTGAGCAGCAATGGTGGTTAGCCCTCTGTCAAGTAATTCAGATAGCCTGTTAAAGAGGTCTGCTGTGTTGATGAGGGAATCTGAGTTAGGGAGGTGTGTGGAGGCCGAGTAGGCCTCAGTAGGCCTCAGGGGGGATAGCAGGTAATCCTCCATTGCGTGGCTGATGAGGGATTCCGTGGATGCTGGAGAGGGAGCAGCGGCATGCAGGGTACTCACTGCATGTCCCGGAGGTGTCTGTGGGGGATCGGGAGCTGAGCTCTCTGTGTTTCCCTCCTCCATGGCTGTACATGAGGGAGCCGCGGCTGCCATCTTGGATATGAGCGGCTCCGGGATCGGGCTGAATCGCGGCCGTAGATCTCATTTGGCCGAGCCCCTGGGCATGAAAAGGATCCCAGATGATTCCTTCAGCTAATGGTGCGGTCCAGTGGCGTCTCACCGGCCGCAGTCGGGTGCTGTGTGTGCCGTTAGGCCGGGGCAATGCCGAGCTCCAGGCTCAAGCGGACATTTATAAGTCCTCCGCGCATGCGCCGAAATGCGTTTTTCTGTATATTTTTGTTCTTGCTCTGTCCCTCACAGTTAAATTAAACCTAGCATAAAAATTATAGACTGATCATTTTTTTGTCAGTGGGCAAACTAACAAAATCAGCAGGGGATCAAATACTTTTTTCTCTCACTTGTATATATATTGTGACAGCAGGAAGGTAAAGTCACCTGGTTGCATCCAGGGGGGTAGATATATTTCGCCCAGATTCAGGCTTTACGCCAACTTATACAACTAGGTGGAGAGTTGTATAAGGCTAGTGGGCTCATGGATGACTCATACCTCTAGGGAGAGTGTGGGGCGTCGTGCAGACAGGGAGTTGATGAGACCAGCTGAAGCTTGTCAGCTCATTTAGGCCTCTATAAGAACTCCCAGCTTCATTAGATGTTAGCTCATGCCTGGAACCAGACCTGTGTGGACTGTCTAGGGAGAGTGAACCCCTGTGCGGTGAGAAAAAGCCTGTGTGGCTATTTGTTTGGACATTGACTAAACCAGGGACTTAGGGACTAGGACAGCACTAGGCTGATCCCAGTTGTTAGTTAGGAAACCTGCATGTTTAGTCAGAGGTCAAGCTGACCAGGGTTTATTTTGTTTATGTTTCTTTTTGCTTTGCTGTGTTTTTTTTTGTCACTGTAAATAGAGGAATAAACCGCACCTTTTTGATCTTGAAAACCACAACCTCCGTCTGCTGGGCCTGTTTTTGTGTGGGGAGCCCATCCAGGGGATCACACACCCCCGCTACCGAGTTAACCCCCTCACAGTTGGTGGAGAACCAGTGGCAGTTTTTTTAAGCCAGCATGGAGGAGATACTGAAACAGCTGGCTCTAGCAAATGCCAATCAACAGCAGACAAATGCAGGTTTGCAAAGGAGCCTTGCAGCCCAGCAGCAAGCTCACCAACAGAGTCTGGAAGCTCAGCAACAAGCCCAGCAGCAATCTGAGGCCCGCTTCATAGACCTGTTACAGAAGCAAGAGCAGAGACTACAACAAATGGAAGCAGTAATGCAGCAACGTCCGCAGACCAGTGAGGAAAGCCGTCCCACTAATACCGCGTCCTTTGGGGTGAGTCGTTTATTGACAAAAATGACTGGAGAGGATGATCCAGAGGTATTTTTGACCACATTTGAAAGGACTGCTGAAAGAGAAAAGTGGCCTGAGGAGCAGTGGGCTGGACTGGTGGCTCCTCTGTTAACTGGTGAATCGCAGAAGGCTTACTATGACCTAGAGCCTGACCAAGCAAAAGACTATGTGATGCTAAAAGCTGAGATATTGGCAAGGCTGGGTGTCACCCAGGCTGTCCGGGCTCAGCGTGTGCATAACTGGACTTTCCAGCTTGGAAAACCCCCCAGGTCTCAAATGTATGATCTCATTTACCTGAGCAGAAAGTGGCTACAGCCAGAGACTTTGTCCGCACCAAAGATTGTGGAACGTGTTGTAATGGATCGGTTTTTGAGAGCTCTTCCTACTGCCATCCAAAAGTGGGTAAGCCATGGAGACCCAGAGACGGCCGATGGTCTTGTGGATCGTGTGGAGAAATACTTGGCTACAGAGAACCTGACGGCCTCTTCCAGAGACACTCGGACTTTCCACCCTAAGACCAGACCATCCCCAGGGGCGGATAAGAGGATTCCAAGGGGTAAGGGTGGAGAGAGTGAGAGGGTGGGAGCTCTACCCCAAGTTTGGCGAGAACAGCCTGGGAAATCAGCGGCTCAAGAGGCGGCAAGAAGGATCGTTTGCTACCGCTGCCGGCAAGCGGGACATATTGCAGCCAATTGCCCGGTTGTGGAGGAACCCATGCAGTGTGACTTTCTGACGGGCAGACGTCAGTCGCTGTGTGCGACAGTCGCATGCACTGCCATTCGAGGAACTGAGAAACATTTATGCAAAATGTGTGTTAATGGTAGAAATGTTGTGGTATTGCTGGATTCAGGTAGCCTTGTGACCCTGATAAAGGCTGAGTTAGTTAAAACAGAGGTCTCTGGGAATAGCAAGGTAGCTGTTATTTGTGTGCATGGGGACACCCGAGAGTATCCAGTGACTACAGTGTGTTTCGAGACCCCCAAAGGTACCCTCTCTCATCCAGTGGGCTTAGTATCTCAGTTACCGTATGACGCCATTGTGGGAAGGGATTTTCCGAAGTTCTGGGAACTGTGGGATGATCCTGAGCCCCCCACTGGTGCCCCTATGTACCAGGAATGTGATAGCCAGAACTCCCCTGAGAGTGGTGAGGACTCTCCGGAATTTCCCTTATCAGTATTGGCAGGGGAGACTCAAGAAACTGGAGAGGAGCCCACCTCCTCAGACGAAAACCTACCGTCTGTGGAGTTTTCTGATCTTGAGGTTCACAGGGAAAACTTTGCCACAGAACAGTTGAAAGACCCCGCCCTAATAAAGGCACGGGAAAACGTAGTGAAAATAGATGGCGAGTTAGTGAACCCAGATAATACCTGCACTTACCCATACTTCAGCGTAGAGAAGGACCTACTGTATCGGGTGGCAAAAAGGGCAGAAGAAACCGTTGAGCAGCTTGTGGTGCTCAAACCTTACAGGAAGTTGGTGTTGGAGTTGGCCCATGGGCACATTCTTGGAGGTCATCTGGGGACAGAGAAAACCCGAGAGAGGGTATTACAGAGATTCTATTGGCCGGGGGTGATGAAGGACATAGAAAATTATTGTTCCTCCTGCCCTGTGTGTCAGAGGTCGGCCCCGATGCCACATTTCCGTAGCCCGCTGGTCCCTCTACCCATCATTGAGGTCCCGTTTGAGAGGATCGCCATGGATTTGGTAGGTCCTATAATCAAGTCCGCTAGGGGGCACCAGTACATATTAGTTATAATGGACTATGCCACCCGTTATCCAGAAGCGATCCCTCTCCGAAATACCTCGGCCAAAACCATAGCCAAAGAGCTATCTCTTGTGTTTAGCCGGGTGGGTATTTGTAAAGAACTGCTTACGGACCAAGGTACACCCTTTATGTCCCGGGTTATGAAGGAGCTGTGTAAATTGTTCAAAGTGACGCAATTACGTACATCTGTGTATCACCCCCAAACCGATGGGCTGGTTGAAAGATTCAACAAAACCCTAAAACAAATGTTGAAGAAAGTGGTGGATAGAGATGGAAAGGATTGGGACTGTCTACTTCCTTATCTGATGTTTGCTATTAGGGAGGTGCCCCAATCCTCTACGGGATTCTCCCCCTTTGAGTTACTGTATGGGAGACACCCAAGAGGGCTGTTGGATATTGCCAAGGAAACTTGGGAAAGTGAGAGTTCTCCCCACAGGAGTGTGATTGAGCATGTCGCCCTGATGCAAGACCGAATTGCACAGGTAATGCCCATCGTGAAGGAACATTTGGCCCAAGCGCAGTTAGCACAGCAGAGAGTGTACAACCGTGGAGCCAAGACCCGTACCTTTTCCCCGGGGGATAGGATACTGGTACTTGTCCCTACGGTTGAAAGTAAATTCCTTGCCAAATGGCAAGGCCCCTACGAGATAATGGAAAAAGTGAGCGAAGTGAATTACAAGGTCAGACAACCAGGAAGGCGAAAGCCCGAACAGATCTATCACGTTAATCTGTTGAAAGCCTGGAGGGATAGAGAGTCCCTAGTCGCAGACACTTGGTCACCAGCTCAAACTGGTTGCGTGATTCCTGAGGTTGGAATAGCAGCCACCTTGTCACAACCCCAACAACAGGAGGTTAAGGAGTTTGTGCTTCGCAACAAGGAGGTATTCTCTGAGCTGCCGGGACAAACATTTGGGGTAGAGCATGACATCATTACCCCGCCCGGTGAAAGGGTGAAGTTAAAACCCTATCGGATCCCAGAGGCCCGACGGGAGGCAATACGGGAGGAAGTACAGAAAATGCTGAACTTAGGGGTGATAGAGGAGTCCCAAAGTGATTGGTCTAGTCCCATTGTGTTGGTGCCTAAACCGGATGGGAGCTGGCGATTTTGTAACGATTTTCGTCAGTTGAACAAAGTTACAAAATTTGACACCTACCCCATGCCACGTATAGATGAGTTGATCGACCGGCTGGGAACAGCCCGATACATGACGACTCTTGACCTCACAAAAGGGTATTGGCAAATCCCCCTGGCCAAATTGGCCAAAGAGAAAAACGCATTTGTAACCCCAGACGGGGCGTTCCAATATAAAAGAATGCCGTTCGGGTTACAGAATGCGCCGGCCACATTCCAGCGGAAAATGGACCAGATGCTGAGGCCCCATCGGAAGTATGCTGCGGCTTACCTGGATGACGTAATTGTCCATAGCACAGATTGGGCCTCACATCTGCCAAAAGTGCAAGCAGTCCTGGACTCTGTTCGGGAAGCGGGGTTTACGGCTAACCCCAAGAAGTGTACCATTGGGCAGGAGGAGGCCAAATATCTTGGGTACACCATTGGGAGGGGAGTAATAAAACCCCAACTCAACAAAGTCGAGGCCATCCAGAGTTGGCCACGTCCCAACAGCAAGAAGCAGGTACGAGCCTTTCTGGGAATCGCTGGGTATTATCGGCGATTCATTCCCCACTTTGCTTCTAAGGCTGTGCCCCTAACCAACCTAACGAAGGGGAAAGGGTCGGTCATGATTAAATGGACCCCCGAGGCTGAGGCAGCATTCCAATTCTTGAAACAAGCCTTATGTAGCCAGCCAGTGTTGTACTCACCGACTTCTCTAAAGACTTTGTCGTACAAAGTGATGCGTCAGATGTGGGGTTAGGAGCAGTATTGTCCCAGGTCTGGAACGGGGAAGAGCACCCAGTCATTTACCTCAGCAGGAAGTTGAAGTCCCATGAGGTAAATTACGCCACCGTTGAAAAGGAGTGTTTAGCGGTGAAGTGGGCTCTAGATTCCCTTCGGTACTACCTGCTAGGTAGGCACTTTGACATGGTTACGGATCACGCTCCGTTAAAGTGGATGGCTCAAAACAAGGAAACAAATAGAAGAGTGAATAGGTGGTTCCTGGCCCTCCAGGAATTCAACTTCACAGTAAAGCATCGCCCTGGCGTTCAAATGGGGAATGTGGATGCTTTGTCTCAAGTACATGAATGCCTGATTGCTGGTGTTCCAACCCCGAGGTTAAAACAAGAGGGGGGGGGTATGTGACAGCAGGAAGGTAAAGTCACCTGGTTGCATCCAGGGGGGTAGATATATTTCGCCCAGATTCAGGCTTTACGCCGACTTATACAACTAGGTGGAGAGTTGTATAAGGCTAGTGGGCTCATGGATGACTCATACCTCTAGGGAGAGTGTGGGGCGTCGTGCAGACAGGGAGTTGATGAGACCAGCTGAAGCTTGTCAGCTCATTTAGGCCTCTATAAGAACTCCCAGCTTCATTAGATGTTAGCTCATGCCTGGAACCAGACCTGTGTGGACTGTCTAGGGAGAGTGAACCCCTGTGCGGTGAGAAAAAGCCTGTGTGGCTATTTGTTTGGACATTGACTAAACCAGGGACTTAGGGACTAGGACAGCACTAGGCTGATCCCAGTTGTTAGTTAGGAAACCTGCATGTTTAGTCAGAGGTCAAGCTGACCAGGGTTTATTTTGTTTATGTTTCTTTTTGCTTTGCTGTGTTTTTTTTTTGTCACTGTAAATAGAGGAATAAACCGCACCTTTTTGATCTTGAAAACCACAACCTCCGTCTGCTGGGCCTGTTTTTGTGTGGGGAGCCCATCCAGGGGATCACACACCCCCGCTACCGAGTTAACCCCCTCACAATATATATATATGTACACTAACATGGCAGTATAGCATGGTGTTTGCCATCAAGTTATTGTGTGTAATTGTATAGCTATGTAATCCAAGCCAGACCCTTATCTAAGCTTGCAGCCTGCCAAGCCAGGAATGGGCAGGTTGAGTGTGTTCCCACTTCCCCTCCTGAACCATACCAGACCACATTATCTTAATATGGGAGGGAGTACGCTGCTTGGGGGGGGGCTAGAAAGGTATCTTGTCCTCATGTTGATGTGGACAAGGGCCTCTTCCCCACATCTCTGGCTTGTTGGATGTGGGGGTCTGTGAGGAAACTCATCAGAATCTGAAAGTCCCCTTTAAAAAGGATGCCCCCAGATGTCTCCCCCTCCATTGTAAATAGGTATGGGGTAAATAGTGCCCCTTGTTACCCATTCACCCAAAAACGTCAGGGCGAGCCTGTGCCACTGGTTAAAAAACGATCTTGGCCAGATTTTGCAGGAAACAGGCACACTAATGATACAGATATGTGCTGGGTTTATGTTAGAGATGGAGTTAGAGGTCAGTGGCCCCACCCTCCCGAGGGGGTCAGTGTGTAAAGGGAGCTGTGAGGTGCACATCGCAACATACTGTCCAGGTCTTGACAGACAAAGACCCATGCCAGTGAAGATGTAGAAGACGGGGGCTGCAGGAGAAACAGTGAAGCTGACAAAGGCATAGTGGTTTGTACACGAGCACTGGGGCTGTGTGTTTGACGGTCTGGAGGACCAAGGCATGAGGCCTGAGCAGTGAAGCTGCAAAGAGAGCCACAAGACTGAATTCTATGTTTTGTTGCATTGATGGTGAGAACCCTGTGTGGGAAACTATTCAAGTGTGAACTTTTTTGCTTTGTTTTATATAAAAGTGGACAGAAAAATCCCTGAAACGTACTTCTAGCATGGAGTGAACTCACTTATTGGCACTACCAATGCGCTACAGATTCCCTAACCTGTCACAATTGGTGGAGAATGTGGGCAGAAAATGCAGAATTCTGTATCCTTGCATGCCTAAAACCATGAGTTGCCAGAGACTGTCGGTTTGTGCTTTGCTGTGTGAGCAGCTAAATGTGTATGTGTCAACTATCAAGCATCAATGTACTTATAGACAGATCTCTCACACCTATACGCACTCTCAAAAAGTGTACCAGAGTAACGTCAGGGACCAGTCTGACAATACTCTGAGGCGTGCACCGAGAGAGCATTACAGTAACACACTTTCTGATTGTTACTCACCTGTATTGTGAGAATTGTATGCTTTTTACAGTGTGGTGCACTCACAGCACCTATAAAATGTGAGTGTTTTTATACCTTAGCATTGGATAAAAACGGTTGTTTTAAAAGTATAAGCGCTATGTCCAGCTTTCTCTTTTTATGATTTGGGTGAATGGAGATAAGCATGAGGAAAGGAGGAATTTAACCCCAAGGCTGCCATCAAAGTGAAACTGCATACTAGATCCCCAGGGAGGGACAAAAGCACATATAGACCATTGGTTGGTCTTATCCCCAAGTTGAAGGCACATCGGGTGTGGGGATATCACCAACGCATGCAGATGATTGGAGCACATAGTGGTGAACACTAATTAAGGAAATACACATTTAGATACGTGAATACATGTTTTTTATTGATGAAAGATCAAGTGTATGCAAGCAAATATACACCAAAGTCCATTTTATGGACCGATTCATCATTTCATTGTCACTGTTATGTTTTGATTTGTTGTTTTTTGTAAATTGCTGTGAGCTATTTTACCTCTGATCTTAAAGCAGAAAATACTGTTTTGTGAATTGAGCCCACAGTTTTTCCAAATCAAGCAGAAGATCACAGTAGCATTTAAAATCAAAGGATTACTCCAAAACATCTGTGCTAAGTACATTTGAGGTGTTTTATTTAAAGACAAACTCTACCCCATGGCAGGGTTGGAACATTATCTGTTTCTAGAACATTTATTATGAAGTACCGTATATACTCGAGTATAAGCTGACCCGAATATAAGGCACCTAATTTTACCACAAAAAACTGGGAAAATGTATTGACTCGACTATAAGCCTAGGGTGTCCATCTGCATGCCTCACTGTACCTCACTTTGCCTCACTGTGTCCGTGTGCATGCCTCACTGTGTCCATGCCCCCTTGTGCCTTACTGTGCCCATGCCCTTACTGTGCCCATGCCTCACTGTGTCCATGCCTCACTGTGCCCATGCCTCACTGTGTCCATGCCTCACTGTGCCGAATCTCCCTACCTGATCTCCGCCGCTGTGTGACTAGACTGACGTTTAACATAGGAGTCTATGGAAGGGGTGCCCGGCTTTGAAAAATCGGTGCTCCCCGGCTGTAGGCCCTCTGGACAACAAACTTTGCACACTTGTAGATTAAGAGTGGGGCTACATGTGCGCCAAGTTTGGGGTCCAGAAGACCTAGGGCCGGCCGGTACCGGGTCCCCAAAATCACAGAAGAAATTACCGTTTAACATAGGAGTCTATGGAAGGGGTGTCCGGGTTTGAAAAATTGGTGCTCCCCGGCCTTAGGTCCCCCGGACAACAAACTTTGGGCACTTATAGAGGAAGAGTAGGGCTACATGTGTGCCAAGGTTGGGGTCCAGAGGACCTACGGCTGGCCAGAATTAGGTGCACAAAGTTGAAGATGGACACAGACTCGAGTATAAGCCGAGGGGGGGCATTTTCAGCACAAAAAAATGTGCTGAAAAACTTGGCTTATACTCGAGTATATACAGTATATGAAATTGTAAAACCAGATACTATGGCCCGTAGAAGCTTTTAGTATTATTTAGGTAGCAAAAAGTTGGTAAGCACTGTCGACAGCTAAACTGGCCACATAATATAACCCCAGAGTCATTTCAGAAAAAAAAAAAAACACTTGGACTTTTCTGCATTGAGAACTAATGCTTTTGCATCTTTTTATATTATCCATCTAAAAGCTTTTACAACTGGAAGCAAGCATTGATTGACAAATACTAACATTTCTTCCAAGTATTCTTAAAGCATGGATTATATTTTAAATCAATAAGTAGTAAACCTGAGAGGTTTCCTGGCAGCCAAGGTGTTTTTATTACTTACCACTCCTTTGACACCACCAATAAGATAAATGGAACAGACCCAGTCTCTGCCAAAAACTGGGGTTTATGACTTGTGTCTCTAAGGTCTAATAATAAAGCAGGTTTTCAAAAGCAAGGCCAATAATTCACAACCTCAACCACTGGCCACATTAAATTTTGCCAACAAACAAGAGTGGATAAAACCACATGTTTTTTGGGTATACTTTTAAGCCATGAAAGTGATTGTAAAGTTCAAAATGTTTTCTGGCTTCTACTGCTGCCTCCCTATCCAGTGATGAGAGAGAAAGCAGTGCCGCTGCTTTCGGGCACAGTGCTGAATTGAGACTGGGCTTATGTAAGTATCTGGGGGGGTGGCTGGGGGGGAGATGCCCTTGAAAGTTATTTTACCTTAATGCAGAGAATGCCCTCGCAAACACTTTAAGGTTGTTCTAAAGGCTGAAGGCTTTTTAGCTTCATGCATTCTTGTGTGCAGCCTCTCCCAATACTTACCTGAGCCTGATCATAATCCGGTGAGCTCTTTCCAACATCATTGGCTCAAACACTACAGCAAGAGCTATTGGCCAGTCAATGATAAAGGAAAGGGGCTAGGGCCAAACCCTGTTTTGTGTGTCAATTGACACACAGAGCGGGGCTCGGTAGCAAGCAAGAACCAGTGCCCCCATAGCAAGCGGCTTGCTATGGGGGCACTCAGCGGGGGGGGGACCCAGAGTACCGGCCGGGGACCTGAGAAAAGGAGGATTGCACAGAGCAGGTAAGTATAACATGGGTCACAATGCACAAAGCTATATTAAAAACACATACTGATTTTAAATAACATCAGAACAATACTCCTTCCTTGTTTACCAGTTTGCCTTCGAAAAAATAATTATAGAATTAAAATTGAGCAGGTGCATGAGTGTCCTTCTCACTGCTGTTTCTGCATGAATAACAGATTTTAAATATTTGGAAATAAATTAAACATTGGGCACTCTACATTTCTATTTTATCACATATGCACTCTTGATTGAAATAGTAGGATTTTTAAAACAGCTTACCTGTAAAATCCTTTTCTTGGAGTACATCACGGGACACAGAGCGGCATAGTCATTACTATGTGGGTTATATAGAATTACCTTCAGGTGCTGGCACTGGCAACTTCCAAAACAGGAAGTACCCTCCCCTATATAAGCCCCTCCCATCCGGGAGCACCTCAGTTTTGTAGCAAAGCAATACGTGTCCCCAAAAGAGGGGTGGGAGCTCTGTGTCCCGTGATGTACTCCAAGAAAAGGATTTTACAGGTAAGCTGTTTTAAAAATCCTACTTTCTTGTTCATACATCACGGGACACAGAGCGGCATAGTCATTACTATGTGGGACGTCCCAAAGCAATGCCAAATGAGGGGGGGGATATACCATACATAAGCTGGGCGCCATCAGGCATGAGGATCTTTTGCGGCCTGCAACACACTGCGCCCAAAGGCGACATCCTCCTGACTTCTAACGTCCACCTGGTAGAACCTAGTAAACGTGTGTACTGAAGACCATGTTGCGGCCTTACAAATTTGAGCCAGGGAGGCCTGGTGATGCACTGCCCATGAAGTTCCAACTGCTCTCGTGGAGTGCGCCCTAACTTTGAACGGAGGCGGTCTACTTCTCAAGCCATAGGCTTGTATTATGACCTGTCGAATCCACTTGGCTAAAGTAGATTTTGATGCTGCCTGACCCTTTCTGGGGCCTTCCGGCAGAACAAACAAAGAATCCGTTCTACGAATCTGAGCAGTGGCTTTTAGATAAGCTTTAACTGCTCTTACTACATTCAAAGAATGCAATAACTTTTCCTCTACCGAGCTCGGTTTGGGGAAAAGAAGGAAGAACCACATCCTGGTTCAAGTGAAACCTCGATACCACCTTAGGAAGAAAGGCTGGGTGAGGACGTAATACTACTCTGTCCTCATGAATAACCAGATATGGCTCTTTACAGGACATGGCGGCTACTTCCGACACTCTTCTAGCCGAGCATATGGCTACTAAAAATATCAATTTTCTGGTGAGTAGAACCAAGGAAATGTGCCGCAAGGTTCAAATGGCTGCTTCTGCAGAACTGACAGAACCAAATTTAGATCCCATGGACATATGGGAGCTTTAATCGGTGGAATAATACGAGTCACTCCTTGCATAAAGGATTTGACAAGTGAATGCATAGCCAGGGGCCTTTGAAATAGTATTGATAAGGCCGAAACCTGACCCCTGATAGTACTTAAGGCAAACTTCCTGTCTACAGCCCACTGTAGGAAGTCCAGAATTCTGCCTATAACGTACTTACGTGGATGCCACTTTCTGGCCTCGCACCAAGTGATGTACGCCTTCCAAACTCTATAGTAGATCTGCCTGGATACAGGCTTCCTGGCATTGATTATAGTTGATACAACAGAGTTAGAGAGACCTCTCTTCTTTAGGATGTGGGATTCAATAGCCAGGCCGTTAAACTTAGAGTTAGTAAGGAAGGGTGGTATATCGGCCCTTGCGAAAGCAGGTCCGGACGACGTGGAAGGGTCCAAGGACTCCCCACAGACATTTTGATGATCTCCGCGTACCAGGCCCTTCGGGGCCACGCTGGAGCCACCAAGATCACCGGCTTCTTTTCCAACCTGACTCTGCGAAGGAGTCGAGGCAACAATTGTAGCGGAGGGAATGCATATATCAGTCTGAACTGATTCCAAGGGAACACCAGAGCATCCGAGCCGCAAGTGAGGGGATCCCTTGTCGGGAGACAAATCTGTCCACCTTTGCGTTGAATCTGGATGCTAGCAGATCTACATCCGGTGTTCCCCACCGCTGACATATTGCTCGGAAGACCTCGGGATGAAGGGACCATTCCCCTGGGAATAACTGTTGGCGACTTAGAAAGTCCGCCTTCCAATTCTCCACCCCTGGAATGAAGACAGCTGACATACATGGGACATGCTTTTCTGCCCATTCCAGGATGTGACTTACTTCCCTCTGGACTGCACGACTCCTGGTGCCTCCCTGATGATTGATATATGCCACTGCTGTGGCATTGTCTGATTGAATTCTGACAGGGGACCCTTGGAGTCTGGATTCCCAGGCTACTAGGGCATACCGGGCTGCTCGTATCTCTAAGAGATTGATGGGCAGGGTTTTTACTACATTTGACCATCTGCCCTGGAGAGACCATTGCTCCAGTACTGCCCCCAGCCTATAAGGCTGGCATCTGTAGTGACCACCTTCCAGGATATCAGACTGAAGGGTTTTCCCTTCTGGAGATTCTGGGGGATCAACCACCAGCAGAGACTCTTCCGAATGGAAGGGGACAAAGCCATCGGGAAGTCTAGAGCCTGAATTTTTCCGTTCCAGGCTGACAATATGGCCCTCTGTAAATTCCTTGAGTGGAATTGGGCGTATGGCACAGCTTCGAATGTTGCTACCATCTTTCCTAGCAGCCTCATGCACAGGCGTATGGACGGCTGTCTTTTTGCACAAAGCAGACGGACCAAGCCCCTCAAAGAGGATACCTTGTCTAGAGGTAAGAAAATCTTCCTCTGGTCTGAATCCAGCCGTAGCCCTAGATATACCAGGTTTTTCACTGGCTGTAGGGCTGACTTGTCCAGGTTGATGACCCAACCGTGAGATTCTAGATACTTGATTGTATCGACAATTACCACTTCTAGCTTGGCAACTGAGTGGTCCATCAACAACAGGTCGTGTAGGTATGCCATTATCGTTACACCTCGTGTTCTTAGATCGGCCAACAGTGGGGCCAGAATTTTTGTGAACACTCGTGGTGCTGTGGCCAGACCGAATGGTAAGGCTCTGAACTGAAAATGGCGCCCTTCTACTGCAAAGTGTAGAAATTTTTGATGACCTGGAAAGATGGGAACATGCAAGTAAGCATCTTTGATGTCGATCGAGGCTAACCATTCCTCCCCCTGTAGGGCAGCGGTGACCGATCGGATCGACTCCATCCGGAAGGACCGGACGTTTAGAAATTAGTTTAGACTCTTTAGGTCCAATATGGGTCTTATGTCCCTGTTTGGTTTCGGGACTGTGAAAAGGTTTGAGTAGAAACTCAACCCCCACTCTTCCATAGGAACCTCCATAATTACTCCTTGGAGCAATAGTTGTTCTAACGCCACTAGGAGACACCTTCTTTTCAGAGGGTCTTTTGGCATGCCTGACCACATAAAAATGGGAAGGAGGAGACTCTTTTAACTCCAACTTGTATCCCCGAGTTACTGCGGAGAGCACCCATCTGTCTTCGATCGTCTCCCGCCAGGTCTCTGTGAACAACTGAAGTCTTCCCCCCACCCGTTTGAGTGGGGGCAGCCCTTCATAGGCTTGACTTGGAGGCTGGTTTAGTACCTCTTCGGATCCAGGGCTTTTTATTACCCTGTGACTGTCCCTGATTTTTACCTCCTGAGTTTGACCGAGGAGGCCGTCGGAACTGCTTAGTAGCAGACGTCCCAGGGATAGGAGAGGTAGTCCTCTTAAAAGACGGACCCCTAGACCTCTTTTTAATTGGTAAGAGAGTACTTTTACCACTGGAAATCTTCTGGATATATTTATCCAGGTCTTCGCCAAAAAGGCGTTCTCCATGAAATGGGAAGCTAACTAAGAGCTTCTTACAGGGAGCCTCAGCAGACCAGTTCTTGAGCCACAGAAGCCTACGCATATGTACCAAAGACAGCGTGAGGCGGGAGGCCTGATGGATAGAATCCTTGATGACGTCAACCGCAAAGCATAATGCTCTAGGCAGATCAGCCAGAGCCTGGGCCTGCTGGTCTGGCAAATCCCTCAGGACCATTTTCATTTGATCCTTTAAAGCTTGACAGACCCCAATAGCTGCCACTGCTGGCTGTGTAACAGCCCCTGCTGTGGAAAAAGCAGATTTTAATAAAGATTCCAATTTTTTATCTACTGGATCTTTGAACATTTGAACATTATCTACTGGACATGTCAGTGATTTGTTCACAGAAGAAATGGCTGCGTCCACCGTAGGAACATTCCATCTCTGGGTGAATTTTTCCTCCATGGGATAGATCACCTGAAATTTCTTAGGTGGAACAAATAGTTTATCAGGATGTTCCCAGTCCTGGTATATAAGTCCTTCCAATAATGGATGAATTGGAAAGGAGCAATTAATCTGGGGAGCTTTTAGCGACCCCAACGAGGAGACAGCAGTAGTTGATGGTTCAACAAGAGGCATTTTAAATGCAGATCGAACCATGTCAGTTAGGGTCTGGACCCACAATCTTTCAGTCTGTGATGCTGAAAATGGTTCATCTACTGTCGATTCCTCAAAAACAGAGTTAACCTCCTCCTGATCCCCTTCAGGAAGGTCAGTCCCTTCCTGGGACTGTTGCTCTGCCAACAGGCACTCTAATGGAGGGGATGGAGATCTGGCGCGCTTTCTTTCCTGTAGAGAAGAAGCGATCAATGCTGCCAATCTCTGCTCCAATCCCTCCAGAGTTGAGGCAAAAACCTCCTCTGTTATATATGCAGGAGCAGGTGGACTGAGGACAGCCGCAGTACCTGGCACTCCCGGGGGTTCCTTATGGGTATTAACCTCTGATTTCTCAGGGGAGGAAGGTGCAGATGACTGCTCCAGATCCTCAGAGCCCGATGGAGACCCCCTACACTTCCTGAGAGGTATATCTCAGAGTTTTTTAGGCGGCATATTCCTTAGTTCAAAGCTGAGGTATTCCAGCCGCAATACACCCCTTTACTGAAATAGTCTAATGCAATTTGCTGCTATGTACATCAGTGGGTGTCTACTAATGCGTCTTTCTGGGGATGCCTGTATCAACCGCCCGCTGTAAGCCCCTATACCATGCTACCAGCTCCTTTTCATGCTCTGTGTCCATAGCAAGCAGCGTGGACTGAGTCATTTTATCTTGCTGGGACGCCCGCACATGCGCAGAAGCGCTGGGCGCACAGAGCGCGTCATCTGCCAGGCTCCGCCCCCTTTTTTGAAGCTAAATCTTATAAAAAGAAAGCGTGTGTGCGCGCGCGCGTGCACGTGTGCGCTCTTGGCGCCATGTAGGGAGAGGAGCCAGGATCCCTGTTTCACCAGGACTCGGGGATGGAAGGAAACTACTTGGCAGCATGACAGAGGAATGCAGCTTCCCTGATAGAGAGCTCACTCATCTGCCTGGACTTTCACCATGGAAGGAATAGTCCCAAGAAAAAAAGACGTTCCACAGCGGCCTCTAGTGGACAAACACAGGTACCGCACTTTTGTCTTTTTTTTTTTTTTTTTTAAAACCTCCTTTATGAAAAACATTTCTAGGTTTACAGTTTTTAAAACTTCCTTTATGAAAAGACATTTCTAGGATTTCTTAGGCATATACAGCTATTAGCGGGAATACCTTTAGGTAACAGGCAGAAAGACATATTAGGCTTGGGGGTCCCCTCAATAGAACCAAGTTCCTGAGGGGCCCCCACTTACCTTTTCCCCGCCGCAGGACTTTGTTTGGTCCACAGAAGCCCAAACTTCACCTCTCACGGCAGGCATTGTACTAGACCTTCAGGGACCGGGTTCCCAAGGATTCCACTCCCCTGGACCTGTATAGCACCCTGCACAGATAGCCTCTTGGTTTTGGGTATGACCAGAGCTCTGGATCCCAGGGTCCAGCCCTCCTAAGAGAGGCATTACAGGCAAAACCCTGCTCTTCTCTGCAAGGCCCGGGTACCGACCGTTTAGCTATGAAGCTTTTTTGGTCGGATCCGGAATAGCTTGCTAAGGCCCAGAGAACCTGTACACAAGCCCAGATGAATACATGTTAACCTTGGCCAACACCTTAGACACTGGCAAAAAACTGAGGTGCTCCCGGATGGGAGGGGCTTATATAGGGGAGGGTACTTCCTGTTTTGGAAGTTGCCAGTGCCAGCACCTGAAGGTAATTCTATATAACCCACATAGTAATGACTATGCCGCTCTGTGTCCCGTGATGTATGAACAAGAAATATATATTTTTTTTAAATAACAAAATATATAAGTTTATTATACTATAATTATTTTATTTAATTATATATGTGAATGTGGGATATTACCTATACCAATAGGAATGTCTTTACGTCACCTTTTGTTTTCGCTTACTATACACAACTAGTATTTTTGCTTTGTTATATTATGAGAAAACTGGCATTGACATTGTTTCCGATTTAAAATAGAGAAACACTATATCAACTGTAACATCCCAAAAATTAGGATATAATCTCTATAACCATGATAGAATAAACATTCTTCAAATATACAGTACACAGAGTTTGTCACAAAATCTTTCCACATCCAGCACCCTAAATACAAGCTTTCACGTGGAAGGCTGCATATAATGCCCATCACTGACCCCTGTATCAGAAAGCAATAGGTTTGGTTGAACATAAGTTAAAGTGATTGTAAAGTCTTGTTTTTGTTTTTTGTCATATTAAAATAACAAACATGTCATACTTACCTGCTCTGTGCAGTTGGTTTTGCACAGAGCAGCCCGGATCCTCCTCTTCCTGGGTCCCTGGCTGGAGCTCCTGGCCCTTCCCTCCTGTTGAGTACCTCCACAGCAAGCAGCTTGCTATGGAGGCACCCGAGCCAAGCTGCAGCTCTGTGTATCCATTCAGACACGGAGTCGTGACCTGGCCCTGCCCCCTTTCTCTTCTGATTGGCTAACTGAGTATGTTTAACAGCATAGAATGTATTAAGATAAAAAATCATTCTGCTTTTATAACCCCTTTAAAGAAAGTTTAGCAGCTGTGCCATAAACATATTACATTTAAGCCCTGTACACACGGGCCGAATGTCGGGAGGCATTGGCTTTTTCAATAGAAACCAGCTGACATTAGGCCCGTGTGTTGCAGCCGGTCAGACAGAAGCCAGCCGTTCAGGGCCGTCAAATGGGCATGACCGAAAAGGTCTGCTGACCGACTCCCGATCAGCGCTCTCAGCCAATAACTGAGAGCACTGACCGGAGTGTTCTGGAAGGGGGGCCGCCCCCCGTCAGAACACAATAGAACAGCAGGGGAGATCGCTGTACTAACTGTACTAGGCTTTATGCTCTTTGTTATTACAAATTTGAAAAACGTTTACTTACATATACTTAATTAGCATGTGTCAACTGCCCAGTTTTTTAAATAGTGTGAAAGTATATGTTTCACTCTTTGTTATATTGCAGCCATTTGCTAAAATCATTTAAGTTCATTTTTTTCCTCATTAATGTACACACAGCACCCCATATTGACAGAAAAACACAGAATTGTTGACATTTTTGCAGATTTATTAAAAAAGAAATACTGAAATATCACATGGTCCTAAGTATTCAGACCCTTTGCTGTGACACTCATATATTTAACTCAGGTGCTGTCCATTTCTTCTGATCATCCTTGAGATGGTTCTACACCTTCATTTGAGTCCAGCTGTGTTTGATTATACTGATTGGACTTGATTAGGAAAGCCACACACCTGTCTATATAAGACCTTACAGCTCACAGTGCATGTCAGAGCAAATGAGAATCATGAGGTCAAAGGAACTGCCTGAAGAGCTCAGAGACAGAATTGTGGCAAGGCACAGATCTGGCCAAGGTTACAAAAAAAAATTCTGCTGCACTTAAGGTTTCTAAGAGCAGAGTGGCCTTCATAATCCTTAAATGAAAGACGTTTGGGTTGACCAGAACCCTTCCTAGAGCTGGCTGTCCGGCCAAACTGAGCTATCAGGGGAGAAGAGCCTTGGTGAGAGAGGTAAAGAAGAACCCAAAGATCACTGTGGCTGAGCTCCAGAGATGCAGTCGGGAGATGTGAGAAAGTTGTAGAAAGTCAACCATCACTGCAGCCCTCCACCAGTCGGAGCTTTATGGCAGAGTGGCCAGACGGAAGCCTCTCCTCAGTGCAAGACACATAAAAGACTGCATGGAGTTTGCTAATAAACACCTGAAGGACTCCAAGATGGTGAGAAATAAGATTCTCTGGTCTGATGAGACCAAGATAGAAGTTTTTGGCCTTAAATCTAAGTGGTGTGGAGAAATCCAGGCACTGCTCATCACCTGTCCAATACAGTCCCAACAGTGAAGCATGGTGGTGGCAGCATCATGCTGTGGGGGTGTTTTTCAGCTGCAGGGACAGGGCGACTGGTTGCAATCGAGGGCAAGATGAATGCGGCCAAGTACAGGGATATCCTGGGGGAAAACCTTCTCCAGAGTGCTTAGGACCTCAGACTGGGCCGAAGGTTTACCTTCCAACAAGACAATGACCCTAAGCACACAGCTAAAATAACGAAGGAGTGGCTTTACAACCACTCCGTGACTGTTCTTGAATGTCCCAGCCAGAGCCCTGACTTAAACCCAATTGAGCATCTCTGGAGAGACCTAAAAATGGCTGTCCACCAACGTTTACCATCCAACCTGACAGAACTGG
Organism: Rana muscosa; assembly: GCA_029206835.1. Lineage (NCBI taxonomy): Eukaryota > Metazoa > Chordata > Amphibia > Anura > Ranidae > Rana > Rana muscosa. The sequence goes on from CM055116.1 coordinate 934,585,321, forward strand.
AGAGGATCTGCAAGGAGGAATGGCAGAGGATGCCCAAATCCAGGTGTGAAAAACTTGTTGTATCTTTCCAAAAAAGACTAAATAAAGAAAAAAACTGCGCTAAGACCAATAATGCAATTAAACTAAAAGGAGCAAGGCAGCAGCAATAGTGAGATAACCTCAAACACGCATACATAAAGAAAAAAGCTGTGCCAAGAACATTAATGAGCAATCCTCAAAAGTCAATGACGATATGAAGGCAGTCCAAAGGAGTGAGCTATAGGTGCCAATAAAATATCAGAAGGCAGGAATCACATATGCTGTAGAAACATCCAGGAACCATACAGTATAGTAACACCACCGTGCTTGACAACTAGAGTGACCACCACCGTAGTAAAAAATGGCTGCTTACCAGAAGCAAGCAAAAAAGCGCAGTCGGCTATAACCTAGCCGCGGCCTTTAGCTTGCATGTAGTGGGTGGATGGAACTCAAACCCAATCAGAACACCTAGGACACTCCTCCAATATGCAATAAGGCGTTGTTGTAAGATGACTCCGTATGCCTTGTTCACCCATCAGATTGAAATGAAAAAGTCTGTGTAAGCTCCAGGTAAATCCCAAAGTTTAGGCATCCAAATGCATTATGCGATGAAGGTGGGAGGGTGCCGTCCCACCCCCTGTAAAGCGTCACGGGTAACCGCGCCCCCTCTAACGCGTCATGGGGGTTTCCGACCTTGGTTATAAAAGAACTGTCATCACTGCTTGCGCGTAATTAGCCGGGAGGCTCCGGTGCAGGGAAGATGTGTGTGTCGTTCATCGCTGGAGACTCGCCGCATTGCTGGAGAATGATTCATGGATCGTCGCTGGACAGACTGCATTACAATGCTGGAATGGCTTTTTTTATTTTTTATTTTGAATAAAGGACTTTTCACAACGGTGTCTGTGTGGTTTTTAAAATTTTTGACACTTTTTTTGTGAAATGGTAGGAGTACAATGTATCCCGTTACCAATTCACATGGGGGGCGGAATCTGGGGGTCCCCTTTGTTAAAGGGGGCTTCCAGATTCTGATAAGCCCCTGCCGCTGACCCCCACAACCACTGGGCAAGGGTTGTGGGGATGAGGCCCTTGTCCTCATCAACATGGGGACATGGTGCTTTGAGGAGTCACAGACCCCCAAAGCATCCTCCCCATGTTGAGGACATGTTGAGGACATGTGGCCTGGTACGGTTCAGGAGGGGGGGCGCTCTCTCCCCCCCTCTTTTCCTGCAGCCTGCCAGGTTGCGTGCTCGGATAAAGGGTCTGGTATGGATTTTTTGGGGGAAATCCACGCCATTTTTTTTTAAATTTGGCATGGAGTTCGCCTTAAAATCCATACCAGACCTGAAGGGCCTGGTATGGATATTTGGGGGGAACCCCGCGTCATTTTTTTTAAAAAAATTGACGCAGGGTTCCCCTTAATATCCATACCAGACCTGAAGGGCCTGGTAATTGAATTTGGGGGGACCCCCACGCATTTTTTTTTGTTTTTATCAATGACTTTTAATGACTGTTTTCTGTATTGCCGACAATTCATTATAGCCGCGAGTGCTTTTAAATGACTTTTTTTCCTTCAGAAATTACACTTTGCAGGGACAGTTCTAAGCACGGTAAACAAGCGCTACTTTACAGGCATACTATACACCCCCCCAGGTACGAAATTTAAAGGAATATTTCACTTTTATTGTTTCACTTTACGCATTATTAAAATCACTGCTCCCGAAAAAACTGCAGTTTTTAAAACTTTTTTTTTGCATTGATACATGTCCTCTGGGGCAGGACCCGGGTCCCCAAACACTTTTTATGACAATAACTTGCATATAAGCCTTTAAAATTAGCACTAGATTTTTCATGTTCGAGTTCCATAGACTTTAACGGTGTTCGGATGTTCGAACAAATTTATTGCCTGTGCGCTTGTTCTGATGCGAACCGAACTGGGGGGTGTTCGGCTCATCCCTAGTGCAGAGCATAGTCGAAACCGCCAAGCAGCACTTGGAATTCCCAAGGACAATAATAAAGTAAAATTTTATTATAGTCCATTAAAACAGTGGAATGTGCTTTCACTACTGGTATTTTTTATTTATTTTTGCTGTCAAATGAATGCATTGAAAGTGCTGTTTGCTCCCAACTTTCTTTGTGGAGACATGTGGTCCTGACTCAAGCAGAATCAATCCTAACACATGGATAATCAATAATATTATAGAAGCAATACCATATTTCGAAGCCACAGTTTGCTTTTCATGTAATTCATTTTGTGCTGGATTTAGTAGAACAAGATGATATGCAGACATTGACCTGCATCAGCAATTTTATTAAATATTAAAACATTGATCATTAGTGGGAGGGAACATTCATTATATCTCTTTTTTCAAATTTCAGTCTTTTCTATCCTCTTGGGACCAAAACCTGACATATTAATGCAAAATCAAATCACAATATAGATTAAATCACATAACGTAATCTTTTTTGGGAAGGCGCCCGTGGAATTGAGCACAAACTAACTTGATGGTGCCTTTGTAACTTTATGTAGATGTAATACAAATATGTAAATGAACATCAGTTTTATTTTCAATTTCCAATGCTGTAAAATCCCAGGGTACAATTCTATGAATATTTTGCATTAAAGAATTGACTCACCATATGTCATTTTAATCTGATTTCATTTTTTAGCCAAATATTCCCACTTTCTAGGAGATATGCTATTTTACATTAACATCAGACCAAGGCCCTGACATAAACATTGGAATCCATTTATAATTATTGCAAACACTTTTAACTACATTGGAAGCAACAGGATATGTCAAAATACATGGCCCCACAGACAAAGAAGAATTTCTAATTATATGCACCCTAATCAATTAACTCAAGACCTGCTGCTCTGCCCTTAAGCTTTTTGCTTATGATGAACACTGGAACTATATACAGTAAGCTTTTATGGTAAGTAGAATAGAGCGAAACATCAGAGCATGTTTTCCTGTTGCAAAAAAAAAAAAAAGAATTAAAAGGATTTACAAAATCCTTCCTTTCCTTCTCTTTTCTTTCCTTCCCCATTGAATTAAAAAAATAAAAATGTAAGCATAAACCATTACTTCCCACATATACTGTGTGTGCCCTATCATAACAAGTACTGTATATTTATGAAAAGGTGAACATGACATACATTAAAGGGGTTCTACAGGCATGAGATTTTTTACCTCAATTCATTTGCTGCATTAAGGTTGAAAAAAAAACTACCATGATTAGCCCCCCTAAATACTTACCTAGGTCCTATTTCAATGCAGCACTGTGCCTGGGAGCAACAGAGGTGCTCTTTCCCTCTCTTTCACAGACACAGAGACAGCAGCATAAGCCAATCCAACCCCGTCAGGAGGGAGCAGGGAGCAGGCCCAAGCCATGCTGTGTGTGTCTATAGACGCACACAGTTGGCCTTGGAAGCGAGCCACATGAATGCTTCCATAGCAAGCAGCTTACTATGGGGTTACTCAGAAAAGAGCAAGAGTGACAGCTCTGGTGGGGGACCCCAGAAAAGGAAGTTCTGGACCGCTCTGTGAAATATCACAGAGCATGTAAGTATCACCTGTTTATTATTTTAATTTAAAAAAATGTACCTTTACAACAACTTTTAACATTCTTTGCCAATAAATCTTCCTGGTGCACATGTTTTAAAATATAGTGATTGATTATCCTGCAATGAATATTTTGTGGATGTCAAATTGCTTTTTAAAATATGCCAGCAAACTATGATTGATTTTTTTTTTCCACTAGGCTAATAGCCACATACTAGGCCCACCAAGAGTCTTGCAATTGAGCTTTGATTAAACGACTATAAAAAGCTAGAATCTCTGTTGTTCTCGGAACTCAAGAGACTCCCTGTTATACAGAGAGGAGCATCAGCATGATTTTTCAGTTCCTAATATATATAAATGTGTAGCCATCCAATCTTACTCTTACCTAAATCAAAATGAACAATTCTACTTAAAGTATATTCTCTCCAAAAATGTAATGTGTCTGATATCCTCTAAAGGTTTAATTTGTTTGAAATGTAAAGAATAGATGTGGTTTTATGAAGGCATGCAGGGTTTAAATGAATGATCTCTGCCCTTGACTTGCTTATGTCCTGAAGCCAATTTTGCTTCAACAGGGTAATACACTGCCTAGCATTTTAAAGCATGCAAACTAACCATTTTGTATACGTGGTTGTATATATATATATATATATATATATATATATATATACACAGTGGATCCTCGGATTACGAGCATAATCCGTTCCAGGAGAATGCTTATAATCCAAAATACTTGCATATCAAAGCGAGTTTCCCCATTGAATTCAATGGAAACTAAAATAATTTGTTCCGCATTGACTTCAATGGGATGCAATACCGCATGCGACCAGAGGCGGGGGGCGCCGGAAAGTATCGGAAACGGCCGAAAATGCCCGAGGACACTTTGGCTGACCTCTGCAAACCTCGGAAAGACTTCCTACCCGAGATTTGCCAAGTTTAGCCGTGCTGTCCTCGGGCCTTTCCGTGCATTTCTGAACAGCGCCGATTGGCTGGGATTGTGACATTCGGCTCTGCTCATCTCCGGCGCCCCCCACCTCAGACCAAAAGCGGTACTGCACACCGCTTTAGCCTGAATACTGTTTGTTTTGCGAGACAACACTCGCAAACCGAGTCATGATTTTGTAAAATACAGTGCTCGTATTGCGAAACGCTCGTTAACCGCGTTACTCCCAATCCGAGGTTCCACTATAATATATATATATATATATATATATATATATATATTAGGGTACACCCTGTTGAAAATGATAAAAATAATATGGCTGGCTCAGAAGTATACGTGATATTATTGCACAAGCACAAGGTTAAATATAACCCTATTTGTTTTTATTATAAATTCTTTCAGACCACAACATGGCAGATAAAACCCTAAATCAGCATAGGCTGGGCTTTTTCATTTTGTGTGAATAAAACAAATGGAGCAAAAAATAAAATTATTGCTCATAGCAATCTATTTGATTTTCTGTTTAATTTTCTAAAAAATTTGCGGTGCAACCTGATTGGATGCTATCAGCAATAGCTCAGATTTTGTGTTTATTTTAATATTTCCAGTTTTTATAAATCAGCTTTAATAAAGGAGATTTTCTCAGTCTTGCCTTGGGCATGCCACATTAAAGTATTAAAAAAAATAGGTAAGCTGTTTTTCATATTAACCAGTGCAACATTCCTGTATTTTTTTTTCAAATTGTAAAAAACAATAAAAAAATAATAAGATGGGTGTGTGGGGGCAGCATACTGTATATTAGATGAACTTTGGTTGGAAAAATAAATGAGGCTTGTTTAAATGAAAATATTTGCTCACTCAATACAATATATTAAGTAATAAATACAGTATATTAGTAATAAGTCTCACACATCCCAATAATGTATACTAGTTTACTTTAAAGTAGCAAGTATAAAAGGTTTTATGTTACCTACATAGCGTACTCACTCTTTTATTTATAACAGCTATATTCTAATATTTTTCTTTATTTACATCCTCAAAAACTTGTTTATGTTTAGATACTGGTCCTACTGGTCCCAAAACATAAACATTCCCAGATATAATGATTCTGAAAACCCTCACAGATTCTGTAAACCCTTACAGACCCCTTATACCTACAGGTAAGCCTAGATTAAGGCTTACCTGTAGGTGCAACAAATATCTCCTAAACCTACACGGTTTAGGAGATATTTGCAAAAATTACAGCACCGATGTCTACGGCGCATGCGCGCCGTAGACAACGGCGCAGGTGCACTGAGCGTGCCGTTTTGTGAATGGGGTAGTGGCGTGAAAGAAGTCCCCCACGTGTGTGCGCGGGAGTGACGTCACGCGACTCCAGTCACAGAGCCGGAGTTCACGGACCCCGGAAGAAGAGGGGTGAAGATGGCGCCACTGTACTATCGAGGAAATCGGGGACATCGTGGGCTTCTCCTGCAGGTAAGTGATACATAATGGGCTACTTTGCAATGCATAGTAGCCCATTATGCTTTAACTTTGCAGGGAAACAAAGAGGAAGTAAACCCATCAGGGTTTACTTCTTCTTTAATACTGTGGAGAGTCTTAAAATCTAGTATGCATTCTCTCAATCATGCAAACAGTAATAAATTCAGCCTACATTTCCCATAACTGATGAAATTCTGCGTAGTTGGCAAGACTAATTCTTTCAATCTGATGCAAATTATTGTAAAGAGCTTGTGGCTGCCAAGGTACCATCTCAGGGACGGTGACTCTTGGGGGACCTGGCCTCCTGAGGAAAAATAACAATTAGTTTTACCATTACCTTTTAAAGGGCACCTCAAAGTGTCTGCTTTATTAATGAAACAAAGTGTTAGCTAAGGAAAGGGGTAATGGTCTGATATAAACTGCACAAATATGTGTCCATAAAACTGCACATTTTGTCTTTAAAAGGATGAATAAAAAATACGGATTTGGCAATGTTCTGTGAACAAATGATTTATGTCCGTCAGATTTAGTGTTTGTAAGTAGGGATGAGCTTCGTGTTCGAGTCGAACATACGTTCGACTCGAACATCGGCTGTTCGATCGTTCGACGAAGATCGAACGATTTGGGCCGTTCGCGCCAAATTCGAGTGACGCGAACGGCCCACAATGCACTACGCCATCGCAGTGTCATCCAGGCGCTGTGATTGGCCAAGCATGCACTGTGACCCCGCATGCTTGGCCAATCACAGCGCCGGCAGCGAGGAGAGCAATGATTGGCCACAGGCAGGATGCCTGTGGCCAATTATTGCTGAGGGTGTTTAGTACACGCCCCACACTATAAAAGGCCGCCAGCACGGCGGCCTAGTGTAGTGTGTTCCGGAGCAGGGATAGAGCAGCATAGGCAGGGACAGTGACTGTTATTTCTTTCTTGCTTAACCTGGATTCCTTTAGTTTAGGGAAAGAGAAGGATAGGTAGGGAGAGTGTCAGTGTGTTTTGTGCTTGTGCTATAGTGTGCTTAAAAAAAACATTTATTCTAGGGACAGAAAACTGTAGGTAGGGACAGTGTCAGTTTCTTTCACTCTGCAAGTCCTTGTTTCCAGGGACCTGGAAGGACAGTGAGTGAATTGTCCTTGTGCTATATTGTGCTTAAAAAAACATTTATTCTAGGGACAGAAAACTGTAGGTAGGGAGAGTGTCAGTTTCTTTCACTCTGCAAGTCCTTGTTTCCAGGGACCTGTAAGGACAGTGAGTGAATTGTCCTTGTGCTATATTGTGATTAAAAAAAACATTTTTTCTAGGGACAGAAAACTGTAGGTAGGGAGAGTGTCAGTTTCTTTCACTCTGCAAGTCCTTGTTTCCAGGGACCTGTAAGGACAGTGAGTGAATTGTCCTTGTGCTATATTGTGATTAAAAAAAACATTTTTTCTAGGGACAGAAAACTGTAGGTAGGGAGAGTGTTTTTTTTCTTTCACTCTGCAAGTCCTTGTTTCCAGGGACCTGGAAGGACAGTGAGTGAATTCTCCTTGTGCTATATTGTGCTTAAAAAAAACATTTATTCTAGGGACAGAAAACTGTAGGTAGGGAGAGTGTCAGTTTATTTCACTCTGCAAGTCCTTGTTTCCAGGGACCTGTAAGGACAGTGAGTGAATTGTCCTTGTGCTATATTGTGATTAAAAAAAACATTTTTTCTAGGGACAGAAAACTGTAGGTAGGGAGAGTGTTTTTTTTCTTTCACTCTGCAAGTCCTTGTTTCCAGGGACCTGTAAGGACAGTGAGTGAATTGTCCTTGTGCTATATTGTGCTTAAAAAAAACATTTATTCTAGGGACAGAAAACTGTAGGTAGGGAGAGTGTCAGTTTATTTCACTCTGCAAGTCCTTGTTTCCAGGGACCTGTAAGGACAGTGAGTGAATTGTCCTTGTGCTATATTGTGATTAAAAAAAACATTTTTTCTAGGGACAGAAAACTGTAGGTAGGGAGAGTGTTTTTTTTCTTTCACTCTGCAAGTCCTTGTTTCCAGGGACCTGTAAGGACAGTGAGTGAATTGTCCTTGTGCTATATTGTGATTAAAAAAAACATTTTTTCTAGGGACAGAAAACTGTAGGTAGGGAGAGTGTCAGTTTATTTCACTCTGCAAGTCCTTGTTTCCAGGGACCTGGAAGGACAGTGAGTGAATTCTCCTTGTGCTATATTGTGCTTAAAAAAAACATTTATTCTAGGGACAGAAAACTGTAGGTAGGGAGAGTGTCAGTTTATTTCACTCTGCAAGTCCTTGTTTCCAGGGACCTGGAAGGACAGTGAGTGAATTGTCCTTGTGCTATATTGTGATTAAAAAAAACATTTTTTCTAGGGACAGAAAACTGTAGGTAGGGAGAGTGTTTTTTTTCTTTCACTCTGCAAGTCCTTGTTTCCAGGGACCTGGAAGGACAGTGAGTGAATTCTCCTTGTGCTATATTGTGCTTAAAAAAAACATTTATTCTAGGGACAGAAAACTGTAGGTAGGGAGAGTGTCAGTTTATTTCACTCTGCAAGTCCTTGTTTCCAGGGACCTGTAAGGACAGTGAGTGAATTGTCCTTGTGCTATATTGTGATTAAAAAAAACATTTTTTCTAGGGACAGAAAACTGTAGGTAGGGAGAGTGTTTTTTTTCTTTCACTCTGCAAGTCCTTGTTTCCAGGGACCTGTAAGGACAGTGAGTGAATTGTCCTTGTGCTATATTGTGATTAAAAAAAACATTTTTTCTAGGGACAGAAAACTGTAGGTAGGGAGAGTGTCAGTTTATTTCACTCTGCAAGTCCTTGTTTCCAGGGACCTGGAAGGACAGTGAGTGAATTCTCCTTGTGCTATATTGTGCTTAAAAAAAACATTTATTCTAGGGACAGAAAACTGTAGGTAGGGAGAGTGTCAGTTTATTTCACTCTGCAAGTCCTTGTTTCCAGGGACCTGGAAGGACAGTGAGTGAATTGTCCTTGTGCTATATTGTGATTAAAAAAAACATTTTTTCTAGGGACAGAAAACTGTAGGTAGGGAGAGTGTTTTTTTTCTTTCACTCTGCAAGTCCTTGTTTCCAGGGACCTGGAAGGACAGTGAGTGAATTCTCCTTGTGCTATATTGTGCTTAAAAAAAACATTTATTCTAGGGACAGAAAACTGTAGGTAGGGAGAGTGTCAGTTTCTTTCACTGTGAAAGTCCTTGTTTCAAGGGACAGAGAAGGACACCTGAAGGTAGCCCTTATTGCTTTTTTCCCATCTCCCTGCAGGCCATCTATTAGAATGTCTGGAAGGCAAACAAGGAGAGGCAGACAGTCAGGAGGCAATAAAAGAGGGCAAGCAGGCTCTGTGTCTGGGGGCAACAGTGCTGGTCGTGGACGCGGTGCATTGTCATCAGCACATGGCCATGGGACACGCTTGTCCTTCTTTTCGGCAGCTGGACATGTTGAGCCACATCATGCCGAAGACTTGGTAGAGTGGATGACCAAGCCCTCCTCCTCCTCCTCATCCTCTCTCACCCAGGCTCAGGGTACTGGAAAAGCAGCTGCCAAAGCGTCGTCTTCCCTGGTATCAATGTCAGACAAATCATCAGTCACTCCTTCCCTAGACCCACCATGTCCTCCTCCTGAGGAGTCCCCCGAACTGTTTCAGCACAGTGTTGGGTACATGCTCCAGGAGGATGCCCAGCGTTTCGAAGGGTCTGATGATGAAACCCAGCTAGAGGAAGGCAGTAGCGTGAGAGCAGACAGAGGGGATGCTCAAGAAGGACACCAATCTGGCAGTCATGTTCCAGCAGCTGCAGCATACTGCCAGATTGGCTCCAGTGATGAGGAGGGAGGGGATGATGAGGTCACTGACTCCACGTGGGTGCCTAATAGGAGAGAGGAGGAGGAGGAGGATGAGGAGGAGGCACATCTCCAACGAGGCAGGATGCCCTTTGGTGGCCAGCGTAAGGGCAGTACACCGACGGAATCACACCGCAGAGCTCCGCCTGTGCAGGGCGCTGCCTCTGCCCGTCATTCAAAAAGTTCTTTGGTGTGGGCCTTTTTTGAGGCTAGTGCATCAGATCGCACAGCTGCTGTTTGCAACATATGTCTCAAGCGTATATCGCGTGGCCAAAACATCAGCCGCTTGGGTACCACATGCCTGACCAGACATATGTTGACCTGCCATGCAGCTCGTTGGCAAGCCTACCTCAAAGACCCACACCAAAGAACAAAGCGGACCTCTCCTTGCACCGCATCAGCTGGGATCTCCAACCCCACTATAACTTCAGTCCTCTCTGAAACATGCACTGAGAGGAATGAAGGTGTAGAATTAGGTGTGTCACAGCCAAGTACTTGCGCCCACTCTGCTAGCAGTACACCGACGTCCGATTCTAGCAGGCAAATTTCCCTGCCCCAGCTGCTGGACCGTCGAAAGAAGTTCACTCCCAGCCATCCACATGCCCAGCGGTTGAATGCTAGCTTGGCTAAATTGCTAGCGCTTCAACTGCTGCCTTTTCAGTTGGTAGACTCGGCCCCCTTCCGTGAGTTTGTGCAATGTGCGGTTCCTCAGTGGCAGGTTCCCAAACGCCACTTTTTCTCACGGAAGGCTATTCCGGCTCTCTACCGGCATGTGGAAGGCAATGTCTTGGCCTCGCTGGACAGGGCGGTCAGCGGTAAGGTGCATATTACCGCTGACTCATGGTCCAGCAGGCATGGACAGGGACGTTACCTTTCTTTCACGGCCCATTGGGTCACTCTTTTGGCAGCTGGGAAGGATTCAGGACAAGGTGCAGTAGTGTTGGAGGTTGTCCCACCGCCACGCCTCCAAAATGCTACTACTGGTTGTGACACACCTCTCTCCTCCACCCCCTCCTCTTCTTCTTCCTCCATGGCCTCTTCCTGTGGTTTGTCCTATGAACCAGCGGTGCTCCGTAGCCGTTCACGGGGCTACGCAAGTACGCAGGCAAAAAGATGCCATGCCGTGCTTGCGCTGGTGTGTTTGGGGGACAGAAGCCACACTGGGGCAGAGGTCCTGTCTGCTCTGCAGGGCCAGGCCGAGAGGTGGTTGACGCCACGCCAGCTTAAGCCAGGAATGGTGGTTTGCGACAATGGCACCAACCTCCTCTCCGCCCTCCGACAGGGACAACTGACCCATGTGCCCTGTGTGGCTCACGTCCTTAACCTGGTGGTGCAGCGCTTCTTGGGCAGGTACCCGGGCTTACAGGATGTCCTGAGGCAGGCCAGGAAAGTCTGTGTGCATTTCCGCAGATCTTATAATGCCAGTGCTCGCCTGGCTGAGCTGCAAAAGGAGTTGAACCTGCCCAAGAACCGCCTTATATGTGACATGCCCACCAGGTGGAACTCAACGTTGGCCATGCTGCAGCGGCTGCACACGCAGCAGAGGGCCATCAATGAGTACCTGTGCGACTACGGCACCAGGACAGGGTCAGGGGAGCTTGGTTTTTTTTCTCCACGCCAGTGGGGCATGATCAGGGATGCATGCACTGTCCTGGCACCATTTGAGGAGGCCACGAGGATGGTGAGCAGTGACAGTGCATGCATCAGTGACACTGTACCTCTTGTCCACCTGTTGGAGCACACGCTGCGTGGAATAATGGACAGGGCACTTGAGGCAGAACAGAGGCAGGAAGAGGAGGACTTCCTTGCCTCTCAAGGCCCCCTTTACCCAGACAGTGTTCCTTCTGTCCCACCCATCGCACAGGAAGAGGAGGAGGAGGAGGAGGAGGAGGAGGAGGATTGTGTCAGCATGGAGGTGGAGGCTGGCACTCAGCATCATCAGCAGCAGTCTTTTAGGGATGATTTACAGTCCCAAGAAACCAGTGGACTTGTACGTGGCTGGGAGGAGGTGGCTGCGGATCATGTCGTCCTTAGTGACCCAGAGGACTCCGGAGCGAATGCCTCAGCAAACCTACGCTGCATGGCCTCCCTGATCCTGCAAAGTCTGCGGAAGGATCCTCGTATTCTTCGGATCAAGGAGAGGGACCATTACTGGCTGGCCACTCTCCTTGATCCACGGTACAAGGGTAAGGTTGCGGACCTTATGTTACCGTCGCAGAGGGAGCAGAGGATGAGACAACTCCGGGAGGCCTTGCAGAAAGGTCTGTGCAACGCGTTCCCAGAGACTGGGAGGTTGCAAACTCCTGGTCCTGGACAACGAGTTGCTGAGGCTTCGGCCAGTCAAAGAAGGAGCGGTGGGGAAGGTGGCCGTCTGACCGATGCGTTCAGACAATTCTTTAGTCCGCAGCCCCAAAGTATGATCGGTTCCAGCAACCATCGCCAGCGTCTGATAAACATGGTGCAGGAATATCTAGGGGCAAGGTCAGACTTGGACACCTTCCCCACCGAAAATCCTCTGGCTTACTGGGTCTTGAGGATGGATCACTGGCCAGAGCTTGCACAGTATGCAATTGAGCTACTGGCCTGTCCTGCATCCAGCGTTCTTTCGGAACGCACATTCAGTGCTGCTGGAGGATTTGTCACGGATCACAGGGTGCGCCTGTCCACCGACTTGGTTGATCGACTGACTTTCATCAAGATGAACCAGTCTTGGATCACCACCAGCTACCACACACCTGATGCTGATATAACAGACTAATTGATTTTAACATGTCACATCCCTTCAAGACTGATGCTGATGCTGAGTGCCTGTGCTGTTATGTTGACTGGCTATCCTCCTCCTCCGAGTCCTCAATGATACGATTGATGATGATAGCTTGTAAGATCATTTTTGTTTATGGGTGCCGCCACCAGTGCCTAACGCCCAATTTTTCAGCCCCTGTTTAACAGGGGCGTGTAATTACAATTTTTGAAGCAATACTTTGCAACAGGGCTCATTGCTGTGCTCCAAGTACAGTATCTGTGAGGAGTTGCAGTGTTGTGCCACCAGTGCCTAAGGCCCAATTTTTCAGCCCCTGTTTAACAGGGGCGTGTCATTACAATTTTTGAAGCAATACTTTGCAACAGGGCTCATTGCTGTGCTCCAAGTACAGTATCTGTGAGGAGTTGCAGTGTTGTGCCACCAGTGCCTAAGGCCCAATTTTTCAGCCCCTGTTTAACAGGGGCGTGTCATTACAATTTTTGAAGCAATACTTTGCAACAGGGCTCATTGCTGTGCTCCAAGTACAGTATCTGTGAGGGGTTGCAGTGTTGTGCCACCAGTGCCTAAGGCCCAATTTTTCAGCCCCTGTTCAACAGGGGCATGTAATTACAATTCTTGATCTAATAATTCACAGCAGGGCCCATTGCTGCACCCACCAAGAGTAACTGTCAGGGCTTACAGTGTTGTGGCACCAGCACCACCATCAAAGGCCCAATTTTTACTACCACTGTTCAACAATTATATGTAATTAAAATTCCTGATATAATAGTTGACAGCAGGGCGTTCCAGCACCAACCAAGAGTAACTGTGAGTGCTTACAGTGTTGTGCCAACACCAACAACTAAGGGGCCTATTTCTGCAGAGTATATACGGCAGGTCCCTACTTTCAAACATCCAACTTACAAACGACTCCTACTTGCAAACGCAAGAAGACAACAGGAAGTGAGAGGAAATCTACCACTAGGAAGGAAAATTCTCTCCTGTAAGAATAAATATGGGAGAAAGGTGTCTCCTCTGTACTGATGCTTTATCAGCAATCCTTGTTTCAAGAAAAAGACCACATTTCAAAAAGAGTTGTCATTGGGACGGAAAGTGAGGTGAAATGTTCTGAACAGGGGCACAGACAGCAAAACAAATGTTACAGGGGTGATAACCCTTACCTATGTTTTCCAAAAAGTTTAAAAATAGATTTTTGGTCTGGAGCTACACTTCAACAATGTACCTGTTCAAAATTACAAACAGACTCTACATAAGAACAAACCTACAGTCCCTGTCTTGTATGCACCGCCTGTATAGGGCTGTTCAGAGTATATAGGGCCTTTTTTATTTTATGTGCGGGGTTCCCCTTAATATCCATACAAGACCCAAAGGGGCTGGTAATGGGCTGGGGTAGGGGGGGGGCATGGGGTAGCTATGCCATTTTTCTTAAAGAATTTCATCCATATTACCGGGACCAGACATTACATTAAAGCCGCAAGCAGTTTTAAATGGCTTTTTTTTCCTTTAGAAGTGTCATTTTGTGCAGGGACAGTTCTAAACACGGGAAACACGTGGCACTTCACAGGCATACTTTAGACACCCCCCAGGTACGATATTTAAAGGAATATTTGACTTTTTTTTTTTCACTTTATGCATCATTAAAATGACTGCTCCCGAAAAACGACCGTTTTTAAAACTTCTTTTTGCATTGATACATGTCCCCTGGTGCAGAACCCGGGTTCCCAAACCCTTTTTTAGGACAATAACATGCATAATAGTTGTTATAATTAGCACTTTAGAATTCGAACGTTCGCATCCATTGTATTTAATAGGGTTCTAATGTTCGTTCGAACTTTCGGTCCGTTCGCGGGTTCTGGTGCGAACCGAACCCGGGGGTGTTCGGCTCATCACTATTTGTAAGTAACATAAAAATTCTACTCAATTTTTAAATATGAATAAATAGACTGTTTTACAAGGATGCAGGTCCCATTCCAGTATTAGAGGTTAGACATAACATATTGATCTAGTTACTTTATTATAAGGTTTACAGGTTTGATTCATTCATTTTCAGGTGCCATAGATGTGTGCTCAATTGAAACATGCTTAACCACTTGCTTACTGGGCACATAACCCCCTTCCTGCCCAGGCGAAATTTCAGCTTTCGGCACTGCGTCACTTTTAATGACAATTGCGCGGTCGTGCGACGTGGCTCCCAAACAAAATTGACGTCCTTTTTTTCCCACAAATAGAGCTTTCTTTTGGTGGTATTTGATCACCTCTGCGGTTTTTATTTTTTGCGCTATAAACAAAAAAAGAGCGACGATTTTGAAAAAAAACCACAATATTTATTACTTTTTGCTATAATAAATATCCCAATTTTTTTTTTAAAAAGTATTTTTTCTCAGTTTAGTCCGATACGTATTCTTCTACATATTTTTGGTCAAAAAAAATCGCAATAAGCGTCTATTGATTGGTTTGCGCAAAAGTTATAGCGTCTACAAAATAGGGGATAGTTTTATAGCATTTTTATTAATATTTTTTTTTTTACTAGTAATGGCGGCGATCAGCAATTTTTATCGTGACTGCGACATTATGGCGGACACATCGGACACTTTTGACACCATTTTGGAACCATTCACATTTATACAGCGAACAGTGCTATAAAAATGCACTGATTACTGTATAAATGTGACTGGCAGGGAAGGGGTTAACACTAGGGGGCGGGGAAGGGGTTAACTATGTTCCCTATTTGTGATTCTTACTGTGGGGGGAGGGGACTGACTGGGGGAGGAGACCGATCTGTGTCCCTATGTACAAGGGACACAGCATCAGTCTCCTCTCTCCCTGACAGGACATGGATCTCTGTGTTTACACACAGAGATCCACGTCCTGCTTCTGTAACTGCCGATCGAATGCACATGGCGGACATCGCGGCCGCCAGGCACGCTCCTCGGCATCACGTGATGCGCGCCGCACAGCTGTTCCCCGCCGCGCGCCCTCGGCGGCACGCGGCGGGATGTAAACAGAGAAGGACGTCCTGGGGACGTCCTCTCGGCACTTGAGAGCCGCGCTGCAGCCGTCTTTCGGCTATAGCGCGGGTCTCAAGTGGTTAAGCATCAATTTGAAATCCAAATGCAATAAAAATGTACCTATGCACAGTTTTTTGTTGATATTTAACCACTTCAACCCTGGCCCAAAGTCCGAGGCCGGCACCGGGGGGGGGGGGGTGTCCGGGGTGGTCGTGGCGTTTTTTTATTTTGTGCTGGGCGGTGGGGTTGTGTGGCATGGGATAAGCTCACTTGCTGCCTGGCTTACCAGTGCCCATCAATGATGACCACTAAACTCACCTACCTGACACACTGACCTACCTGACCTCACCTACCTGACATACATACACTCACCTACCTGACATACATACACTGACCTACCTGACATACATACACTGACCTCCCTGACATACATACACTGACCTACCTGACATACACTGACTTCACCTACCTGGCATACATACACTGACCTACCTGACATACATGGACCTACCTGACATACACTGACTTCACCTACCTGACATACATACACTGACCTCACCTATCTGACATACATACACTCACCTCACCTACCTGACATGCATACACCATACACCCCCCCACCTACCTGACACACATACACTCACCTCACCCACCTGACATACATACACTCCCCTCACCTACCTGACATACATAGACCTACCTGACATACACAGATTTCACCTACCTGACATGCATACACTGACCTCACCTACCTGACATACATACACTGACCTCACCTACCTGACATACATACACTGACCTATGTATTGGACTCTCTCTCCCATTTGCTGTATATTAGCAGATAATTTGTGGATGAGGAGAGGTTGGACATGAGGGATGATTGGAGAGATAGGAGCATGTCTTTCATAGTTGAGTCCAGAACAGGTTGTCCTGTAGTAGAAAATTAGGAAATGGAGGATTGTAAGGAGGCATCTACATATAGTGGGGGAATGTCTGTACTCACCCCTGTGGCTGGGTAATGAGGAGAATCCTTTCTCATTCTGGCTTTGGCTGGGCTTCTCATCGTGGGGCTGTTAGGAGTGGAATTGCCTGGGGATGTGGTTGTTTGTCCCTCTTCTCTGTCAAAGTGCTCGACATCTGGCAGATCAGTGTAGGATGCTTAGGGTGTGCAAGTGTAATGCTCGCCGGCGCCATCTTGTGCCTCTCATCCCGGCGGAGCGCCCATCGTGTGTCACCTCTTCAATTAAAATTTTTTGCACTATAAACAAAAAAAGAGCCACAATTTCGAGAAAAATACAATATTTTTTACTTTTTGCTATAATAAATATCCCCAAAAATATATAAAAAAAACACATTTTATTCTCAGTTTAGGGCAATATGTATTCTTCTACATCTTTTTGGTAAAAAAAAAATCGCAATAAGTGTATATTGATTGGTTTGTGCAAAAGTTATAGTGTCTGCAAAATAGGGGAACGATTTTTGGCATTTTTATTATAATTTTTTTTTATTAGTAATGGCGGTGATCTGCGATTTTGTATCGTGATGGCGACATTATGGCGGACACATCGGACACTTTTGACACTATTTTGGAACCATTGTCATTTATACAGCGATCAGGGCTATAAATATGCACTGATTACTGTGTAAATGACACTGGTAGGGAAGGGGTTAAACACTAGGGGGCAATCAAGGGGTTAAGTGTGTCTTAGGGAGTGATTCTAACTGTAGGGGGGATTATCTCACTAGAACATGACAGAGATTACTGCTCCCGATGTCATGTTGCTAGGCAGAGCAGGGAAATGCCTTGTTTACATAGGCATCTCCCCATTCTGCCGCTCCATGACACGATTGCGGGCCCCCCGGGGGACATAGAGTCCGCGGGACCCATGGGCACGCTAACGGAGTACGCGGCGGGCATGCGTGCGCCTTGCCGCCGGTGCGCGCCCACTATGCCGCATTTTAAAGGGGATGTACAGGTACGCCCATTTGCCCAGCCGTGCCATTGTGCCGACATATATCATTGTGCGCTGGTTGGCAAGGGGTTTAACAGACACTGATGCTGATTTGGGGAAAAGTAGCACTGTCTGTATAAAGAGGCACCCCTTACACAATAATACTCACCTTACCAGGGATCCACTGCCGCTCAGTCCACTGCAATATTAAGTGAATATATCTAGTGCTTCCAACCAAGTATGGAGGACATTTGACCTTCTCCTAGTGATTGAGTCTAGCAACTAACTGCTAGGCATGAGCACTTTCACATGACATTTGGTATGGTGTCACTGAGTTCCTTAGTGTTCAACACCACCCAACAATGAGGATTCAGGTGCCAGCTGTCATAGAGGAAGGAGCGGTAGGGGAACACTAACAAGGTGAGTATCAGCAGCTTTTTCTTTGTGCCGTGGTAAGTTTTCAACTTTCATAGTTCTTCTCATCATAATCATATCTGTTTTTTTGTTTTATTTCCCATCAGATTACAAACATAGAGCTTGATCATAATAAAGCTAGAAAGTTAATCTTCTTGAACAACATTTTGGTTAGATTTAAAGAAATATATTTTATCACTGTTTCAATGGGTTGGAAAGGCGTAAGTGTCATGTATTCATTATTTTCTGGCCTCAATTGCATATTGTACAAATCTAAGTTTAGATGACAGTAAGAATGCTTGGTTAGGATTAATCAGGTTGCTGAAATTTTACCGTCAAAAACTGATGATTGCTGTCCTCCAACCTGAACAAAAAATTCAACATAAGTTAATAAGTGTTTATCAGGCCACAACGGCAAGAGTAACATTAGGTATAGCAGAATTTGTTATGGACAATACAAAAAATAAAAAATTGTCCTATGAAAGTGGACAAAGTGGGGCTGTTTTACTAAAACAGTAGACTTAAAAAATCTGGTGCAGTTGTGCATGGTAGCCAATCAGCTTCTAACTTCAGCTTGTTCAATTAAGCTTTGACAATAAAAACTGACAACTAATTGGTTGTTACACTAAGTGAAAGAGCCAATGGAGTCACCAGTGTATAGTCACTGAGCGTTAGTGAAGAGATATATGCCTATTGTCAGTAAAAGTCTAACTGCCTGGTTCCTAGTAGACATGTGCATTCGTTTTCGTCCGAATGCATTTTCGTCCGAATTTCAGCTATTTTCGTTATCGTTTTAACAAACGAAAACGAAAGCACAGAATCCGAAAACTGAAAGATCCGACATAAACAAATGCTTTATTTTTGTTTTCGTTGCTACAACAGTTCGATATAGATAGGAGATTCGACGTGACGCTGACAATAACAATCTGTGTCTATCGAACCTGTGGTCGAATGTGCCTAACCTTAACTCTATTAGTCCAAGATTATTTTACATAGAGAGAAAAGATTTGACATAGAGAGAAAAGATTCGACATAGGAGAGAAAAGATTCGACATAGAGAGAAAAGATTCGACATAGGAGAGAAAAGATTCGACATTATAGAGAGAAAAGATTCATTATTATAGAGAGAAAAGATTCGACATAGAGAGAAAAGATCACTGTTGGAATTGGGTGGGGGAAGTAAAATAAAAATAATGATGATGATGAATGTTATTGGCTGATTGTAACCAAAGAGGAGGAGCAGTAAAATAGCTAGAATGACGAAGATTCGACAAAGCATCGAAAGTTAGAAGATTCGACGGTGCAGCAAAACTGTACGACGCTGCAATCGTACATTTCCGGTCAAATGCATCCGCCCATAGGCTATAGAAGAATTCTAATGTTGGTTGACTAGTAATAGTAATGAATAAATATAATTATTACTAGTCATACAACATTAGAATTCTACTATAGCTTGTGGGCGGAACATTCGACCGGAAATTTATGATTGCAGCGTCGTACAGTTTCGCTGCTCCGTCAAATCTTTTTTGAACATTCGACAGACACCATAAGCCTTCAATGACAGATTCGACCTTAATTAATTCAGATTTTCGGACGAATGCAATTTCTAACGAAAAACGAAATAAATAAAAACGAATTTCGGGAGTAACTAAATAAATGTATTTTTCGGACGAAAACGAAATTCCGAAACAAAATATTTCAGTGTGCACATGTCTAGTTCCTAGAGGAAAAAATTAGAATAATAACAGCATCGTTCACTGGACAAAGTGGGTCTGATTTACTAAAACTGGAGATTGCAAAACCTGGTGCAGCTGTGCATGGTAGCCAATCAACTTCTAACTTCAGCTTGTTCAATTAACCACTTTATCCCCGGAAGATTTGGCTGCTCAATGACCAGGCCATTTTTTGCATTTCGGCACTGCGTCGCTTTAACTGTCAATTGCACGGTCGTGCGACGTTGTACACAAACAAAACTGAAGTCCTTTTTTTCCCACAAATAGAGCTTTCTTTTGGTGGTGTTTGATCACCTCTGCGGTTTAAATTTTTTGGGCTATAAACAAAAAAAGAGCAACGATTTTGAAAAAAACACAATAATTTGTACTTTTTGCTATAATAAATATCCTAATTTTTTTTAAAAAAAAAACAAATTTTTTTCTCAGTTTAGGCTGATATGTATTCCTCTACATATTTTTTGTAGTAAAAATTGCAATAAGCGTATATTGATTGGTTTGCACAAAAGTTATAGCAACTACAAAATAGATTAATGGCATTTTTATTATTTTTTTTTTTACTAGTATCGGCGGCGATCTGTGATTTTTATCGGGACTGCGACATTATGGCGGACAGATCGGACATTTTTGACACATTTTTGGGACCATTGACAACTATACAGCGATCAGTGCTATAAAAATGCACTGATTACTGTGTAAATGTCACTGGCAGGGAAGGGGTTAACACTAGGGGGCGATCAAGTGGTTAACTGTGTTCCCTAGTGTGTGTTCTAACTGTAGAAGGATGGGAGTGACTGGAGGAAATGACAGATCGTGGTTCCTAGCTAGTAGACACTCACGATCTGCCTCTCCTCTCCTCACAGAACAGGGATGTGTGTGTTTACACACACACGTCCCTGTTCTGTCTCTCGTGCCCGTGATCGGGCATGGCCGGCGGTCATCGTCACATGCATCGGCACCCCCACAGTGCGGCAATCTGTGCGCGCCTGCTATCCCGCTTAAAGGAGCCGACGTACAGCTACGACGGCTCGCGGGATCGCGCCGACCTGCCGCAGTATAATGATGGCGGCTGGTCGGCAAGTGGTTAAGCTTTGACAATAAAAGCTGAAAAATAATTGGTTTCTATGTAGAGCTCCACCAGATTTTCCACTCTCCAGCTTAAGTAAATAAACCCCAGTATGTAAAGGGAAACAACAATAGTTGTTCTGACATTGAATGCAATTAAAAAGGCATAGTGGCTTTCATACAACACATCTAGGAAAAAAAAGAAAATTCAGTGGAGTGAAAACTGTTTATGTTTAGTGTTGAGCGAACCCGAACTGTAAAGTTCGGGTCCGTACCGAACTTTAGCTTTTTCCCGAACCCGAACCCGAACCCGGACTTTGCGCAAAAGTCTGGGTTCGGGTTCGGCAATCTAATTACGCATTTAGAAATGCTTCAGGGGCCAGCCAATCACCTTTTGATTAGCTGGTGTGCCCTTAGAGGCCATCATAGCCATGCCTACTAATGGCATGGCTGTGATTGGTCAGTGCAACATGTGACCCAGCTTCTATATAAGCTAGAGGCACACAGCACACACGTCACTCTGCTTCAGAATAGATAGGGAGAGGATCTAGTCTGCTGCTGCTGCTTTTAGGGAGAGATAGAAAAATACAAGAGGTAGTCCTGATTCTGCAATCTGAGGGAAAAGATAGAGAGATAGTGTAGTGTAGGGCCAGGTTCCTGTTGGTGCTTTCAGGGAGAGAGAATATTATATAGGAGTCCAGATTCAGAGATTAAAATCAGCGATCTGCATAGGTTTACCTGTTTGTGTTGCAGTGCAGTCTTTTTACACTGCCATGAGCCCAGTGTCAGAGAAAATCTAGCTTTTAGGGGGAAAAAAAAGGCACTTTATTGTGCTCTTTTCCAAAAGACCCATAGGGCAAAAAAAAAAAAAAATTGCATTTTATTTTGCTTGTGCAAAAAAAGACCCGTTTAGGGCAAAAAAAAAAAATTGCACTTTAATGTATGCTTGCAAAAATAGCCATTCAGGGCCACAAAAAATAGTTTGCAGTGTGTTATACATATGTGGAGGTGTGTGAAATAAACAATTTCTATATAGTTTTCTCCTACTGAGCTATACTAAAAAAAAAACATTTTTTTTAATAGCATTTTCTGCAGTTCTGTAGCTGTGCGATTCAGCGGTTACGTACTGTGGGTGTGTTCTGCTCTTCCAAAAAACGCCGTTTAGGGGCACAAAAAATAGTTTGCAGTGTGTTATACATATTTGGAGGTGTGTGAAATAAACAATTTCTAAATAGTTTTCTTCTACTGTGCTATACTAAAAAAACAACATTTTTTTTTGAATAGCATTTTCTGCAGTTCTGTAGCTGTGCAATTCAGCGGTTGCGTACTGTGGGTGTGTTCTGCTCTTCCAAAAAACGCTGTTTAGGGGCACAAAAAATAGTTTGCAGTGTGTTATACATATTTGGAGGTGTGTGAAATAAACAATTTCTATATAGTTTTCTCCTACTGTGCTATACTAAAAAAACAACATTTTTTTTTAATAGCATTTTCTGCAGTTCTGTAGCTGTGCGATTCAGCGGTTACGTACTGTGGGTGTGTTCTGCTCTTCCAAAAAACGCCGTTTAGGGGCACAAAAAATAGTTTGCAGTGTGTTCTACATATTTGGAGGTGTGTGAAATAAACAATTTCTAAATAGTTTTCTTCTACTGTGCTATACTAAAAAAAAAAATTTTTTTTTGAATAGCATTTTCTGCAGTTCTGTAGCTGTGCGATTCAGTGGTTACATACTGTGGGTGTGTTCTGCTCTTCCAAAAACACCCATTTAGGGCAACATCCTAAATTTGGAAAATATGAGGGGAAGGTCAAAGGGACGTGGTGGCCCCGGTCGTGGTGCTGCTGGTGGAGCTCCTGTTGCAGGGAGAGGACGTGGTGGATCTGTGCCAGATACACGCACAAGTGAAACACCTTCCTCAGGTGCGAGTAGGCGACCGAGCCTGCGGCGGTATTTTGTCGCGCCTAATGAGGCTGTACGAATGTTTAGGCCAGGACAAGTACAGGCGATAGTAGATTGGGTTGCTGACAGTGCCTCGGGTTCCTTCACATTGTCTCCCACCCACTCTTCTGATGAAAGATCAGAGTTGGCACCTGAAACCCATGTCCATCAGTCTTTCACCTCACCCCCTTGCTAATCAGCCAAGCAGTCTGAGCCCCAAATCATGCAGCAGTCTCTTCTGCTTTTCGATGACTCTGTTAGCAGGGTTTCCCAGGGCCATCCACCTAGCCCTGCCCCAGAAGTGGAAGAGATTGAGTGCACCGATGCCCAACCACTTATGTTTCATGATGAGTACATGGGAGGACCATCGCAGTATGTCTCGGATGATGACGAAACACAGGTGCCAACTGCTGCTGCTTTCGCAATTGTGCAGACAGACAAGGAAGGCAGGGGTGAAGACTGGGTGGAAGATGATGTGGAGGACGATGAGGTCCTCGACCCCACATGGAATGAACGTTATGCAGGTGACCAGTGTAGTTTGGAGGAAGAGGCGGTGGTCGCACAGATCCACCAGCACAGCAGAAGAGGGAGCAGGGTGCAAAAGCGGAGCGTCCGTCCCCTAGACAGTATGTCTGCTACTGCCCAATGCAGCAAGGGACTGAGCACACCAAAGCCAGGTCCAAGGAGTTCCCTAGCGTGGCAGTTCTTCACACAATGTGCTGATGACAAGACACGAGTGGTTTGCAGGCTGTGCAATCAGAGGCTGAAGCGAGGCATAAACGTTCTCAACCTGAGCACAACCTGCATGACCAGGCATCTAAGTGCAAAGCACGAGCTGCAGTGGAGTAGACACCTCAAAAACCAAGAAAGGTCTCTGGCTCCTCCTGCTTCCTCTTCTGCTGCAGTCTCGGCCTCTTCATCCACCTCTGTAGTGACAGTGGCACCTGCCACCACGCAAACAGAGGATCTGCCAGCAACACTACCACCTGGGTCATCACCAACCATCTCCACAATGTCCCATGGAAGCGTTCAGCTCTCTATCTCCCAAACATTGGAGCGGAAGAGGAAGTACCCCCCTAGCCACCCGCGATCCCTGGCCCTGAATGCCAGCATTTCAAAACTCCTCCACCATTCCGTATGGTGGAGACGCAGAGTTTTAAAAGCCTGATGGCATTGGCTGTCCCACAGTACGTCGTGCCCAGCCGCCACTATTTTTCCAGGCGAGCCATCCCTTCCCTGCACAACCAAGTGGGGGACAAAATCAGGTGTGCACTGAGCAACGCCATCTGTGGCAAGGTTCACCTAACTACGGATGCATGGACCAGTAAGCACGGTCAGGGACGTTATATCTCCCTAACAGCACACTGGGTAAATGCAGTGGCGGCTGGGCCTGAGGCAGATAGCAGTTTGGCGCATGTCCTTCCACCACCGAGGATTGCAGGGCGCTTCAGTTTGCCTCCTGTTGCTAACTCCTCCTACTCCGCTTCCTCATCCTCTACCGCCTCCTCATCCGGTCAGCGTAACACCTTCACCACCAACTTCAGCACAGCCAGGGGTAAACGACAGCAGGCAGTTTTAAAACTTTCCTGTTTGGGGGAAAAACCCCACACCGCGCAGGAGTTGTGGAGGGACATGGAACAACAGGCCAATGAGTGGTTGCTGTCAATGAGCCTCAAGCCCGGCCTGGTGGTGTGCGATAATGGGCGAAATCTCGTAGAAGCTCTGGGCCTAGCCGGTTTGACGCACATCCCTTGCCTGGCGCATGTGCTGAACTTGGTGGTCCAGAGGTTCCTTAAAAATTACCCCAATATGCCAGAGCTGCTGCAGAAAGTGCGGGCTGTGTGTGCGCACTTTCGGCATTCTCACCCTGCTGCTGCTCGCCTGTCAGCGCTGCAGCGTAACTTCGGCCTTCCCGCTCACCGCCTCATATGTGACGTGCCCACAAGGTGGAACTCCACATTGCACATGCTGGCCAGACTGTGCGAGCAGCAGCAGGCGATAGTGGAGTTTCAGCTGCAGCAATCACGCGTGAGTCACTCTGCGGAACAGCACCACTTCACCACCAATAACTGGGCCTCTATGCGAGACCTGTGTGCCTTGTTGCGCTGTTTCGAGTACTCCACCAACATGTCCAATGCCAATGACGCCGTTCTTAGCGTTACTATCCCAGTTCTATGCCTCCTTGAAAAAACGCTTCGGGCGATGATGGAAGAGGATGTGGCACAGGAGGATGAGGAGGAGGAGGAGGAAGTGGGATCATTTCAAAGGCTTTCAGGGCAGTCTTTCACAAGTGGCTACGAGGGTGGGTTCCTGCACCAACAAACGCCAGGTACACAATTGTCCGGCAGAAAGGGCACAGTTCTGGAGGATGACGAGGTGGAGGAGGAGGAGGAGGAGGAGCCATTTTCACAGCAGGGTGGCACCCAGACCAGCTCGTGGCCATCACTGGTGCATGGCTGGGGGGATACAGAGGACACAGACGATACACCTCCCACAGAGGACAGCTTTTCTTTACCTCTGGGCAGCCTGGCACACATGAGCGATTACATGCTGCAGTGTTTCCGCAATGACCGCCGAGTTGCCCACATTTTAACTGGTGCTGATTACTGGGTGGCCACCCTGCTGGATCCCCGTTACAAGGACAACGTACCGTCCTTAATTCCGTCACTGGAGCGGGATCGTAAGATGCGCGAGTACAAGCGCACGCTGGTAGACGCGCTGCTGGTGGCATTCCCACCTGACAGCGGGCGTACGGTGGAAGCACAAGGCGAAGGCAGAGGAGGAGGAAGAGGTCGCCAACACAGCCGGGGAACCGGCAGCACCTCAGAAGGCAGGGTTAGCATGGCTGAAATGTGTAAAAGCTTTGTCAGCACGCCACAACAACCAGCACCACCAGCTGAGATGGAACGTCTTAGCAGGAGGCAGCATTTCACCAACATGGTTGAGCAGTATGTGTCCACAGGCCTACACGTACTGGATGACGGGTCTGCCCCCTTTAACTTCTGGGTCTCCAAATTGGGCACATGGCCTGAGCTTTCCCTTTATGCCTTGGAGGTGCTGGCCTGCCCTGCAGCCAGTGTATTATCTGAACGTGTATTTAGCACGGCAGGGGGCGTTATCACAGACAAGCGCAGCCGCCTGTCCAGAGCCAATGTGGACAAGCTCACGTTCATTAAAATGAACCAGGCATGGATCCCACAGGACTTGTCCGTACCTTGTGCAGAATAGACATGTATACCGGTGTTGTGACAAAAACTGTCCGGCCATCGGATTGTGTCCGGCCCATACTGCGAAGGCGCAGCGCTTGCGCAGTACAGAGGACAAGGAGATTCACAAAATCTCCGAAGATGAACGGCGCCTGCGCTGTGAGTGCAGGTTCAAGCCCCACCATCCAAGTGGACATACGGTAGCACATAGTAACAGGGCCCCTCACGGGCTCGGTTCGATTGCCACGCTTCGGGCACGGCCTCACTTGGCTCGGCTTGAACCACGGATGGTGTGGCCTTCACCTGAACTCACCACGCAGGCGCCGTTCGTCTTGGGAGATTTTCGAAATCCCCTTGTCCTACATACTGAGCAAGCGCAGTACAGGGTGGACACTATTTGACGGGGGACAGAATTCGACACATCACCGGCCTTACCCAGCCATTGTTGTATTTTTGAACCAGTGTTGGCTACCTCGTCCTCCTCCACCGCCGCTTCCACCTACACAGCCACATCCACCGCCACCTCAACCTCCTACTCCATATGGACCTCGTCCTCCTAGGTCAAGATTATAATTTTTATTTTATTTTTTTGTAGCGCACAGATCCTTTCCCCCTTACCTGCCTTTATGTTGTTGGCTCCTCGCAGGAGGGAGAAAGGCACACCGCACTACCAGCCCATACCCTCCTATATAAAGAGGTTGAGCGGTGTACTTGACGGGCCGTGTCCACAGCCGGAGTCAAAACTCCTCCAGAGGATGATTCTCACCTCTACTGTAGGTAGAGGCAAGTCCTTTAATTCCCAGTAAAGTCAATGTCCACACCAGCTGAAATTACAACTCTTATTCTCTCATGGCAAAATAAACTCTACTCGGATAGAAAAGGTTAGAGCAAAGAAACAGGACAGCTTAAGGTGTGGAGGAGGTCCAGGCACAAACGTAGCACATTCACTTCACTGCTTAGGTTTCTCAAACAGTTTTAGGTGCACGGTCTCTGCCACAGACCTTGAGGTTGGTCTCTGCCAAAGACCGGGTGTACAAGGCCCCTGCCACGGACCTGGAGAACTTTGGTCTCTGCCACAGACCAGGGTGTATAAGGCCCCTGCCACGGGCCGGGTGAATAAGGCCTCTGATACAGTCAAGATGACCTTGAGCTTCTCCTTCTACGAACCTAGCCCATATCAAGGGGAAGACATCTCTCCAGGGAGTCAACAGACCCTTCTTTCACCGTGACTCCCGCATCGGTCCATCAGAATGATCCTCCCTTCCCTGGAACATGGTCCCCTACACGAGGCGGCACTCTAAGACTCCTCGACCCTTAGCAGACTCCAGACGAAGGCTCTGGACTCCAGGCTTTACTCTCGCACCTAGGCCTCCATACCCAGGGCAGCAGGAACTCCAGGATAGTACCTCACCCCGGGCTAAAGGTACCCGAGATGGAACAGGAACACATGCACCCAGGCCGAAGGCACCTGGGCGTGGACCCCACTGGACATCAGCCCCCAGGCCAAAGGTCTGCCCCTTTTATATGCTCTCCCGGCATGCACAGCAGGTTCCCCGCCCCGCTGTACTACTGCCAATAGGGGACACAAAAGGCACAGCACTGTATCGGCGGTTCAACCCTAGCCTACCATGGCAGCGCCACCTGTAGGCCGCAGGGAACTGCACACCAATACTGTCCCCCGAGGGCAAAATGGTCCATGAATCCTACAGAATTAGGGTGTTTGAGCCTGACTTCAATGGGGTTCGGGTTCGGGTCCGGGTTCGGGTTAAAGTTCGGTCCCGATTAAATTGATATATGCTGGCAAAAAAATAAAACTTTGGTAAAAACAGTCGCTGTTAGAGAAATGATAGTTTCCCAGAGGTCAAGCAGGACCCATTGGGATTGATTTACTAAATGAAATAGGCTGTTCACTTTGTAAGGGGATTTTCCCTTAGCTTAGTGACCTGCAAAGAATACACAATCATGAGCACAAAAATAAAAAACAACACTCCCGCCCCCCCCCCCCCCCCCCCCCCACAAAAAAAAACATTTTTGGGACCATTGACAACTATACAGCGATCAGTGCTATAAAAATGCACTGATTACTGTGTAAATGTCACTGGCAGGGAAGGGGTTAACACTAGGGGCGATCAAGTGGTTAACTGTGTTCCCTAGTGTGTGTTCTAACTGTAGGAGGATGGGAGTGACTTGAGGAAATGACAGATCGTGGTTCCTAGCTAGTAGGAACTCACGATCTGCCTCTCGTCTCCTCACAGAACAGGGATGTGTGTGTTTACACACACACGTCCCTGTTCTGTCTCTCGTGCCCGTGCATCGGCACCCCCGCAGTGCGGCAGTCTGTGCGCGCCTGCTATCCTGCTTAAAGGAGCCGACGTACAGCTACGACGGCTCGCAGGATCGCGCCGACCTGCCGCAGTATAATGATGGCGGCTGGTCAGCAAGTGGTTAAGCTTTGACAATAAAAGCTGAAAAATAATTGGTTTCTATGTAGAGCTCCACCAGATTTTCCACTCTCCAGCTTAAGTAAATCAACCCCAGTATGTAAAGGAAAACAACAATAGTTGTTCTGACATTGCATGCAATTAAAAAGGCATAGTGGCTTTCATACAACACATCTAGGAAAAAAAAAAGACAATTCAGTGGAGTGAAAACTGTTTATGTTCACAACACATATACATAGTTGCCAACATTGGAAAAAAGAAATCGGGGACACTTTTCTGCAAGTAGGCGGAGCCTTGATTTAATTAGGGGGCGGGGCATGCATTTGTGGATGAGCGCGCCGAAAAATGGGCGTGGTTTACGGTGAATCGTGGGCATGGCTTAAATGGGCGTGGTTAAGGGGCGTGGTTAAGGACACACACACACACACAGAGACCCAGCGAGAGAGAGAGAGACCCAGCGAGAGAGAGCGAGAGAGAGAGACCCAGCGAGAGAGAGAGACCCAGCGAGAGAGAGAGACCCAGCGAGAGAGAGCGAGAGAGAGAGACCCAGCGAGAGAGAGCGAGAGAGAGAGACCCAGCGAGAGAGAGCGAGAGAGAGAGACCCAGCGAGAGAGAGCGAGAGAGAGAGACCCAGCGAGAGAGAGCGAGAGAGAGACCCAGCGAGAGAGACCCAGCGAGAGAGACCCAGCGAGAGAGACCCAGCGAGAGAGAGAGAGACCCAGCGAGAGAGAGACCCAGCGAGAGAGAGCGAGAGAGAGACCCAGCGAGAGAGAGCGAGAGAGACCCCCAGCGAGAGAGAACGAGAGAGACCCAGCGAGAGAGAGCGAGAGAGACCCAGCGAGAGAGACCCAGCGAGAGAGACCCAGCGAGAGAGAGACCCAGCGAGAGAGAGCGAGAGAGACCCAGCGAGAGAGACCCAGCGAGAGAGACCCAGCGAGAGACACCCAGCGAGAGACACACACACACACACACACACGATAAAAATAACCGCCCCACCCAAAAAAACAACAGAAAAAAAAAAAACCCACAGCAAAAAACGAAAAAGGAGCACTTTACTATTTGCGGCCTACTAGTCAGTGACTCAGTCCAGTCAACCCTCCACGTGGCGCCGGCTCGGCTGCAGTGTCCGCGGCCTAATTTGTCCCCAGGGGGTCGTCACCCACTTGACTTCCAATCTCGAACTGTCCCCCAAAAAAAAAAAAAAACCAGGATAACCCCCCCGGCCCCCCCCCAGAAAAGAAAAAAAAAAAAGGGGTACTCAGTTCCGAGTACTTACTTGGCTTCCGAGGCTCGGTTCCTCCTAGGCAGTCCGGAACAGTCCTCCTCCTAAAAGTCCTCCTCCTAAAAGTCCTCCTACGCAGCTGCAGTACGCACGTCCTCCTCCTCTCTCTCTATCCAACGGACTGGGCTCTGATTTGTGTGGGCTGCGTGGTAAGTTAACTAGCCATGCCCCCTTGCAATAGTACTGCAAATAAGAATACAGAGCGAGAGCATGTGTCCTCCTTGTCCAATAGAAGACAACAGGAGGACAAAAATGAGGCGGGGGAGGATATTCTGAGAGGATAGGGAATGACTAACCGCAGCGCTTAGCGATGGGCGGGACATTGTATTTTAGATGGCCGGGACAAATTTCAGATGGCCGGGACTACTCTTAAAATTCGGGGAAAAAACCGGGTAAACATTATGTACGGGACAAGACTCACAAATCCGTGAATGTCCCGGGAAATCCGGGACTATTGGCAACTATGCATATATAAAGTGAGAACAAGTGTATGGTTTCTTTGTTTTGACAAATTGATATATGCTGGCAAAAAAATAAAACTTTGGTAAAAACAGTTGCTGTTAGAGAAATGACAGTGTTTCCCGAGGTCAAGCAGGACCCATTGGGATTGATTTACTAAATGAAATAGGCTGTTCACTTTGTAAGGGGATTTTCCCTTAGCTTAGTGACCTGCAAAGAATACACAATCATGAGCACAAAAATAAAAAACAACACTCCCCCCCCCAAAAAAAAAAAAATATATATATATATTTTTTGCTTGCTCGCAATTGGATGGTAGAAGTCAGCAAAACGTCACCTTGGGTAAATTCCCTTGCAAAGGGAACAGCCTATTTGTCCTTAGTAAATCAACCCTCAGTTCTCTCTAGAGATATTGTTCTTAAAAACTAGTGCTGGCGACCTATCTTCTGTTTACAATACGGAAAGGACCATGTTTAAACCATATCTATGCCAAAAACGTTATCTATAGTTGTGGAAAAAAATAGTGAGATATTGGAACCCCTATCAGTATTTTCTACTATCTGGTTTTACTTCTCCTTCTCCAGTCTATCCAAAAGTATATAAATCAAATGATGCATATTTATATATATCTGGTATTTACCATAAATAATGATGCTATGTAAAATGACAGGTGTGTAAATTTGATGCAGTTTATTTACAAGAATTTGATAAAAATACTAACTATGTGAGAAAGGGGACATAGGTTACCACTGGTGTAAATTCAGGAAAATCAGAGGATACAGATAATCATAATTTTACAATGCAGATCTATGTTTCATATTTGTAGGCTTTAAGCAAGTATATGACTGCATCAACTATGAAAAGATGGTCATAAAACAGGAATAGTAAATAGGATTACCAATGACATGGCAGGTGTGGTTGAAATGATTTCTTAAGACATATGGCACACTTATGGAAAAAATCAGTAGAGGGCAGAACTGAGAGGATTATAACTACAGCATATTGCTGTTTAAACCTAACTCTAGAGTATGCAATGATTTAGAAAAACAAAATGGTCTTAAAGAAACCGCAATAGGTAAAAAACATAATATATAGAACATGTTGATGATCCTGTATTAATGAGAATAAATCAGGACTTCAGAGCAAACTTTAGAGAAAGTTAGATTTGAATTTGGGAAAGACTGAATGCATGATCAGTTTGAGAAAAAATCCTACGGAAAAACAAGAAGCAAGTTTACAGAAAGAATAAATATGAAAGAGTTATAGCATTCTGCTTCCTGGTCTTCACACTAAATGAGGACAACTATATTTCCTAAAATTAAAAACAATCAAGAGAGCTGGAGAGAGTGATAGCTATGAGCAGGGCTTTTTTCTCAGGGAATAGGTGATAGTACTCCTCTATTTTGAGTCACTCCTTGTCTACACCCCCTACGCTTCTCTAGGCACTGTCCCTTGGTTCCACCAACGCTGTATCATGGCCTAGGCCAACAAGGCCCAGGCCTAGGGCAGCACTTTGCAGGGGGGCAGCACGGAAAGAGTCCCCTCCGGCTTGTGCTACACTGTTAGTGCAACGCAAGCTGCTTCTAATTTTGGCTGTCCTATCATCCTGGACCACAAACCTTCCTCACTGTGCTATATGTTTTCTGCTGCACCATTGGCATGGCTATATCTTCTTAGTCCTCTCTATAAAATTATCAGAAACTTGTGCTTAAAGTAGAACTATAGTCAACACTTTTTTTTTCATTTTGGATACAGTAAGGGAGGGTTATAGTCCCTGTCAGTTTATTTTTTACCATCCCTGTCCCATTGCAGAGATTTCCCTTCACTTTCTGCCCCATAGCCAAACAGGAAGCGAGAGAAAATCTATGCAAATTAGGGAATCCAATGCCCCCCAGGCCCTAAGAACTAGTGTCCCCACTCGAAAGTTTCAGGGTGGGTCTTAAACAGAAAGGGGTGTGGCCTTGACAGGAAGGGGTGGGTCATATTTAAATTAGGGGGTGCACAAATTTAGTCAGGCCTAAGGCAGCACAAAACCTAAATACACTACTGGGTCCCACCCCAACCCACCTCCTAGTACCACCCTTTACAACCACTTCCCATCGAGCTGGACTTTTGGTGGTTTGGTGCAGCTGCAGGCATCACCCTGGTATAGTTTTAAAGCTGGCCATCGGCTCTCTTGTAAAAGCAAACAAAGCAGCTAACCAGCCACTTGATTGCTATTACAAGCAGTGAAAGGGGACAACCCACCCCTCCCGCCGCCTTCCGCAGCTCTCTTGTCCCACATGGAGACCCGAATGACTAGCTGGCGCATCCGCCGGCTGGCCGGATAGCCAAGCAAAGCTGGGATCGGCTTTGATTGGCTGTTCCTAATAAGAACCCAGAAGCGATGACATAAAATCAGCTTTACTCAGAAACCATTGCTGCCATTTGAAAAAAATCAAAATCATTCAAAAACACTGATCTTGGTGCTTTGAATACTTTTACGTGCAGAGGGGGGATGTGGGGTCTTATAGGTCCCAGATCTCTCTATAAAGGGCACCTGTCATATGCCTATTGCTGTCACAAATATGTTTACAAAAAAATAATTAAAGCAACGGTGTAAAAATAAATAAATAAATAAAATGAATAATTAAAAAAAAAAGTTAAGTGCCCCCATCCTCCTGGACTTGCAGGCAAAGGTAAACACGCGCTTTCTTCCTGCACACACGCAAACAGTGATCATCCCACACATGTGAGGTATCACCGCAAACATCATATCATGGGCAGTAATTCTAGCATCAGACCTTCTCTGTAAATCCAAAGGGGTAACCTGTAAAGGCTTTTAAGGAATCGCCAATGGAAAGTAAAGTTTACGCCATTTGTCCCCATTGCATGGGCGTGTGCAGTTTTAAAGCGTGCCATGTTTGGTATCTATTTACTCAGTGTAACTTCCTTTTTGTGTGTTATGTATTGTGTGTTTTTGCATTACAATTTTAAAAAGTGTATTTTTCCCAACAAATTGCGTTTGATAAAATGCTGTGCAAATACAGTGTGAGACCCTCCAGCAACAATGGACCCCCCAGGAGCCATCATTAATAGACCTTCCAGTAACAATAGATCCCCAGCAACTAGCATCTATAGACCCTCCAGCACACCCCAGTACCCCTTGTCATTACATACATTAAGTCCCGTAGGTGCGTTCCCCCGCTGAAAAAAATCCCTGGTTATGAGATTAGTAATTTTGTCAAAGAAATCAAAAATTTTGATTTACAGAGCTACAAAGAAAGAAAGAGAGGATACCAAAAAATATATGGATTGGCTATGAGAGAATCGAGTAAGAAAATCTAAAAAAAGGGATTTTTATAACAGCTTACCTGTAAAATCCTTTTCTTGGAGTACATCACGGGACACAGAGCGACTTAGTCATTACTAATGGGTTATATAGATTACCTTCAGGTGCTGGCACTGGCCACTTCCAAACCGGAAGTACCCTCCCCTATATAAGCCCCTCCCATCCGGGAGCACCTCAGTTTTGTAGCAAAGCAATAAGTGTCCCAAAAAGAGGGGTGGGAGCTCTGTGTCCCGTGATGTACTCCAAGAAAAGGATTTTACAGGTAAGCTGTTATAAAAATCCCTTTTTCTTTTTCATACATCACGGGACACAGAGCGACTTAGTCATTACTAATGGGACGTCCCAAAGCAATGCCAAATGAGGGGAGGGATACATAAGCTGGGCGCCATCAGGCATGAGGATCTTTTGCGGCCTGCAACACACTGCGCCCAAAGGCGACATCCTCCTGACTTCTAACGTCTACCTGGTAGAATCTAGTAAACGTGTGTACCGAAGACCATGTTGCGGCCTTACATACTTGAGCCAGGGAGGCCTGGTGATGCACTGCCCATGAAGTTCCAACTGCTCTTGTGGAGTGCGCCCTAACTTTGAACGGAGGCGGTCTCTTTCTCAAGCCATAGGCTTGTATTATGACCTGTCGAATCCACTTGGCTAAAGTAGATTTTGATGCTGCCTGACCCTTTCTAGGGCCTTCCGGCAGAATAAACAAAGTATCCTTTCTGCGAATCTGAGCAGTGGCTTTTAGATAAGCTTTAACTGCTCTTACTACATCCAAAGAATGTAATAACTTTTCCTCTACCGAGCTAGGTTTGGGGAAAAAAGAAGGAAGAACCACATCTTGGTTCAAATGAAACCTTGATACCACCTTGGGAAGAAAGGCTGGATGAGGACGTAATACTACTCTGTCCTTATGGACAACCAGATATGGCTCCTTACAGGACAAGGCGGCTAATTCCGATACTCTTTTAGCCGAACAAATGGCCACTAAGAAAATCAATTTCCTGGTGAGAAGAACCAAGGAAATGTGTTGCAATGGTTCAAACGGTTGTTTCTGTAGAACCGACAGAACCAGGTTTAAGTCCCAAGGACATATGGGAATACTAACCGGAGGGCTAATACACATCACTCCTTGTATGAAAGCTTTGACAAGTGAATGCGAAGCCAAGGGCCTTTGAAAAAATATTGACAAGGCCGAAATCTGACCCTTGATAGTACTCAAGGCCAGCTTCCTATCTACAGCCCACTGTAGGAAGTCCAAAATCCTCCCTATCACGTACTTACGTGGATGCCATTTCTTGGCCTCACACCACGTAATGTACGCTTTCCAGATCCTATAATAGATCTGCCTGGATACCGGCTTCCTGGCATTGATCATGGTAGATACCACAGAATTAGAGAGCCCTCTCTTTTTCAGAATGTGGGCTTCAATAGCCAGGCCGTCAAACCTAGGGCTGGTAAGGAAGGGTGGTATATCGGTCCCTGCGACAGCAGGTCCGGACGATGTGGGAGGGTCCAAGGACTCCTCACTGACATTTTTACAATCTCCGCGTACCATGCCCTTCGGGGCCACGCTGGAGCCACCAAAATCACTGGTTTCTTTTCTACCCTGATTCTGCGGAGTAATCGCGGTAACAATTGTGGCGGTGGGAATGCATATATCAGCTTGAACTGATCCCAAGGGAACACTAGGGCATCCGAGCCGCAAGCTAGGGGATCCCTTGTGCGAGACACAAATCCGTCCACCTTTGCGTTGAATCTGGATGCTAGCAGATCTACATCCGGTGTTCCCCACCGCTGGCATATTGCCTGGAAAACCTCGGGGTGAAGAGACCATTCCCCCGGGCATAATTGTTGGCGACTTAAAAAGTCCGCTCTCCAATTTTCCACTCCTGGGATGAAAACCGCGGATATGGCTGGGACATATTTTTCTGCCCACTCCAGGATGCAATTTGCTTCCCTCTGGGCTGCACGACTCCTGGTGCCACCCTGGTGATTGATATATGCCACTGCTGTGGTTTTGTCTGATTGAATTCTGACAGGGAACCCTTGGAGTTTGGATGTCCATGCTACTAGGGCATACCGGGCTGCTCGTATCTCTAAGAGATTGATGGGCAGGGCCTTTTCTGCTTCTGACCACTTGCCCTGGAGAGACCATTGCTCCAGTACTGCCCCCCAGCCTATGAGGCTGGCATCTGTAGTGACCACCTTCCAAGAAACCGGACTGAAGGGTTTCCCTTTTTCCAGATTCTGGGGCACCAACCACCAATGGAGGCTCTTGCGAACGGAAGGGGACAGGGACATTGGTAAGTCTAAAGCCTGAACTTTTTTGTTCCAGGCTGACAGTATGGCCCTTTGCAAATTCCTTGAATGGAATTGACCGTAGGGTACCGCTTCGAATGAAGCCACCATTTTTCCCAGCAGCCTCATGCAGAGGCGTATGGATGGTTTTCTTTTTGTACCCACTAAGTGGGTCAAATCTTTTAAAGACGACACCTTCTCTGGAGGTAAGAAAATCTTTCTCTGATTTGAATCCAGCCTTAGCCCTAAGTATTCCAGACTTTTGACTGGTCTTAGAGCTGACTTGTCCCGGTTGATAATCCAACCGTGATATTCCAGATACTTGATTGTCTTGTGAATAGCTACTTCCAGCTTTTCCACTGAGTGGTCTATTAGTAGCAGGTCGTCTAAATATGCCATTATCGTTACACCTTGTGTTCTTAGATTGGCCAATAATGGGGCCAGAATTTTTGTGAACACTCGTGGTGCTGTGGCCAGACCGAAAGGTAAGGCTCTGAACTGAAAATGGCGCCCTTCTACTGCAAAGCGTAGAAATTTCTGGTGGGCCGGAAAGATGGGAATATGCAGATAAGCATCCCTTATGTCGACCGAGGCTAACCATTCCTGCCCTTGTAGGGCGGTGGCCACCGATCGGATCGACTCCATCCGAAAAGTCCTGATATTTAGGAACTTGTTTAGCCCTTTTAGATTTAATATGGGCCTCACGTCCCCATTTGGTTTGGGGACTGTGAAAAGGTTCGAGTAAAACCCGAATCCGCTTTCTTCCAGGGGAACCTTCATGATTACACCTTGGAGCAATAGTTGTTCTAGTGCCAGAAGGAGGGATCCTCTCTTCTGGGGATCTCTTGGCACGTTTGACCTCATAAATTGGGCAGGAGGAGTGCCTTTTAACTCCAGCTTGTATCCCAGACTTACTGCGGAGAGCACCCATCTGTCTCTGATGGTGTCCCGCCAGGTCTCTGTGAACAACTGAAGCCTTCCCCCCACCCGATTGAGTGGGGGCAACGCTTCATGACTTGGGGGGAGGTTTTGTACCTCTCTTGATCCAGGGCTTCTTGTTACCCTGTGATTGTCCCTGATTTCTGCCCCTGAATTTGACTGCGGAGGCCGTCGGAACTGCTTCACAGCCGATGTGCCCGGGACTGGAGAAGTAGGCCTCTTAAAAGAAGGACTTCTACTCTTGTTCTTAACCGGTAAGAGTGAACTTTTACCGGCAGAAATTTTCTGGATATATTTGTCCAGATCTTCTCCAAATAAGTGTTCTCCATGAAATGGGAAGCTAACTAGCAGTTTCTTACAGGGAGCTTCAGCAGACCAGTTTTTGAGCCACAGAAGCCTACGCATATGTACTATAGACAGCGTAAAGCGGGAGGCCTGTTGGATTGTATCCTTTATGGCGTCCACCGCAAAACACAAGGCTCTAGGCAGGTCAGCTAGGGCAAGAGCCTGCTGATCTGGTAAGTCCCTTAAGACTTGTTTCAACTGATCTTTCACTGCTTGGCAGACTCCAATCACTGCTACCGCAGGTTGTGTCACCATGCTTGCTGTAGAGAAAGCAGATTTTAGTAAAGACTCCAATTTTTTATCTATTGGGTCTTTGAACATTGGAACATTATCTACTGGACATGTCAGTGATTTGTTCACAGAAGAGATGGCTGCGTCCACTGTAGGGACCCTCCATTTTTTTATGAACTTATCCTCCATGGGATAGATCACCGGAAATCTCTTGGGGGGAGCAAATATTTTATCAGGATGCTCCCAATCCTGGTAAATAAGCCCTTCTAATAAAGGGTGGATTGGGAAGGAACAGACAGCCT
Source organism: Rana muscosa (assembly GCA_029206835.1). Taxonomy (NCBI): domain Eukaryota; kingdom Metazoa; phylum Chordata; class Amphibia; order Anura; family Ranidae; genus Rana; species Rana muscosa. The sequence continues at coordinate 934,622,858 of CM055116.1, forward strand.
GGGGAGCTTTTAGCGACCCCAGCGAGGAAACCGTAGTGGATGGTGGTTCCGCCAGAGGCATTTTAAATGCTGATCGGACCATGTTAGTCAGAGACTGAACCCATAATCTTTCAGCCTGAGATGCTGAGAAAGGTTCTTCCACTGTTGATTCCTCCATAACTGAATCAACCTCATCCTGATCCCCTTCAGGTAGGTCGATCCCTGTGTGGGGCTGTTCCTCCACTAACAGGCACTCTGAAGGAGGAGACGGAGATCGGACGCGCTTTCCCTGTGACAGGGAAGCAGCGATCAATGCTGTTAATCTCTCTTCCAATCCTCCCAGAGTTGAGGATAAAACCTCCTCTGTTATATATACAGGAGCAGGTGGACTGGGGACAGCCGCAGCACCAGGCACTCCTGCGGGGTTTCTACGGCTACTGACCTCTGAATTCTCAGGGGAGATTGGTGCAGTACAAGCATGCCCAATATCCTCAGAGCCCGATGGAGACCCCTTTGGCTTCCTGGAAGACCTATTTCCGGAGCGTCTGGACGACATATCCTTTAAGCACAAAGCTGAGGTATTCCCGTCGTCATACATCAATTTTGCTGGTAATAGTCTAACACAGTTGCTGCTATATACCAGCTGGTGTCCACTAAAGTGCCTTTCTATGGGGATGCCTGCATCAACCGCCTCTGTGTGCCACTGTTTGTTGCTAGCTCTGTTTGCATCCAGCTGACACTTGTACTGTGTCTTTATACAAGCTGGGACGCCTGCACATGCGCAGAAGCGCCGTGGCGCGCATCGAGCGTCATCCACCCGCCCCGCCCCTTTTTTTTCATAGGAGGCGCGTGCACGCGCCCGCGCGTGCGCCCGTGCGCCATTGGCGCCCTTTTCGAAACCAAACAGGGACTAGGAGCCAGGGCCCTTTTTGCCGGAGGGCCTGTGCGGTGGATGAGCGCAGCAACAGGGCAGAGGAAGTGGATTCCCACAGAGAAACTTACCAACTGCCTGGATCTTTTGACTTGAGAAAACCAAAGATCCACATGACAAGAAAAATGGACCACAGCGGCCTCTAGTGGTTTAACACAGGTACCGCGGTCCTCTTTTTTTTTTTTTTTCTTGACTACTATTAAAATTTTACATTTTCAGTAGTTACAGGCATACACAGATATTAGCGGGAATACCGTTAGGTAACAGACAGAAAGACAAATTAGGCTTGGGGGTCCCCCAATAGAACCAAGTTCCTGGGGGCCCCCACTTACCTGATCCCCGCCGCAGGATTCTGTTTGGTCCACAGAAGCCCAAACTTCACCTATCACGGCAGGCATTGTAATTAAACCTTCAGGGACCGGGTTCCCAAGGATTCCACTCCCCTGGACCTGTATAGCACCCTGCACAGACAACATCTTGGTCGTGGGTATGACCAGAGCTCTGGATCCCAGGGTCCAGCCCTCCTAAGAGAGGCATTACAGGCAAAACCTTGCTCTTCTGCTGCAAGGCCCGGGTACCGACCGTTTAGCTATGAAGCTTTTTTGGTGGGATCCGGAACAGCTTACTAAGGCCCAAAAGAACCTGTACGCAAGCCCAGTGAAAACACATGTTACTCTTTGGCCAACACCTTAGACACTGGCAAAAAAACTGAGGTGCTCCCGGATGGGAGGGGCTTATATAGGGGAGGGTACTTCCGGTTTGGAAGTGGCCAGTGCCAGCACCTGAAGGTAATCTATATAACCCATTAGTAATGACTAAGTCGCTCTGTGTCCCGTGATGTACGAAAAAGAAAACAATAGCATTGAATGTGCTAAAATTGTGAAAAGGTATAGTGTCCCAAACATTGAAAGAGAAGGATAATCTGCATATAAAAGGTCTTTGTGATATACAGTTTTTTCACTAGCTTTGTTTATAAGAATAAATTGTTTACATTGTATTTAGTTATTCTGTCACATATGCAAATCCTATGATGGGAGCAAGGTCATCCCCCATTCACACATTTTAATATATTTTATTTAATACTGTTTACCTTTTATACTTATTTATGTTCAGCTATTCATATGTTCCATGTTTCAATACACATCTGCAAAACCGCAAAAACCACTCTCGTATATAGTAATTTAAATTTACAAATAAGTCAAGTCCTTCATTCTATAAAAAAAGAAGGATACAATACAAGTTACCTATTTATTAATGTAACCATCTGAAATTGTATGGAAAAGCTGTGCAGTGTATAGTACAACATGCATAACATATTCATTCTGTACATTATTTACTTCAAGGTTATGTGCACAAATACAGTTATTTGCAAAAATCTTAGGATGCCAAAGAAAGTTACCGTATGTTTAAATCTTGGCTCCATCAGTTAGACAAAACCTACCATTGCCATGCCCATTCCCCCTGCACTGCAAGGGTAAAATGCTTATCTAGTCTAGAGGTGCAGAGACAAAGTGTAATTCCTTAATTCTGGTTCTGGCAGGCTCCCTCAATTCATACGACTGGTTCTGCCGAACCAAAGGAGAGTGCATATCCCTGCATCCTACACTAGAAAAGCATTTAACCATTTTCAGTGAGAATTTGGCTTTGAATTATGATCAATGTAGATGTAAGCCCTCACTGAATAACATGTAACTTTGTGGAAGCACTGTGTATCATAAACAATTAACATTCTTTTTTAAATAAGATACTTGTTTTTCATCCTTTGTTTCATTTCAGTGCTCATTATCTCCTCTGGCCTCCTTGCAGACACATTCTGGTTCATGTATGCACTCCAGTCATGGTACATGGCATTTCCCAGGGTGTGTTTCCTTATTGTGGCAACAGTGGACCATACCAACTTAATCTATATTGAACTTGACTTGTAGTCCCTGACCATTGTCACACCATAACAGGAAGTGATTGATCAAGGGTCTTCATGGCAGAATCAATATGTATCATTTTCATAAAAGCTGCAAATTTTAAAATACTGCAAATGACCTTGTTAAAATGTATATGAAATGTACATATTTTATATATTGGGTTTATATTATAAAGTTAATTATTTGGTTGCTCTGATAAAATACTGTACAACATGTTAAATTACTAAAAACTGGATCTTTGGTTTCCATCCCTACCAGCACCCTCTAGCCATGTCAATTATTTAATTAATAATTAATTACCTTTTATCATCTGTCACATTTTAAAGACAGAAAATGGAGCAAAAGCCACCAAAAGCTGTATGAAACTGGTGAACATTATTTAAAGTAAAGCCAGGGTTACATATGGTTCTATGGGCCAGTTCATAGGGCAGCAGGATTATAGGGACAGGACCAAGCCTCAAATTGCGATAACATTTTTCTTCTCTCTTCTGTCTGGGCATTTGAGGCTACACTCAGCAGGAGAACATCAGAGGGTGCAGGGATATTGGAAGGAGTCAGAATGTTCTTTACAGTTCAGGAAACAAAACTATCTCTCTTCCATCTTTGTTGGTCGGCACAGATAATGATATACAGCAGACCCCCATTGCTGCCTCAAACAATACTGTACATTCTAGCAGTAGATTTGTTAAAACAATGATGTCACAAAAAATGGAGTTTGTACTAAGAGCATTATCATAACGTTTTCAAATATATAATGCTACTCTGGTTTCAAGCAGGTACTGTAAATCCTTGCTGGCTCTTTTATATCTCCAAAAACCGAATAGTAAAGCATGTATCGGGGGCCATGCTTGAAGGTGCATGGAAGCTGAAACATGTTCATTTAGTGGAGGTACTGCATAAACCTATACACAAATCCAGTCCCCTGGATGTTCCAACTTTGATTGCTGTCTCTCCCACTACCGGATTTTAAATGAGAGTACTATTTAATCTGTTGGTTTTCCTCTGGATGACCTATTTTTGGTGATATGTATTGATCAAGTCACTTATACTGCATGACGGTGCAACTTTAATTTCTCACTAATAAAGTTATTTTATTTGCACTATACAGTGCACCCTGTTTCTGTTTTCTAATATCTAGATATGTGTAATTCGTTTAGTTCCGAATTCGTTTTTTTAACTAATTTTGACAAATTAGTTAATTCCGAAATTTCAGAATTTCTGAATTTTTCAATTTCCGAATTTTCGGATTTTCGAATTTTCGAATTTCCGAAATTTCAAATTTTCGGATTTCCGAATTTTCGAACTTCCGAATTTCCGAATTTTTGAATTTTCGAATTTCACAAATTCGGAATTTCGGAAATTCTAAAATTCTAAATTTCGAAAATTCGAGATTGATAAATTTGAAAATCTAAAATTCGAAAACGGGAAATTTGGAAAGTTGAATTTCCGAATTCCCGAATTCCAAATTTTTGGAATTTCGGAAATTCGAAAATTCGGAAAATCAGAATTCGGAAATTCGGAAATTCAAAAATTCGGAAATTCGGAATTCAGAAATTCGGAATTCCGAATTTTTTGAATTTCCGAATTTCCAAAAAAAGCAAAAGAACAAATGAAATGAAAACGAAAGAAAATAATTTTTTGAATTTCCCGAATTTCCGAAAAAAGCAAAAAAACCGAATGAAACGAAAACAAAAAAAAATTTTTTTCGGCAGTGCACATGTCTACTAATATCATCATCGTGAAGATGTGTCTAGGCTAGCATGATGGCTAAATGCAGACCAAGTAAACTTCCAATGAGATACAGGATAGCCCCTTGTCCTATATTAGGATAGCCCCTTGTCCTAAACTGGGGCTATTATGTCAATTTCGTTTTTGGCTTGGCTGTAGTTAACTGAGACTGATTGTATCGTTTTTCACTGTGTTTTTCCTAACAATAAGTTGACTTGTGATTTTTCACTGACACCGGTAAATGTCACTAGTATCACTGGTCATAGTCTGAGATTTCACAAACAAAACTAAGTTATGAATATTTAGTAGGAGGTTTATGCCACTTGTGCATGCCGGGGAGGATATAGATATTTGAGACAGGCCATGGGCTTGGTCTTGTTTCAGGCTGAGGCCTGAGGAGGGGCTCTGGTATGGAGCTCTGCTGTTAGGCCCAATAACCTATTTTGGGGCCTAACGTGTGCTGAGGTGGCCCTGAAGCTGTTCTGCCTGATCTGGAGAAAGCTGGGCCCAGGAGGCCATGAAGAAGGCTCGTCTGTCATAGTGCCTTGTGACTCCTTTGAAGGACGCACTGAAATTTGGGAACGTGCATACAGTATTGCCAGGTCGACTTAAAGGCTCTGACGCTGTGAGGCTGGACATTTATCTGGATCTGGAGAGTCCATAAGTGATCTGCTGCGATATCTGGGACACCTAACCCTTACCCCCTTAACTATTTTACAAAAGAAGTTTAAAAAGATGTGACTGGCACCCAAATGAAACCTCGATACCACCTTGGGAAGAAAGGCTGGATGAGGACGTAATACTACTCTGTCCTTATGGACAACCAGATATGGCTCCTTACAGGACAAGGCGGCTAATTCCGATACTCTTTTAGCCGAGCAAATGGCCACTAAGAAAATCAATTTCCTGGTGAGAAGAACCAAGGAAATGTGTTGCAATGGTTCAAACGGTTGTTTCTGTAGAACCGACAGAACCAGGTTTAAGTCCCAAGGACATATGGAAATACTAACCGGAGGGCTAATACGCATCACTCCTTGTATGAAAGCTTTGACTAGTGAATGCGAAGCCAAGGGCCTTTGAAAAAATATTGACAAGGCCGAAATCTGACCCTTGATAGTACTCAAGGCCAGCTTCCTATCTACAGCCCACTGTAGGAAGTCCAAAATCCTCCCTATCACGTACTTACGTGGATGCCATTTCTTGGCCTCACACCACGTAATGTACGCTTTCCAGATCCTATAATAGATCTGCCTGGATACCGGCTTCCTGGCATTGATCATGGTAGATACCACAGAATTAGAGAGCCCTCTCTTTTTCAGAATGTGGGCTTCAATAGCCAGGCCGTCAAACCTAGGGCTGGTAAGGAAGGGTGGTATATCGGTCCCTGCGACAGCAGGTCCGGACGATGTGGGAGGGTCCAAGGACTCCTCACTGACATTTTTACAATCTCCGCGTACCATGCCCTTCGGGGCCACGCTGGAGCCACCAGAATCACTGGTTTCTTTTCTACCCTGATTCTGCGGAGTAATCGCGGTAACAATTGTGGCGGTGGGAATGCATATATCAGCTTGAACTGATCCCAAGTGAACACTAGGGCATCCGAGCCGCAAGCTAGGGGATCCCTTGTGCGAGACACAAATCTGTCCACCTTTGCATTGAATCTGGATGCTAGCAGATCTACATCCGGTGTTCCCCACCGCTGGCATATTGCCTGGAAAACCTCGGGGTGAAGAGACCATTCCCCCGGGCATAATTGTTGGCGACTTAAAAAGTCCGCTCTCCAATTTTCCACTCCTGGGATGAAAACCGCGGATATGGCTGGGACATATTTTTCTGCCCACTCCAGGATGCAATTTGCTTCCCTCTGGGCTGCACGACTCCTGGTGCCACCCTGGTGATTGATATATGCCACTGCTGTGGCATTGTCTGATTGAATTCTGACAGGGGACCCTTGGAGTTTGGATGTCCATGCTACTAGGGCATACCGGGCTGCTCGTATCTCTAAGAGATTGATGGGCAGGGCCTTTTCTGCTTCTGACCACTTGCCCTGGAGAGACCATTGCTCCAGTACTGCCCCCCAGCCTATGAGGCTGGCATCTGTAGTGACCACCTTCCAAGAAACCGGACTGAAGGGTTTCCCTTTTTCCAGATTCTGGGGCACCAACCACCAATGGAGGCTCTTGCGAACGGAAGGGGACAGGGACATTGGTAAGTCTAAAGCCTGAACTTTTTTGTTCCAGGCTGACAGTATGGCCCTTTGCAAATTCCTTGAATGGAATTGACCGTAGGGTACCGCTTCGAATGAAGCCACCATTTTTCCCAGCAGCCTCATGCAGAGGCGTATGGATGGTTTTCTTTTTGTACCCACTAAGTGGGTCAAATCTTTTAAAGACGACACCTTCTCTGGAGGTAAGAAAATCTTTCTCTGATTTGAATCCAGCCTTAGCCCTAAGTATTCCAGACTTTTGACTGGTCTTAGAGCTGACTTGTCCCGGTTGATAATCCAACCGTGATATTCCAGATACTTGATTGTCTTGTGAATAGCTACTTCCAGCTTTTCCACTGAGTGGTCTATTAGTAGCAGGTCGTCTAGATATGCCATCATCGTTACACCTTGTGTTCTTAGATTGGCCAATAATGGGGCCAGAATTTTTGTGAACACTCGTGGTGCTGTGGCCAGACCGAAAGGTAAGGCTCTGAACTGAAAATGGCGCCCTTCTACTGCAAAGCGTAGAAATTTCTGGTGGGCCGGAAAGATGGGAATATGCAGATAAGCATCCCTTATGTCGATCGAGGCTAACCATTCCTGCCCTTGTAGGGCGGAGGCCACCGATCGGATCGACTCCATCCGAAAAGTCCTGATATTTAGGAACTTTTTTAGCCCTTTTAGATTTAATATTGGCCTCACGTCCCCATTTGGTTTGGGGACTGTGAAAAGGTTCGAGTAAAACCCGAATCCGCTTTCTTCCAGGGGAACCTTCATGATTACACCTTGGAGCAATAGTTGTTCTAGTGCCAGAAGGAGGGATCCTCTCTTCTGGGGATCTCTTGGCACGTTTGACCTCATAAATTGGGCAGGAGGAGTGCCTTTTAACTCCAGCTTGTATCCCAGACTTACTGCGGAGAGCACCCATCTGTCTCTGATGGTGTCCCGCCAGGTCTCTGTGAACAACTGAAGCCTTCCCCCCACCCGATTGAGTGGGGGCAACGCTTCATGACTTGGGGGGAGGTTTTGTACCTCTCTTGATCCAGGGCTTCTTGTTACCCTGTGATTGTCCCTGATTTCTGCCCCCTGAATTTGACCGCGGAGGCCGTCGGAACTGCTTCACAGCCGATGTGCCCGGGACTGGAGAAGTAGGCCTCTTAAAAGAAGGACTTCTACTCTTGTTCTTAACCGGTAAGAGTGAACTTTTACCGGCAGAAATTTTCTGGATATATTTGTCCAGATCTTCTCCAAATAAGCGTTCTCCATGAAATGGGAAGCTAACCAGCAGTTTCTTACAGGGAGCTTCAGCAGACCAGTTTTTGAGCCACAGAAGCCTACGCATATGTACTATAGACAGCGTAAAGCGGGAGGCCTGTTGGATTGTATCCTTTATGGCGTCCACCGCAAAACACAAGGCTCTAGGCAGGTCAGCTAGGGCAAGAGCCTGCTGATCTGGTAAGTCCCTTAAGACTTGTTTCAACTGATCTTTCACTGCTTGGCAGACTCCAATCGCTGCTACCGCAGGTTGTGTCACCATGCTTGCTGTAGAGAAAGCAGATTTTAGTAAAGACTCCAATTTTTTATCTATTGGGTCTTTGAACATTGGAACATTATCTACTGGACATGTCAGTGATTTGTTCACAGAAGAGATGGCTGCGTCCACTGTAGGGACCCTCCATTTTTTTATGAACTTATCCTCCCGTGGGATAGATCACCGGAAATCTCTTGGGGGGAGCAAATATTTTATCAGGATGCTCCCAATCCTGGTAAATAAGCCCTTCTAATAAAGGGTGGATTGGGAAGGAACAGACAGCCTGGGGAGCTTTTAGCGACCCCAGCGAGGAAACCGTAGTGGATGGTGGTTCCGCCAGAGGCATTTTAAATGCTGATCGGACCATGTTAGTCAGAGACTGAACCCATAATCTTTCAGCCTGAGATGCTGAAAAAGGTTCTTCCACTGTTGATTCCTCCATAACTGAATCAACCTCATCCTGATCCCCTTCAGGTAGGTCGATCCCTGTGTGGGGCTGTTCCTCCACTAACAGGCACTCTGAAGGAGGAGACGGAGATCGGACGCGCTTTCCCTGTGACAGGGAAGCAGCGATCAATGCTGTTAATCTCTCTTCCAATCCTCCCAGAGTTGAGGATAAAACCTCCTCTGTTATATATACAGGAGCAGGTGGACTGGGGACAGCCGCAGCACCAGGCACTCCTGCAGGGTTTCTACGGCTACTGACCTCTGAATTCTCAGGGGAGATTGGTGCAGTACAAGCATGCCCAATATCCTCAGAGCCCGATGGAGACCCCTTTGGCTTCCTGGAAGACCTATTTCCGGAGCGTCTGGACGACATATCCTTTAAGCACAAAGCTGAGGTATTCCCGTCGTCATACACCAATTTTGCTGGTAATAGTCTAACACAGTTGCTGCTATATACCAGCTGGTGTCCACTAAAGTGCCTTTCTATGGGGATGCCTGCATCAACCGCCTCTGTGTGCCACTGTTTGTTGCTAGCTCTGTTTGCATCCAGCTGACACTTGTACTGTGTCTTTATACAAGCTGGGACGCCTGCACATGCGCAGAAGCGCCGTGGCGCGCATCGAGCGTCATCCACCCGCCCCGCCCCTTTTTTTTCATAGGAGGCGCGTGCACGCACCCGCGCGCGCGCCCGTGCGCCATTGGCGCCCTTTTCGAAACCAAACAGGGACTAGGAGCCAGGGCCCTTTTTGCCGGAGGGCCTGTGCGGTGGATGAGCGCAGCAACAGGGCAGAGGAAGTGGATTCCCACAGAGAAACTTACCAACTGCCTGGATCTTTTGACTTGAGAAAAACCAAAGATCCACATGACAAGAAAAATGGACCACAGCGGCCTCTAGTGGTTTAACACAGGTACCGCGGTCCTCTTTTTTTTTTTTCTTGACTACTATTAAAATTTTACATTTTCAGTAGTTACAGGCATACACAGATATTAGCGGGAATACCGTTAGGTAACAGACAGAAAGACAAATTAGGCTTGGGGGTCCCCCAATAGAACCAAGTTCCTGGGGGCCCCCACTTACCTGATCCCCGCCGCAGGACTCTGTTTGGTCCACAGAAGCCCAAACTTCACCTATCACGGCAGGCATTGTAATTAAACCTTCAGGGACTGGGTTCCCAAGGATTCCACTCCCCTGGACCTGTATAGCACCCTGCACAGACAATATCTTGGTCGTGGGTATGACCAGAGCTCTGGATCCCAGGGTCCAGCCCTCCTAAGAGAGGCATTACAGGCAAAACCTTGCTCTTCTGCTGCAAGGCCCGGGTACCGACCGTTTAGCTATGAAGCTTTTTTGGTGGGATCCGGAACAGCTTACTAAGGCCCAAAAGAACCTGTACGCAAGCCCAGTGAAAACACATGTTACTCTTTGGCCAACACCTTAGACACTGGCAAAAAAACTGAGGTGCTCCCGGATGGGAGGGGCTTATATAGGGGAGGGTACTTCCGGTTTGGAAGTGGCCAGTGCCAGCACCTGAAGGTAATCTATATAACCCATTAGTAATGACTAAGTCGCTCTGTGTCCCGTGATGTACGAAAAAGAAAACAATAGCATTGAATGTGCTAAAATTGTGAAAAGGTATAGTGTCCCAAACATTGAAAGAGAAGGATAATCTGCATATAAAAGGTCTTTGTGATATACAGTTTTTTCACTAGCTTTGTTTATAAGAATAAATTGTTTACATTGTATTTAGTTATTCTGTCACATATGCAAATCCTATGATGGGAGCAAGGTCATCCCCCATTCACACATTTTAATATATTTTATTTAATACTGTTTACCTTTTATACTTATTTATGTTCAGCTATTCATATGTTCCATGTTTCAATACACATCTGCAAAACCGCAAAAACCACTCTCGTATATAGTAATTTAAATTTACAAATAAGTCAAGTCCTTCATTCTATAAATAAAGAAGGATACAATACAAGTTACCTATTTATTAATGTAACCATCTGAAATTGTATGGAAAAGCTGTGCAGTGTATAGTACAACATGCATAACATATTCATTCTGTACATTATTTACTTCAAGGTTATGTGCACAAATACAGTTATTTGCAAAAATCTTAGGATGCCAAAGAAAGTTACCGTATGTTTAAATCTTGGCTCCATCAGTTAGACAAAACCTACCATTGCCATGCCCATTCCCCCTGCACTGCAAGGGTAAAATGCTTATCTAGTCTAGAGGTGCAGAGACAAAGTGTAATTCCTTAATTCTGGTTCTGGCAGGCTCCCTCAATTCATACGACTGGTTCTGCCGAACCAAAGGAGAGTGCATATCCCTGCATCCTACACTAGAAAAGCATTTAACCATTTTCAGTGAGAATTTGGCTTTGAATTATGATCAATGTAGATGTAAGCCCTCACTGAATAACATGTAACTTTGTGGAAGCACTGTGTATCATAAACAATTAACATTCTTTTTTAAATAAGATACTTGTTTTTCATCCTTTGTTTCATTTCAGTGCTCATTATCTCCTCTGGCCTCCTTGCAGACACATTCTGGTTCATGTATACACTCCAGTCATGGTACATGGCATTTCCCAGGGTGTGTTTCCTTATTGTGGCAACAGTGGACCATACCAACATAATCTATATTGAACTTGACTTGTAGTCCCTGACCATTGTCACACCATAACAGGAAGTGATTGATCAAGGGTCTTCATGGCAGAATCAATATGTATCATTTTCATAAAAGCTGCAAATTTTAAAATACTGCAAATGACCTTGTTAAAATGTATATGAAATGTACATATTTTATATATTGGGTTTATATTATAAAGTTAATTATTTGGTTGCTCTGATAAAATACTGTACAACATGTTAAATTACTAAAAACTGGATCTTTGGTTTCCATCCCTACCAGCACCCTCTAGCCATGTCAATTATTTAATTAATAATTAATTACCTTTTATCATCTGTCACATTTTAAAGACAGAAAATGGAGCAAAAGCCACCAAAAGCTGTATGCAACTGGTGAACATTATTTAAAGTAAAGCCAGGGTTACATATGGTTCTATGGGCCAGTTCATAGGGCAGCAGGATTATAGGGACAGGAAAGGAAAAATAGAAAAGCGCCTCTTAGCAAAACAGATTTATTATGTAGCAGACAATTTGTATCAAACACTTACATCATGGTAAGTTTCAGGTGTCATCCAGTAGGATTAATGTTTATATTGCGTCCAGGATCTCTGACGCTACTCCACGGATTTCCCAGGTCCCGGTTATGGCGGCCGCAAGTAGCCGGGATACAGGCTGGCTTGTCCGTGAGAGGAGACAGCAGCGAAAGATGGCAACGGTCGGTCCGGAGAGGAGCGTCTGACGTCAACTGGATGGTGCAGGGAACCACAACGCGTTTCAGAGCATGCGCAGCTCTCGTACAGGGCATGCGCGCTCCTTTCTCAAGTGTACAAGGAGACAGGAAGGACGGATGTTTTAAAAGTAATTCTGCCCGTCAGCGCAGCAGAATTCAATAATTGCTATGACAAGTGTGTTGCATAAAACAAAACGGGAGTTTTAACCCCACTAACTTGGGATAGCTTAAATAGCAGAAAACTAATAATAGAATGTATAATAATATATTAATATATTAATATATTAAAAAATTAATAAAAAAATATATATATTAATAAAAAATATATATATATATAATAAAAGTAATAATAATAATGATAATAAAGGTAATGAATAGTGATGAAATAATATTGCTCATAATAAAATAATTAAAGAAGTAATGAAATAATATTGCTCATAATAAAATAATTATGAAGTAATTAAGGCATAACGTTTATAATAGCAAAAAATTATTATTGTATGATAAAAGCTTTTTAAGGGAATGTCTATATAGACATTTTAGTGTTAAATTTAAAAAAAAAAAAAATTAATATATGACAGGGATATGATGCCTGCCAACAAAATATTTGGGTGCAAGCTCTTAAATGTTACGATAAATACAATCAAAGTGATAAAATATAATGAGTATGATATAGGCACAGTGAATAATCATCAATCACTAGTCATTATAGAGGATTGTCAGCGTAGCTGTATACAAAACAAAAGGAAATAATAAGAATAAAATATATATATATACACATATATATATATATATATATATATGCTCGTGTGCCTATGTGTGCCCACGTGCACACACACGTATAAAGGGACACACATACACATATATGCTAGTGCACGCTAGCGCTCGCCCACACATGCGTGGAGGCTTGCGCTGTGTAACAGAAGAGCTAAAATTAAAAAATGATAATGGTAATAATGGTATTGTATAATTATAATAAATGATAATAAATGAAGGGATTATATATATGTAAATGTGTAAAAAGAAGAGCGTTTTTCCAGACTGTGTGAGCGCGAAACTTATTGGATTTTTACTCTGGATACCCTTGTGCCGAATGGGTTAAACGAGGAACTAGAGGTTAACACGATCCTCTAAAAAATGTTCCCCTTTTCTTATTTGCCCTCTCCTTATGATGCACGGTTGCAAGTGTGCATGTACATATTGTAGTGTCAGCACCTATATGTGTGTGCTTTTCCATTAAGGAATCTTATGGCTTCTTCTTTTTACACATTTACATATATATAATCCCTTCATTTATTATCATTTATTATAATTATACAATACCATTATTACCATTATCATTTTTTAATTTTAGCTCTTCTGTTACACAGCGCAAGCCTCCACGCATGTGTGGGCGAGCGCTAGCGTGCACTAGCATATATGTGTATGTGTGTCCCTTTATACGTGTGTGTGCACGTGGGCACACATAGGCACACAAGCATATATATATATATATATATATGTGTATATATATATATTTTATTCTTATTATTTCCTTTTGTTTTGTATACAGCTACGCTGACAATCATCTCTATAATGACTAGTGATTGATGATTATTCACTGTGCCTATATCATACTCATTATATTTTATCACTTTGATTGTATTTATCGTAACATTTAAGAGCTTGCACCCAAATATTTTGTTGGCAGGCATCATATCCCTGTCATATATTAATTTTTTTTTTTTTTAAATTTAACACTAAAATGTCTATATAGACATTCCCTTAAAAAGCTTTTATCATACAATAATAATTTTTTGCTATTATAAACGTTATGCCTTAATTACTTCATAATTATTTTATTATGAGCAATATTATTTCATTACTTCTTTAATTATTTTATTATGAGCAATATTATTTCATCACTATTCATTACCTTTATTATCATTATTATTATTACTTTTATTATATATATATATATTTTTTATTAATATATATATTTTTTTATTAATTTTTTAATATATTAATATATTAATATATTATTATACATTCTATTATTAGTTTTCTGCTATTTAAGCTATCCCAAGTTAGTGGGGTTAAAACTCCCGTTTTGTTTTATGCAACACACTTGTCATAGCAATTATTGAATTCTGCTGCGCTGACGGGCAGAATTACTTTTAAAACATCCGTCCTTCCTGTCTCCTTGTACACTTGAGAAAGGAGCGCGCATGCCCTGTACGAGAGCTGCGCATGCTCTGAAACGCGTTGTGGTTCCCTGCACCATCCAGTTGACGTCAGACGCTCCTCTCCGGACCGACCGTTGCCATCTTTCGCTGCTGTCTCCTATCACGGACAAGCCAGCCTGTATCCCGGCTACTTGCAGCCGCCATAACCGGGACCTGGGAAATCCGTGGAGTAGCGTCAGAGATCCTGGACGCAATATAAACATTAATCCTACTGGATGACACCTGAAACTTACCATGATGTAAGTGTTTGATACAAATTGTCTGCTACATAATAAATCTGTTTTGCTAAGAGGCGCTTTTCTATTTTTCCTTTCATGTCATTTTCCTTGAGTCGGCTTCAACTTGGAGAAGAGCTGCCCTGGGCAACTGAGTTTTTATTAAAGACTTCCTATCCACAATTGTTACTATAGAGTTTTTCAAAACCTTATGCTACCTGCCATCCCTTGGTAACAGTAATAACTTTATGTCCATCTGATTGGAATACTTTTTTTGTTTTTTTGATTTTCAACCTTTGTATAATATCCTTTACACATTTAGGATTAATCGTGTTTGTCTGTGCAGGCTTCCCAAGCGCTTGCATTTGCTATTGGATTATAGGGACAGGACCAAGCCTCAAATTGCGATAACATTTTTCTTCTCTCTTCTGTCTGGGCATTTGAGGCTACACTCAGCAGGAGAACATCAGAGGGTGCAGGGATATTGGAAGGAGTCAGAATGTTCTTTACAGTTCAGGAAACAAAACTATCTCTCTTCCATCTTTGTTGGTCGGCACAGATAATGATATACAGCAGACCCCCATTGCTGCCTCAAACAATACTGTACATTCTAGCAGTAGATTTGTTAAAACAATGATGTCACAAAAAATGGAGTTTGTACTAAGAGCATTATCATAACGTTTTCAAATATATAATGCTACTCTGGTTTCAAGCAGGTACTGTAAATCCTTGCTGGCTCTTTTATATCTCCAAAAACCGAATAGTAAAGCATGTATCGGGGGCCATGCTTGAAGGTGCATGGAAGCTGAAACATGTTCATTTAGTGGAGGTACTGCATAAACCTATACACAAATCCAGTCCCCTGGTAATGTTCCAACTTTGATTGCTGTCTCTCCCACTACCGGATTTTAAATGAGAGTACTATTTAATCTGTTGGTTTTCCTCTGGATGACCTATTTTTGGTGATATGTATTGATCAAGTCACTTATACTGCATGACGGTGCAACTTTAATTTCTCACTAATAAAGTTATTTTATTTGCACTATACAGTGCACCCTGTTTCTGTTTTCTAATATCTAGATATGTGCAATTCGTTTAGTTCCGAATTCGTTTTTTTAACTAATTTTGACAAATTAGTTAATTCCGAAATTTCAGAATTTCTGAATTTTTCAATTTCCGAATTTTCGGATTTTCGAATTTTCGAATTTCCGAAATTTCAAATTTTCGGATTTCCGAATTTTCGAACTTCCGAATTTCCGAATTTTTGAATTTTCGAATTTCACAAATTCGGAATTTCGGAAATTCAAAAATTCTAAATTTCGAAAATTCGAGATTGATAAATTCGAAAATCTAAAATTCGAAAACGGGAAATTTGGAAAGTTGAATTTCCGAATTCCCGAATTCCAAATTTTTGGAATTTCGGAAATTCGAAAATTCGGAAAATCAGAATTCGGAAATTCGGAAATTCAAAAATTCGGAAATTCGGAATTCGGAAATTCGGAATTCCGAATTTTTTGAATTTCCGAATTTCCAAAAAAAGCAAAAGAACAAATGAAACGAAAACAAAAGAAAATAATTTTTTGAATTTCCCGAATTTCCGAAAAAAGCAAAAAAACCGAATGAAACGAAAACAAAAAAAATTATTTTTCGGCAGTGCACATGTCTACTAATATCATCATCGTGAAGATGTGTCTAGGCTAGCATGATGGCTAAATGCAGACCAAGTAAACTTCCAATGAGATACAGGATAGCCCCTTGTCCTATATTAGGATAGCCCCTTGTCCTAAACTGGGGCTATTATGTCAATTTCGTTTTTGGCTTGGCTGTAGTTAACTGAGACTGATTGTATCGTTTTTCACTGTGTTTTTCCTAACAATAAGTTGACTTGTGATTTTTCACTGACACCGGTAAATGTCACTAGTATCACTGGTCATAGTCTGTGATTTCACAAACAAAACTAAGTTATGAATATTTAGTAGGAGGTTTATGCCACTTGTGCATGCCGGGGAGGATATAGATATTTGAGACAGGCCATGGGCTTGGTCTTGTTTCAGGCTGAGGCCTGAGGAGGGGCTCTGGTATGGAGCTCTGCTGTTAGGCCCAATAACCTATTTTGGGGCCTAACGTGTGCTGAGGTGGCCCTGAAGCTGTTCTGCCTGATCTGGAGAAAGCTGGGCCCAGGAGGCCATGAAGAAGGCTGGTCTGTCATAGTGCCTTGTGACTCCTTTGGAGGACGCACTGAAATTTGGGAACGTGCATACAGTATTGCCAGGTCGACTTAAAGGCTCTGACGCTGTGAGGCTGGACATTTATCTGGATCTGGAGAGTCCATAAGTGATCTGCTGCGATATCTGGGACACCTAACCCTTACCCCCTTAACTATTTTACAAAAGAAGTTTAAAAAGATGTGACTGGCACCCAAATGAAACCTCGATACCACCTTGGGAAGAAAGGCTGGATGAGGACGTAATACTACTCTGTCCTTATGGACAACCAGATATGGCTCCTTACAGGACAAGGCGGCTAATTCCGATACTCTTTTAGCCGAGCAAATGGCCACTAAGAAAATCAATTTCCTGGTGAGAAGAACCAAGGAAATGTGTTGCAATGGTTCAAACGGTTGTTTCTGTAGAACCGACAGAACCAGGTTTAAGTCCCAAGGACATATGGGAATACTAACCGGAGGGCTAATACGCATCACTCCTTGTATGAAAGCTTTGACTAGTGAATGCGAAGCCAAGGGCCTTTGAAAAAATATTGACAAGGCCGAAATCTGACCCTTGATAGTACTCAAGGCCAGCTTCCTATCTACAGCCCACTGTAGGAAGTCCAAAATCCTCCCTATCACGTACTTACGTGGATGCCATTTCTTGGCCTCACACCACGTAATGTACGCTTTCCAGATCCTATAATAGATCTGCCTGGATACCGGCTTCCTGGCATTGATCATGGTAGATACCACAGAATTAGAGAGCCCTCTCTTTTTCAGAATGTGGGCTTCAATAGCCAGGCCGTCAAACCTAGGGCTGGTAAGGAAGGGTGGTATATCGGTCCCTGCGACAGCAGGTCCGGACGATGTGGGAGGGTCCAAGGACTCCTCACTGACATTTTTACAATCTCCGCGTACCATGCCCTTCGGGGCCACGCTGGAGCCACCAGAATCACTGGTTTCTTTTCTACCCTGATTCTGCGGAGTAATCGCGGTAACAATTGTGGCGGTGGGAATGCATATATCAGCTTGAACTGATCCCAAGTGAACACTAGGGCATCCGAGCCGCAAGCTAGGGGATCCCTTGTGCGAGACACAAATCTGTCCACCTTTGCGTTGAATCTGGATGCTAGCAGATCTACATCCGGTGTTCCCCACCGCTGGCATATTGCCTGGAAAACCTCGGGGTGAAGAGACCATTCCCCCGGGCATAATTGTTGGCGACTTAAAAAGTCCGCTCTCCAATTTTCCACTCCTGGGATGAAAACCGCGGATATGGCTGGGACATATTTTTCTGCCCACTCCAGGATGCAATTTGCTTCCCTCTGGGCTGCACGACTCCTGGTGCCACCCTGGTGATTGATATATGCCACTGCTGTGGCATTGTCTGATTGAATTCTGACAGGGGACCCTTGGAGTTTGGATGTCCATGCTACTAGGGCATACCGGGCTGCTCGTATCTCTAAGAGATTGATGGGCAGGGCCTTTTCTGCTTCTGACCACTTGCCCTGGAGAGACCATTGCTCCAGTACTGCCCCCCAGCCTATGAGGCTGGCATCTGTAGTGACCACCTTCCAAGAAACCGGACTGAAGGGTTTCCCTTTTTCCAGATTCTGGGGCACCAACCACCAATGGAGGCTCTTGCGAACGGAAGGGGACAGGGACATTGGTAAGTCTAAAGCCTGAACTTTTTTGTTCCAGGCTGACAGTATGGCCCTTTGCAAATTCCTTGAATGGAATTGACCGTAGGGTACCGCTTCGAATGAAGCCACCATTTTTCCCAGCAGCCTCATGCAGAGGCGTATGGATGGTTTTCTTTTTGTACCCACTAAGTGGGTCAAATCTTTTAAAGACGACACCTTCTCTGGAGGTAAGAAAATCTTTCTCTGATTTGAATCCAGCCTTAGCCCTAAGTATTCCAGACTTTTGACTGGTCTTAGAGCTGACTTGTCCCGGTTGATAATCCAACCGTGATATTCCAGATACTTGATTGTCTTGTGAATAGCTACTTCCAGCTTTTCCACTGAGTGGTCTATTAGTAGCAGGTCGTCTAGATATGCCATCATCGTTACACCTTGTGTTCTTAGATTGGCCAATAATGGGGCCAGAATTTTTGTGAACACTCGTGGTGCTGTGGCCAGACCGAAAGGTAAGGCTCTGAACTGAAAATGGCGCCCTTCTACTGCAAAGCGTAGAAATTTCTGGTGGGCCGGAAAGATGGGAATATGCAGATAAGCATCCCTTATGTCGATCGAGGCTAACCATTCCTGCCCTTGTAGGGCGGAGGCCACCGATCGGATCGACTCCATCCGAAAAGTCCTGATATTTAGGAACTTTTTTAGCCCTTTTAGATTTAATATTGGCCTCACGTCCCCATTTGGTTTGGGGACTGTGAAAAGGTTCGAGTAAAACCCGAATCCGCTTTCTTCCAGGGGAACCTTCATGATTACACCTTGGAGCAATAGTTGTTCTAGTGCCAGAAGGAGGGATCCTCTCTTCTGGGGATCTCTTGGCACGTTTGACCTCATAAATTGGGCAGGAGGAGTGCCTTTTAACTCCAGCTTGTATCCCAGACTTACTGCGGAGAGCACCCATCTGTCTCTGATGGTGTCCCGCCAGGTCTCTGTGAACAACTGAAGCCTTCCCCCCACCCGATTGAGTGGGGGCAACGCTTCATGACTTGGGGGGAGGTTTTGTACCTCTCTTGATCCAGGGCTTCTTGTTACCCTGTGATTGTCCCTGATTTCTGCCCCCTGAATTTGACCGCGGAGGCCGTCGGAACTGCTTCACAGCCGATGTGCCCGGGACTGGAGAAGTAGGCCTCTTAAAAGAAGGACTTCTACTCTTGTTCTTAACCGGTAAGAGTGAACTTTTACCGGCAGAAATTTTCTGGATATATTTGTCCAGATCTTCTCCAAATAAGCGTTCTCCATGAAATGGGAAGCTAACCAGCAGTTTCTTACAGGGAGCTTCAGCAGACCAGTTTTTGAGCCACAGAAGCCTACGCATATGTACTATAGACAGTGTAAAGCGGGAGGCCTGTTGGATTGTATCCTTTATGGCGTCCACCGCAAAACACAAGGCTCTAGGCAGGTCAGCTAGGGCAAGAGCCTGCTGATCTGGTAAGTCCCTTAAGACTTGTTTCAACTGATCTTTCACTGCTTGGCAGACTCCAATCGCTGCTACCGCAGGTTGTGTCACCATGCTTGCTGTAGAGAAAGCAGATTTTAGTAAAGACTCCAATTTTTTATCTATTGGGTCTTTGAACATTGGAACATTATCTACTGGACATGTCAGTGATTTGTTCACAGAAGAGATGGCTGCGTCCACTGTAGGGACCCTCCATTTTTTTATGAACTTATCCTCCATGGGATAGATCACCGGAAATCTCTTGGGGGGAGCAAATATTTTATCAGGATGCTCCCAATCCTGGTAAATAAGCCCTTCTAATAAAGGGTGGATTGGGAAGGAACAGACAGCCTGGGGAGCTTTTAGCGACCCCAGCGAGGAAACCGTAGTGGATGGTGGTTCCGCCAGAGGCATTTTAAATGCTGATCGGACCATGTTAGTCAGAGACTGAACCCATAATCTTTCAGCCTGAGATGCTGAAAAAGGTTCTTCCACTGTTGATTCCTCCATAACTGAATCAACCTCATCCTGATCCCCTTCAGGTAGGTCGATCCCTGTGTGGGGCTGTTCCTCCACTAACAGGCACTCTGAAGGAGGAGACGGAGATCGGACGCGCTTTCCCTGTGACAGGGAAGCAGCGATCAATGCTGTTAATCTCTCTTCCAATCCTCCCAGAGTTGAGGATAAAACCTCCTCTGTTATATATACAGGAGCAGGTGGACTGGGGACAGCCGCAGCACCAGGCACTCCTGCGGGGTTTCTACGGCTACTGACCTCTGAATTCTCAGGGGAGATTGGTGCAGTACAAGCATGCCCAATATCCTCAGAGCCCGATGGAGACCCCTTTGGCTTCCTGGAAGACCTATTTCCGGAGCGTCTGGACGACATATCCTTTAAGCACAAAGCTGAGGTATTCCCGTCGTCATACACCAATTTTGCTGGTAATAGTCTAACACAGTTGCTGCTATATACCAGCTGGTGTCCACTAAAGTGCCTTTCTATGGGGATGCCTGCATCAACCGCCTCTGTGTGCCACTGTTTGTTGCTAGCTCTGTTTGCATCCAGCTGACACTTGTACTGTGTCTTTATACAAGCTGGGACGCCTGCACATGCGCAGAAGCGCCGTGGCGCGCATCGAGCGTCATCCACCCGCCCCGCCCCTTTTTTTTCATAGGAGGCGCGTGCACGCGCCCGCGCGCGCGCCCGTGCGCCATTGGCGCCCTTTTCGAAACCAAACAGGGACTAGGAGCCAGGGCCCTTTTTGCCGGAGGGCCTGTGCGGTGGATGAGCGCAGCAACAGGGCAGAGGAAGTGGATTCCCACAGAGAAACTTACCAACTGCCTGGATCTTTTGACTTGAGAAAAACCAAAGATCCACATGACAAGAAAAATGGACCACAGCGGCCTCTAGTGGTTTAACACAGGTACCGCGGTCCTCTTTTTTTTTTTCTTGACTACTATTAAAATTTTACATTTTCAGTAGTTACAGGCATACACAGATATTAGCGGGAATACCGTTAGGTAACAGACAGAAAGACAAATTAGGCTTGGGGGTCCCCCAATAGAACAAAGTTCCTGGGGGCCCCCACTTACCTGATCCCCGCCGCAGGACTCTGTTTGGTCCACAGAAGCCCAAACTTCACCTATCACGGCAGGCATTGTAATTAAACCTTCAGGGACCGGGTTCCCAAGGATTCCACTCCCCTGGACCTGTATAGCACCCTGCACAGACAACATCTTGGTCGTGGGTATGACCAGAGCTCTGGATCCCAGGGTCCAGCCCTCCTAAGAGAGGCATTACAGGCAAAACCTTGCTCTTCTGCTGCAAGGCCCGGGTACCGACCGTTTAGCTATGAAGCTTTTTTGGTGGGATCCGGAACAGCTTACTAAGGCCCAAAAGAACCTGTACGCAAGCCCAGTGAAAACACATGTTACTCTTTGGCCATCACCTTAGACACTGGCAAAAAAACTGAGGTGCTCCCGGATGGGAGGGGCTTATATAGGGGAGGGTACTTCCGGTTTGGAAGTGGCCAGTGCCAGCACCTGAAGGTAATCTATATAACCCATTAGTAATGACTAAGTCGCTCTGTGTCCCGTGATGTACGAAAAAGAAAACAATAGCATTGAATGTGCTAAAATTGTGAAAAGGTATAGTGTCCCAAACATTGAAAGAGAAGGATAATCTGCATATAAAAGGTCTTTGTGATATACAGTTTTTTCACTAGCTTTGTTTATAAGAATAAATTGTTTACATTGTATTTAGTTATTCTGTCACATATGCAAATCCTATGATGGGAGCAAGGTCATCCCCCATTCACACATTTTAATATATTTTATTTAATACTGTTTACCTTTTATACTTATTTATGTTCAGCTATTCATATGTTCCATGTTTCAATACACATCTGCAAAACCGCAAAAACCACTCTCGTATATAGTAATTAAAATTTACAAATAAGTCAAGTCCTTCATTCTATAAAAAAAGAAGGATACAATACAAGTTACCTATTTATTAATGTAACCATCTGAAATTGTATGGAAAAGCTGTGCAGTGTATAGTACAACATGCATAACATATTCATTCTGTACATTATTTACTTCAAGGTTATGTGCACAAATACAGTTATTTGCAAAAATCTTAGGATGCCAAAGAAAGTTACCGTATGTTTAAATCTTGGCTCCATCAGTTAGACAAAACCTACCATTGCCATGCCCATTCCCCCTGCACTGCAAGGGTAAAATGCTTATCTAGTCTAGAGGTGCAGAGACAAAGTGTAATTCCTTAATTCTGGTTCTGGCAGGCTCCCTCAATTCATACGACTGGTTCTGCCGAACCAAAGGAGAGTGCATATCCCTGCATCCTACACTAGAAAAGCATTTAACCATTTTCAGTGAGAATTTGGCTTTGAATTATGATCAATGTAGATGTAAGCCCTCACTGAATAACATGTAACTTTGTGGAAGCACTGTTTATCATAAACAATTAACATTCTTTTTTAAATAAGATACTTGTTTTTCATCCTTTGTTTCATTTCAGTGCTCATTATCTCCTCTGGCCTCCTTGCAGACACATTCTGGTTCATGTATGCACTCCAGTCATGGTACATGGCATTTCCCAGGGTGTGTTTCCTTATTGTGGCAACAGTGGACCATACCAACATAATCTATATTGAACTTGACTTGTAGTCCCTGACCATTGTCACACCATAACAGGAAGTGATTGATCAAGGGTCTTCATGGCAGAATCAATATGTATCATTTTCATAAAAGCTGCAAATTTTAAAATACTGCAAATGACCTTGTTAAAATGTATATGAAATGTACATATTTTATATATTGGGTTTATATTATAAAGTTAATTATTTGGTTGCTCTGATAAAATACTGTACAACATGTTAAATTACTAAAAACTGGATCTTTGGTTTCCATCCCTACCAGCACCCTCTAGCCATGTCAATTATTTAATTAATAATTAATTACCTTTTATCATCTGTCACATTTTAAAGACAGAAAATGGAGCAAAAGCCACCAAAAGCTGTATGCAACTGGTGAACATTATTTAAAGTAAAGCCAGGGTTACATATGGTTCTATGGGCCAGTTCATAGGGCAGCAGGATTATAGGGACAGGACCAAGCCTCAAATTGCGATAACATTTTTCTTCTCTCTTCTGTCTGGGCATTTGAGGCTACACTCAGCAGGAGAACATCAGAGGGTGCAGGGATATTGGAAGGAGTCAGAATGTTCTTTACAGTTCAGGAAACAAAACTATCTCTCTTCCATCTTTGTTGGTCGGCACAGATAATGATATACAGCAGACCCCCATTGCTGCCTCAAACAATACTGTACATTCTAGCAGTAGATTTGTTAAAACAATGATGTCACAAAAAATGGAGTTTGTACTAAGAGCATTATCATAACGTTTTCAAATATATAATGCTACTCTGGTTTCAAGCAGGTACTGTAAATCCTTGCTGGCTCTTTTATATCTCCAAAAACCGAATAGTAAAGCATGTATCGGGGGCCATGCTTGAAGGTGCATGGAAGCTGAAACATGTTCATTTAGTGGAGGTACTGCATAAACCTATACACAAATCCAGTCCCCTGGTAATGTTCCAACTTTGATTGCTGTCTCTCCCACTACCGGATTTTAAATGAGAGTACTATTTAATCTGTTGGTTTTCCTCTGGATGACCTATTTTTGGTGATATGTATTGATCAAGTCACTTATACTGCATGACGGTGCAACTTTAATTTCTCACTAATAAAGTTATTTTATTTGCACTATACAGTGCACCCTGTTTCTGTTTTCTAATATCTAGATATGTGCAATTCGTTTAGTTCCGAATTCGTTTTTTTAACAAATTTTGACAAATTAGTTAATTCCGAAATTTCAGAATTTCTGAATTTTTCAATTTCCGAATTTTCGGATTTTCGAATTTTCGAATTTCCGAAATTTCAAATTTTCGGATTTCCGAATTTTCGAACTTCCGAATTTCCGAATTTTTGAATTTTCGAATTTCACAAATTCGGAATTTCGGAAATTCAAAAATTCTAAATTTCGAAAATTCGAGATTGATAAATTCGAAAATCTAAAATTCGAAAACGGGAAATTTGGAAAGTTGAATTTCCGAATTCCCGAATTCCAAATTTTTGGAATTTCGGAAATTCGAAAATTCGGAAAATCAGAATTCGGAAATTCGGAAATTCAAAAATTCGGAAATTTGGAATTCGGAAATTCGGAATTCCGAATTTTTTGAATTTCCAAATTTCCAAAAAAAGCAAAAGAACAAATGAAACGAAAACGAAAGAAAATAATTTTTTGAATTTCCCGAATTTCCGAAAAAAGCAAAAAAAACGAATGAAACGAAAACAAAAAAAATTATTTTTCGGCAGTGCACATGTCTACTAATATCATCATCGTGAAGATGTGTCTAGGCTAGCATGATGGCTAAATGCAGACCAAGTAAACTTCCAATGAGATACAGGATAGCCCCTTGTCCTATATTAGGATAGCCCCTTGTCCTAAACTGGGGCTATTATGTCAATTTTGTTTTTGGCTTGGCTGTAGTTAACTGAGACTGATTGTATCGTTTTTCACTGTGTTTTTCCTAACAATAAGTTGACTTGTGATTTTTCACTGACACCGGTAAATGTCACTAGTATCACTGGTCATAGTCTGAGATTTCACAAACAAAACTAAGTTATGAATATTTAGTAGGAGGTTTATGCCACTTGTGCATGCCGGGGAGGATATAGATATTTGAGACAGGCCATGGGCTTGGTCTTGTTTCAGGCTGAGGCCTGAGGAGGGGCTCTGGTATGGAGCTCTGCTGTTAGGCCCAATAACCTATTTTGGGGCCTAACGTGTGCTGAGGTGGCCCTGAAGCTGTTCTGCCTGATCTGGAGAAAGCTGGGCCCAGGAGGCCATGAAGAAGGCTGGTCTGTCATAGTGCCTTGTGACTCCTTTGGAGGACGCACTGAAATTTGGGAACGTGCATACAGTATTGCCAGGTCGACTTAAAGGCTCTGACGCTGTGAGGCTGGACATTTATCTGAATCTGGAGAGTCCATAAGTGATCTGCTGCGATATCTGGGACACCTAACCCTTACCCCCTTAACTATTTTACAAAAGAAGTTTAAAAAGATGTGACTGGCACCCAATATCCTTTCTAGGTCCCCCAATTTTAGCCATGCATTCAGCCCTGGGGTAAAATGCTAGCTCTCTCCTGTCTCTGGATGTGCAATCCTGCTTTTGTGGTGTCAGAGGGATGCTCCACACATACAGAGGCTCTAATTTATTGCTTATGTAGCGGACCCCCACATTTGGGGTCACTGTGCTTGAAATTTAGGGGATAGCCTGAGCCATAGTTTGGCTCAGGCTGTTTGATTTACTTAAATTGGACTCTGCTCTGCTGAGGTGTTGCCTGGTTGTACAGTTCTCTTTGACCTGTGGGTGGCACTGTTGCCCAGGTCTTGGGTCCAACCACAGGTTGCGCTGCGGTGTTATTGGGTGTCCTCTCTCGGCAACTGTGCGGTGGGCATGGTCTACCTGCTGTGTATGCCGGGAGTGGGTACATAAGGGGCAGACGCCATGACCTGGGGAGTGTGGTTCGCACCCTTCGGCCCTCCAGGCCAGGGGTGCGTGTGTGCGTTCAGTCCTGGGCACCTTTGGCCCGAGGCCGCATCGTTCCAGGTGGGCCCAGTACATTTAACTGAGGCCTACAACTAAACCGAATCACAGAAGTCCCAGGGTGCATGCAGAAAGAAAAAAGGGGGAGGAGCCCCGCCAACTGTGAGTTGCACGTGGCTCATTGGCGCCAAGGGACAGTACGAGCTTGACTAGTGAAGGAGAAGCAATATGTCTGCTACCCCATGGACTTCCATTGCATCGGAACCTCGGATATTCCCAACTACCTCTACCATGGACATTGCTTCCCTCACTGCCCCCCTGGCAGATACAGGGATTCGGCTCAAGCCTAGGGGCCGCTTCGCCCTTTATACTTGTAGGGATGCGAAGGCCTTGGGCGTGCTCTGTCCCAGATGCGGTGGTTTGACTGTCCAGATACGGCCATTCGGAAGGTGTTTGACCTGCAGGGAGTTCTTGTTCAAGGTGGACCAGTCCACCGAGTCACCCCTGAGCCTAGCGGGTCAGTTGTATCACGGGGATTGTTACTTCAGAGGAGGACAACTATACCCCTATAGTCGAGCCCACACGCATTACCGCGGCTGCAAAGGATGTGCAAAATGGAGTTCCAGCCACTATGGAGCCAGCGACGGATGCTACAGCGGATGTTGCCTCTGTCAGCACCGAGACCTCCATCCCACCCGCCAAGAGAAAGGTGGGATATGTCCAGGCCTCCCGTGGCCGCGGTCGAAGCCTGCCCCAGCGCCTGCCAGAACCGGACTTCATAACTGGAGGGACCTCCAGGAAGTCCACGTCAGGGGACGGTAAGGAGGCTGGGGAAACCCTGATAGCAAGTTTGCCGGGGAAGGGGAAGAAGCCCATGCCCCATACTACTGGGGATGTGTGGACGGCCAAACCCCGGGAACTTTTACCTTCAGGGGACAATGTGTCCGTGTCCACCCGAAATTATTTACCGGCAGAAGAGTGTGACACTTCTGATCTGGACTCGTCATCCGATGTGGGTGATGATGCAGAAATAGATGAGGTCTTCATAAAGAAAGGTTGGGATAAAGTTCCTGTGACTTCACCCCGTAGCCTAAGAGAGGGATCGCCGATGGATTCTGGGGAAACTACACCCCGAGTGAAGGCCCCTGCTGTAAAGGAGGAAGTTGTTCCCATACCTGCATTGCCTGCATCTGAATTGACTGTGCCTGCTACTACAGAGGAACGTCCACCGTTGCGGCCACCTCTGCTACAGTTGGAGCTAGTATCAATAAAAAGGCCCCTGGATGCCATTGTTCTTTCTGGAGCAGGAGATCGGGCAACCATGCCACCCTTAGCCCGGTTGCAACGGCTCCTGAATAAAAAGATTGCCACGGAATACGGATGGGAATACCCTTACGTTCCCAAAGAACTTCTTTTCAAGATCGAGGCCTACCGTGAGAGGTGGTATGCCGACTTTGTTTGGGAGCACTTGGAAGTACATAAAGGCCGCCGGTATTTGAAATGTTCGGCTGCCATGACGGATCGCTATAAGGGTTGTCGGAAGGAGTGGAATTGTGGTCGGCACATTCATGCGGACCGAGTGGTTATCTGCAGCAAAGACAGAGAGGATATTGTGTATTCCATTGAGACTTTAGATAGGCAGTGGAAACCCTCGTTCTCCCAGATCCTCAGTATTACCTTTGAAATGGGAACTTGTGTGTTTGTTCTATTATCTCGTTTCACAGGAGCAGCCTGCCCTGAACTTATGACTTTACCCTCTGTTACAAGAGGGGATCTACTCAATTGAGGAATCGGAGAACTGTTGCTGTGTTTTTTTTTCTTTCTCTCCCTCCTCAACTCCGCAAGAAGAAAATAAATCGTTTTTTTTTTCTCTTAAACTGAACTTTGGGGTAGATTAGCCAGGGCCAAGCAGGAAACCACCGTGGTCAAGATGGAATGTTTAGGGGGGCGTGTCCGGATGTGAGAGCCAGAGGACGTGTTTTTGAAGAGCTCCGGCTATCCTGTATGAATCCTTTGCCATCCGTGCATTTCCATCGATTTAAAAGAGAAACAACTCACTCCAGCCTGTTCCCCTGTGTCCCCTGTCTCATCCTGGGACAAAATTGTGGAGACTCTATGCCCGGATCGCCTGCACGCCTGCACGCCTGAATCCTCCACTCACCTGAGGCCGCCGCCATCTTCCCGGCCTGCTACTGTGCTGCACTGCAAGGACCCGATCCCGGCTTGCCTGCAGGTAAGGGACTGTCATCCGGCCACATCTGCCTGCCCATCCACCTTCCTGGCCCGATCCGGAGGTCCGCTGGGCCGAAAAAGGGATCAGTGGAGGGCGCGACCCGGTGCGGCCTAGTGCGGCCTACGAAGCACCGGTCTTTCCTAGACCGCCGCCCCGCCGGAAGTGCACCGCGGCCGACATCGCCGAGCGCAACAGCGCGGATCGCCTGCCTTCTCACGCCCTGTCATCCCTGCCTAGGCCTGGGGTGCTGTGGCACTGAACTTGCCTAATTTGGAGCGGCTGCGTTGCCCCTGGAGCCCAGCTTCTCCGGTCCTCCGCCACCCTTCTGCCTCAGCCTTGCTGCGCTGGTCCCAGCTTCTCATCCTTATCACCCTGTCCCTACTGCTTTGTCTACTGTGGGGTGGGGGGCGGCCGGTGACCGCTGTCGTTACCTGGTACCTGCAGCGGCACCTGACATAATCCCTCCCGAGACACCTGCTGTGGCCTGGGTCGCCCCTTACCTACCTCCTGGGTGCTCGTCTGAACACCGTCAAATCTCCTGAGAGTGGGCCCCCCCTGTCGAATTGCCAGATGTCCTCCTCCTCCAAAAAAGGGAACAGGTCCTCGAAAGCCGCAAAGACCAACGTACCACTCCTGCTGCCACCGCCATCTTCCCCACAACCTGATCCCATACTTCTGGGTCGGCTTCAGGCCTTGCTGGCTGGCTTAGAAATGGATCCCATTGAAGCTCCGCCGACAGAGGGGCCAGCCCCACTGGCTAAAGATGGTACAGCAGTGATCCTCGCTGCGATCGAGCAGAGTAGGACCTCGCTTTTGGTGCATATTGACCACCTCGCTGAAGAATGTAACCTCATACGAAACGACCTTGACAAAATGAGGGGTAGAATGGCGGAAACTGAATCCAGAGTGTCGACCACTGAAGATATTACGGCCTCCCATACCGCCTCCATTACCGAGCTGCAGCGCACAGTGCAGTCCCTCGTCGCAAAGTCAGATGATGCCGAGAACAGGCTGAGGCGCAATAATGTCAGAGTCCTAGGTTTGCCTGAGGGAGAAGAGGGAGACCACCCTGCTATATTTGCGGAGGAGTTCTTTAAAAATCTCCTGGGCCTTACAGATGTTCCCCCTACCTACGTGGTGGAGAGGGCCCACCGGGTGCCCGCGGGCCGAGCCACCCCGGGGAAACCCCCCAGGCCCTTCTTAGTCCGTTTTCTTAACTATCGGGACAGGGACAAGATTCTGTCGGAAGCCCGCCAACATCCCACGCTCAAATATTGTAACTCCTCTGTCCTCCTCTTCCCTGACTTTTCGGCGGACTTGCAGAGAAAGAGGAAAACCTTCAACGATGTCCGCAAACGACTTAGAGATAGGGACATTAAATATGGCATGCTTTACCCAAGCCGCCTACAAGTCCAACATGAGGGGTCGGTCCGCTTCTTTGATAACCCAGCGGATGCTGACGACTGGCTGACCAACCTGCGTTGATGAGATCTTCTCACGGTCACCTTTGATGCACGGATCTTCCACTTCCTTGTTCGCTATATCCTATTGCACCTTCTTCAACCACCGGAGTTACTTCAAATGTACTTTTACACGAGACCCCCACGAGGCTTTAGATTGCCCTTGTTTTCGCTTTTGGTTTTGTTTTTTGTTTTTCCTCTTAGAGCACGGACTTTATTTTCCGCTGACTTTGAGGATACAGGTTTATGGGATAGATATCCCACGTCCCTCTGCTTCTTGTTCGTACGTGACGGATGCGACACTGTCCGTCGACAGAGTGGATGAACTGCTACAAGAAGTGTAGGGCCCCCAGTGTAAGGGTTCACTAACACTCTTTATAAAAGTTTTTCGTTTGGGTAAAAACTGTTCCCAGACTTTCCCCCCCCTGTTAGGAGGTAGGCTGGGTATAGTAGGATAGGCACCGTGCCTGGGAAGTTGATTAGGGATTTAGTCATCCCTTGTTCTTATGGTTTTATATTTCTTATCTGTATGCTTTTGTTTTGTGTTACGCTTAAGTACTGTCAGCATTTTATGCAGTGTGACCGGGATCTTGCTGCTTGTGGGGTGCACCGGTACATGCCCTCTAGAGTATCTCCTTAATTGTTTTTCCCCTTCATCCAATGGCTAGTCAAGTAGTAGACTCCTTCACCGTTCTCTCCTGGAATGTCAGGGGTCTTAACTCCAAATTTAAGCGAGCCCTTTTATTCAAATACTTAAAATCTCACTCCCCCCAGATTATTCTCCTTCAGGAGACTCACCTCACGGGCAGCAAGATTTTGACTCTCAAGAAACCGTGGATACAGCGAGCGATACATGCCACCTATTCTACATACGCCAGAGGTGTATCGGTTCTTGTCCATAAGAATTTCCCCTGTGTAATTGAGGAGATCCGTACTGATCCCCAGGGGAAATTTGTGATAGTGGTGTTCACGCTATGGTCTGTCAGGTATATTGTTCTTAATGTATACA
Source organism: Rana muscosa (assembly GCA_029206835.1). Taxonomy (NCBI): domain Eukaryota; kingdom Metazoa; phylum Chordata; class Amphibia; order Anura; family Ranidae; genus Rana; species Rana muscosa. Next base: position 934,653,579 of record CM055116.1, read on the forward strand.
TCCCTCCCCCGTTCTCCTCCGCATTATTATATGAGGTTCTAGAAAAAATTTCACCTTTCTGCCCGGGGAAGGTTCTGGTAATGGGCGACTTTAATGCCATCTTATCACCTGAACTAGATAGACCTGCCCCGACTAAGAAACAGTGTATGGACCTCTCTGCCTGGGCTCAGGCGGTGGGGCTGGTGGAGATCTGGAGGTGGAAGCACCCTACCACAAGGGCCTATTCATGTTTTTCGGCATCATATAAGACTGCGTCGCGGATAGACCTAGCCTTCTCCAACCCTGCACTGTTAGCGGATGTTCTGGAGACGTCCTATCTGCCTAGCAGTCTGTCCAATCATAATCCCTTAGTGGTGGTGCTTCGCTCCCCGGCTTCCCGGAGCGCTTCGCTCTGGAGGTTGGGCACACAATGGGTCTCTCATCCTGACCTCGCTGGCCAGCTGCCGCCCCTGCTGTCTGAGTTCTGGGAAAATAATAAAGACTCCTCTTCTCCCGATATTGTATGGGATGCCTTTAAAGCTTTCACGAGGGGACAGTATATTTCTTCTATTGCTAGCATCAAAAAACAACAATCGGCTGCAGCGCTGGCGCTGCAGAAGGCTGTTGAAGATCACACTGCTAAGTATAGCAACGACCCCACCCCAGTTCACTTTGACCTACTAATGGTGGCTCGGAGGGAACTGCAGTTGCACCTGGCTGAGGTCACGCGACTCGAGTCGTATAGAGGTAAACAGAGGGCCTTTGAACAGGGTGACCGGAATGGCCGCCTACTAGCCATGATGGCACAACACGACCAACCCCTTACACTTGTATCCACCCTGCAGACCCCGGGGGCGGGACGGTGTCTTCCCCCTCTGATATTCTACAGACGTTTAACTCCTTTTATGGCAAGTTATACTCATCCGGTCTGTCCTCAGAGTTTCGGCCGGAGGCGCTGAATGGTCTGTTAGACCCGTTGGCGCTTGGCTGGCTCTCGGACCACGAAAGAGAGATTTTGGTCCAACCTTTTGCGGTCTCGGAGGTCGTAAAGGCTATTCGATCCTTCCCCCCCGGCAAGGCACCGGGGCCGGATGGGCTTCCAATAGACTTTTATAGGGCTCATGTGGAGCTTCTAGCACCCCTGCTGGCACAACTGTATACTGTATGCCTGGCAGACGGTAGTCTGCCTGTTTCAATGTATCACGCATACTTGACACTGATATATAAGGCTCCCAAGGACCCCACTTCCTGTGCTTCATATCGTCCTATTGCATTGCTTAATTCTGACTTTAAAATTCTGACTAAGCTTCTGGCCCTTCGGTTATACCCCATGCTACCCTCAGTGATAGACCCAGACCAGACAGGTTTCATGCCCCGTAGGTCCACGGATGTGAATCTCAGACGACTATTCACCAACATACACGCTCACCACCTCAATAAGGGATCTCGTACTGTGGCCTCTCTGGACGTGGAAAAGGCCTTTGATACGGTCGAGTGGCCCTTCTTGTGGGAAACTTTGCGCAGGATGGGGTTTCCTTTGCAGTTTATCAGGTGGCTCCAGGTGATCTACAAGTGCCCCACTTCCTCGGTGCGCTTGGGGGGTGGACTATCGGCCCCCTTCGGGCTTACCAGGGGAACGAGGCAGGGCTGCCCTCTCTCGCCGGCTTTGTTTGCCCTTGCTATAGAACTGGTGGCGGAGGCACTTCGCACCTCACCGCACATTAAGGGTCTCCGACTCGGGTTGCTGGAGGAGAGGGTGGCCCTGTACGCCGATGACATGCTACTCTTCCTAAATGATGCCGGCCCGTCCTTGCAGGGAGCGCTAAATATTTTGGACACCTTTGCAGAGGTCACCGGTCTTAGGGTAAATTGGTCTAAATCCCTCCTGTTCCCAATTGATCCAGCGGCTAGGTCCACATCCCCTCCTGATAGCCCCCTCCTGTGGGTAGACTCCTTTACATACTTGGGGGTACATGTCTCTGGTTCAGCCTCAGATTATATATCCTTAAATCTAGCCCCGGTACTGTTGGAGTCCCAGGCGAAGCTCAAATCCTGGAGTAATCTGCCCCTGTCATTATGGGGGCGAGTTAATCTCATAAAAATGAAGATTATTCCCAAACTGACATATCTTTTCCGCCACTCCCCACAATGGGTGCCCAAGTCCTTTTTTAAAAAATTAAACTGCATCTTTTCTTCCTTCTTATGGGGCCCCTCTCCTCCCAGATATAGGTTGACTACTCTAATGAGGCCACGAACGCAGGGTGGCATGGCATTCCCGGACTGTCATAAGTATTACCTCTCCGCGCAGTTGGTGACTGCGGCGTGGTGGCTGCAGCCGGACAGAACAAACTCGTCGACTGTGCTGGAAGCAACAGTGGTCGGTTCGTGGGAAGCTCTTCAATTACTACTTTTTAGGGGTCCTCGTGCCCCGTATTCTCTGACCCCTTCTATGCTTACCACCCTGCGGGCATGGCGGACAGGATTAGCTATTGAGAAATGTAAACAGTCTGAAATCTCCCCCAATGCCCCTATCTGGCTGAACCCTAGTCTATCTCACATCTACAAGATCCCTGACCCTTACGCGTGGACAAAATACGGTATCAATCTTGTGTCTCACATAATATCTCAAAACTCCCTACTCCCCTTCTCGCACCTTTCCTTCCAATACAACTTACCCGACCATTTCCTATTTAGATATCTGCAACTGTCCCACGCATTTACGGCGCAATTTCCACAATCTTCGTGCATTGTGGCCCAGTCGGAACTAGAGAGGACACTTAGATTTAGCTGTGAAGACAAACCCACCTCACATCTTTATTCGTACTTGATCTTTGTGTCTCTTCCACCTCTGGATAAACTCTGGAATAAATGGCAGACTGATATCCCCACATTAGATAGGGATGACTGGGACGACGTGTGGGACCTCCCCTTCAACTCCTTAGTTTCCATGCGAGACAGATTAGTGCAGTACAAAATAGTTCATAGAGCTTATTTTACCCCACACAGACTGCATAGGATGGACCCGGCCCACTCCTCGGGGTGTTGGAGATGCGGCGCCTCACCAGGCGACTTCTCCCATATCTTCTGGCGGTGTTCGGGGGTCCAACAGTATTGGGAAATGGTGCTGGATCTAATTAACAGAGTTGCTTCAGTCGCTGTGCCTTTGGCAATGGAGGTGTGCCTTTTGGGGCTCATTGAGACCATTGTACCATCCTCTGCCAAACGCACTCTAATTTCCTTGCTGCTCTTTTATGCCCGAAAGAATATTGCTATGCAGTGGAAGAGGCCTACCCCCCCCCCACTTTGGCGCAATGGAAACACTTGGTAAACGGCAGCCTTCCTTTATACAAAGATACCTATGCCAATCGGGGCTGCCCATTGAAATATGACAAGGTCTGGCGCAATTGGTTAGATGAGCCCGAAACAGCCTAGGGAGTTGGGGGTGAACCAGATCATCGTGTCAAGGTTTTGCCTTGCTCTTCTACCTCCCTCTTTCTCCGATGACCTCTGATATGTGTTCATTGACTAGTGGGTCTTACCATATTGGGTGCCCTACTTGATCTATTTGGACGGTGCTGCTGTACCCTTCCATGGCTGTGCATTGTATCGTTGGGTTCACATTGCAATTGTATTCTCATCTGTACATGTTCTTTTTTATGACTGTAGGTGCTTAAGCTGTATGTTTTGTACGTGTTAGAAAATTCAATAAAAACAATTTATAAAAAAAAAAGATGGAATGTTTAGGTACAGCAAATGCATTCCCACGCGCAATTGTGGAGAGTGTAATGACTTGCGCTGCCACCAGGTGGTAGTGATTTGCAGAACTATATTAATAGTATATGCTCAGTGATGCTAGGCTTAGCGATTCACATTTCCAGAGGATGGTCATTTCTCTCCGGAGAGATGACTTGCTGTTTATATTAGGAAGTAGGATGTAGTTATTGCATGTTTTTTTTCTCTCCCTCTGCAGGTGATCTACTATAAACTCCGCCGGAGCATGGGTGGGGTAGCTATGTTAGGAGGGGTGGGATTGTAAATTGTGATGTACTGTGTGTTTTTTGTGCAAACTGTGATGTGTATCTTCTACATGCTTTCTTTCTTTCCTTTCCCTGCCCTATTCCCAAATTGTTTGGTTCAGGCACCATTCAAAAAAAATATATATAATATAATAGTACTGTACATAGTTGTGAACAGATCAGAACCCATTCAGGATTGAGGGGGATTTTCTGATCTATTCCAGCCAGGAGGGGGTGTATGTAGCGGACTCCCACATTTGGGGTCGCTATGCTTGAAATTTAGGGGATAGCCTGAGCAATAGTTTGGCTCAGGCTGTTTGATTTACTTAAATTGGACTCTGCTCTGCTGAGGTGTTGTCTGGTTGTACATTTCCCTTTGACCTATGGGTGGCACTGTTGCCCAGGTCTCGGGTCGAATCACAGGTTGCGCTGCAGCGTTATTGGGTGTCCTCCCTCGGCAGCTGTGCGGTGGGTGTGGTCTACCTGCTGTGTATTCCGGGAGTGGGTACATAAGGGGCAGACGCCATGACCTGGGGAATCCGGTTTGCGCCCTTCTGCCCTCCAGGCCAGGGGTGCGTGTGTGTGTTCGGTCCTGGGCACCTTTGGCCCGAGGCTGCATCGTTCCAGGTGGGCCCAGTACCTTTAACTGAGGCCTACAACTAAACTGAATCACAGAAGTCCCAGGGTACCCATGGGAGGGTGACCCGGTCTGAAGGAAAGGAAACCAGGGGAGGACCTGTCCAGGGAATCGGTGAAGAAAGTCACTGTCTCAGGAGAGGCCTGGTTGCCTGTCAGAGAGAAGGATTCTATGATCATTGAAACAGCTCCTGTAACGTGCCCCATTGGCACCTATGGTCTCTAAAAGTTACAGGTGCTAAAGAGTTCTGGATTCAAGGACCAAAAGATCCAGTGGCAGAGGATCTCCTGAACCTGTCCTTGGAGGGGACAAAAATTCTAAAGTAAATGTTCGTATTTCACTCCGGCTGCTAGAACCGTGAGAGGGATCTATCCGGGTGAGCAAGACCCACTTAGGCTTGGCGACGAGGGTAAATAAGTGCCGCGTGCCTGAACTTACCTCCCTACCCTACTCTATCTCTATCTTCAACTTTCCTACTAAGTTACGAGCAAGAGAAAAAATAAACTCGTCTGTTGGAGTTTAACACTGTCTGGACATTGGCCTTCTTTGAGAGAGAAAATAGACTTTTCCCTACACTCTAGGGACGAGAACCAGCGGAAGGAGGTAACTCGCTGCAGGACCCAAAAACTGTTAACACCACTCACTCTATATACAACATGGAGGATACTGGGCATGTGGCATGGTGTGTCCTGTCCTGCAAGTGGAGGTAAGTGGGTAAAGGATGTGTGTGCTACACTTACTTTTGAAAATGCTAATTACCTGGCTGCCATGTTGACCCTTTAGTTTTATTGCTCTATGAGTCTCTGACCTGAAACAATTATGCAGATTCAAAAACTCAGAGATAAGCAAATAACACATGGACAGTGTTTAAGACCTGACAGAAAAATCCTCTCAATGGGGACAGAGGCATCTATGAAAACCTATGTGAACTAAAAAAATGTTTTGGCTGGAGTTGGGCTTCAAAGAGGCACTCTCACTTTGCCTACTCAAAGAAAAGTGATGGTGTCCCCTGATAGACCACACCCCCAGGAAGATGGACTGATCTGCACTGCTTTGCCATCTCTAACAGAGTGGGACTTCAGAATTTGACCAGTGGGAAGCCCCCTGCTGCTGGTGTCAACCCTGATTCAGCTCTAGTGTCTGATGGTGTTGGAGCTTACCCAGGTGGATAACATCAATACCCCTGTTTGACAGCTTTGGGCCTGGCATTTGACTACTTAAGCCCAAGCACAGTCACATGGAAATCTGAAAAAAATCTTCAAGAGATATTAAAGTCGATTTTAGTTTTTTTAAATAATAAACATGTCATACTTAGCTGCTCTGTGCAGCAGTTTTGAACAGATCAGCCCCTATCCCCCTCTTCCCGGGTCCCCCCCTGCACTCTTGGTCCCTCCCTCCTGCCAAGTGCCCCCAGAGCAAGCAGCTTGCAATAGGGGCACCCGACCAGGCTCACTCCTGAGCCATGGCTCTGCATGTCCATTACACACACATAGCCATGGCTCAGCCCTGCCCCCCTCCCTCCTCATTGGCTGAGATAGCAGCTGTCTCAGCCAATGAGGAAGGAGAGTCCCCAGGACAGCCGAGGCTATCATGCACATTGCTGGAGGAAGATTAGGCTCAGGTAAGTTTAAAGTGATTGTAAGGCTTTGTTTTTGTTTTTTTTAAATAACAGTTTGTTTTGAGTGGCCCCAATCCTCGACTTCTAGGGTCCCCCGGCAGTGCTGGTAGCTCCTCCCGCATCGTATAACCCCCTAGGAGAAGCGTTGTTCCGGGGGTTACCTTGTGGGCGTGCTCCCGAATTCAGCATTTGCGTTCATAGACTCAAAATGCCGGACTCGGCCCCACCCCTGGCGTCCACCTCATTGGATTTGATTGACAGCAATGACAGCAATTTGATTGATTTGATTTGATTAAATCAAGAGCCGAGACAATGGGCAGAGGGGAAGAGCGCGTCCCCGGCGTGGGAATTACAGGGCTGGGGGGCTGGTCAGTGATAGAAGTTTTTTCACCTTAATGCATAGGATACATTAGGGTGAAAAAACATGAGGGTTTACAACCCCTTTAAGGGGGGCTACTGCACACAGAAGGTTTTTTATCTTCATGCATGAAGGTAAAAAACCTTGAGCCTTTAGAACCACTTGCATTTGGCACCATTGTATACATAAAACTCAAAACATGCTGAGACTTATCTGGAGCTAAAATATGTTGTTAGCGAACTTATAATGGTCAGAATCCTTACTCAAATTTACTGAAGCTCTGTGTGATCATTTTGATAGGCAGACAAAACAGCTAAAGTTACTTGAAGTCCTTGAAGAATCTTTTGGAATGTTACCACAAGGCTATTTAAAAAAAATGAATGAAGCAGTGATTTGCTTTATTTGTGTCCTCTAAGGGAGGTCATGCCTAATAACTGCATTGCTTGAAAAACACATTATATTCTAGTTTCTTTTATGTGTATGTATTTCAATGTGCTTTTCTGACCAAATATACATATGCTGTCCAGATAAACAACTTAAAAGGTATTCTTTGCCAAGTTAAGATTTTTTGCATGGCCCTGTAGATCATACGCACACCCACCTTTCCCACAAAAGGGGTTGTAATCACTTTGGTTTTTATAATGAAAAGATAATTTGAAAAAAAAAAGTAATTTTTTGTCACAAATATGTGATATATTATATTTCCATTGTATACAAAAAATAACATTTTACATGTACCTGAACATTGTTCCCCTTACCTACATGTTTTTACGATCTTCCTTTCTATGTCCTCATCCTGTTTTCTTTTCTCCTCTTTGTGGTTGACAGCTTTTATATAATTGTCCTCATGTACTTACTATAGTGAGCCATGGAATGTCAGAATTGTGTTGTTAGAGTCTTGGAATGTCAGCATTGTCAATTTAGATGTTACAGCATATGATGCATACTGGGAATATCAGATACAGTTATAGTACAGAATATGACTTTATTTTATACTGATAAATGAGCTATCATAATAATGGTGTTTGGATGCGTTGGAAACCTAGTATTACACTTTCTCCTACACAGGCAGAGTGTAAGCCCTTGTGCTCATACCTCTCCTTCAAAAAAGAGTGTAAGCTTTTGCACATGCTTTCCTTCTTGTAGATTATAAGCCTTCACACACATCCTTGCTCTCCCCAATAGACGGCAAGCTTTTCTTGACAACTACCATTGCCAAGTAACAGATTGTGGTGTCAGTTATATTATATTAGAATTGTAATCACCATAGCTACTGCACAAGGTACATGCTGCATAATAATAGTGACATTAATGATACACTGCAGGAAATCAAAGGGAGCACAGTTAAGATCATAGCTCTTGCTGTGTTAGAGATGTTGGCTGTCATAGACTACTTATGACCTGTGCTCAGCCCAGGAACTAAATTGAGCTTCTTATTGTGCTTCTTATTCTGTTACAAAATGTATCTTTTTTTGATCCAAACTTTTTTTTATTGACAAGAAGAAAAAGTGCCTGTGCATTGTAGGAATAATGTGTCCCGTGATTCTATTTGCATGATTTTACCGCGATTGACGCCCCCATAAACCAAGATGTGAACGGAGCCTAAAGGATATACATGACAACCAATAACATATGTATTGTACATAAGGTGGATAACAAAGTACAGACCATCACATCATATGTGGAACATATGCAAGGTTTTATAAGGAAATAAAAACATTAAAAAGCAAAAACACAAAATAAAGCAGCCAAGTTTATTGAGGGACAATTACTCAGAACAGCCTCTCTCAGATATTGTCCTCTCTCAGATATCAAACACAGAAATTCACAAACTCGGGTCAAAACCATTATAACTCTTGATGGGTTCAAAATTGTAACAACCTATCCACCACTAATTGTGGTGAGACAAGACTTGGGTTATCAAGTCAATTCTGCTAAATGAGATTAAATTTGTTAACCCCTTTTTGATGGCGATAAGCCAACTGTTTCCTAGGTAGAAGGGAATTAACATAGGCAATCCACTGCCCCTTAGTAGGCACAGTGGCAGCCAACCAAAATCAGGCGATCACCTTTCTAGCTAGGTACAAGAATCTAGTCATCATAGTATAAATACCTTTTGGATAAATTTCAGCATCAATTGCTCCCAACAAGCACAGCAATGGAACAAAATGTATCTTGGTATCACTTAGGTCTCATGCGCACAGGACATTTTACCAACTCTCCTAGAAGTCTTACCTCCTGAGAGCAGAGTTTTGGCAGAGAAAATGCCTGATGCTTGTAGAAGTGTGTAACATATTTAGGCATGTTTAGGTGTGTTTACAGCAGGGGTCTCAAACTGGCGGCCCTCCAGCTGTTGCGAAACTACAAGTGCCATCATGTCTCTGCCTGTGGGAGTCATGTTTGTAACTGTCAGACTTGCAATGCCTCATGGGAATTGTAGTTCTGCAACAGCTGGAGGGCCACCAGTTTGACACCCCTGGTTTACAGGCATCCAGCACTTGTACGTTAGTTCATTTAATTGAACATAATAATAATTTATTCTGGTCATTAAAAATGAATTAAGGCTCAAGCGCTAAACACATCTAGTATTATAGCGCATTTGGATGCGTTTACATGGGTTCTGTCAAAACTCTGCTGCTCCTGAATGCACTGGCAGTGTTTTTTTTTTCCTGCATCTAAACACCTCTGCCTCTAAACTCCTCTAAAAACCTATGTGTGCATAGACACGTAGGCTAACATGCAGGGGCACTTGGAGCAGAAAAAAAAAGAAGCCAGACGTCCCTAGGAGCAGCTGAAAAACTTCCAGTGTGTAACAGTAAAACTCTGCCGTAAGAAGAGCAGCTGCAAAAAAAATGTATTTAGCATGTGTGTAATGTTAACGAGCACTTAACCTATGATTATGTTTGATTTTTGAATGTTAAAGCGGTACATTGTTTTGCATGAAAATTTGGTGTTTTATAAAGTAGACCTGTTATTCTTAGGAATAACTCACTTAAATCTGTCCAAATAAGAGTCTAATAGACATCCCGGGTATGATAAAGTTTGAAACACGAAATCATGAATTATAATATAATAAATAACTATGAATAATTATAAAAAATAATAATATAATAATAATAAATTGTATTCAATAATGTAATCAAATCAAAATCACTGAAATTTGCTCAGTCGCAGAATCGTCGCTGTCATTACTTTCAGTGTTTGATGATGAATTCCCCCACGAACCACTATCGCTTAATTCTGCAAGTGATTCTAATTCACTATCGCTGTTTTCTAGCTGGTCTAAAACCGCTTTTGATGTAAAGGGACACTTTTGGGATTCCATGGACAATCTCAAGTTTCCAGGCAGAAAGAACAGTATATATAATATAAAAGTGCAGGCAGGGCATTGGACCAATCACTAGGGACAAAACTGATGTGAAATGATTTGATACAGTAATGTAATCTAAAGATTACAGTGTATTAGGTGTGTTATGCATTTTGTACTTTTGAAAATTTGCCGCCCCCATGCATTTCGATGCTCGTAGGGAATGGAGCACAGAACGGTGATGCATCAGGCGGGTAATCGGGCAGAGGACACAGCGGGGCGGACATCGCAGGATCCTGGGGACAAGGTAAGTAACCTGTACCAGGATACTGCGATGCAATCCCAAGTGTGGCTCAGGGTTACCGCTTTTGTTAATGAAAATGAACCCTGAGCCACACTCGGGAATACCGCCAGGGAGGTTGATGTGTTGCCGTAATTGTGTATAATTTTTTTCTTTTACCTGAATGCCAATGGTATGGATTGTGGTACACATCCTTCTACTAACAGCTAATTTACAGTTTACATTTACAAAGTTAAATAATATTAGATCAATTCCTTAGAACAAATTTAGTACATAGTAAAAATATTTTCCAATATATATGTTGTGGCCCATAAATAGCTATTTTCAGCATGTAATACATGTTGTGGTTCTCAAAAAGCAGTGGGTACGTATGGTTCTTGTACCTTTTTAAAGGTAACACAATTTTATAAAGTACTATACAACAACTTTCCATGAAAGTTGATTAGGTTTAATCCAACATAGTCATAGTTAGATGGGGGAGGTTAAATCAATGCTTTACATGAAAGAATATTCATATTTGATATTGTAACCACTTTCAACCACAATCTAAAAATGATATACCAGTTACTAAAGAGTTAATATTTTGCAGGTTGAGCAGTGGAGGATTCTCTTCATGGAATCCTACAGTAAAACTGCTAAGTTAAAATATTTCAGTAGATAGTTAAAGGAATAATGAGCTACCTGTACATAAAAGGGTTAATACTCTGACAAGACACATGATAACCTCTGGGTGGCCACATTTTAAACAATTATGGTTGTCATAGTATATATGGAGCTATAAATGCACCGTGTAAATTCACAGTGCTGTCATTTCAAATTTGTAATCACCAGTCAGGTTATACGTGTTATGTAGCGTAACCTTTCCTATACAGTTTAACATTCCAGGAAAATTTTGCATTAGGAAAACGCATCACGGCAAAGATATTAATTTTTATAACTTAGGGGCAATAGCATTTACCACCTTAACTTTTTTTTGTAATAAACACATTTTTTATATTACATTATATAATCTTTTCCTCTGTATTGTATTCACACATATTGGATCTGATCTACTAAAGTAGTTGAGAATAATAAATTGTGTGAATAATTCATTTCAATTATTTATTAAGGTACAGATAAAATTAGTAAATATAAATTTATTAGATTTTCATATGATTGGATAAATTAAGGGTATATTCACAATGTTTGTGTATATATTCTCAACTGCTTTAGTAAATCACCCTCATTACGCATGTCTTGTTGGAACATACATACAGGCTTTGCTTTGGTAGCAGACTTAAATACATATATTTTATTCTTTGGGTGTTACCCAACAAGAACTATAGCAAGATTTCCTTTACATTATTAACCCTGTGAACATTTTAAACGGAAGGTCCAAGTATGCGAGCATGCGGAATCACGGTTTACGGCACAGGTATGCCTTTCTTTCAGAGCACATGCCCCGGTGATGTCGCCAGCTGCATCTAAAGCAAATATCTCCTGAATGGGGAACATTTATGAAATATTTACCATACGTATAGGGAAGCCTTATTAAAAAAAAAAAATCATACAAGGGAGTTTACTTCCACTTTAAGGATTCCCATATCTTACCATTCTGGTTCCCTAAGAAACAAAGAGAACCCTTATTTAACCAATTAAGCCCCGGAAGGTTTACCCCCTTCATGACCAGGCCATCTTTTGTGATACGGCACTGCATTCCTTTAACTTACAATTGTGCCGTCATGCGATGTAGTGCACAAATAAAATTGATGTCCTTTTTTTTCACACGAATAGAGCTTTCTTTTGGTGGTATTTGATTACCTCTGCGGATTTTATATATTTTTTGCGTTATAAACAAAAAAAGACTTACAATTTTGAAAAAACACAATATTTTTTACTTTATGCTATAAAACATATCCAATAAAAAAATGTAAAAAATAAAATGTCTTCATCAGTTTAGACCAATATGTATTTTGCTACATATTTTTGGAAAAAAAAAATCCAATAAGTGTATATTGATTGGTTTGCGCAAAAGTTATAGCGTCTACAAACTAGGGGATATTTTTATGGAATTTTTATTTATTTATTTATTTTTACTAGTTATTGCGGCAGACAAATCGGACACCTAACTGAGACTTTTTAAATTTTTTGGGGACCAGTGACACTAATACAGTGATCAGTGCTAAATAAAGTGCACTGTAACTGTACTAGTGACACTGGAAGGAGCGGGGATAACATCAGGGGTGATCTAATAGTCAAGTGTGCTCCTAGCGAGGCTGCCATTCTGCCTCTTCTTTGAATGATCAGTAGGTCCTGCTGATTGGCTCCCGCTGTGTCCAATCACAGCGAGAACGGGTCGGCGGCAGCGCGCACATGCGTCCCAGACCCACTCCACCGATTCTGCGTGGGACGGTCCTTAAATTTTTAAAGAGAGGGGCATCATCTTTCATTTTATCCTTATTTACTGTATGTTATTTAATTCTACTCATTGACCTTAAGTCAACATTATCCATTCTAAAAAAGCTGCAATACTTAATTAAATAAAGAATATTCCAAATCTCACACAGTTTTACTGAATATATTTTGATTTAAATCTAAAAATGTGTTTTACAATCACTCCAGCATCTGACATTACGGTGGTTCCCATAGACAGCAAATATTCATTGCACTATTATGCTGCGTACACACGACCGTTTTTAATGTCATTAAAAAAAACAACGTTTTTCTCGACGTGATTCTTCTCAAGCCTGCCTTGCATACACACTATCGTGAAAAAATATGCTCGAGCAAAGCATAGTGACGTGCAACACGTACGACAGCACTATAAAGGGGAAGTTCCATTTGAATGGCGCCACCCTTTGGGCTGCTTTTGCTGATTTCGTGTTACCGCGTGTTAGTAAAAGTTTGGTGTTAGCCGATTTGCGCTTTTCAGTCTCTGTGCTTTTCAGTCCATTACAGCATGACGAATGTGCTATCTCCATTACGAACGCTAGTTTTACCAGAACGAGCGCTGCCGTCTCATAACTTGCTTCTGAGCATGTGTGGTTTTTTCCCGTCATTAAAGCGTACACACGGCCGTGTTTCACGACGAGAAAAACGACAACGTGAAAAACGACGAGAAAAAATAGAGCATGTTCCAAATTTTTAATGGCAATTTTTCTCGTCAAAAAAAATGCTCTGGAGCCTACACATGATAATTTTTAATGATTAATTTAAAAAATGGCATTTTTCTCATCATGAAAAACGGTCGTGTGTACGGGGCATATCACTTGAAAGGTAGTAATGCACATTATTAGGCTTTCCCCACTTGGAACAATGCAAAAACAGGAAATGTTTTAAAACATTTATGGATGTCGCACTGATAACCTCTCCACTCTAGTAACAAAAAATACTTCAGTTGAGTTTTTTTAAATATTATCAAGTTAATTAACAAGATTGATCTCACTAGTTAAAGATACCCATAAATTGTCTGAATGCACCATTAAATAAGGTTATTTTAGCAAGAATCTGCTGACAAATACCTCTTGTATGGTCTTGATATGTAATATCAATTGATATCCAATTGACGGTTTCCATAAGTGATTAGGAAGAAGTGTTATGCCGCGTACACACGACCATTTTTCTCGTCGGGAAAAATTAAATTTTTTCTCTTTGACGAGAAAAACGCCCGTGTGTGGGCTGTTCATCATTTTTCCCGACGAGAAAAACGTCATGAATCACGACGAGAAAAATGAGAACATGCTCTAATTTTTCTCGTCGTGATTCACGGCATTTTTTTCCGCGGCAGTTTTCCCATAGGGAATCACTGCCAGGGAGCCTACACACGGTCGTTTTTCTCGACCAAGAGAAAAAATGTCAGGAAAAACGGCCGTTTGTAGGGGAACAAGCCGTTCCTCGTTTCTCCCATCGATTTTCTCGACAGTGTTTTCACCGTCGAGAAAATCGATCGTGTGCACACGGCATTGGGGTGTGTTTAATATAAAAAGGGTAAGGAAACCTTCAAAGGCTATAATTTTTCTCTCAGAGTCATTACATATAACCTTAGAAATCAGTTTTACTTTAGGCATTACCCTTTGCAACTTCTGATCATGCAAAGTTATTTAACTTGAAGTGAGAAGTCAGACGATGAAATGCAAGTGCAATTTTAATCCATTTAATCAAAGTGCCCCTGATGGTATCCAATATTTTTTCCCCGTGACCACTGCATTTAGGATGAATATGTCAAACTTCTGCAAATGAATATGTTTGCTGTTTCAATTTGATTGAGCTTTCTATTTTGTGTATTTTGGGCTTAAGCCATTTTGGTTGCTTTGCTTTCAGTAAATTGATTTGATTAGTCTGAGCAGCCATCATGGAGATCTGACTTTTCCAGGGTGAAGAATTTCTTAAGGGATTCTCAGCAGAGCTCAAAATCAGCAGCACAGCATGGTACAATGTCAGAGTAAATATGGAAAACACATTTACCTACTGCTGACTTTCAAAAGAAGCAGAGCACTGTGAGGCTAAGATCTCCAAATGTACATTATAAAATGTGACAAAACTAGAGCAAATCCATCAAAGTATTTATAAGAAGAAGGACAAGAGAAGGAAATGTGTGAGGATAAAGAAAGAAAATAAAATAAACATTAATAATTGCAGATTTATGTTCCAGAAAGAGCTACAATATATAATGCTTTGAGTGGAAATACCAGGAGTTTCCCAGCAAAAAAAAATGCAAATGCAAATGAAAACAATTTCTGTAGCACAACAGGGGTCACCCAATGGTTGGACTACTGCTGTTCTCTCAGCTTTTGTGAGTCCTATTGAGGAAGAGATAGCGAGTTGCCCCATTACATTCATTCTTATTTCTGAGATAGTGAGGAACATTTATCAAACAAATTATTGTGCAACAAATTAAATGCAAAATTTAGCAAAGCCTATGCAACAGTTTTTGTGGATTTATGTCCCTCTGCCTGCAGTCAGAGGCAGCAAATTGAGACAGTATTGCAAAGGCCTGCAATAGATTTAACACTGTACTGAGGCAGAATTTCACTCAATACACATCCACAATTAACCACTTGCCCTCCCGAAGATTTACCTCCCTTTATGACCAGGCCATTTTTTGCTTTTTGGCACTAGATTACTTTAACCGACAATTGCGCATGCAACGCTGTACACAAACAAAATGTATCTACTTTTTTCCCACAAATAGAGCTTTCTTTTGGTGGTATTTGATCACCTCTGCATTTATTTATTTTTTGCTATAAACTAAAAAAAAAAATTTTGAACAAAAACAATATTCTTTATTTTCTGCTATAAAACATATCCAATTAAAATTTATAAAATCAAATGTCATCATAAATTTAGACCAATATGTATTCTGCTACATATTTTTGATAATAATAATAATAAGTGTATATTGATTGGTTTGTGTGAACGTTATAACGTCTACAAACAAATGTATATATACTGGAATTTTTATTTATTTAGTTTTTTTTATATGAACTACTTCCCTACCGCACTATTGTAAATCCCTTTGTCCCTCCTGGCCGCCGTCATATGATGTATTTATTTCCTGAGCCTCTAGGGGGCATGCGCGTGCCGCCAATGGCGCGCACACGCCCCCGCGGCATCACTCGGCACCCGATGTGCGTGCCTGGCGGCCGCAATGTGCTTCGGGCACCTGTGATTGCCTGTGAACACGGCAGGACCGTGGATCTGTGTGTGTAAACACACAGATCCACGTCCTGTCAGAGGAGAGGAGACCGATGGTGTGTTCCCAGTACAGAGGAACACCGATCGGTCTCCTCCCCTTGTGAGTCCCCTCCCTCTACAGTTAGAATCACTCCCTAGGATACACAGTTAACCCCTTCCTCGCCCCTAGTATTAACCCATTCCATGCCAGTCACATTTAGACAGTAATCAATGCATTTTTAGAGCACAGATCGCTGTATAAATGTCAATGGTCCCAAAATAGTGTCAAAAGTGTCCAAAGTGTCCGCCGCAATATCGCAGTCAAGATAAAAATCACATACATACATACAGACCCAGAGGGAGGATCACCAAGAAGTGCAGGCTTGAGAGGCAGGCCATCAGCTTATATGTACGTGATTCTGCACTTCCGCCTCCAGGGGGCACGCTGTTTCTGCTGTGATTATTCACAGCAGAGGGTGATCTACGGGTGCCAGGCACTAGATGT
Organism: Rana muscosa; assembly: GCA_029206835.1. NCBI lineage: Eukaryota > Metazoa > Chordata > Amphibia > Anura > Ranidae > Rana > Rana muscosa. The sequence goes on from CM055116.1 coordinate 934,669,952, forward strand.
CCGCCCGCACCCGCCGATCGTCAGGCAGAGATTCAGTATGGAGCCCAATGTAAACAAGGCAGATCTGACCGGGGGGAGGGATGGATTTTGTGTCTCTGCAAGGCAGGGCATACAATCCAGTAAAAGCAAGAAAAAAGAAAAAAGTTGCGCTATATTAGACGTGACACCTGAGTGACACTTGTGTGACATAAATATGAACTTTTAAATAAGAAACACCTAAACATATATGAATGAGCACAGCGGCTCACACAGTGAATAAATAACACAAAAAATTGTGATGCAAAACACGTAATAAGGAATCACTAGTGATGAGAGATCCATATACCATCAAAAAATGTCTGAACAAACAAAAAAAGTCCAAACACAAAAGTTCATATACACGTAAATGTTGATCCTCCACCGTGTTGATTATGATCCATACATCCTGCACCCAGAGCTAGTGTAGAATAGGACAGCCTCCACCAATACAAATACTGCCTCTTACCGAAGGAGATGGATCCCTTGTCACAGGGGATCAAAGAAAGCCTGTGGCTATTCCCCAGCCAAGGGTATGGGACAAGCGGCGTCTCTTAACCAGAAGGTCAGCAGCTCTCGACGGTAGAAACCATGGTCCCCGTAAATAAAGAGAAGGGATATACTAGTGTAAAACCTTTTACACGTTTATTAAAAAGAAAACAGGTGCACACTTACATGTATGCGGATAAAAACAATCGAAAAATAGGCCGGCCGGCTATATGTGTATAGCAGCCCGTATGTCTCCGGGTAGCGTGGGAGCGATGACGTCAGAACGTAGCTCCTCCCTACGCGTTTTGTCATCAAAGACGTGGTCACGCCTAACACAGTACAAAACACTGGCTAGGCACACATTTAACTCTTTGATCGCCCTAGTAGTTTAACCCCTTCCCAGCCAGTGTCATTAGTACAGTGACGGTGCATATTTTTATCACTGATCACTGTACTGGTGTCACTGGTTCCCGCAAAGTGTCAAAAGTGTCAATTAGTGTCCGATTGTCTGCAGCAATATTGCAGTCCCGCTATAAGTCGCTGATCACTACCATAACTTGTATAAAAATAAATAAATAAAAATTGCAGAATAACCCAATAGTTTGTAGACGCTATACCGTTTGCGCAAACCAATCAATATACGCTTATTAAGATTTTTGTAGCAGAATGCATATTGGCCTACATGTATAAATTTGTTTATTGGATGTGTTTTATCGAGGAAAGTAAAAAATATTTTTTTTTTTCAAAATTGTCAGTCTTTCTTTTTGTTTATGGTGCAATAAATAAAAAAGCAGTGCTGATCAAATAACACCAACAGAAAGCTTTTTTTGTGGGAAAAAATTGACATACATTTTATTTGGGTACAGCATTGCATAAACGCGCTTTTGTCAAGTAAAGTAACACAGTGCCGTATCGCAAACAATGGCCTGGTCATGAAGCAGGGTAAATCTTCCGGAGGTCAAGTAATGTAGTTAAGCAGCAGTTTTTAGTAAATCTGTCTTAAAGCGTTTCACTGCCCCAATTTTGTTGCAAAGCATGCTGTATGCCTCTGATAACAATATAATTGAAATATTTACATATTTTGGACATTTTGTAGTAAGGACACAGATAACATAATCACATTCAAACTTCTCAACTTTGCATATTATTGGAAGCTGTACTACTTCGACATGGCCCCTCTGTATATTGCGGTCCTGGCCTTACTCTATGACAGCTTCCATCTTGCAGCATACTATACATAGCAAAGGCTAAAATAAGGGCAGGTATTCCTGGACACAGTTAATTTCTCCTTATAGGTACAGGAAAACACCAAAAGCTCAGCACAATGGCAGTTGAAGGTGTACAATTCGTTCAATGCCAATGCATGCAAGGTAAATAAATTGGCCACCACCCCAATTTATAACTAGAGAAGGTGCACATGGAAGAACTTAAAGCCGGGTACACACTAATAGTTTTTGGGTTGCACAAAAAAAACTGACAGCCCTGGTCGGAGCCACTGTACTAGCAATGTAGCTGATCTGTTGTGTTTTGACAGGGGCACAGCCCCGCCAGCATTACGCTCCGATCAGTGCTCTCTGCCATTGGCTGAGAGCATTGATCGGGAGTCGGTCGGCTACTGGTTTTCCAGCATGCACGTCACACAGACCAACATACACACGAGTCGAATGTCAGCTTTTTTTTTTTTTAATCAGCTGCTGTCTCCCGACAGTTGACCCATGTGTACAGGGCTTTACACAGAGCAAATTAAAAAAATTGCATTAAAAACCAAGGTTTTACTGCACAACATTTGCAAATACACGTGGAAGCCAATTTGCCTCTTCAAGTCCCCTCTGTACAGTGTGGTCTAAACCCTAGCCTCCGAGAGTCTACAGCCCCATACACACGACTGGTTTTCCTGCCAGGAAAACTGCCATGAGAGCTTTTGGTCGGGAAAACCGGCCGTGTGTATGCTTCATAGCAGTTTTCCTTACTCTAAAAGCTAGTATGGTGATACCATGTGTGAGATTTTTTCACAGCCTAGCCACACTGATGGGCCCAAAATCCAAAGAGCACTTTCAGGCATTCTAGACGCATAAATTACGCATCTAATTTCCCGACTACCTATTACACTTGTGGAGGTCCTAGAGCACCAGGACAATAGAAACACTCACAAAACGACCACATTTTGGAAAGCAACAACCCCATGTTTTCTAAGAGGCATAGTGAGTCTTTTGAAGACTTTGTTTTTTTGACACAAGTTTTTGGAATATGCGGAATAAGATGAAAAGTTGTCAATTTAATAGGATATTTCTCACACACATCATAAGCATACTTAGAACTACACCCCAAAACACATACCACTACTTCTCCCGAGTGTGGTGATACCACGTGTGTTTTACTTTTTGGACTGATTATATACCAGACATTGTATCTTGAGTATCACACAAACCACCCAATTATATCAAACTGTAATGGTCGGCGGTATATAAGTGGTCGGGCAATTATAGCTTAGTGTAGTGTCACCTATAGCAGTTCTAGTTCTTATAAGTCAGGCAAGCCTAGCCTAATAGTACATGGCTGCCCCCAGGAATGCCACGTTCACTGGTCAGGAAGTACAGGAGATAGAAGATAGGAAGAACAAAAGAGTTCCTGTGGTTACAGAAATTCAGTTGTTCCCAGGGGATGGCTGGGACTGTTGTCTCAACGGAACACTGTCAGTTGGATGTGCAGATGGGTCAGTTCAGGTGCAGGCAGAAATATGGTCAGCAAACAGGCAAAGGATAGGTCCAGGCAACAGTCAGAAATGTGGTCAGTACATAGGCCCCAGCAGAGGTGCCAGCTGCAGGTGTACACATGCCACAGCTGTGGTGCTTTGCTGCGCAGCTGTGGCAGGTATTATACCCCCTGTATAAATAAAACAAGAATAAAACAAGAACCCCCACGCTAGCTGGGTGTTACACTAAGGGAGGGGGATGGGGATCGGAAAGGAGGGAAAGGACTGGAAACACTGCAGCAGTCACCAGGGAGTCTGATCCAAACAGACAAAAGTGAATAAATGAAAGAAGGGTGATGGTGGCTGCGCTGTGATTAACGCTAGTGAAGGGAGGGGGGGAAGGGGGGGTGGTGATGGGGTAGGGCGGGGGGGGGGGTGGTGATGGGGTAGGGCGGGGGGGGGTCTAAAAGAAAGAAACTATCTAATGCTAGCCTAATAAATAAATCTAATAACGACCAACCAGATGCAATGGTGTATTAACAACCAATGTGTGACATAAATAGTATGTGCATAAACTACATAAATCGCACCTGTGCGTCTGGTAAATGTGTAACCAACAGTAAACAAATAATGATGTATTCCAAAGCGTGTATCACTCTAGATAAAAACCTGTGCATAGAGTATAAGGCCAGACACTATAACTCTATGTTAACAACAATGAGATAATATTGATCATAATAATAAAGTATATGACACAGAACTAAAAACAGTAAAATAAACCAAAAACTATATCAAATGACAGTGTATAATAAAAAGTCTGACACAAATTATCACAGTGAACTCCTCCAGGGGATAATAACCAAAAGTCCAATATATGGAAAGTCCCGTCACCAATAAAGTGCTTGGAAGAAAAAAACGCAGTGCAAATCCACCCAGTATTCACTAGCAGCTTACCTTCCTGCTGGGAAGAGACAGCATGCACTGGGATTTCAAATGCTGACAGCGATGCAACAATCTTGCATGGAAATGGGCTCTCACTCACACGGATGCATAAAAATACATAAACACAAAAGGAAATCTATAGCATAACTCTGTGCGTCCAGCAACCTAGTGACCAAAAGATGTATTCTCACACTCACATGAAACTAGTGAGCGTGGACATCAATATTATCTCATTGTTGTTAACATATAGTTATAGTGTCTGGCCTTATACTCTATGCACAGGTTTTTATCTAGAGTGATACACGCTTTGGCATACATCATTATTTGTTCACTGTTGGTTACACATTTACCAGATGCACAGGCGCGATTTATGTAGTTTATGCACATACTATTTATGTCACACATTGGTTGTTAATACACCATTGCATCTGGTTGGTCGTTATTAGATTTATTTATTAGGCTAGCATTAGATAGTTTCTTTCTTTTAGACCCCCCCCCGCCCTACCCCATCACCACCCCCCTCCCCCCTCCCTTCACTAGCGTTAATCACAGCGCAGCCACCATCACCCTTCTTTCATACCCCCTGTATACCCACCAATCGTGACCCATTCAAGTGAATTGAGGTGCTTGTGCAGGGTCCAAGGGGTTAAAGCAGGTGGTGAAAAGGCAATATAATGCTTCCTCACCTGTCAAATGCTCTCTGAAGAGTGATCCAAATATGGATGGCTCTTTAGAGAGCATTGCACATATAAACAAATAATTTTAGTGACACTATGACTGCTGTGGCAGTGATCAAAGACACTGTAACTGGTGTGGCCTTTATTAGAAACAATGTAGCTGGTGTGGTGGTGATCAGGGACACTGAGACTGGTGTCGGTGATCAGGGGCACTAGAACTGGTGTGGCATTGATGAAAGACTGGTGTGGTGGTGATCAGGGATGCAGTAACTGGTATTTGTGGTGATTAAGGACTGTGCCTGGTGTGGCAGTACAATATGACTGGTGTGGCAGAGATCAGGGACACTGTGACTGGTGCGGCGGTGATTACGGACATTGAGCTCCTTTCACTAAAGCAGATTGCATGCGGTATTAAGGTGATCTGACACATTTTCCCAAATATCGCAATGCTGAAAATGTCAATTCACTAGCCCTTTATGCGGTATTTACCTCAAAAAGCAAAAACGCTTGGTAAATATCACATAAAATGGCGTTACGGTCGATTCACTAAAGAGAATAAATAAATGCATGCGTTAAATAAGTAGTGGCGCAGACATGCAATGTGTTTCATGGTTGTTAAGGAGCAGATGGCTTCCTTGTCCTTAACAACCATGATATATCTCCTACCCGCCGCTAAATAAACTATGAGGTGGGGCCACCTGAGGATGTCACTGGGCGACCCCGTCTGAGACATTTTTTTGAGGAGGTTTTTGAATAAAGGACTTGTCAAAAAGTATCTGTGTTTTTTTTTTTTACTTTGCAATTTTTTTTGGATAAATGAGAAGGGAATGTATTGGGGAAGGCAGGATCAGGGGATCACCCAGTTATCCCACGCACCCTCACAACCACTGGGCCAGGGTTGTGGGGAAGAAGCCCTTGTCCTCATCAACATGGTAAGAATGTGGTTTTGAAGGGGAGTCCCCCTTCCCCAAAGTACCCCCTATTTTGAGGGCATGTGGTCTGTTATGGTTTAGGAGGGGGGGTAGTTGCTCCTTCACCCCTTTCCTGGCCTGTCGGGCTGCATGCCCGTATAAGGGTCTGGTATGGATCTTGAGGGGGACCCCACGTCATTTAAAAAAAAAAAGTTTTTTAATACTGGCACTTCTTTTCTTTACATTCTGCTATCAATGGGGAATCCAGCTGACAGCAGATGAATCATGTATGCTAAGGTCGTGGTGGCCAGAGGCTCCTTAATATACAGTTATTCACTTTAAAATTCTCATTAAAATACCACTAGATTTCATTACTAAAATACAGCATCACTTCATAAAATTGCTCATGCGCTATTTTAGTGAATTGTGAATTTTTGTTTTAAAAAAGCTAAAAGGTATTCTACCATGGTTCTTAAAGGTACCGATTTGTGAATGGAGCCCATTGACTGGTGACCGTATGTTTTTTTTACCTTTTTTTTTTTTTTTTTGCTGTGACAATTTACAGAGATCGCACAGTAGTAAACAAGGTGTCATTAATGCCAGTCTTGTTTACTAATGTAACTGTAATTGCTGTGATTGGTCACAGAGATCACATGATACCAGGACCGCCCACAGTGGCCTGGTACAAGGATCAATGATTTTCTGTGTCCAATGGACACAGCAATCGCACCACTAGTGTACACGCTAGAGAGCTTGCAAGAGTGGCTGATGAGGGATGATGATCCACCCTCATCGGCGCTGCTCCTGTCCGCCAGTATATGTACAGTGACCAGATGGGAGGCAGTTAAATAGGAAGGTGAATTACTACAGTTTCAAACGGTTAATGTGAATGCATAGACTTTGTGGAACTCAGTTCACTGTGTAATGAATTACTGATAAAACGTTGCTGTGAAGAGAGTGCTAGCCCCTCCACATAGGGCATAAAAATTTGGTTGTGAAAATACTGAAATGTGCTAAAATAAGTAATATTTTTCATTATATATTAACGATTAGCATATGCTAATTTATGAATAATTAATCCAAAAGAATAACAAATATATATCCTTATTTTAGTGATTCAGTAAAAACTGCTGTTGAATCTCTGTAAAGCTGACATTTATAACATACATTGCACCAGATGCTGAGGAGACTGTCCTATCAGTGCATACATTGATAAAGAACTTTGGAAAGAGGTTATGCTCTTTTTCTTTTTATTGAATTAATTTGTTTCTGCCAGATGAAGTGAAGCAACACAGAATAATAACGTAATGCATCTTCCTAGATTTTCATAAAATTTGAGTTGTAATGCCCATTTTTTTACTTTATAAATGAGAACAGACAGTTTATGGCTTTCCTAAGAAAATTGTATTACTTGGCCTATAAAAATGGATAGAAAAGATGAGAGTTCAGATTGCTGAGGCATGATAGAGTCATATATTTTTACAAAGGGGATAATATGTCCTGTAGCAAGATTATCAGGATATCTGAAGTCCCCAAAGAGTTTGGTGATCATTTAAAAGAATGCCACCAGGTAGAATAATCACAGTACTATTGAAATAGTAAGTGGAAGGTTTGATTGGTTATAACCTTAGAGGGAATTAATTTACTTTTAAAAACAAAAATCAAGTAATAACATAGATGGGTATTTGGAATTTTAGCAGCACACCTTTACCAATGATTTATAAAACCAGACTTTTTGTTTAATTCTAGATGGTCAACGATTGTGGAAATGTCAGACCAAGTGTGTATCTGAGACTAATAATGATCAGACCATATGATGACACATGACTGTATATGACTGCCAAGCAGCTATTTCACAAACTACTGCTTTTAAAAAAAAAGTACATTAGAGAGGTGGCCAAAGAGTCCCAACTACAAATCAATGCAGAGGCACTAAATATAACAAATAAAGCACCCCCAATTTTCATTTTTAGCAGAAAGGTTGGACATATCTGCTATCTCCCTTTGAGAGGTACCACCGGTAACTAGATCAGTTTTGTAGTTTAAGTAAAGAATAGGGAATTGCATAAATTATCTTGACTCTGGCCTCTGAAGTTCCTTACTTTTTGTAACCTTTTTTACCAAATGTGGCCAGACCAGAATCAATAATACAGTGTTTTGGTTTCTCTATGTATATAAAGTTCTACACTATTAATCACACTCTAACATTTTTTCATTTAACTTCTGCTTATGGTGTCTCAAAAACGAACCAAGCCAACTTGAAGATGATAGCCATATAATTAAAGAAGTAATGGGTGTTCTGGGTAATGGATACAAAAGAACAGATAAGTATGCTGTGATATAAGTAGCTATGATTTTCTCTATACAGTGACATGTTTAGCAGCAATCCTTTTCTTAGACCTGAATGTTAAGGAATTCTATAGAGTTGATTTACTAAAGGTGAATAGGCTGTTCATTTGGCAAGGTAATTTTCACTTTGCAAGGAAATTTTGTTTAGTGAATGAGGTGATTCTCTGCTGATTTCCATCATACAATCATGTGAAAGCAAAAATGCTGTTTTTTATTTTCCTTGCACATGATTGGGTATTCTTTGCTAAGCTAATTTTCAGCACATTCAGAAAGCTAAGTAAAAATTCCCTTGCAAAGTGAAAATGCCTCTGTATAGAAAACAGCCTATTTAGTAAATCAACCCCTATAGGAAAAATCTGTTTGTTTTTTGCTATATAAACAAAAAAATACCAAGTATTTTGCAAAATCAAACAAGTAAATTTAGGCCAAAATGTAGTCTGATACATTTCTTTAGTTAAAACAACCCATAGTCTTTAAAGTGGTTGTAAACCCACTATTTATTTTTTTTTTTTCCCATCGACCTGTAAGAGAAAGGCATAATGAGCTATTATGACTAGCATAATAGCTCATTATGCATCACTTACCTTAGATTGGGGCCCCCGAAGCCGTCCTCGTCTCCCTCGTCTCCCTCTTCAGCCGCATCCATCGCAAGGTTACTTCCGGGTATCGCCACTGCAGCCAATCACAGCGCTGCTCCGGCGCTGTGATTGGCCGGAGCGGCAAAGACGTGACTCCGCGCATGCGCGCGTGAGCCGTCGAATTCGGCTACGTTGTCGAATGTTGCAACCTAGCCGAATTTGTGAATGGGGTTAACCCCATGCGCATGCGCGTGACGTCAGTGTCGCCGCACTTAAATGCAAATATCTCCTTAACCGTGCAGGTTAAGGAGATATTTCATGCACCTACAGGTAAGCCTTAATCTAGGCTTACCTGTAGGTGTTTGTTTATAAAGTGGGTTTACAACCACTTTAAACAATGGTATATACAAAAAAAAAGAGATTCTCAGTGCACACAGATGTATGGAGCTTATAGCAACAGATAGCCACACAATGTTGTTGTGGGTGTTTAGTGCAAGTCAATTGCTTGGGTAGCCAGATGAAATGTAGTCTATGGGAAAGCCCATCCATTTTATGTGGAGTCCAAAACTATTATGAAGGGTCCAATTATTCCATATATTGCTAAAACACATGTCCTCTTGAGATCAAAGATAAAAACATTTATGTTGTGCCACTTACATCCAGAAGGTGTAACAAATCCACAGCTCCACATGCAACTCACTGCTGGTGAAGCGGGGTACTATCTATGTCACCTGTGGCCACCAGGTGAACAAAGGATGGGAGAATGGATGGACCAGCAGGGAGGAAAAATGTCAATAGTGAATAGTGTGTAATCCAAAGCAGAAAGAGCTGTTGACCAGACTGGAAATGACATCACTGGGAATGATGTCACAGGAGGTGATGTTTCACCAACCAGAATCCAGGAAGCTGAGGACTGTTCTGGAAGGGGGCAAACAATCTCAGTCTCCGCTACAACATTTTGAACTCATTGTCAAGGTAGGAGACTGAAGAAGCAACAAGCCATTAAATGTTCATGTATGTGGTTATATACTCTTCCCAAACATTGGTTTGCCTCCATCCAGCAGTTTGTTTTCCTTTTGTTGTTGTTTGTTTCTTTTTACAAGCTATGGTATTCTGTATATATATGAAAATTTATCAATCCTGTATATATATGAAAATTTATCAATCCTGATATAGTGATGGTATATCTAATTTCTTGAGGCCCTTAAATTCCAGAACAGTACAAATAGTCCCATAATGACATTCCTTTTTGGAAAGTAGATAGTCTAAGGTATTTAGTAAGAGGCATGGCAAGTTTTGTGAAGTTTTTTTGTCACAATTTTTTGGAAAATTAAGAAATTAAATAGAATTTGGTATTTTTTTTACATACTGTCATGAGTGCAGTACAGCGTCATCATATGGCTGTTGTGGTGGTGATCAGGTATACTAACTGGTGAAAAAAAAAAAAAAATTTTTACAATTTGTTATCTTTTGTAAAAAAAAATTAAATTGTATTCCTATTATTACAGGTCCCTTCAATTTATGCAGTGCTTCACATATATATATATTGCACATTCCCATCAGTGCTTACTCTCAAGGAGCTAACAATATAAGGTCCCTAAAGCACATTCATACATACACATACTAGGGCCAAATTGGACAGGATCTAATTAGCCTTCCAGCATGTCTTTGGAGTGTGTGTAGGAGGAAACCATAGTACCCTGAGGAAACCCATGCATGCACAGGGAGAGCATGCAAACTCCAGGCAGATAGTGTCGGGTTGGGATTCAAACTGGCGACCCTATTGTTTTTACAATTTTTTTACATCCTGTCATCAGAGTAGTTCAGTGTCACCATAGTGACACTGTACTATTCAGGTTGGTGATCAGGGATTTTGTTTCACACTATTATTGCTTATCCAAAAAAAAGAAAATCTGCACTAATCTACTATATAAGAACTTGCATCTGACAGAATACCTTGACACCAGGCACATCAAACAATATATATCAAAGTGCAGCACAGAAAACAATGATCATTTGCGAATAAAAAATCATTACCAGTAAAATACCAGATATTATTCGGTAAAGATACACAATCTGCAAAACTAACTGATAATCATAAAAATTCATAATATTACATAACAAAAATAATCCAGTGAAATAAATAAAAAAAATCTTATAAATCTTATAAAGATCACAATCTTCTCAATGATTGAGATATTAAATCCATAGGTGGCCATAAAAGACACCCTGGCGCCGATTACCCTCGTGTAATAAGGAGTCTTATCAGAGGATTATGACCCTTAGATTATAGAGCGGTCATAACAGCGTTACATGAGGATTCTCTCCAATTGAGAAGCAAACATCCACGACAAACGACACCCAGATTCTCTTTAACAACTGCCACGATCCTCCTCCATAAATAGTCATGTGGCCATTTAAACATCCAAGGCATACATGAAACAAAAAAGGAAGCTTCCCATAGTGCAGATATGAAAATTAACTGAATTTATTGATTAAAATTGCACTTACAAGAATGCAAAGCATAAAACAGCTCTGTACACAAACAATCTCTGAGATGCCCGCATCAAAGATGGCTGACAATCGGCGCACATGCGTAGTGAGGTATGTCCTGGCTCCTTCCAATGCATTTCATCAGATTTGACGTCATCAGGAGTTTTTTTTATTGGCTGCGCTTTGATATATATTATTGCTTACGACAGTGAGTATCTCTGTTATAAACAATAGCGTTAGCTTTCATGACTGGCTTTCATTCATGAAAGCTTGCTTACTATTGTGATCTGTAGTTGGCTACTGTTGTAGTTTGCCCTTAAGAGAGTAATACTATAAAACAGACAGACAGTGTGCAGGTTTTAGCAACTGATTAACCTAACTGAAAAATTAAACGATGAATGTGTCTTTACTTTTCCTTAATCCAGCTTTACACAGTACCCCAGTAGACTGCTTGTTTTGCTAGTAACATAAGATGTAATGAAGGTAATTCTCTTTAAACCTCCCTTGTTCTAGGCTTACAACTCTCTAACAAAGTAAATATAGAAAATTGTTTGCATTTTACTAAAAGGAAGAAACAAAAATCAGTTTGTAGTGTTTTTCTGAGAGTAGAAGATTGTTCGTAATTCTGATTTTATTCCATCTTGTTGATTTACACTTTCCTTAGGCATTTATATATGCTATAGGGGCAACATAAAATCCAGATGTGTTTCAGGCAATATCAAATGATTTGCCACTGTTTTATTAGGCAGATAAATCTGAGCCAATTCAATAACAGAGAATAAGAAATAATATACAGTTCTGCCTGGCTATTTTCTATGAATTATATAACATTCCAGAGAAAAGTGAAGTGTCATAGACTTAAAAATGAATTGACTGCATTTTGATCTGTTTCCACTCATTGAATACACCAGTCACCTATACACATGGCCACATAAACCCATATGTGAACACTCATGCATTAAAAATGTTACTTTTACTGTGTGCTATGGCTGAATGGTTTCTTATACCCTTCTCCTCATGGCTAAAACTACTGTACTAATATATAACAAGATATACAGTAAATGTTCATACAGTTTTCTCACACTGTTACCAGCCATTTTATTAATGCATAGACTTCTAAATAGCTTGAACGGTTTTCAGTTTAGTGTAATATTTATTATGGCGGTAGTTACACAGAGATGAAGAAAGTAAAATATCCCATCTCTGAATTTCATCAATAGGTAAGCCTAGAATAAGGCTTACCTCTAGGTACTGTAAATATCTCCTAAACCTGCACCGTTTAGGAGATATTTACTCTACATGCAGCCGATGATGTCACCAGTACATGAGCTCTGAAAGAACTGCCACCCAGGACTTTCCTTCAGAGCCCTGTGCCATAAACAGCTGCTACCGCGCGGATGTCAGTCACACAGCCAGAGTCCACTAACCCGGAAGGAAGACCAGGGGGAGATGAGAGCATCTGCGGTGACAATGCAGTGCTGGAAGGCTTCGTTTTTAGGTAAGTTTATCATAATGTGCTAGTGTGCAATGCATACTAGCACATAATGACATTACCTTTCAGAGTACAAAAAAAACACCCAGGGGTTTACTACCGCTTTATTTTGGATCACCCCAGTTTTCCTGATTCCGATTTTCTATTGTTTGCTTTAGCTTACTAATTTGTTTAAACATTTTGCAAATCATGCTGCTCTTTTGCTGACCACAGCTGGCTCAGTCTGTGCATGTCGTCCTCCCTCAACTTCTGTGTCAGAAATAATCTTTAGTGCAGCTCTTAGCACCATTATCACCAAATGTAAAAGAGTATCTGCCCTAAGGATGACGAGATTTGCTTTTATTAAAATGACTGTTTTGTAAGTGGTTTTCCAACACTTCTTCATCGCAGTCAACAGTTTTAGAGAAGGAATGGAGCAGGGAGGAAAGACACAATAGACATCACTATGAAACAGAGCTAACTCTAATAGGGACACAGTGGATTTACTAAAGGCAAATAGACTCTGCAGTTGTGCTCATTTTCCCAGAGCTTAGTACAGTAGATGTGGCAAAACTTTGCTGATTTCCATCATCCAATCATGTGCAATCAATTTTTTTTTCAGATTTTCCTTGGGCATTCTTTACAAAGTGAAGCTTCACCACATTACATTGACTAATGCCGCGTACACACGATCGGATATTTCGACAGAAAAAGTCAGATGTGAGCTTTTGGTCGGAAATTCTGACCGTGTGTATGCTCCATTGGACTTTTACTGTGGGAATTTCCGCCAGCAAAAGATTAAGAGCAGGTTCTCTATTTTTCCGACAGAAAAAGTTCTTGTCGGAAATTCCGTTCTTCTTTATGCAATTCCGACACGCAAAAACACACACATGCTCAGAATCAAGCAGAAGAGCCAAACTGCCTATTCAACTTCATTGATCTCGACTCGTCATACGTCTTGTACATCACTGCGTTCTTGACGGTCGAAAGTTCAGAGAACTTTTGTGTGACCATGTGTATGCAAGCCAAGCTTGAGCAGAATTCCGTCGGAAAAACCATCCAAGGTTTTTCTGATGGAAATTCCGATCTTGTGTATGCAGCATAAGAGCAATGAGTGCAACTGCACTTGCAAAGTGCAGAGTCTATTTTCCTTTAGAAAATTATCCCCATTGTATAATCCACTATGAAACAGTTTGCACCTGCAAGACAACCGTGATGCAAACAAAGAGTTTCAGTAGGCAAAAACATTAAACCATAACTAAACCCAAAAACAAAAATGTAATATTTTGCAGATTACAATTCTTGTTGTATGTGGTGAGTGCATACATTTTCCAGGCTAAGAAACTTTTCAGTAATTATAGAAAATACCTGTTGATCTCGATAAAAGCAGTATGCAGTGTCCTTATCACTTTAAACTGACCTGGAAGCATGAAACAATGTTATCTTATTTGTGTATACAACCACTCCCATCATGTAATAAATCTATCTGAACAAAAGCAGACATGTTTGAAGTCCAGCCTTAGTGTCTGGCTCCCTCCATAGATACAGAGAAGCAGTGGGTGTAGCCACTCATGCTTTAGGGTTTGGATATGTTTTACATAACAAAAAAAAAGATCTGACTATAGTCGTAATTGGGAAGCAATTCATTCAAATGGTTACAGTTTTTAAACCTTCATTACACACATATTATACGTTTGGACCCTGATATACAATATTTATGCATTCATCATCTCAAAGATTACATTATATATTAAACAATCTGATTATTTTAATTAATTGAGACAAAGGCTTTTTAACAAGAAGTATACAGGAAAATTACTTTGCAAGTATGATTCTACAAAACAGGTCAAGCAAAAGCCTACTTTTAATGAAAATCCTGGGATCAAAAGGAAATACATCATCTGCCACTGCTGGAAACTTTTAGGTGTGATAAACATTTTATTGTACACCAGTAGGATTGCTTTAACCACTTCAGCCATGAAAGATTTTACCCCCTTCCTGACCAAAGCACTTTTTACAATTTGGCACTGCGTTGCTTTAACCGACAATTGCGCGGTTATGCAATGCTGTAACCAAACTAAATTTGCGCCCTTTTTTCCCCACAAATAGAGCTTTTTTTTGGTGGTCATTGTATACCTCTGCGGTTTTTATTTTTTTAACTATAAACAAAAAAAAGCGACAATTTAAAAAAATATATAGATTTTTTACTTTTTGCTATAATAACTGTCCCCAAATGTTTTAAAAAAAACAAACAAATTTCTTCATCAGTTTAGGCCAATATATATTCTTCTACATATTTTTTGTAAAAAAAAACGCAATAATGTTGATTTGTTTGCGCAAAAGTTATAGTGTCTACAAACTATGGAAAAGATTTCTGGCATTTTTATATATTTTTTTTTACTAGTAATGGCGGTGATCTGCGATTTTTAGCGGTACTGTGACATTGCGACGGACAGATTGGACACTTTTGACACTTTTTTGGGACCATTGACAGTTATACAGCGATCAGTGCTTTAAAAATGCACTGATTACTGTATAAATGTCACTGGCAGGGAAGGGGTTAACACTAGGGGTGATCAAGGGGTTAAATGTGTGTTCCCTCAGTGTGTTCTAACTGTATGGGGATAGGATTTACTAGGAGGAGACATATCGTTTTTCCTACTTAGTAGGAACAAATGATATGTCTCCTCTTCCCTGACAGCACACGAGCCTGGCGCTCGTGCACGCGATCGCGCGTGGCCGGTGGCAATCGCGCCCGCCGGCCATGTGTATCGGGTCCCCCGCCATGCAGCGCTAAAGGGAAGGACATACCCATATGGGATTTTTCCCAGGGGAGCCATTCTGCCACAGTAAATCTGCGTGAGCTGGTTGGGAACTGGTTAAAACACAAATGGCCTTTAACAGGCACCCAACATTATTTCTTACGAAAGACCATATTGTGTTTGTAGCATAATGATGCATTTGATCTTGAAACCATTGCAAGATATATACAAAATAGCAATACGCTTTATGCTACATTACTCAACAATGCCATTATCTCAAGCCAAATTCCTTCCACAAGAAACACCTGGTAAATCCTTCTAATGACAAATCCTATAATAAGATCATTATGCAGCTTCATGAGTCTACAAAATAGATCAAATGATCTTGTCCTGTATCGTAAAAGAATAATTTATTCAAGAAGATAGCAGTATACTTAATGTGTTTTTACTACTTTACCGTAATTTATCTATGCAGCAAGGCTATGCATTGCTGACCCATTTGGACAGCAAGGATTACATATTAAAGAAAAACAAGAGACACATTCTCAGAAAAGACGTGCTATGTGCATAGCAAAATGCTAAGCACTTCTTACAATTTAACTCCTTATGCCATGATAATTATGACTAGGAAAAACTGAAAAAGATCCTTTTATCAAGAAGTACAGGTGACAAACCTATAAAGCACCTAATTTTCACAAGTGTTACAGATATGAGTATTAAAATGTACCTTATCATTGACTAATACAAATTATAAACACCCATATTTGTTAAAATTTGTATAAATATTAGCACAAAGAACAATATTCTCACTTCACTGACTGCTATAACATTTTATAGCTTGTATACCCTTCTAATTTTTATGAAAGAGAGGTTCAAAGTGTATGTATAGTCTCTTCCTCAAATAGTTGTCACAGAAGTAGGTCAAAAATTGTAACAAATGCCGGCACCCACAGGATCTTTAAAATTAATATGAAACTTTATGGATATACAGGGAGAAACAGCAGAGTAGTCCATTCTTATGCATTACAGCCTACACAGCCTTAATACTAGCTGGCTACAGAGAGACATAGCAAGGATTGTATAACATGCAGCTTCACCCAGAACAGGTAAATCAATTACAATCAATAGCAAGTCAAATATGACCAAAAAACACAGTGCTAAATAAATCTGAAATATTAACTCAATTACTAAAATAATAAAATATTAATTCACGTGATCTGTTGTACTGTATGTTTCTTAGAATACATTATTTTACAAATAAATTCATGTCGCATCTTTGATTTAAACCTTGGGGTATGCAAGTGGCAATTGTCTGAAATCAATAAAATTTACCTTTCCAAGAGATGTCTGTGAACATTACCTCCCCTGATCGCTTGGTTATCCCTTTTAGTTTCATAAAATTGGAAATCAGACATATCCCCTCCATGAGTGGGCAAATAGTACATCAAACATACTGTAATGCACAAATTGTACATTGTATTGAATATGCAACATTATAGGGATTGCAATTAGGATATGTCATATGGGGAAAGGTTCCAGTAGCTAAAGATTTCAGCAATTTGGTTTTTATGTGAACCTGGCAATAAATGCAGGTGTTAGTGCCATACTTGTATGAACCAAAACTAAAAAGCCACAATTTTGACATAGTTGGTGATGATTAAAATTAATTTGGTGATGGGAGAGAACCCAAAGAAAAGACTATCCTACTAGAGAACCTTCAGCCCTCTTTATGGATATCATGTAAGTAGGGATGGGTGAACGGTTGGGCCTGAGCATTAGTTCGGGCCGAACATTTGCCTGTTCGGCTGTTCGCCAAACACCCAAATTTGTGGGGTGTTCGCCAAGTGTTCGCCCCAAGGAAAACCCTGCAATGCACTGAGCTTTGCCCGATCAGGGCACAGTGTAAGCTGGTTGTTAAGGAGCGGAGCTGGGAAACTGGCCTTGGCATCATTAACAACTGATGAGTCATCAGCTGTCAATGGGTTTCCCCGCTGACAGCTGAACAATAAAAAAAGCACTATTTAAAAAAATAAAGAAAAAAATGGCGTGGTTCCCCCCCCCAAAACAAATCCATACCAGACGCTTAACCAGGCATGTAGCCTTGCAGGTCCGGAAAGGGACCAGACCAGGCCACATGCCCTCAACATGGGGGGGTGGGTGCTTTAGGGCAGGGGGCTCTGCCCCCTGCCCCAAAGCACCTTGTCCCCATGTTGATGAGGACAAGGGCCTCTTCTCAACAACCCTAGGCTGTGGTTGTTGGGGTCTGCGGGCGGGGGGCTTATTGGAATCTAGAAGTCCCCTTTAACAAGGGGGCCCCCAAATCCCAGACCCCCCTATATGAGTGAGTATCAGGTACATAATATCCCTACCCATTCACCAATAAAGTGGCAAAAAGTAATAAACAAAAGAGACCGTTTTTGACACATCCTTTATTAAAAAATAAAAAAATAGTGTCCTTCAATGTAAATCCATCATCAATCACGCCTCCCGCCAGACCCAAAAAATAGAAAATATTAAAAACACTCCACCTCCTGGGAGGCCTCCCGTTGAGTGCCTCCTCTCCGCTTTGACATTTCTTACTTTCTTTCTACGTCACCCTGTGGTCCTGCCCCCACGTGATTCCACATGCCCGGCATGAACCAGTCCGTGACGTCAGAAGGGGGCGGTGCCACCATTTGACATAGCTAGGTGGCCCCGCCCTTTACCTATATAAGAAATGTCAAAGTGGAGAGGAGGCATTCGGCGGAAGCGTTTTTCATTTTTTTGGTTTTGCAGGTCCGGCGGGCGGCGTGATTGATGATGGATTTACATCGAGGGACACTATTTTTCTATTTTTTAATAAAGGATTTGTCAAAAACTGTCTTGTGTTTATTACTTTTTGCCACTTTTTTGGTGAATTGGTAGGGGTTCTATGTACCCAATACTCATTCACATGGGGGGGCAGGATCTGGGGGCCCTCTTGTTAAAGGGGGTTTCCAGATTCCAATAAGCCCCCCCACCAACAGTCCCCAACAACCACAGCCCAGGGTTGTCAGGAAGAGGCCCTTTGTTCCCATGAACATGGGGACAAGGTGCTTTGGGGTGGAGGGGCAGAGACTCCCTTCCCCAAAGCACCACCCCCATGTTGAGGGCATGTGGCCTGGTATGGTTCAGGTGGGGCGCTTTCTCATCCCCCCTTTCCTGACCTGCCAGGCTGCATGCCCGGGATAAGGGTCTGGTATGAATTTTGGGGGGGGCGCCTTTTTTTTTGCATTTTGGCATGTGGTTTCCCTCCAAATCTATACAGTCTTGAAGGGTCTTTTCAAAAGCTGGGTGCAAGTAATTTTAAATGGGATTTGACTAGTTTGCATTTTTTTTTTAGAAATAAAATTTTTGCTGCAGCATGTTTTATGCATGCTATAGATGCACCATTTTGCAGGCACATTAAAGGGACCCTCAGAAACTATATTTAAAGGAATTTTTCATTTTTATTGTTTTCACTTTAAGCGTAATTAAAATCACTGCTTCTGCAAAAACAATTACTTTTTTTTTTATTGATACATGTCCCCCAGGGAAGTACCTAGGCCCCATACCCCTTTTATGGTCAATTACTTCAATATAAGCCTTCAAAATAGGCACTTTTGATTTTTCCGGTTCGCTGTTCGGGTTAGAAAATTTCTCCTGGAATTCTTCTGTGAACCGAACAGGAGGGTGTTGTGCCCATCCTTACTCGTAAGCTGATAAAATGGGCAAGGTTTTCTTAATGATCTCTGTGGTCATTCTGTATTCGGCTGAATAAGTAAGGACAAAAATCCCCAAATTATCTGGAAGACCACAATCTCTTACTACCTCTAAATTTCCTAATTATCCCTCTAGTATGACTATCATAAAGCCTTGATAAATCAATGTCTCTGGATATTCTTTGTCTTAACTTATCCTTAATAATATTGCCTACTTTGTGGAACATTTCCTCTTTGCCCGGAGAAATTCCCCTACAGGAATTGCTATAATCCTGTGAGCAGGTTGACAACTGTTGGCAACTAAAGTAGAGTTGCCTGCACACAATTTGTGGTATGGTTTAGTCTGCACTGTACCATTATTTTGATCTGCCTCAAGTGTGATGTTGAGGCAAGTGGTTGCTTTCTTATGTGAAACTTAGATTAAGATCATTGAAGCTCAAATAGCACACAAAACAACCAAAGTCCTCCATGTTGCCTTTCCATATTAGTAAAAGGTGATCAATATAGCAACCATACAAGTGGATGTATTGTCTGTAGGGATTGCAGTCTAGAAAACAAAACGCTTCTCCCAGGTACCCATATACAGGTTGGCTAAGGAGGGCAAAAATTTAGCCCCCATAGAAGCCTCACAAAAGTTTCTTTTTAGACAGCGCAGTATTTTTTACACTTTTTACAAAAGTTCATATACAGTGCCTATTGTAAAAGATCTCCTGAAGAAGCAGTAAAAGGCGAAACATGTAGAGACAAATCAGATGTGTACTTACTGTTGGTATATTTGTTACTGATCTACCTGTGAATATTTTATGCTTTCACTTATGAACTTTTATCAAAATAAATTTTCTATTTTTCGAAATCTTCTGTGTTTGCGCCTTAAAAGTCCCACAAATCCTTCTTTATATATATATGTACTGTAGTACATTGTTTATATATGTACCAAAGGTTGGCAATGGATATTCATCCATTCTCCCAAGGGTTCAAGGAGTGCACCTATACCAGCTACA
This sequence comes from Rana muscosa, assembly GCA_029206835.1. Taxonomy (NCBI): domain Eukaryota; kingdom Metazoa; phylum Chordata; class Amphibia; order Anura; family Ranidae; genus Rana; species Rana muscosa. The sequence continues at coordinate 934,690,051 of CM055116.1, forward strand.
ATAGGACTCTCACAAATGATATCAGAGGTTTTATGGCTCTTGGGTAAATTATGAAACATAGAAGTGACTGGCTCCATTACAAATGACATTCTGCAGTCTTGTGTCTAATTACTGTAATTATTTGCAAAAGATCCAACAATAATATTTTAAAATTAGTAGTAGGATTAGAAGGGAGAACATGATATGTAGTGTTGTCCCCAATTGCCCTAATGGCCACAGTCTCATACTGTTCTGCATTGAATATGACCACTGTTCCACCCTTGTCAGCCTCTTGTATCACCAAGTCATGACATTGTTTAAGGTCCCAGATTTTATCTAATTCCAATTTAGACAAATTGCTTTTGGGGTATGACAATTCATTATACACATCACAGTAGCAGGTGCCTCTATTGGAAAAGGTATCCCTGATTCTTGTTGTGGTGACAGCTGTAACATTGATCTTCCAACCCTCCTATTCTTTGTGTGCTTTTCTATCTTTTTGACAACACCTACATGATGTTAAAGTACTCAAAATGCACTTTCTGTGTTGCCTCCACTCTCAGGAATGTGGGTATACATTTTTGATATGCCTACTTTTTTACCACTTTGCTTTACTGAGACATGTTTCTGTACACATTGACGTTGAATGTACCCTTAAATGATTAACCTCAATACTCTTTATTTTTGTTTGTAATATGGAGTTTTAAAGTAAGCATACCCTTATGAATCAATAACTATGAAATTCAACCATAAATTGTATTTTGTACGATTTGTTTAATAAAAACCTCTTTGAAACAAAAAAATCAATCTTCCATCATTTTCTGTCTCAGTGACAGTGAACGGAACACTAGGACAAATTGAGAGGAAGACTCCTTCATGTGGGAACACAGACACCAATAATAAAAACCTGCCTGTGGTACTTATCCTTCCCTACTCTATCTAAAACTAAAAAAAATATAACTAGAAAAAAAGGGCTATGCATACAGTTTTACACTTTCTTGCTACAGTTATAAACGTTATTGTGACTTGAAAAATCAAAAGAGGGTGCACCAGCTAACAGCCATTCCACACATTGGCATCTATTTACTAAAAATAAATAGGTGTTTCACTTACCAAAGTCAATTTCCCCTTTACAAGGGCATTTTCTCTTATCTTTGTGAATCAATTACCACGCTGCTGACTTCTATCATCCAATCATTTGAAAGCAAAAATGTGGTTGTTGTTATTGTTTTTTTTTCCATGCATGTGATTGGGTATTCTGTGCAAAGTACATTTTCATCACATTCACTAAGCTAGGGGTATTATTCCCTAGCAAAATGAAAATTCATATTGCAGAGAGAACATGCTCTTCTCCTTTAGTAAATCAACTTAATTGGCCTAAAAGGGCTTGACCTTTTTTGTTTTTTAACCTCTTTTGTTTTTGTAAGCCACAATAATGTTTTTGACCAGCCCTGCTAAGAATGGAACTGTTTGCCTTTAGTATGATCTATGCTTTAATGTAACATAAGGAACAAGTACATTACGCTGCAAGCTGTTTGAATTGTTAAATAGTTACATTTTAGTTATAGTTACAGTTTTGGAATAGAAAAAGGGGGGAAAAGCCTTTGGTCGACTTGGCAATTTTTTTTTTTAATAAACCTAGACTCCATAAAAGCAATTGGAAACTTGAGATAAGCAGATATGTAGACTGCCATAAAAAGGCTAGTCTCTCACTTCAGTGCTTTCTGAGTTACCTACCTGTAATGCATACAGCAAATTTGGTTACAGTGATGTCATTTTTCCTGACATGCATAGGATACTCAGAAAGTGTCAAAGCTAGTGGATCAGCATGACAGCCAGGCAAAAATGGGAGGCTGGCAGTCTACATACTGTATTTATCTCTGGACAAACTACCCTTGATGACAATCATCTGCTTTTTTTTTTTAAGGATTCTTTCTTAAATCCAGAGTAAAATCATCAGTAATGCATTTACATCTGATGTCCTTTACTATATGTTTATTTATTTTTATAGTAGTGGATAGAGTGTGGAAGGATCATCATCTCTGGCAAATATTTATTGTTGTCTGTGTCCCCATTGGGGAGATTCACTCTCACTATAGGTCCTGGTGACCCCTGTCTCTATTATTATTATTATTATACAGGATTTATATAGCGCCAACAGTTTACGCAGCACTTTACAATATAAAAGGGAGACAATACAGTTATAATACAATAAAATACAAGAGGATTAGGAGGGCCCTGCTCAGACGAGCTTACAATCTAATAGGGTGGGTCAGGTGGTACAAAAGATTGTAACTGTGGGGAATGAGCTGATGGAAGTGGTAAAAGATTAGTTGTAGAGGTGATAGGCTTCCCTGAAGAAATTCGTTTTCAGGGATCGCCTGAAGGTAGCAAGAGTAGGGGATAGCCGGACAGGTTGAGGTAGCGAGTTCCAGAGGATGAAAGAGGATCTGGAGAAATCCTGGAGACGAGCATGGGAGGAAGAGATGAAAGAGCTTGAGAGTAGAAGGTCTTGAGGAGGGAGGAGAGGACGGTTTGGGTGATATTTGGAGACAAGATTGGTGATGTAGCTCGGGGCAGAGTTGTGAATGGCTATGTATGTTGTGATTAGTATTTTGAATTTAATTCGCTGGGCGATTGGGAGCCAGTGTAGGGATTGGCGGAGAGGGTTGGCAGACACTGAGCGGTTGGTAAGGTGTATAAGTCTGGCAGCAGATTCATGGTAGACTGAAGAGGGGATAGCCTATGGAGAGGCAGGCCAATGAGAAGGGAGTTGCAATAGTCAAGGCGAGAGATAACAAGGGAGTGAATGAGGAGCTTGGTGGTTTCATTTGTTAAAAAGGGGCAAATTTTAGAAATGTTACGGAGGTGAATTCTACAAACTTTTGACAATGAATGGATTTGAGGCTGAAATGACAAGTCAGTCTAGGATTACACCTAGTACCCTGGCATGAGGGGAGGGACTGATGGTTGCATTGTTGATTTTGATGGAGAAGTCATGGAGGGGGGCACGAGCGGATCTCTAGTACAAAGTGTAGTAGGAATAACCAAAATGTTTACATCTTCAGAGAAAATGGAGTTGAAAGGAAATCTAATGGGGACACCTGTTCTGGTGACAACTATCTAGGAGACTGCAGGAGATCTGCAGTGAGACAGGAAGTAAAAGGTAGTTACAGGACACAGATAGGAAAAAAACTGTCAGGGCTCTTAACCATTACATACAGGGACAAAAGTATACTATTATCTTATTTCTATCTGTCTTTTATGCTTCTCAAAATTGTATTCGATTTTACAGCAGGTGGTTGGCATTGAATGATGCTATTTATGTTTCTGTTAACAATTACTCTTAAATCCCAGATTTGTTTTCCACAATTGTATTTCAGTGTATAGAGAACAGTGATGTTACCTAGATGTACAGTCATGGCCGAAATTGTTGGCACCCCAGAATTTTTTCCAGAAAATCAAGTATTTCTCACAGAAAAGTATTGCAGTAACACGTTTTGCTATACACATGTTTATTCCCTTTGTGTGTATTGGAACAAAGCAAAAAAAGGGAGGAAAAAAAGCAAATTGGTCACACTAAACTCCAAAAATGGTCTGGTCAAAATTATTGGCACCCTTAACTTAATATTTGGTTGCACCCCCTTTGGAAAAAATAACTGAAATCAGTCGCTTCCTATAACCATCAATAAGCTTCTTACGCCTCTCACCCAGAATTTTGGACCACTCTTCCTTTGCAAACTGCTCCAGGTCTCTCTTATTGGAAGGGTGCCTTTTCCCAACAGCAATTTTAAGATTTCTCCACAGGTGTTCAATGGGATTTAGATCTGGACTCATTGCTGGCCACTTTAGAACTCTCCAGCGCTTTGTTGCCATCCATTTCTGGGTGCTTTTTGACGTATGTTTGGGGTCATTGTCCTGCTGGAAGACCCAAGATCTCGGACGCAAACCCAGGTTTCTGACACTGGGCTCTACAGTGCGACCCAAAATCCTTTGGTAATCCTCAGATTTCATAATGCCTTGCACACATTCAAGGCACCCAGTGCCAGAGGCAGCAAAACAACCCCAAAACATCATTGAACCTCCACCACATTTCACTGTAGGTACTGTGTTCTTTTCTTTGTATGCCTCATTCCATTTTCGGTAAACAGTAGAATGATGTGCTTTACCAAAAAGCTCTATCTTGGTCTCATCTGTCCACAAGACATTTTCCCAGAAGGATTTTGACTTACTCAAGTACATTTTGGAAAACTGTTGTCTTGCTTTTTTATATCTCTGTGTCAGCAGTGGGGTCCTCCTGGGTCTCCTGCCATAGCGTTTAATTTCATTTAAATGTCGACGGATAGTTTGCGCTGACACTGATGCTCCCTGAGCCTGCAGGACAGCTTGAATTTCTTTGGAACTTGTTTGGGGCTGCTTATCCACCATTATGACTATCCTGCATTGCAACCTTTCATCAATTTTTCTCTTCCGTCCACGCCCAGAGAGATTAGCTACAATGCCATGGGTTGCAAACTTCTTGATAATGTTGTGCACTGTGGACAAAGGCAAATATAGATCTCTGGAGATGGACTTGTAACCTTGAGATTGTTGATATTTTTCCACAATTTTGGTTCTCAAGTCCTTAGACAGTTCTCTCCTCCTCTTTCTGTTGTCCATGCTTAGTGTGGCACACACAGACACACAATGCAAAGACTAAGTGAACTTCTCTCCTTTTTATCTGCTGTCAGGTGTGATTTTTATATTGCCCACACCTGTTACTTGCCCCAGGTGAGTTTAAAGGAGCATCACATGCTTGAAACAATCTTATTTATCCACAATTTTGAAAGGGTGCCAAGAATTTTGACCAGCCCATTTTTGGAGTTTGGTGTGACATTATGTCCAATTTGCTTTTTTTCCTCCCTTTTTTTTGTTTTGTTCCAATACACACAAAGGGAATAAACATGTGTATAGCAAAATATGTGTTACTGCAATACTTTTCTGTGAGAAATTCTTGATTTTCTTGAAAACTTTCTGGGGTGCCAACAATTTCAGCCATGACTGTATAGTCATAAACTTTTTAACATTTATATTGACAGTTAACTACTTATGTTGACATTTTATCAAAATCCTTCTGTATAATTAACATATCCATATAAGTTTTCATAGTTCTACAAAATTTTGTGTCATCAAATAAAATGGCAACAAAAATTAGGCTTACTTTTCTGATTTGACCGCTCGATACATGTGAGTTGCGGCAAATGAGTGGGTATTAACTTCCACATGCTACAAATATGCGTTTTTGGACAGCTGTTGTTTATGTGTGTGGTGGTCACATGTCCACCAATCCTTCCTGCCCCCAGGGCATTTTAAACAATTTAAAGGGAAGAAGGGGCAAGCAGGAAGGAGTTAAACTATGAAATTGTTTTATTTGTCATAGCAGCATTTGTTCATATCACAGCATTATAGAGTTTATATGACAATATTATAGTATTGTTTTTGCTAAAATAATTGAGTCTAATTGCTTTAGCCCACAGGGTGAAAGTCATCTAGGCTTGATAGTTTATCTATATTTTGTCTAGGTGTAAGGGCACTGTTATATAAATTATATTACATTTTAAACCTTGGCTAAATCGTTCTACTACATTATTTGGCATCAGAAGCTTCTTCGTGTAGCCAGAAAAAAAATGTGTAATAAAATCTTAGCTTTTACATTGTCCTCACAAATTATATTTCCTAAATTATCTTTTTAAGCAATCAGTGTTATCAGATTTGTTTCTGCTGCATTCACACTTTAGCATTTCAGAATGTAAAATTGCGTGATTTTGTGTACAGTTCTAAAATGTGCAAAAAAAACTGTCACGCGTGCATCGTCATTCATTGTTAATGGCACCCTAAACATGGAAAAAAAAGAGGCACATTTGTCATGTGATAATATGTGTGTCAAACGTAGCAAAACGCATTGTTAAAAACAGGACAAAATTCAATACTGAGAGAGATACTTGATCTACTTTGCCATCTTTGTCACACGTAGGGCAGCCCATTGAACTCAATAGGCTGCCTTGTGTGTTTGGTGAAAAAGTGCCCACAAAAAACACAAAATTTTAACTTGGCCTTAGGGTTTATATACTTTACTTTTACATTTTGGGGGATCAGTTTTTACTATTGTGAGGGCAATATAAAAAGTCCTAATATTTTAATTTTTTTTGCAGATTCAAATGCATCGACTTATAACTTTTAGCAATTTGATGTTTCCCTTTCATACCTCATGAAATCGAAATCTTTCCTGTTTAGTCATATAGATATTTTTTACTCTTAAAATTTTTGTTCATATTATAAATCCACATAGTACAGTATTTATTTAAAAAAATAGTAAAATACCCTATTTACATAAACCCTTGTTATTAAACAATATACTTTCTAGAAGACCAAGTGCTTCTGTTGTTTAAACTTTGATTTGCTAAATTGTTTTTTTTTATTTCAAAAGATTTTTATTTTGAGAGAAAGGATAGATAAAACACAGAAATATACTTTATCATATATAAGAGAAGGAAAAAAAAATTATAAAAAAAACAAAAAAAAACAGATGAGACACGAGGTATACATAGATCAGCTATAGGCAGAGAATTAACTTTTTCAGATACCCCCGATCCATGTCAAATCATAGAAGCATACCGTCTGTCAGACAACATATAGAGTAGGTCAGCCTGTTGGCGGAGGGGAAACCCTCAATCACCACTGATAGCCCATGCACCCGCGACCCGAAAGGGAGAAACGTCCGGGCATATAGATCGGAGAGCTATAAGACAGAGTGTTATAAACTCTCTACCCAACCTTGTGTGCAGTAATTGTTCAATCTCGTCTCAAATCTAACAAAATTAGATAAGGAAATAAAATAAAACTAAGGTCCAGAGTGGACAGAAAAAAAGGGAGAGAAAAGATAAGGAAAGGAGCATCACTATAAAATCTGAGAACATTTTATACTGACGGATTAAAATGGCCAAGGGGTGTGCCCACTAATCGAGCCCATGGTTCCCAGGTGATCTCAAATTTATTGGTTGTGTCCTGCACTATACTGGATAGCTTTTCCTGGGACATTATCCAAGATATTTTCCGTTTAGCCATTAAGAGGGAAATTCTCGGTTGTTTCCAGGCCCTGGCTACCGTAAGTTTAGCCCCCAAGAGTACAAAATGTACCAGTCTACTGGAAGATTTTGAAATCTTTGGTAACGTGGGCGTTTAGAAGGGCCACCATAGGAGTCCTGGGAACCCAGATACCCACCAGCTCGTCAATTATGTTAAACATTTTTTTCCAAAAGGATCGTATTCTGGGGCATTCCCACCAAATGTGGGACATCGTGCCTGTGAGTTGACAGCCCCTGAAACAAAGGGGGTCCACTGCGGGGAAAATCAAAGCCAGTTTAGAGGGAGTGTAGTACCATCTGGAGATCACTTTCAGGCTGGCTTCTATTAGAGTGGTGTTAAGGATACTTTTGAAGGATTTAAAACAGGCCATCTGCCAGCTCCCCAGGTCCCAGTGGAATTGGAAGTCGGATTCCCAGGCCTCCATGAAGGACTCCTTTGAGACAGGAGAGGTAAGTGACGAGTAGATTACCGAGATCCCCCTTCTGGTCCATGGCTTGACCGCACCACAATTCATAATCTGTAAACTTTGGTGGGAGAGGTTTATCTTTCCAAAGGGATTGTAAGAAGTGAGCTATTTGTGCAAATCTATATTGTTCAGAGTTGGGAAGGTCAAGCTTTTTGATGCAGTGATTTAGGCTGAAGGGGCCTGCGGCGGTGAAAAAGTGGCCTATCCGATACAGTCCCTTATCCAACCACCATTTAAAAGCTAGGACATTTCTTCCAGGGGGAAAGTTCGGATTATTGTATAGATGAGTCAGAGGTTTATATGCCGATACTAGAGACAGTGATGAGCGCAGGGAGTCCCAGAGGGCAAAAGAGTGGGATAGGGTGGGTGCGAGAATCGAGGGTCTGTTTTTCGGGGGACTCCAAAGCAAGAAATCTAAAGTAAAACTAGGGACAGCATGTTTTTCTATTTGAACCCAGTCAGGTTTCTCGAATCTAGAGTAAACAATGGATAATTGTGCTAGTCTGGCAGCCTGATAATATTTGTAGAGATGGGGTAGTCCCAGGCCCCCTTTTTTTCTATGAGTGTATAAGGCTCTTTGAGGGATTCTATAGCCCGCCCTGTCCCAAGTGAACTTCAGTAGTTTGCTTTGGAAGGATTTAATATGGTCCCTCCTGATGGGGATGGGTAGACAGCGGAAAAGATATAATAATCTTGAAAGCAGCGTCATTTTAATAGAATTCAACCTTCCCAACCAAGTTATGTTATTTTTAGACCAGGAGTTGAGGTCCGCTTCTAGCTTACGGTACATAGGAGGGTAGTTATGAATATATAGGGATTCAGTCTTAGCCGTTAAATTAATTCCCAAATATCTAATTGAGGTGTCGCTCCATTTGAATTTGAAGGATTTTCGTAAAAGAGCCACTGTGTCAGTCTGTAGGGAGATGTTTAGTGCTTGGGATTTGGTATAGTTCACTCGTAAGCCTGATACCCTAGCAAAGGCGTCTAAGGTTTGGCATAAGTTGGGAAGAGAGGTTATGGGTGAGGTGAGAAAAAGCAATATGTCATCCGCAAAGAGACCACATTTGTGGGTTTGGGGGCCACATGAAACACCCTTAATATTCGGGTTTTGGCGAATCGCTATTGCTATCGCAAAAATAAGCGGCGAGAGTGGGCATCCTTGTCTAGTCCCCTTCTTTATAGTTATAGGTTTGGAGTAGTAACCTTGGAGTCGTATACGAGCTGTGGGGTTGGAGTATAGCGCCTGCATCAGGCCCATGAATCGCTGGCCAAAGCCTCAACGTTCCAAAATGGCAAAAATATAGGACCAGGAAACCCAGTCGAAGGCCTTTTGCAGGTCCAACGACAGGAGCATCCCTGATTGTTTAGGGCCCCCCTCCCAATTAGTTTGGAGAATGGATACTACATCTATTGCCCGCCTAATCTGATCCGGGCCTTGTCTGCCTGGGATGAAACCCACCTGATCCTTGTTTATATATATGCTAATAAAGGAAGCCAATCGGTTAGCAAGAATTTTAGTAAAAATATTTACATTGCAGTTAATAAGCGAGATAGGGCGGTAGTTTCCTACCTCTTCCAGATTCTTGTCAGGCTTAGGTATCACTGCAATATATGCAGCATTGAGTTGAGGATCAAGTGGGTCTCCCTTTGTCTTTGCATTAAAGAATTTTGTCAAATGCGGAACTAGGATGTTGGAAAATGATTTGTAATAGGGATTTGATAGGCCATCAGGGCCTAGGGCAGAGCCAGTCTTCAAGGTCTTTATCACACCTAGCACCTCACCTTCTGTAAATGGGGCTTCTAGGTTGTCTTTGTGTTCTGAGGTGAGCGACGGAATGGGGAGGCCGTCTAGAAATTTGCATAATGGAGCATCAGTGGAGGGTTTGTGTGGGGAGTAAAGGTTGTCAAAAAAAACATGAAATGCCTCCAGGATTTTGGAAGGGTCCGCCGTGGTGCCTTGGCCCGGAATTCTTATTTTTGGCATTATATAGGACTTTAATCGGGGTGTTAATTTAGCGGCCAGCATGGAGCCCATCCCGTCCCCTTGGGTATAAAACCTGTTCTTGTTCCAACGGATTTGTTTTTCCGCTGTAGCTGTCAGAGCCAGGTTGAGCTCCAGTCTGGCCTTGTCAAGTTGGGACACCGTGGAAGGGGAGGGGTCTAATTTGTGCATAGCTCGGAGTCGTGAGTACACTTCCTCCAACCCCTTTATGTCAGCTTCTCTTTCCCTCTTAATCTGAGATGCCATTCTGATGATCTCTCCCCTTATGAAGGTCTTGTGGGCTGCCACAGCGTTTCAGCTGAGATCTCCTCAACATTGTTAAAGTGAAAGTATTCCTGCAGAGACTTATCAAGCATCGTAACCCGGACCGGGTCAGAAAGAATGGACTCATTGAGTCTCCACTGTCCCCGACCCACTCTAGAGCGATGAGATTGAATTTCCATAACTACAATTGAGTGATCAGACAAAATAGTATCCTTGATGTGGGACTTTATAATAAGTGGAATGGAGTGAGTCCAAACCAAGAGGTGGTCTATCCTAGCATAGGAGTTGTGAGGGTGGGAAAAGTAAGTAAAGTCTCGTTTGGTGGGGTTCAGTTCCCTCCATACATCAGCCATGCCTTGGGCGTGGATAAGTTTCGCTATTTTAAGGCTTTCTTTGGTTGGGCGAGTAAGTTGGTCGGTGGGGGGTCTAGATCTATCCAGCCCCTGATCAAAAGCGGCATTGGAGTCCCCTCCAAATATGATCGTGCCCTCTAGTGAAGGTGAGACAGTGTGGAAGAGATGTTTAAAAAATGCTGCTTGGCCTCTGTTGGGGGTGTAGTAAGAAACCAGGGTATAGAGCTGACCATCGATCATTCCCTTTACCATGATGAACCTACCTCCCGGGTCTTTAGTGTCTGAGATCCAAGTAAATTTGCATGTTTTAGCTATTCCAATAGCCACCCCCTTGGTCTTATTTTCCGCACTGGCTAGATAAAAATTTGGGAAGTGGGAGTGAAGGAACTTGGGGCAGTACCGAGCTGGGAAGTGGGTTTCCTGCAGCATGATAATATCTAGTTTAGAGGATTTGTAAGCGTTAAAAACCATCCTACGTTTAAGGGGGGAATTTAGGCCTTGGACATTATGGGTAGCAACCCGTAGGGTGTTGTGTGTGCGGTCAGCCATGAACGCAGGGTAGAGGTGCACTACTGAATCCACTATCACTTACCTTCGTGAGTGTCCTCCAGCTCAATACTGTGGAGGAACATTCTATTCGGAAACCATGGGGAGTCTCAGTCTGCCACGGCCAATTGAAGAACGTGTCTGAAATGGATAAAATGATTAGGTGATGCTCAATCAAAAGAAAAATAGAGAGAAATAGAGAAAAGGAAAACAGAGTAGAGGGGAATTTTTCCCTTCCTAGGCTACCAGGAACCCAGGGAGAAAAAAAGACCCCGTGTGTCATCTCACTGAAAAAGGTGAGATAAAACGAGAATATCAAAATCACAAACCAAATCGGTTGGCTGTCCTATCCCCCAGATACCCTCAGGCGTCAAAGGGATAGGAGGAGGCACATGCAATCCACCCCAAACCAGGGCGCCCTACAATCCATAGTAGTGGATTTCCCACTGGAACTTAGACAAACATATGTACTACAGGTTGCAGCGTATATAACTTGTAAAAGGGGTCTTAGAACCCCAAAAACCCTTCCAACTTGGAAACCCCCCCATAGGAGACAGGGAGGGGAGGCAGGACCAAAGGGTCGCCAAACATAGCTACGGTGGTTCCCGGGTCGTATTGAATATCCTGTACTATACGGCCATTTCCAAACTACCCAAGTGGATATAGGAGCCAGGGGGGAACCACTTCCAATAGAAACAAAACACAGTCAAAAGAGAAAATGGAAAAAATGTCAAGGAGAACCAAACTGTCCCTTGAGTAAAGGGAGAACACCGGAACTAACTGTTCGCAATGAATGAGAGGGAGTCAGTCTCTTCATTGAGAGGGAGAATCAAATGCGGTGGCAAATGATTAAATGAGACTCAGGTTATAATGCGATCTTGCGGTCATGGTGGTCCGTTGTGGGAAGATCTTCTGGACTTGGTCTTGTTCCAGAGGGGATTCGGCGGGCTGATTGGAGGAGGACGCTTGTTGGATCCCGTTGAGGATGAGGAAGTTTCCATGTCCATCTCCTGGGAAATTATCTTCAAGTTGAGTAGGATCTTTTCTCCTGTAGCAAAATTGGAGAAGGAATGGTTCTGTCCTTTGTGTGTGAATTTCACCGCGAATGGGTAGGCCCATCTATACTTGATGTCCTTCAGGGCCATAGCAGACAGGAGCGGTTACAGGGTTCTTCTTCGCTGAATGGTGGAGGGGGAAAGATCCGCAAAAATTTGCACCGGGTGACCTTGGCTGGTGATCTGGGGGACGGCACGGGCCTGTTTCATGACGGCTTCTTTGACGGCAAAAAAATGGGGTTTAGCGATAATGTCCCTGGGAGATCCGTCCTTTCTGGGGGGACCCAGGGCCCTATGCACCCTGTCCAGCCCCAGGCGTGCTTGCGGGATGTTTGGGATCAGCAACTTCATTAGATCCTGGGTAGCTGCCGTGACATCGAGGATAGTTTCCGGTAATCCTCTGATCTGAAAATTGAGCCTCCTGGACCTGTTTTCGAGATCATCGATATGTGAAAATGCAGTGTCCAGTTGGTCATGAAGAGTTTGGATAAGGTCAGAGTTTTGGTCAGAGACCGCTGCAGTCTGATCCAGCTTGCATTACAGGGCGTCCATCCTGGATCCGATATTCTGGAGATCTGCTTTAATTTCTCCTGTTATTTTAGCAGCAGTGGTAGCAAGGCCCCTTTCCAGGAGAGCGGATAGCTTAAGGTAAAGATCTTCAGCAGAAAACTGGATATTTTGGGCTGAGGAACCATGAGGTAATGAGTCAGCACAGGGAGGTGCTACAGGCCCTGCATGGGAGAAAGCCTGATCCCCAAAGGAGTGTCTGAGCAGGGACTCTGTGGAGGCCGGTGAGGGAGTCTGAGTTTGTATTTCAAAGGTAGGAGTCCCAGGGGTAAAGTGTAGAATAGCCGGGGCCATCACTTGCCTGTTTTCAGGGGATCCTTCAGTGAGCGAGACATAACGCTGTGAGGCTGCGGCTGCCGCAGCGGCCATCTTGGTACACCCGGGACGGGTGGAGGCAGCGAATTCCGGGTCTAAATTCCTTCTGGCTCCGGGATTGGACATACGGGGGTGTTCTCCGGTGTCAGGGGGCAGGGATCCCGGTCGGATGGCGCTCGAGTGGGGACGGGAAGGGTGCTGTGAGCGCTCCTGGTTCTGTGTGGTGCGGAGCTCCGGGCTCAGGTGGCCATCTCGGAGCTCTCGCGCATGCGCCTTCGCTAAATTGTTTTTAACCTCCCTGGCGCTATGATTCTGTCAGATTTTAGGTGCTGAAAGCGGTACAATTATTTTGCATGGAAATTTGGCGTTTTATATTGTAGGCCTGCAATTCTTAGGAACAACTCACTTAAATCTGTCCAAACCAGAGTCTAGTAGACATCCCGGGTGAAAGGTTCTGGTTCTGTTTGGTTCTGTTGGACCTTCTTGGCTCGAGCTGGACTCAGGATCTGTGGAAGTCTCTCTGACCGGTCGGATATTCAAGACACCAATAAACAGTGAATAGGTATACTAGAATATGTGTTTTAATGGTTACATGTCCTTTTTTATACACAGTGAGAAAAGTTGCCTCCCTCCTATGGACCTATCAGCAATAAGCAAAAACCTCATGATTTAGACAAAAATAAATTCTAACAGGTTTTTTGACTTCTGCAAAAGCGGTCAGTTAACATACGTCAATTGTGGTCAAACTAGACATGTTCTGACATTTGAAACAGGAAGATAAGAAACGCCAGATGTCAGTGTGGTCAATCTGTCAGTTAAAAAGCAGAAGTGAGATAAACTTTTTCCTGGAAAAGGCCTAACCACAAAGTCACATTTCATGCTTGTCAGTTACACAGAAGAAAGATTAGCCTGACCACACATCTTGTTCACACTCATGTCAGAGAAACATTATTGTAATATATATATATATTTGAGGAGAACTCTAACCATGAATATTGGTTCATGATCTTCTTATACCTTACAACCCCTCCTTATGATCATGGCTTCAAGAATTGAAGCCCATCGATCATTGGATTATTAAGGACGACAGGTGGTGTGCCGTTTAGGAGAGGGGTGAAGTTTAGAGGTACTGCCATTAGGGGGATCCTAGCAGTGCTAGGATGGAGTTTACTACATATCCAACATTTTTCATATTCTGATTTTTGAGCATAAGCATACTTAATACTTCTTTTTGGTCTGTTAGAATTATCTGACCAACAGTGTCCTATGATTATGAGCATTAAAATAAACAATGTAATCATTAAGGAAAAAATAAAAAGTTTTGCCGAAGTGACCCCTCCTTTTTGACCATTAGTGTCTATGGGTATGGAACTCTGAGTTTCTTGTTTTTTATGGTCCACTAGGGAGTATTTTTCGGATCCTTTTCTGGAATACTCTCCAGAACAGAGGTCTTTGTCTTCTCCTTCACCTTCTTCCAGTTTCCCTTCGGAAATGTCTTTAGTCTGGATGCATGGATCCATTGTGGTCCTATATCTGTAAGAACGGCTGTTCTGGCAACCTTCAGAATTTCAAATGGTCCTTGGAAGATAGGGCCTGGTTGTTTCCGGACGGCAAGTTGTTTTATCAATACTTTGTCTCCTGGGATATACGGATGTGTAGGCTCTGTGGAGAGAGGAGGAAAAGTGACAGCAACCTTGTCCTCTGTTTCACTAAGGCTACTTACCAGATGTTTCACATACTCTTCCTGTAAAGAATAAAGATTAACCTCCTCTCCCTCATCAGGTTTCCTCTGTGCTGGCCTACCCATAAGTATCTCAAAAGGAGATATTCCTGTTCTGTGGGGGGGGGGTAGCCCTGATTTGATATAAGACTGCTGGCAAGTAATCTAACCACTTTTTCATTGTGCCACCTGTTGCTTTTTTCAATTTGTCTTTTATGGTTCTGTTTATGCTTTCCTCTACTCCTGAGCTCTGTGGGTGGTAGGGAATGTGCAGCTTCCATTGGATGCCTAGAATTTTTACTAGCTCCTTCACTAAGGTAAGGCCGAGGTAAATGCTGGACCTTGATCTGACCATATAGTGGCCGGAAGGCCAAACCTACAGATCCACTGATTTATTAGTGCTCTTGATGCTATTTTGGCTGTCTCTCCTGTAGTTGGGATAGCCTCGACCCAAGAACTAAACTTGTCCACTATAACTAAAAGATATTCTAAATTGCCCTTCTGTGTGGGGACTTGTGTGTAATCTAGGGATTCTATCATGTGGTGCACCCCTTTTATTCCCTATTATTCCCTCCTTGGTTGACCAAAGTCCAGTAGGATCTTTTGTCAACCCTTGTACCCATATCTGCTGTCAGTGTAAATGTTTACATCTTTTACTTCAAAAATCTGACAAACCATAGTTATAGCAATGAGTTTTGCAATCTGGACTGAACTAGCATTCAGAGATTTGGCTTCAATCATTACATCTGGCAATTGAACAATGGCATAACCAGTTTGATAAGTTTTGTCATCAGGTCGGGAGCAGTTGCCATCTACATAAACATTTTCCGCATTTGGATACGGAACATCTGTGAGGTCTGGTCTAGGGAGGGTAGTTTCTGCAAGTACCTCAGTGCAATCGTGTTCCTGAGTGTAATAACCTAATGGGCTTTGAGGTTTCTGAACATGATTTTATGGTTAGATTGTGTTTTTAGCAAGATAATCTCATAGCCGCTGCACCTTTGCATTGTCATGTGTTGTGTGTTCATGTTTGTCATGAGGTGTGTAGTATACAGTGTGAGGTCATGTCCCAGAACCACCTTTGAAGCCTCTTTTACTGCCATTGCACAGGCTGCTACGGCCTGTAAGCAATGTGGCATACCTTGAACTTGATCTGGAAGTTTCTTTGAGATGTATGATACGGGTCTCAGAGAATTCCCATGTGATTGTGCTAGGACCGCTGCAACCGTAGGTCCAGATACCACACAGTACAATGAAAAAGGCCCTGCGCACTCTATAAGTCCCAATGCAGGGGCTTGCCTTAGAGAGCTGATTAATGCTGTGAAAGCCTTAACCCTCTCTGTTGTCCAATCAATAAACTTTGGGGCATCCTGCAGGGTAGCAGACCTTAGGATAGAATCATAATAAGAGCAATCAGGTATCCACTGCCTGCAGTATATTATGGACCCTAGGAAAGAGAGAAGCGCTGACTTGTCTCTTGGTGGACTCCAGGAGGACAGTGCCTTGACTCGAGCTGGTGACACCAAATGTTCGGTTCGGATTATACACCCCAAGTACTCAACCTGCGACCTGCACCACTGGATCTCTTTGCGAGACACCAAGTGACCTTTTGAGGCGAGGTGAGTTAGTAGGTGCTCTGAGTCCTCCGCACAGCTGACCTCATTTTCATTACACAGCAATAGGACATCCACATACTGAAGCAACACTGAGCCTTCTTTTGGTACCCAATCGCTCAAAGATCGATTCAAGACCATGGAGCACGCTGCAGGACTGTTCGCAAAGCCTTGCGGGAGCCTAGCCTAGGTTTAAAGTAATTTTGGGCTTCCTCTGCAACAGGTATGGAAGAGAACGCGATACTTAAATCAATGACCATGTAGATCTTGGACATTGCCGGTATCTCACAAAATATTGTAGCAATATCCGCAACAAAAGGTGGAAGGGGGACAATAGCTTTGTTCAGGGCCCTTTGGTCCTGTGCAAAGCGCCATTCACCACTGGCTTTGACTGGGTGAATGGGGGTGTTCCAGGGACTGATTGTATGTTTCAGTATTCCTTCTGACAGGGGATATTGTTTTTGGTAATGTACTACTGCTCCTTCCCCAATGATGGGCTTGTATGGTGTACAATGTATGCAGTGCCCATATAGGGTGTGCTTTAAGGTGTGCCGGTAGTAACATAAAGTACCCTCTAAAATCCTGTCTTTTTTGGGTTAGACAAATCACAGATTTCTGATGTAGCTAGCAGGCCCCCATCTTTTGTAAATTTGATGTGAATGTTTAAACTTGACATTAAGTCTCTTCCCAGAGGAAGTGGTCAGTCAGAATGGCAAAACTCATTTAAAAAGATGTTGGTCATGAACTGTACCAACGGGCAATCTGCCTCTTCCCATATTACCCCTGCGGTTAGCTGCCCTACTTGTTCCTCTCCTAAGGGGGCATTCTGACTTCCAATGTCCCATGTCCCTGAATGTGAAACAACCCTGCTGGTTATCCTGGGGATATGCTTGCTATTGTGCTTGTTGGGATTGTTGGGGAACTGGTTTTGTATAAGGGACAACCATTTGTGCAGCAGCTAACTGCGGGCTTTCTATCTGTTCGGGGTTAAATTAGGGAAATACCCCTCCTTTTGTAGTGAATACCGAGGATGCACGCTTTTTTAATGTCTTTGAGAAAGGCATCAGGTTTTAATGTTGACCAATTGGGGGTAATTAATTTAAGTAACTGTGTTGTTTTGGGATCTCCCCCGGACATGACTGTGCTCACATACAGTTCAGGGTTCTCCATTCCTGTATCTTTGTATAACTGGTGTACCCGTTTACAAAATGAATAAAAGTTTTCTCCCGGTCCCTGCTTTGCAGTGCACATTATCTGCAAAGCGCTCTCTCCTTTGTAACTTTACTGCCAAACAGCTGCCCAAAATGATTCCCATCCCTTTGCATTTTTAAAGGGGTCATTATCAGCAAATAATGTCTTAACTTGTACATCGCAGATGGGATCTGGATCCACTGTCTGTATTATTATTTCACAGTCATCGGCATTCATGCCAGTGCCCACGCAATGTCTCTGTAAGAACAGAGCTGCCTCTCTGGGGTGTTTGCGTGGCTTTGGGCAAAGATCTTTAATATCCCTTAACGTCCCGAGGGGGAGTGGGATATGGACCGGGGTTTCTCCCATGTGAATAACTGGGAATTTGAGGGTTTCTATCCCCGAGGTCAAGCCACCCACTGCCTCATCATCCTTATCCTCCTCAGCTTTCCTTCTATCACTTTTTCTTCATCTTCCTCTTTTTTAATACACTGTTCTTCCTCCTTTACTAATTGACTTAAACGTTCCTGTATCTGTCTTCTATCTTCTCCCTCTCGTAACCAATTAGTTCCCTTTTGTTTAGCTATGGTTAATACTCCTGCTATAACATTTGGATCTAACGAGGGGTATATTTTCTTTGGGACAAGGGATTCATCTTTTACCATAGCATATGGAGGGGGTTTTTCTTGATAAAAATTAGGGGGAGCTGATGGACATCCTATTGCGTCTTCTAATTGCTCTTTCTTTTCCATTTTTACACTTGTATATTTCTTTATATATTCCTTCATACCCTTTGCCCAAATCTTACAACATTTAGTCATGTAATCTTTGTCAAGGTCTTTTATGGGATAATTATACTGTTTATGTTGGCCACATATTCTGGTTACTTCCTCCCACTCTTCCTCGGAACATGGTCCGTATTTCCCCAAACATGGCACTTCTAACTGATGTGCTCTTTTTAAAACTAGTGACCAAAAAGGATCAGTATAATTTTTCCCATAATTGACTTTAATGTAATCAATCGGAGAGGGTTGGTGCTGCTTACCTTCAGCTTCCTTTCCTGCTTGATTACCCATTATAGCAAACAATAATACTTATACTTTAAAATTAAAAAATTTCTGTCTTGCTTTCTCTATTTTGTTCCAGGGGCGGAAAATGTCCTTAAACTTATGACAATTTATAGATTTATGACAAGGAACCCAGTGTTCTCCTTTTTTTGGTATATAATTAGACACTGGATTTCAGCCACACTTAGGCCCTCGAGTGTCAAACTATATGATAAAGAATTATGTATATTAAATCTTAACATATGTTGTTTTGATCCCTGGAACATAGGACCCTTGCCTATTTTGACATGATACCCCCCTGGAACAATTGCCACTAATGACGTGGTCTTCCCTTTATAAGCAAACAATAAACCAGTTTTACATTCAGGACAACAATATACAGTCGACATTTAAAAAGGTAGCCCTTTTTGTGTACACCTTTAGATATAGAGTTTCCACAGATCCGTCCTATGTAGAGAAGAATTTAAGATTCTTCCTCAATCTAATAACCTGGTCTGGCCAACCTAGCGAGACCCTCTGTATCTATTCTAAATCTACCTTTCAATCTTAACAGAGTCCCAGAAAACTTGTAGTTTTCTCGAGAGTCTACTTTATGGTGAACCAATTGACAAGGCAAGACTGTTGTTCCCAATAATAATTAAAGGGGGTCTTACCTGTTCAATTGGATCATCCCACTTCTGACACCACTGAAAGGTTCTGGTTCTGTTTGGTTCTGTTGGACCTTCTTGGCTCGAGCTGGACTCAGGATCTGTGGAAGTCTCTCTGACCGGTCGGATATTCAAGACACCAATAAACAGTGAATAGGTATACTAGAATATGTGTTTTAATGGTTACATGTCCTTTTTTATACACAGCGAGAAAAGTTGCCTCCCTCCTATGGACCTATCAGCAATAAGCAAAAACCTCATGATTTAGACAAAAATAAATTCTAACAGGTTTTTTGACTTCTGCAAAAGCGGTCAGTTAACATACGTCAATTGTGGTCAAACTAGACATGTTCTGACATTTGAAACAGGAAGATAAGAAACGCCAGATGTCAGTGTGGTCAATCTGTCAGTTAAAAAGCAGAAGTGAGATAAACTTTTTCCCGGAAAAGGCCTAACCACAAAGTCACATTTTATGCGTGTCAGTTACACAGAAGAAAGATTAGCCTGACCACACATCTTGTTCACACTCATGTCAGAGAAACATTATTGTAAAATATATATATATTTGAGGAGAACTCTAACCATGAATATTGGTTCATGATCTTCTTATACCTTACACCGGGTATGATAAAGTTTGAAACACAAAATCATAAATTATAATATAATAAATAACTATAAATAATTATAACAAATAATAATATAATAATAATACAAATTATTCAATAATGTAATCAAATCAAAATCACTGACATTTGCTCAGTTGCAGAATTGTCGCTGTCATTAGATTTAGTGTTTGATGACGAATTTCCCCACAAATCGCTATCGCTCAATTCTGCGAGTGATTCTAATTTATTATCGCTGTTTTCTAGCTGGTCTAAAACCACTTTTGACATAAAGGGATACTTTTTGGTTGCTATGGACAATCTCCAGTTTCCAGGCTGAAAGAACAGTTTTTATAATATAAAACTGCATGCAGAACACTGGACAAACCACTAGGCACAAAGGGGATGTGTATTTATTTGATACAGTACTGTAATCAGTAAGATTACAGTATACTGTATGTGTATTGTGTTTTTCACTTTTTGAATTTGGCACCGAACTCCGTCCCCGTGCGCCGCAACGTCGCAGGGAATTGAGCTTGGCACTCGGCAGTGTGAATCGAGCGAGACACGGCTCGCACACACTCCGGGGAGACATCGCAGGATCCAGGGAACAAGGTAAGTAACTCTCCCTGTATCCTGCGATGCAGCCCGAGTCTGGCTCGGGATTACCGCTAATGGTACTGAAATCTTACCCCGAGCCAGACTCGGGAATACCGCCAGGGAGGTTAACCCCTTTATTCATCATTTTATTGAATACCAACCTCATCTATGTGTTCCTGAATATACATATCTGAAATGGTATATGATATATACCCCTCTGCCAATCCCTCCATTGGCTGCCACTCAGCCAACAAATTAAATTCAAGATACTAACTATAACTTACAAAGCCATCTACAACCTGGCCCCAGGCTACGTCACTAACCTAGTCTCAAAATACCAACCTAATCATTCTCTTCGCTCCTCCCAAGACCTCCTGCTCTTTAACTCCCTTGTCACCTCATCCCATGCTCGTCTTCAGGACTTTTCCAGAGCCTCTCCCATCCTCTGGAATACTCTACCACAATCTGTCCAACTTTCTCCTACTTTATCCACTTTCAGACGATCCCTGAAAACTCATCTCTTCAGAGAAGCCTATCTGGCCCCCACCTAACAACTTTACATTTATTTTTTCCATCAGCACATCCCCCACAGTTATTACCTCTTGTATCTCTTGAACTTCCCTCTTAGATTGTAAGCTCTAAGGAGCAGGGCCCTCTGATTCCTACTGTATTAAAGTGTATTGTATTTGTACTGTCTACCCTCAAGTTGTAAAGTGCTGCGTAAACTTTTGCCGCTACATAAATCCTGTATAATAATAATAATAATAATAATATGTCAGAAATCGCCTTCTAGTTAGTTTGGATACTATTTTTTATATTTTACTCCTATTTGGAAGCAGTCAGACTTTTGACCCCCACCACGACCCATGTGCACCAATATAAAATGCAAGTGCACCCCTTTTAGGACCACTAAGCTTGAGTTTCAGAACTACTGCTATAGGAAAGGCAGCTGATTGGAGCTCAAGGACATTTATTGATAAGTTTGTTTGCAAAATGACACTATTGCTGTACATTGTGGTATGTCAGAAATGTATTAATTTTAAATGCATACTTGTAACGATACTGTGGGCTGTAAACAAGTGCATAAATACAATGATGTATTAAAAGTGATCCAGGTTATCCAGAAATGGGAAACTTGGTATTTATCAATGGCCATTTAGCCTATCAGAACAACCAAATACTTGTTAAAAAAAATTGATTTTGTTTCTTCCAATTAGTGGCATATTAGTGACATCACCACATCATGTGTATGCCACTTTATCAGATCAATATAGGCTGCCAAATGTGTTCCCATAGTGATCCTTGTTTCGGCCATGATGCCTGCAGTGGTGTTGATCTACATGCACCCCCTCCAGTTCCATGGTTCCCACTAGTTTTAGAAACTATGGGGTTGATTTACAAAAGACTGGAGAGTGCAAAATCTTGTGTAGCTCTGCATGTTAGCCAATCAGCTTCTAACTTCAGCTCGTTCAATTATGCTTTGACAATAAAACCTTGAAGCTGACGTCCTTTACTAATATTTTAGATTTAGAGTTATAATTTTTATTTATAGCTTTAGATGTCTTAGTTGATATGTGAATAGCAGAAATTAAACATATTTCGGTATGCTGTCTTCTCAATTATAGCAGAATTTGTACTTCAGCAGTGTCATATGAGGTGGCGCGTAACAAATCCCCATAAATATATAAGAGTTATTATCTGCACCAATGATGTTTACCCATACAAGTTCTACACTGCCACAGTCTTTACAGGTATATTAATTCTAAGCTGACCTTAAGCAAGATTTCACAAGGAGGCAAACGCTTCCCCATATTTTATCTTTTCTGTGCTTCATATACACAGTAACCATCTAAATTAATATCTTTGAACGCCCAGATTTTTGTTATATACATTATATAGTAATCTATGTTAATCATCAGCAATTCCAGCTCTATTTTGTTTATAACACTTTGTGCATCAGCTAGTATATATTTTATATTTTTTACAACCTTATTTTATGTTTTCAGTTGTGCATTTATGTTTCTTTACTATTTGTGTTAGCCTCCCACTTCCAAATTCACTATATCCCAACTGCTTAACTTCCAAAGCTTCTCTATGCTCACACCTTTTCTATATATATTCATTTAAAGGGAAGTCCTAAATGAAATCCTCATTTGGGTATTGTTGTACTTTCTTGCTTGATTTGTGCTGTACAACAATTTTTAATGAATTTTTCCCTGAGTATGTGTGCAGATGTAATTTCCACTCTGTAATATAATAGATTTAAAACACAAGCGTCACTGGATGTACAAAGCAATTTTCAGTATGGACATTATTACACAAATGGTCTGGGCTATTGGATACAATTAAATGCAGTTCACATTTGAATAGCACCCTTTGATAGAAAAACAGAGAAAGGTTCAGTTTCACATTGTAATTGGCCACTACCTTTAAAGTAGAACTAGAGGCAAAAGTTTTTTTTATTTTGGTTAGAGCAAAGAAGGATTATTACCCCTGTCAGAGTCCCTTTGCGGAGAATACCCTTCACTTCCTGTCCCACAGCCAAACATTAAGTGAGAGGAAATTCCTGCAAATAAGGGGAATTCTTTGGGGACCCCCAGGTCACCATAACTAGTGTCCCTATTTGAAGATTTCCCCTCTATTACTTTTCTGGGGACACCTAAAATGTGGGATTTTCCTATATTTTCACTTGCAATGACAATGGTAAACAGGACAAACATAGAGGATGAATCTCCCTAACAGGGGCACATACAGCAACAAAAACTGGCAAGAGTTCTAATCCCTCTCCACTCTATGAAAAACTAAAATAAAAGCTTTGCCTTTAGTTATACTTTAATTATTAGGATAGACTAATGTTTTCGCTGACCAAGGGAGCGGGGGGCGTGACCGGACGTTGATGGAGGGGGCGGGTGTGTGTGAGGAGCAAGGAGCGAGGATGTGTGTGTGACCTCCACCCGTTCTACTCCCCTGTTCTACCCCCCCCCCGCCCGGACAATGGCAATGCAAGGAGGCTGGTGTTAGATGCCCTACCACTGGACACAATTACAGTGGCCTTTTTCCCTCATACCTTGCGGAGGAGGACGCGCGGGGTGATGCGGATGTGGATGTGCTTCCAGCGTTGAGCCCTGCACACCAATAGCAGCTTCACCCCCGTAATCCCGCAGTATCTTGCGCGATCTCGCGATAATGGGAACTGTGTGGAGGGAGCTACGAACCGAGAGGAGAGGAGGAAAGGAGATCAGCATGCCGGGAACAGAGGCTACACGCACGGCTACTCACATGGCGGAAAGCAGAGGGGGACCCTGAGACTTACTCCACACCGGTATGTGCAACCTGTACAGATTTGAGCAGTGAGCAGTGAGCCAGTGTCCAAGAGTGTTCAAAAAAGTGCAGCAGCGGCAGTAGTCACGCTAGCAAAAGTTAAATTGCTGAAGACTGCTGGGGGGGGGGCAGTTGTGGAGGTTACCATATACACTTATGCACCTGAAACTCTATGAACTGAATACTATGAACTGTGCATTAAGGCTTATGAATTGTGCTAAGTGAAACCGTTCCAAGGCTGATCCCCCTGCTAATAGCCGGTGTCAGAGCGATAGAAACTAAGGACTGTACTGTATCTCACTGTATGGAACTGAATTAAACGGGGACCTGTAAGTAAATTAAATCTTACTCTGTCCCTGGTTACCTTTAGCCCAGGCCTTCATTTCTATTCCAGCCACATTATATATTTAAACAGTAGCCATCAGCAGCTGGCCAAGGACACAGGATAAAGGATGTCATCAAAGAAAGATCAGCTTAATCTGGAGAGTGGGGGGTCTCAAACAACGCGCTCGGCGAAAGAGAAAGAGAAAGCAATGCAAATAGCGGCGGCAGCTACAGCAGCTAAATTGGAGAGGTTTGCCCATACTTTGGCAAACTCACCAGGTAAAGGGACTCAACATCAGCAAGCGCAGGGAAAAAACCAAACAGGAACAGCGGCAGATAGAAAAAGCCTAGGCCATGGTACAACAGGCACAAAAACAGGGAGTAAAAAGGGCTCTGTGGAAGAAACTTTGGGAGTTATGGCTGTACCTGCAACAATTTCAATGGCAATTCCTGTAGTAGCCCCGGATGCTGTTCTACCAGGGGAGGAAGAGCCAACGCTAAAAGAAGTACTTTGGGCCGTGAACGCATGTAGAGGGTCATTGGATAGTGTATCCAAACAGATAAAAGGGATAGAGGAGCAATTAGTATCTATGGGCCAAGAACTGCAGAGGACGGTGTTAAGGACAACAGCTGTAGAGGAGAGAATGAGCCAAGTGGAAGATGAGGTGTACCCATTGAAACAAGAGATTAAAGCAATGAAAGAACAAATGGGGTGGCAGGCATCAAAACTTGATGAAATTGAAAATAGGTTACGTAGAAACAATATACGGGTGGTTGGCCTCCCGGAACGCAGTGAGGGTACCCACCCTATTAGTTTTCTGGAGGACTGGCTCAGAGATACGTTTGGTGAGAATGTCTTTTCACTTCTCTTTGCGATAGAAAGAGCCCATAGAGTTCCATTTAGAGCTCACCTAAAAGATGGATACCCTAGGTCCTTACTAGTGAAATTTCTTAATTACACTGACAAGACAACTGCATTGCAAAAAGCAAGAGAGAAGGGGGACATCTTCTATAAAGGGTCAAGAATCTCATTATACCCAGATTTTTCGCCGGAATTAAGTAAACGTAGAGCCGAGTTCATATCAGTCAAACGTAACCTTTTAAAAAACAAAATTACATATGCATTACTGTACCCAGCACGTCTAAGGATAATGACTTTGGAGGGCCCTCAATTCTTTGATTCACCGGAGAAAGCAGCACAGTGGCTGGAAGAAAATAAAACTAAACTATAGACACTACACTGATGGGAGAGTCTAGATAAGGTCTTAATCTCGGGAAGATTAGAATACACTATGAACTAACATCTCACCCCTTTTTTCTTTTTCTTTTTTTTTTTTTGAAAAACGGCTCCTTTGGAGGGATGGGGGTGGTGGAGAAAAAGGGGGGGGGATTATTATTTTGTTTGTTTTTTATAAATTAGGGGATGAATCCTTATAGCTGAGCACCAAACACATGAGTGCATGAATAGGAAACACTAAATATGAAGCTCTCCGATGCACAAAAATTATTATTATTTTTTTCTTTGGGAGGAAAGGGGGGGGAACAGTGGGAGAGGAGGGGGAAGGTCATAAGAGGATATGAATTTGGAGGGGTATGAAAGGGAGGGATGGCAGGTAGTGGTCACAAGTACAGCCCCTAGGGTATGCCTAGATAGGCTGGGGGTGGAGGGAGGGAGGGTGGGTGGGGGTGGGGTAGGAGACAGAAGGGGGGATAAAAATGTACAAATTCACAAATGTCACATTTTAAACACAGGAGAGAGGGAAACATGAGATGAAGGTAATTTGGGGTAACCCACATTTTAGCAAAGACACATTTAAAAGAAGTAATTTTTCCTTTATTTTTTGCACTATCAATTTTTTTTTCCTTTTTTTCATTTATTTTTTATGATAGGAAGTAAGGCTTCCCCGTTTGGTGCACAAAATTATGAATATCACAGTTTAAATTAAAAGATGGGTTGTTTTCTACACTTAAAGAAAATTAATTTAGTAACAGATCTGGGACAAAAAGGGAATAGCAGAGTAATTGGTTTTCTCTGTATCTGTTTATTTTTTCATTTTTTCGTTTTTTGTTTTTTGCAGTTTTTTTATTTTTTATTGTGATTGGTACATTAAGGTTTTCTCCCGAAGTTTATTCTGGTTTAGCACCTCCTCCTTTTTCGTACAATGGAACATGGAACTCTTTTTTGCCCAAGGTTAAACTCTGTGGGGCCCAGATGGGTCTCTGGCTCCTATATGCTTGTTTTTCTTTTTTTTGTAGTTATTATGCAACTGTATTGGTATGCGGCCCAAAACATTCAATATAGGCTCCTGGAATGTCCGGGGGTTGGGTGACCCGATAAAAAGAGCTGTAATATTTTCCACATTTGAATGGTACGGGGTGGAGGTAATTTGCATCCAAGAGACCCATTTAACAAAAGAAACAAAGGTGAAATTATTCAATAGGAAATATCAATGCCAGTATCATTCAGTTTATTCTTCTTACTCTATGGGGGTGAGTATACTGGTGAAAAGGGGGGTGTCTTTTGTTTGTAGAGAGGTCAGGCTGGATGAATTGGGGCGCTTTATTTTTTTGCATTGCTTGATAGAAAATGAACCATATGTATTGGCAAATATCTATGTTCCGCCACCTTTTAATATGGAGATCCTGTATAAATTTGCGGAATTTGCGCTAAATAAGGAAGAAAGCTACATAATAGCAGTTGGGGACTTTAACACAGTATTGGACAGGACAGTAGACAGATTTCCACCAGGGATTTGGATGATCGGGAGGGGAGAGGGACATTTAACCCAGTTTTTGAAAGAGGTCGGATGGTGCGATATCTGGAGAATGGGAAACCCAGATGAGAGGCAGTACTCCTGTTTCTCAAGCTCATATTCCACATTATCTAGAATAGATATGGCCTTGGGAAACGAGATGAGTCTGCAACGGGTTAGCAAAATTGTTTATTGCCGGATCACTCACCACTGGTGCTGACTATAAACACAGGGAAAAAGTGCCCTCCAAGCAATTGGAGGAGATAAATATAAAATTGAGTGAGATGGTGGGCTTTAACGAAGGGACAGCACCGGTGGGAGTCATATGGGACACCCTAAAGGCCTTCCTTAGGGGAGTACTGATTCAACAAATAGCCAAAATTAAAAAAAAACTCTAGGGAATGGGAAGAGAAGATTAGGAAAGAGGTGAGAGAAGCAGAAGAACAATATGTGGAGGATCCAACGTCGATGAAACAAAGGAAATGGCTTGAGAAACAACAGGAGTACAAAATGGCAGTGGTAAGGGAAGTAGAGAACAAACGTCTATTTCAAAGACAGAGTACCTTTGTAGAAGGGGAGAGTGTAGGCCATACACTGGCCCTATTGGCTAAAACGAACACAGCCCCCTCTAGTATCCCTGCAATAAGGAAGGTGGGGGGAGAGATATCCTCTCAGTCATCTGAAATTTTGGAAACATTTGAGGCTTATTATCAGGACTTATATAAGTCAAAGAGGGAAGATGAGACGTTACAAATGGATGAATTTCTGGGGGGGGGATAGAAACACCGGCCTTAACTGAGGAAGATAGAAGAGCTATAGAGTCCCCGATAACCCTAGAGGAACTCCAATTAGCAGTAGCGGAAATGTCTAATCAAAAGTCCCCCGAGCCAGACTATAATAGTACTCCAAAAAGAGGGGAAAGATCAATTAGACACTTCATCTTATAGACCAATTTCATTGCTGTGTTCAGACGTTAAGATATTGGCTAAAGTGCTGGCAGCCAGGATGAATAAATATATTCAGAAATTAATACATCCGGATCAATCCAGATTCATGCCTAATAGGGCTACCAGCACCAATATCAGAAGATTGTATCTGAACTTACAGACGCCAACTGAGAACAGAAGCGGCAGAGCTATCTTATCCCTGGATGCTACCAAGGCTTTTGATAGCCTAGAATGGGACTACCTCTGGCGTGTCTCCTTTCCCAGTGGACGCCTTGTAAGGAGAAACGCAGCGTCGGGTGGAGCTAAGGGATTCGATGTCATCACGCACCAGCTGATTGGCGTGAGCTACAGCTGACTGCTTTTTAAATCGTTGTCGGAGATTGCTGCCATTCAGTGCGCTCTCTCTATTCAATATATTTTTTTCTATCTGTGGATGTCAGTGTTTTTTACCCAATAAAGGGGATTTCCCTTTTTAAACCTTTCTGCACCATGAAGTTTTTTGTTCTTATCCCCAACATGTTATATTACGGATCATAAGCGGTGCCTTTGATTGGTTTTCTATATTGAGAGGATCTTTGTGAACACGGTGCAGCAGCGGAGCATAGGATCTAGAGTAGTATCTGACTTCCTACATCAGATGTCCGGAGTACGTGTTTATTAAGCCCCTTTGATCCCTGTAATGAGGATCCACCTGATTTGGTAAGCAGACATCTTTATTACCTGATTATGAGTCATCATTACCTGCTTTGAAAGAAGAAAGTGAGGAGAATTGGCACCTTCGCTTCCAGTCTCGTTTGGACATTTTTTATGTGTCATTTTCAGTCTTTCATGGACACTTATGTGTTATACACCTTTTTGGTTTTTATACTATCTTTGATCATATGTGTTTGAAATTTATACATATTAGATATTTATGCCCCTTTTTTTTGAGCACATATCATTGCCTCTTTGGAAGCTATTCATAGAAGCAATTATTGTTGTTTTTTTCACTTTATGTTTTTGGGTTGTGCAATTTTTTACATTACACGAAAAAATGGATTACCTGGGGATAGTGGTGACACGAGACCCAGAACAATACATTGATAATAATTTAAAGCCACTACTAGCTAAGTTTAAGCAAAAGGCCGACATCTGGGAACGTCTTCCTCTGTCAGTAGCGGGAAGAAGTAATCTTATTAAGATGATTTGGATGCCACAGCTACTTTACGTGCTTCATAACGCCCCAGTATGGATTGGGAAGGCCTGGTTCAAAAAAATAGAGACCCTTTTCAGGGAATTAATCTGGAAGAAGGGCAGGGCAAGAATCAGTCTCCAAGTATTACAGCTGTCAATAAAAGAGGGAGGGCTGGCTATCCCACACCCTTATAGTTATTTTATAGCGACCCAGCTACAGCACCTGAGGGGATGTACAATAGAGGGAGGAGGAGGGGCCAGTGGGAAAATGATGTTAATGGGGGCCCCACATAATACCATAATAGAAAACTTGGAGGCTGATTCTTTTCCTGTTAAGAATCCAACACTGAAGGCGGCCATAAGAACATGGCGGGAAGGTAAACAAGCTATGGGGTATAAAGGGTTAACAGAATATACACCTCTCTGGGAAAATAAATACCTACCAGAAATCCAAGCTATGGGAAAGTTAAAGGAATGGGAAAAGAGAGGTATAACCAGATTAACACAGTTATATGAAGGCAATACATTAAAAGCATTTTCAGAACTAAGCAGAGAGTACGCCATCCCAAACTCTTTGTTTTATACTTATCTGCAGATAAGACATGCACTTCAAGCCCAATTTAAAACACACCCGGTGTGCTGGCAAAGAATTCCCCACCTCCAACGGTTAATTAAGACAGGAACATCAAAAGGCCTTATTTCAGAATTATATTCACAGATTAAGGGGGGTTTTATAGAAGAGGTTGGGTAAGAATAAATCAAAGTGGGAAGAGGATATAGGTCCTATAACCACTGCACAATGGGAACGGATACTGGAACAGGGGACAGTGGTATCACTCACCCCATCACAGAGAGTGTCACATCTGTTCTTAGTGCACAGAGTTTATTACACCCCAAATAGGCTACACATGTTTGGAAGGAGAGCAGATGATAAGTGCCCCAGATGCCAAGATACAGGGGACCTCATACACATGATGTGGAAGTGCCCGAAGTTACAAAGGTACTGGGCTAAGGTATTGCACATCATAAATACGACCTTTGGGACAGCTCTGGAACCGGAGGCCAGGGTGTGCCTATTGGGTATAGAGGAGAGACACGGACAAAAAGACATTCCGGAAGTAGTGCTGAGATGCCTGTTCCAGGCCAGGAAGGTAATAGCACAAAACTGGCAAGCACAGAAAGCACCGACATCAGTAGAGTGGGTCAATGTAATAAATGCAACAATGTGGAAGGAAAAAGTAGTTTTGACCAAACGGGGTAACTATAAAAAATTTAAAACAATGTGGGACCCCTGGTTGAGGAAAATGGGGTGTCCGCCCTAACGGGTGCGGTGAGGAAGAAGAGTAAAAGAATTTACCTAAAGGCGGAAACCAGATGGCTGATATAGGAAGGGCGGATAGAGGAGGGGCAGAAAGAGAAGCTATGGACCTTGGGCAGAGAAGTTAAATATGTTAGAAGATTAAGAGGAAGGAAGGGAAAAGGGGAAAAGAAGCAGGGGGAGAGAGAAAACTAAATAAAGTAAAAGCAATATAGTTCTTTCTCGGCAATAACATAAGAGTGTGGTAGAATGTATTTTTTGGTTTCATCTTTCTCTGTTTTTGGTATGTGAAAAGAGATTGGTTAGGGTGGGGGGGGTGACTAACTGTAGAACATTATTTTTAAGCATATTATGTGTATGTATTTTTTGTAATATGGAAAAACAATAAAGAATATAAAGTTAAAAAAAGGATAGACTAATGTTTTCATATTTTGTCTTTAAAGATATGCGCTTGAAAGTCTCCTTCAGAACTCGTCGCCCATGCCAAAGACTATTATTCTGGTGAATGTTAGATTTGTTTTACTACCTATTACTGTAATAAAAAGGAATTGAGCTCTGGAAGCTGTGCAAAGGACTAGTCACCAGTATTGCCTGTGGTTTTCTACAGCTGATCTTTCCCCCATTACTGACTTACTTGTTCTGCACTGTGTCTTTGTGTAGAGGCGGCCATCTCGGTAGAAGCATGGTGGTGATCAGCACTATCGTGAAATCACCGTTCTCACTCCAAATCTCCTGAGACTAGCAGTCAGTTATCTTAACCCTCATGCTGCAGTTAAACAGCTATAAGGCTACTGGTTCAGGAGCGCCTAGGCTCATTCACATACTATCTTTTAGGAAATCACAACAAAAAGGAGATTTCTAAGGGTACAATAAAATTTTCCAAATGTGGCTTTAACAGATTGTTGATTACCATTAACACACACACCAAGTGAAAGTGATACCTTAGGTACGTTAAAGCATACACTCAGGTTGAATGCATATGTTGTGGTTCTAGTTTTCAGTGTGCATTAAACATTTTAATAATGTTGTTTTAGCCTTATACAGATACAGGTTCTAATAAAGTGGTTCTGAAGTCAAAGCATTTTTTACCTTAATGCATTCTATGCATTAAGGTGAAAAAAATGCACCACTACCTGTCCTAGCCTGCCCTGCTGCTAAACTCTTACCTGGCTCCTTTCTCCTCCACTTCCTGGTCTAACATGTAGCAGCAAGAGCCATAGACTTCTGCTGCTGTCAGTCAAACTCCTGTGAGGAGGGAGCAGGGGCATGGCTTACCAGCACTGTGTGTGACTATGGACTCACACAGTCCAGTTCAGGAGCATGTCCACATGGGTGCCCTCTTAGCACCTGGCTTGCAAAGGAGGCACTCAAAAGAACAAAGAGCAGATAGTGCCAGCAGGGGACTCCAGAAGAAGAGGTAAAGGACTGCTCTGTGCAATATCATTAAGGTAATTAGTAAGGATAACATATTTTGTATTTTAAAGCAAAAAAAATAAATAAAACACTTTACGATTCTGCCTTAAAAAAAATACACAGAAGGTTTATAATGTGGCAAGCATTATGATTGCTCGCTAAAGTTAAAAAGGAGCATATGGTGAACAGAGGGCAGCTCTTAAGATATCTGTATGCTGTTTTTCAAGCAAATATTGCAGTATGGGTTATACATGCAGTGCATTGAAAAAGTATTCATACCCCTTGAAATTTTCCAAATTTTTTCATGTTACAACCAAAAACGCAAATGTATTTTATTGAGATTTTATGTGATAGACAACACAAAGTGGCACATAACTGTGAAGTGGAAGGAAAATGATAAATGGTTTTTAATTTTTTTTTACAAATAAATATGTGACAAGTGTATACTTTGTAGAACCACCTTTCGCTGCAATTGTAGCTGCAAGTCTTTTTGGGGATGTCTCTACCAGCTTTGCACATCTAAAGAGTGACATTTCTGCCCATTTTTCTTTGCAAAATAGCTCAAGCTCTGTCAGATTGGATGGTGAGCGTCTGTGAACAGCAATTTTCAAGTCTGCCACAGATTCTAAATTTAATTTAGGTCTGGACTTTGACTGGGCCATTCTAACACATGAATATGCTTTGATCTAAACCATTCCATTGTAGCGCTGGCTGTATGTTTAGGGTCGTTGTCCTGCTGAAAGGTGAACCTCCGCCCCAGTCTGAAGTCTTTTATAGACTAACAGGGTTTCGTCTAAGATTGCCCTGTAATGGCTCCATCCATCTTCCCATCAACTCTGACCAGCTTTCCTGTCCCTGCTGAAGAAAAGCATCCCCACAACAAGTTGCTGTCACCACCATGTTTCACGGTGGAGATGGTGTGTCCAGGGTCATGTGCAGTGTTAGTTTTCCGCCACACATAGCGCTTTGCTTTTAGGCCAAAAAGTTCAATTTTGGTCTCATTTGACCAGAGCACCTTCTTCTACATGTTTGCTGTGTCCCCCACATGGCTTCTCGCAAACTGCAAATGGGACTTCTTATGGCTTTCTTTCAACAATGGCTTTCTTCTTGCTACTCTTCCATAAAAGCCAGATTTGTGGCATGCATGACTAATAGTTGTCCTGTGGACAGATTCTCCCACCTGAGCTGTGGATCTCTGCAGCTTCTCCAGAGTTACCATGGGCCTCTTAGCTGCTTCTCTGATTAATTCTCTCCTTGCCCAGCCTGTCAGTTTAGGTGAATGGCCATGTCTTGGTAGGTTTGCAGTTCTGCCATACTCTTTTCATTTTCGGATAATGTCAGGGGTCCATGAGATGTTCAAAACTTGGGATATTTTTTTATAACCTAACCATGCTTTAAACTTCTCCACAACTTTCTCCCTGGCCTCTCTGGTGTGTTCTTTGGCCTTCAAGGTGCTGTTTGTTCATTAAGGTGCTCTAAAAAACCCCAGAGGGCTTCACAGAACAGCTGTATTTATACTGAGATTTAAATTACACACAGCTGGACTCTATTTACTAATTACGTGACGTCTGAAGGCAATTGGTTCCGCTAGATTTTATTTAGGGGTATCAGAGTAAAGGGGGCTGAATACAAATACACTCCACACTTTTCACATATTTATTTGTAAACATTGTTTAAAACCATTTATCATTTTCCTTTCACTTCACAATAATGTGCCACTTTGTGTTGGTCTATCACATAAAATCCCAATAAAACAAATTTATGTTTTTGGTTGTAAATTGACAAAAACATATCATTGCAACTTGCATTCTACATATTACCCAAAGTATGCTTATATGAAGTAGGTGTTGCACGGACAACTAAACGTACTATCAGCCTCTTATTGGGTGTAAGAAAATATACTTTAACTTGTTTTATAGGAAATTGTTATGTCAAGGGCAGAACAGCACTCTTAAATGATTTTGATTGACGTATATTCAGATGTTGCTTCAGGGTTTTGTGGCTTTTAGTTACGCCTCTGGTTATTTCTAAAAAACATGAAATAAAGTGCTATACCCCCTATGCATGATGTTTTATATTTAAAGAGATGGCTAACATGATGTATGACATCATATTTATTCAATAGGGATGCCACGGTCATAACTTATAACTGATTACACTATTGCCTCACTGCATGTTGACAAGAAAAAGCTCTGGATACAGACTTTTGTTATCATTTTGTAACATCTCACAGCCATTGCTATAGAACAACGTGCTCTATGAATATGCTTCCTTCAGCACAATGCTTTCACATAGCAAATTACAGACAGTAATGAATAGTGTCAGGAACTGAATCAAGAAGCCTACAGTTTTGCATTCATATGTACAGAGATCACACTGATTATTGTTTAATTCCCCAGTAGGAAAACAATGGAAAGAGAAAAATATGCTGCCAGTGCGGTAGAAGGGGTATTCATGAAATAAATTGCCATGTATGCGACTGTGCTGTGGGGTATTTTTTGGCAGCTTAAGGATAAGGTGCTTAATAATTTATGGTTACACTTCCATCTCAGATCATTTTTATAGAATGGTGGTTATTTTTCCTGTTTTGTTTCGAAAGTTTCTGTTGTCGGAAAAGCCTACAGCAAAAAGAGGTCCATTGTTCTTTCTTTTTTGTTTTTTTAAACTCGAAAAAGCATTTAAATAGCAACAGCTTAGAGAATGCTTAGGAAAGATTTTGTTTTCCAACTGTTTTCAAACTATAATTAGCAGCAAGCATTGCTAGACAGTTGTTTAGTTGTGATCATGACATCTCTAGTTTAATAGCAACAAACGTTCTCCAGTTCCTAACCAAAAATGGGTCTCCTAGTAGTGCTTAAAGATAAGTGACTAGTATAACGTACAGCCTACAGGGTCCCAGTCCTATATTTACATGCAGCTTTGCTCTGGCCTACCCACGGATTGCTATTGAGAAATGGGAAAGCAGATTGTGTGTTAGGATGCTCAGTATTCACTGTGAAGCAATGCAGAAAAGCCTCCCTGCAACAAAGTGAAAAAGCAGCACATCCAGAGATGAAGAAAAATTTGTTGGTTTATTGTAGAGTCAAAGGTTTAAAAAACATGACACACGAGGGATCCACACTGTTCAGCAGACGCGTTTCACACAAAGTGCTTAATCATTGCTGGCATTGCAGCAAAGCCTCCCTCCCTACCTTCCAACATCATCTTAGCGTTCAGCCACATAACACCTACAGCTACAGTGACTAATTTAAACATTCGGTAAGGAAGATGAAGGTTCCATTCATTACAAAAATGTCTATATATATTGCACAGAGCAGCCCCGATCCTTCTCTTCTGGGGTTCCCCGCCACGCTCCTGGCTCTTTATCGGGTACCCCCACGGAAATCCGCTTTTCATGGGGGCACCCATGCAGGTTTTCTCCCAAGTCCCACTGCTGCGTCCATTGACACAGACAGCGGGACTCGGCCCCGCCCCCCCGCTCCAGTGTCACTGGATTTAATTGACAGCAGCGGAAGCCAAATCTATCTTTCCAATGAGGAGAGAGACAGCAGCTGGAGACACTTAGCGCCCACCCCATATCAGTTTTACTGCTACAGGGCGGCAGCTGTGCCTCGGATCACATAGATATAAAGCAGAATCCAATCGCTCTCCACCACCCGACGATCACCGGTTAACTACACAGAACTGGGATCTGCCTATGTAAACAAGGCAGATCCCGGTTCTGATAGGGTGGAAAGCATGGACTTTGCGTCTCTGCAAAGCAGGGACTAGAATCCATGTCTTCCCCTAGTAAAAGCAGCACACATAGAAAACACAAACACTGGCTAAGCACACAGTTAACCCTTTGATCGCCCTAGATGTTTAACCCTTTCCCAGCCAGTGTCATTAGTACTGTGACAGTACATATTTTTTTAGCACTGATCAATGTATTAGTGTCACTGGTTCCTGCAAAGTGTCAGTTAGTGTCCGATTGACCGCTGCAATATCGCAGTCTCGCTTTAAGTTGCTGATCGCCACCATTACTAGTATAAAATAAATTAATTAATAACAATT
Source organism: Rana muscosa (assembly GCA_029206835.1). NCBI lineage: Eukaryota > Metazoa > Chordata > Amphibia > Anura > Ranidae > Rana > Rana muscosa. The sequence goes on from CM055116.1 coordinate 934,725,465, forward strand.
CCATAAATATATCCCATAGTTTGTAGATGCTATAGCGTTCACGTAAAAACCAATCAATATATGCCTATTGCGATTTTTTTTACCAAAAACATGAATTCAGAATACATATTGACCTAAATTTATGAAGAAATTCGATTTTTTATATTTTTTTTATTGGATATGTTTTATAACAGAAAGTAAAAAATATTGTTGTTTTTTTTTCAAAATTGTCGGTCTATTTTTTCTGTTAAAAAATGCAGTGGTGATCAAATATCACCAAAAGAAAGCTCTATTTGTAGGGAAAAAATTACATAATGTTTATTAAGGTACAGTGTCGCACAACCGCACAATTTTCAGTTAAAATAACAGTGCCGTATCGCAAAAAAATAGTCCCGGTCCTGGTCATGAAGGGGGGTAAGTCTTCCAGAGGTCAAGTGGTTAAATTGAGAGTAGAATGTCTTCTTTATTTAACTAAACGTTATCAGGGCACTAAGTAAGGTCTTTGGCAGCTTTATATTTTTAACAAATGAAATGCAACAAATATGATATTTTTTTTTTTTTTGGGATAGGGTATCATTTTAGATTGTCTAGGGCAGTGCAAACACGAACTTAGGATGTGAATAAAGAGGGGGTATCAGCTGAATGCCCCCAATCTAAAAATCTTTATAAGCTATTATTTTTATTTTATTTTATTTATTTTTTAACTCTGAAGAAAGCATTGTCTTCCCTAAAATTCAGCATTTCCCCTACAAGTCTGCAAAAATGTGTATTATTATTATTTATAGTGAACAAGGATTGAATAATGCATAAGAAAATGTTTATTGCGGAGAGTAAGCCTAAACGACATTGTTTGTCCCTGGGGCTGGTGGCGTGTGCTTCTTTTGATGTCTACTTACTCCAGCAGTCCCCAGCATTTCCCAGCTGGGAATCATACTTTGTCAAATTCAATTCTCTAAACATCATTGTTAAAGTAACTGTAAAATAATGGAAGAATTCAATACATTGTATTAAATCTTTCAGGATACAGAAGAAAGTGACACTCTAGTGGAATCCAGCAGCAGGAACCAATTCTTGCTAAAATGTATTTCTTTGATAATTGAATGCAGAAACACAGATTACTAGATAAAAGGAAAAAAGGAAAACCAAAACTAACAGAATTCATTATTTTAAAGACAATGACCACTTTTTATTGGCTTGGAATCTTACAGAATATTATTTATATGTTTAAAAAAATATGGTTGTCAATGAACAATGATAAATGAGCTTTAAAATTGCTTTGCACAAATGATAGTCAAATTCATCTAGCATTGAAAAGATGTGCCACACATTGCAAATTGTACTAAAAGGTCATCTTCTTTGTGCTGTATTCTGCAGTTCAATGTTCCATAGCATGGTAATACCTTTTACCTGAACAACATTTATTTATGTTTTCTTTTATACACAGGTCTGTATTTTCCAAGCTGTGTGGACATGCTGTCCCTGACAGATCCCAATTACTATTAATGTTTAGTAACTAATCAACTTGGATCCCAATCATGTGATCACCTTTTGTCAGACTATAGTAATGATCTTAGCAGGGTATTTATTAAAACATTATTCCACGTAAAATCCTATATAGCCTTAAACAAACAATGAAAAAATTATTAACCTAAGGAAATTAGCCATAATTTGCCAAGTTCATTTATGCATACTTAAACCAATAAATTTGGCCTGGGCATCTTGGTTTAAGGGTGCTTGTTTGGAGGAAAGCAGGGAAAGTAGTTTCTGTCAGTGAGTTCACACTTTGCAGCATCATTGGACCTGTGCACTTATATAGAAAAGGGTTACATTTTAAAAGGGGTCTATTTAAGACTCCATTCACACAGGGGCAACACGACTTCCAGCGCGACTTTGGGAGGCAACTTGGACACGACTTGAGTATGAATCACAGCGCGACATGAAGCTTCTTACAAGGCAACTTCAAGTTGCCTCCAGGACAGGAGACATTCCAGTGGCCAACCAAACAAGAATCAGCTCTGTGGGAGGGAGGGGGGAGGGAGGGGTTTGCCTGAGAAATGTATGTTCTCTTCCTGGAAAGTTGCTTCTGTTAAGACAGGGGATCCGACTTCTGAGCGACTTCCATTGAAATCAATGGGTACAGGTCGCCTAGCAGTCGCCTAGAAGTCAGATTGAAGTAGTACAGGAACCTTTTTTGAAGTCGGACCGACTGCAGTAGTGTGCATTAAGACGGCTCCATTCACTTACATTGATTTTCTCATGCAGCGCGACTTGAGGCGACTTGGGGTGACTTGAAGTCGAATCCAAAGTTGCCCCTGTGTGAATGGGCTCTAACTATCAGAGTAGCATTGTGACAGGAGGGTCACTTTGGACACAGGGTGAGCCAGGAAATAATGGACATTAAGAAATATATCTTGGGCTACCTAAAATTGGTCTGTAATATTTATCCACCATATCCCCAAGGATATCTGTAAAGAACTATTTACTGTTTCTGAACTCAACAGGTTAATTGAGAGATACTAAGGTGTTCAGCCTCAATCACCTGTCTAGTGTAATGTTAATGAATTCCAGCTTCTAGAAGACCTGTTCATTGTTTGTGGTGATGTGGATTGGGGAAATTAAGTCTGTCCTTGTGTGTATTGTAAAGTATCAGACAGTCTGGTGACTATAAAGGTCATGCATAGTCATTCAAACATAAAGGGGATTATTAAAGTCTGTTGTCTCCTAACAGACGTCAAAATAATGTGTTGAGCCTTGTAATGTGTGGGTGGAGCTGGGCCATTGTTCATGTTAAACTAATGTGTATTAGATGTATATAAAAGTTACAATGTTTCTCAATAAAAGGCATTCGATTTAGGAAGATACAGAGCGTGCGTCTCGTTCTTCCAGAAGGATTAATTATATGGGAAGTGGTCGCCTGGCTGTGGAAGATTGGTAGCGAGTGGATGTGTGTCCAGGAGAGGGGAACATCTTATACGGTGTTAACCCCCCTTCGTATTTGGGGTGCCGTTACAAGCATTAATTTATGTTACTATTGTAGCTTTGGCTAATTTAATGTTATCCTTTGATCATCACAGTACAATGTATGAACAAAAGAAAAATTGCTACTGTTTTTGAAAATGTTAAAGTGGAACTTCAGTCATTTTTTTCAACTTTCCATCTATTAAATCTTCTGCCCTTGTTGTTTTAACTTTGGATAGTAAAACATTTTTTTTCTGCCAGTAAATACCTTATACAGCCCACTTCCTGTTTCTTGTCTGGTCATCAGCTTAGGCTTATGACATCATGCACAGCTTTCTCCCTCTCACTCTCGTGAGAGTTTGTCAGGAAGGGAGGGGGTGAGTCATAAGAGGGCCAATGAGAGCTGCAGAGTTGGAGGTGTGCCTCTCTGTCTGTGTAAATCCAGGAGGTGAACAGGCAGCAGCTTCAGCTGCCCACAGTTAAAATGGTTGCAGCCAGACTCAGTGGAGGGAGATTTCTGCAGCATATTTGGCAAGTACAGAATCACAGTATGTATAAAATAATATGCAAAGAGGTTGGAGGGAAACTTTAGAATGGCAAAGATGTTTTTATTACAGTTTATGTGAGCAGACTGCAGTTCCTCTTTAAGTTTTAAGTTTAAATTTTAAAGTTTTAACCAACAAACTGGATGGCATGTAGTATAAAGGATTTTTGCCCATTTGGGGTAAAGTTTCAGGGATGCCACTACCATGGGTTCACAGCAAATCCCCCAGCTCATGATCATGAACTGCAAACTTTGGGCCAGAAATTTTTAAGGTTTACAATCAAAAATAAGAAACAACCTATAAGCACATAAACTTTATCCCTATTTATCTGCTAATAATTTGCCAATAATTTGAAGGAATAGATAACTGAGAACCCGTTCTTTACAAGGGTAGGCTCACATCAACCATATTGTCAGGGTGTGTTGTTTTTAATGGCAGTAGACTTCCCACACCTTTTGTTTGACAATAGCTGCTTATTAGCCCTACAGATTATTTTGTAAAGTGCTGTGAAAACTGTTGGCACTATATAACTCCTATCTCCTTCACTCTCAAAGCGGTACATTGTTTTGCATAGAAATTTGGCGTTTTATATTGTAGGCCTGTAATTCTTAGTAATAACACAATTAAATCTGTACAAACAAGAGTCTAGTAGACATCCCGGGTATGATAACGTTTAAAAAACTGAATCATAAATTCTAATATAATAAATAACTATAAATAATTATAAAAATAATAATATAATAATAATAAAATTAATTTCCCCACGGTTCACTATCGCTCAATTCTGCAAGTGTTCTTATTTACAATCACTGTTTTCTAGCTGGTCTAAAACCGCTTTTAATGTAAAGGGAAACTTTTTGGTTGCCATGGACAATCTCCAGTTTTCAGGCAGAAAGAACAGGATATATATAAAATAAAACTGCATGCAGGGCACTGGACAATGCACTAGGGACAAAAGGGAGGTGAAATGATTTGATTCAGTAAAGTAATCTGTAAGATTATAGTGTATTGTGTGTGTTCTGTATTTTGTACTTTATGAATTTGCCGCTGGGCTCCGCCCCCATGCTTCACGACGCTCGCAGGGAACAGAGCCTGGCACACAGAGCATTGGGTGGAGGATCCGGCAGGGGACACAGCGGGTGGACATCGCAGGATCCTGGTGACAACGTAAGTAACCTGGACCAGGATCCTGCAATGCAATCCTGAGTGTGGCTCTGGGTTACTGCTAATGGTACTGAAATTTTCCCCCTAGCCACACTCGGGAATACCTCCAGGACGGTTAAAAAATAATACTAATGGACATAACTGAACAATACAATTTGCCCCACAGACTTTAATGGAAATTTTAAAGTTTGTAAACTTTGAACTTCAAACAAGATTCTCAAAACTGTTTGCAAACTGAACCCAGGCAGGTTTGCTCATCCCTAATGCCGATCTTGTCTGAAATAATGTATAGTGACTTTATTTAGCATAAATAGAGGTAGCCTGCCTGTTTCCAGGTAACCAGTTTAATACATTATATGCAAATTGGACATCATAATTTACAGTAACTTAATGTAATAGAAACTAGCATTCTACTAACAATTCTTGCTGATTTTCCTCACACATAAGAACCATTTTGGTCTCTCTGCCCTTTGCCTGGCTTCTCTCCCGTATTGGTCAGTGGAAGTAAATTTAATTTCAAGGGGCTGTTCTTCCTTAAACTTCTCCATGAGAAGGGAGAGTGCTGCTTGCTATATACAGGTGATACTCTAAAAATTAGAATATCGTGCAAAAGTTCATTTATTTTACTAATGCAAATTAAAAGGTGAAACATGCAAAGCAAGATAGTATAAGCCGTGATTTGTCATAATTGTGATGATTATGGCTTACAGCTCATGAAAACCCCAAATCCACAATCTCAGAAAACTAGAATATTGCATGCAATCAATAAAACAAGGATTGTACATAGAACAATATCGGTCCTCTGAAAAGTATAAGCATGCATATGTACTCGGTACTTGGTTTGGGCCCCTTTTGCAGCAATTACTGCCTCAATGCGGCGTGGCATGGAAGCTATCAGCCTGTGGCACTGCTGAGGTGTTATGGAAGACCAGGATGCTTCAATAGCGGCCTTCAGCTCTTCTGCGTGTCTCTCATCTTTCTCTTGGCAATGCCCAATAGATTCTCTATGGGGTTCAGGTCAGGCGAGCCAATCAAGCACAGTAATCCCACGGTCATGTGACCAGGTTTTGGTGCTTTTGGCAGTGTGGGCAGGTGCCAAGTCCTGCTGGAAAATGAAGTCAGCATCCCCATAGAGCTCATCTGCGGAAGGAAGCATGAAGTGCTCCAAAATCTCCTGGTAGACGGCTGCGTTGACCCTGGACTTAATGAAGCACAGTGGACCAACACCAGCAGATGACATGGCTCCAAATCAACACAGACTGTGGAAACTTCACACTGGACTTCTAGCATCTTGCAGTGTGTGCCTCTCCATTCTTCCTCCATACTCTGGGTCCTTGGTTTCGAAATGAGATGCAAAATTTGCTCTCATCAGAAAAGAGGGCTTTGGAGCATTGAGCAACAGACCAGGTCTGTTTTTCTTTAGCCCAGGTAAGACGCTTCTGACGTTGTTTGTTGTTCAGGAGTGGCTTGACAAGAGGAATACGACTCTTGAAGCCCATATCCAGGATCCGTCAAGAGCCACCATGGCTCTTGATGCACTGACTCCAGCCTCAGTCCACTCCTTGTGAAAGTCCCCAACACTTTTGAATGGTCTTTTCCTGACAATCCTCTCCAGGCTGCGGTCATCCCTGCTGCTTGTGTACCTTTTTCTTCCACACTTTTCCCTTCCACATAACTTTCTATTAATGTGCTTTGATACAGCACTTTGGGAACACCCAACTTCTTTTGCAATTACCTTTTGAGGCTTTCCCTCCTTATGGAGAGTATCAATGATGGTTTTCTGCACAACTGTCAGGTCAGCAGTCTTTCCCATGATTGTGATTCCTACTGAACCAGACTGAGAGACCATTTAAAGGCTCAGGAACCCTTTGCAGGTGTTATGGCTTAATTAGCTGATTAGAGTGGGACACTTTGAGTCTAGAATATTGCACCTTTTCAAAATATTCGAATTTTCTGAGATTGTGGATTTGGGGTTTTCATTAAATATAAGCCATAATCATCACAATTATGACAAATCACAGCTTGAACTATCTTGCTTTGCATGTAATGAGTTTCACCTTTTAAGTTGTATAGCGATACCCTCAGCTTAAAAGGGCTGCTTGTTTGTTTTGGGCCTTGTAATGCACCGCTGTCAACCCCTGGCAATCGGCTCTAACCTCTTGTGGCACAGTTAGGAAAGGGGAAGGATGGTATAACTGTACTATATCTATACTGTTATATGGTACAACCCCTTTATATCCAAGCGCAGTAATTGACACTGACAACCAAATTACTTAACTATAACTTTTTACTATTAGTAAAAGTATAAAAGGTAATTAGTATACAGTATCTCATGCAGATCCCTGCAATATAGGTGTACACATCAAAAGGGTATAATATTCAGCAATGCAATGATAGTATAATAACCCCGCTGCAGCTATCCTCCCTCGTGAGCAAAAATGGCGCCCAGCAATGTCCTATACTACCCAGTCAGGCCTGACTGTTAGTTGGGGTATAGTTTGTTGAAGAATCTTCGCTAGCAAAACATGGTGGTGCACATAAAGAACAAACTGTAATCCAAAGGGGTAGCGATGATCACTAACTTGGTAAAGCTGGAGAGACTAGTAAACTCAGTTCAGCAGACAGTCTCTCCAGAATATAACTGTTATCACTGATGGGCCTAAGAAAGTTAATAGGCAACAAAGTTAGTCAGATGAAATTCTGAGCTGGCGCTCTCTCACCCGACTGGACCGACTCCTGTCCGGTACCTCCGCTACTGTGAGTCACTTCACAGTGCGCGCGATGCCCACGTCTTCGGTCCTCCAGGGGATGGTGGCACCTCAGGTGGAGCGGGAGCTCCGTAGGCTCCTCGATGGAGCGGAAGGCTCTCTGGAACAAAATGCAAGGCCCAGGCTTCAGGCCTTGCACGCACAGCAGGTAAGTGTAGGGATCCTCTTGCAGGGAGGGCAGCGTCCAAAGAGAAAGAGAGAGGCTCCTCCTCCCCCTTTTAAAGTCCACCCCAGCAGTCCTTGCACGGGGAAATGCACCCTGGGTGCCTCAAAGTGTGCTGGGAACTGTAGTCTGTGGGTGAAAAATGATACCCCGCTACACATTCCCCCAACTTGAAATCTTTGGTCCCCAAAGACAGTATCAACAGTAGGAAAATACAAACTCATTAAAGGCTGCTAGAGAAGTCGGCAGGGGAAACTCCCACCAAAACGGGGAAGGGAGCTTGTCCTGCCCACAGGCCACATCAATGGGGTTGACCTGCCTAACTGTGCCAGAAAATGAGCTGGAGTTGCCCTCCACCAAATGCGCTGTGGAGGGACCAGGTGTTGGTATTGTCCTTCGAGCAGTGGTTACTGTATCCTCAGAACTTTCCCATATCTGCGTATAGGTTAACTTCCGAGGAGGACGAATGGTTCTCTTGGCTCTCTGTTCTCTTGGGGTGACTGTTTCATCCGCCACAGGCTCTTCTTCTGGAGTAGGTACACTGGGTTCCAATACTTCCGGTACATCCAAATCAGGTGCAGGAAGGCGTTGAGAGTAATCTTGATGATCAGCAGAAGGTGACCATTTGGCATCTTCCCACTCCTCAGACAGAGGGCCAGACGGAACAAACTCAGTGGCTTCCACATTCAATGTACTATCCACAGTACCTTCAGAGGGTGGAAGATCTATAGACATAGGCCCAGGGGCCTGAGAGGGCCACAACCATCCAAGCTCTTCTTCTTCTCTCTGATCAGAGACATCCATTTCTCCAGACTGAGATACCTGAGACCGAGTGTTGGGCCTAGGTGTCTCCAAGCTTAAGGATGGTTCAGGGGAATCGTCTACAGGAGGTATCCGAACCGCTTCTGAAAGTGGAAGTAAGTGGTTTCTGTGCCATGTCTTCAGCGGCCCTATCTTCCCTTCTGGCTTTAGCTGATATGCCGGCAGGTCTGGTAACTTCTTACAGATCACATATGGTTCAGGTCTCCATCTGTCTGCTAGTTTATGCTTCCCTGGAACTCCTAGGTTTCGCAACAGACAGCACTCTGTCTCCTGGCTGCAAGTCCTGGATTTGAACTTTGAGGTCAAAGTTCCTCTTGTTCCGGGCTCCTCTTTGCTCTGATGCCACTTGGGCCTGTTCAAAAGCTAGCTTCAAACTCTTCCTCAGTCTATCCACATATCCCTTATGTGAGGTGGCTGAAGTATGATCCGTTGATATGACGAATGCCAGATCCACAGGCAGTCTGGCCTCCCTGCCAAACATTAGGCGGTATGGAGAGTACCCTGTGGCATCACTGGTGGTACTGTTGTAAGCATGCACTATTGTTGCTATGGGCTTGCTCCAATGCTGCTTCTGCTCGCTGCTCAGAGTTCCCAACATATTTAACAGAGTCCTGTTGAACCTCTCTGGCTGAGCATCGCCCAGAGGGTGATAAGGGGTGGTATGGGTTTTCTTGATACCCAAAGAGTCCAGCAATTTCTTGATTAACCGACTCTCAAAGTCTCTCCCTTGGTCTGAGTGCAGGCGCTGTGGCAGCCCGTAATGCACAAAGTATTTTTCCACCAAGATTTTGGCTACGGTGGAGGCCTTCTAGTCTTTGGCTGGAAAGGCCTGAGCATAACGGGTGAAATGGTCGGTTATCACCAGAACATTTCCTTGTCCATTTAAGTCAGGTTCTAGACAGAGAAAGTCAATGCACACTAAGTCCAAGGGTCCCTGACTCTGCAGATGGCCCATTGGGGCAGCTTGACGTGGCAATGTCTTCCTTTGAATACAGCGAGCACAGGAGTGACAGTATTCTTCCACTTCAGCCTGCATGCAAGGCCAATAGAACCTATTCCTCACAAGCTGAAATGTTCGTTCGGCCCCCAAGTGGCCATGATTATCATGTAAGGCAGCCAGAACGGTTCTTCTGTATTTCCCTGGCAGAAACAGCTGCCACTTCTTTTCTAGGTCATCAGAGGGGCCCTTTCGGTAGACCACCCCTTGATGCACCTGTAACTTGTCCCATTCTTTGTGGACCAATCGGCCCACATTTGAGGGGTCCTTCAGAAGTCTGCCTGGATCCTGGTCTTCTAATGCCTCCAATGCTAATCTTCCCCAGGGATCTTCTAACTGGTCTCTCCTTAGGTCCTTTTTGGACAGCTTTGGCAGGTCATCCTGTCCAACTTGGGTCACATTGCAGTAACACTTAGGCACCCCCACCACTGAAACACTGATCTCTTCAGCCCTTGACCCACCACTAGCTTGAAGTTGTACTCCTTGACACAAGGCCCGTACCCCATCCGGGGTTACCTGGGTCCAATCTTCTGGATGGTGGGTGGGTGCGTGGGCTCTTCTGGACAATGCGTCTGCATCACGGTTTCCAGCTCTGGGCCTATACTTCAGGCTGAAGTTGAATCCGGCTAGGGCTGCTAACCAACGGTGACCAGTGGCATCCAGCTTGGCCGTGGTGAAGAGATAGGTGAGTAGATTATTGTCAGTCTTTACTGTGAAGTCAGCTCAATACAGGTAATCTCTGAGTTTATCCACGACTGCCCACTTTAGGGCCAGGAACTCCAACTTGTGGGTGGGCTGGTTCTTTTCTGCAGGTGCCAGACTTCTACTAACGTAGGCAACTGGGCGCAACTGTCCTTCATATTCTTGGTATAGCACCCCTCCTAGACCATCATGGCTGGCATCTACATGCAGTTCATATGGCTTTTTGGGATCAGCATAGGCCAGGACTGGTGCAGTGGTAAGACTCTTCTTTAACATTTGGAAGGCTTCTTCGCACTCTCCTGTCCACTGGTCTTCCACAGACTCTCCAGGCTTCCTGGGGCCAGTATCATCTTCCTCCCCTTCCGTCTTCAGTAGCCCATTCAGGGGTTTGGCAAACCCTTCCACAAATCTACCGTAATAGGAGCAGAAGCCTAGGAAGGATCTGAGCTCAGTCACTGTAGTTGGTCTGGGCCAGGAGGTGACTGCATCCAGTTTATCAAGATCTGTAGACACTCCTTCTGCAGATACTATGTGTCCCAGATAGTGAACCCAGGACTGGTAGAACTGGCATTTTTCCCTGGAGAGTTTCAGTCCCTCTTCACTGAGTCTCTTCAGGACTTTCTCCAATCTTTCTTCATGCTCCTCCAGAGTCTTCCCGAAGACAATGATGTCATCTAGGTACACCAGGACTTCGATAAGATTCATGTCCCCAACTGTCTTCTCCATCAACCTCTGGAAAGTAGCGGGGGCTCCCGACAGACCTTGAGGCATCTTATTGGATTCATAGAATTCCACTGGGGTGATAAAGGCTGTCTTCTCCTTATCTTCAGGGTGCATTGGGATTTGATAATACCCACTCTTCAGGTCCATGACACTGAACCACTTGGCCCCAGACAGACTCTGCAAAGCATCTTCTATCCTGGGGGTAGTGTACTGGTCGGGTATGGTCCTCCTGTTGAGAGTCCTGTAGTCTATGCAGAGTCTCAGCGACCCGTTTTTCTTCCTTACAACCACGATGGGGGAGGCATATGGACTTCTGGACTCTCGAATGACCCCTGTCCTCTTGAGCTCTGTCAACTGCTCACGCAAATCTTCCAAGTCAGCCAGTGGAACTCGTCGGACCCTCTCCCGAAAGGGTTTGTCTTCTTGAAGATGGATTTTATGGGTGGCACTCCTCGCACACCCCACGTCAAACTCATCTTCTGAGAATATTCTTCTCCATCTAGTCAGCTGAGCCTTGGCTCCCTCCTTCCATTTCAGTGGAAAGGTGGTATCTTCAAGACAGTGTTCCTCCAGGGTGGCTTCTCCTTTTTCCGTCTTCAATTCAGACATAGCCACCGGGGTAGCAGGATTCACCCTGCCCAGCAGTACCCGGGCTGGGATCTTCACAGTAGAATTAGAGACATTTCTGATGCTCACTGGAATCTGGCCTTTCGTTTTTTTCAATGCCCTCAACGGGACCACTTCAGGGATCACTTCCAATCCTGGGTGCTAGTTGAAGGGGTCTGGCTCCACGACCACAAAGGGACCCGGCTGCTCCCAGGAGAGTTTTACCGTAGCCTGTAGACAGGTCACTTCACCAGGCTGCAGTATCTTCTCTCTTCTAGACAGTCTCCAGACTCTTCCCACCCCCTCTTCCGGGGCCTTTTGCTCCAGGATCAACTTCTGGTAGACCTGTTGCAGCATGGGGTGAATCTTCTGTTTGGGAGAACTCCGCTCTTGCACTAACGGAGTCAGCAGTCTCCGGACCAAGTCAGTGTTGGTCCCTATCAACATGGACATCATGTTGGCTCCTGGTGGGCGAGGGCAAACTACCGCCAGGGTGTCAAAAACTTCGGCCTTCCCAGTTACAGAGGGGTCAAAGGCCAGCCTGATTGAGACATAACCATCATAGGGAAAGCTACGAGTGCCAATCCCCCCTATCTTCAGGTCTTCTAGCTTCTGCAAAGGCACGTGACTCAAATGCTTCTGATAAAAGTCTCTGTATAAGAGAGTCACTTGGGCTCCTGTGTCTAGGAGTGCCTTAGCGTAGACTCCCTCCACTAGAACGGAGACTAGAGGGGAGGGTCCAATTAATTTATCCGGGAACTTCTTAGGAGGTATTTTCTCCTTTGGACTCCTTGATTTTTCCTAGTGGTATTTTCTTCTTCTTCCATTTTTCTCTGGACCTCAACCCTTTTTGGACCTGGTATGCATTGATCTTTTTCCGGTTGTCAAATTTTAACTCCCGACAGGCGGTATGGGGGGGTTTTAGGAGGGGCATTGTTTCCCTTCTCTTTTTCCTCTGCTCGTTTTTGGATCTTCTTAGAGCTTTCTGTAAGTAGCGGGCGCCCGACTGACTCCTTCACCGGGGCCCTCTGAAGTTTTCTGCCTGCTGGTATTGAGTGCCTCGGTTCTCTTGGACTGGGGCACACTTTCCCAGTGTGGCCGGCTCCTCCACAATTGAAGCAGACAATTTCTTTCCTGATTTTTGGGGATGTTGGACTGGGAACATTTCGGTCCGGTTCCCTCTTGGGCTCTTCTTTATTTTTGGCTAATAAAGAGGTCAATAAATCCAGTACTTGGGCCATTTGAGACTTCAAGGTTTCTACGACTTCAAGTCACGTTCGGTAGCTACTGTCGTTCTGACTCCCACCGAAACTGGTGGGGTGGTCTTCTCAACCCCCGCTTGATCCTTCAGCAAGGTCTCTTCGTCCCTTATGATCCGCACAAGGTCTGGGTAACTCAGAGCCGTGACTCCATCAGAGGTCTTCAGGTGAAGCCAAACTGGATCCGAAAGCAAGGCTCCCCTCAGGATCTGCTTCATCCTGGCAGCGTCTATGACCTGTGGCTGCATTCCCTTTCTCAGTACAATCTGGCACAGCATTCTATTCAGTCTCCGGACATACTCAGACAACTTCTCCCTCGGCTGCTGGAGGGTATGTTCAAATTGATACACCAGCTCCGACACCTTCTCCAGCTGGCCAAAATTCCTCCTGCAACATAGACAGATAATTCATTGCTGTACACACAGTATTGCTGCACCTAAGATTTTTCACAGCCTCAGCAGCAGGACCCTTCAAGCTTTCATTGATGTGCTGCTTCTTCTGCACTTCTGGAACTTCCCAACCTTCTACTGCCTGCATTGCCTGCTCAATCCAGGTGTCGAAGTCTTCCTCCCCGGGTGGCACAGGTTGTGTTCCTGAAAACACCCAGAGTTTCTGGTACCCGGCTTCCACATGTACCGTGCTGGTTTTCTGGCACTTGGCAACAAAGTCTCCCAAAGCAGTCAGCAGTTCCGGACCTATGGCGGTCAGGGGTGATTCCAGAGCTCTCTTTTCGCTACTGCCTCCCATTTTTGAGAAGAGTGACAGAGATAACGGTGGGGAGGTTCGTGGAGACTCTTTCTTCACAGCCCCAGTATGCACTAAGCGATACGTTCTCTCATCTATGTCCTTTACACTCTGCCCTTTGAACTCTTCTGGGATTCCTCTTGTCCATTCTACTAGTGCATATGCACCCGAGGTATCTGACTTTACATCCACCGCCCATGCTTTCCAGCTTGGGGATATTGACATTATTAGCTGCTTTACCTCTTCTTTCTCCTGGATCCCTCCCGGGAATTCAATAGCTACCGCCCGGACTGGATCCACAGCCTCCTCTGTGCACCATTGTGTCACTGCCTGCGGGTCCATGCTGGTACTTCAGACCAGCTTGATTGCAGCGTGCAATATACAAGGATCTCGGAACCGAGCCCCCACATATAGCGATACCCTCAGCTTAAAAGGGCTGCCTGTTTGTTTTGGGCCTTGTAATGCACCGCTGTCAACCCCTGGCAATTGGCTCTAACCTCTCGTGGCACAGTTAGGAAAGGGGAAGGATGGTATAACTGTACTATATCTATACTGTTATATGGTACAACCTTTTTATATCCCAGCGCAGTAATTGACACTGACAACCAAATTACTTAACTATAACTTTTTACTATTAGTAAAAGTATAAAAGGTAATTAGTATACAGAATCTCATGCAGATCCCTGCAATATAGGTGTACACATCAAAAGGGTATAACATTCAGCAATGCAATGATAGTATAATAACCCCGCTGCAGCTATCCTCCCTCGTGAGCAAAAATGGCGCCCTGCAATGTCCTATACTACCCAGTCAGGCCTGACTATTAGTTGGGGTATAGTTTGTTAAGGAATCTTTGCTAGCAAAACACGGTGGTGCACATAAAGAACAAACTGTAATCCAAAGGGGTAGCGATGATCGCTAACTTGGTAAAGCTGGAGAGACTAGTAAACTCAGTTCAGCAGACAGTCTCTCCAGAATATAACTGTTATCACTGATGGGCCTAAGAAAGTTAATAGGCAACAAAGTTAGTCAGATGAAATTCTGAGCTGGCGCTCTCTCACCCAACCGGACCGACTCCTGTCCGGTACCTCCGCTACTATGAGTCACTTCACAGTGTCCGCGATACCCCGCGTCTTCGGTCCTCCAGGGGATGGTGGCACCTCAGGTGGAGCAGGAGCTCTGCAGGCTCCTCGATGGAGCGGAAGGCTCTCTGGAACAAAATGCAAGGCCCAGGCTTCAGGCCTTGCACGCACAGCAGGTAAGTGCAGGGATCTTCTTGCGGGGAGGGCGGCGTCCAAAGAGAAAGAGAGAGGCTCCTCCTCCCCCTTTTAAAGTCCACCCCAGCAGTCCTTGCGTGGGGAAATGCACCCTGGGTGCCTCAAAGCCTGCTGGGAACTGTAGTCTGTGGGTGAAAAACGATACCCTGCTACAGTTGCATTAGTGAAATAAATGAACTTTTGCACGATATTCAAATTTTTCGAGTATCACCTGTACTGTAAATGGTAGTCTGTGCTGTCTTTTGAAGCACTCTAGGAAGTTATTATGATTAGTAAAAGTGGGCATAGAGTTTACTGGCGAGGAGCATTCCTAAAGTGCAGGAGGGATGTTCAGGCATAGTCCCTAAAAACATTGCCTACCTGTTGGGCAGTTTTCTGGTGTAATTATACCAACAGCGCATCCACCATGTACCTTGTCCCACAGACTCTTTGTAATATGACATTTCACTTTGTAATTTAAGGAGGATTCCAGTAAACATTCAGCAGTGGTATTGTCAGGTAGGGGAAGTTATTCTGACTGAACTGATAAATAGGGAGACATTTAACTAAAGATGTATGAGGATAACCAGCAATTACAATCCATGAAGATGCAGAGGGATTGTTAAGCAGTATAGACCAATCTAATTCACTGCAATGCAAATATCATTCATAGAAAAATGTCAGAATGATCTGTAGCTAGCTGTGTCCAGGCAACCACTAAACTACAAAATGTGCTGCACACACTGACCTGTAAAATAGTAAATACTATTATAATTTACTGTGACTAGTGTGAATGTACATTTTTAGATTTTTAATTAAAAGGGTATGTTTGCTTGCACAATAAAATAATCACACAGTTTTTGCTGAATTCTCTTAAAGCAGAACTCCGGGAAAAAACTTTTTTCCATGTCCTTGTTGCTAATCTCCTACCTTCACTGACTATGCCATCCATGTTATTCTGAGCTCTGTAGTTCCTCTGTAGTAGCCTGCTGATTTTGCTGAAAAACTATTACTGCCCAGTGATATCCTGTTTGTAAGACCGCTGGCTGCTATTCCTCCTGTATTCCCGGCCAGCGGTCTTGTCACTGCCCAATTGTAGTTCTCTATAGCAAGCAGGGACTTCTATTTTTATTCCTGCTTGCTGTTGTGGGTGGAGGGGTCTCACAGCCCCCCGTCTGTACCGCTCATGGAGGCAGTTTCCTCTCCTCCTCCCTCCTCCCTACTCCTCCTCTGCTCCCTGCCAGCACCGTCTCTAATCTGCTCTCCCCTCGCCGCCCGCCTGTCATCTCTCACTGCAGAGCGGGAATCATTAGGAGACACCAGCTGGGTGACAGAGTGGACATCTTGAGCTGTGACAGATCTTGTATATTAAACACTGATCGCCGTACAGCCCCCACATCCTGAGCCGGCATTGGACCAGTGTGCTGTCTATCACCATGCTAGCCCAGTAGGCGGGATGTTACGGTGATAAGTGTTTCAAATACAAGATACAAGATCTGTCACAGCCCGAGGTCTTTGCACTGTGACACAGCTGATGACTAGTAATGATCCCCGCTCTGCACATATGGGCATAGATAGGACAGCACCTATGGGCACATATAAGACCGCACCTATGGGCATATATGAGACTGCACCTATGGGCACTTATGAGACTGCACCTATGGGCAATGATGAGACCGCACCCATGAGTACATATGAGCCCACACCTATGGGCATAGATGAGACGGCACCTATGGACACATATGAGACTGCACCTATGGGCATAGATAGGACTGTACCTATAGGCACATATGAGACCGCACCTATGGGCAAATATGAGACCACACCTATGGGTACATATGAGACTGCACCTATGGGCATAGATGAGACCGCGCCTATGGGCATAGGTAGGACCGCATCTATGGGCACATGTGAGACCGCACCTATGGGCATAGATGAGACCGCACCTATGGGCACATATGAGACCGCACCTATGGGCATAGATAGGACTGTACCTATAGGCACATATGAGACCGCACCTATGGGCAAATATGAGACCACACCTATGGGTACATATGAGACTGCACCAATGGGCATAGATGAGACCGCGCCTATGGGCATAGGTAGGACCGCATCTATGGGCACATGTGAGACCGCACCTATGGGCATAGATGAGACCGCACCTATGGGCACATATGAGACCGCACCTATGGGCATAGATAGGACTGTACCTATAGGCACATATGAGATTGCACCTATGGGCACATATGAGACCACATCTATGGGCACATATGAGACACAAGGCGGTAACCTACCTATCCTGCTGTGTGTTACTCAGTAGTGTGGCTGGCTACAGAATGAGGGGGTGTGATTTATGTTAAAGTGGGCTTGTTCACATTTAACATGTACAGGCCTAGTTTACCTCCCATATTTAGTGCAATTCCCAAAGCATGATGGGAGATGTAGTTAGAGAGAGGGAAGAGGATATGATGTAATCACTGTTCTAACAGCTCCTCCTTGACAGAATACACGCTGCATTTTTTTAACTACAGAAAGCACCTCCTGAAAATTCAATTAGACTTTTCTCTTCAAAAGTAAGGAATTTCACGAATGTGATAACTGTTTAGTGTTGTGTGTGTGTGTGTGTGTGCTAATGGGGGATTTTTTGCCGATCCCGCCCCCCTATGTCATTGGCTGAGCGGACCTGATGGGGAACGTGAGGGGCGGGGTCTATTCATTTATTACACTGCAGAGGAATCAAATCACGTTCCCCATCAGGTCCGCTCAGCCAATGAAATAGGCGGGGTCTGACGTACGAGGGGGAGGAGAGGATACCGCCTACATCATTGGCTATTCCCCGACAAGCGGGGAAAGCTAGGGCTTACCCTATGATGTGACGGGTGACCCTGCCCCCTCGTACTTCATGGGGGTTTCGTGTGGAGTGGAGACTGGAGGAGACTGCAGCGCTGGACATCGGATCACCGCGGGACATAGAGAACAACGCTGGACAGACTGGATTACATCACTGGAATGGTTTTTTTTTAATAAAGGACTTTCCCAACTGTGTCTGTGTGTTGTTTTACAATTTTTGACACTTTCTTTGTGAAATGGTAGGGGTACAATGTACATAGGCGGGGCGGGACCAGGAGGTCCACCTTGTTAAAAGGGTCTTCCAGATTCCGATAAGCCCCCCGCCCGCAGACCCCCACAACCACCGGGCAAGGGTTGTGGGGATGAGGCCCTTGTCCCCATCAACATGGGGACATGGTGGTTTGAGGGGTCACAGACCCCCAAAGCATCCTCCCCATGTTGAGGGCATGTGGCCTGGTACGGTTTAGGAGGGGGGGGGGCGCTCTCTTGTCCTCCCCTCTTTTCCTGCCAGGTTGCGTGCTCGGATAAAGGGTCTGGTATGGATTTTTGGGGGGAACTCCACGCCATTTTTTTTTTAAATTTGGCGTGGAGTTCCCCTTAAAATCCATACCAGACCTTAAGGGTCTGGTATGGATATTTGGGGGGAATCCCACGTCATTTTTTTTTTTATTTGACGCAGGGTTCCCCTTAATATCCATACCAGACCTGAAGGGCCTGGTAATTGAATTTGGGGGGACCCCCCACTCATTTTTTTTTATCAATGACTTTTCTCTGTATTGCCGAGAGCCGACAATTCATTACAGCCGCGAGTGCTTTTAAATTACTTTTTTTCCTTCAAAAATTACACTTTGTGCAGGGACAGTTCTAAGCACAGGAAACAAGCGCTTCTTTACAGGCATACTATACACCCCCCCCCCCCCCGCTCCAGGTACGAAATCTAAAGGAATATTTCACTTTTATTGTTTCACTTTAAGCATTATTAAAATCACTGCTCCCCAAAAAACTTCAGTTTTAAAACTTCTTTTTGCATTGATACATGTCCCCTGGGGCAGGACCCAGGTCCCCAAACCCTTTTTAGAACAATAACTTGCATATTAGCCTTGATAATTAGCACTTTTGATTTTGAACATTCGAGTCCATTGTATTTAATAGGGTTATAAAGTTCGAGCGAACTTTAGGTCTGTTCGCAGGTTCTGGTGCGAAACGAACCCGGGGGGTGTTCGGCTCATCCCTAGCTGTGAAGTTTTGTCTTAAAGCATCTGTGGCAGCTGCTGTTTGGTACTCAGAAAGTCCTCTTTAACAAGCTCTTATGGCTGGCTCTATACAATTCTGCAGCATGTTTTTTTTTTTCTTAATATTCACATCTAGGGATGAGCTTCGTGTTCGAGTCGAACATACGTTCGACTCGAACATCGGCTGTTCGATCGTTCGACGAAGATCGAACGATTTGGGCCGTTCGCGCCAAATTCGAGTGACGCGAACGGCCCACAATGCACTACGCCATCGCAGTGTCATCCAGGCGCTGTGATTGGCCAAGCATGCACTGTGACCCCGCATGCTTGGCCAATCACAGCGCCGGCAGCGAGGAGAGCAATGATTGGCCACAGGCAGGATGCCTGTGGCCAATTATTGCTGAGGGTGTTTAGTACACGCCCCACACTATAAAAGGCCGCCAGCACGGCGGCCTAGTGTAGTGTGTTCCGGAGCAGGGAAAGAGCAGCATAGGCAGGGACAGTGACTTTTATTTCTTTCTTGCTTAACCTGGATTCCTTTAGTTTAGGGAAAGAGAAGGATAGGTAGGGAGAGTGTCAGTGTGTTTTGTGCTTGTGCTATAGTGTGCTTAAAAAAAACATTTTTTCTAGGGACAGAAAACTCTAGGTAGGGAGAGTGTCAGTTTCTTTCACTGTGCAAGTCCTTGTTTCCAGGGACAGGGAAGGACAGTGAGTGAATTCTCCTTGTGCTATAGTGTGCTTAAAAAAAACATTTTTTCTAGGGACAGAAAACTCTAGGTAGGGAGAGTGTCAGTTTCTTTCACTGTGCAAGTCCTTGTTTCCAGGGACAGGGAAGGACAGTGAGTGAATTCTCCTTGTGCTATAGTGTGCTTAAAAAAAACATTTTTTCTAGGGACAGAAAACTCTAGGTAGGGAGAGTGTCAGTTTCTTTCACTGTGCAAGTCCTTGTTTCCAGGGACAGGGAAGGACAGTGAGTGAATTCTCCTTGTGCTATAGTGTGCTTAAAAAAAACATTTTTTCTAGGGACAGAAAACTCTAGGTAGAGAGAGTGTCAGTTTCTTTCACTGTGCAAGTCCTTGTTTCCAGGGACAGGGAAGGACAGTGAGTGAATTCTCCTTGTGCTATAGTGTGATTAAAAAAAACGTTTTTTCTAGGGACAGAAAACTCTAGGTAGGGAGAGTGTCAGTTTCTTTCACTGTGCAAGTCCTTGTTTCCAGGGACAGGGAAGGACAGTGAGTGAATTCTCCTTGTGCTATAGTGTGCTTAAAAAAAACATTTTTTCTAGGGACAGAAAACTCTAGGTAGGGAGAGTGTCAGTTTCTTTCACTGTGCAAGTCCTTGTTTCCAGGGACAGGGAAGGACAGTGAGTGAATTCTCCTTGTGCTATAGTGTGCTTAAAAAAAACATTTTTTCTAGGGACAGAAAACTCTAGGTAGGGAGAGTGTCAGTTTCTTTCACTGTGCAAGTCCTTGTTTCCAGGGACAGGGAAGGACAGTGAGTGAATTCTCCTTGTGCTATAGTGTGCTTAAAAAAAACATTTTTTCTAGGGACAGAAAACTCTAGGTAGGGAGAGTGTCAGTTTCTTTCACTGTGCAAGTCCTTGTTTCCAGGGACAGGGAAGGACAGTGAGTGAATTCTCCTTGTGCTATAGTGTGCTTAAAAAAAACATTTTTTCTAGGGACAGAAAACTCTAGGTAGGGAGAGTGTCAGTTTCTTTCACTGTGCAAGTCCTTGTTTCCAGGGACAGGGAAGGACAGTGAGTGAATTCTCCTTGTGCTATAGTGTGCTTAAAAAAAACATTTTTTCTAGGGACAGAAAACTCTAGGTAGGGAGAGTGTCAGTTTCTTTCACTGTGCAAGTCCTTGTTTCCAGGGACAGGGAAGGACAGTGAGTGAATTCTCCTTGTGCTATAGTGTGCTTAAAAAAAAACATTTTTTCTAGGGACAGAAAACTCTAGGTAGGGAGAGTGTCAGTTTCTTTCACTGTGCAAGTCCTTGTTTCCAGGGACAGGGAAGGACAGTGAGTGAATTCTCCTTGTGCTATAGTGTGCTTAAAAAAAACATTTTTTCTAGGGACAGAAAACTCTAGGTAGGGAGAGTGTCAGTTTCTTTCACTGTGCAAGTCCTTGTTTCCAGGGACAGGGAAGGACAGTGAGTGAATTCTCCTTGTGCTATAGTGTGCTTAAAAAAAACATTTTTTCTAGGGACAGAAAACTCTAGGTAGGGAGAGTGTCAGTTTCTTTCACTGTGCAAGTCCTTGTTTCCAGGGACAGGGAAGGACAGTGAGTGAATTCTCCTTGTGCTATAGTGTGCTTAAAAAAAACATTTTTTCTAGGGACAGAAAACTCTAGGTAGGGAGAGTGTCAGTTTCTTTCACTGTGCAAGTCCTTGTTTCCAGGGACAGGGAAGGACAGTGAGTGAATTCTCCTTGTGCTATAGTGTGCTTAAAAAAACATTTTTTCTAGGGACAGAAAACTCTAGGTAGGGAGAGTGTCAGTTTCTTTCACTGTGCAAGTCCTTGTTTCCAGGGACAGGGAAGGACAGTGAGTGAATTCTCCTTGTGCTATAGTGTGCTTAAAAAAAACATTTTTTCTAGGGACAGAAAACTCTAGGTAGGGAGAGTGTCAGTTTCTTTCACTGTGCAAGTCCTTGTTTCCAGGGACAGGGAAGGACAGTGAGTGAATTCTCCTTGTGCTATAGTGTGCTTAAAAAAAACATTTTTTCTAGGGACAGAAAACTCTAGGTAGGGAGAGTGTCAGTTTCTTTCACTGTGCAAGTCCTTGTTTCCAGGGACAGGGAAGGACAGTGAGTGAATTCTCCTTGTGCTATAGTGTGCTTAAAAAAAACATTTTTTCTAGGGACAGAAAACTCTAGGTAGGGAGAGTGTCAGTTTCTTTCACTGTGCGAGTCCTTGTTTCTAGGGACAAAGAAGGAAAGTGAGGGGAATTCTCCTTGTGCTATAGTGTGCTAAAGCATTCCTCATCAGCCATCTTTGAAATCCTTGATTTTTGGACAGTCAGGGAAATTGTCGTTGTGCTATTCTGTGCAAAAGCAATCATCCTCAACCATATTTAGAAATCCTTAAGTAAAGGGACAGAGAAGGACACCTGAAGGTAGCCCTTATTGCTTTTTTCCCATCTCCCTGCAGGCCATCTATTAGAATGTCTGGAAGGCAAACAAGGAGAGGCAGACAGTCAGGAGGCAATAAAAGAGGGCAAGCAGGCTCTGTGTCTGGGGGCAACAGTGCTGGTCGTGGACGCGGTGCATTGTCATCAGCACATGGCCATGGGACACGCTTGTCCTTCTTTTCGGCAGCTGGACATGTTGAGCCACATCATGCCGAAGACTTGGTAGAGTGGATGACCAAGCCCTCCTCCTCCTCCTCAT
Source organism: Rana muscosa (assembly GCA_029206835.1). NCBI lineage: Eukaryota > Metazoa > Chordata > Amphibia > Anura > Ranidae > Rana > Rana muscosa. The sequence goes on from CM055116.1 coordinate 934,747,619, forward strand.
CCTCTCTCACCCAGGCTCAGGGTACTGGCAAAGCAGCTGCCAAAGCGTCCTCTTCCCTGTTATCAATGTCAGACTCATCATCAGTCACTCCTTCCCTAGACCCACCATGTCCTCCTCCTGAGGAGTCCCCCGAACTGTTTGAGCACAGTGTTGGGTACATGCTCCAGGAGGATGCCCAGCGTTTCGAAGGGTCTGATGATGAAACCCAGCTACAGGAAGGCAGTAGGGTGAGAGCAGACAGAGGGGATGCTCAAGAAGGACACCAATCTGGCAGTCATGTTCCAGCAGCTGCAGCATACTGCCAGATTGGCTCCAGTGATGAGGAGGGAGGGGATGATGAGGTCACTGACTCCACGTGGGTGCCTAATAGGAGAGAGGAGGAGGAGGATGAGGAGGAGGCACATCTCCAACGAGGCAGGATGCCCTTTGGTGGCCAGCGTAAGGGCAGTACACCGACGGAATCACACCGCAGAGCTCCGCCTGTGCAGGGCGCTGCCTCTGCCCGTCATTCAAAAAGTTCCTTGGTGTGGGCCTTTTTTGAGGCTAGTGCATCAGATCGCACAGCTGCTGTTTGCAACATATGTCTCAAGCGTATATCGCGTGGCCAAAACATCAGCCGCTTGGGTACCACATGCCTGACCAGACATATGTTGACCTGCCATGCAGCTCGTTGGCAAGCCTACCTCAAAGACCCACACCAAAGAACAAAGCGGACCTCTCCTTGCACCGCATCAGCTGGGATCTCCAACCCCACTATAACTTCAGTCCTCTCTGAAAAATGCACTGAGAGGAATGAAGGTGTAGAATTAGGTGTGTCACAGCCAAGTACTTGCGGCCACTCTGCTAGCAGTACACCGACGTCCGATTCTAGCAGGCAAATTTCCCTGCCCCAGCTGCTGGACCGTCGAAAGAAGTTCACTCCCAGCCATCCACATGCCCAGCGGTTGAATGCTAGCTTGGCTAAATTGCTAGCGCTTCAACTGCTGCCTTTTCAGTTGGTAGACTCGGCCCCCTTCCGTGAGTTTGTGCAATGTGCGGTTCCTCAGTGGCAGGTTCCCAAACGCCACTTTTTCTCACGGAAGGCTATTCCGGCTCTCTACCGGCATGTGGAAGGCAATGTCTTGGCCTCGCTGGACAGGGCGGTCAGCGGTAAGGTGCATATTACCGCTGACTCATGGTCCAGCAGGCATGGACAGGGACGTTACCTTTCTTTCACGGCCCATTGGGTCACTCTTTTGGCAGCTGGGAAGGATGCAGGACAAGGTGCAGTAGTGTTGGAGGTTGTCCCACCGCCACGCCTCCAAAATGCTACTACTGGTTGTGACACACCTCTCTCCTCCACCCCCTCCTCTTCGTCTTCCTCCATGGCCTCTTCCTGTGGTTTGTCCTATGAACCAGCGGTGCTCCGTAGCCGTTCACGGGGCTACGCAAGTACGCAGGCAAAAAGATGCCATGCCGTGCTTGCGCTGGTGTGTTTGGGGGACAGAAGCCACACTGGGGCAGAGGTCCTGTCTGCTCTGCAGGGCCAGGCCGAGAGGTGGTTGACGCCACGCCAGCTTAAGCCAGGAATGGTGGTTTGCGACAATGGCACCAACCTCCTCTCCGCCCTTCGACAGGGACAACTGACCCATGTGCCCTGTGTGGCTCACGTCCTTAACCTGGTGGTGCAGCGGTTCTTGGGCAGGTACCCGGGCTTACAGGATGTCCTGAGGCAGGCCAGGAAAGTCTGTGTGCATTTCCGCAGCTCTTATAATGCCAGTGCTCGCCTGGCTGAGCTGCAAAAGGAGTTGAACCTGCCCAAGAACCGCCTTATATGTGACATGCCCACCAGGTGGAACTCAACGTTGGCCATGCTGCAGCAGCTGCACACGCAGCAGAGGGCCATCAATGAGTACCTGTGTGACTACGGCACCAGGACAGGGTCAGGGGAGCTTGGTTTTTTTTCTCCACGCCAGTGGGGCATGATCAGGGATGCATGCACTGTCCTGGCACCATTTGAGGAGGCCACGAGGATGGTGAGCAGTGACAGTGCATGCATCAGTGACACTGTACCTCTTGTCCACCTGTTGGAGCACACGCTGCGTGGAATAATGGACAGGGCACTTGAGGCAGAACAGAGGCAGGAAGAGGAGGACTTCCTTGCCTCTCAAGGCCCCCTTTACCCAGACAGTGTTCCTTCTGTCCCACCCATCGCACAGGAAGAGGAAGAGGAGGAGGAGGAGGAGGAGGATTGTGTCAGCATGGAGGTGGAGGCTGGCACTCAGCATCATCAGCAGCAGTCTTTTAGGGATGATTTACAGTCCCAAGAAACCAGTGGACTTGTACGTGGCTGGGAGGAGGTGACTGCGGATCATGTCGTCCTTAGTGACCCAGAGGACTCCGGAGCGAATGCCTCAGCAAACCTACGCTGCATGGCCTCCCTGATCCTGCAAAGTCTGCGGAAGGATCCTCGTATTCTTCGGATCAAGGAGAGGGACCATTACTGGCTGGCCACTCTCCTTGATCCACGGTACAAGGGTAAGGTTGCGGACCTTATGTTACCGTCGCAGAGGGAGCAGAGGATGAGACAACTCCGGGAGGCCTTGCAGAAAGGTCTGTGCAACGCGTTCCCAGAGACTGGGAGGTTGCAAACTCCTGGTCCTGGACAACGAGTTGCTGAGGCTTCGGCCAGTCAAAGAAGGAGCGGTGGGGAAGGTGGCCGTCTGACCGATGCGTTCAGACAATTCTTTAGTCCGCAGCCCCAAAGTATGATCGGTTCCAGCAACCATCGCCAGCGTCTGATAAACATGGTGCAGGAATATCTAGGGGCAAGGTCAGACTTGGACACCTTCCCCACCGAAAATCCTCTGGCTTACTGGGTCTTGAGGATGGATCACTGGCCAGAGCTTGCACAGTATGCAATTGAGCTACTGGCCTGTCCTGCATCCAGCGTTCTTTCGGAACGCACATTCAGTGCTGCTGGAGGATTTGTCACGGATCACAGGGTGCGCCTGTCCACCGACTCGGTTGATCGACTGACTTTCATCAAGATGAACCAGTCTTGGATCACCACCAGCTACCACACACCTGATGCTGATATAACAGACTAATTGATTTTAACATGTCACATCCCTTCAAGACTGATGCTGATGCTGAGTGCCTGTGCTGTTATGTTGACTGGCTATCCTCCTCCTCCGAGTCCTCAATGATACGATTGATGATGATAGCTTGGAAGATCATTTTTGTTTATGGGTGCCGCCACCAGTGGCTAAGGCCCAATTTTTCAGCCCCTGTTTTACAGGGGCGTGTACTTACAATTTTTTTAGCAATAATTTGCCATAGGGCTCATTGCTGTGCTCCAAGTACAGTATCTGTGAGGGGTTGGAGTGTTGTGCCACCAGTGCCTAAGGCCCAATTTTTCAGCCCCTGTTTAACAGGGGCGTGTCATTACAATTTTTGAAGCAATACTTTGCAACAGGGCTCATTGCTGTGCTCCAAGTACAGTATCTGTGAGGGGTTGTAGTGTTGTGCCACCAGTGCCTAAGGCCCAATTTTTCAGCCCCTGTTTAACAGGGGCGTGTCATTACAATTTTTGAAGCAATACTTTGCAACAGGGCTCATTGCTGTGCTCCAAGTACAGTATCTGTGAGGGGTTGTAGTGTTGTGCCACCAGTGCCTAAGGCCCAATTTTTCAGCCCCTGTTCAACAGGGGCATGCAATTACAATTCTTGATGTAATAATTCACAGCAGGGCCCATTCCTGCACCCACCAAGAGTAAGTCTGAGGGCTTACAGTGTTGTGGCAACGCCACCACCACCACCACCACGAAAGGCCCAATTTTTCAGCCCCTGTTCAAAAGGGGCATGTAATTACAATTCTTGATCTAATAATTCACAGCAGGGCCCATTCCTGCACCCACCAAGAGTAAGTCTGAGGGCTTACAGTGTTGTGGCAACGCCACCACCACCACCACCAACGAAAGGCCCAATTTTTCAGCCCCTGTTCAAAAGGGGCATGTAATTACAATTCTTGATCTAATAATTCACAGCAGGGCCCATTGCTGCACCCACCAAGAGTAACTGTCAGGGCTTACAGTGTTGTGGCACCAGCACCACCATCAAAGCCCCAATTTTTACTACCACTGTTCAACAATTATATGTAATTAAAATTCCTGATATAATAGTTGACAGCAGGGCGTTCCAGCACCAACCAAGAGTAACTGTGAGTGCTTACAGTGTTGTGCCAACACCAACAACTAAGGGGCCTATTTCTGCAGAGTATATACGGCAGGTCCCTACTTTCAAACATCCAACTTACAAACGACTCCTACTTGCAAACGCAAGAAGACAACAGGAAGTGAGAGGAAATCTACCCCTAGGAAGGAAAATTCTCTCCTGTAAGAATAAATATGGGAGAAAGGTGTCTCCTCTGTACTGATGCTTTATCAGCAATCCTTGTTTCAAGAAAAACACCACATTTCAAAAACAGTTGTCATTGGGACGGAAAGTGAGGTGAAATGTTCTGAACAGGGGCACAGACAGCAAAACAAATGTTACAGGGGTGATAACCCTTACCTATGTTTTCCAAAAAGTTTAAAAATAGATTTTTGGGCTGGAGCTACACTTCAACAATGTACCTGTTCAAAATTACAAACACATTCTACATAAGAACAAACCTACAGTCCCTGTCTTGTATGCACCGCCTGTATACGGCTGTTCAGAGTATATAGGGCCTTTTTTATTTTATGTGCGGGGTTCCCCTTAATATCCATACAAGACCCAAAGGGGCTGGTAATGGGCTGGGGTAGGGGGGGTCATGGGGTAGCTATGCCATTTTTCTTAAAGATTTTCATCCATATTACCGGGACCAGACATTACATTAAAGCCGCAAGCAGTTTTAAATGGCTTTTTTTTCCTTTAGAAGTGTCATTTTGTGCAGGGACAGTTCTAAACACGGGAAACACGTGGCACTTCACAGGCATACTTTAGACACCCCCCAGGTACGATATTTAAAGGAATATTTGACTTTTTTTTTTTCACTTTATGCATCATTAAAATGACTGCTCCCGAAAAACGACCGTTTTTAAAACTTCTTTTTGCATTGATACATGTCCCCTGGTGCAGAACCCGGGTTCCCAAACCCTTTTTAGGACAATAACATGCATAATAGTTGTTATAATTAGCACTTTAGAATTCGAACGTTCGCATCCATTGTATTTAATAGGGTTCTAATGTTCGTACGAACTTTCGGTCCGTTCGCGGGTTCTGGTGCGAACCGAACCCGGGGGTGTTCGGCTCATCACTATTCACATCATATAATATCCTGACAACATAGAGCACAAAGTATGGCTGTTGTGATCATATGGAGTTCAGGAAAACATAAATCTTATCTCTATGCTGCCAGGCATAGATGTGCTGTACTTGTTCCTGCTTACAAAATCTTTTGTAGTCCATAACATTATTTATTATCATGCAGTAATTCAGCTTATGAATACTGTCCCACTGCTGTTGTGGCTTGTCCATCCAAAGTTACCCATGGCTCATCAATTATTCCTGGGTTGACTTAAAGTGATATTAGGCAAAAAGCCAGTAGGAGATTCTCTTTTCGTAAAGCAATCCAGATGTCTTGCTGCTAAATTGCTATCTATCATTTATAGAAGAAGAAGGAATGATGCTCCTACCTCTGTGAAACATCCTGTCCTGGGTGATCTAATGAATTCAGTGATTTATAAAAAAAAAAAGCAAAGACATTCTGACAATCATTAAAATAGATACCTGCCATACTTTTAAATACACAAGGCTCTCTGGGGAGAATTTCTAAGAATTTGACAAATGGACAAAAGAGCTACACTGGAGCATATGTACAAAATAGCTCTAAAATAGATCCAAATGTAACATGCAAAATGCATGCTATATTATAGAAGACAACGGGTAAAAGGTAGAAGGGTTAAAGGTGAACTCCAGGCAAAAAACGAAATTCAAAAATAAACATATAAGAGGAATTTCAAATTTTTGCTTTTTTATTTCTGAGTGAAAAAAATGTTTTACAAAGGGATATATTTACAGTTTATATGTTGCATTTTTGCTGTAAACAAATCATTCAATTTGGTGAAGAGTGCTAAATGATCTAAGCTCCTTTGTAGCTAGTTTCTAAAGCTTGCAATAAATTTTCTTGTATTAAAAGAGCTATGGACTCCAGAGAGGGACATCATTTTGTTTCTGTACAAACCATTAGTACATTTGGAATATGCAGTTCAGTTTTGAGCATCAGTTCACAAAAAGGATATTGGGGAACTGGAGAAAGCTCAGAGAAGGATAACCAAACTGATAAGATACTTGGAGGACCTCAGGAGGAAAGATTAGCTTGAGATAAATACATAGGTAGTCGATATAGTGAACTTGGTGTAGAGTTATTCACTTTCAGGTCATTACTCTGATTTAACCTTTACATATTGAAGGGCTACTGCACAGTAAGTGCTGTGAAAATGTGGAATAGACTTCCTCAAGAACTAATCCCGGCCAGCTCAGTAGTAGTTTAAAAAAGAGCTAGATGCATTGCTAAATGCACAAAATGTAGCTGGATAATAACATTCATAGGTAATAACACAAGGGATTGTTAATACAGGGAATAACCAATTGCATCCTGGGGACCATGCTTTACTGTTTTTGGCATAGGAACAAAATATGCTGGACAGCCACACTCCAAAATTCACCTTTTATTGCATAAACAAGACAAAGGTCCGAGGCATCCAAGTGACCATGTACCAACAAATACAGCTACCACATTTCACACCAAATGGTGCTTAACCACTTAAGCCCCGGACCAATATGCAGCATAAGGACCAGGCCCCTTTTTGCGATTCGGCACTGCGTCGCTTTAACTGACAATTGCGCGGTCGTGCGACGTGGCTCCCAAACAAAATTGGCGTCCTTTTTTTCCCACAAATAGAGCTTTCTTTTGGTGGTATTTGATCACCTCTGTGGTTTTTATTTTTTTGCGCGATAAACAAAGATAGAGCGACAATTTTGAAAAAAAACTATATTTTTTACTTTTTGCTATAATAAATATCCCCAAAAATATATATAAAAAAATAGTTTTTCCTCAGTTTAGGCCGATATGTATTCTTCTACATATTTTTGGTAAAAAAAATTGCAATAAGCGTTTATTGATTGGTTTGCGCAAAAGTTATAGCGTTTACAAAATAGGGGATAGTTTTATGGCATTTTTATTTATTTTTTTATTTTTTTTACTAGTAATGGCGGCGATCAGTGATTTTTTTCGTGACTGCGACATTATGGCGGACACATCAGACACTTTTGACACATTTTTGGGACCATTGTCATTTTCACAGCGATCAGTGCTATAAAAATGCACTGGTTACTGTGAAAATGACACTGGCAGTGAAGGGGTTAACCAGGAGGGGGCGCTGTGGGGGTTAAGTGTGCCCTGTTGTGTTTTACTTACTGTGGGGGGGGGGCGTGGCTTAGCGTGTGACATCATTGATTGTCGTTCCCTATGATAGGGAACAGACGATCAGTGACAGGCTCACTAGGAAGCACGGGGAGAGGTTTGTTTACACTTACCTCTCACCGTTCTTCCTCTCTGTGACCCGATCGCGGGACACCAGCGGCGATCGGGTCCGCTGTTCCCGCGGGGACGGTCACGGAGAAGAGGACCGGGTTGCAAGCGCTCTTGCGACCCACGGCTGGGCTATAAAAGGGGACGTACCTGTACGCCCATGTGCCCAGCCATGCCATCGGCGTGCGGCGGTCCTCAAGTGGTTAATCACTATGATTAAGCACCATTTGGTGCGAAACGCGGTAGCTGGATTTGTGGACCTTGGACCTTTGTCTTGTTTATGCAATAAAAGGTACATTTTTGAGTGCGGCTGTCCACCATATTTTGTACCTATGCCACTGTTGCCAACAGAGCAGACACCCAACTCAACGCAGAGACAGCTGATTCTAGGAGGGGTAATTGTCTTTGAGCGGTGAACTCCCGTTTTACAATTTTTTGCCTTCCTCTGGATCAACTGTGTGTATAGGATATAGAGATTTTATACATGTTTCTTTTTTCTATTAAACCAGAACTAAAGGGAGCTTGTATACACACTTTTCCTTCAACGGTCTTGTTCCTAACTGGCACCAGTATCTTCTCCTGTGTGTCGGTTTTTGGTCATCTTCATTGGGTGGTGTGGTATGAACTTTCTCCTGCGCATGCACAGGAGACCATCATTCCGGCACACTGGGGATTGGGCCGGTCACTGTAAGCTGAGCTGCACATGCACAGTTCGGTTTACCTGCTAGGGGAGGCTGCGAACAGCCAGGTACGGTAAGTGTATTTTTTCCATGACTCATCTGCATTACAAACCTGCCTGCTTGCAGTGTACAACAGCCAGACTTTAGTTCTGCTTTAAATTAACTAGATGTACTTTTTTTGTATTTTTTCAACCTATATATTATTTAGCTATCTAACAATGTAGCAGCTAATGTGAGGCTGATGCATGTGATAGCGCAGCTGTCCATGGTGCTGAATGTGTTTTTTCATGCATGTGTATCACTCACAAAATATTATTTATTTTTCATACATAACAGGACACAGAGCAGGCTATAAGTCATTACTACCTGGGTTATATGCCACCTATAGGTGAAATGGACACTGGCAAAAAAGACAAGAAGTTCTTTCCTATATACCCCACCCATACAGTAAGTACATCAGTTTTTTTCGCCAGTATCTGAAGGTGATGATCACTGATGTGCAGCTCTCTGCATAATGTTGTCAGATTCTCAAATGGTTGCGGTAGGGATCAGGAAATTGATATTATCTAGATCAATTCCTACAGCTGCAATGCTAAGATGAATAGTACCGGGGCCCCCGCTCAAAATGAAACAAAATGAATATGTGCGGATTGCCTGTAATGTGGCCTTTCAGCGCTGAACCCTGCGTGTTTAGAAACCCTGCACAGTAATAGAACCTGTGTGTACAGAACCCTGCACAGTAATAAATGATCAAGGCATTTTCAAAAGGGTGTTATAGAGGTCCAAAGTGTTGGACCCCTGGAAAAGGGGCATTGAGTCCCTGAGTGTCTGACAGACATTGCCAGCCATAATGGGTGAAGGTTGGATCCTTATCCTCTTTTGGCAGGATCCTGCTGCGAGATTGGTGAGTGTCCCTTTGTAGCCTGTTGGATTCTTTAATGGAGGGTCATCTTTTGTTTTTATGTTGCCTTTTTATTTAGTGAAGAGGTTATTGGTAAAGATGGTTGCCTCATTCAAGGCAGTTCTTTTGCTCAGTTTAATTCCAGGCATGCAGCATAGTGTCCTGTGCGTATGGGACAGGAAAACTTAGTTGCTGGACTGTTTAATGTCTTTGCATCCCAGTATACTACAGTCACTAATGTAGCGCACCCCCAAAGGAATCCCCCACCCTGCACAGCCAGGCACACTACATCTTCAAAAGCACACTGCAGTCAGGAAACAGTCCAGTGCTTTGTTTTTGTGTTTTGTTTTAATTTATTTAGAGGAATAAACTTGGATGGGCCTAGGGGTATTATGGGATGCCCACTTGCTTTAGCAAAACTCCTCAGGGACAACCTCTTCTGTACAATCTATTTATATACTCCTCAGCTTCCTCCAGCACATCACTTGCTTGCAGCACAAAGATCCCAGGATCAGCTGGCACACTGTTAGGGGCTTAGTCAGATGAAGCAAAGGCCTATTACAGGCAGGGACCGCGGACCCCTTGGTTGTGTAGCAAAGTCCTAGTGCCCAGCTGTCCTTCTGTGGCTACTGATCCCAGCACAACCTCTTCAGGCACTACCTGTCCACCTGGCTGCAGCTGCCCCCTTCATTAGCCCTCCTGGCTAATTTTCCACAGTCCTCCCAGACTGACTCTGCAACCATCTCAGACTGCTCTCCCCAGTCCTCTCAAGTTGCCTCTCAGTCCTCTCCAACTGTCCCACTCACCAGCCCTCCTGGCTGTCTTCTCCCTGGAGATCTCCCGGACATGCTCACTGGCTCCTGCTGTCCTCACACCTGCTGCCGTGCCACTGGACAGGATTCATCCTTGGGTTGCCAGTGGATCCCCCTGCAGCCGAACTCCCAGGCCTGAGGTAAACCCCCCCCAGACTAGGGGGTTTTCCTCAAGGGCCCACCGACAGTCTCCGAGCTCTCCATCTCCAACTTTCACCTGATTTCTGCCTTTGGTGGTGTTTTCCAAAGGCCAATTGTTTCTCAGTCATTATGCCCCATACACACGATCATTTTTAATGTCATTTTTAAAACTGACGTTTTTCTCGTCATTTTTTTTCTTGTTTCCTCTCAAGCCTGTCTTGCGTACACACCATCATTTTAAAAAATGTTCAAGAAAAGCGCAGTGACGTACACCACGTACGACGGCACTATAAAGGGGAAGTTCCGTTCGAATGGCGCCACCCTTCATGTTAGTAAAGTTTGTTGAGAGACGATTCGCTCTTTTCAGTCTAGTGTTTTTCAGTCCGTTACAGCATGACGAATGTGCTATCTCCATTACGAACGCTAGTTTTACCAGAATGAGCGCTCCCGTCTCATACTTGATTCTGAGCATGCGCATTTTTTTTCACGTCGTTAAAGCATACACACTATCGTTTTTCACGTCGTTAAAAAAAACGACATGAAAAACGACGTGAAAAAAGAGAGCATGTTCGAAATTTTTAATGCCCGTTTTTCACGTCGTTAAAAATGCTCTGGAGCATACACACGATCATTTTTAATGGCCATTTTTTTTAATGGCATTTTTAACGGCATGAAAAATGATCGTGTGTATGGGGCATTAGTGCATGCTTTTCTTTAAGGAGTCGCAAACGTGGTTCCTTCTATGGGATCTCAATTTGGTATTGTCAGTGTTACAGAAACTGCCTTTTAAGCCAATCAGGTATATCCCGTTAGTCCTTTTTGACTTGGAAGGCAGTGCTAATTTTGACGTTGAATTTCAGTACAGTCTAGTACATTTTAGTTGACTAAAATCTAATGGATTTAGTTATATTTTAATGCATTATTTAAACATTTCCCTATAATTTCCAAACTCATATACTTATGGAGTAAAAATGTAATAATATGTTATTATTTATGGTATTAAGGTTTGAACATGTACTACAGACACAGATTTAGCCGTTGTGATATATAACATCTTTATAAACAAACAAAAATATTGCTTTTTGACAAACAAAAGTGCAACTTTAAAATGTATAAAAAAAAAAAAAAAAAAACTGTAAACTCTATTGGCTCGGCACAGGGCAGGGTGCATTATACTTGGAGGATAGGGAGGTGACTTCTAAGTGGGGATGGTGAAGTTAATGAGAGTGAGGAAATGCACAGGATAGGGAGTATTATACTTTGGGGATGGGGAGGTGACCATCAGGTGGGGATAGGGAAGTAAATGGGAGTGAGGGAGTTTACAGGGAAGAGAACTGGTCTGGGGAGGCTGTTATTTTACACAGTGGTAAGCACTGCTACCTTGCTGGGAGGGGAAACACTCACCACATCACATCCAGGCAGACACAAATCTGATGGAGGAGTTTCTCTTCTGTGGTTTCCAGGCATTGTTCCAGAACTCCCAGGCAACAGGAAGACAGAAGGAGTCTGTGTCTCTCAGCCATTACAGCTTGTTGATAGAGTCAGGGGGCTGGGCTTTAACAGATAGGCAGAGCTCCAAGGAGAGCAGAAGTTCCGGTGGGTAAATGTCCCTCCCTCACATTGTCGTTCCATTTTCGTAGGTTGGTGAAAATTGGAATAGATTTTTGTCATAGTCTTCGTCAATTGACCTAATTCCAATTTTATTTTTGTTTCGTTTTTATCACTGAAAACATGCAGCTTACGAAAACTATAATGAAAATATTTTTGTCAACAAAATTAACACTGTTTGTTATTACTTTAGCAAGAAGGGGGTTTCAGAATGTTTAACAGGGAGCTGGTCCTGGTACTTCACCATGACAAAGGGATTCTTTGTCCTCAGATGTAATTTTTTTGCCAAAGTTGGTTTTATCCTTTAAGATTAATCAGAACATTGTTTTTCTTACTTTTCCCAGGCCCCAGGTCCTGGGAGACACGGCCCTCCACATGTGGGATATTTGAATTTGACTGCTATAGTCAGGCAGTCCGATTACTATTTTGTCCTTTTTGAAAGGACAAAGAAAGCTCAGATGGCTACTTGGACTATTTCTCATTAGATTCTTCAGCTTATTTCCCAAGCCAAAGGCTTGAGGGTAATCTTTTATAATTTTTTCAAGTGACGGCTCATTCTACCAGACGTGTAGTTACCTTATGGGCTATCTGTCATCAGGTCTCAGTAGCTCAAGTTTGTAAAGCTTCTACCTGGTCTTTGGTTCACCTTTACAAGGTTTTATCAGGCGGATGTAAAAGCCATTGAGGACGCTGCTATTGGCAGCAGTTTTTTTTCAGGCTTCTGTATAGTTTATTTTTTCTGCATTGAATATGTATACGAGACCCGGCCTGTTATAAATAGGGTATAGATTACAGTAAGCACTTTTTCCAATTAAACCTTTGGCCACTGTAAGTATTACAGAGTGACCGTATTGAGATGTACACAAAGTTGCAGCTACATTATTTACTTTTTTTCAGCTGGCTTTGGGCTTTCAAAAAGAGTAAAACCACCTAATAATTTCTATGTTAGAGAGAGATGGAGCATTTTAATTACACAAACGGTCTACTCAAACCCATCTCATTCCTATTTTAGTGCTGCATTAACAATTTATGCAAACAGATTCTTTCTACTACATACAGATTGTGTATGCTTTGCACTTTATCACTTTATGTTATAAAAAACCTCACATAAAGCTTAAAGTAGTTGTAAAGGCCTTACCTTATTGCAAAAATGCAGTAAGGTAAAAGCCTTCTGCATGCAGCTCCTCCAGCAGCACCCTCCAAAATACTTGCCTAAGCTCGATCCTATTCCAGCGATGTGCACGAGAGCCGAGGCTTTTTCGACTCTCTTGCTTCTCATTGGCTCCGATTTAGCAGCAATTGGCTCCCGCTGCTGTAAAATAGAGCCAGTGATAAGGAAATGGATGGGTGGGGCTGAGCCCTGCTCTGTGTGTCTTATAGACACACAGAGCATGTCTTATAGACACACAGAGCAGGGCTCGAAAGCAAGCAAGCATGAGTGCCCCCATGGAATGCGGCTTGCTATATGGGGCACTCAGCGGGGGGAGGAAACAGGGGCACCTGCAGAAGACCTAAGAATATAAGGAACAGGGCTGTGCAAAACTATTGCACAGAGCAGGTAAGTATGTTATTTTTTTTTTTTTAAAACAAGCTTTACAATCACTTTAACTCCAGGCTGATATAAAAGACATACATTAATGCAGCTCTGATTTTTTTTTATATATCCTTAAAGTGGAGGTCCACCCTAAAAAAAAACAATTACACCGAAATGCTACAAAAAAATAGAAAAAAAATAGAAAAATTAAAAAAATTTTACTTACCAGAAATTGCGGTTGCTATGCGGATCTTCCTAATCTGCCTCTTCCTATTCCACGGCTGGTCATCATCCTCACGTTGTCTTCTGGGGAACAGGGCGCGCTGCCTTCTTGGAACTGTGTGTATCCCAGAGAGCAGCCACCCATTCATACAGCGCCGCGAGACTCACGCATGCGCAGTAGGAAACCGGCAGTGAAGCTGCAAGGCTCCACTGCCTGCTCCCCTTAGTGAGGATGGCGGTGCCAGGACCTGGCATGATCGAGGGATCGCGCTCGGGGAGCCGACATCGCGGGCGCCTAGGAAAGGTAAGTGTCCTTATTAAAAGTCAGCAGCTACAGTGTTTGTGGCTGCTGACTTTTAAAAAAAAAAAAATTGCGGGTGGAACCCTGCTTTAAATGTGTTTTTGAATGTAAGCAGTATAAGAACCTGAATTGTCTTGGGATTTTGCAGTCCCTATAAGCAGAACATTTTCTAATAGAAATAAGAAAGGGGTTTTTGGGACTTAGTAGGAGAAATTGTAAAATTGTTTAATTAGCATATCAGTTACTTCCTAGGGATACAATGCGATTTCAGAGGCGTGCATTTACATACATAAATTCCTCTTTTTTGTATGCCATTGCCTTGTGTATATAGATACAAAATACTCATGTTCAACGCTTTGTTTATATGCAAATTAAACTATTTTACAAGTTCTCCTGCCACATGTCTTGTGCCTCACTCAAAGTCCCAAAAACCCCTTTGTTATTTCTGATTTAGTTATGGAGGTGCATGTTATCTTGCACCTCATTTAAAGTCCCACAACCCCCTTGCTTTCTATTTTCTAATAGAGAGTGACAGAAAGGTGAACTCATCAGTCTGATGATTTTTCTTTCCCCTTTTAATATCATTGGCCAAATATGGCCATGTGGCTACATTTGGGCAGTGATTTCAGTGCTATTCCTGCCCCTTTATTTACATAGCTGGGGATTCCCAGCTAAGGACGTGGTGCGTGTTGGCATTCACTGCTTTCTTAACCACTTTTGACAGAAGAATTCAAGGTAAAGTGATGCGGGGGATACGTGTGAGATAACTATAACCCTAGGGCGTACCATCCCATACGATACGTATAAGACAATACATTGAAATTTGTGGAACTTTACATGTACCCTCCAGGGTTTAATAAATGCTAAACCAAATGATTGAAAATAAACAACAACTGTATTGTTTAAAAGCAAAACAGGATTGATTAAAATCAAAGTTACAAGCTAGTTGTCCAGGGTATAAACATCCTGGCTAAGAGATCCAGTTGGATTGGCTAACCCGCTTGGCCAGGGCCTTGGAAATTCTCAAAATACTTTATGTTATTGTCACCAGCTTGATGGCAATTGAGCATGGGGAGCCCGTGGGGATTATCGCCAAGTGGACAGAATTTGTTTAAGGATTTGATAGTCAATGCTATTATGTACCTAAGAAAACGATTGAATTTGATAAGAAAAAAGGAAGAAGAAATCTCAAATACACCTGGGACGCCTTGATGGATATTTTGAACTGGGTGGTTCTACAAAGCAATCTTCATTTCTAATGTTAACAATCGCCAGCCATTAACACGGGGACACACACGCATTTGGGCGTTCATTGTTAACATTAGGAATGAAGATCAATCGCTTGGAAGAACCACCCAGTTCAAAATATCCATCAGGGTGCCCTCGGGTGTATTTGAGATCCCCCCCCGATTTTGGGGTATCCTTATCATATTCAATAGTTTTCTTAGGTACATGATAGCATCGACTATCAAAGCCTTAATCCAATTTTGTCCACTTACATAAGCGGATACCTATTCTCACTGGGGTTGGCTAGCGATAATCCCCATGGGCTCCCCAGGCTCATATGGCATCAAGCTGGGGACAATAACATACAGTATTTTGAGAATTTCCAAGGCCCTAACGAAGCGGGTTATCCCGCGAAACGCATTGGCCAATCCAATCGGATCTCTTAGCCAGGATGATTATACCCTGGACAACTAGCTTGTAACTTTGATTTTAATCAATCCTGTTTCTATTTTAAACAATCTATGTGTAATTTTCAATAATACTGTTGTTTATTTTTAATCATTTGGTTTAGCATGTATTAAACCCTGGAGGGTACATGTAAAGTATACAAATGTCAATGTATTGTCTTTTGACAGAAGAAGCTTTCATATACAGTATAGTATCAATACAAAAAACTGAAAAAGCTAGTCTGGCATTTGTACTAATGCTTGACCAAGCAAGGTTAACTAATGCCCTGTACGCACGATCGGAATTTCTGATGAAAAAAGTCAGATGGACTTGTTTCATCGGAAATTCCAATCGTGTGTGGGTCCCATCTGACTTTTTTCCATGGGTGTAATAAAATAGAACATGTTTTAAATTTTTCAGATGGAAAAAAAAAACAATATGAAATTACCATCTGTGTGGGACTCCATCGGAGAAAAATCCACGCATGCTCAGACTAAATTAGGAGACGGGAGCGCTCGTTCTGGTAAAACTAGCGTTCGTAATGGAGATAGCACATTCGTTATGCTGCAAATGAATGCATCGTTAAATGTAGCGCATTCTTTTCTTCTTTCTAATATTAGAACAATTTATTTTTTTCGCTGCGGATATTCACACCGAGTTCTGACAAACGTATTTCTTTGTTTCTTGTGATCTCATCAATCTTCGTATTTTATTTTAAAGCCAGGTCTCCAAAATATCTTAATATTTATTTTAAACACGAATCGGCTAACACCAATCTTTTACTAACACGCGGTAACACGAAATCAGCAAAAAGCAGCCCAAAGGGTGGCGCCGCTGGATTTGAACTTCCCCTTTATAGTGACGTCGTACATGTTGTACGTCACCGGGTTTTGGACGGTCGGAATTTGGTCTGATGGTGTGTATGCGAGACAGCTTTGAACGGAATTCCGACAAAAAATTCAATCGGATTTTAGCCCATCGGAATTCCGATCGTGTGTACAGGGCATAAGAACTTGTGTTCAGACTGAATCGAGAGCTCAGTTCTAAGTACCAGAAACAGTTCCCAGGGTAGCAGTTCTCTAATAATATGAGTACATAAGCATTTCTGAAAGGGGAACTAAAGCTGCCTATACTTTTCTCCTCTCTAGCAAAGCAACATCTGAGAGCTCCATTGCCAGCCCCAATATCTTTACTTGGTCTTATTTCAGGTTTGGCATTTTTGGTCCTCTTGAATGACCAGCCTGGGCTGACATAACCCCCTCACACACGAGAGTTAATTCATCATGGCACTAAGGCATGTACACTGAGTTGCACAAGTGTAACTTGGAAAGTTTAATATCAAGTGAATGTTCACTTAATAAATTAAGTGGCCAAGTTAAATCCTGTTAAAACCCATTTAACCTCTATGTGTGTATGTATAAGTATAACTAAAAGCAAAACTTTTTTTTGGATTTAAATAGAGTGAAGAGGGACATGAATACCTGCCAGGTTTCTTTGCTGCATATGGCCCCTTTAGGAAGATTCACTCTTCCGTTTTTTCATGTTATTCCTGTAAAGTGAAAGAAAACCCCCCCATTTTTTGTTGTCCTCAGAACAGTAATAGGAGGATAATCATCCAACGGGGACACTAGTTCTCATGACAACTTGGAGGGAAATCCTCTCACTTGCTTTTGTGGATGTGGGACAGGAAGGAAATCTCCCCAATGGGAAAAAAAAACAGACAGGGGTTATAGCCCACCCAAACTATCCACAATGAAAAAAAAGTTTAGCCTTTAGTTCTGCTTTAAATTGATGCCAGTCAGTGTTGATAAATGGTAGAATATAAAATGAAAAGGATATCTTAGGCCCTAAAACAACATAGGCACTGTACAGTCAATGAGAAAGGCTGCAGAAAATAATGTGAATGCATGTAAATATGATATGAGAGTATTGATTTGCCTGTAAAAAGAACTGATGCTCTGGAATAATCCAAAACCTCAAATAAATTTAGCCAATGGTAAGTCAGCAGTTGAAATAAGTCATTAATGAGTGTGGTGAAGGATTATGACACACATTTTGAATTTAAACAGAGAGACTACATTTATGAGATATATCCTGAATGTATTATACCAGAGTTAGGCAACCTTAGATGGTTATAGACCTATTTTTAAGTACAGTCCAAAATTCTAACATGACAAAAATGATGTGTAATGTCATACAATTTTCAGAAAGAGTAATTCTAAGCAGAGGGAAGGAAAGCCTTTTATGTGGTTTTCCACTTTCAGACAGAAATAAAGAAAAATACAGTTTACATGTTCACAGCACTCCCAAACAGCTGTGAGGCGACCACTGCTCTGTGAATTGCTCAGCTTCCTCCACTGAGACACAGTCCAGCCTAGGAAATTCATTTCATTTAACCTGCCTCAGAGACCCTTCCAATTCCAGAGCAATGGGTCTCCGAGGCTAAGCTGCTAAATGCTAAAAATGCTCAGCAGCTCCAAGCAGCAATAGTATCAGATGCTGATAACACAGCAGTTCATTCACACCTATGCTAAAAAGCAGTGGGGAACATGCAGATTATTATTTTTTCCTGCCACAATGTGGGAAAACATTTAAAGGCATACTACTAACCTCTAAAATCACTATAGATTATTTGGTGGACAGGGGACAAATTTTAATATAAAGAAGGAAAACTGTGACAAAAATCATGTTTATTTTAAAAACTCACAAATTTAAATAAATGTATGTATATGCATCCACACCCACCCACATTCAATTTATAGTTTTTGCCAAGTACCAAAATAGGTTATAGCCTCACCTACCACCCACTCAAGCAAAGTAGTGACTTAGTTATATAAATATTTCATAATGTAATAAAATCAACAGCAGGAAGCAATGTGCATCTATCTCTAAACGAGCCAGCTGATGGTAAATGACAATTCTTCCACAGTGCCTGAAGGTTTGTTTTTAATAGAAGTAAAAAGCTGGGAAATGTATGTCAATGCAGATATAGCGTGTTCAATATTTGGGAGACAGTAGTGGTCTCCACATAAGATATTTCACCTTTACAGTAACTGATGATTGCACGGCAGTGGCAGCCCATCAATAAGGTGTGCTCAGGCACCGTCCCTCCAAAGCTGTCACCGGACACTGAGCTGTCCACTATAAGCTTGACTGCTGCAATCAGGTGATTGCAGCTGAAAAGCTTAATTGGGCGATGTTTGGAGTGTAAACAGGGTGCAGGCCATACGTCCTGTTTACACTCCCAGTCCCACTCAACATTGAATCATTCATGATTCCATTCCACCCTGTTGCACCTGCTTACCGTGTCCGGAGGACGGTAGGCGGGCCTTATCACGGACCATCATTTCCGGTTTCCCCACCACTCGGAGAGCAGCACCGACCGTCCTTCTCTCCTGCACACTCGCTCTTTACCCTCCAGCCCTCTGATCCAACTCCCCACCTCAATCTCTAGTGTCCTGCTGCAAGAAGCCAGAGCCGGAGCACAGCCTATGCTGACACTGCAGAGAGAGAGGTGAGCTGAGCTGTGGTCTGAGGAAAATTTGTGCAGATAAGCAGGTAGCCTTTCATGTCGGGATACAGGACGGATTTGTTTGCAGGACATGAGATACTGACAAGTAGGGTCAGAAGAGCAGGGGAGTGTGTGTGTGTGTGAGGTGGGGGGAAGGAGAGAGGTTACTAAGTCTGAAATCTCCCCATAGCTGATACACATCTCTCAAGCTGGCACACATTCACTGTCAACCACTTGCTACCCAGGCCAATTCTGACACTCCTCTCCTACATGTAATAAAAGAAAAAAAGTATCTGGTGTCACCGGTGACCCACCTCCATCCCTAATATGTGTAGCACTACCCCCATAGGAGCTGCTGGTTTAGATTTTGGGCCTGTACTCTGCCTATCAACCCCTGTAATTTGGCTTGATTCCCCCTTGGCACAACTGGACAATAATAACAATAATGTGATTGTGGGCCCCCTAAAGGCTATAGAGGGCCACAATCATATCATACAACAATAAACATAATTAAATATTGTTACCTTGTTGTGGTTTGCCTGCCACACAGCTGCAAAAGACAGAGTCCCACACACAAAGTAGTTCAACCAAGAGGTAATATGTTTACTTGGTAAAGAAATAGAGATTACACATGTGATATTTGACTCAAACAGATCCCTGTGAGAGTCAACTGACATTCATATACACAACAGTTCCAGGGTTTCACTTATAAACTAAGAGACCCAAATTTACTAAACTTAAGGTCAGACCTGAGGAAGTGCACGGTGGAGGAATCTCCCACTGTAATAATATCCGCAGTGGGATACTTCTCCAACAAGTCCAACCCAGCTCACTGAAACAGCACAATGACAATAAAATAAATGCAAACAGTTGGTTTACACATGTAAGTTCAACAAGCTATCCGGCTCCCCCTGGTGGGCAACTTTACTGGTGCGTGTCCCGCTGTATCAACCTAGTCAGTGAGCTGAACTGATGATTGTTCCTAAAAGTTCCCAGTAATCTTTGACTAGCTTTTGTTGGTGCACTTGAGTTTTTGTAATCCAACAACAAGGGTGAAGAAAGATTAAACACTTAGCATGTGTGGTGTAAGGGCAAGTGGAATGCTGATCCTTCCCAAAGCGCTAAATCACTCCTGAATGTAGCGTGTCTCAACTTAAGGCACTGTGGTTTCCAGCAAGTATAAGTAAACCTATGGAAATCACCTTCCTGTGACACAGTTAGTTATGTTGGAGGGCAGGTGCCCTCTCACCACATGAGGCCTCGCCTCGCCGGTATGCTCTGTTTGGGCCCTCTTGGTTCTCAGCCTCTGGACGGGTCGTAGTCCCTGGTCCTCCGCTTAGCCGCTCACAAGGCGTCGTGGATAGGTGACTCTGGATGCTGGAAAGTGTAGAGCGGTCCCTCTCCCTGGTCCGATCAGCAGGACTGTGGTAGTAATCCCTCCTGTCAGGCGATCCAATCTCCGTCACTTTAGGCCCAGGCTTCTCCGGCCTAAGCACCCTCGCTGCAGGCCTCTTGCCTGTTGCAAGATGGCGTCCCAAGAGACCGAACACAATCCCCGCCTTGTCTTAAAAAAGTTCTCCCAGCAGGCTGTGCGTGGCGCCACGCACCCTGGCAGCACAGTGGCGTTGTGGGCCTTGTAGTCTACTTCTGACCCAAGTAATAGAGTCTCTGTCTCTCCACACCACAAGGTCCGTCATGCATTGTTCTTATCATAGCTGAACCAAACAAATTGCAGCAGTATGATACAAACGGACAACGAAAGGAGCTAAGTTATTATTAGGCACAAACTGTAGTCCATAAGCTATGTGCAATTTCTTTACCAAGTAAACATATTACCTCTTGGTTGAACTACTTTGTGTGTGGGACTCTGTCTTTTGCAGCTATATGGCAGGCAAACCACAACAAGGTAACAATATTTAATTACATTTATTGTTGTGTGATATCATTGTGGCCCTCTATAGCCTTTAGGGGGCCCACAATCACATTATTGTTATTATTGTCCAGTTGTGCCAAGGGGGAATCGAGCCAAATTACAGGGGTTGATAGGCAGAGTACAGGCCCAAAATCTAAACCAGCAGCTCCTTCGGGGGTAGTGCTACACGTGGGGGCTTGTCCGGGATTCCTGTGACTTTGCAATCTAAACCCCCCCTAGACAGAACCTCTACCGGCACCAAAAATGGATTCTGCCGCTGCTATAGCGTGGTGCAAGGAAGAAAATGCCCGCTCAGAGCTCGAATTTCCAGGAGAGTCCTGGGGTGAAGAACAGTTAAGTCAAGCCATGAAGACACTGTCCCCAGACAAGAAAGCATGGGTGATTGCTGTAAAGACAGACACAGGGACACCACATATGTATGCATTGATTGAGTGGAAACAGGAAATCCCTGAACACTTCAAGGGTCCAAGTGTGAAGTTGGCCAACAAGGGAGAACTTAATGTGATACACCCAGAGGCACCCAAAGAAGGTCCTACCTCATCCAGTCAAGCTGACTCTAGCAAACCAGAAGTTCCTGCCAAGTGACCTCTGGCCACCATTGGGCAACACAACCACCTCACCTATGAAGGTACCGGCCAGAATGCTGTTGGGCCAAGTAAGCACCGCCACCCCAGTCTCGCCATCTGACTTGAAGAAAAAGTGTAGCTGCTGGCTTTTAATAAACATGCACTTAGCTGTTCCACGGTCCAGCGACAAGCCACCCAGGGCTTCTCTCCCCTCCCCCCCTCTCCACCGGCGCCTCCATTCTAACTGTGGGCACCCGGCCGTGACAGCTTTCGGCTTCACGGCCGGGCACTTACTGTGCATGCGCGAACTGCGCTGCGTCTCCTGAGTGGACAGGCATTCGCCTGGGACCTGTCACGTGTCCAGAACACGGCAGCCAGACTGGTAACAGGGAAAAAACCTTGGAAATCCATCATCCCTTCACTCAGGACCCTGCATTGGCTAACCGTAAAGGATCGGGTCACATTCAAGACCCTCTATCTCACCCACAAGTGCACACAAGGAAACGCTTCTCAATATTTATGCGAGAAGATAAAACACTACACCCCTAAACACATTCTCCGATCAACCAACCAAAACCTCCTCCACATTCCCAAGTCCTGCTACAAATCAAAGGGAGAACGAAGATTTGCAGTCCAAGGACCACGGCTATGGAACGCTCTATTCATGGACATCCGTATGGAAGAAAACCATCGGGCTTTCAGAAAAAAACTTAAGACCCACCTTTTCTAAAGGATTAGGACGTCACTGGATGCAAAGCGCCTTGAGGCGATTTAGTTCGCATTTGTAGCGCTATATAAACTATTCACCCACTCAGGTGATCGCCTACAGGGAGGGGCCGCATTAGGCGATATGACGAGTCGCCTAAGCGGTCCCTGGACGAAAAGAGGAAGTGGGACAGGAAGTCCCACTCCTACTGAAGCCCCCACTCCCCCCCAAAAAAAAAAAATTACATGCCAAATGTGGCATGTAAGGGGGCGAGGAGTGGTTTAAGCGGATGTTCCACTTTTGGGTGGAACTCCGCTTTAAAAACCTCAACAGTAGTTTAAAAGTATAATGCTCAGCAGGAAACATGGTGGGTGGTTACAGTGGTTGCAGCATATGTACTTTCCCCACCACTACCTTTCCAGCATGAGAGCTCTTTCAAACAGTGCTGCTCCACTCAGCATGGGATCAGTGAGTGGATTCTCTGCAGAATTGGAGCTAAATGGGACAGACGTCAGTGTTCTGATTTCCAGGTCTGTTCAGTTTGCATCTGCAACACACAGCAGACAAAAGAGGACTTGTGATGTCTCTATGGGTGGCCACATGGAAATTTGGACTTGTGTCCACTCACATTAGGCAATGTGGAAGGAAGATTGACCGCACTCCCAGCATCAGAAAAATAAGCTTTAAATGCATAAAATCCACAAAGAAAAGCATCACAAACCCACAATACAGAGAGATAGCAGCATTTTTTTTTTTTACCTGAACGGACCCAGAGATAGGCAGGTGTAAACAGATTCAAATCTATGTACATCTGGATTCCATTCTACATAGAGCTTTCATACAGATCCACATGAAAAAATGGCAGGCACACCTAATTGTAAGGTTTGGTGAAAGCTTCTTTAAGGAGGAGTGGTTGGTGGGTGGTTAAAAAATGCAGCTCAGCTGCATCTTTTTACTGCCCCGTTCCATCCAAACAAGTAGCAAGTGTAAAGTAGCATCTCATGCTCATGATTATCGTCATTATGATGATCACAGCACTTTAGATCCTCTATTGCTCTTCCAGTGTCACATGGCTATTGGGTGCTGATTTTGTTATGGCTCTACTGTGTGACAGTCTGTACACACTCAGACCCAATAGCCATGTGACACTGTGGAAGAGCAATAGAGGATCTAAAGTGCTGTGATCATCATAATGACGATAATCACAAACACAGTGGGGAGTCGGGGGGCTGTACCTTCTTTCCATGGTAGTTGATGTTACTGTGTGCCGTCCCTTGCCTGTAGCTGTGCGCCAATGCTGGATAAGGTTTCCTGCTTCCTTTCAGCCACATGCCTCTCTCACTCCCACAGACAGCACTTACTGAGGGAGTGTTGTACACATGAATCACTCCGCCAGGGATGGTACAAGCAGAGAGCAGCCACGGCCAGAACTAGAACATGTGCAGCGCATTATGCGGCAAGGCTTAATCTACCTGTGCCCCCCGAAAATTGAAATAAAGTCCCTTCAGTGATTTCACTTCCTGGGCCCCTCTGTTGCCCTAATGGGGTACAGGAATATGTAAGTACGCCCTGAAAAGCAAGTAGGAGCAGGGGTGGTTTAGAAAAACATTTTAATTTATTCTGTCAGAAATTAACTTTATAGCTTCCCGGGCCCCCTTGCTGAGCTGGGGCCAGGGCCCGGTACAACAGGGCTAGTTGTACTGCCCTATCAGCGGCCCTGCCTGTGGCCACCCACTCAGCCTCTTTGCAGCCGACCATTCAGTTTACGGCATGACTGGGGGGCCAGAGACTAGAAGTCAGCTGACTGGTGAGGAATGTGAAGTGGGAGGGGCTGGAGAAGACCCAATCTCCTGATTCCGGCATAGGTGTCACTGCTACGAGACACCACAAAGTCGGAGATACAGTGAAGCCGGAGACACAGTGAGTAACACTAAATGTGATTATAGTTGCCATTAAAAGTCCCCACTACAGATCAGCAGATGACCTTGATCAAGAGCACCTAAGTTGGCTGATCAGAACTCCCCCAGCATTGACACTTACCCAACTTCCCGCCAGCATTGCCACTCATCCCATCCCCCCACCCCTAACCAAGGAGTAAGAAAAGGAATAAAAATAGAGAATACATGGAAGGGAGAGGAAAATAGGGGAAGGAACAAAGAAAAAGGGAGATAAAGAATAAGAGAAAGAACAAGAAAGATGGCTAGAGAGAGGCATGGGGAAAAAAACAAGAAATTAGGATAGAGAGAGATAAAAGGGAAAGAAAGGAGAACAAAGAGAGTGTTACATCCTAAAATGTACCATAAGGGGTTTTAATACTGTACAAGTGGAAAGAGCCAATGGAGCGCTAAATGTCCGTGGGTTAGGGGCGCAAATTACTTGTCTTGCCTTGGGTGCTGACAACCCATGCTACAAAAATAATTTTACTGTTAGGAGTCCCCACAACTTGGGAAATTTTATCAAGGCGTCACGGCACTAGAAAGGTTGAGAACCACTGATATAGAACATTTACTGTACAAACGGTAACTATACCTAATCAATAAAAATGCAGCTTTGTTTGGAATTTCTCCGGAAAAATAACTGTACACTTTCTCATATGGGAGCATGCCCATGCACTCCTGTGCCTACAGCGTCAATGCTCCATATCTGTAGTAAGATCTAAGATATTGCTGCCTCTAGCCTAGAATTTCAGGAGATTTGGAGTGAGATTTAGTAAAATCATTACTATGTTCTCCTTGCTGAAGGCTCTGATGCGAAGAAGTAAAACATTCAGAGGTTTGTGAACAAATGTCTATTAAAGAGGAAGTAAACTCCCATGTATTGTTTTGTGCCGTTTAGGAGATATTTACTGCATATGCAGCCGATTTCTTTATTGGCGCATGCGCTCTGAAGGAACGGCCACCCATGCCGTTTCTTCAGAACCCTATGCCTGTGTTCTATCTAGAAATGCCCCCCGTCGAAAAAGTATCTGACGATCTGCTAAGCGCTGAGAGAGAATTAAATTGTCAGATTCTGACTCACTGTTGCAGGGCGGGTTTTGGCTGTATTGAACGACGTGTTTTCTGTCTGTTGCATGGCGGCTTGAGTGTGTTAAACGGCTGGTTTTGGCTGTGTCTAAGGGCGGGTTAAAACAGACACAAAACACACCCACAACCAGCCTCGCAATAGCGAGGCAAAATCTGACAATTACATTCTCCCTCTGTGCTTAGCAGGTCGTAAGATACTGCTTCTGATGACCTGCGCATGCGTCGTGTTGACGTCACGCGAGCTGATCAACATATCAGCCGGAGTGACGTTGCGTACTGCGCATGCGCAGACCCATCTGAGGTGATTCTGTCAAGCTTCAATTACATAGTCTCATTCTTACCCAGTACCAAGAATGTAAGGGCTGACACATTGTCGCAACAGTTTTCCTCCGCTTCCAAGATTGAGTCAGTGCCTGTTCCTGTAATACCTCCCGATCGCATTCTGGCCACATCTCACCTTTGGGTGACAGAATTCGTGCCGCTCAGATCCAGTCTCCTCCCGAGAAACCTGATGACTGCTGCTTTTTCCCTGAGAATCTCCACACTGCTTTGCTCTAGACTTACCATTGTCCAAAAGCGGTTGGCCACCCAGGCAAGAATTAACTAATTTGGGCTAATTCTCAACAATTATGTTTGCCTAGTCTCCGCTCTGATGTAACCGCCTTTGTAGCTGCTTGTTCTGTTTGTGCACAGAGTAAGACACCATGACACCTTCCAGTGGGCCTCCTACAACCCATAACCAATGGAGAGAGGCCTTTGACCCACCTGTCTATGGATTTTATTGTGGAGTTACCCAACTCCCAGGGCAACACAGTTATTCCTTTGGTGGTTGACGGGTTCTCAAAAATGTCACATTATATTCCACTAAAGAAGTTGCCCACATCCAAAGAACTGGCATCCATCTTTGCTCACTAGATCTTTTGATTACATGGGCTACCCAAGGTTATCATCTCTGACAGGGGTAGCCAGTTTGTCTTCAGCTTTTGGCGAGCCTTTTCTGCACAGTTGGGAATTCAGCTTTCCTTCTCTTCTGCGTATCACCCGCAGTCTAATGAAGCCACAGAACGAGCCAACCAAGCCTTGGAGCAGTTTGTACGCTGCTATATTTCTGACCACTATAACAACTGGTCAGACCTCCTACCTTGGGCAGAGTTTGCTCACAATAGTGCCGTCAATACCGCTTCCCGTTTGTCTCCGTTTATGGCGAATTAAGGTTTCCAACCTTTTGTTCCTCTTTGTTCCTCAAAGAATTCCTGCATTAAAGGAGCATCTCTGCGATCTTCGCTCCACTTGGGTGCAGGTCCAGGAGTCCTTGCGACATGTCAGAGAGAGGTACAGACTTCTTGCTGCGCCTTCCTACCAGGTTGGGGAGAGGGTCTGGCTGTCATCTCGTAACCTCCTACTCC
Source organism: Rana muscosa (assembly GCA_029206835.1). NCBI lineage: Eukaryota > Metazoa > Chordata > Amphibia > Anura > Ranidae > Rana > Rana muscosa. The sequence continues at coordinate 934,774,194 of CM055116.1, forward strand.
GTGTTCCCTCACTGAAACTGGTACCACGATTTATTGGGCCTTTCCGTATTCTACATAGGATCAACCCAGTGGCTTATGCATTAAAACTTCCTTCTAACATGCGTATCCTTATTGAAACCTTTGGTGTGCAATCGCTTCACCACCTCGGTACCCCGTCGGTGCAGGTCGAGAACCATGAGGAGCATGAGATACAATCGGTCATTGACTCCCGTAAGTTCTGTGGGCACATACAGTACCTGGTTTATTGGAAAGGGTACGGTCCGTAGGAACTCTCTTGGGTCTCATCCTCGGATGTACATGCTCCTGTCCTCCTCTGTACTTTCCATAGACATTTTCCCCTCAAACCTGGTGGTCCTCTGAGGGGGAGGGGGTACTGTCAGGGCTGGGCTCTCAGCTCTTCCTTCTCTGTGCTAAGCTGCTCAGCTGTCGGTTAAGTGGCAGAACTCATAGTTCCACAGTGGTTCACCTGTTGATCATCTCCTGCCCATCAGTCAAGCCCACAGCCAGCCCCTCCTGGCTATTTAAACTGCCTGGTTCATTTCATCAATTGCCTTCGCCTTGGTCAAACATATCTAGAGACTCTCTGTTGTGTTCCTGTTGAAGACTTCCCTGGCTGATCTGGTTCCTGATCCTGTTTGCTGCCTCTGACAATGCTGATCTCTGGCTCCCCAATTTGCTGGCTTGTTCTGACTACCTGATTTGGCTACCAAACCCTGCCTATGTTTTGACTACGTTTACCAGTTGTACCATTTTTACCATTTTATTAAAAGGTGTGATTTTTACTGCATTTTCTGTCTCCGTCTGTTTCATGGTTCCTGTCAGATAAATCAAGGAAACATTGAAAAAAAAATGTAATGAAAAGGAGAGGCAACGTCTCCCTCTAATGACTGGGTGCTGGTCCAGTCCGTGGTTTGAGCATGATATCCAATATATGAGAAAAGATGACCACATTGCAGATTGTAGCGCATGAAGAACTGTATTTCATAAAATCCAAGAAAATATCAAAACATCACGATACAGACAGACAGCAGCAGGGTTGACGCGTTTCACGAAAAACACACAAACAGACTAACCAGAATAACCAGGTTATGACTAAGCAAAGTTTTTCGTGAAACGCATCAACCCTGCTGACTATATTGTGATGTTTTGGTATTTTCTTGGATTTTATGGAATAAAGTTCTTCATCCTCTACAATCTGGAGTGCGGTCATTTAAAAAAAAAAAAAACAGCCATAAATTGGGTCATCCAAAACAAACAATATAAAAAAACAGCTTGGCTATACACACACTTATTTTATTCTTGAAATTTGCTTCACTTATCCTTAGCAGTGAAGAAGATCTTATCTGTCTGTATTCAAGCGTAGGACAGAAATTGAAGCAAATTCTATATCTCATTGACTGACCCATTTTTTTACTGTTTTTCATAACAATGTTTCTGTGATTTACCCAGCTAGTATATTCTTGCCCTAAAGTCAAACTAAAGATACATTTACGTAGAGGAATCAGGAATAATGGAAGCAACACAATCACGGTAGAGATTTGTCTCTGTTAAATAGGCTTTCACTATTGGGATAAGCTTTATATAGTGACTCCCCTGCCATGACGAAGATTGTAACTTGTTACATGTGAAGATAAGCACTTCATTGTCACTCACTGTACATCTCAGTACAATAATAATGTTCAGGTAATGCAGGGACAAATTGCTGCTGTTTGTGCAATACTAAAGCTACTTAGAATCTAGTAATTGTTTTCAGTTAATAATTACGGGAAATGACAAAATAACTTTTTTTGAAAAACATATCATGTTCAATTGCAAAAAGTAGCTCCTTACATCAAAGACTGTGTGTGGTAGAGCATCTATTTTATTTTGGTTTATTTTGTAATTGTAAACTTTTGCTGTTTTTAAATGATATGCATGATGATGCATATACCTTTGGTATTCAATATTCAGAATAATAAATCAAAAGCAAGCCGCTGTCATAACCTTGCTTCCAACAGCTGAACGTACTTCACTGCTCACCCACTGACAGAGAATCTGTGCATTTCAAGCTTCTTTTATGCCTCAGTAAAGATGGCCTTGGTAAGAGAAGAAACGGCTACACTCACTTGGTTTTGTCATAAGCGTTCACAGATCCCTACCTGTAAAAGTATAGATAAATCATTGTGTTTTTCAAGGATTTGCTAGTGTGGCATTAACTTCTTATTCGCCAGAGTTGCTGCATCATGTAGATAAAAAGTTAGGTTTTTAAAGTGCCATATAGATGTCCAGATGATCTGTTCCATATGGCAAATAAGTGTCAGTCTTTAACCAGTAGCCTACTGGGCACTTTTACCCCCTTATTGCCCAGGCCAATTTTTAGCTTCAGCGCTGTCGCTATTTGAATGACAATTTCACGGTCTTGCAACGCTGTACCCAAAAAAAGTTTTCTATTTTTTTTTCACACAAATAGAGCTTTCTTTTGGAGGTATTTAATCATCACTGGGTTTTTTTTCATTTTTTGCTAAACAAGTGAAAAAATACCAATTTTTGATTTAGATTTTTTTTTAGTTTCTGTTTTAAGAACTTATAAATAAGTAATTTTTCTCCTTCACTGAGGGACACTGATGAGGCAACACTGATGGACACTGATGAGGTGGCACTGATGAGGAGACACTAATATGCAACACTGATAGGTACTGATAGGCAGGACTTATGGGCATTGATAGGCAGGACTTATGGGCATTGATAGGTGGCACGGATGGGCACTGATTGGCGGCACTGATGGGCATTGATATGCAGCACTGATAAGCAGGTACTGATGGGCACTGAAAGGCAGCACTGACAGGCATCACTGATGGGCTATGATTGGCATCACTGATGAGCATTGATGGGGCTGCGCTGATGGTCAGTGCCCTGATTATTTGTGCAGATCTCCCCAGTGAGAAAATGCTGCTGATGGGCTCTCCTCTCCTCACTATGAGGAGAGAAATGCTGATAACCAGCATTTCCTTGTTTACATGTGATCAGCTGTGATTGGACACAGCTGATCACATGGGTAAAGAGCCTCGTTATCGGCCCTTTACCAGGATCTGTCCCTGGGACACAGAGCACCACCGATCACCATGCTGCACGCCCCCCAGGTGTGCAAGTGAGGCAAGAGTGGAAGGCTGTCATATGACATCTTCCCTGATCAAGAGTGCTCCCACCCGCCTGTCATTTGACAATGCTGAACCAATAAGGTTCTTACAGAATTACTTAGCTAACACAAAAGAACTATAACAAACATGAAATAATCCAGCTTGGTATTTATTAACCTCCCTGGCGGTATGATTATGTCAGATTTTTTAATCTCAAAGCGTTACATTGTTTTGCATGGAAATGTGGCGTTGTATATTGTAGGCCTGTAATTCTTAGTAATAACTCACTTAAATCTGTCCAAACAAGAGTCTAGTAGACATCCTGGGTTTGATAAATTTTAAAACATGAAATCATAAACTATAATATAATAAATAAATAACTATAAGTAATTATAAAAAAATAATAATAGAATTAATTTCCCCACGATTCACTATCGCTCAATTCTGCAAGTGTTCGAATTTAATATCGCTGTTTTCTAGCTGGTCTAAAACCACTTTTTACGTAAAGGGACACTTTTTGGTTGCCATGGGCAATCTCAAGTTTCTAGGCAGAAAGAACAGTTTTTATAATATAAAAGTGAATGCAGGGCACTGGACAAAGCACTAGGGACAAAAGGGAGGTGAAATGATTACAGTGTACTCTATGTGTTATGTATTTTGTAATTTTTGAATTTGTTGCCAGGCTCCGCCCCCATGCGTCGCGATGCTTGCAGGGAACGGAGCCCAGAACACAGGACATCAAGCAGATGATCTAGCAGACAAGGTAAGTATGCTGAATTAGGACTCTGCAATCCCGAGTGTGGCAAGGTTTACCCCTAATGGTACTAACATTTAACCCAGAGCCACACTCTGGATTACCGCCAGGAGGGTTAAAACATCATTAAATGCATTTTTTAATGCAAGCAGAGAAAGTACCTAGACTTTACCTAATATCAGACTCTTGCGGCCCCTGTACTGTAGGACCGATGTGTGAGTGGGAGAAAGAAGCAGCACAAAGAGCAAATGAGTTCATGTCCTTACAAGTAGACTGCTGATAAGAAGCAAAAGCAGAGAGACAGAGTGATGAGCACATCATCTACTTTTATCACTTTCTAGTCACAGGGTGGGGCAGGTCTATGACACCCTAAGCTCAGAGGAAGTGAGCTGATGATGCTGTGTGTCAGACAAAGGACATCTAGTGGGGGAAAATAAGTACTGCGGTGGACAGCTTTTAATGAGATAAGCATTTTTGTCTTGGTATTTTTGATTGGATTGGAAAAGAGCAGAGACAGTACTAATGCTGACCCCCTCCCTCCAGAAATTCTAGTTACTTGGCTGTCTTGACAACTCTCTGTCTTTAATACTTTGAGTCACTAACCCATAGCAAGAGAAGGACATCTGCATTTTCACTGGATTCCATATCAAAGTTAAAAAAATGCTAAAGCCAATGGGTCAGCATATCAGTTAGCCACATGTTTTAAGTAAGGCTATCAATAGCAGGCTTACTTTTTATCTCATGGAAAGTTTAATTTGGGAAACAACTGTACTTTTACCCAAACCAGGGGTAAGCAACCTTTGAGAGGCGAAGATCTACATAAACAACATGAGAGATCAACAAAAACCAGGGTTCAGCACCCCTTTTTTTTAAAGAAATTAACTAGCAAGGCCTAACTAAATAGTAAGAAAAACTTAGAAAAATATAATACAACACACATCAATGAAAAAATATAAACGTAGCCTACCTTAAAAGTGGACAGTGTCAGTCCGTAGAGCAGTAGAGTAGTGTATGGTGTCAGTAGGACATTAGACTTTGTCAGTAAGGCAGAGAACAGTGTCAGTAGAGCAGTGGATGGTGTCAGTAGGGTAGAGGTTGGTGTCAGTAGGACAGTAGATGATGTCAGTAGTTTTTATTTTTATTATTGTTTAACTATTTTTTAACATATATTTTTTGTTTGTTTTTAAAAAAAAAATTAGAAGCCCTTCTGGGGGGGGGGGGGGTTTGAGGAAATATAAGGGGTCTAAACACACCCCTGATATCTCACGCTTGAGACAGAGAAATCGATTAAGGACACAGTCCTCAATCTGTCTCTCTGCAGCCTCAGCTGTGCAGAATGGACAGGAAGAGCTCTGCACAGTCTTTACTGGGGAGGCATTTACTGGAACCAATCCCCTGTATTTTCCTCCTGCGGCAGCTGAATGCCGAAGGAAGAGGAGGAAAAGCCAAATTTCAGCTGCTACAAGAGGAAAATAAAAGGCATCGGTTTTTGTAACTGCCCCCCCCCTGATCCTGTCTAGGTTCTGGGGGATGGCAAGGAAGGGACGCAATCTACTGGTCACCTGCCCACAATTAACAGGTAGATTATGATTGATGGATTGCCGACCCCCAACCCAAACTATCACTGATCCATACTCCACGAGTCCCTTTAAACTATCTGGCATCAAACCCCTCCCTACATCTGCTTCCTTCCCCCCAAAGGACTCCCACTGGTGATCTCCATTGGTGTTTATAGTCTGTCCAATGAAAATGATTTTATATAATTGAATGGTGTATACAGAGCCCCATTCTCAATATCCAGTCCAGGGAGTCTAGCGAGATTTTAATGCTGAAGAGAACCTTGTCTGACAGACCATAAACACCATTTTGGTTGTAAGGGGGTTAGTACCGTTTGGCTTAGGTTGATGGAGGAGATGGGTGAGTGATAGTCTAGGTAAAGGTTGAGCTGTGCTTGGGTCTAGCATTTGGCTACTACACGTGAGCACTCTCAGAGAAGGAGAGGTCACATCTCTTCCATATTCAGATGTACCGAGTATTGTCACCAACTGCAAAGTGGAAAGAAGTAGTGGAGTGCTGGTAAGATAATATAATGGAATCAGATTTTCTATTTTTTTCACCATATTCACTTTTTTGCCTGGCTGTATAAAGTTGCTGTGATTTAGACAGGTATAAATATTTGAGTATCTATGTTTTTTTGTACAGTCCATAACTGGCAGAGTGCTTACTGAGACAGTTTACACCCGGCGCTACCAATTGACTCTGAAAGGTCACATGCAGCTTGCTATCAAAGTTTATATCATGACATTCCATGCTTATGGGAGAGGAGAGAGAATTTTACAGATGAAATTTCCTATGTAAATATATATGTTAAAGTAGATAAAGCAGTAATATATTGAAGCAGTATTAAACCCAAAACCATAATTGTATTATATTGCAGCCTACCAATCAATAGATGTAGAGGCTGCATTACTTTCTATTCTTTGAACATTCCCTCTATTTTCACCTGGTGATCTGGTCAATAACACACCTCCTGTGTTAGTGAGACATGATTCTAGAGTCACAGAAGGCAGCAGACCATCTTAGGGGGGGGGGCTAAGTGTTAACTATATTAATAGTTTTAATTACATTAACAAATTGAAGCCAAACTCCAGCTCACACTATATAGTCATTTGCAGAAAACCATAAACAAATAAATAAAAACTGATCATTTTAATCACCCCTGTCAGTGTTAAGTGGTTTGTTTCATCCATGTAAACTGATACATTAGAAAACTATTGCAGCCATCACAGCTAAGAATTGGTAAGCTGCAAATATAATAAATGTACTAAATTGGGTTTAACACTGCTTTAAGATAACAATGTAGTATGTATGAGATAGATGACTATGCTTTGTTTTATAAATACATAACACACGTAACAATCTTTTTGCGGGGGTCAAAAAAGACTAAACGTAAACTTAGCCCCAGTCTATTTGCAGTATTTAAAGTATACACGATATTACCAAAGGTATTGAGACGCCTGCCTTTACACGCACATGAACTTTAATAGCATCCAAGTCTTAGTCCGTAGGGTTCAATATTGAGTTGGCCCACCCTTTACAGCTATAACAGCTTCAACTCTTCTGGGAAGGCTTTCCACAAAGTTTAGGAGTGTGTCTATGGGAATGTTTGACCATTTTTCCAGAAGCGCATTTGTGAGGTTAGGCACTGATGTGGAGGAGAAGGCCTGACTCACAGTCTCCGCTCTAGTTCATCCCAAAGGTGTTCTATTGGGTTGAGATAAGGACTCTGTGCAGGCCAGTCAAGTTCCTCCACCACCTGAAAAACAACCCCACGCCATAATCCCCCTTCCACCAAATTATTTGGACCAGTGCACAAACCAAGGTCCATAAAGACATGGATGAGGGAGTTTGGGGTTGAGGAACTTGACTCTCCTGCACAGAGTTCTAACCTCAACCCGATAGAACACCTTTGGGATGAATTAGAGCGGAGACTGCAAGCCAGGCTTTTGTAACCAACATCAGTACCTGATCTCACAAATGCGCTTCTGGAAGAATGATCAAACATTCACATAGACACACTCCTAAACCTTGTGAACAGCCTTCCCAGAAGAGTTGAAGCTGTTGTAGCTGCAAAGGGTGGGCCAACTCAATATTGAACCCTACGGATAAAGGCTGGGATGCCATTAAATTCATGTGCGTGTAAAGGCAGGTGTTCCAATACGTTTGGCAATATAGTGTATCTAAAGCCGTGACTTTTTTTTTCTTTTTGGATGTAGTAGGGAACCATTGTCAGGTATTTTAATATAAATCCCATCTCAAAAAGTTGCCACTGGAGCATCTATTCCCTTTGGAAGATTTTACCTCTATTCCTGTTTCATTGACAACTGCAAAATGTTGGATTTCCTATTCATTTCTATCCTGGTGACAGAGGCCAAATAGAGAGTTATTTTTACCAGTAGGGGCACAGACAGACAGAAGTACTAACCTGAAAAGGGTTTCAACTATTCTCTATTCTGGCCAGAACGATAATGCTGCGTACACACGACCGTTTTTAATGACGAGAAAAATTTAATTTTTTAAAATAGTCATTAAAAATGATCGTGTGTTGGCTTCAGAGCATTTTTCACAACGTGAAAAATGGCCATGAAAAAATTGTAACATGCTCTAATTTTTCTCGTCGTTTTTCACATCGTCGTTTTTCTCATCATGAAAAATGGCCGTGTGTGGGCTTTAACGACGTGAAAAAAAATGCGCATGCTCAGAATCAAGTATGAGACGGGAGCGCTCGTTCTGGTAAAACTAGCGTTCGTAATGGAGATAGCACATTCGTCACGCTGTAATGGACTGAAAAGCACGAGGCTGAAAAGCGTGAATCGTCTCTCACCAAACTTTACTAACATGAAGGGTGGCGCCACCTGAATGGAACATCCCCTTTATAGTGCCGTCGTATGTGTTGTACGTCACCGTGCTTTACTCAAGCATTTTTTTCCACGATAGTGTGTAGGCAAGGCAGGCTTGAGAAGAATCACGTCGAGAAAAAAGCTGTTTTTTTCAATGACATTAAAAATGGTCGTGTGTACGCGGCATTAGAAAAAAGTTTGGGCTTCAGACAGATTTCAGTCACAAGCACTGCAACCTCTGGAGTGGATCCTCGGGTTTTGGTTGGTCACAGTGCTGAACATCAGTGCCTTTCTTGGCCAGTTGACCTGGCAGACACATCTACTGTCTCAATGTTGTCCCATGCTTGTCTGCTGGTAACTGCACCATGAGATTTGGCACCATTTTTCTAATTTTAAGTTGTGTTAATAAATGGTTTAACAACAGGTTTGTATGGCTATCATAGCTCCCCTGATTGTTTGACTTAAATTCAACCTCTATGGCATACCTGATTGCAAACAAACTAACAACTACTCCTGAGGGCATGTGGGCTGGTTCAGGAGAAAGGGCAGAAGCTTGCCCCCCCCCCCCCGCCTGCATGCTTGGATATTAGTCTGAAAATATTAGCATGAGGAGAAGGTTTGGGACTATATAAGAAGTATGTAACCAAATTGACAAATTGAACGTGGAGTGGCTGGCGAGTATGAAGTAAAGAAAAACCTAGTAACATTGTGTCATCTCATATATACAATGGCATAACATAAACACATTATGTAAAATTATAATTGAATTGAATAAATATACATCACATAGTAACATGGTAGCATAATAGCATGTAAATTGATGATAATGACACAATAATAGTAATAAAACCACCAGACTCAAGAATCCATGCACACATAATATTAGCAAATCCATAACATATTCGTATAGGCCAGTATAGCATATTAAAAGAAATGGTTGATGTCACTGTTGATTTAATGATTATAATAGCATCTTTAAAGCTCAACGCGTTTCATGGATAAACTCCAGTCTTCAGGAGCAGATGTAGTATCGCGATCTATAAAAAAACGGTGGAATATATCAGGGGCTAACCAGGTGAAAGGCAGAAGAAAATAGGAATAAATATTGGACTAAAGATGATAACCTTAAATCATCCATTATTACTTACAGATGACCTGTGTGTGTGGGTGAAGGACGCCAAGGGCTGAAACTGAATGGGGGAGAAAACATACTATCAGTCTAGGGAGCTGAGGCAGTGACCCCATGGGCAAAAAGATGGACCGCCAGTGAAATGCTCCACCATGAAGCTTAAGAAGTGATAAAGCCACATCACCATATACAAAACAATATAGAATACTAAAAATGAAAAAATTTAATTATACGTGAGAAAATCACATAGTAATTATTATAGTCAAAAGTGTACTAATACCAACAAGGTATACTTTAGGTGGTGTATTAATAGTGAACCTAATAATAAGAGTAAATGATAAGTGACAGAGTATCACAGTGTAAACCAGTTTGGGGATTTACTGAATATAATTAAACTGAAACATACACACCAAGGGACAAAATAGTTTGGGGACAAAAAAGAGACAGAGTAACTGCCATATTATTACCTGGGATTCCCATGTGATTCCATAAAAACCGAATGGTGCAACCTGACCACTAACAAAACATCCAACAGGTAATTGATGACACACGTTGGTGGAGAAACTTCGGGCCAGTGGAGGAAGTCTAACGCTGTATTGCTGTTGGACGGTTGGACGGATGAGCGCCATCTTACTGGTAGGAAGCGCGGGTCGCTTTCCTAATTACATGCCTATTTTTTACATTTTACATGTGAGTGCATTCATACATCATTTAAAATAAATTATTGCTGGATGGGATGTCTGCGCAACGAGCTGTGTTTTTGCTTTTATTTCTCACACATGTCTTCATGCCATCGGAGCTGCTGTGGTTTTATTCCTTGTTGATTTCCAAGCATACCTTGATTAATTAAGTCCATAGAAGGAGGATTGAGACTTCCATCTGGTGCTTGGTTGGGAATATCCTACATGTGCATTATATACAGTTGCAATAAAAAGTATGTGAACCCTTTTGGAATGATATGGATTTCTGCACAAATTGGTCATAAAATGTGATCTGATCTTCATCTAAGTCACAACAATAGACAATCACAGTCTGCTTAAACTAATAAAACACAAATAATTAAATGTTACCATGTTTTTATTGAACACACCATGTAAACATTTACAGTGCAGGTTGAAAAAGTATGTGAACCCTTGGATTTAATAACTGGTCGAACCTTCTTTGGCAGCAATAACTTCAACCAAACGTTTCCTGTAGTTGCAGATCAGACGTGCACAACGGTCAGGAGTAATTCTTGACCATTCCTCTTTACAGAACTGTTTCAGTTCAGCAATATTCTTGGGATGTCTGTTGTGAATCGCTTTCTTGAGGTCATGCCACAGCATCTCAATCGGGTTGAGGTCAGGACTCTGACTGGGCCACTCCAGAAGGCGTATTTTCTTCTGTTTAAGCCATTCTGTTGTTGATTTACTTTTATGCTTTGGGTCGTTGTCCTGTAGCAACACCCATCTTCTGTTGAGCTTCAGCTGGTGGACAGATGGCCTTAAGTTCTCCTGCAAAATGTCTTGATAAACTTGGGAATTCATTATTCCTTCGATGATAGCAATCCGTCCAGGCCCTGATGCAGCAAAGCAGCCCCAAACCATGATGCCCCCACCACCATACTTCACAGTTGGGATGAGGTTTTGATGTTGGTGTGCTGTGCCTCTTTTTCTCCACACATAGTGTTGTGTGTTTCTTCCAAACATCTCAACTTTGGTTTCATCTGTTCACAGAATATTTTGCCAGTACTGCTGTGGAACATCCAGGTGCTCTTGTGCAAACTGTAAACATGCAGCAATGTTTTTTTTGGACAGCAGTGGCTTCTTCTGTGGTATTCTCCCATGAAATCCATTCTTGTTTAGTGTTTTACGTATCGTAGATTCGCTAACAGGGATGTTAGCATATGCCAGGGACTTTTGTAAGTCTTTAGCTGACACTCTAGGATTCTTCTTCACCTCATTGAGCAGTCTGCGCTGTGCTCTTGCAGTCATTTTTACAGGACGCCCACTCCTAGGGAGAGTAGCAGCAGTGCTGAACTTTCTCCATTTATAGACAATTTGTCTTACCATGGACTGATGAACAGCAAGGCTTTTGGAGATACTTTTATAACCCTTTCCGGCTTTATGCAAGTCAACAATTCTTAATCGAAGGTCTTCTGAGAGCTCTTTTGTGCAAGGCATCATTCACATCAGGCAATGCTTCTTGTGAAACGCAAACCCTGAACTGGTGTGTGTTTTTTAGAGGGCAGGGCAGCTGTAACCAATACCTCCGATCTAATCTCATTGATTGGACTCCAGTTGGCTGACACCTCACTCCAATTAGCTCTTGGAGATCTCATTAGTCTAGGCGTTCACATACTTTTTCCACCTGCACTGTGAATGTTTACTTGGTGTGTTCAATAAAAACATGGTAACATTTAATTATTTGTGTGTTATTAGTTTAAGCAGACTGTGATTGTCTATTGTTGTGACTTAGATGAAGATCAGATCACATTTTATGACCAATTTGTGCAGAAATCCATATCATTCCAAGGGGTTCACATACTTTTTATTGCAACTGTATGTACTGACGGTAAGAGTCAGTGTGTTTGGGTGCTGGTGGCGGCTCTCTCATTACCTTTGCACTTGATTTTCTCTCCCTTCCTGGACTTTTTGGACTGGATCCACATTCCAATTGCCATATATTGGAGTGATACACATGAATTTTTTTATCTTTACTTTTAGCGCTACACCACAATTTTCATTATTATCCATTGTATCCAACAATATTGTGTTAGCTGCTGTATTTTATTTTTTATTTTCCCTTTTTTTGATTTAGCGCAACAAGCATTCTTTATCCAACAGGTAATATATAACCAACTAGGAGGAGTATAAATACTCCAATGCCAACGATGGGCGACCGCCAACGTCACATGGGTGGCTAATTAGAAGGAAGGCAACCCCCACCCGAGCAGAACATGCTGCTTGGCAGTTGGCGCCAATTCCCTCATGACAGATGCCTGCATGGTGAACACACAGCGCCGGCATGAAGACATCAGAGTTCGACGTCGACGTCACACGCCCGGCGCTGGGGGTGTGGCGTCGATGCACAATTGGATGCCCGCCCGAAGCCCCAAACTTCTCCTCATGCTAATAATAACCAGGGATGGAGGCACTTGACGTTCTATGTCTTGGCCTCACATAAAGTCCCAAACCTCTTTCCTTCATCAATTGGTCTAAAAGTAACTTGCATGTGAGCTGCTCGGGCTTTAGGAGGGGTGCAAGTCCTCAGTCCACTGCTGTGAGTGCCGGCTTGGCAGGGCGTCAGTGTGTGTAGAAGTAGATATCCCTGTAGGCGAAAATCAAAGTGATCCCACTAGTAGTTGGTAATTGGCAACCTCAGCCTGGGCTCCAACTAGGCCACTCCTGGATATTGGTCTGGTATACATCTTTTTTGTACATGTTGATCCCACACAAAAAAACAATTTTATCATTCAACTCCCATTGACTTCAGGTTTAGATTCAACCCCAGAACTTCAGTAATGTTTGTCAAATTCATCCCTGTACTGTAAATAACATTCTGCTAAAAAAAAGGTGCTCAAAGTTGATATACCATTGGAAAACATCTGGAATCCCAGAATAAATTTGTAATAAAATTACATTAGTTATGCACCACTCCAGCTGGGATCTGAATAACATGGTTAAGGACCTGGGTCATACAGCTGAATTTTAAAACATTTTGCAAAGTGCTAAAGTGATCTTAACAGACCTCTGCTACTGTGTGAGTGGTGGCTCAGTGGCACATGGCTGTCTCCACGCTGTTTGAACCCATTGAAGTTAATGTGTCTCACTATGCAGCAGTCAGACATGTTAACTCTAATATCACAGCAGTTTTAAGTGAAGCACCACTTATGTGGGGAAAAAATGCCCAAGTAATTTTTATACATTGCAATGCTTTTTAGCAACTTTATTGCAGATTTTTTATTTTTTTCTAATTCTGTTGTCTAGTTGCACGACAGGACATTGCATTAACTTGCACAAACAGATGGCTAAATAAGAGGGTCAGCCTGCTACAATCACACAATCAGTCCAAGCATTGTAAAAATAAAAGCTGCATCTCGGCATCCCTCCATCCATCCCTACTTGACAATTATCTCACCGACAATGAAAGGCTTAGTAGAGAGTTACCCTAAGAACAGTTCTGAGGGTGCTTAAAAGTTTGCCTGAAACTCTGTGCAGATGCTTGGATAAAGCAGTGTACCAGTGACACAAGTGGCAAATGTGATTACTGGGAGCATTCTGTACACAATGTGAGAATGCCATAGTTGATGGTGTTTGAATTTGTTACCAGGTTTAGAAAATAGTACCGTGCTTCAGATTGAAATAGAAAGATCATTTTCAATAACCATAAATTATGAAATACATTGTGCAACATCTTTATAGGTTATTTCAATTTTAGCACAAACAGAGTTTTCCTTTTAGCTGTCAGTTAGCGGTTGGGATTCAGTGATGACTCATAGTCACAGTATTTATTCAGTTATTTGTGTGCTATTAACACTTATTACTACATCACTTGCGCATTCACAGTCTAAATGACCTACAGAACCCTTATACAGGGAGATAATTATCCTGTCCATGTGATAAAAAAGCTTGAGTGACAAGAAATGCCTTCCTGTGCAATGGCCTGAAATTTAAAACAGGGTTATCAGTCTTTCCAGTTCTCTTCTGTGAACTACAGAACCTCCCCACATTGTAGAGATGAGAAAAGGAAAAGTAATGTAGTGCAAACCAGGATTAGGTGAAAACACTGCCCCTTTAAAGATGATATAGATACCATAGATATAGGTACCATAGGTACCATAGGTATAGTACAATGTGTGTTACTGGCAAAATCTCAGTTAAAAATAAAAGAAAAATGCCTGAAATAAGAAGACGAATGAAGCCATCACCACTAAGGACTAATAATGCCACGTACACACGATCAGTTTTCCTGTCGGAAAAAGTCCGATAAGAGCTTTTGGTCGGGAATCCTGACCATGTGTATGCTCAATCGTACTTTTTCCAATAGGAAAATGGCCGGCAAAAGATAGAGAGCTGGTTCTCTTTTTTTCCCATCGGGATTCCCGACTGACTTTTTCCCGTCGGAAATCACGACCGTGTTTACGGGGCATAAGTTGTAATATATAAATGTTTTGTTCTTGGGGTTAGATACACTCTAATGTCTAAGTTAGGATACGGGTTGTGTTAGGGTTTAGATAAGTTTTTAGGTTAGTTTTAAGGCTTAGGTTAAGGGTTAAGGTTATTTGATAATGTGCAGAGTACCGTATTTATCGGCGTATAACATGCACCCTAACTTTAAATGGAAAGTTTCAGGAAAAAAACTTTCCACAGCCCCCTGCGTATAACACGCAGGCACAGTTTACCCTATATTTTCAGGGTAAAAAAGTGAGTGTTATATGCCAATAAATACAGTATTTGTTACTTTTAGGGGTTTGAGAGCAGGATTAGGCATTAGAGTCATGTTAAAAAGAAACCTTTCCTGGGAGAAACAAGAAGGCTGCCATTGCAGGCTTCTCTTTAAGCTGCTGACCTGAAAAAGTGCACAAAAAAAGACTTTCTGAACTGCATATTTCTTCCAGGTCTGTGCCTTAAGGGATAATTTAAAGCAGGAAGGTCAGCATAACAGGCAAATATATTTTATTTAACACTTTTGCTAGCAAAGCAATTTTTTCATTTTTCACACACACACATTAACCACTTGCCACCCACCCACAGTACTTTTAATGCAAGCGGGCTGCAGCTGCAGGCACTGTGATGTATTGGTATGTAGCAGCTGGCGCAATCTCATGACCGCTGTATCCGGTGGACACAGTGGATCATGGCGCTCAGTACCCAACCACTGTGAGCGACTGGGGTATCATGTGATCATGTGACCAGTCGATGAAACAAGTCCATCGATCGTGTGTGTACAGGGCATTACACATAGACTAAAAAATATACACTGTTTTGGTTTTTTTTTACCAAAGAAATGTATCAGACAAAATATCTGGGGTTGCCAGGTTGAATAGGATATTAATCAATGGTGAAGAGAGAGAGAGTATTGAATTAGATCAAGTGATTTGCCATAGGTGGGTAGTGTAGTAGTGTTTAATCAAGGATGGGGGACCCATGCCCCCCCCCCCAGATCTTGAAGAAAGCAAAACCGATTGCGCTTTACAATAGTATTCATTACTATTTGTCATGGATATGCATTAATGTCTGTCTGCCATCTTACCTTCCTCCTCATGTGTTCATCTAGAGACCAGACCTCCTTCACCTGGCTTCCTTTATAATCTCCACCCAGCCTGACTCCACCCCAGGCCCTATCACAGAACACTATATTAACCTGTGCACTGCAAGCCTGCTTTGCTGATCAACGTGTTTGTTAGGCATTGTGTGTTTGGGTTCCTGCCTGCCGTGTGCTACGTCTGTCTCTCTGTTACGTTATTGGCTTGTCCCCGACTATCCCTGTCTGCTGGTGACCCTTGACCTTCGGCTTGTTCTTCGTTATCCTTGTCTGCTTGTGGCCCCTGACCTTCAGCTTGTTATTCGGTTCTCTCTATCGTGTGCTGCTGCTTCCCCTCTTTTCCCCTTATCCTACGGGGCGTGAGCTAGGAAACTCCAGGGGCCGCGACCTGGTCCCAGCCTGCAGCGTAACATCCTCACCACTAGAGGCCCTGGAGAAGACCAGCTGGGTCTTAGACTCCGCGCCCTGGGGAATCTTGGCTCTCGCTTCCGTTAGGATCCCGGTTGTGCTCCTCTGGTCCCGCTTTCCACAACCACCCAGTTTCCTATCCGCAGAAGCCAGCCATAGGGTTCACTACCCCGCGGTGCACTCCTGTCCCCCTACGGTGTGCATCTGTCACCTGGCCACAGGTGACCCTGACAGTTTGATCAGCCATGAACCCGGCTGACATCCCGCTTCCCGCGGATGATCCATTGCAGGGCATAGTTCGCAGACTTGAGTCCCAGGAATCAAATCAGACCCAGGTGATGCGATTCCTCCAGGATCTGGCTTCTCGATTCGAGCAGCTTCAGGTCTCCTTGGGAACCCCGAATCCGCAACCCCAGGTACAACCAGCGGCTGTACCTATCGCACCAGTCGCAGCCTCACACTCACTAAGATTGCCAGCTCCGTTCCATTTCTCTGGGGACTCCAAGGCCTGCAGGGGCTTTCTCAGCCAATGCACAACTCATTTTGAGCTTCAGCCTCAAAGCTTCCTGTCTGACCGGGCTAAGGTAGCCTGTATCATTTCCCTCCTCTCCGGTGAAGCTTTGGCCTGGGCTGCCCCCCTGTGGGAGAGGAACGATCCGGTGGTTTCCAGTCTGTCCGATTTCTTGAAGCTCTTTCGTAATATCTTCGAAGAGCCGGCTCGGGCTTCTTCAGCGGCTAGTGCTGTCTTACGTCTTCGCCAAGAATCTAGTTCAGTGGGGCAATATGCTCTTCAGTTCCGTATCCACACAGCTGAATTGAGCTGGAATAATGAGGCCCTGGTCGCTACCTTTTTACATGGCCTCTCTGACCGAGTGAAGGACGAATTAGCGGGAAGAGCCATTCCCGTCGGTCTGGACGATGTAATTTCATTATGCAACCAGATCGACATTCGTTTTCAAGAGAGGTCCTTAGAAAAAAGACGCCAGCACTCTCTGGGTCCTAGCCAGTCTGAGCTCCCCTCCCTTCATTCCGTGGAGCATCCTCTACCTGCTGAAGAACCTATGCAGCTGGGCCGGACCATACTAACCCCCGAAGAACGTGCTAGGCGCAGAACTCTGGGCTTGTGCCTCTATTGTGGGGGCAAGGGTCATTTTCGTGACTTTTGCTCGCTTCTGTCCGGAGAACGTTCGGGCGTAATACATTTGGAAGGTGGAGTATTGGACCCAGAAACATCACCTTCTCGCCTGCTCTTGCCGGTGTTCCTTCATGTAGGCACTTCTCCTCAGTCAACCCTTGCATACCTGGATTCCGGGGCTGCCGGCAATTTTATGGATTGGAGAACTGCTTCTTCTATGAAGCTTACCCTTTCACCTCTCACTACCCCATTGGTAGTCTCGGCAATTGATGGCACTGTTCTCCCAGGGGGCCCTATTCGCTTCCAGACGCTACCCATTAGGATGTCGGTAGGGATTCTCCACCAGGAGTGGATATCCTTTCTTATTCTACCCAAGGCCTCTACCCCAGTTGTATTGGGCCTCCCTTGGCTACAGCTCCACTCTCCACATGTGGACTGGGTCTCTGGGCAGATCCTGGCCTGGGGTTCCTCATGTTTCTCGTCGTGTCTTCTCAAGGTGACCCCCAAGGAGAGTCTTCCGGTTGCTGCCACTTCTGTTTCTTCTGATCTTCCTGCTGCATACAGCGATTACCGGGATGTGTTCTGTAAAAAATCAGCTGAGGTGCTTCCTCCCCACAGGTCTTTTGACTGTGCTATTGATCTTGTCCCCAGAGCAACTCTACCCAGGGGTCGTACCTACCCTCTGTCCATCCCAGAGTCCCAGGCCATGTCGGATTATGTCGCAGAGAATCTGGAGAGAGGTTTCATCCGGAAATCCTCATCGCCTGCAGGGGCAGGGTTCTTTTTTGTTGCCAAAAAGGATGGTACCTTAAGACCCTGCATCGATTATCGGGGTTTAAATGCGGTTACTATTAAAAATCGATACCCCTTACCCTTAATATCTGAGCTATTCGATAGGTTGAAGGGTGCCTCCATTTTCACCAAGTTGGATCTCAGAGGCGCGTACAATCTCATTCGAATACGGGAGGGTGACGAATGGAAGACTGCATTCAACACTAGAGACGGGCATTACGAATATCTGGTGATGCCTTTTAGTCTGTGTAATGCTCCAGCCGTGTTTCAAAACTTTGTCAATGAAATCTTCAGAGATCTGCTGTACCAGTTTGTTGTCATCTATCTGGATGACATTCTGATCTTTTCTGAAAATCTGCTCGTCCACAGAAACCATGTCCGCACTGTACTTCAACGTCTTAGAGAGAACAATCTCTATGCCAAGCTGGAGAAATGTTCCTTTGAATGTTCTGAGGTCCTGTTTTTGGGGTGCTTCGTCTCATGTTCGGGGCTTCGTATGGACCCTGGGAAGGTCTTGGCTATCACCAACTGGCCTCTTCCTGCTAGCCTCAAGGCCACACAGTGCTTTCTTGGCTTCACTAATTATTATAGGCA
The DNA here is from genome assembly GCA_029206835.1 of Rana muscosa. Classification (NCBI taxonomy): domain Eukaryota; kingdom Metazoa; phylum Chordata; class Amphibia; order Anura; family Ranidae; genus Rana; species Rana muscosa. Next base: position 934,792,768 of record CM055116.1, read on the forward strand.
GTTCATAAGGAATTACTCTTCCATTGCCGCGCCTATTATCGCTTTGACCAAGAAGGGTGTGAATGCCAGAGACTGGCCTCCCGAAGCTGTCTCTGCATTTCACAACCTGAAACAGGCCTTTGTTTCTGGCCCCCTCTTGAGGAGACCAAATCCTGGGAATGCATTTTTTATTGAAGTGGACGCTTCCTCAATGGGGGTGGGAGCTGTGCTTCTTCAAATCTTTGAGAAAAGATGCCAACCATGTGCGTTCTTCTCCAAAAAAAATTTTCAGGCAGAGAGGAATTATGCCATCGGTGATCGGGAACTTCTCGCAATTAAATTGGCGTTAGAGGAGTGGCGTCATCTCTTGGAGGGTTCCCCTCACTCCATAACGATCTTTACCGATCACAAGAATTTACAGTATCTACAGAATGCTAAACGTCTGAATCCTAGACAGGCCAGGTGGAGTCTCTTCTTTGCCCGTTTTAATTTCACGATTACCTACAAACCTGGTTCCTGCAACGGTCGGGCTGATGCGCTCTCTAGGTCATTTGACACTTTGGACGAGGAGTCCGCCCCTGAACCTGAGCCGATCATTCCCACCTCATGCATTGTTGCCCACTCTACCACCCTGAAGTCTAAAATTCCACCTGGTAAGACCTTTGTCCCCACTGAGCTAAGAGCTAAGATCCTTCGTTGGGGACATGATTCCAAGGTGGCAGGGCATTCTGGATTCCTCCGATCCTTCCTACTCATCAGTCGTCACTACTGGTGGCCTAATCTCCGCTCAGACGTCAAAGACTACGTCAAAGCTTGTCATGTCTGTGCTCAGTCCAAATCCTCCACACAAGCTCCTGCTGGTCTCCTCATGCCCTTGCCCATTCCTAAGGAACCCTGGGCCCATATTGCCATGGATTTTATCACCGATCTCCCACTGTCTGAGAATAATACAGTCATTTGGGTGGTAATCGATCGATTCTCCAAGATGGCTCATTTTGTTCCTCTTCCTGGTCTTCCTTCTGCCCCTGCCTTGGTTCCCATTTTCATTCGGGAAATTCTCCGCCTACATGGGGTCCCTTCTCATATTGTTTCCGACAGGGGAGTCCAATTCACGTCTCGTTTTTGGAGAGCCTTTTGCAAATCCCTCAATATTGTCTTGGATTTTTCTTCCTCTTACCATCCCCAATCCAATGGACAGACTGAGAGGGTTAATCAGGAGTTAGAGGTCTTTCTTCGCACCTTTGTGTCTTCTCACCATGACGATTGGTCCGCTCTACTCCCGTGGGCAGAATTCTCCCATAACAATCATGTGAATGCCAGTTCGCAGAAGACACCCTTTTTCACAGTTTATGGAAAACACCCTCAACTTCCTCTTCCCATGATCTGTTCTCCAGACATTCCAGCTTTGGCTTCGGTTCAGGAGTCTCTCAATTCCGTTTGGGGTCACGTTCATGATTCCCTCCGGGCAGCTGCTGAAAAATTCAAAGGCTTTGCCGACCGCCGCAGGCGTAAACCGCCTTCTCTTCAGCCAGGGGACAAAGTCTGGCTCTCTACCAGGAACATCAAGCTCCGAGTTCCTTCTCTGAAGTTTGCTCCACGATTCATCGGTCCATACACGGTAACTGCTAAACTGAATCCGATTTGTTTCAAACTCCAGATTCCTAAGAGCCTTAAAATCACTAACTCCTTTCATGTTGCTCTTCTAAAGCCTTTAGTCCTCAATAAATTCTCTCGTCCTCTCCCTACCGTGGCACCTGTCTCTGAGGATAATCAGGAGTACGAGATCAGTCAAATTCTGGACTCCCGACTCTGTAAAGGCGTTCTTCAATACCTCGTTCATTGGAAAGGGTTTGGTCCTGAGGAGAGGTCTTGGATCACTGCATCTGAGGTCTTTGCACCTCGTCTGTTAAAGGAGTTTCATCTGAAGTTTCCCTCTAAACCTGGGCCCAGGCGGGGAAGGGGGAGGCCTCGTAAGAGGGAGGGTACTGTCATGGATATGCATTAATGTCTGTCTGCCATCTTACCTTCCTCCTCATGTGTTCATCTAGAGACCAGACCTCCTTCACCTGGCTTCCTTTATAATCTCCTCCCAGCCTGACTCCACCCCAGGCCCTATCACAGAACACTATATTAACCTGTGCACTGCAAGCCTGCTTTGCTGATCAACGTGTTTGTTAGGCATTGTGTGTTTGGGTTCCTGCCTGCCGTGTGCTACGTCTGTCTCTCTGTTACGTTATTGGCTTGTCCCCGACTATCCCTGTCTGCTCGTGACCCTTGACCTTCGGCTCGTTCTTCGTTATCCTTGTCTGCTTGTGGCCCCTGACCTTCAGCTTGTTATTCGGTTCTCTCTATCGTGTGCTGCTGCTTCCCCTCTTTTCCCCTTATCCTACGGGGCGTGAGCTAGGAAACTCCAGGGGCCGCGACCTGGTCCCAGCCTGCAGCGTAACATCCTCACCACTAGAGGCCCTGGAGAAGACCAGCTGGGTCTTAGACTCCGCGCCCTGGGGAATCTTGGCTCTCGCTTCCGTTAGGATCCCGGTTGTGCTCCTCTGGTCCCGCTTTCCACAACCACCCAGTTTCCTATCCGCAGAAGCCAGCCATAGGGTTCACTACCCCGCGGTGCACTCCTGTCCCCCTACGGTTTGCATCTGTCACCTGGCCACAGGTGACCCTGACACTATTCATGATAAAGTTAGCCGGGTCGCAGCCCAGTTGATTGTGTCTTTACGGAGTAATAGAAGAAATAGCACATGTGTGTGGTGCGCTGTTTGCAGAAAGTGAGTGACAGAAATTCAGAGCAGCAGAATAACATAAAATTTAGGTGAAAATTTGCAAAGGTGCGAGTAAAACTTTAGCTCTGTTGAAAAAGTCTTATGGTGAACATTCCATGAAGAAATCAAGTGTTTTTGAATGGGATAGGCAGTTTAATGGAGGGCCAGGAAGATATCAACAATGACACAGGAAGTAGAACAGAAAGGATGGATGCAAATATGGACAGAGTGCGAACCCTCATACACTCATACGGGTGTGTTTTTGTTATAACAAGTGGACAATTCACTACGAGTTCATAGAACCTGGTGCAACAGCAAACCAACATTGTTACATGGAAATTCTGAAAAGGTTATGGGAATCTGTTCAGAAGAAAATATGGAACTCTGTCCTGATAAGTGGATTCTCCACCAGGACAATGCCCCTGCACAAACATTGTTTTACGTCACACCTTGTATGAGGTAGAATGTGTGGGGGTGATGTAAACCCCCAAATATTTAGGAGTGTGGGAACACCAATGGTAGGAGAAGTTTGTTTTTAAAATAGCAAGCTTATGGGCTGGAATGTGGAGTGGTTAGGCCTCTGTGTTTGTGGTATTTATTTTATATCATGAGAGAGAGACAAAAATAGTCAATGTTTTATGTAAAGTCAGCAGTGAGGTGTGAGGATTTGTTAAATTTACCAGCATATCAACTCCAGCAAAATGGTTGCCAATCTATTAAAATGCTCACTCAGCATATTAAAGCAGTAATACAGTATCCAAACATACAATAGAAACCACTACAAAGAAACTATGCTCAATACATTACCCATGGAAACAGGTCAGGTTCTAGCTACCCTGTTACTAGTCCAGGGTTCAAAAATATAAGTAAATTAAATATATTAGATGGGGATTGATTATTAGGCATGCCAAGTAGGGCAATAACCTCTAACATTTACTTAACTGAATGTAGTATTAAAAAGACATAGTGCTTCTTACTTCAGTGAGCCACCCCCCTCTACCTCAAATACACCTGCTGGTTTTTTTTTTTAGGACACTAAGCTCGTGGATTTATACCCACCACCTACTGTACAGTATCTCACAAAAGTGAGTACACCCCTCACATTTTTGTAAATATTTTATTATGTGACAACACTGAAGAAATTACACTTTGCGATAATGTAAAGTAGTGAGTGAACAGCTTGTATAACTTGTATAAATTTGTGTAAATTTTCTGTAGCCTCAAAATAGCTCAACACACAGCCATTAATGTCTAAACCGCTGGCAACAAAAGCCCAATTAGCGGAGCGGGAGCTGGGCCTACAACTTACGGGGAAACAAGTGGACCGAATCATTCTCTTCGCTCAAAAAACTTCTATCAGTGCAAGGCACCAGGAGATGGAATATAAACTTCTGTCCCGTTGGTACTACACTCCGGAAAAGATACACAAGATGTTCCCTCAGAGCACGGATATGTGCTGGAGGTGCGGGGAGAAGGTTGGTACGCTCCTCCACGTCTTTTGGTCATGCCGCATCTTACAATCATTTTGGTCTGAGGTACACCGCATCGTCCAAAAGTTTACGGACAGGGAGTTGCCGTTGTCTCCTGAGCTCTTCCTTCTGCACCACCACAAAATCCCAACTAAGGGCTATAGAAAGTCCATATTGCCGCTCCTGATCAATGCGGCAAAGGGATGCATCCCTCTGAATTGGAAGCAGACTCAGCCCCCGTCGGTGGCAGGTTGGTTGAACAAAGTGAAGGATATCCATGACATGAAGGACTTGATAGTAACGGAAAGGGGCCTAAGTGAGACATTTTCCAAAACATGGTACTTTTGGCACAAATTTTACTTCTCTGAGGAATACGGGCTCCTAGTGGCTCCGTCCACCTGAGAGGATCGAATTTGACTGCTCCCCAGGTGGGGTAGCTGTGACTGGAGGATGGAAACACCCCTTCTCCCCCTCCCCCTTTTTTTATCTCTCCCCTCCCCCTCTTGTACTCTTGCACTCCTTGCTTACTTTTCTCTTACTTTCTCTGCTTTTTCTGTATTACCAACAATAGAGTGTTGGCCTGTTCAAGCCTGTTTCTAACGGGCTTGACATTTCTATCTTTATCTAAATCGGCTTTTGCCGCAAAAATACGGCCATACGGGGGGCGGAGAGCTCCTGTAAGCCTTACACTTGTTGTGATCCCCCCTCTGACAACGGGCTCTATATCTTTACTGTAAGATCTACTCATGAGATGGTGGGAAAGGTTTGCTGTTTTCTGATACGCATCAGTATGCTCTCTGTATATCCGCATGTCCTTTTCTCTTAAATAAAGAATTTATAAAAAAAAAAAAGCCCAATTAGCCATTTTTCCTCCCCGGTTTCATGTGATTCGTTAGTGTTACAAGGTCTCAGGTGTGAATGGGGAACAGGTGTGTTAAATTTTGTGTTATCGCTCTCACTCTCTCATACTGGTCACTGGAAGTTCAACATGGCACCTCATGGCAAAGAACTCTCTGAGGAACTGAAAAAAATAATTTTTGCTCTACATAAAGATGGCATAGGCTATAAGAAGATTGCCAAGACCCTGAAACTGAGCTGCAGCACGGTGGCCAAGACCATACAGCAGTTTAACAGGACAGGTTCAACTCAGAACAGGCCTCACCATGTTTGAGCAAAGAAGTTGCACGTGCTCAGCGTCATATCCAGAGGTTGTCTTCAGGAAATAGACTTATGAGTGCTGCCAGCATTGCTGCAGAGGTTGAAGGGGTGGAGGGTCAGCCTGTCAGTGCTCAGACCATACGCCTCACACTGCATCAAATTGGTCTGCATGGCTGTCGTCCCAGAAGGAAGCCTCTTCTAAAGATGATGCACAAGAAAGCCTGCAAACAGTTTGCTGAAGACAAGCAGGACATGGATTACTGAAACCACGTCCTGTGGTCTGATGAGACCAAGATAAACGTATTTGGTTCAGATGGTGTCAAGCATGTGTGGCGGCAACCAGATGAGGAGTACAAAGACAAGTGTGTCTTGCCTACAGTCAAGCATGGTGGAGGGAGTGTCATGGTCTGGGGCTACAGGAGTGCTGCCGGCACTGGGGAGCTACAGTTCATTGAGGGAATCATGAATGCCAACATGTACTGTGACATACTGAAGCAGAGCATGATCCCCTCCCTTTGGAGACTGGGCCACAGGGCTGTATAGCAACATGATAATGACCCCATACACAGCTCCAAGATCACCACTGCCTTGCTAAAGAAGCTGAGGGTAAAGGTGATGGCCTGGCCAAGCATGTCTTCAGACCTAGACCCTATTGAGCATCTGTGGGGCATCCTCAAACAGAAGGTGGAGGAGCGCAAGGTCTCTAACATCCACCAGCTCTGTGATGTCAGGAGGAGTGGAAGAGGACTCCAGTGGCAACCTGTGAAGGTCTGGTGAAATCCATGCCCAAGAGAATTGTGGCAGTGCTGGAAAATAATGGTGGCCACACAAAATATTGACACTTTAGGCCCAATTTGGACATTTTAACTTTAAGGAGTGTACTCACTTTTGTTGCCAGTGTTTTAGACATTAATGGTTGTGTGTTGAGTTATTTTGAGGGGACAGGAAATGTACATGGTTATACAAGCTGTACACATACTACTTTACATTGTAGCAAAGTGTCATTTCTTCAGTGTTGTCACATGAAAAGATATAATAAAATATTTTCAAAAATGTGAGGGGTGTACTCACTTTTGTAAGATACTGTATGTGATGGAGGAATTTGCAATGACCTCAGAGTAGGGTCATTGCCACCAATGTAAAAGTGGAATTCACACTGACTACCAATCTAACAAGGACATTTAAATTTCTTTTACTTTGGCGGTCTGTATAAACTCACATTGTTACAGGGGATGCTATGCTGAAAATCAGTGTGTTTAACTCCATTTGCTATCTATAATAATTTTCTCCTAAAAGTGTTCAATCCACAAACGTAGTTACATAGTTTGTCAGGTTGATAAAAGACACTAGTCTATATAGTTTAACTAATATTAAATATAAATATAATTTTGGTGTGAATATTTTCAAATTAAATGACAATTTTCTCAATTTATTGAGCTATAATGCAAGTGCTATCAGTAGTATTGAACATTAGTCGTTATCTTTCATTGGCCCTTATTGCTAAGCAGGAAAACAAAAGATTACAGTTTCTTATGTACTGTTGTTTAGACTTCATAGCGTGTACATTCTCTTCTTTATTGAAGCAGTGATTTCTAAAGCAATTTTGGTTTGTATTACTGTACTATTGCAAGGACATTCTTGAAGAGCTCTTCAAGTCTAATGTTATATTTAACTAAAACTGCTGTAAATGTGAATTGATACATTGTAAGCGCTGAGTACAAGTGGATCCTGTTATTGGGTTATATCAAAACTTCAATTTGTCAGAACAACAATGACAGTTATAGAAAACGTGTCTGAATATGTAAAATGACAGGAGTATTGTAACCATTTTAGCACAACCAAGATGTGTCACTCAGCATATTAAAGCAGTAATACAGTATCCAAACATACAATAGAAACCACTACAAAGAAACTATGCTCAATACATTACCCATGGAAACAGGTCAGGTTCTAGCTACCCTGTTACTAGTCCAGGGTTCAAAAATATAAGTAAATTAAATATATTAGATGGGGATTGATTATTAGGCATGCCAAGTAGGGCAATAACCTCTAACATTTACTTAACTGAATGTAGTATTAAAAAGACATAGTGCTTCTTACTTCAGTGAGCCACCCCCCTCTACCTCAAATACACCTGCTGGTTTTTTTTTTTTGTTCCTTTTCTGGACTCTCATGCAGATGGCTTAAACCTTTTGGGACTAAAGTCCCTTTAATGAGGGTTTGGAGGCTCTTTCCTATCCAAAGTCTCTCTGTGTCTCTGAATTCCAGGTCTCAAATGAGGCCTTACCAAAAAATCAATCTTCTCATTTTTGACTGGGCTACCTCAGAACCCCTCACCCTCCATGGGTGAGAACCTCTGAGTGCTAAAAAAAGGTCCCGCTTACCTTTATAGCTCCCATCCTGGACAAACCGTGGCATCCTGTAAATTACATTTTTTCTCTCTGGGTTTACAACCTCTTTAAGGTTTCCAGCACTTTTGTCCATGCCATTTTTACGTTCTTTCTTGTTAACAATATTCTGTTTTAACAAAAAATCAAAAGCAAAGCCTGACCTCTATTTCAATTTATGTTACAGAAAATTGGGTTTCTTATTTCATGGAAGGGTACCAACAAACATGTGTTATGGTATTCACAGAATCCTTACCAGGACTTCCAGAACTTATTCTCTCAGTATCCTTGCAGGGATTTTCAATGGTGCTTTTAAAATACTTGCCAGGACCTCAAATGGTGCTTGCAAAATCCCTGATATGACTTCCAAAGTTGTCTGCAGAATCCCTACCAGGACTTCCAATGGGGCTCACAGAATCCCTGCCAGCACTTTCATTAGTGCTTGAAAAAATCTCTGCCAGGACTTCCAGAGTTCCCTAAAATAACCATGGTTGTTTGCTCTGACCAAAGAAGTGGCTGGTGCTGTGTCTTCTTGCCAGCTTTGTGCAAAAGAGCTTGTGACAGACCCAACTAGGACAGAGGTTTTGGGAGAGAGCTAGGGCAAGTCTCTTACCCACTGATTATGGCCCATGGAGAGAGCAGATCATTCACAAATGATGGACAACAATGTGATGAACACTGAGCGCGAGGCTTGGATTAATTCTATGAATAAGGACAATAAAGCTTCCCTTCTGGTGTGGATGGAAAGGTGTAATATTGATCTTGTACAGGTTAATGCTCAGAAGAAATACAGTGGCCCTCCTGCAGACTGTGTTGGAAAGGCTCCTTCACTTGAGACAAAAATATTTAACAGTATCCCTCAAGAACTCAATGAAGATAAATGTATTCCACTGTATCAAACTGCTGGAACATTGTATGAGTTGGTCTCATAGACTGTTGTAGAAAGGTGCTGGAGAGCCTGTGGTGGGGTGGGATCACTGTTTATGTTATGCGTGTCTCTCTCATTGTGTGCCTCCTAGATGTGCATTCTCATTATTATTTGAGTTAATTGAGTCACCTATTGTTTATGTCTGCAAAATAAAGGGGAGATGTCTGGACAGCCGCACTCCAAAAATATTGCTTTTTATTGTAAAATGTCACAGCAAACAGGATACCAGCTTATGTTTGCTGTGACATGTATGCTGTGATTTTATTTTTACAATAAAAAGCAATATTTTTGGAGTGCGGCTGTCCAGACATCTCCCCTTTATTTTGCATTACCATATGCATTGCCAGCACCCGTGGCTTCAGATTCGGTGAAGAGGTTCATCATTTACATCTTCTGCCTTGAGCGGTAACTCCCCTTCTCTATTGGTTAATGACTGTTGGCTAATTTGACTAACTATTGAAGGTTCTTATGATGGGATTAGCCTTGAGTCAACTTTAGCTCGCAATCTAACCCTTGTGTAATATTTTGTGTAAATATTTGGTTTTATTGTTCATGTGGTGATTGACCTACTTTTGAAGTGTATAAAAACCTGTATTTCTGTTCAATAATTAGTCATTCCTTTGGTTCTACCTCAACACCTTGTCTGTGTACGATGCTTGGGGTAAAAGGGCCGGTATTAGCTCTCGGTCTGTTGGAACAGTTTGGAGGGCAGGAGGCACTGTTTGGCAGAAACACCCAAGTGGGGGGTGCCAAGCGTTAAAACACAGAGCTATACTACACTACTAATTTCTTGTTGGATCACTGCCCTGGATTGACCGGATAATTAGCTTGTCTGCCGCCTTACCATGACCTATATTTTAACCTGACCACTCCCTTACCTGCTGCTTGTCCACAACCTCTGCCTAGCTCTGACTACTATTTTGTGTTTACAGTTTCCACACCATAGCAGTACTGTTCCAGCTACCCACATGATGCTATGACCTGGTGACAGCAAAGTAAACTGTGACCACTAGGGTCCTGGCCCATCTCCACCATTAGGTATTCTGATGAAGACCAGCTGTCACTTAGACTCTGCACCTCAGAGTATTTACTGTATATATACATTTATAATATATATGTTAGGTGCATACACGGTAAGTAATATGTATAGTTGCATTTTTGGGCACCCTACAACATTTAAATGTGAACAACCACACCATTGTGGTGTGCTGCATTGAGAATAAAGGTGTAGTTATGTTATTATATATAGCTAATAGAATCCTTAAAATAAGTACCCAGAGGCCTTATTTCAATCAGCAGATAAAGCAGCAATCAAATTCTTTGAGGCATTTCTTTGTGTTGTGCTTAGTCATAAGGCTCTGTATAAGAATAACTGTACCTTTAAAACAGTATTTTTTATTATCCAGGAATGCCACTTTGCCACTTTCTGCAGTCTGCAAAAATAATTGTAAATAGCAATTTGCTACCCACAGCTGACTGTCTTGAATCACAAGGGATGGGCAGGGCTAACCTGCACATACTGTATGCTGGTGCTGCCAGCTTCCAGTAATTTGTGATCTGTTTCTCTAATGATCAAATGACTTTACTGCAGTATAGAAATCACCATTTATAACTTTTGGACACTGAAGGCATTAGGTTTTAATATACAGTAACAAGCAGAATGTGGTATTTTCATTGTTGTTCCAATACCATACCATTAGCAATACCAAAGAGATTTTTGCACAGCTTGTCATGGCACGTGCTGTTTCAAAGAAGTGGTAATAAAATATGCAGTTATACTTTCAAACAATCCCTGAAGAATAAGCAAATATATTGCAAAAAATTAAGAAAAAAGTACAGTATATTGCATGACTGTTACTCATTTACCAAATACCAAATTCATGTTTTGCTGTGGCACTTTCCACAAACTCAAAGCTGAAAGATTTACAGAGTGATGCTTAAAGGGGATCTTCACCTAACCCCTATTGCTTGTTTTCTCTTTTACCCCCATTTACCAGGAGGTGGGAGATAAATCCATCCAGCAGATCCAGTGTTGTTCCTCTGAGATCCGCTTATCCCTTGCCACCACTCAGCCTTACGCCGTTGTTTCTGACATCACTGAGACCCACCAACTCTTCCGGATTCAGCGGGCAGACCTCCCTATGATGCACCACTAGTCTGGCCTCCCTCCTCCTTTGTGAATTAAACACTGCTCAAAAAAATTTAAGGAACACTTTGAAAACACATCAGATCTCAACGGGGCAAAATCTCATGCTGGATATCTATACTGATATGGACTGGGTAATGTGTTAGGAATGAAAGGATGGCACATCATTTGATGGAAATTAAAATTATCCACCTACAGAGGGCTGAATTCAAAGACACCCCGAAAATCAAAGTGAAAAAATTATACAGCAAGCTAGTCCATTTTGCTGAAATTTCATTGCAACAACTCAAAATGGTCCTCAGTAGTTTGTATGGCCCCCAAGTGCTTGTGTGCATGCCTGACAACATCAGGGCATGCTCCTAATGAGACGACAGATGGTGTCCTGGGGTATTTCCTCCCAGTTCTGGACCAGAGCATCACTGAGCTCCTGAACAGACTGAGGTGCAACCTGGCGGCACCGGATGGACTGAAACATAATGTCCCAGAGGTATTCTTTTGGATTTAGGTCAGGTGAGCGTGGGGGCCATTCAATGGTATCAATTTCTTAATCCTCCAGGAACTGGCTCCATGCTCTCGCCACATGAGGCCAGGCATTGTCGTGCACCAGGAGGAACCCAGGAACCACTGCACCAGCGTAGGGTCTGATAATGGGTCCAAGGATTTCATCCCGATACCTAATGGCAGTCATGGTGCCATTGTGTAGCCTGTAGACGTCTGTGCGTACCTACATGGATATGCCTCCCCAGACCATCACTGACCCACCAACAAACCGGTCATGCTGAACGATGTTACAGGAAGCATAAAGTTCTTCGCGGCTACTCCAGACCCTTTCACGTCTGTCACATATGCTCAGGGTGAACCTGCTCTCATCTGTAAAAAGCATGGGGTACCAGTGACGGACCTGCCAATTCTGGTGTTCAATGGAAAATGCCAATCGAGCTCCACAGTGTCCGGCAGTGAGCACAGAGCACACTAGAGGATGTCGGGCCCTCAGGCCACCCCCATGACGTCTGTTTCTGATTGTTTAGTCAGAGACATTCACACCAGTGGCCTGCTGGAGGTCATTTTGTAGGGCTCTGGCAGTGCTCATCCTGTTCCTCCTTGCACAAAGGAGCAGATACCGGTCCTGCTGAAGGACCTTCTATGGCTCTGTCCAGCTCTCCTAGAGTAACTGCCTGTCTCCTGGAATCTCCTCCATGCTCTTGAGACTGTGCTGGGAGACATGGCAAACCTTCTGACAATGACACGTATTGATGTGCCATCCTGGAGGAGTTGGACTGACTGTGCAACCTTTATAGGGTCCAAGTATCGCCTCGTGCTACCAGTAGTGACACTGACCCTAGACAAATGCAAAACTAGTGAAAAACTGTCAGAAAAGATGAGTAGAGGAAAAAAATGTCAGACACCTCCACCTGAAAAACCATTCCTGTTTTGGAGGTTGTCTCATTGTTGCCCATCTAGTGTACCTGTTGTTAATTTCAATTAACAGCAAAGCAGCTGAAACTGATTAACAACCCCCTCTGTATACACCCCTCCCCCTCTGCTACTTAACTGACCAGATCAATATCCCAGGAGTTCTGATTCAAACGTGTTCCTTTAGTTTTTTTGAGCAGTGTACATTATGCCTCTTGGGATATGTGATGTGCATATCCTAGGAGGCACAGTGGGAAATGTCTACATCATTTGCCTTGGAAGATGATGTGCATGGGGGGGGGGGGATCCAAACACCTTTCTTTAAAAGATTTTTTTTTTTTTAAACAGCGCTATTTATGTACGGGATAGGAGAAGGGGTGGACTGGAGGGAATTTCATTAAGAGGATGAAGATCCGCTTTAAGGGAAATTTTAGTCTTATAGAATACATCCTACAGGCCTAATACAGTATATTAAAGAGAATGAACAAGAGCAGAATAAGTCATTATGGTTCACTTCCGTTGTGGGCCTGAATTAGCAAATGGATAGTGTTTAATGCGTCCAGTGTAGTGTTAGATTTCTGTGCATGCTGATTATACAAATAATGCTGCTTTGGTGCCATCTGTTCTGAGAATGTGCACTAAGGTCTCAATATTTTACCTGCAAATGAATATAAAAAAAATACAAACAAATGTGACCAGGTCATTAAGCATTTAAATGCTGAAATGCCAACCAAAGCAGATGGTCGAAAATAAACCCCATGCCATGCTGTCAAAGCAAAAAATGCAGCAAATGTATGGGTATTTTACATTGGAACCACCTTTTCAAGTGGCAGAGTATGAAAACATGTGCTCCATGTTGACAGCATGCATTATGGCTTTTATAGATTTACAGTTTTTTTTTTGTTTTTTTTTACATCACATTTAATGACATTAGTATGCACTTTGTTTAACTGAACAAGTAAAATCACTAACAGACATTAACAGACAGAAACATTACAGAGAATGACATTTTCTTTTTAGACACCACAGGTCAGCTGGCATACATTTGCTTGCTGGAGCACAAGCTAAATAGCAAACCAACGTCTTTGTAGTCTGTGCATTTGTGTCCACGAGGGTATAGTAAATTAGAATCTTTAGTAAATGAGGCCCAATATGTTCATGTTTGTAAGACACGGGTTCTCCCTTACAGATCACCTGTAGAGAATTCGCCACTGTAGCATGCCTGAGGTATCCTGAATATACAATGTCCCCTTCCTGCATGAGAAATTCATTAGTGCCATCACATTACTGCAAACAAGTAATTTAATGGAAATACATTTTTTATAATAACAGTTTATTATTTCTATTACATAAATGCAGAACTTGACTTGGTGGCTTTTCTATGATTTATTTTCAGAAAAGCGGCAAAAAAACAAAGTCTTTATTGCTTCTGTAATGGCCATAATGTATAAAGCGTATATTTATCAAATAACTAATGTGCTTATGGTATATGGAAAAATTACCCATTTCTTAAAGAAACAAAGTGAACAATAACAAGCACGACTAATATTGTTCTAAAGCGTTCCACCGACGCAGGAAGTCAATCTAACCAACAGAGGTGAGAACTCAATAAACAGGTTCAAGTGTACTATATACATCTTGTCAGTATAGATAGGATGGCTGAGAGGATGCACTAGTGCTATTATATTAGTGTTAACAAACCGGGTGAGACAGTCAATGTTCCTCTCAGAGAGGTTGACCAGGGGAAAATTTTCCCATTTTTTGGAGATAAAGGGGACTATCAGTTTTGGCTGTGCTACAGCTCGTCATATAGCCCTTTGCTTTGGCTCCTCTATAAGAAAAAACACTCATGGACCAAGTGCATTCATGGTTTGATCATGTCAACAGCCACAGCAGGGTAGGGCTGTTCTATATGGAGCCCTTAGATGAAACCTCTCACAGCACAAAAATTGGGGATTGTCATCCAATGCCATGCAAATTAGTCATCGTTGATGGTTCCAGACAGTGTTGGAGAAAGATATCAGAACAAGTCAAGTGCAACCGAAAAATGGAGTAGCTTTCATTTTGGACAAACTTTGCCTGATAACAGATATCTGAAATTCTATGATTACTTGCCAGCAACCTGGAATATTTATATCAATAACCTGTTACACTGTTTTAACATTTCCATTGTTATTCAATCAGCTGTATTCCATATTCAGTTCATTAGCAAAGTTCATTTGTTTCAATCCAAAATTTAGAGGTTAAGAAGGGCCTCAAAACATCTGCAGTTGATTGCATTTCAAAGGGCGTTTGATAGGCAGTAAGAGCACATTATGTCACCTGCTAATCACCTGTTTTTAGACCTAAAGATTAACATTATTGTACCACAACCACATGAATTGCATGCAATTGTGGGGCGGTTGTGGTACAGCCGCATTCAGGTGCATGGTTCATGCTCAGTGGGCAGTACTGCCTGCCAAGCGTGACGGGTGGGGGAGTAATTTTTGCCATACCGTTATGTACATCCTCACTGCTGCAGTGTGTGTACAACCCCTTAAGAGAGAGTGATCAAGTTTGAGTGATTAAGTTTAAATGAGGCCTTTTAATAAGTTTTTATAAATATTGTTAAACAAATATCATCACTTCTGGTGCGCCTTCAGGTGACCCCAAGTTAAGTTAAGTATATAAGTAATGTATATAAGTAATGTTCATCAAGTTATCCATGGGACAAAGGTATGCACTCGACATCTAAACAGCGTGTTCTGTTTAAAGTTAAGTTTTACGTTATTTTGTTAGAGAGATTACTAAATCCACCACAGATACAGTTTATGCGTACTTGGCTTACTTGGAGACTTAAATAGGTGGATTCATAATTGTTTTCACCCAAGTTTTACACAAATGTTTAATCAAGATGTACATATTTTTTCTAATTGAATTAAATTTGGATATAGATAGACTCTAAAGTGTCCAAGCAAAAAAAAACATGCATTACATCTGCCCTTATGTTTTAGCTCCCTTTTTAAAAAGAAAATTTTGCACATACCGAAAATTACCTTTTGATCTGCCAGAAATCCATTGTGCTCTTAAAGCGGAGCTCCACCCTAAAGTGGAACTTCCGCTCATCGGAACCCTCCCCCCCTCCGGTGTCACATTTGGCACCTTTCAGGGGGGGTGCAAATACCTGTCTAAGACAGGTATTTGCACCCACTTCCGGGAGTCCTCTCTGCGGGTATTCTGCGGGTAAAACGTCACTTCCCGTAGAATACCCGTTGTGTCCTGGGAGACACTCGGCTCCCAGAACACAACAGGGACCAGTAAGAACGGCGCAGCGTGACTCACGCATGTGCCGTAGGGAACCGGGCAGTGAAGCCGCAAGGCTTCACTTCCTGGTTTCCTCACCGAGGATGGCGGTGGGGGCAGCAGAGTGACGAGCAATCTCTCGTCTTCTGCTGCCGACATCGCTGGACTCCAGGACAGGTAAGTGTCCTAATATTAAAAGTCAGCAGCTGCAGTATTTGAAGCTGCTGGACTTTAATATTTTTTTTCAGGGGAAAAATAAGCTTTAGCTGCTTGGGTTGACAACACAGAGAGAATTCTCTAAATCTGTCTACACCAGCCTTTATGAATTCCAGTGTTGTCAGCACACATTTGTCCCACACCATCCATGTGTACACATTGATTATTTTTTTCCAGCAAATAATGATTATTTGACTCCCAAGAGCCTGCCCACACACTCCCTAGAATTCCTAAAGGCTGGTGCAGACAGATTTTGCAAAAGTTTCTCTCATGCGCTCTAAGGCCGGGTTCACACTTTGGCGACAAACTCTCCGACATTGGGAGCTCATGTCGCATGACATGTGAAAATCAATGTTTCCCTATGGGAGCCGTCTTAACTGGTCCGACACATGTCGGTCTGACTTTGAAAATGCTCTGAAATGACTATCATTGAAGTCAGATCAAAGTCGGACCACAGTCTTGCATGATCCGACTTTGGCATGCGACTTGTGCTGTGCTGCTCTTGAGGGGGAACTCCAGGCCAAATTTTAAATAAAAAACCGTCATGGGTTCCCCCTCCAGGAGCATACCAGGCCCTTGGGTCTGGTCTGGATTTGAAGGGGAACCCCCTACGCCGAAAAAACGGCGTGGGGGTCCCTCCCAAAATCCAAACCAGACCCTTATCCGAGCACGCAACCTGGCAGGCCGCAGGGAAAGAGGGGGGGACAAGAGAGCGCCCCCCCTCCCTCCTGAACCGTACCAGGCCGCATGCCCTCAACATGGGGGGGTGGGTGCTTCGGGGCAGGAGGGCGACCTGCGGCCCCCCCACCCCAAAGCACCCTGGGGACAGGGTGCTTTGGGGTGGGGGGGCCACAGGTCGCCCCCCTGCCCCGAAGCACCCACCCCCCATGTTGAGGGCATGCGGCCTGGTACGGTTCAGGAGGGAGGGGGGGCGCTCTCTCGTCCCCCCTCTTCCCCTGCGGCCTGCCAGGTTGCGTGCTCGGATAAGGGTCTGGTTTGGATTTTGGGGGGAACCCCCACGCTGTTTTTTTGGCGTAGGGGTTCCCCTTCAAATCCAGACCAGACCCAAGGGCCTGGTATGCTCCTGGAGGGGAACCCATGCCGGTTTTTTATTTAAAATTTGGCCTGGAGTTCCCCCTTAAGATTCATAGCAAACACAGTGCCTGGTGTTGGCGGGGATCCAAGTCGGATCCCCGTTCATTGAAAGTCGGACATATGTCGGCTTCATGTTGCAGGGCAAAGTCGGATCCAAAGAAGGACGGCTGTCATGTCACACTAGTGTGAACCCAGCCTTAAAGTGCTAAAGCATGCGCCAAATTCATATAGCTGCCTACAATTTGTACTTGAATTTGGCCACTTTTAAAATGCACATGAGGAACTTTTGCAATATCTGTTTGCGCCAGTTTCACTCTCACAGAGTTGATCTTAATTAGTTCCACTTTTGTAAGATGCAAACTGTTGGTATTTTATTTTGAATATGGTGCATTCATTGTGCCACAATGTAAAAGTGGCGCATTGTACAACTACCTGAATTTTATTGACACAACCAAAACTGTTGCAAATGCTTCAAGAATTTAGCGCAATACATCAGCAAGAGGGATTACACATAAAGCTAGAAAAGTGGCACAGCAGCTTTATTGAATTCTAGACATGTGCACACTGAAATATTTCGTTTCGGAATTTCGTTTTCGTCCGAAAAATAAATTTATTTAGTTACTCCCGAAATTCGTTTTTATTTATTTAGTTTTTCGTTAGAAAATGCATTCGTCCGAAAATCTGAATTAATTAAGGTCGAATCTGTCATTGAAGGCTTATGGTGTCTGTCGAATGTTCAAAGAAGATTCGACAGAGCAGCGAAACTGTACGACGCTGCAATCATACATTTCTGGTCGAATGTTCCGCCCACAAGCTATAGTAGAGTTCTAATGTTGTATGACTAGTAATAATTATATTTATTAATTATTATTACTAGTCAACCAACATTAGAATTCTTCTATTGTCTATGGGTGGATGCATTTGACCGGAAATGTACGATTGCAGCGTCGTACAGTTTTGCTGCACCGTCGAATCTTCTAACTTTCGATGCTTTGTCGAATCTTCGTCATTCTAGCTATTTTACTGCTCCTCCTCTTTGGTTACAATCAGCCAATAACATTCATCATCATCATTATTTTTATTTTACTTCCCTCAACCAATTCCAGCAGTGATCTTTTCT
This sequence comes from Rana muscosa, assembly GCA_029206835.1. Classification (NCBI taxonomy): domain Eukaryota; kingdom Metazoa; phylum Chordata; class Amphibia; order Anura; family Ranidae; genus Rana; species Rana muscosa. The sequence goes on from CM055116.1 coordinate 934,810,732, forward strand.
CTCTATGTCGAATCTTTTCTCTCTATAATAACAAATCTTTTCTCTCTATAATGTCGAATCTTTTCTCTCTATAATGTCGAATCTTTTCTCTCTATAATGTTGAATCTTTTTTCTCTATAATGTCGAATCTTTTCTCTCTATGTCGAATCTTTTCTCTCTGTAATGTCGAATCTTTTCTCTCTATAATGTCGAATCTTTTCTCTCTATAATGTCGAATCTTTTCTCTCTATAATGTCGAATCTTTTCTCTATAATGTCGAATCTTTCCTCTCTATGTAGAATAATCTTAGACTATTAGAGTTAAGGTTAGGCACATTCGACCGCAGGTTCGATAGACACAGATTGTTATTGTCAGCCTCATGTCGAATCTCCTATCTATATCGAACTATTGTAGCAACGAAAACGAAAATAAAGCATTTGTTTATGTCGGATCTTTCGGTTTTCGGATTCTGTGCTTTCGTTTTCGTTTGTTAAAACGATAACGAAAATGCATTCGGACGAAAACGAATGCACATGTCTATTGAATTCCCCCCACTGTGTGTAGGGAATGTGCCCTTGAGAGATGGACATACAATTTAACAAACTTGTGCATTTTAACTTTTATTATTGTGGTCTGTTAGTCAGTGTCACATGCCATTACAAAAAAATATCTAAAATTACTGCCTCACACCTCTCTGAGATCTATTGTACTAGTTCCTGCTTTTACAAGCTAATGAATATCTTATAAACATCATTTTCTGTACAGACACAACAAGCTCTTAGCACAATCATTATCTGTAAGTTCTCCAAAACTGTGACCTCAGAAACAAATTATTGTAGAACCTAATATTTTACCGGAAACACCATTCAGCCCTGTCTTTTGTGTAATGTCTTAAAAACACTATTCAAATTGTTACAGTTTTAACAAGATAGATTCATGGTTCTGTTATCTTATAATATATTGTCCTTTTTCCTTCAGAAATGTAAATTTCCATTTATGTGCAAAGTCACACCCGTTCCTCTGGAAGTTGTAAGTCAGAAGGTCTGTATTAAAAAAAAGTGCTAGATGGCATAATGCCATGGTCAGCTGTGCTTCTGCGGAATAGTTGGTGAACCATGGGGAGGCATTAGCTTTAATCACTAAGTACATGTGCTGAAAAGTGCATACATTTATTTTCAAAATTATCTATGTCCAATTGTATCAGACACAAGCATAGAAAATGGAATACCCATTTGTTAAAAAATAAATTAAAAAAAGAATAATTTTATGAGATTGATTGAACAGAAAAAGTTTTTGAAACCTAAAAAAATATATAGATTTAATAAAAACTTGGCACTTACCACTAATAACTTCCCATGCTGCAAACTGTAATTGTCTAGATGTCTCAGTTTTTCACTTTGACTTTTCTGGGATTTACATTTGTTCCAAGTCTGTGAACCCCACCAGTGGTTCATCACAATAGCCAAACAAAATCAGACTTGGGGGGCACATCCTAAAATGCATTACATTAGAGATGGTGCAGCTATAAGACCATACAAACAGAAAATCAGATTACAGCACACACATACAAAAAGGACATTTAAATCCAGCAAGACTATTTAAAACACCTGAAAATATTCAGCAAATAAGCAAAAAACATGGGGATTTGGTCACACCATATGAACATATAGTGCTTACGCCCATTACTGCGTCAAAGTACCCATCATCAGTGGGTCCTACACTATTCATAGAATGAAAGACCCTGCTTCTCAACCATGGGAGAAATACACTCCTCTATGTGGGAGAACTAAAGGACTCCTCCTATAACACAGGTGGACACTAATAAGAGGTAATGGCGGGGGGATGGGTTGCACTCTCTTACCTCTTATTCGTGTCCACCTGTGTTATAGGAGGTTTCCTTTAGTTCTCCCATATAGAGGAGTGTATTTCTCCCATGGTTGAGAAGCAGGATCTTTTATTTTATGAATAGTGTAGGAACCACTGATAATGGGGTACTTTGATGCATCACAATAGCCAGGCAACTAGCATTTGCAGAAGGACGGTAAAAAGGATGAGACCCCAAAATGGAACCAATGTTTGGTCAGTGGAGGCACCCCCTAAATAAAAGGTGCTTCCTAGCGGGTTCCTCAAGAAGGTCGGTGTTCTGTTTTTATGATTAACAATTACCAACTTTCTTGAGAATTCACTTGGAAGCTCCTTTTATTTATTGGGGGTCTCTGCTGAACACACATTGGTTCAGTGGTGGGGCCTCATCCTTTTTACCATTGTTCCAAGAATCTGATCACAATCTGACAAAGTGCAAGAAAACCTGGACTAGCATTGAGTATGACCGCCCACACCCTGCGTGGAGACAGTCATACTCTCCACGTGGTAAAATAGGTTGCTTGCCTCTACAATAGGTATCCAGCAACCTTATGAATATGAGCATATGCTTTTTATAAACATAGAACTGGGTATTGCACATATTGTATATTTTACCCCTTCTTGTCTCTGCTCATCTGGAGCACCACCGACTCATTCTTTCTCCTGGGAAAAAGTACTTTAACCAGTTCCCGCAAGACCTATAGCAAAGTCGATCTGGTTGGACATTATATGGCATCCTCCCAGATCGTGCCTTACACGCGCTGCAACGTGATCTGTTACCGGCTGTGGCCTTGTTACTGGATGCCTGTACCATGTGATCGCTGTTGCCAATCACAGCATATCACATGACAATGGAAAACAATGGATGGCTTCCGTTCATGCCATCCATTGTGCACAATTGTGTTGCTAGCAGTGTTTGGTCACAGTGATCACATGGTACAGGCAGCCGGTAACAGGACCAAGGGCCAATCACAGCCCATCTGTACGAGAGAAATTAGGCGCACAGGATTAGGCACCCCAGGTACAATAAATGGATAAGAAATGGCTAAAAAGATGGGATGAAGTCCAAGGTTCGGAAGAACCATGGTAAAGGGATAAAAACAATTCAATGCATAAAGTCTATGGTTCAGGGAAACCATAATAAATAGGATAAAATACAGTATAGTCCATACACAAGGGCTGTCTTTTCTCAGGAGCTAATGCAAACGCTAGAATTGTAAAAACAAAAAGGAACAAGACAAGCACCTCTAAGTATAGACTATAACAAATTTTTATAAAATCACAAGTAGAACAACTCAGTTTAGGTCTACATATTTTTGTTAAAAAAAAATGCAATAGGCGTATATTGATTGGCTTGCACAAAACTTAAAGTGTCTAAAAAATAGGGGATAGATTTATTGCATTTTAATTTTTATTTTATTTTTTTACTAGTAATGGCGGTGATCTGCGATTTTTAGCGGGACTGCGATATTGCGGCAGACAGATCGGACACTTTTGACACTTTTTGGGACCATTGACATTTATACAGTGATCAGTGCTATAAATAGCCACTGATTACTGTGTAAATGTCACTGGCAGGGAAGGGTTTAACTCTAGGGGGCAACGAAGGGGTTAAATGTGTTCCCTCAGTTTGTTCTAACTGTAGGGGGATGGGCTGCCTGTGACATGAAAGAGATCACTGTTCCTGATCACTGGGAACAGTAGATCTTATTCATGTCTCCTGCAGGATGGGGATCTGCCTTGTTAACAAAGGCAAATCCCCATTCTGCCTCTGTATACATCGAGTCCGCCTGACCTGCGGGCGCGCATTTGCAGAGTGCAGCGGGCGCGAGTGCGCCCCTGCTCGAGCCATCTTGCAGCTACAACGATTTACGCAGGAGAGCCAACCTGCCACCGTTTTAACGACAGCGGCTTGTCAGCAAGCGGTTAAAATGCACAGCTACACCAAATTATGTGTGCAATCGTTTTAGTAAATTTCCCCCTTTGTGTAAGTAGTCTTCAACTTCTCTAAGTAGTGGGGCAAATGTCAGTTAATGCAGTCTAATCCAAGTCAGGAAATTCTATTTTCAACTCAAGTTCTTATACTTTAGGCTAAAAAATACAAGTGATTCCTGGTTTATCTTTTCAGTAGACATGTGCAATTCATTTAGTTCCGAATTTTTTTTAACGAATTTTGACAATTCCGATATTTAAAATTTTTGAATTTCCGAATTTTCAAATTCCGAAATTTTGAATTTCCAAATTTTTAGAAAATTCAAAATTTCGGAAATTTGGAATTTCAGATATTTGAAATTCAAGATATTTTAGATTTCGGAAATTCTAAATTTTGGAAATTCGGAATTTCCGAAATTCGAAAATTCTGAAATTAGAAAATTCTGAAATTAGAAAATTCTGAAATTAGAAATTTCGGGAATTCGAAAATTTCGGGAATTCGAAAATTTCGGGAATTCCATTTAATCCTATTAAGTTATATGTATTGGAATTTCCTTTCAAATTTGGCTGTTAGTGAACGAATGCAAATTTATCTGAAGTTACGAATTATCCAAAATAGTGAATGCCACATCTAAATGAATGGAACGTAACAATCTAATAATAATAAATAGTAATAATAACAAAAACTTGTTATTATTATTATTTATTATTAATTTGTTCCATTCCATTTGTTTAGATGCATTCGTTATTTCCGATAATTCGTAACTTCAGATAAATTTGTATTTGAAAGGAAATTCCAATACCTATAATTTAATGGTTATTATTAGTTATTATTTAGAATTTTACAGATTTTCTTTCTTTTTTTCAGATTTTTAAATTTTAGGATCTTCTAAATTTCAAAATTCCAAATTTCGAAATTCCAAAAATTGAAAATTAGAAAATCGGAAATTCCAAAATTCCAAATTCCAAAATTCGGAAATTTGATCATCGGAGTTTCCAGAATTTGAAAATCGGAAATTCGAAACTTCGGAAATTCCAAAATTCTAAATTCGTAATTCCAAAATTCAAAATTCTGAATTCGGAAATTCGAAAATCTGAAAATAAGAATTTCCGAGTTTTAGAATTTCCGAATTCAGAATTTTTGAATTTTCAAATTTTCAAATTTCCGAATTTCCGACTTTCGAATTTTCGAATTTACGAATTCCGAATTTTCGAATTTACGAATTCTTAATTTTCAAATTTACCGAATTTCGGTATTGGAATTTCCTTTCAAATTGAAACGAAAACGAAGACTAACAAATTTTTCGGCAGTGCACATGTCTACTTTTCAGTATCATTGACAAATTTGGTTTTCAGTACACGGACAAATCTCAAAGACTAATCTGTGAAATAGTAAGTGCGGTGTGTTTGTCATTCTGCCATATACTAAAGCAGTTATCCTACTTCTGGCAACAAAAGTGAGTACACCCCTAAGTGAAAATGTCCAAATTGGGCCCAAAGTGTGTGTGGCCACCATTAATTTCCAGCACTGCATTAACCCTCTTGAGCATGGAGTTCACCAGAGCTTCACAGGTTGCCACTGGAGTCCTCTTCCACTCCTCCATGACGACATCACGGAGCTGGTGGATGTTAGAGACCTTGCGCTCCTCCACCTTCCGTTTGAGGATGCCCCACAGATGCTCAATGTTCTGCTTCAGTATGTCACAGTACATGCTGACATTCATGGTTCCCTCAATGAACTGTAGCTCCCCTGTGCCGGCAGCACTCATGCAGCCCCAGACCATGACACTCCCACCACCATGCTTGACTGTAGGCAAGACACACTTGTCTTTGTACTTCTCTCCTGGTTGCCGCCACACACGCTTGACACCATCTGATCTAAATACGTTTATCTTGGTCTCATCAGACCACAGGACACGGTTCCAGTAATCCATGTTCTTAGTCTGCTTGTCTTCAGCAAACTGTTTGTGGGCTTTCTTGTGCATCATCTTTAGAAGAGGCTTTCTTCTGGGACAACAGCCATGCAGACCAATTTGATGCAGTGTGCGGCGTATGGTCTGAGCACTGACAGGCTGATCCCCCACCCCTTCAACCTCTGCAGCAATGCTGGAAGCACTCATACGTCTATTGGACATGACGCTGAGCACGTGCACTCAACTTCTTTGGTCGACCATGGCGAGGCCTGTTCTGAGTGGAACCTGTCCTGTTAAGCCGCTGAATAGTCTTGGCCACCGTGCTGCAGCTCAGTTTCAGGGTCTTGGATATCTTCTTATAGCCTAGGCCATCTTTATGTAGAGCAACAATTATTTTTTTCTTTGCCATGAGGTGCCATTTTAAACTTCCAGTGACCAGTATGAGAGAGTGAGAGCGATAACACCAAATTTAACACACCTGCTCCCCATACACACCTGAGACCTTGTAACACTAATGAGTCACATGACACTGGGGAGGGAAAATGGCTAATTGGGCCCAATTTGGACATTTTCACGTAGGGGTGTACTCGCTTTTGTTGCCAGCGGTTTAGACATTAATGGCTCCATGTTGAATTATTTTGAGGGGACAGCAAATTTACACTGCTACAATGTAAATTAGTGAGTGTACAGCTTATATAACAAAGTGTAATTTCTTCAGTGTTGTCACATGAAAAGATATAACCCTTTCCCACCGAGCGTACGCATATATGCGGCCTCGGCTTTCAGGGGTTATACCGGGATGATGCCCGCAGCTGCAGGCATCATCCCGGTACCGTTGTTTAGAGCCAGCGATTGGCTATCCAGGCATAACAACCGATGTGGTTAAAAGCCACTCGGTTGTTATACCGGAGGAGCGGGAGGGGACATACCCCCTCCCGCCGCCTCCCGCCGCTCTGACCGGGCCTCCTGTCCCTACGGCAGACCCGATCTACGATCCGCCGCCTCCAGTGCCTAGCCCCAGAATGGAATAAAGGCGTAAATGGATTTGATTCAGTCTCCACAATGTAAACACGGAAGCGATGTCATGACTTCCAGGTTACTCAGCTGCCAATGGCACCGGATTTAAAAAAATACACGTATTCAGAATCGCTGTTTTTGCCAATATGAATACTTTGAAGTGTAAAGGAGGGACTGGGGGTCTTTTAGACCCACGATCCCTCCATAAAGAGTACCTGTCACCACCTATTACTGTCACAAGGGATGTTTACATTCCTTGTGACAGCAATAAAAGTGATCACAATTTTTTTTTTAAAAAACACAATTTAATATTATAAAAATAAATAAGAAAAAAAAATTAAAGCGCCCCCCTCCTCGCGAGCTCACGCAGCAAAGAAAACGCATACAGAAGTCGCGCCCGCATTTGTAAACGGTGTTCAAATCACACATGTGAGGTATTGCCACGATCGTCAGAGCGAGAGCAATAATTCTAGCACTAGACCTCCTATGTTACTCTAACCTGGTAAGCGTAAAAAAAAATTAAAACGTCGCCTATGGAGATTTTTAGGTACCTTAGTTTGTCGCCATTTCACGAGTTTGTGCAATTATAAAGCATAACATGTTTGGTATCTATTTACTCGGCGTAACATCATCTTTCACATTATACAAAAAAATTGGTCTAACTTTGCTTTTTAATTTTTTTAAAATTCATGAAATTAAATTTTTCCCAAAAAGTTGCGTTTAAAACACTGCTGCACAAATACCGTGTGACATAAAATATTACAACAATCACCATTTTATTCTCTAGATTCTCTGCTAAAAAATATATATATAATGTTAGGGGGTTCGAAGTAATTTTCTAGCAAAAAAATATGCATTTTAACTTGTAAACACCAAATGTCAGAAATAGGCTTAGTCATAAAATATTTACAAAAATTTGAGGGGTGTACTCACTTTTGTGAGATACTGTACATCACATAATTAAGATAAAAAAAACATACTGTTGAAGTGTATCAAAAGCATTTTAACAGCAGCAGCTTCTTGCATAATAAGACCACACAGAGCTTACTGCTGAAGCTGTGCAGACATAATGCAGTATTTCTAACTCCCAAATCTCCAGCTATGGAATCCTGTGACATCAATGCTATTACATAATATTACACTTAATTATATTCTTATTCTCCAAAAATAATCCATTCACTACACAGTAGCCCTGCAATAAATTTTTCATGAAATTGGTTTTACTGTGTTTTTCTACCTGCTTGTAAAAAAATAAAAAATTTGGAGTAGACAGAGCAATACAATGTACTTTGTTTTACCTAAGAATACATACTGGATTTTTTATTTGATTTTTTTAAAATCAAATAAAAGCAGAGTTTAGTGTTACTTTAAAAAAAAATTCTGCACTCGCATTTCGATTTGAGGAACCCCCACTATATGTTTATTATGTGTTCCCATTTACACAGCACGCCTAAAAATAATCAGAAAAAAATTGTATGTCTTACCTTTTTAGTTTTTTCCTTGGAGCAGTGTGCAATTATGGGACAGATGTGAAGAACGTTTTTTTTTTTTTCAAAGTGCATTAACATCACTTAAGTTTTGATATCTTTAACACTTTGCTAGGACTGGTAAGGTGCATATCTAGTCTATATACTGTAGGTAGAAAGAAAAGAGAGGAAAGCGCAGAGAAGAGAGAGGAGGAGGAAATGTTTGGAGTCCCTCAAAGGTCAGATAGCACTCTATACTTCAACAATCAGATGAAGACTCATCCCTTTCATCCTGGAAGAGGACACAGCAGTAGTAGTTGGAACAATCTTAAATTCTCGACTCGACTACGCTATCTCCCTCTACCTCGGACTACCAAAATACCAGATTTTGCGTCTACAAGTCGTCCAGAATACATCACCTAGACGGGAAAAAACCCTGGGAATCTATCACCCCGTCCATGAGGTCCCTTCATTGGCTAACCGTAAAGGATCGGGTCACATTCAAGACCCTCTGCCTCACTCACAAATGCACACAAGGAGAAGCCCCACAATACCTATGCGAGAAAATAAAACACTACAACCCTGGTCGGACCCTTCGGTCGACGAATCAAAACCTGCTCTGCATCCCCAAGACCCGCTACAAATCCAAAGGAGAACGAAGGTTTGCAGTTCAAGGGCCACGGATGTGGAACGCACTACCAACGATCATCCGCATGGAAGAAAACCATTGCGCCTTTAGGAAAAAACTTAAGTCCCACCTCTTCTGAAAGGATCAGGACAACTCTGGATGCAAAGCGCCTTAAGGCATTTTAGTTCGCATTTGCAGCGCTATACAAGTTCTCACTCACTCACATGAAGTGTATTACTGTAGGTCTGCAGTAAGCAGCTAGGGTCCCAGCAAAGTTTTGCTAAAAGTAGGCAGCAAATATTTATCCACCCATGGTTGCCAGATGCTTTAGGACACGGTCCAGCAATGTGGCCTCAACATTGCTATTCATCCTAAATTGGGTTATTCTGTTTTTTTTTTTTTTACGTTGTTCAATGCAAATGGGAACATATAGTAAATATGAAGTAGGTGTTATCCTAATTTGACTTCAAACGTGGAAATACACTCAAAATATTCAAAGAATAAATAATTTTGTATTATTTAATTAAACTAAAAATAAATAATATTTGTATTATTTTTTGCATGAATTTTATAAAGTGAAGTATACTGGAAGCATTGCCAGAACATACAATAAGTAGCTTTTCACTGACCTGAAACTCAGCTAAAAAGTCAACTCAACTGAAATCTTATAAAAGCTTTTCCCTTCTTGCCCAGCCCCACTGTCCCTTTAACTGGGTCTTTATGCTCGGGGATGAGAAGGACTGGCCAATCACATGACCATTATCATATGTAGAGCAAGAGCTCTTTGATGAAAGTGCTGCGAGAGTGCACTCAGCACAGATTATGTAAGTGGCAAAGGGCTGCTAATGCAATTTCAAAAGTAATTTACAATATTTTTTAGATCAACCGCTTTTAATAAATTACTAGTTAGTGATCCTATTCAGATACTTCCTGCAAATGGATGAAGACGTTCTTGTAGTTGTCTTTCAGTTGTGCCCCTGCCTTGTCATCCTTTCACACGGGCTTCTGATAGAGACTACAAGTGGCCCTTTCAGAAACACAATACATTGCTCTGATATGGGCCACTGATGTCGACTCTCTATTATGTAATATACCCTGAAAAAAGACATGCAACTGCCTATTGATAAGAAGGCACTGTAAGGAAGCTACAGGAGATCAACAGCATTAATATGCAACAATAGATGAGAAAAAGGTTAAAGCTAAACTCCATGAAGACCATAAATATACAAATTATTGCAGCTTTGTGTTTTTTAATACATCATTAAATGTATTAAAGCAGTGTTTTGAACACGGTCGGAATTTCCGACAACAAATGTTCGATGTGAGCTTTTTGTCGGAAATTCCGACCGTGTGTAGGCTCCATCGGACTTTAGCTGTCGGAATTTCCGACAACAAAAATTTGAGAACTGGTTCTCAAATTTTCCGACAAGAAAAGTTCTTGTCGGAAATTCCGCTCGTCTGTATGCAATTCCGACGCACAAAAAAACACGCATGCTCAGAATCAAGCAGAAGAGCCAAACTGCCTATTGAACTTCATTGATCACGGCTCGTCGTACGTGTTGTACGTCACTGCGTTCTTGACGTTCGGAATTTTCGACAACATTTGTGTGACCGTGTGTATGCAACACAAGTTTGAGCCAACATTCCATCGGAAAAAAATCCACGGTTTTGTTGGCGGAATTTCCGATTGTGTGTACGCCGCATTATAGACCTTTGTAGTCCTTGTATAGCAGAGGTCAGACTGGGAGAGGAAGAAACATCAGGTCTCTTGCCTTACCAGAAAGGGCTGTATTGTTTCAATGGGCAGTGTAAATTCCCAGACTGAATGGACAGAAATCCTTTGACAGATAATATACCTCCCATACAGTGCCTTGAAAAAGTATTCATACCCCTTAAAATGTTCCACATTTTGTCATGTTACAACCAAAAACTTAAATGTATTTTATTGGAATTTTATGTGAAAGACCAACACAAAGTGGCACATAATTGTGAAGTGGAAGGAAAATAATAAATGGTTTTCAAAATGTTTTACAAATATCTGAAAAGTGTGGCGTGCATTTTTATTCAGCCCTTCCTGAGTCAATACTTTGTAGAACCACCTTTCACTGCAATTACAGCTGCAAGTCTTTTTGGGGATGTCTCTACCAGCTTTGCACATCTAGAGAGTGACATTTTTGACCATTTTTCTTTGCAAAATAGATCAAGCTCTGTCAGATCAAGCTCTGTCAATTTTCAAGTCTTGCCACAGATTCTCAATTGGATTTATGTCTGGACTTTGACTGGGCCTTTGTAACACATGAATATGCTTTGATTGAAACCATTCCATTGTAGCTCTGGCTGTATGTTTAGGGTTGTTGTCCTGCTGGAAGGTGAACCTCCGTCCCTGTCTCACGACTTTTGCAGACCCTAGCAGGTTTTCTTCTATGATTGCCCTGTATTTGTCTCTATCCATCTTCCCATCAACTCTGACTAGCTTCCCTGTCCCTGCTGAAGAAAAGCATCCCCACAACATGATGCTGCCACCACCATGTTTCAAGGTGGGGATTGTGTGTTTAGGGTGATGTGCAGTGTTAGTTTTCCACCACACATAGCGTTTTGGTTTTATGCCAAAAAGTTCAATTTTGGTCTCATCTGACCAGAGCACCTTCTTCCACATGTTTGGTGTGTCCCCCACATGGCTTCTTGCAAACTGCAAAACGGACTTCTTATGGCTTTCTTTCAACATTGGCTTTCTTCTTGCCACTCTTCCATAAAGGCCAGATTTGTGGAGTGCACAACTAATAGTTGTTCTGTGGACAGATTCTCCCACCTGAGCTGTGGATCTCTGCAGCTCCTCCAGAGTTACCATGAGCCTCTTGGCTGGTTCTCTGATTAATGCTCTCCTTGCCCGGCCTGTCAGTTTATGTGTACGGCCATGTCTTGGTAGGTTTGCCATTGTGCCATACTCTTTCTATTTTTGGATGATGGATTGAACAGTGCTCAGTGAGATGTTCACAGCTTGGGATGTTTCTTTATACCCTAAACCTGCTTTAAACTTCTCTGCAACTTTATCCCTGCCCTGTCTGGTGTGCTCCTTGACCTTCATTATGCTGTTTGTTCACTAAGGTTCTCTAGGGCTTCACGGAACAGCTATTATTATACTGAGATTAAATTACACACAGGTGGACTTTATTTACTAATTAGGTGACTTCTGAAGGCAATTGGTTCCACTCGATTTTAGTTAGGGGTATCAGAGTAAAGGGGGCTGAATACAAATGCATGCCACACTTTTCACATATTTATTTGGTAAAATTTTGGAAAACCATTTATCATTTTCCTTCCACTTCACAATTATGTGCCACTTTGTGTTGGTCTATCACATAAAATCCCAATAAAATACATTCAGGTTTTTGGTTGCAACATGACAAAATGGGGAAAATTTCAAGGGGTAGGAATAATTTTTCAGGGCACCGTATATGCATTTCATCAGTGTATTTACCTGTTTGCCTTGAGTTTAGCTCTAAAACAAATATTTTATTTAAAAAAAAGGCAGTTGTTTATGAAATGTAGGGCTTTAGCAAACTAAATGTCACTTAGTAAGGACTTGTCCACACCAGGAGGCAACTCTGAGTATGCATACTTTTTTACGTGTTTCCACGCCTAGCATTTTAGGGCATCCCATTCATTTCAAAGGGCTACTCTATGTGAATGAAATACGCAAAAAAGGTGCTAGCAGGATTTTTTAACTAGTTACAGACTGCCCGTCGCAGTTGTACTGCGGCAGGATGGCTCCCCTGCGCGAATCGCTGTCAGTGTATGTCGGGCACATACACGGCGACTTACGGGCGCGCACGCACGCCCATCTGTGAGCAGGGGAGCCAACCAGCGATCACTCCAGAGACAGGTAGAATGGGGATCTGTCAGTGTAAACAAAGAGATCCCTATTCTGTCAGGGGAGGAGAGAGAGATTGTCTGTTCCTAGTGATTAGGAACAGCGATCTCGCTCCTCCTCCAGTCAGCCCAGCCCCCATACAGTTAGCAGAAGCTTCCAGGGAACACACTTAACCCCTTGATCGCCCCCTAGTGTTAACCCGTTTCCTGACAGTGGCATTTATACAGTAATCAGTGGCTATTTTTAGCTCTGATCGCTGTATAAGTGTCAATGGTTCCAAAAAAGTGTCAAAAGTGTCCGATCTGTCCAACGCAATGTCACAGTCCCGCTAAAAATCGCAGCTCCCCGCCATAACTAGTAAAAAATAAAAAAATAATAAAAATGCCATATAGCTATCCCATAGTTTGTACACGCTATAACTTTTGTGCAAACCAATCAATATACGCTTATTGCGATTTTTTCAAAAAGACCTCAGATCTCATATTTACACCTAAATGCAATAAAAAAATAAAAATAAATTAAATGTCATTTTTTTTTTGCAAAAATAAATAAAATTCCCCCTTTAAGACCATTGGGCGGAAGTGACGTTTGACGTCGCTTCCGCCATCTAATGTTATGGAGCCAAGTGGGGGCAATCTTTCCCTCACTTGGCTCCAGGCCTGTAAGGGGAGAGGACGCGATAGGCTCCTTCACTACCGACGGCTTCACTAAGCGGCGGAGACGACCAAAGCTAGCTGCTGCCATAACAATGATATTTACCATCAAAAGTAATGATGTACAGCTACGGCGATATGCGGTAAGTGGTTAAACTCAAAACCCAAAAATTTTATATATTGCAGCTTACCTATTCTTAGATGTGGGGACTGCATTTGTTTTCTTTTTATAGGCTTCTTTTTGTCTCTGTAAACAGGGTGAACAAATATTTGCGCTATGAACTATGAAAATAATGAAAAAATTATTAAAGTGAATATAGCGGCTAGCACAGTCTGTTGATAAAGCAAACGCCCAAAAATAGTATACAAAAATGCAGCGCTTCAGTGAAATATAAATGCCTCTGATGATATCCACATAGCATGAAACATGTCAGGCTGGCCGATGCAAGCACGCTGAGAGCCGCGGAATTGTTTTATGTCATGATGATCTCTGTATACCTGTAAGTAGACTACAATAAAATCGTATGTTTTCATCTTACGGGCTTCACTATGCTGGTTTCCTTTTTTACATTGGGTAATACTTCCTGACGAGGACTGCATAGCTTTCATATCAATTATCTGAGTCCTGGTGGTCACTTTGATGCTGGTGTTGCTGGTTATTCCTGTGATTGATCGAATTTGGAGTGTTGTATTCATCTTGACCCTCTGCATCGTATGATTACATCGCTTGTTTATCTTTACTTTCTGGTAAGCAGATTGTGAGCACTTTGGTGTAGTGTGCTTTTTGTCCTTGCACACTGAAGCTTGGTGGTGGTTCACTTCAATCCTACATCTACAGTACCTCATCTCATATAGATTTTTTTCACCTGGACTGTCACGCATTTATATTTCACTGAAGCGCTGCATTTTTGTATACTTTTTATCTCTGTTTTCACCTGGTGATCTGGCCAGTAGCACACCTCCAGCATTAGAGTGCCACCACTCTGGATGAAGGAGCACAGGGGAAACATTGGACTGTTATTACAGTTTAATGAATGAGATCAAAAATATATGTGTTTTTTGTTGGCATGTAATAGAGAATATATGGTGCAAAATGCACCCACCACATATCATGGTGGGACTTTACAAATTCCCAGCCATTATGACAGCTCACATTTTTCAGCCCCTGTTAAGAGCAAAAAAATGTCTGTATTTTCCAGACGTAAGCTTGTGTTATTGTTTTTTTCAGCGGTTGACTGAACATCATGCTGGTGTGCCCTCTTGAGGTAGACTGACTACACTGTTCTGAGATCCTATCTGCCAGGGGACGCTAGTGTTAGTATTAGACTAAATGATCATTATTTGTCTGCATCTGTCTCTGTGAAAATAAGCTGCTTTATGGGAACAGCTTTGGTATCTTCCCCCTGCTTTGTCTATTATATGTAATCCAGCAATCTGTACAGACAAAAGCTCCAGGGCTTCAGTCTATGTAAACCCTTGACCAAGACATCAGTACATTGTGCAGTTGGACGCCTGCTGCTCAGGGCAGTCAGGAAATATGATCTTTTATTATAGGAACTGAAGTATCCTTAGATGGCCTCTGACATGACAAAGCAAGGTTAACAATAATGGCACCCGGGCTTGCTTGTCTCGAAAAGGGTTAAAAGGACATATAGAACTGCTTCTGCTGCCAGCCGATGATTAATTATAAATTATTTTCTAATTCCCATTACTACAATGCTCTGAACCAAGTTCACTGCTCTGATCTCTTACCGAACACATGAATCAAGATCATTAATCCTCCAAGTGCCCATGATATCAGGGAGGGGAAGTCACAAAGCTTTCTATAGCAGACAGTTGATAAGTAGAAAAAGGTTATCCTAGGACAGCACACAGATGGGTCTGAATGTCTGCTGTCATTCAGGGGACGATGTGCCCCCACTGCAATATGTGTCTAATAACATATGTGCCCCTTCTGCATTGCTATTCAAGGGATGAAAAAAAAAGCCAAGGCATATGCCAAATAATAAAGTGAATAAAAGTTATCCACATTTATAATTATGCTTCAATAAAATTACGTTTCGTTCACTTAGTCGCACCTAAAACCCTTGTGCTAGACACATATTACTCAACCAGATGAAGCATTTAGCGCTAAGTGGCCGTGATCCAAGAACCGGAAGTCCTTTTAGCGAGACGTGTTTCATATTTCATTCCGAGAGTAATGTATTGACATTGCCACTACGCCGCAAGTTGAAATTCCCCGTGAAATTAATGGGAAGCAGTGTTTTCATAATCAATATTTTCTCCCAAGGAAGCATAAGCAAAAGATTCATGGCCCTTTTAGTCATCTTAAAGCTAGATATAGAGACCCTTCTTCTTGTGGCAGTTTGGAAATATATATATATTTTCCTAGTTT
Organism: Rana muscosa; assembly: GCA_029206835.1. NCBI lineage: Eukaryota > Metazoa > Chordata > Amphibia > Anura > Ranidae > Rana > Rana muscosa. Next base: position 934,826,449 of record CM055116.1, read on the forward strand.
ATGGCTGACGCTCCCTAAACAAAATGTCTTTTTATGCTTTAAGCTGAGAAAAAACAACTTATTTATTCGAGGCCTTTTAAAAATAGTCTGAAGTAAACTTGTATTCATTAATTATATGTCTACATAACGTCTAGTATTAGGTTTGGGAAAATGCATCATTATATTTCATTCCTATTATGAGAACATTTCAGCATATATAAATATAATATTACAGTGCTGACTGTTTTGGGCAAATTTTTATTAATGTATTAATGGGCACTGTGGCATATAAAAGTATGTTTGATATTTAATATGTTATTCAAATTCAATAATTCAAATGTGACTTATTATATTGGTGATATATTTATCCTTAGGTTTTTGTTTAAAGCAGGGTTCCAGGCATTATTTTTTTTTATTTTTTTTTTGCAAGCTAAAATTAATCACATTAAATAGTCCCTAAAACATATTAATAGCTCCCCAATCAGCTCATGTTGTGGCCGTATCCATCATATGTGTGGGCATGTAAAGCCCAGTTCCTTTTTCTTCCTGGTTTTCAGGGAGAGGTGCATGCTGGGTGATTTTTAGGCACAGTAATGCCCAGAGACTCCTGGGAAATGAGTGTCATCATTTCCCAGGAGGCAATGGGGTCTTAGGACAGGAAGTTGAACCACCTAGGACTAGGAACTAGGCAGATTACGAAATCTGCCTAGTAACAGCCAGATAGAAGTGAGTAAAAACATATTTATTTATTTTTTACATTAAAGGCAAGTTGTTAATAGAAAGTAAATTTTTAGGGTGGAACTCCGCTTTAAGTTACACCTCTATTATAGTGGTGTCTGCTTTTTAATTTTTTTTAATCAAAACAAAATATATATATATATATATATATATATATATATATATATATATATATATATATATATTTGCCATTGTTAATATTGATGGAACAAGTGGAAATAACTACAGCTCATATTAAAGGGTCAGAATTCACTTTACTGGACACAAGACTAATACAATATGGATTCTGATTGGTCACCCAAGATGCTTCTCTTTGCTACTTTGCTCCTTGCACTCTGCTTTGTGGACTAAACCTAAAAATGACTTTTTTCCAGTGTTGGAATACACTACAAATGTTTTAATGCATGCTTTTTTTTAAATAGGCAATGGATGTTTGCAATGCTCAGAGCTCATCTGTCCACACATACTATATACAGCCTTAAAGGATGAGTAAAGGAATTTTTTTTCTTTTTTTAAATAACAAACATGTTATACTTACCTCCACTGTGCAGCTCGTTTTGCACACAGTGGCCCCGATCCTGGTCTTCTGGGGTCCCTCGGCGGCTGTCTCGGCTCCTCCCCGCAAGGACTCCACAATTTCATGCGAGCAAGCTCGCATGGTGTGGAGTTGTTGCGGGCGCGCTCCCGTGATACAGCGGTGGCCATAGCCGCCGACTGTATCACTCGGCCCCGCCCCCCGGCGCGCCGCGTCATTGGTTGTGATTGACAGCAGCGCCAGCCAATGGCTGCGCTGCTTTCAATCCATCCATTGCAGCCAATCGAAGGCCAGGCTGAGAACCGAGGAGGATGACGGGGACGAGCGCGGGACTTTCGAGGGGTAAGGTAAGTAAAACGGGGGCTCGGGGGGGGGGCGGTACTGTCGGATGTTTTTTCACCTTAATGCATAGGATGCATTAAGGTGAAAAAACATTTACCTTTACAACCCTTTTAAGCATCATAAACACGATTGGATTTTCCAAAGAAAATTGTGTGATGACAGGCTATTGTCGGAAAATTTGACCGTTTGTATGCTCCATCGGACAATTGTTGTCGGATTTTCCACCAACAAATGTTGGATAGCATGCTTTAAAATTTTCCGCCAACAAATGTGTGTTGTCAGATTATTCGATTGTGTGTACAGAAGTCCTTTGGACAAAACTCCAAAGTACAAACACGCATGCCCAGAAGCAATGCTAACCATAACACAAAATTAGCAGAAGTTGCCCAAAGGATGGCGCAAAAGAGCTGAAAATCCACATCGTTTTGTGTTTGTTGGCCGACAATTCTTTGCCATTTCTATGCAAGACAAGTTCAAGGCCAACGCCCTTCAAAGAAAAGTCCTAAGCTTTGTCCACGAAAAATCTAATCGTGTGTACCAGGCTTTATACTGTAGCTGTGTATGATAAGTGATGCTGCGCTGTTGTTTTTTTTTAAATCGAGTAATTTTTATTTGGTTTTTGTTATTGATTATTACATACAAAAGTTTAGGAGCTTAATAATAACTATAATAATAAGGAACTTTTTATTTACATTCTTTAGTGCAAATGCGTAAAGATTGGTTCAATCCAACGCTATAATATATATCTATTCTATAAAGGAAAAAAACAACTCAACAAAAAAACATCTAACAAGACAATACAACGATAAACATATACCTCTATACATAATTCCATTTTCATTTTTAATCTCTGCTTCTTGATCTATTACAAATCTAGCTCCTCGTCCCCATCCCCCTCTCCCACCCCCCTCTACTCTCCCAGCCCCCTACACAGACCATCATAGAACAAGTTACTAGAATCGAGCCAATAAGACCATATTTTATAAAATTTATGGGGAACTCCTCTGTTTATAAGTTAGTCTTTCTCTCTTTAATATAAAATTTACCTTATTACACCATTGTTTGTGGGTTGGTGGCATTATATCAATCCATTTTTGTAAGATAAGCTTACGGCCTAAATAAAGGGATCTAGTGCACATCGTGTTCATCTCTACAGGTAAAACTCCATCTGGGATTATTCCCAATATTGCTTGCTATTTCTGTCCGACATAGTGTATTCAAAGTCTGGAATACTTTCTCCCAATACTTATGAAGCTTGGAGATGCCCCATAGCATACGCATGAGAGATCCATTGGATATGGAGCATCGCGGACATAGGGGCGATGTGTATTTTCCCCAGGCATATCATTTTTGTGGCGTATAATGTGTTCTATGTATTATAAAAAGCTGCGTCAGTTGCTGTGATAATGAAATATATACCTCAGGTAGAATCTCCATAGCCCCTTTCCATTCCTCTTCACTAAGGTCTACCAGGTCTTTTTGCCAACGGACAAAACTATTTACCTGTCCATCTACCCTCTCCGCATTTAGCAGCATCAGGTAGAGGTCCCCTATTAATCCTTGTTTCATTGTTCGTGATGAAGTTGCCTTCATCAGTATCTCAGATGGGTTGTATTGTAAATGGAATGTTAACCACTTAAGCCCCGGACCATTTGGTAGCTAAAAGGACCAGAGGTGATTTCAGAATTTTGCACTGCGCTGGTTTAACTGTAAATTGTGCGGACATACAATGTTGTACCCAAACGAAATTTGCGTCCTTTTCTTCCCACAAATAGAGCTTTCTTTTAATGGTATTTGATTGCCTCTGTGATTTTTTTTTTTTGCGATATAAACGGAAAAAGACCGAAAATTTTGAAAAAAAATTATATTTTCTACTTTGTGTTATAAGAAAAATCGAATAAACTCAATTTTAGTCATACATTTAGGACAAAATGTATTCAGCCACATGTCTTTAGTAAAAAAAATGTCAATAAGCGTATATTTATTGGTTTGCGCAAAAGTTATAGCGTCTACAAACTAGGGTACATTTTCTGGAATTTTCACAGCTTTTAGTTTATGACTGCCTATCTTATTTCTTGAGGTGCTAAAATGGCAGGGCAGTACAAACCCCCCCCCCAAATGACCCCATTTTGGAAAGTAGACATCCCAATGAAATTGCTGAGAGGCATGTTGAGCCCATTGAATATTTTTTTTTTGTCTCAAGTGACTGAATAATGACTAAAAAAAAAAAAAATTACAAAAAGTTGTCACTAAATGATATATTGCTCACACATGCCATGGTTATATGTGGAATTGCACCCCAAAATACATTTTGCTGCTTCTCCTGAGTACGGGGATACCACATGTGTGGGACTTTTTGGGAGCCTAGCCGCGTACGGGCTCCCGGAAACCAAGCACCGCCTTCAGGATTTCTAAGGGCGCAAATTTTTGATTTCACTCCTCACTACTTATCACAGTTTGAAGGCCATAAAATGCCAAAATAGCACAAAACCCCCCCAAATGACCCCATTTTAGAAAGTAGACACCCCAAGGAAATTGCTGAGAGGCCTGTTGAGCCCATTGAATATTTTTTTTTTGTCCCAAGTGATTGAATAATGACAAAAAAAATTACAAAAAGTTGTCACTAAATGATATATTGCTCACACATGCCATGGTTATATGTGGAATTACACCCCAAAATAAATTTTGCTGCTTCTCCTGAGTACGGGGATACCACATGTGTGGGACTTTTTAGGAGCCTAGCCGCGTACGGGACCCCGAAAACCAAGCACTGCCTTCAGGATTTCTAGGCACAAATTTTTGATTTTACTCCTCACTACCTATCACAGTTTCGAAGGCCATAAAATGCCAAAATAGCACAAAACCCCCCCAAATGACCCCATTTTGGAAAGTAGACACCCCAAGCTATTTGCTGAGAGGCATGGTGAGTATTTTACAGCTCTCATTTGTTTTTGAAAATGAAGAAAGAAAATATTTTTATTTTATTTAAAATTTTTTTCAATTTTCAAAACTTTGTGACAAAAAGCGAGATCTGCAAAATACTCACCATACCTCTCAGCAAATAGCTTGGGGTGTCTACTTTCCAAAATGGGGTCATTTGGGGGGGTTTTGTGCCATCTGGGCATTCCATGGCCTCCGAAACTGTGATAGGCAGTGAGAAGTGAAATCAAAAATTTACACCCTTAGAAAGCCTGAAGGCGGTGCTTGGTTTTGGGGTCCCATACGCGACTAGGCTCCCAAAAAGTCTCACACATGTGGTATCCCCGTACTCAGGAGAAGCAACAGAATGTATTTTGGGGTGTAATTCCACATATGCCCATGGCATGTTTGAGCAATATATCATTTAGTGACAACTTTGTGCAAAAAAAATAAAAAATAATAATAAATTGTCTTTTTTCCGCAACAAAAATATAAAATATTCCATGGACTCGACCGGCCTCTCAGTATATAGCTTGGGGTGTCTACTTTCCAAAATGGGGTCATTTGGGGGGGTTTTGAACTGTTCTGGCATTTTATACACAACATTAGGAAGCTTACATCCACTCTTCTAACTACTTGAAGACAAAGCCCTTTTTGACACTTTTTGTTTACATGAAAACATATTTTTTTTTTTGCAAGAAAATTATGTTGAACCCCCAAACATTATATATATTTTTAAAGCAAAGGCCCTACAGATTAAAATGGTGGGTGTTGCATTTTTTTTCTACACAGTATTTGCGCAGCGATTTTTCAAACGCATTTTTTGGGGAAAAAATACACTTTTTTAAATTTTATTGCACTAAAACACACTATATTGCCCAAATGTTTGATGAAATAAAAAAGATGATCTTAGGCCGAGTACTTAGATACCAAACACGACATGCTTTAAAATTTCGCACAAA